>BSBN01000967.1:8695000-10157500 GCA_027924645.1 Cunninghamia lanceolata | reverse complement strand
CAGGCTCACGAGGCATCCCAGTATCAGGTCACTGCAATGGATTGTAAAGGGACCATTCCGAGCGTGCGTCCAATGTCGATTCCGTTACAACTGTGATGCCAACAAAGCCTCCGCATAGCAACTGGGTGTCCAGATCTGAGTCACGCTTCCGCAAAGCTCCCATCGCATGAAAGATGTGTTGCACCAAGGAGCCCGAGCTGTCCCCTCCTGGGACTGGCCGTTCAAAAGGCCGCACGAATGCCTTGGCACAGGACATGGATCATGTGAGGGGGCAAGCAGCGGGGGGTCAGCATAGGCATGCCACCAAATGCCAAGCATCATACCCCAGAACTGTCCCGAGCGACCCAAGAGCTAGACGCAGGCGCACGAGGTATCCCAGTATCAGGTCACTGCATTGGATTGTAAAGGGACCATTCTGAGCGTGCATCCAATGCCGATTCCGTTCCAACTGTGATGCCCACAGAGCCTCAGCATAGCAACTGGGTGTCCCAGTCCGAGTCCCTTCAACCGCCGAGTTTTGCATATGCCCCAATCATAGAATGGATGCACGCGAGGGGGTGATAATTGGCGATGCCAATTGTCATTCCACCGAAAATGGCTTTTTTTGGCCACTGTCTCAAGCGACCCAAGAGCTAGACGAAGGCTCCAGAGGCATCGCAGGAACGAGGCACGACATTGGATTATAAAGGGACTGTTCTGAGCGTGCGTCCAATGCCGATTCCATTCCAACTGTGATGCGCACAAAGCCTCCGCATAGCAACTGGGAGTCCTAATCCAAGTGGCTTCCGCAAGTCCCCATCGCGTGAAAAACGTGCTGTGGTCGAAGGTGCCCGAGCTGTCCCCTCCTGGGACTAGCCGTTCGAAAGGCCGCAGGAATGCCTTGGCACAGGACGTGTATCATGCGAGGGAGCACGCGGGGGATCCACGTTTGGCAGGCCATCAAATGCCAATCGAGATCTCTTCGGGACAACGGTAGGCTAGGTCGAGATATCCCTCTTCCGCCTTCCGCATGGCATCTCGCAACCATCTAAAGCAACCCAGAAGCTAGACGGACGCTACCGAGGTATCCCAGTATCAGGTCACGGCATTGGAATGTAAAGGGACCGTTCCGAGCGTGCATCCAATGACGATTCCGTTCGAACTGTGATGCCCACAGAGCCTCGGCATAGCATCTGGGTCGCTTCCGCATGTCCCCGTAGCAATCACATTATCCTGCACCAAGGAGCCCAACCTGAAACCTCAAGGGACTTGCCCATTTGTAAGTAGCTCGTATACCTTGGCACAAAACATGGTTCCATCCTAGGGGGGCACGCGGGGGGGTCGGCGTGGACACCATGATGAAATGCCCAACCAAACACCTTCCCCCATAGTAGTTATAAGTCTGAACGCGGCACAACAGAAGGCTGAGTCGAGAGTTTGCAATTACCTCACTTTCTGTCATCTCTCTATTCGGCCTCCCGCATGGCATCTCGCAACCGTCTAAAGCAACCCAGAAGCTAGACGGACGCTACCGAGGTATCCCAGTATCAGGTCAGGGCATTGGAATGTAAAGGGACCGTTTCGAGCGTGCATCCAATGACGATTCCGTTCCAACTGTGATGCCCATAGAGCCTCAGCATAGATTTTGGGTCGCTTCCGCATGTCCCCGTAGCAATCACATTATCCTGCACCAAGGAGCCCGAGCTCTAGCCTCAGGGGACTTTGCCCATTTGTAAACAGCTCGTATACCTTGGCACAGAACATGGTTCCATCCTACAGGGGCACGTGGGGGGGTCGACGTGGACACCGCCATGAAATGCCCAACCAAACACCTTCCCCCATAGTAGTTATAAGTCTGAACACGGCACAAGGGAAGGCTGAGTCGAGAGTTCGCAATTACCTCACTTTCCGTCATCTCTCTATTCGGCCTCCTGCATGGCATCTCGCAACCATCTAAAGCAAACCCAGAAGCTAGACGGACGCTACCGAGGTACCCCAGTATCAGGTCATGGCATTGGAATGTAAAGGGACCGTTCCAAGCGTGCATCCAATGACGATTCCGTTCCAACTGTGATGCCCACAGAGCCTCGGCATAGATTTTGGGTCGCTTCCGCATGTCCCCGTAGCAATCACATTATCCTACACCAAGGAGCCCAAGCTCTACCCTCAGGGGACTTGCCCATTCGTAAATAGCTCGTATAGCTTGGCACAGAACATGGTTCCATCCTAAGGGGGCACGCAGGGGGGTCGGCGTGGACACCGCCATGAAATGCCCAACCAAACACCTTCCCCCATAGTAGTTATAAGTCTGAACGCGGCACAACGGAAGGTTGAGTCGAGAGTTTGCAATTACCTCACTTTTCGTCATCTCTCTATTCAGCCTCCCGCATGGCATCTCGCAACCCTCTAAAGCAACCCAGAAGCTAGACAGACGCTACTGAGGTATCCCAGTATCAGGTCACGGCATTGGAATGTAAATGGACCGTTCCGAGCGTGCATCCAATGACGATTCCGTTCCAACTGTGATGCCCACAGAGCCTCGGCATAGATTTTGGGTCGCTTCCGCATGTCCCCGTAGCAATCACATTATCCTGCACCAAGGAGCCCGAGCTCTACCCTTAGGGGACTTTGCCCATTCGTAAATAGCTCGTATACCTTGGCACAGAACATGGTTCCATCCTACGGGGGCACGCGGGGGGGGGGGGGTCGGCGTGGACACTGCCATGAAATGCCCAACCAAACATCTTCCCCCATAGTAGTTATAAGTCTGAACGTGGCACAATGGAAGGCTGAGTCGAGAATTCGCAATTACCTCACTTTCCGTCATCTCTCTATTCGGCCTCCCGCATGGCATCTCGCAACCATCTAAAGCAACCCAGAGGCTATACAGACGCTACCGAGGTATCCCAGTATCAGGTCACGGCATTGGAATGTTAAAGGGACCGTTCCGAGCGTGCATCCAATGATGATTCCGTTCCAACTGTGATGCCCACAGAGCCTCGGCATAGATTTTGGGTCGCTTCCGCATGTCCTCGTAGCAATCACATTATCCTGCACCAAGGAGCCTGAGCTCTACCCTCATGGGACTTGCCCATTCATAAACAGCTCGTATACCTTGGAACAGAACATGGTTCCATCCTACGGGGGCACGCAAGGGGTCAGCGTGGACACTGCCATGAAATGCCCAACCAAACACCTTCCCCCATAGTAGTTATAAGTCTGAACGGGGCACAACGGAAGGCTGAGTTGAGAGTTCACAATTACCTCACTTTCCGTCATCTCTCTATTCGGCCTCCCGCATGGCATCTCGCAACCATCTAGAGCAACCCAGAGGCTAGACGGACGCTACCGAGGTATCCCAGTATCAGGTCACGGCATTGGAATGTAAAGGGACCGTTCCGAGCGTGCATCCAATGACGATCCCGTTCCAACTGTGATGCCCACAGAGCCTCGGCATAGATTTTGGGTCACTTCCGCATGTCCCCGTAGCAATCACATTATCCTGCACCAACGAGCCTGAGCTCTAGCCTCATGGGACTTGCCCATTCGTAAATAGCTCGTATACCTTGGCACAAAACATGGTTCCATCCTACGGGGGCACGCGGGGGGGTCAGCGTGGACACCGCCATGAAATGCCCAACCAAACACCTTCCCCCATAGTAGTTATAAGTCTGAACGCGGCACAACGGAAGGCTGAGTTGAGAGTTTGCAATTACCTCACTTTCCGTCATCTCTCTATTCGGCCTCCCACATGGCATCTCGCAACCATCTAAAGCAAACCCAGAAGCTAGACGGACGCTACCGAGGTACCCCAGTATCAGGTCACGGCATTGGAATGTAAAGCGACTGTTCCGAGCGTGCATCCAATGACGATTCCATTCCAACTGTGATGCCCACAGAGCCTCGGCATAGATTTTGGTTCGCTTCCACATGTCCCCGTAGCAATCACATTATCCTACACCAAGGAGCCCGAGCTCTACCCTCAGGGGACTTGCCCATTCGTAAATAGCTCGTATACCTTGGCACAGAACATGGTTCCATCCTACGGGGGCACGCAGGGGGGTTGGCGTGGACACCGCCATGAAATGCCCAACCAAACACCTTCCCCCATAGTAGTTATAAGTCTGAACACGGCACAACGGAAGGCTGAGAAAATATCCCACAATCAACTCACTTTCCGTCATCTGTAAACAACCCGGCTTCCGGCTTCGATGCGAGCTCGACCAACTCAGCCAACTCAGAAAACTACCCGAAAACTACCGATGTGTTTTTCACAGAACCCGATCAGAAAACTACCTGTGCGCTGCTCGCCTGTCAACCCGACTTGCTCACTACGACTTCCCCAAGCCACCACCCTTGACGACTTGCACCAAAAAACAACCCGGTGCATTTGCACAGCTCGCCGGTTACCAACTCGCCATGACTTAACCATTTTGCAGCCCGCCAACAAACTTGCCGACTGTAGGAACAACTTTCAACCACAGAAGTAACTCAGAATTCTGGCATGCATGAACCTGGATCTCCTACGCGCCAGTTCTAGGCCGACCAACGCACCAAGCGCTAAGTCTTTGAAAGCAGCCCCTTACAGTAGTTATAAGTCTGAACACGACACAACGGAAGGCTGAGTCGAGAGTTCACAATTACCTCACTTTCCATCTTCGCAATCACCTCACAACTCGGCTAACTCAGCGCTATCCCGAAGGTATCCCGGAGGAAATGCCAGCGTCCAGCTTAGAACCCGATCAGCAAATATCCCGGATGTTTGCCAGTGCGCAGCTCGCCATGTCTAACCCGACTTGCTCACTGCGACTTACCCCAGGCCATGAAATGCCCAAACACCTTCCCCCATAGTAGTTATAAGTCTGAACACGGCACAACGGAAGGCTAAGTCGAGAGTTCGCAATTACCTCACTTTCCGTCATCTCTCTCTTCGGCCGGATAGAATCAGCTCGCCCAGAAACATCCCGGATAGAATCAGCTCGCCCAAAAACATCCCGGATAGAATCAGGTTGCCCAGAAATAGCCTGGATAGAATCAGGTCACCCAAAAATAGCTCGGATAGAATCAGCTCGCCCAGAAATAGCTTGGATAGAATCAGCGCGCCCAGAAATAGCCCAGATATCCTGCATTGCAATTCAACTCAGATTTCCGCACATGGACTCGGCACCCTCATGAACACCACGCCCCTATAGTAGTTATAAGTCTGAACGCAGCACAACGGAAGGTTGAGCTCGGAGCTCGCAATTACCTCACTTTCCGTCATCTCTCTCTTTGGCCGGAATCAACTCGCCCAGAAACAACCCGGATATCCTGCATTGCAATGCAACTCGGATTTCCTGCATTGCAATGCAAACTCGGATTTCCGCACATGGACTCGGCACCCTCATGAACACTGCCCCCCCTATAGTAGTTATAAGTCTGAACGCAGCACAACAGAAGGTTCAGCTCAGAGCTCGCAATTACCTCACTTTCCGTCATCTCTCTCTTCGGCCGGAATCAGCTCACCCAGAAACAGCCCGGATATCCTGCATTGCAATGCAACTCGGATTTCCTGCATTGCAATCCAAACTCAGATTTCCGCACATGGACTCGGCACCCTCATGAACACCGCCCCCCTATAGTAGTTATAAGTATGAACACAGCACAACGGAAGGTTGAGCTTGGAGCTCGCAATTACCTCACTTTCCGTCATCTCTCTCTTCGGCCGGAATCAGCTCGCCCAGAAACAGCCCGGATATCCTGCATTGCAATGCAACTCGGATTTCCTGCATTGCAATGCAAACTCGGATTTCTGCACATGGACTCGGCACCCTCATGAACATCACCCCCTATAGTAGTTATAAGTCTGAATGCAGCACAATGGAAGGTTGAGCTCGGAGCTCGCAATTACCTCACTTTCTGTCATCTCTCTCTTCGGCCGGAATCAGCTCGTCCAGAAACAGCCCGAATATCCTGCATTGCAATGCAACTCGGATTTCTGCACATGGACTCGGCACCCTCATGAACACCGCCCCCTATAGTAGTTATAAGTCTGAACGTAGCACAATGGCAGGTTGAGCTCGGAGCTCGCAATTACCTCACTTTCCGTCATCTCTCTCTTCGGCCGAAATCAGCTCGCCCAGAAACAGCCTGGATATCCTGCATTGCAATGCAACTCGGATTTCCTGCATTGCAATGCAAACTCAGATTTCCGCACATGGACTCGGCACCCTCATGAACACCGCCCCCCTATAGTAGTTATAAGTCTGAATGTAGCACAATGGAAGGTTGAGCTCGGATCTCGCAATTACCTCACTTTCCGTCATCTCTCTCTTCGGTCGGAATCAGCTCGTCCAGAAACAGCCCGGATATCCTGCATTGCAATGCAACTCGGATTTCCTGCATTGCAATGCAAACTCGGATTTCCGCACATGGACTCGGCACCCTCATGAACACCGCCCCCCCTATAGTAGTTATAAGTCTGAACGCAGCACAACGGAAGGTTGAGCTCGGAGATCGCAACTACCTCACTTTCCGTCATCTCTCTCTTCGGCCGGAATCAGCTCACCCAGAAACAGCCCGGATATCCTGCATTGCAATGCAACTAGGATTTCCTGCATTGGAATGCAAACTCGGATTTCCTCACATGGACTCGGCACCCTCATGAACACCACCCCCCTATAGTAGTTATAAGTCTGAACGCAGCACAACAGAAGGTTGAGCTCGGAGCTCGCAATCACCTCACATTCTAGACAGGGGACAGCGGACGGCAGACAGGGGACAGCGGACAGCGGACGGCGGAAAGGGGACAGCGGACAGGCCATAGCGGACGGGCCATAGCGGACGGCGGACAGCGGACGGCGGACAGTGGACAGCAGACAGGCCACAGCAGACAGGGGACAGCGAACAGGCCACAGCGGACAGGGGACAGCGGACAGCGGACGGCGAACAGGGGACAGCGGACAGGGGACAGCGGACAGCGGACAGTGGACAGCAGACAGGGCATAGCGGACAGCGAACAAGGGACAGGGGACAGGGGACGGCGAACAGCGGATGGCAGACAGGGGACAGGGGACGGCGGACGGCGGACAGCAGACAGCAGACGTCAGACAGCGGACAGCAGATAGGGGATGGCGGACGACGGAAAGGGGACAGCGAACAGCGGACAGGCTATAGCAGACAGGCCACAGCGGACAGCGGACAGGGGACAGTGGACAGGGGACAGCGGACAGCGGACAGGCCATAGCGGACAACGGACAGGCCACAGCGGACAGCGGACAAGCCACAGTGGACAGGGGATGGCGAACAGGGGATAGAAAATGGCAAAAAGGGGACAGCGGACAGCAGACGGCAGACAGGGGATAGCAGACAGGGGACAGCGGACGGCAGATAGCAGACGGGCCACAGCAGATGGTGGACAAGGGACAATGGACATGGTACAGTGGACAGCAGACGGTGGACAACGGACGAGGGACAGCAGACGGCAGACAACAGACAACAGACGAGCCACAGCGGATGGCGAACAGGCCACAAAGGACAGCAGACAGAGGACAGCGGACAGGCCACAGCGGATAGAGGACACCAGACAGGGGACGGCGAACGGCAGACAGCGCACGGCGGACAGCAGATGGTGAAAATGGGACGGCGAACAGGGGACGGCAAACTACGGACAGGGGACAGCGGACAGTGGCGTAACAAAAACTACCCCCTATAGTAATTATAAGTCTGAACACTACACAACGGAAGGTTTAATCTTGGAGCTCGCAATCACCTCACATTGCGTTATGGATAGCAGACATGGGATAACGGACAGAGGACAATGGACAGTGGACAGTGGACAATAGACAGCGGACATCGGATATCATATAGCGGACAATGGACAATGGACAGCGGATAGCGGACAGTGGACAGCCGACAGGGGACAGGGGATAGAGGACAGCAGACAGAGGATAGCGGACAGCCCTGTCTCGCCTCGCCCCGCCACCCTGTCCCGTCCTGCCCGGTCCCGTCCTGACTATTCCGACTGTCCCGCTCGTCCCGTCCCATCCCGTCCCATCCCATCCCGTCCCATCTCGGCCCGGCCCGTCCCATCCCGTCTCATCCTGACCATCTCGTCCGTTCTATTCTGCCTCGTCCGCCTGTCTCGCACTATCCTGTCCTTTCCCGTCCCGTCTACCCTGTCCCATCCAGGTCATCCTGTCTCATTCTGACTGCCCCATCCCATCCTATCCCGCAGATAGCCGACAGCCAACAGGGGACAGCTGACAGGGGACAACGGACAGGTGATAGGGGACATCGGACAAGGGATAGTGGACAGTGGATAGCCCCGCCCCGTCCCGTCCCGCCCCGCCTTGCCTGGTCCCGTCCCGTCCCATCCCATCCTGTCCCATCTCGACCCGGCTCGTCCCGTCCCATCTTGTCTCGTGCTATCCCGTCTCATCCCGACCATCCCGTCCCGTTCCGTCCTGCCCAGTCCACCTATCTCACACTGTCCTGTCCTTTCCCGTCCCGGCCGCCTTGTCCCATCACGGCTGCCCCGTCCTATCCCGGTCGTAGGCCTCGGCCGGGATGGGATGAGGCGTGACAAAATTTTTTGGAAACCCCATCGGACTGGATATTTTGGAAAACCCGTCGAATGAAATTTTCTAGAAACCCCACCAAACGTAATTTTCTAGAAACCCCAACGGACCGAATATTTTAGAAACCCCACCAGACCAATTCTTGAGGAAACACCACCCGAAATTTTTTGGAAGCTCATCCCACGACCTTAACGTTTATGGAAACCCCACCGGACTGAATCTTGCCGCAAACTACCAAACAAAAATTTGCGGAAACCCCATCAAGATGAATTTCTTATCGACCACGTCAGATTGAATATTTATAGGAACCCCACCTAAATTAACTGGAGGAAAATCCCACCACTCATAAACACTGGCCCCGAAACACGTTACCCGACGGTACTCCACAACACTAGGCCCCGACCTCGCTCGCCGAGGACATTCCCCATTGCTAGGCATGAACCCCGAACCCCATTCCTCCTTGACACACTTCGACACTCAGCCCAAACACTGGGCCCCAACCCCGTTCCCCAAAACTGGGCTCGAATGACATCCCCCAGAGCTTGCCCCAATTACGTTCCCTACAACGGGCCTCGCCCCCTTTCCTAAACAACGATGCCCACTGACATTGGCGAAGTGGTACGAGTCAACCTCTGGACAGGCCTTAGCGCACTAGCTAACAACGTCCAACGGTGCATGTCGCCGACCATGTTTTTGAAATGTTGGCTTACCCCTCGACCGTCCAAGCCCCCTTAGGTCGAACAAGTCCCTCGGGCCAGGTCACCCATTTACCCAAGTCCCCCGGTCTCCAGAGTTGTTGAGTTTGCCCAACTTGCCAAGCAAGGCCCCCATCCTGAATTTTATGGGAATCCCATCCAATTGAATTATCTAGAAACCCCACCGGACTTGATTTTGAGGATACCCCGCCGGACCAGATTTTACAGAAACCGCACTAGACCAGATTTTGTGGAAACCCCATCAGAACAGATTTTACGGAAACCCCACCAGACCAGATTTTACGGAAACCCCACCAGACCAGTTCTTGTGGAAACCCCACCGGACCAGATTTTATGAAAACTCCACCGGACCAGGCTTTGTGGAAACCCCACCGTACCAAATTTTACGAAACCCGACTGGACCAGATTTTATGAGAACCCCAAGTCCCCTAACAGCAGGCCTTGACCCCACTCCGCAATGGCTTTCCCCAACACTCGCCCCGAAACACGTTCACTAACGATGCTCCCCAACATTAGGCCCCGACCTCGCACTCCGACGACATTCCCCAATGCTAAGCACAAGCCCCGAACCCATTTCCTCCTTGACACACCCCGACACTGGGCCAAAACACCCTTCCCCGTTGACTTCCCCAACAGTGGGCCCTAACCCCGTTCCCCAAAACGGGGCTCGAACAACATCCCCCAGAGCTTGTCCCAATTGCATTCCTTACAATGGGCCTCGCCCCTTTCCTAAACAACGACACCCACTGACGTTGCCGAAGTGGCACGAGTCAACCTCTGGCCAGGCCTCAGCCGCACTAGCTAACGACGTCCAACAGCGCATGTCGCCGACCATGTTTTGAAATGTTGGCTTACCCCTAGGCCGTCCAAGCCCCCTTAGGTCAAACATGTCCCTCGGGCCAGGTCACCCATTCACCCAAGTCCCCCCGGTCTCCAGAGTTGTCGAGATGGCCCTGTATACGCCTAAAAATGACATGATTCATCCTAAATAAATATTCTAAATATTTATTCTATTCTTCTATTAATTAAATAAATATTCTAAATTTATTTAATCGATTCACTGTTCCATAATTAAATAAATTCAATTTATTTAATTAAAATTCTTCTAAATGTCCTACATGATTAAATAATCATAAATTATTTAATTAATCCAAATTCCTCTATCCTAAGTTCTAAATTCTAAAAATCCACATAACCTTTACACCTCACCTTTTCCACCTCACCTTGTCCACCTCATCAGGTTGCACATGTAATTAAATATATTTAATATTTAATTACCTTATTTTCCCTCACCCACATGGGCTATTTCTTCTCAAATCAGAGATTAGTTAACTAATCAATCAAAAGAGTTAACTAACCCTGTCAATTGAGTCAAATCCTCAATCAATTCAGTCAGTTCCATGATTTATTCTTCTAACTGATCAATCAAGTCTGTTAACAAACTAGTCAATGAAGTTAACTCTCCAATCAGTTTTGTCACATCCCCCCTTTCATGATGGAGCTGGGACACTTGTCACATTTCTACTGGTTGCACATTCCTCAACCATCCTCAGCCGTTGATCTTCATATCTCCTCTCAACCGTTGATTCTCATTCTTCCAAGTCTATAAATGAAGCTTCATTCCTCCATTCTAATCATCCAGGCTTTTGACATCGTTACTCTGCAGAAATACCACCAACGCGCCTTTGGCACCCTTTTGTCATCCACAAGCTTGAGATCACATACTTGCATTGGAGCTCATCTTCATTGCGTATCACCATAGCCATTCACCGTCGACTTCCTACAAACAGCTAAAAAGATTGCACTCTCTGAGGGCTCATCTCATCTGCAAAAGGATGATTTGTGATAGGTGAACAACAGAAGTTTAGAAACGGGAAAGGTTTGCACTGTGTTTGTTCATTGCTTCGTTTATTGAATCCTTCTTGTTTCACTATTCTGTTGATGTTTGGGTCTTGTTTAATTCATTTGATTGATCACCATTTTACCCTTACAGGACTCATAGCGATGAGTGCTAATAGTACATATGAGGTATTGATGCCTGTATATGCAAATGAGACGCATCATGCTAGAACCGACCCAGGCCTCAACATATGAATACTATTCTTGGAGTAATGAAACCAAACCCACAAGCACAGCATACAGAAACAATGACCATGTCTACTCCAAGTGTTGTCTGCCACTTACCATGATATAATGAGATCAAGGTAGCTTTGGAAATGACCTAGAGTGAGACAAAAAGATAAAAATCAATAATCCAAAAAGACCAACAAAAAGATACAAATAGCCATTGTGTGCTCTTGCCAAGATACATGTTGATAGGATGACAGATTTTTATCCATTGTAGGAACAATATATCCTAGGACGCAAATCGGTTGGATTTTGTTGGATAATTTTTGAAAGGTGGGCAAAAGGATAGTCAGGCCATGGGTGGGATTATAGCTGGTATGTTGATTGATGATTTTTGTGTTAGGGACCATGCTTCAAGTGCATACTTAGCGTGTGTATCATTTATTGGGTCCCACAAGCTCAGTGAATGGGGACCATCCAAACGGGTTGGATGGGTGCATCTTATGTACCTGAGTACTAGATACATCCTTCGTACTCCAGACTGTCTACATACCTTATGTCCACGGGATCAAGGTACTTTCAAGATGCGGGTGAGATGAATATGTAGTTCTGGTAAGACTTGATGATGTGGGAATGGTTTAGGATGGGTGTGATACTGAGGGTTGATGGATGTTGATAGTCGCGAGTTGTAGCAAGATCAATGTATGGGGGTGATTTGCAGTGGATTGTTTGGAAGGATTTTTTGGATTTTGGTAATTTTCTATTGTTTTTGGATTTTTTGATTTTCTATTGTTTTTTGGATTTTTTGATTTTCTATTGTTTTTTGGATTTTTTTATTTTCTATTGTTTTTTGGATTTTTTGATTTTCTATTATTTTTTGGATTTTTTGATTTTCAGTTGTTTTTGGATTTTTTGATTTTCTATTGTTTTTTGGATTTTTTGATTTTCAGTTGTACAAAAGGAAGCTTACAAGGATCCTCGTTTCATGAATTAGCCTTGGGTGGGATATTGCGGGGTGGGCGATACGACTTGATGTTTCAGAATTCCAAGCCATGGGATGTGTGCATATGGAGTGTTGTGACGGAAAGAGGACTTATTAGATGGTAGAACTGGCCACTACACATGGTGCCTGAAACAAGTTTTCACCATGGTACTTATCCAAGGCATCACCGAAGTGATTTTTACCATTGGAAGTCTTTATTACACTCGGGTTTTTCTTGATTTTTTTTTTTGCTTAGGGTACTCGATGGGTTATGCGTAGAATTTCTTCATGTGTAGAATGTCCATGGGCTCATCCAGAGGCTGCCCCTCAAGTGTTGCAAGCTGGTATGCTCCTGATCCATAGCTAGTTGTGATGACATAAGGCCCTAGCCAATTGGACTCAAATTTTCCTTTCTTAGGGCACTCCTGCAAGTTTTTCTAGTTTTCCATAAGGACAAGGTCACCTACTTCAAATTTTTAGTTTCTAATTTTCTTGTGATAGCTTCTTCTGAGGTGATTTTGATAAGCCTACAGGTGGTTCAACGCATCCAGACGTTTCTCATCCAATAATTCTAACTCATGCATCCTTGCGACTCGGCATTCCTCATCATTGATTATATTTTGCAGAGATACTCTTAGGGATGGGAGCTCGACCTCAATAGGTAAAATGGCTTCAGATCCAAATACAAGGGAATATGGAGAGGCTCCTGTGGGGGTATAGATGCTTGTGTGATAGGCCCATAGGGGCGGGATTGAGCTAGAGGTGTCAATCATGGCCGGCTTCATTAACCGTCTTCTTTAGAATGCAAAGGTTGGTTTTATTTGAAGCTTTTGCTTGACTATTTCCTTAAGGGTAATATGGAGTGGAGAAGTGGTGTTGGATTTGGAATTTTTCACACAAAGTGTGGACTTCCTGGTTCTTGAATGGTTTTCCATTATCGATGATGATGGAATGAGGGATACCATAATGACATATGATATAATGGAGGATGAACTTGGATATCTGGGTTCCAGTAGTGAAGGTGAGTGGTATTGCTTCCACCCACTTAGTGAAGTATTTAGTAGCTGTGATGATGAACTTATGGCCATTGGATGATGGTGGATGGATTTTACCTACGAGGTTGAGTCCCCATTGTGAAAAAGGCCATGGCATCGTGATTGCTTGCAATTCCTGTGCTGGTGTGTGAATGAGATCTCCATGCTGTTGACATGGTAGGCATTTTTTTACAAACCGGTAGGCGTCTCATTCCATGGTTCGCCAATAGTATCTAGTCCTCGGGATCTTTTTAGCGAGAGTGGGTCCACTTGAATGTGCCCCACAGATGCCTTCATGTACCTCTTGCAAGGCCACTTCAGCTTCCCTAGAGTTTAAACATCGTAAAAGCGTACCATCAAGACTCCTTTTGTATAGGGTATCTCCTACAAGGGTGAAGCGGGAGGCTCGGCAGATGACAGTTTTTCATTGTGAGGCAAATAGGTTAGGAGGGATGATGTTATTATGGAGGTATAGATAAGTTTCTTGATACCATGGGGATAAGGGACCAATGACTTCACATACTAGCTCTGATTGGGAAATATCATATGCTAGAATAGGGAGCTCCTCTATTAGGAATTCACACTTCTTGCTATCCTTCTTCATGTCGACTAAGGACCCGATGGTGGCCATGGCGTCTGCAGCTTTGTTGTTTAGCCTTGGGATTTGTTCAAAGTGGATGTCACCAAAATAGTCTTTAAAGTCATCAACCATCTTTTTATAAGGCAGGAGTTTATCATCCTTGGTCTTGTACTCATTGTTTACTTGTTGCATGACCAGTTGAGAGTCTCCATACACTGTCAGCTTCTCAATTCTCCATTTGATTCCCATTCAGAGACCTATGATAAGGGCCTCATACTCTGCCCCATTGTTGGTACATGGGAATGTGATTTTGAATGACTTGGGGATGGTGTCACCTTGAGGGGTAACAAACAAGACGCCTGCCCCCGAGCCTCTATGTGTATATGACCCATTGAAGTACATTTTCCATGTTTCTGTTACCTGTGCTATTGTCAAGATGGCTTCATCAGGGAACTCTGCTAGTGTAGGACATTCTGCAGGAATGGGTGCTTCAGCCAGCTGATCTGCGATAACCTGTCCTTTGATAGCTTTTCTCTCAGTATATTCAATGTCAAATTTAGTGAGGATCATGACCCATTTTTCCATTCTCCCAGTAAGAGCAGCTCTATTTAGCAAATATTTTAGTGGATCGATCTTGGCAATGAGCTTAGTTTTGTGATTGAGCATGTAGTGTCTTAGTTTTTTTGAAGTAAAGACCAGCGCTAGACATGCTCATTCAATTGGTGTATAGTTTAGCTCATAGGATATCAGTGTGCGGTTGATGTAATATATAGCTCTTTCCTTCCCTTGCTAATCATGTTGTGCTAATAAGGCTCCAATGGTTGTTTCTGTTGTTGAGATGTATAATAGGAGGGGTTCTCCTTGCCTTGATGGAGTCAGAACAGGGGGATTAGCTAGGTATTCTTTTAGTTGGTCGAAGGCAGCCTGACACTAATTGTTCCAAACAAAAGTTGTAGCCTTTCTGAGTAGATGTTGGAACGGTTGACATTTATGGACAAGTTGAGCAATAAACCGACGAATGGACTGGAGTTTCCCTTGCAGACTTCTTAGTTGTTTTAGTGTTTTTAGAGGAGACATTTTAGTTATGGCCTTGACTTTTGCGGGGTCTACCTCAATTCCTCTTCTGGAGACTATGTATCCCAAAAGTTTTCCAGAGGTGACCCCGAAGACACATTTCTTTGGATTCAAGCGAACATTGTATTGCTCCAATCAGTCGAAGATCTTTGCTAATACATCCAGGTGTTCTTCCCATGTCTTTGATTTTCCTAGCAAGTCATCCACATAGTCTTCCATGATGTGGTGGAAAAGATCATGGAAGATGACAGTCATGGCTCATTGATATGTGGCTCCAGCATTCTTTAGGCCAAACGGCATTACCACCCAACAGTATGTCCCCCATGGACATATGAAGGTTGTCTTATGTTGGTCCTCTTATACGATCTTGATTTGATTATATCATGAAAAACCATCCATTAGGGATGACATTTCATGTCCTAACGTAAGATCCACTATCATGTCAATGTTTGGTAAGGGGAAGTCATCCTTCAAGCAGGCTTTGTTAAGATCTTGGAAGTCAATGCAGCAACGGATTCTCCCATCAAGTTTGGCTACTGGTACTAGGTTGGAAATCCACTCAGGATAATCAATTGGTCAGATGAACCCGACATCTAGTAGTTTCTTCAATTCTGCTTTGACTAGGAGGGCCACCTGAGGGTTCATTTTTCTCAGCTTCTATTTCACTGGTTTTGTATCAGGCTGTACTACAAGGTGATGGACGACTAAAGCGAGATCGAGCCCTGGCATGTCTGTAGAAGTCCATGCAAAATTGTGATTTCTGCATTTGAAGAAGGCTAAGAAGTTTTTTTGCTCTATTGTGCTGAGAGATTCTGCCCTGAAGGTGATTTTTGGCTCTTCTTCCGTCCCAAGATTCATCTCTTGAATTGGCTCCACTAGGATGGGTGATCTGTCGGGATATACCTTCTCTATCTCAGGAAGGCCCATGCTTCCATCTCCTAGCACCTCGTGGAGGTTTTCACCAGGAGATACGTCCTTTATTTTTACTTTTTTGGGATCTGACACTACCACGGAATGGTTTTCACCATCAGATCCATGTTTGATTTTTATATTTTTGTGACTAGAAGCAGGGGTTGTCTCCCTGAAATAGGCAGCCGTATCAAGTTCCATGATGTATCCTACTCTATGATCTCCTAGGTGGAAGTGATCTCTAACCCCCATCATTTCAGCGATTGCTTCATCATTCAGTGCTATATCAAAGATAGGAGGTGCCTATTGGTCCCAGTCTATGAGGTCCGGGTATATAAGGGGTAAATCATTGGATGAAGAGGTTAGGGTGGTGACCGTGTATATGGTACATATGGATGAGTCAAAGAATTTGGTGAAGTCACTAAAGGAGTCTTGATGGCCCGTTTTGTTGACATTATCAACTTCAAGAGAGACCGTAGCGACCTCAGCTAGGATACATTCGCCAGTAGTGAGGATACATTATCGTTGACCATATCCTAACCCTTGAGTATAAGGATTTCTTGTTGCTTGGATTGGTTCCACGATCCCCTGTTCATGAAGGCCGATACCGCCTTGTCCTTTATAGCCCATGTTTTTGACAATCTCTGACCCTTTGCCATAGATCTCTGTTGGTATTGTGAGAGCTTCTTGCTCATTTTCTTTGTCTTTATATAGCCAGGACGATGTCTTCGATCACATCTTGATCAAGGAGATGTTTCCTCTCAAAGGTAGGTGATGGTTGGCATTTGATGACAACTGTATTGGCTTCTTCTTTCTTTGGGATACCGAACATTTTAGGGTTGGGTAACGTGCCCACACAAAAGGTATCGTGTAGGTCGTATTCCCCACATCCCATGTCACTAAGCTTGATCTTGAGCTCGGGTGGTGGAGGTGTATGGGATGAGGTGGTGGCAATGTCAGTAGGGTCGATGTATGAGGTGGATGTTGTGGGGTTGGCTTTTGTGATGGCTTTGTTATACGAATAGAAGGTGTGGTCATGGCCTTCCAAGAAACTACAATATTGGAAGGGGCGGGGGTCGGCGTAGATAGTTACTTCCGTACCATTATGAGGGAACTTTAGACATTGATGGAGTGTAGAGGGGACCACTTGTATGGCATGGATCCACAGTCGGCCGAGGAGAATGTTATAAGGGAGATCAAGATCAAGGACCTGACATTTTGTTTCCATTATCTTTTGTCCCACTTGAATAGGAAGCTTGATAGTACCCTCAGATAGTTGTTCAGTGTCATCATACCCTTTGATTGTTATGCATTCATTGGTGTCTACAACCACATCCGAGTATCCCAAGTGTTTTAGTAATTTAAGAGTGCATATGTTTAGGCCAGAGCCACCATCTATTAAGACTCTCTTGATGATATGCTTGTGGATGCATATTTTGATGTGCAAGGCATCATTATGTGAGTTCCTAGAAACGGGAAGGTCTTTTTCTGAGAAGGTGAGATGATGAAGTGTGGCAATATGGCCCACCATGTCTTGGAATTGATTCACATTCAAGTTGGCGGGAACTTGGGTTTCCAAGAGTGCTTTATCAAGGACTTCTTTATGGAGAGGTGATGTATAGAGCAACTCAAGTATGGAGATTTACACAAGGGTCTTTCCTAGATGTTCTAGGAGGTTGTACTAATTGGTAGGCAATGGGTGCCTAGTACGATTGGGTAGGGAGTCTAACGTGGGTGCGGGTGTTTAATCAGTGGTAGGGGCTGTGCGGATGGATACGCAGCCACGATGGGTTGTGATAGCGCAATTGGGTGCTTGAGTCCGAATGGTGATTGTGTTGACATGGTTAGACAATGGTTCTATCTGCCCTACAATAGAGTCATAGGATGCGGGAGGTGGGGTTACGTTGTAGGCTTGATTAGATGATGAGGCCTTGTTATGGTTAGGTAGTGGATCCTTGTAAGCTCCTAGATTAGCATTGGGCGATGGTTGGGTGCTTTGCTCAAGGCTGACTTTATTCTGATCTATGAGATCTTGCACACAATGCTTTAATTTCACGCAATCAGCAGTTTTATGGCCTCTAATGTGGTGGTAGTCGCAATAATCATTTTCATTGTACCACATAGCTTTGAGCTCACTCTCTTGATGGGGTTTAACAGGTGGGAAAGTTATCAAACCTTTCTTTAGACATCTGTCGAGGATATCCTCGATTGGTTCCCCTAAAGGTGTGAATTGTCTTCAAGGTTTGTTTTGTTTAGATTGCCCCTTTGGGATATTTACATCAGCGGTATATGTACTTAAGGGTGTTTGATTCTGTACATGTTGGATAGTCTTTACATCAGTGACGACGTCGTTCAAGGTTTTTTTTTTCCTTTCCCCAAAAGCATGGCTTGTCGTTTGATTGCATGTTGTTGTTGTTTGCATTGGGTACGTTGATATTGACTTTGTTGTTGTTGTTACTGTAGGACTTGTCATATAATTTGATCGAGCCTTTGCTGATAAGGGCCCTTTCTATGGTAGTACCTTTGTCAATGACTTCTTCGAAGGTAGACACACAAAGGATCTGTAGATGGAACCCTATTTCTTGATTTAGGATAGTCATGAACATGGTGACTAATTGTTTCTCAGAAATTGACCAAGGGAGTTTTCTTGCTAAGCCTCTCCACCTTTGCAAGAAGGAAACAAAGGATTCTCCACTCTTTTGTTTTGTATTGCAAAGTTCTGTCATAGATATTTTGTGTTCGAAATTATAGGAGAAATGATTGACAAATTTTTCCACGAGCACAGGGAAAGACCTAATGCCTAGGGGAAGATGTGTGAACCATTCAGTGGCTTAACCGCTGAGGCTTCTTGGAAATAGTCTCATTAGATATGTATCGTTGTTCGAGACTTCTAAACAAGCGAGGTAGAACTCCCTAAGATGATCCCTAGGGTCCCCCTTTCCCTTGTATTTGTCAAATTTGGGTGTTTCAAAATTTTTGGGAAAAAGGGCCATGTATAGCATTCAATCAAACGGATAGGGACAAATATCCTCAAAAGAATAATGCTTATGTTTTCCCCCAGTTTGTATATCGTCTACTTTTTGAATCAAGGCTTGTACAATGCTTGTTAGATCTAGGGTTGGTGGCGGTTGTGGTGTGTAGGTTTACTGATTGATGAGATGTTGGAGATTGGGTGGGATTTGATGTTGGAGGTTTTGGGAGATCATGTTTTGGTACTGTGGGGTGGTGTTTTGGTTGAGTTATATGAGATAGTTTTGGTAAGCGTGGATTTGTTGGAGAGTATGGTGAGGTATTTGAGGATTGGGATTATGTTGTGTTGATGACACTATGGGGTTTTGTAGATACGTGAGATTAGACGGATTGAGATTGGATGGGTTAACGTTGGATGGATTGACATGAGATGGATTGACGTTGGATGGGTTGGTCATGTTATAAGGTGGTTGTAAAAAGAATTGTCTCATGTAGGCTATGGTTTGAGGGTTAAGTGGAGGCACACTTGTGGAGGCACCTACATGCATGAGGTTCCCTTGGATGCCTAAGGTGATTTGCAAAATGGAAAAGTTTACGTTAGTTATGGTAGTGGATGTGGTGATGGGTTGGGAGGTGGTAGGATTAGAGACACTTGTGGGAATCGTAGATGTGGTAGCATTAGAGCTTGTGGGGGTGGTAGATACGGCAGGTGTTGAGGTTTGAGAGACGATAGGTTGGGTGTTTGATGTAGATGGTTGGGAGGATTTGGTAGGATTGATGTTAGAGGTGGATGGTTGAGACGATGTCATGTTGTGGGGTGGTTGGGCACCAATTTTGAGGAGGTAGTCAAGATATCTATTTGGATCTGACCTTAGGACTTTGTCAAGCAAGTCCATGTTGTCGGCGTCTTGTGTAAAGTTCAAGACATCTTGGTCATCTTGGCTAAGGATGGGTGGTGGTGGTTGCAAGAAATGGAAGGGTTTTCATTGGGATTGTATGTCGAGATTTGAAAGACCAAAGGTGGGTTGTGTGTTTCGTTGATTGGTAGGTTGTAGTCATTGGTATTAGGCATTCCTATGCCCATATTTTGTCCAAAGTCTGCCACGTCTTGATTCTTCTTGTGTTGTGATCTAGTTATGGGCATGCAAGTGTATGGATTTGATTTCCAGGTGGGTGAAAGGGGGATGGAGACCTTAGAGAATCCAGATTGATTTTGTTGGACCCAAAGAGGATGTGGTAGTGGAATGGAGTAAAAGATGAAAGGGTGATTGTATTGTGATAAAGGATAGATTTTAACTTCTAAGAGATGAGTCTTCAAAAAAGGTGTCAATCTAAGGATGATAAGAGGGGGTGATATTGGTTTTTTTCAAAAATTTGGACCAAAAAGGTAGATGATAGATGACGTTTGTTGGATGATTTGACGGAAAGGATTTTTGATGTTGATTTGGAGGATGAACTAGATGTTGGGTATGATGTTTTTGAAAAGGATTTGAAGGTTAACGAATGAGCTTAAGTAAGATCTAGTTTTGTGTCACACAAATGGGTGTTTCTCTTTGTTTGGGGTAGACTAATGACCTTACACAAAGAAGGATGATTATTTCACTTGAAAGGTTGACTAATGACTCTCCAAGAAAAATATGATGTAAAAGATGAAATCTAGATCTAGCCTTAGCTCAAGGGATGACGAGTTTTGGATGTTGGTTGATGGTTCTTTGATGGGTGTTTCGATTTGGAAGATTTTGGATATGTTTTTGGTGAGAGAAGCGAAAGGATTTTGGAATGATTTCTTGTGACAAGGATGTTTGTTTGGTCCAAAAGGTATGCAAAGATTAATGAGGATGAATGGATATGAAATTGAGTGGATTATGGTATAGTAAAGGGTCCGATAATGATAATGATTGATTCTCTAAGGTCAAAATGAAGGTATAATTGAAATTTTTTTGAAGAAAATAGGTGGGGTATTGATGAATTTTTCGGAAGGTGATTATGGATTATGGTCAGGCAGGTGATAAAGATCACAATAAAATTTGTCTTAGTTTCAAGCAGGTTAGTCTACAAATAGTGCCAATCCACAGGTGAAATGGTGCCAAAAATAGCCAGAGATAGCACTGAAACGGGTCAGTGTTGGTCGAGGCTCTGAAAAAGATAGATTTTGATGACAAATTTGGATTTATTTTGATATGAAGTTTGATCAAATAATTTTTATTGTCTCTTGGAAAGTTTCTTGAAAGCACTTTAAGCACAAAAACACACAATAACCAAGATTTTGTTTATGAAAAGATGTAGGATTTTCTTAATCAATCACTTTGCACAACCTAAGACGAAGATAGGATAGTATTTGTTGAATCCCCTAGCTGCGCCTATTCAAAGTGGGTAGCTCCAGGATCTTGGTAACACTGGCTCCCCCTTACAGTGCACTCACTTCTCATGCATACCAAGATCCAGGTTTCCACGAAGGCTTGTCCCTCACCAAACCCTAGGATTGTCCCCACTACCTCAGCTAAGAACCGCATGAATCAGGGCCGTTTCAAAGGTTCCTCTTCTGCGTCAACAAATAGAAGGTTTTTGTCTTACTAAAACAAAGGTTCATAGTAAGTGCATTCATTTAGGTGGCCATACATGCAGCAGTGCTACTCTCCATTATGGAGTCTCCTAGCCTCCAAGGGTTACGCCTTGGAGGGTTTTGGGGGAGGTTGGATGTTGATATGACACAACACCTATTGCCTGTGACTTTCGTCACAAACACATTATTTATATAGCGGCTCAAAAGAGCTTGGCTTTAGCTTGTTGTCGCTTAGGTCGTTCCCACCTTTCGAAGCAAGGTGGCAGGCCCTCTAAAGGTTTAACAAAAGTAACCCAACCACAAAAATACTTTTGATCCCTAAGTTCATACAAGGATGCGATGGGAGAGCATACATATATTTTGTGCTTGGGTCACACTAAACAAGGTTCATTTTTAGTTCTTGGATTATGTTGGGGGTGATTTATGCAAGTGTTGTGAGAAGCTCTTGATTCCCAAGATCACCAATGGTGTGAGGGAAGAGCATACACTTTTCACCACACAAACATTATCACAAAAGCACTTCACACAATTGATTTGTTTTCTTGTTTAGATGAGTGAAAAATGTAGATTTGTTGTTCTTTTTAATCCAATGAATTATGATGCACTTTGTGGTTCTTTTTAAGCCCAAAATCAAAATGTTTGTAGAGTTGTTGGCAAGCACTTGTTAATTTTAGAACACCAAATTCAAATGTTTTCTACGCTAAGGCACACAAAGATTTGTTTGTTGTTTGTTGTTTGTTGTTGTTGATCAATTTTAGTGCACCAAATTGAAATGTTGTTTATGCTAACATACAAGGGTTCTTTTTTAGCACCAATTGAATGTGTTTGTTTAGTCTAAAGATGAAAAACCCTACAAGAACTTGTTAGTGGCTCTAGGATGATGGCGATGACCTGCAAATAGCTTACCAATCCCTGGACAAAACCCAAAGTTAGCCTATAAAAATAGCGCTAAAACAGAGAACAAATGGCACCACTACAAACTGTAATGGCACTACTAACAAAAAATAACCTAAAACCTAACTGCCCTAGAAAATAGCGTTGATCTAAGTACAGATGGCATTGATATACAACATAGCACTAAAATGAGATACAAAATGTGCCAGAATAGAAGATAGTGCTCAAATATATTATAGAAGGCATTAAAACTAAAGATAGCACTAATATGGATGGAACAAAGTGCCACTGTGCGTGCGTTTGAACAGTTAGGTCGGTTGTGGAACATAGCACCGCTCTGGGTGCTGATAGCGCTGATACGAGGTTAAACTTATCAGGCCTGCAAAACAAAGGTCTTCCTAACCAAACCAGAGGGTTAGACTGCAAAGAAAGGGGTCTTGTTAGTCTTGTCAACCTAGTGAAAGGAAACCAAAGTAGGATGAAAACAACAATGTATGTTTGGTCCTTTAAGAAAATTTTGGCATGACCTCCCCCTCTTCGTGCAAGATGCCTACAAAAATAGAGAACAAATAACCTAGGAAAATCGGCAGGGAAAACAGAAGAATGTGTGAGTCAAATCTAAGAAAAAAGTGTCGTGTCAAATAGCGCTAAAACATAAGATAGCGCTAAAATTCCCTACAAATGGCGCCATTGCGCAGGCAAATAGCACCGCACCTGTAAAATGTCTAGAAACACATGTAAAACTCACAAAAGATGTTAGATAGGGACCTTGTGGGTCCCACCGGGCATACCAATGTGATTAGTGAAATCAAAATGAGATTAAAAAAAAACATAAAAACAAATGTTATACATCACTATGACTCACAAATCCAAGGTAGGGTTGTAGAAGCATGCACCTAAGAGCTCCTAGATGTACCCTAGATAATGAAAACAATGTGAAATGCTTTATCTAATGCAACTCACAAGCTAGCTCAAGAGATGTTTTGGCATGGTAACATTACTTAGAAATTGGATGATGAAATGGGTTGGAAGATGTTGTATTTGTAGGCATTTTGGAGAGATTTTGATCCAAGGGTTGAGATTGATTTGGGAGATCAATGGTGGAGGATGAAGATGATGTGGAGGGCCTAGATTTCATCTCCAAAAATGGAGGGTTGTGAATAAAGATGAATTTTAAATTCATCTTGGGAAAGGGGTGAATTAAATGACGTTGGGTGAGATGGATTATTTGTGAATTAAAAATTCACATGGGGAAGGGTAAAATGAATTAAAAATTTATTTAGGGAAGAGTGGATATTAATGAGGTATAACATGTGTAAGGGGTGTAAGAGGTATTAAATGAAGATTATGACACGTGTATAAAAAATTGATTTATATGAGATATATTTCTATTTTTTATTTGTGGAATGTGGAAAGGAGTGTTAATCAAGGTTTGACCATTTTAATTAGGGTGATTAGCCTAATTAATATGGCTGAAAAAAATTAGGGAATGGGTTAATGGGAGGTTAAGATTAATTAAATAAAGTTTTATTTAATTAATCCTAAGGCTAAGATGAGATAGGCTAGGGTAGGCAATTAAATAATGACTATTTAATTACCTAGGGTAGGGATAGGTTATTTAATAGGATGAATTAATTAGTTAAACATGATTTACCTAATTAATTGGATTTAGTGAGAAGGGGGAAATTAACGAAATAAATATTGCATATTTATTAAATTAATTGGCTAAAGTTGAACTATTGAATTAATAAAATTAATCCAATTGTTGGGGATAGAATGATGAAAAATTAGGTGATGAAGGGATAATTAATTAAATAAAAATTTAATTAATTGATTATAAGGGAAATTGGTATGTTTAGGGATGTCGGGAGTCGGTTTGATGATGAAGACATTTTTAGGTGTCTACAACCTCTTCTGTCAAGTGGGTGAGAGGGTCATCTGCTACTGATTTGAAATTATCATGTAGAGCCTTAATAGCAAAGTCTGCATCTTGATTCTCAATTTTGCCCTCTATTTTACCTTCCAAGGCCCCAAAGATTTTTGCTTCATACGCCATCATGTCATGTAATTTAACACTAATGTCCCTGAGTTTTCCGCTGCACTTCTTCAAGATATCACACTCAAACCTGATATCTTCATACCATATACTTATCAGCAGGGCAGTATTATTATCTAATACTTTATTGCTTATCAAAATATGTGAATCAATTCTCTTCATTTCACTCACAGCAGTTAGGTCCTCTTCCAACTGGAATGACCATTTTCCTGTATCATTCTACATTTTATCTACCTTCCTCTTTAGACTACTCAAAGAATTCCACCTCTGTAGAGAGGTTCTCAATACATCTTCAGCCCCAGTGAGAGCTGAAAACGTCCATTTTTCCATCACCATTGCCTCATGTTTCATCAGGTCCAATTTGGTGACCTCTTCCTATGATATGATAGTCAATGGGACCGCCGAATCAACTGGTGTATTATCAGGGTTAATTAACCCTTTTACGAAAGAATGTAGTTGAGCAATGTGCTCTTTATGCATTTTATTCTTCTCTTTTTCCTTCTTCATCCTTTGGGTTAAAGAATCAATAATATCCTTCCCTTCTTGACCTTCTTGGTCTTCGTTGGAAAAACCCAGATCAACAGTTGTGACTTGGAATTCCTCCAGGCTAATTTTGCCCTTTTCCTTTTCAACTATGGGAAGTGCTATCTGTGCGGTTCTTCTGCCTGTGGTAGGATATCTCTTTATGGCAGATGTTAATCTGGCCTTTCTCCTTGGCTTCATCATTTTCTCAGCGAACAAGGTAGAAACATCAAACTCTTGAATTTCAGACACTTGTTCCATACCTATTTCCTTCTCTAGCCAATGAGGTACATCACCTCCATATTCTTGGTGGCCTTTGTTAATATCCTATATGCCCCACTCTCCAGTGTTTGTTTCTATCCTCGGTGGAGAAGGCACCTTCTTGATTTCTTCCTCATGTATTTCTTCATGAGGGGGATCTTGTTGGAGTTCCTCCTGCTGAGGGGTTGCCTTGTGCAAAGGAGGATCTTGTGGAATTTCCACATTCTGATCCTGTGCTTGATCATGTACTCCCTCCTTCAGATTTTCATCTTCTTTATTATTTTTCTCATCCTGAGGCATATTGACATCTTTGGATGCCTGTGTATTTTGTCCCTGAGGATCACCCTGATCATGGGTCATTTCTTGTACTCCACCTGATGCACTGATACCTTATGGCTTAGGGTCCTCCTGACCTGATCTGTCTTCTGGTTTTGGGACTTCTCCCAAATCTCCCTGACTCTGAGCAACACCAGCGTTTGATATGTCCTGATCACCCCCACCCTTCTGTTGTACTTCTAATATTTTTGGTTCTGTAGGTGTCTCATGTTGTTGCTGACCCTGATCAAGAGCAATACCATCTTTCCCTATATGCTCTGCCACTTCAGTTTTCTTTGGTTCCTCGAGTGCACCTGTTTCTTTACTCGAGCTTATGTCACCCCTATATGTTAAATCTACGACTGCAGGACTAGTCACCTTTTCAACCAAATCGTTGAGCCCTATCTCTCTGGGTTGTCCTCTCTGGGCTACCTTGTTTCATTTCTTTTGTTTGCTTTGCTTCCTCCAACACTGCCATCTGAGCTAATGGGGTTCCATGAGGAGTCATTTGGGTCTTGGAAACCATAGTTTCCATTTGTTGAGAGGTCACATTCTGAACCACCTCATCATCAGACAAATCTACTATATCCTACAAAGAGAAAGGAACACCCTGACCAGTTTTAAACATTACTCTTGTTTGCTCTTCCACCTTCTCAGTTTTGAATTTAATTATGGTGGGAAGAGGAACATCATGTTGCAGTTCCTTCCTGAAAGCTTCACCACTAGCTCCTCTCAATATGATGGGGTCAGCACGGATATCCCCTCTCATGGTCGTTCTTTGTTTCTTGGGTGGTGACATCAGCGACATCCCCCTCCTCTTCTTCCTGGCCACCAGCAAGTCATCACCTCCAGATTCCTTATTTAACTGTTCTTCTTCCAAAGGGACTCCATCTTCCACCTCCTATTGTAGGGTCAGGTATTCCACCTGCACTTCTGTAGTTTCAACAGTGGGTCTCAAAATTCTCTTGGTTTTTGGTTTTTCAATTAGAGACTGTGCAGATGACACAGATGCCTAAGCTGATGTAGATGCACCTGTAGCCATAGTGGCAATCCTCTCAATTATTACCCCCTTTGGTTCATCTTCACCTTTCTTACCTTTAGGGGGGACTCTCTTTTTTTTTCTATAGACAATCTTTCCCCATTAGATTTTCTCTTTTCAGTGAGGAAATCATCATATTCCTCATCAGATACCTCCTATCTCTTCTACTTGGTATCAACTGTAAGGGCAACACCCATTTTCTTTAATCTGGATATCTCTTCATCTACCCAGGCCTGGGTTAGCTGGATCACCCCACTTGTCAGCTGATCTAAAGATATATCTTCCTGTTGTGTAAGATCTAGGGCTGATATGGTGTCATTATACACCTTTTTGTCCTCATATTCATTGGACATGACTTTCCCATCATCCTTCCGTAGTTGTACTGGCACCGGGATGCAGTCAAAGGTTTTGATTTGATTCAAGGTGAGTCGTTGATATTTTCCTCTTCTCACCTCAACCTTATCATCGCAATCGGTCCAAAAGTCTTCTAGATGCTTTTGATGTATTGGTTTTCCTAGTATCTTCTGCATCTTGCCATAAGGATCATATGATCTGGCTGGGGGAAATGAGTGTAAATACATCAATTTTAAGCCCCGATGACATGCTTTATACTTTTTGAATCTGAGCACATGTACCAGCCCATGGATACTAGAAATGAAACTGGAGGTATCTTCTTCTATGCCTTGTAAGCTTCAACTATTGTGGATACCTGCCTGACAAATTCCATCAAGACGACCCCATCAGTGGGGTATCTTGGCAACATGAGAGGCTGTCCCTCAAATCCTTCTATCCTAATGTACGAGAAAGTGGCAAATGGATAAACCAGGCTCCATGCCGATAAATAATTTCTTGAGCTTCCATGCTCAGTCTTTTGGTCCTATCCTCCTCCATGGTTCTAACCAGATGCATGGAGAATGCATCATTTACCAATTTGTAGTCTAGGAGGTATGCCTTCCTTTGCAATTGGGGATAATGGTCCCATATGTGTGCGTCATCAGCATCACCACCAACCTTACCCACTGTCTTCAAAGCATCAAAAGTTCCTTTATATGCACATGAGTACACCACATATGAAGTCATGTAAAATAAGCATGTTTGTCCTCCCAGGCTCCTCATTCCCTCATCCAATGCATCACTGATGATCTTAGCCCATAGTGGCCTATTGTCTGCATATAAGACCATCTGGATGATCCCAAACATCCATTTCTCAAAATTTCCAGCATGAGGCCTGCCAGTCATCCTGGTCAGTAGAGCAATCATATATTGGTACTCATCATCAAAATCAAACTTGTACAGATGCATGGGTAGTTTGGCTGAGGCGGCATATGTGCTACTCTTTGATCTCCATTGGTATATCCTTTTCCTTACATTTTTCTTGTTATTGTTATACTCTGTTTCCAATTTGTGCAGGTCCACACTCACTACCTTCCTCCCAACTGGCAAATTGAAAGTGGCGGTAATGCCTTTGACTGAGAAGTTTGCATATATCCTCCCATGTTTCTCTACCTGTCTGGTTTCAGGGTTGTAATTTCTCGCGCACTCTACTACCAACTCCGGAGCATCCATAGCATATGGAAAACTAGCTACATGCCACATACCTAAGACATACGCCCCATCCAGAATGGGATTGTCCTTATCATGATCCAGTCTTGTCGACCATACCACCAGGTCCGTATCCCCTTGGTGTGTATCACCAATAACTCTGTACTTGAACTGCACCCCCTCAGGCCAAACAAACATGGGCGAGAGGAACTCTGCCTCAGACCTATTTCTTCTGAGATCTACCATAGATTCCTGCAATAAACATGATATGTTTTACCCTATAGTGTTCACATGCATTTCTACAACATCATGTACTTCTACCATGTATACTCTGTATATTATTCCTCACTTCATCATTATACGTATTATCACAAAGCCAAACCACAGGAGAAACAAATAGTCTACCTGAAAATACAGAAAATGACAACAGGAGGGTTTACTATTACTTACCTGACAATGCTTTCTCTTTGGATTAGATGACTGATTACGCAGAAGGGTTATAAACACTGAAGATCACCCATTTCGTTACGTTGAAAGATCCAATCCGTTGACAGGTAGTTGTTTGAGGGTTTGACTTCAGAGCTCTATAATTTCTCAATTTATCGCAAGGTAAATGAAAATGATCTTTGAATTTTACCTTTAAAGCAGATCAATAGGACAAATTAGGGTAAGAATGTGTTGTCTTGATCAAATCCGTTGATCGTCTGCAGGGAATCCATAGATGCTACCAATTGTTTAATTTGCATTTGTAACCAGTGGGAATTCATCTACCGCATTTAATTGCATTTAATGTCAAAAAAAAGGAGGGGGGTGATCTTCAAAAGATTAGGGGATATTCAAAATATGGCCCCCCCTTCCTTTTTAAAATGACCCCCCTCACTTTTGAGTGGAATAACTGAATGCAAAGGGTCAGGTGATATGGTCAACATTTCACCATGTGTATATCAGGTCACGAAACTAAGGCTAGGGGCTGTTCAAAATATGACCCCCCACGATAAGATCACCCCCCCTTCAGAAAAGATTAGAGGGTGACATCATTATGTCGGTGACATTGTTTAATCATTATGTTTTAATGACGTCATCGTCATATTAAAGAATATGACGGACATCAGATATATAACTCCTCACGGATAGATGGAACAATGACATCATCATCAGCGTGATTTCCTGCATTCATTAGACTTGGATGATGTCACCGCCACATTGATATAGGGTGATATTCGTAAGTCTTTTGATAGGTAGATATCGGCTCTTACTTAAATTTGATGTCCGCACATCGCGTACCGGGCGATTATCAGGTGATAATCCCATATCAAGGTGATCTTATCTAATATGACTGGTGTTTGAAATATGACCCCCCTGTGTGGGATATCAGGTTTGACCAAACTTTGACTCAACATAATTCTCTTCCCTTAGACAATTTTGGGGTGATCTAAAAGGCAAACCTGCTTGGAATTTTGTGTACTTTCCGACCATGAGGTTAATAATGTGAATTACTAGCTTTGAGAATTGACCTCATCACAGTGAAAAAATCCTCCCTCTTACAAGGTTACATGCATGACCGATTTTACCAAACCACCCAAAGCAGAAAACAAACAAGCCAAAGCAGAAAGAAAAGTTGGGTCCCTGTTTTGTCAAGGAAAAATGGGGCGTGTTGTGTAACCACACGACAAAACCCCACCAAACTAATTCTTGTGGAAACCCTGTCGAACCAGATTTTATGAAAACCCCAAGTCCCCTAGTAGCAAGCCTCGACCCCAGTCCACGATGGCTTTCCCCAACACTGGCCCCGAAACTTGTTCCCTAATGATGCTCCCCAACACTAGGCCCCGACCTTGCTCTCTGATGACATTCCCCAATGGTAAGAAAGAACCACGAACCCCATTCCTCCTTGAGACACCCCGACACTGGGCCCAAACACCCTTCCCCATTGACTTCCCCAACGTTGGGCCCCAAACTCGTTCCCCAAAACTAGGCTCAAACCATAACCCCTAGAGCTTGTTCCAATTATGTTCCCTAAAATCAGCCTCGACCCCTTTCCTAAACAACAATGCCCTTTGACGTTGCCGAAGTCGCATGAGTCAACCTATGGGTAGGCCTCAACCTCACTAACGGCATCCAACAGCATAGGTTACCGACCATGTTTTGAAATGATGCCTTTCCCCTGGACCATTCAAGCCCCCATGGGTCGCACAAGTCACTCAGGCTAAGTCACCCATTTTCCCAAGTCCCCCAGGTCTCCAAAGTTGTCGAGTTGGTCCAACTTGCCAAGCTGGCCCATCCTAAATTTTATGGGAACCCCATCGAATTGAATTATGTCGAAACCCCACCAAACTAGATTTTAAGGAAACCCCACTAGACTAGATTTTGAGGAAACCCCACCGAACTGGATTTTGAGGAAACCCCACCGGACCAGATTTTACGGAAACCCCACCAGACCAAATTTTGTGGAAACCCCACCGGACCAGATTTTATAGAAACACAACCAAACCAGATTTTATGAGAACCCCAAGTCCCCTAATAGCAAGCCTCGACCCCACTCCACGATGGCTTTCACCAACACTCGCCCCGAAACATATTCCTTGACGATGCTCCCAACACTAGGTGCTGACCTCACACTCCGACGACATTCCCCAATGCTAATCACGAACCCCAAACCCCATTCCTCCTTGACACACCCAGACACTAGGCCCAAACACCCTTCATCGTTGACTTCCCCAACACTAGGCCCCAACCCCGTTCCCCAATACTAGGCTTGAACCACATGCCCCAAAGCTTGTCCCAACTATGTTCCCTGCAATGGACCTTGATCCCTTTCCTAAACAATGACGCCCACTAAAGTTGCTAAAGTGGCAAGAGTCAACCTCTAGATAGGCTTCAACCCCACTGACGAACGACGTCCAACAACACAGGTCGCCGACCATGTTTTGAAATGATGGCTTTCCCTTGGACCATCCAAGCCCCCTTAGGTCCCACAAGTCACTCGAGCCAGGTTTTGCATTTGCCCAAGTCCCCCAGGTCTCCAGAGTTGTCAAGTTGGTCCAACTTGCCAAGCTCGCCTGTCCTAAATTTTATTTAAACCCCATTGAATTGAATTATGTGGAAACCCCACCAAACTGGATTTCGAGGAAACCCCGCTAGACTAGATTTTATGGAAACCCCAATGGACCAGATTTTGTGGAAACCCCACCAAACCAAATTTTGTGGAAACCCCACCGGACCAGATTTTACAGAAACACCACAGACCCAAATTTTACAGAAACCTGACTAGACTAGATTTTTTAGAAACCCCACCAGACCAGTTCTTACAGAAACCCTACCGGACCAGATTTTATGATAATCCCATTCACCTAGAATCAGGCCTCGACCCAACTCCATGATAGCTTTCCCCAACACTAGCCCTGAAACCTGTTCCCTGACCATGTTCCCCAATACTAGGCCCCATCGTCACTCTCTGATGACATTCCCAATGCTAAGCACAAACCCTAAACCCCATTCCTCCTTGACACACCCCGACAGTGGGCCCAAACACCCTTCCCCATTGACTTCCCCAACACTGGGCCCCAACCCTGTTCCCCAAAACTGGGCTCAAATGACATCCCCCAGAGCTTGTCCCAATTATGTTCCCTAAAATGGGCCTCGCCCCCTTTCCTAAACAATGACGCCCACTGACATTGTGAAGGTCGCATGAGTCAACTTCTGGACAGGCCTCAGCCGTACTAGCCAATGACGTCCAACTGCGCAGGTCACTGACCATGTTTTGAAATTTTGGCTTACCCCTGAACCGTCCAAGCCCCCTTAGGTCGAACAAGTCACTCAGGCCAAGTCACCCATTTGTCCAAGTCCCCCAAGTCCCTAGAGTTGTTGAGGATACCCCACTAGACCAGATTTTACAGAAACCGCACTAGACCAGATTTAGTGGAAACCCCACCGGCCCAAATTTTACAGAAACCCCACCAGACCAGATTTTACGGAAACCCCACTGGACCAGTTCTTGTGGAGACCCCACCGGACCAAATTTTATGAAAACCCCAAGTCCCCCTAACAGCAGGCTTCAACCCACTCCATGATGGTTTTCCCCAACACTTTCCCCACAACACATTCCCCGACGATGCTCCCCAACACTAGGGCCTAACCTCGCTCTCCGACGACATTCCACAATGTTAAGCATAAACCCCGAACCCATTCCTCCTTGACACACCCCGAACTAGGCCCAAACACCCTTCCCTGTTGACTTCCCCAACACTACGCCCCAACCCCATTCCCCAAAACTGGACTTGAACTACATCCCCCAAAGCTTGTCCCAACTGCATTCCCTACAATGGGCCTCGAACCCTTTCCTAAACAACGACGCCCACTGATGTTAGCAAAGTGGCAAAAGTCAACCTCTGGACTGACCTCAACCTAACTGACTAATGTCGTCCAATAGCAAAGGTCACTGACCATGTTTTTAACTAATCGCTTTCCCCTGGACCGTCTAAGCCCCCTTAGGTCCAACAAGTCACTCGGGCCTGGTCACCCATTTGCCCAAGTCCCCCAGGTCTCCAGAGTTGTCAAGTTGGTCCAACTTGCCAAGCTCACCCGTCCTAAATTTTATGGAAACCCTTGATCGAATTGAATTATGTGGAAACCCCATCGGACTGGATTTTGAGGAAATCCCATTGGACCAGATTTTGTGGAAACCCCACCGGACCAGATTTTACGGAAACCCCACCAGACTAGATTTTATAGAAATCCCATCAAACCAGATTTTATGGGAACCCCTACCAGATTGAATTATGTGGCAACCCCATCGGACTAGATTTTGTGGAAACCCCACCGGACTGGATTTTGTGGAAACCCCACCAGACTAGATTTTATGGAAACCCCACCGGACCAGATTTTATGGAAACCCCATTGCAAGGAATTCTCGAAACCCCATTGCACGGAATTTTCTGGAAACCCCTCCTCCCTCCCTCCAGACTGAATTTTCCTTAAATCGATGCGAATGGGACAACTGAGCCAGGGCGGCCAGGACGGGATAGGGCGGCTGGGACAGGATGGGGCGAGACAAGGCAAACGGGGCAGGACAAAACGGATGGGACAACTGAGGTCCCAGGGACAACTAAATATTCCAAAAACTTCACTGGGTCAAACTTTCTAGAAATCGAGATGGACAGAACAGGACGGGACGGTCGGCGCGGGACGTAGTCTATCTTTGTGGAAGCCCCATTTAAATTCTATGCAAACCTTATTGTATTGAATTCTACCAAATCTTCGAGACCGGACGGGGCGCAACGGAACAAACGGGATGACCGGGGTCCCCGGGACAACCGAATTTTCCAAAAAATCCACCAGATCAAATTTTCTACAAATCGAGGCAGACAAGGCGGGAAGGGATGAGACGGAGTGTCTGGGATGGGTCCATACAAGATGAAGTGGTTGGGATGGGACGGGATGGGACGGAGCAGGACGGGATGGTCGGAATGGAGCGGCCGAGACGGGACACAGGCCGGGCAGGATGGGGCAAGGCGGGAAAGCAAGGGCCATTGTACCAGCGCTAGTGCATCGGATTGACTCGGAACTCCATTGTTAAGTGCACTTGTGCTGGAGTAGTACTGGGATGGGTGACCTCCCGAGAAGTTCCCATTGCACCCATTTTAGTTTTTGGTTGCGCGTTGTGCTTTTCTACTCACCTCTTTACTCGATGCCATCGTCAAAAGACCACTACAATGGGACGGGATGCCAATCACTCGACTAGGGCCCTTGGGACATAACCAAATTTTCAAAAAACTCCATTGGATCAAATTTTCTAGAAATCGAGGTGGACGAGGTGGGCTAGGACAGGGCGGCCGGAACGCGGATAGGACAGGATGAGGCGGCCCGAACACGGACGAGACGGGACAGGACGGTCAGAACATGACAGGCGGAGCGTGGCAGTGTAGGGTGGGACAGGATGGGACGGGACGGGATGGGGTAACTGGTGAGGGACATGACCAATCTTTGTGGAAGCCCCATTTAAATTCTATACAACCCCTATTATATCGAATCCTAGCGAAACCTCAAGTATCCAATGTCACTAGAACAGGACGAGATGGTACAGGACGTGATAGGACGGGACGTGATGGCCAAATCAGAGCGGCTGAGACAGGACATGATGTGATGGTCGGATCAGAGCGTCCGCGATGAGATGGGATAGGACATAGGTCGGGGTAGGACGGGATAGGGCGGGACGGCCAGGGCCATGTACCAACATCAGTGCACCACTTAGAACTCCGTAGTTAAGCACACTTGGGTTGGAGTAGTACTAGGATGGGTGACCTCCACAGAAGTCCCAGTTGCACCCTTTTTAGTTTTTGGTTGGGCATTGCACTTTTCTACTCACCTCTTTACTCGATGCCATCCTCAAAAGACCACTAGGACGGGACGGGATGCCAATCACTCAACCGGGCCCCCTGAGACATAACCGAATTTTCCAAAAACTTTGTCGGGTCAAATTTTCTAGAAATCGAGGCGGGACATGACGAGGTTGCCGGGACGGGGCAGGACAGGACGGGATGCGACGGGACGCGACGTACAGGGCGGTCGGGACGGGATAGGTCAAGATGGATTCTTTGGGGGGCCAATTCGGCCAATTTGCCAAGTCACCCAAGTCGCTAAGTTGCCCAAGTCGCCAAGTTGCCATGCTCGCGTTATATATCTATATCTATATATATAAGCTAGCGCTTGGACAGGGTGACGGAGACACGGACAGGACGGCTGGGACGCGGACATGGTGGTCGGGACGTGGACAGGGCGGCCCAAACACCCTTGCCCCATAATACTTATAAGTCTAGACGTAGTACAACGGAAGGTTGACTTATTCTGTCGCAGTGACCTCCCACAAAAACCCCGCCGCACCTAATTTTCTAGAAACCCCATCGGACCTAATTTTTTGGAAACCCGACCAGACCCAACTTTTTAGAAACCCCAGTGGATAGAATTTTCCAGAAACCCCACCAGACCGAATATTTTTTAAATCCTAGCTGGGACGCGGACAAGGTGGGTGAAAACCCCACCAGACTGAATTTTTCAGAAACCCCATTGGACCAAACTTTCTAGAAACCTCATCGAACAAAATTTTCTAGAAAACTGAAACCCCACTGAACTGAATTTTCCAGAAACCCCATCGGATGGATTTTTTTGTAAATCCCGGGACAGGATGGGACAGGGCAGCCAAGACAGGATGGGAAGGGGCAGCCAGTGCAGGATAGGACCAATATTTGTGGAAGCCCCATTTAAATTCTATGCAAGGCCTATTGTATCGAATCCTAGCAAAACCCCAGGTATCCAATGTCATTGGGACGGGAGCGGACAGAACGAGACGTGACGACCAGAACGGAGTGGCCGAGATGGGACAGGGCGGGACGACTAGGGCCATCGTACTAGCGTCAGTGCATCGGATTGACTCAGAATTCTGAAGTTAAGCGCGCTTGGGCTGGAGTAGTACTGGGATGGGTGACCTCCTAAGAAGTCTCATTTGCACCCTTTTTAGTTTTTGGTTTGGTGTTGCACTTTTCTACTCACCTCTTTACTCGATGCCATCCTCAAGAGACCACTAGGATGGGACGGGATGCCAATCACTCGACTGGGGCACCTGGGACATAACTAAATTTTCCAAAAATTCTGCCGAATCGAATTTTGTAGAATTAGAGTCGAACGGGACAGGACAGGATGGGACGGATGGCCCAACACCAACCACAAGCCTGACTTAGGTAAAACCTGTTTCACTTGCAATGCTTCACAACACTAAGCCGTGAACATCTTCCCAAATGATGGCTTTCTTTGAGTCACCCAAGTTGGCCACATACCCCAAGTTGCACGGGTGGCCCAGGGCTTGGACCCTTGGTAGTTGACCGGACCAAGTCTTGTGGAAACCTCACCGAATCAAATTTTATAGAAACCCCATCAGACTAAATTTTCTAAAAACTCCGTCAGATCGAATTTTCTATAAATCGAGGCGAATGGGGCAGGGCGGGGTGGGTTAGGGCAGGACGGTCGATGTGTGACATGGCACAGGATATTGTCAGGATGTGATAGATGGGACAGTCGGGGCCATTATACAACAAAAGCATGAAGACAAGTTCATGTTGGGTGCGATCATACCAGCATTAGTGCACCGGATCCCATCAGAACTCCGCAGTTAAGCGCACTTAGGCATGGGTAGTACTACGATGGGTGATCTCCCGAGAAGTCCCGGTGTTGCACCCTTTTCAGTTTTTGGTTGGGCATTGTGCTTTTCTACTCATCTCTTTACACGATGCCATCCTCAAGAGACCACTAGGACAGGATGGGATTCCAATCACTCGACCAGGCCCCCCGAGACATAACTGGATTTTCCAAAAACTTCGTCAGATCGAATTTTCTACAAATCAAGGCAGGATGTGGAGGGACATGATGGGATAGAATGGAATGGGATGGGGCTGCTAGGACAGGACGTACGAGAGGGGACGGGATGAGACGGGATAGGATGGACTCTTTGGGTGGCTAACGCTCGGACAGGGCTGCCGGGATGCAGACAGGGCGGCTGGGACACTGAAAGGGTGGCCGGGACACGGACAGGGCAGCTGGAACGCAGACAGGGCGGCCCAAACACCCTTCCCCCATTATAGTTATAAGTCTGAACGTAGCACAATGGAAGGTTGAGTTTTTCTTTCATAGTGACCTCACACGGAAACCCCACTGCACCTAATTTTCTAGAAACCCCACCGAACCTTTTTTTTTGGAAACCCCACCGGACCTAACTTTTTTGAAACCCCACTGGACGAAATTGACTCAAAACATGGATAGGGCAGCCGAGACACGGACAGGACGGCCGGTACGTGGACAAGGTGTCCGGTAAGCGGATGGGAGAAACAAGGCGGACGGGGACATGACGGGGACAGGGACGGGATGGGATGGGGACAGGGATGGGGACGAGGATGGGGACAGGGACAGGGACAGGGATAGGGATGGGAGGAAATTTTTTGGAAACCCCACCAGACTGAATATTTTGGAAACCCCGCTAGATTGAATTTTCTAGAAACCCCACCAAATGGAATTTTCTGGAAGGGTACAGGGACGGGACAGGACTGGGACTGGATAGAATTTTCTAGAAACCCCACCAAACCAAATATTTTGGAAACCCTACCAAATAGAAATTTCTAAAAACCACAAGAGCATGATGACAAGTTCATGTTGCATGCGATCATACCAACGTTAGTACACTAGATCCCATCAGAACTCCGCAATTCAGAGCGCTTTGACCATAGTAGTACTGGGATGAGACAGGACGTGATGACAATCACTCCAGTCGATGGTGTTAGGATGGCATGTGTCAGACGGGACCTGATGGGACAAACCACGTGGCCAAGCTGAAAGGGACAATCGAGACGGATGGGCAGGTTGAAATGGACCGAGTGGCTGGGGCAGACAAGGCAGATAGGGTGGATAGAACGGTTGGGGCAAATAAGGCGGATAGCGTGGACAGAACAGGGTGGGATGGGATGGGATGGGACGGGGCAGGCAGGATGGCCGAGATGGACAAGATGGGAACGGGGACAAGGATGGGATTGGATGAGGTGGAAAGGATGGCCAGGACAAATGGGGACAGGGACAGGGATGGGGCGGACAGGATGGTCGGGATGGGGACGGGATGAGCGGGACAATTGGGGCGGTCGAGGTGGATAGGGTGGACGGGGCAGCTAGGGTGGACAGGACGGACGGGACAGTCAAGACGGACAGGACAGTCAAGACGGACGGGGTGGCTGCAACGGGCAGGACAGTCGATGAAACCCCACTCTACACTTGCAAAATATGGATTCATGGGCGCAGGGAACCCCACCCAAGACTTGGAAAATATTTGGAGGTAGCAAAGGGCGCTTGGAACCCCACACCACTACACACTTTGGAAAAAAATGGATTCACATGTGCAGGAAACCCCACCCTAGACTTGGAAGGAATGTGGTCAGGCCAGAGGGAACCCCACCCAAGACTTGGAAGGAATGTGACTGAGCTAAATATGGATTCATGGGCGCAGGGAACCCCACCCAAGACTTGGAAAATATTTGGAGGTAGCAAAGGGCGCTTGGAACCCCACACCACTACACACTTTGGAAAAAAATGGATTCACATGTGCAGGAAACCCCACCCTAGACTTGGAAGGAATGTGGTCAGGCCAGAGGGAACCCCACCCAAGACTTGGAAGGAATGTGACTGAGCTAAAGGGAAACCCCACCCACACTTGGAATAAAAAATATGGAGTCACGGGCACAGGCAACCCCACCCAAGACTTGGAAGGAATGCAGCCGGGGAAAATGGAAACCCCAATCCATGGGACTTGGAAGTGCTAGCAAGAGACACTATATAGCTTTATGAGTGTTGTCATTGATGGCAACAAAGTCTATCCCACACATCTGCAACACATAGTATACCTATACCAGAAGTCAGATTGAAGATTGTTTTGGTCCGGTGAACAAGAACAGAGTATGCAACAAAGTCTGACAATTAGGTCCAGATCTCTCAAATGGTAACACTCAGCAAGTTGCAGACTTGGACAAGTCAAGAGGAGTACCATGACTACTATATTCCAGAGATTTAGCCTCCGGTGATAAAACATGGAAAAGTTATGAGCATCTGAGTGTTGGGCTCCAGACAGGCAGAGCAGACAGAGAAAGAACTGAACGGCAAAGTATTAGACATCAATCTGGATGAGTAATTGATGTTGATAAAGCAATTTGAGGGATCATACATTGTTGGCCAACATGATTGATGATTTCAATGTCTATGTTTTTGATACGCATCACAAATCAAGCATGGATTCAGCCGACAGATCAGTAATTTGTAAATATCTTGAGTATTCTGGTTGCCGACTAGAAAGTTGTTGAAATCCTTGATGCGGATATATATACCAGATGGATTCCAGTATGTAGGTGTGTGTGCACATATGTGATGAAATAAAGTGTGCAGAAAAGCAGAGACAAGTGTGGAAGCAGCAATACAAGTCCGGTATGTGACAGAGCAATAGTACTAGAGCAGAGGGAGAATGAAGTGCATCAGATCAGTATATTGTGCCTAACCGGAACTGAACTCTAGCATTTGTAGATGCCTCTCATCAGTTCAAACACCTAATTACCTTATGTAAGTTCTGTAGACAGTGAGTCTCTTATAGGCAATGTGCCTCTTGTGAGCAGTGTGCTCAGGTAGTGAGCCCTAATTGGCAAGTGCCATTTTTTACTTCTTATTCTTTTAACAAAGAATACAATCTTGGGTTAGTCACCCCGTGGTTTTTCACTTAACAGGGTTTTCCAAGTAAAAATCCCTGTGTTATGTGTGATGATTTTATTTCTGCTCTTATGATCATATATGCTTATGTGTTTTGATGTTGCACTAATTATTAAAGCAGAAAAGAAAGTTAAGATATTTGAGATAACTGATTCACCCCCCTCTAAGTTATCTGCCTTGTTTCCAATAGGAAGGAATGCAACTGGGGAAAAGGGAAACCCCACTCCATGCCAAGAAGGAATACAGTTGGGGAAAAGGGAAACACCACTCCACGGGCGCGGGCAACCCCACCCAAGACTTGGAAGGAATTTCTCCCAAGCAAAGGGAAACCCCACTCCACGGGTGCGGGTAACCCAACGCAAGGTTCGGAAGGAATGGAGACAGGGCAAAGGGAAACCTTGCCCAAGACTGGGAAGGAATGCTGAAAGGGCAAAGGGAAACCTCACCCAAGATTGGGAAGGAATGCGACTGGGGCAAAGGGAAACCCCATACAGGACTTGGAAGAAATCCAAAGGGAAACCCCACTGCATGGGTGCAGGCAACCCCACCCAAGACTTAGAAAGAATGCAACGTGGGAAAAGCGAAACCCCACTCCACATTGCAAAGGAATGAGCTGAGAGCAAATGGAAACCCCATTCGATGGGCGTAGGCAACCCCATGCAAGACTTGGAATGGATGTAGTCGAGACACAGGGAAACCCTACTCTAGGAGCATAGGAAACCCCACCCAAGACTGGGAAGGAATGCGACTGGAGCAAAGGGAAACCCCACTGCATGGGTACAAGCAACCCCACTGAAGACTTGGAAAGAATGTAGCATGGGCAAAGGGAAGCCCCACTCCATGGGCGTAGGCAAAACCCCACGCAAGACTCGAAAGGAATGCCGTCGAGGTAAAGGGAAACCCCACCCCACACTCTGAAAAAAGTGATGGATTCATTCATGGGCACAAGCAACCCCACTAGCAAGTGACCAAGGGTTTTATGAATCAGGGCGACAGAGGGTTGAATCTCAGTGGATCGTGACAGCAAGGCCACTCTGCCACTTACAATACCTCATCGCTTATTTAAGTCATCTGTAAAAGATTCTTCTCACTGACCTCTTGAAATTGTTATCCAAGGTTGCTCCAACCAGGCTATTGTGCCAATCAGAGATATCCAATGACACGAACCTCTGGGGAGGCAAGAGCACCCCTACTGAGGGTCCCGATGCAGCCAGAGAGAGAGTTGCACCGCATCTAGCATGGATTCTGACTTAGAGGCGTTCAGTCATAATCCGACATACGGTAGCTTTGCGCCACTAGCTTTTCAACCAATCATGATGACCAAATGTGTGAATCAATGGTTCCTCTCGTACTAATTTGAATTACTATCATGGTGCGGATCATCAGTAGGGTAAAACTAACCTATCTCACGACGGTCTAAACCTAGCTTACGTTCCCTATTGGTGGGTGAACAATCCAACACTTGGTGAATTTTACTTCACAATGATAGGAAGAGCCAACATCGAAGGATCAAAAAGCAACGTCTCTATGAACGCTTGGCTACCACAAGCTAGTTATCCCTGTGGTAACTTTTATGACACCTCTAGCTTCAAATTTTAAAAGTCTAAAGGATCAATAGGCCACGCTTTCACGATTTGTATTCGTATGGAAAATCAAAATCAAATGAGCTTTTACCCTTTTGTTCCACACGAGATTTATGTTCTCGTTGAGCTCATCTTAGGACACCTACATTATCTTTCAACAAATGTGCTGCCCTAGCTAAACTCCCCACCTGACAATGTCTTCTGCCAAATCATCGCACAAAAGCGCACCTTAAGGCCAAAAACAGGGGCATTGCCCCATCTCTGCCTCATGGAATAAGTAAAATAATGTTAAAAGTAGTGGTATTTCACTTGCATCGAAATGGCTCCCACTTATTCTACACCTCTCAAGTCATTTCACAAAGTCAGACTAGAGTCAAGCTCAATAGGGTCTTCTTTCCCCGCTGATTCTGCCAAGCCCATTCCCTTGGCTGTGGTTTCATTAGATAATAGATAGGGCCAGTGGGAATTTCGTTAATCCATTCATGTGCGTCACTAATTAGACGACGAGGCATTTAGCTACCTTAAGAGAGTCATAGTTACTCCTGTCATTTACCCACGCTTGGTTTAATTTCTTCACTTTGACATTCAGAGCACTGGGCAGAAATCACATTGCGTTAGCATCCACAGGGACCATCACAATGCAATTAACTCAATTTGTAATTTGCTTTTTGAGTGATTTGAGAAAAATTACATAATAAATTATTTAATTTTGTGTGCATGATGAACAAGATTTATTTTTAGAAGATTTGGAAGATAAAAAAGCAAATTAAATAAATAAATTTATTTAATTGTTTGTGCATGATAGAAGAATAAATAAAATATTTGATTATATTTTATTTTTAGAGATTGAGATACTTTAAATAAATTTGCATGATTTATTTAAATTTGGAAGAACAATTTGATTTAATTAAATAATGAAAATTATTTAATTATAGATATGAGGAAATTGATGAATTAATTAAATAATCAGATTTATTTAATTAATGTAGACCTTGAAATTTGAAATTATTTAATTATAGATATGAGGAAATTGAAGAATTAATTAAATAATTAGATTTATTTAATTAATGTAGACCTTGAAATTGGTGATGGAATCGAAGCTGAAGTTTGCCCCCTTTAGGAATACCAACCCTATCCAGAAAAAAGTAACTTCACTTTCTACAATCCCCATTCTGCTCTCCAGAATGCTTGACTCCAGTGCTAATATTTTGTCCTCCAAATCTGAAACTAACTGGCGAGTCCTGACCCTCTCTCCAAACTTTCTCCATTCCTAGCACCTAACTCAGCCTCTGCCTAGACTACCTGACCCAAAGGATCCTTCTCGACTCCCAAATACATCAGACATGGTTGAAATCTAACACTAAACTAAGAGCTGGGATATAATGCAGTTTTGCTTGGCTAAACTAACCTACAAGTGCTTGCAGTGTTGGCTCTTATACCAACTGTCACGGGTCTACCAAACCCTAGCGGCACCGTCTACACTTTACTATGTTGTCTGGTGTGGATACAGCAAGTTCAAGTGCCACAAATTATGCTTGTTCTCTGAGCTCACCCTGCAAGAGCACTAACACAAGTATTTATAGCGGATATACACACTAACACAACTAATGCAAAGAGTTAAGATAGCAATGGAAACTTTAGACAAAGAAGTAGGGTGAAACAAGTTCTCTTTATTGATTTAGTAAAATGGCACAAAGCCTACAATATAGATGAATACCCAGGACTGAGTCTGCTATGCAGAAAATGCTCAAGTCCAGTTACAACATAGACACCCACCCTAGTGAACACTAGCTCTCCAAGTTTGACACTCTATTGTGTACAACTCCTTAGACTAACCTAGACTAAAGGATAAACTCTTCACGCCAGATCTAAGCTCTCCAAGTCACTGTCCTTTGAAGTCAGAAAGTGTCACTATGTTGTGGAACAACTCATCCCAATATTGCAATTCAGCTGGTTGTCTCTGTCCTTTGAAACACCACTCAAAGCTGCTATGATCCCTAGACTCAACTACAAGATCTATGTGCCTCCCTGTAATGAAACCAACATGGCACTTTGGTTGTGGGGAGAACTCTACTACTCACTTCACACTCTAAACAATGTAGATGCAATGTTTCAATTGTAGTCGGGGTACTCTTCTTTCCCCTATAATAGTCATAAGTCTGAACATGGCACAACGAAAGGTTGGATCGCTATCAATGCAATGAGCTCACATTCTGGCATCAACAACTACCTCACAACCCACCATCACAATTACCTCACAACCCAACATCACGGTTTGGAACTCAACCTATGCAGCCTGTCCACTCTGTCCGCAAACCAAATAGGCTATCCACAAACCGAATAGGTTGTCCGTGAGTTGTCCGCCTATGCAATGCCACTATCCCCTACACTCTCCTCCACTCTAAAATGGTGACATCCTCGACGCCGGTGTGCTCCCCAACACATAGGATTTAATCCTTTGCAATGAATTATTTGTAAGGGAAGGCACTCCTGCTCCACAAGAATGCCCAGACTTATTTTTCATACTTCCATAAGGAAGTTGCAGGTTCCCAGCTCGCCTCTACTCTAGACTTGCCTACCCACTTGATAAGAAAATCCCTGCTCTTTCTATTCCCAAAGCCTTTCTCTCATTTCTAGGATTTCCTCCACTTCAAAATTTGCCTTGTCTAAGACATTTGTTAGCCTTCTGGTAGGAATATTTTTGTCCTGGTCCTCTACATCTGCATTGTGAGGATGGAATTGGCTAACATGGAAAACATTGTGCACTCGCAAGTGCTCTAGCAACTTCAGTCTATAGGCAACCTTTCCCACTTTTCCAATAACTAATAAGGGTCCATCAAATCACCTTGTCAAAGATGGGCTAAGCCCCTTGGGTGGTTTGAACTGAATTGGGTTCATCCTCAAAAGGACCTTGTCACCAATGTTGAACTCAAGCAGCCTTCTACCCAAGTCTGCATAGTTTTTTCATTCTCTCTGCAACCCTTGTCAAATTATGCATGGCCAAATCCACCTAATCCTTCCAGTCCTTCAAGTGTTCTACTACAGATGGGCGCTCACCAAAATACCTACTCATCATTGTATGAGGAGAAAACAGTTGTTGTCTATTCACTAGTTGGAACGGCGAGTATTGACTCGTCGAAGTCTTGTGTAGGTTGTAGCTAAAATGAGCTGCATCCAATAACTTGGGCCAATTAGACTGATCTACCAAAACATAATGCCTCAAGTAGTCCTCCAGTATAGTATTGATCATCCCTGTCTGTCCATCCATTTCTGGATGATGACTAGTAGACATTAGCAGCTTAGTTCCCATTATCTTAAACAACTCTGCCCAGAAATTACTTGTGAATCGGGCATCCCTATCAGATATGATGCTAAGAGGAACACCCCAGTACTTCACAATGTATTTGAAGAAATAGTCAGTTGCATCCTCAGCTCTGCAAGGTGTCTTGTAAGCTATAAATGTTGCATACTTTGAGAACCGGTTAACCACAACCATAATGCTTGTTAGCCCGTTCACATTTGGAAGTTGAGTAATGAAGTCCATACTCACACTTGCCCATGGTCCCATTGGAATGGGGAGGGGCTGTAACAGTCCAGCTGATGCACGAGTTACAGTCTTATCTTTCTAGCAAATTAGGCATGCATGAACATACTCGTCCACATCCCTTCTCATCCTTAGCCAATAAAATCCCCTTTCTAACAAAGAGAGAGTCCTCTTCTACTTTGGGTGTCCTTTCCAAAGACTATCATGACACTCCTTCAAAAGTTCTCTCCTCAGGGTCTTCCACTTAGTAACATACACCCAATCATGGGTGAACACCAAAAGTCCTTCTCTGATGCTGAACTTCCTTGTTCTATTTTCCCTAGCCTGCTTTACCAACTTGGCCGCTTGTCTATCCTTTTGTAGTCCTCCTTTCAAAATCTCCAAAATAGTTTCTAAGAGAACTAATTGGGACTCACTTGACTTCTCACCTTGCACTTCTTCAATGGCGGCCAGTTGCACCTTCCAACTCAACATATCTGCGACAACATTCCTCTTCCCAGGGTTGAATAGGATGTCAAAATCAAACTCAGCAAGGAATTCATGCCACATTGCTTTCTTTAGAGTCAGCTTTGCTTGAGTCTTAAAGTATGTTGAAGAGATGTTGTATGTACTGACTGAAAATGGAACACCCAACAAGTAGTGTCGCTAGACCCTCAAACAATGCACTATCCCCATCATCTCCTTTTCATGCACTGGGTAGTTTCTCTCCCTATCATTCAACTTCCTTGACTCAAATGCCATGGGGTGCTCATCCTGCATGAGCACACCTCCAATTACGAAGTTCGATGCATCAGTTTGGACTTCGAATGGCTTTGCAAAGTCTGGCAATGTCGGCACTGGCTTAGATGTCAACTTCTTCTTAAGCCCTTCAAATGTACCCTGGCACTTGTTTGACCAAAACCATTTTCTGTACTTCTTCAAGAGATCCATGAGTAGAGCTGCCAACTTTGAATAACTCTCAACAAACCTCCTGTAGTAATTCACCAGACCCAAAAACTGTCTCACTTCATGGACTGATTTGAGTGGTTCCCAATCCGCAATGGCTTGTAACTTGACTGGATCTAGGCAAATGGTTCCTCCACCGATGACATGCCCAAGAAAATGCACTCTCTTCAGTGAAGGAACACTTCTCCTTCTTCACATAGAGTTGATTATGCCTTAACAGCTCAAACACCTCCACTAGATGTTGCCTATGATGCTCCATTGTCCTGCTGTAGACCAGAGTGTCATCCAAATATACTACCACTAACTTATCTAGCAAGGGACGGAACACATTGTTCATGAGTGTGTAGAATGTCGTGGGTGCATTGCACAACCCAAATGGCATCACCATGAACTCATATGACCCGTACCAAGTAACACAAGTAGCCTTCTCTTCATCACCAGCAGCAATTCTGACTTGGTAATATCCTTGCTTCAGATCCAATTTTGTGAAGAACCTCGCCCCTGTTAGGTGATCAAAATAGTCTTCTATAAAGGGTAGTGGATACTTATTCTTGATGGTTAACTTGTTCAAGGCCCTAAAATCCACACACAATCTCAACACTTCATCCTTCTTCTAAAATAGAACTGGTGCTCCATATAGTGATCTAGATGGATGGATATATCCTGCCTCTAACAACTCTGCTAGCTGCTTCTTCAACTCAACCATTTTTGGTCTGGACAACCGGTATGGTGCCCCAGGTTCAATCTTATGGTCAATTGTTCTCCTTGGTGGTAATGATGCAGGTAGTTGCATTGGCATTACATCTTGGTACTCCTTAATCATATCCTCAATGTCTGCTAGAACTGGTGTGTCCACCTCTTCATCTTCATCCCAGCCTCCCAACAATGCAGCCAAGAAAATGGCTCTTTCCCCTCCTTGATTCCTTCTTGAGTCCCATTGAAGAAATCATGTGTGTCCTACTTGACAGTCTCCTCTGTGTTGTCTTCACCAGACACGTCTACCTTGGATCCAAAAACAGAAGACTTCCCAAGTATGGTATAACTGCAACATTCCCTACCCTGATAAACTCTTGTCCAAGTATAACATCAAAATCATCCATTTCTATGGCCATAAGATCCATGTGGTCGTCCCACTGTCCCACCTTCAAATGTGCACCCTTGATGATGCCTTCTACCTTCTTCGCCAGTGAGTTGACGGTCTTAAAATAACTCGACTAAGTTCCCCACTGAAGACCAAGTTCCTTTGCCCTTTTGAATGAAATGTAGTTGTGAGTTGCCCCTATATCTATCATTGCAATTCTATTCTGATTTCCAACCAATACCTCAACATAGCACAATCTGTGTTTGCATTCAACCTCAGCTGGGTCTGCCAGTTTAGCCTAGGTTGTTTCCTTCACAGCTCCCAGTATCTACATTACTCCCATGCCAGGAGTAGGCACATCTTGATCCGCTTCGTGTGATGTTGTGAACCTCTGTCGCTCTAGACACTCTCTTGCAAAGTGATCAGGTCAACCACAAATGAAGCATGCAGTAGGTCCTTGGGGTTTCTGTGAGGATTGTTGTTTGTCTTTCTTTGAAAACCCTTTTGCAGACCCCTTGGACTGATTGTTCGCGGATGGGTTCTGACTGTATCCCGACCCAGTGTATCCTGAACCTTTCAAAGTCAATCCCGACTTGTTCTGAGACTTGTCCTCCTTCTGAGGTGACTTATTTTTCACATAGCAAGAACTCTGCGACTCAGACTTTGAAGTGTCCTTTGCTGGGTTGTCTCTATAGTCCAAAAGCTTGTCTGCAGCTGCTATTGCAGATGGTAAAGTCTAAACTTTTGCACGCCTTAGCTTAGTCTAGGCCCAAGGTTGGAGGCCATCTAAAACGTTGAACAGTCTATCCGAGTTAGACATATCTTTGATCTCAATCATCAAGGCGGTATAGGCTTTGATATAATCTCTAACCTTGCCACTATGTCTCAACTATTTCAGTTGTTTCTTGGCCACCCAAGCTGAACTTCCAGGCTTGAACTGATCCCAAAGGGTTATCTTCATCTCATCCTAGTTGTCCACCTTCACCACTGTCCTCCCTACCTTTGCATCTTCATCTCTAGTCCTCAACCAAAGTTTTGCACTTCCAGACAAGAAGGTTATTATTGTTCTCACTTGGGCCTCATCCGAGTAACCCACGAGTGTAGCTAAGTACTCTGTCATATCCCAAAAATATTTGTCTAAAATCTTGTCATCTCTCTCACTGTCATATGACTCCAGTGCCTTCACCTTATGTGAGGAATTTGTCACTATCACAGCTCCTCCAATCCCTTGAGCTGCCAGATTCTTCAAGATCTTAACTTCAGACTCCAATGCTTGATGGTTGTTATCTATAGTTTGATTTGTCTTAGCTAACTCGATGTGCAAGTCTCTAACTTCACTTTCTACAATCCCTATTCTGCTCTCCAGAATGTTTGACTCTAGTGCTAATATTTTGTTCTCCAAATCTAAAACTAACTGGCAAGTCTTGACCCTCTCTCCAGACTTTCTCCGTTCCTAGTGCCCAACTTGGCCTTTGCCTAGACTTCCTGACCCAGAGGATCCTGCTCGACTCCCAAATACATCAGACATGGTTGAAATCTAACACTAAACTAAGAGATGGGATATAATGCAGTTTTGCTTGGCTAAACTAACCTAAGACTAACCTACAAGTGCTTGCAATGTTGGCTCTCATACCAACTGTCACAGGTCTACCAAACCCGAGCAGTACTGTCTACACTTTACTATGTTGTCCGGTGTGGATACAGCAAGTTTAAGTGCCACGGACTATGCCTGTTCTCCAAGCTCACCCTGCAAGAGCACCAACACAAGTATTTGCAGTGGATATATACACTAACACAACTAATGCAAAGAGTTAAGATAGTAATGCAAACTTTAGACAAAGAAGTAGGGTGAAATAGGTTCTCTTTATTGATTTAGTAAAATGGAACAAAGCCTACAATACAGATGAAAACCCAGGACTGAGTCTGTTGTGCATAAAATGCTCAAGTCCAATTACAACATAGACACCCACCCCAGCTCACACTAGCTCTCCAAGTTTGGCACTCTATTGTGTACAATGCAGGTAGTTGCATTGGCATTACATCTTGGTACTCCTTAATCATATCCTCAATGTCTGCTGGAACTGGTGTGTCCACCTCTTCATCTTCATCCCAGCCTCCCAACAATGCAGCCAAGAAAATGGCTCTTTCCCCTCCTTGATGCCTTCTTGAGTCCCATTGAAGAAATCATGTGTGTCCTACCTGACAGTCTCCTCTGTGTTGTCTTCACCAGACACGTCTACCTTGGATCCAAAAATAGAAGACTTCCCAAGTATGGTATAACTGCAACATTCCCTACCCTGATAAACTCTTGTCCAAGTATAACATCAAAATCATCCATTTCTATGGCCATAAGATCCATGTGGTCGTCCCACTGTCCCACCTTCAAATGTGCACCCTTGATGATGCCTTCTACCTTCTTCTCCAGTGAGTTGACGGTCTTAAAATAACTCGACTAAGTTCCCCACTGAAGACCAAGTTCCTTTGCCCTTTTTAGTGAAATGTAGTTGTGAGTTGCCCCTGTATCTATCATTGCAATTCTATTCTGATTTCCAATCAATACCTCAACATAGCACAATCTGTGTTTGCATTCAACCTCAGCTGGGTCTGCCAGTTTAGCCTAGGTTGTTTCCTTCACAGCTCCCAGTATCTACATTACTCCCATGCCAGGAGTAGGCTCATCTTGATCCGCTTCGTGTGATGTTGTGAGCCTCTATCGCTCCAGACACTCTCTTGCAAAGTGATCAGGTCAACCACAAATGAAGCATGCAGTAGGTCCTTGGGGTTTCTGCGAGGATTGTTGTTTGTCTTTCTTTGAAAACCCTTTTGCAGACCCCTTGGACTATCCTGAACCTTTCAAAGTCAATCCTGACTTGTTCTGAGACTTGTCCTGCTTCTGAGGTGACTTATTTTTCACATAGCGAGAACTCTGCGACTCAGACTTTGAAGTGTCCTTTGCTGGGTTGTCTCTATAGTCCAAAAGTCTGTCTGCAGCTGCTATTACAGATGGTAAAGTCTAAACTTTTGCACGCCTTAGCTCAGTCTGGGCCCAAGGTTGGAGGCCATCTAAAAAGTTGAACAGTCTATCCGAGTTAGACATATCTTTGATCTCAATCATCAAGGCAGTATAGGCTTTGATATAATCTCTAACCTTGCCACTCTGTCTCAACTATTTCAGTTGTTTCTTGGCCACCCAAGCTGAACTTCCAGGCTTGAACTGATCCCTAAGGGTTATCTTCATCTCATCCTAGTTGTCCACCTTCACCACTGTCCTCCCTGCCTTTGCATCTTCATCTCTAGTCCTCAACCAAAGTTTTGCACTTACAAACAAGAAGGTTATTATTGTTCTCACTTGGGCCTCATCCAAGTAACCCACGAGTGTAGCTAAGTACTCTGTCATATCCCAAAAATATTTGTCTAAAATCTTGTCATCTCTCTCACTGTCATATGACTCCAGTGCCTTCACCTTATGTGAGGAATTTGTCACTATCACAGCTCCTCCAGTCCCTTGATCTGCTAGATTCTTCAAGATCTTAACTTCAGACTCCAATGCTTGATGGTTGTTATCTACAGTTTGATTTGTCTTAGCTAACTCGATGTGCAAGTCTCTAACTTCACTTTCTACAATCCCCATTCTGCTCTCCAGAATGTTTGACTCTAGTGCTAATATTTTGTTCTCCAAATCTAAAACTAACTGGCAAGTCTTGACCCTCTCTCCAGACTTTCTCCGTTCCTAGTGCCCAACTTGGCCTTTGCCTAGACTTCCTGACCCAGAGGATCCTGCTCGACTCCCAAATACATCAAACATGGTTGAAATCTAACACTAAACTAAGAGATGGGATATAATGCAGTTTTGCTTGGCTAAACTAACCTAAGACTAACCTACAAGTGCTTGCAATGTTGGCTCTCATACCAACTGTCACAGGTCTACCAAACCCGAGCAGCACTGTCTACACTTTACTATGTTGTCCGGTGTGGATACACTGAGTTCAAGTGCCACGGACTATGCCTGTTCTCCAAGCTCACCCTACAAGAGCACCAACACAAGTATTTGCAGTGGATATATACACTAACACAACTAATGCAAAGAGTTAAGATAGTAATGCAAACTTTAGACAAAGAAGTAGGGTGAAATAGGTTCTCTTTATTGATTTAGTAAATTGGAACAAAGCCTACAATACAGATGAAAACCCAGGACTGAGTCTGTTGTGCATAAAATGCTCAAGTCCAATTACAACATAGACACCCACCCTAGCTCACACTAGCTCTCCAAGTTTGGCACTCTATTGTGTACAACTCCCTAGACTAACCTAGACTAAAGGATAAACTCTTCATGCTAGATCCAAGCTCTCCAAGTCACTGTCCTTTGGACTCAAAGTGTCACTATGTTGTGGAACAACTTGTCCCAATGTTGCAATTCAGCTGGCTATCTCTGTCCTTCAAAACACCACTCAAATCTTCTATGATCCCTAGTCTCAACTACAAGATCTATATGCCTCCTTGTAATGAAACCAACATGGAACTTTAGTTGTGGGGAGAAGAACTCTACTGCTCACTTCACACTCTGAACAATGTAGATGCAATGTTTCAATTACAGTCGGGGTACTCTTCTTTCTCCTATAATAGTCATGATTTTGAACGTGGCATAACCGAAGGTTAGATTGCTGCCAATGCGATGAACTCACATTCCAGCATCAACAACTACCTCACAACCTGGCATTACAATTACCTCACAACCTGGCATCACAGTTTGGAACTCGGCCTATGCGACCTGTCTGCTCTGTCTGCAAACCGGACAGGCTGTCTACAAGTTGTCCACCTGTGCAACGCCACTGTCCCCTACAGTAGTTATAAGTCTGAACATGGCACAATGGAAGGCTGAATCAAGAGTTCACAATTACCTCACATTTTGGCATCTCTCTCTTTGGCCTCCCGCATGGCATTTTGGCAACAATCATTGCATTGCTTTCATTAATTTTACACCCCATACGTCCATTTCTAGAACCTGCAATTCCATGGACTTGGACTCACATTCAAGTTCGTGCTCTGCCGAGCCCCACTTGACATTCAATAACCATTAAAGTCTGCCACAATTCTCATTCTCTCCACTTTTTATATGTATCAAGACTCATTCCAGTCCCATTTGGACATATTTTGATTTTGGACCTAGTTCTGGACTTGTCCACACTTGGACTCCGCACCCTCATGAACACCACTCGCCTATAATAGTTATAAGTCTGAACGCTACACAATGGAAGGTTGAGCTCGTAGTGACCTCACATTCTGGTATCTTACGCGGACAACAGATAGGATGCGAACAATGGATGCAACCTAACGAACACTACCCCCATAGTCGTTATAAGTCTGAATGCTACACAATGGAAGGTTGAGCTCAGAGTTTGCAATGACCTCACATTCCGGTATTGTTGCCCAACTCAAACTCGGACGCAGACAGCAAGGCCAGAACTTGGATAGGGTGGTTGGAACGTGGACAGGGCGGCTGAAACTGGGACAGGGCGGCCAGAACTGGGACAGGATGTGGACAGTGGACACAACCTAACGAACACTACCCCCCCATAGTAGTTATAAGTTTGAATGCTGCACAATAGAAGGTTGAGCTCGAAGCTCACAATGACCTCACATTTTGGTATTGTTGCTCGACTCAGACTCGGATGTGGATAGGGCAGCCGAAACTCAGATAGGCTGGCTGGAACGTGGACTCGGCGGTCGAAATGTGGATAGGGGCCGGAACTGAGATAGAGCGGCCATAACTAGGATAGGGCGGCTGAAACTAGGACAGGGTGGTTAGAACTGGGACAGGACGCGGACAGGGGACACAACATAACGAACACTACCCCCCATAGTAGTTATAAGTCTGAATGTTGCACAATGGAAGGTTGAGCTCAGAGATTGCAATGACCTTACTTTCTGGTATTGTTTCTCGACTCAGACTTGGACGCGGATAGGGAGGCCGGAACTGGGAAAGGGCAGCCGGAACTAGGACAAGGTAGCCGGAACTGAGACAGGGCGGCCAGAACTAGGACAGGACACGAATAGTGGACACAATCTAACAAACACTACCCCCATAGTAGTTATAAGTCTGAACGCTGCACAACGGAAGGTTGTGATCGGAGATCGCAATGACCTCACATTCTAGTATTGTTGCTCAATTTGGACTCGGACGCAAATAGGGAGGCCGAAACTCAGATAGGGATGTCAAAACTTAGAAAGGGCAGCTGAAACTAGGATAGGGCGGTCAAAACTCAGACAGGGTGGCTGGAACTGGGATAGGGCAGTCGAAACTGGGACAGGGCAGCTGGAACTGGGACAGGATGGTCAGAACTAGGATAGGGTGGCCAAAATTGGGACAGGGTGATTGGGATGGGGTGGACAAGGGACTTGGGAGAGGAAGTGTAAATGCAAATGGAGGATGATGGAGAAGGTGGAGATGGATATTTTGGCGGGCCAATTCAGCCAATTCGACCAAGTCGTCGCACTCGCGTTATATATGTATATTGTATATATATATATATGCTATTAGCAAAAGCACCTCTCTGATTAGACCATGTCCCCCATAATAGTTATAAGTCCAAACACAGCACAATGAAAGGTTGAGATTTTCTTTCGAATTGACCTAATGAAACCCCACCACACCTAATTTTTTGGAAACACCACCGGGACGGGACGGGGTGGCTGAGACGGGACAAGGTAGATGGGACAAGGCAAGGCGACCGATACGGGATAGAGCGACCGGGACAGGACGGGACGGAGTGTCCGGGCCGTCTCAGCCAGGCCCATCCCATCCCGTCCTATCCCTTCCCATCCTGACCATCCCGTCCATTCCATCTTGTCCCCTCCGCTTGTCCCACACTATCTCATCCTTTCCCATCCTGGCCACCCTAGACCGAATATTCTGGAAACCCCACTAGACCGAATATTTTGGAAACCCTGTCAAATGAAATTTTTTGGAAACCCAACCAGACGGAATTTTCTGGAAACCCCAGCGGACCGAATATTTTAGAAACTCCACTAGACCAGTTCTTGAGGAAACGTCAGCCGAATTTTGTGGAAGCTCGCCCCACGACCTTAACGTTTATGGAAACCCCACTAGACTGAATCTTGCAGCAAACTACAAAACAAAACTTTGTAGAAACCCCACCTGGCTAAATTTCTTATCGACCTCGTCGGATTGAATATTTACAGAAACCCCAACTAAATTAACTAGAGGAAAATCACACCCCTCATAAATACTAAACATAACTCACAATGCCAAAATTGTCCCTCGTATCACCGAGGTCCTAGGGTCACCCAACTTCAACGGGTCGCCGGAGCCACCAATCTTGCCCAAGTCCCCCTAGGCTCCAAAGTCGTCAAGGCCAAGGCGGCCCAATTAGAAACTGCAAGTCGTTGAGCTGGTACAACTTGCCAAGCTCACACCTACTAAATTTTATGGGAACCCCACCGGGCTAAATTATGCGGCGACCCTACCGGGTTGGATTTTGTGGAAACCTCGTCGAACTAGATTTTATGGAAACCCCACTGGACCAGTTCTTGTGGAAACACCGTCCACATTTTATGGAAGCCCCACCACACTAAATTTTGTGGGAGCTCACCCCGCATGGATTAACTATACAAAAACCACGCCTTTTAAAATATTAAACGAAACTTGTGACACCAAAATTATAGGCATCAATTACGTTCGTTGACCATCCTCCGCATCGTGGAGCCCCAACCAAGTTTCCATACCTCTTTCGCAACACTCGAGGCTACATGGATCCTAATCTTCGGCCACAAGCACGTTCCCTAGTGACGCTTCCCAATTATGGGCCACAACCCCGTCCCCCAACGATGTTCTGCACAATGGGCCCAAACTCCATTCCCCAACAATTGGCCCAAACCATGTTCTCTAATGTCATCCCCAACAGTAGGCCTCAACCCCACTCCCTGATAACTTTCCCCAAAACTAGGCCCTGACCTCACTCTCTAACGGCATTCCCCAATGCCATGCATGAACCCCGAACCCCATTCCTCCTTGACATACACCGACACAGGGGCCAAACACCCTTCACCATTCAATTCCCCAACACATCCCCCAAAACTTGTCCCAGTTGTGCTCCCTACAATGGGCCTCGACCCCTTTCCTAAACAACGATGCCCACTGACAATCGAACCCAACGTTGCTCCCCTCTGACATTGCCAAAATTGCATGGGTCAAACTTTGGATAGGCCCCAACCCCACTAGCTAACGACGTCCCGCAACGTCGGTCGCCGACCATGTTTCAAAATTATGGCTTTCCCCTGGACCATCCAAGCCCCTCAAGTCCCACAAGTTGCCAAGGCTAGGTCACCCATTTACCCAAGTCCCCCAAGACTCTAGAGTTGTCGAGCCGGTCAAACTTTCCAAGCTCACCCGTCCTAAATTTTATCAGAATGCCATCGAATTGAATTATGCAGCAACCCCACCGGACCAAAGTTTGTGAAACCCCCACCAGATTACATTTTACGAATACCCCACATGACTAGTTCTTGTGGAAGCCCCACCGGACATGATTTTACGAAAAGCCCACCGGACCAGATTTTACAGAAACCCCACCGGAACAAATTTTACAGAAACCCCATCGAACCAGATTTTACAAAAACCCCACTGGGCCATTTCTTGTCGAAACCCCACCAAGCCAGTTCTTGTCGAAATCCCACCAGACCAGTTCTTGTGGGAATCCCACTAGACCAGATTTTACGGAAACCCCACTGGACTAGTTCTTGTGGAAACCCCACGGGACCAAGTTTTTTAGAAACCCCATTGGACCAGTTCTTGTGGAAACCCCACCGAATCAGATTTTATGAAAACCCCAAGTCCCCTAACAACAGGCCTCGACCCCACTTCGCAATGGCTTTCCCCAACACTGGCTCCGAAACCCCTTCCCCAATGATGCTCCCCAACACTAGGCCCCGACCTCGTACTCCGACGACATTCCCCAATGTTAAGCACAAACCCCGAACCTCATTCCTCCTTGACATACCCTACACTGGGCCCAAACACCCCTCCCTGTTGACTTCCCCAACACTAGACCCCAACCTCATTCCCCAAAATAGGGCTTGAACCACATCCCCCAGAGCTTGTCCCAACTTCAATCCCTACAATGGGTCTCAACCTCTTTCCTAAACAACAATGCCCACTGACGTTGCCGAAGTCGCATGAGTCAACCTCTGGACAGGCCTCAGCCCCACTAACTAACAACGTCTAGTAGCGCAGGTCACCGACCATGTTTTGAAATGTTGGCTTTCCCCTGGATCGTCCAAGCCCCCTTAGGTCCCACAAGTCGCTCGAGCTAGGTCACCCATTTGCCCAAGTCCCCTAGGTCTCCAAAGTTGTCAAGTTGGTCCAACTTGCCAAGCTCACCCGTCCTAAATTTTATGGGAAACCCATCGAATTGAATTATGTGGAAACCCGACCAGACCAGATTTGATAGAAACCCCACCAGACCAGATTTTGTGGAAACACCACCAAACCAGATTTTACGGAAACCCCATCGTACCAGATTTTACTGAAACCCCACTAGACAAGTTCTTTTGCAAACCCTGCTGGAACAATTCCTATGAAAACCCCACCGGACCAAATTTTATGAAAACCCCAAGTCCCCTAACAATAGGCCTCAACCCGACTCCGCGATGGCTTTCCCCAAAACTAGCCCCGAAACCCATTCCCCGATGATACTCACCAACACTAGGCCCCAACCTCGCTCTCCGACGACATTCCCCAATGCTAAGCAAGAACCCTGAACCACGTTCCTCCTTGACACACCTTGACACTAGGCCCAAACACCCTTCCACGTTGACTTCCCCAACACTGGGCCCCAACCCCATTCCCCAAAATTGAGCTCAAACCACAACCCCTAGAGCTTGTCCCAAGTTGTCTACAATAGGCCTCGACCCCTTTCTTGTACAAGGACACCCTCTGACATTGTCGAAGTCATATGAGTCAACCTCTAAGTAAGTCTCAGCCCCACTAACTAACAGCGTCCAACAGCGCAGGTCACTGAACATGTTTTGAAATGACGGCTTCCCCTTGGACTGTCCAAGCCCCCTTAGGTCCCACAAGTCGCTTGAGCCAGGTCAGCCATTTGTTCAAGTCCCCCAGGTCTCTAGAGTTGTCGAGTTGGTCCAACTTGCCAAGCTCACTTGTCCTAAATTTTATGGGAACCCCGGATCGAATCGAATTATGTGGAAACCCCACCGAACTGGATTTTGAGGAAACCCCACCAGACCAGATTTTACGGAAACCCCACCGGACTAGATTTTGTGAAACCCCATCAAACCAAATTTTATAGAAACCCCACCAGACCAGATTTTACGGAAACCACATCGGACCAGTTCTTGTGGAAACCCCACCGGACCAGATTTTACGGAAACCCCACCAGACCAATTCTTGTGGAAACCCCACCAGACCAGATTTTATGAGAACCCCAAGTCCCCTAATAGCAGGCCTCAACCCCACTCTGGGATGGCTTTCCCTAACAATGGCCCTGAAACACATTCCCCGACGATACTCCATAATACTAGGCCCCGACCTTGCTTGTCGATGACATTCCCCATTGCTAGGTACGAACCTCGAACCCCATTCCTCCTTGACACACCCTGACACTGGGCCCAAAAACCCTTCCCTGTTGACTTCCCCAACTCTGGGCCCTAACCCCTTCTCCAAAACTGGGCTTGAACCACATCACCTAAAGCTTGTCCCAACTGTGTTCCCTACAATGGGCCTTGACCCCTTTCATAAACAATGATGCCAACTGACGTTGCCGAAGTGGTATGAGTCAACCTCTGGATAGGCTTCAGCCCCACCAACTAATGGCATCCGACAGCATAGGGCACCGACCATGTTTTGAAATGATGGCTTTCCACTAGACCGTCCAAGCCCCCTTTAGGTCCCACAAGTCACTCAGGCCAGGTCACCCATTTGCCCAAGTCCCCCAGGTCTCCAAAATTGTCGAGTTGGTCCAACTTGCCAAGCTCGTCCGTCCTAAATTTAATGGGAACCCTATCGAATTGAATTATGTGGAAACCCCACCAAACTGGATTTCAAGGAAACTCCACCGGACTAGATTTTATGGAAACCCCACCAGACAAGATTTTGTGGGAACCCAATGGGACCAAATTTTACGGAAACCCCTTTGGACCAGATTTTACAGAAACCCCATCAGACCAGTTCTTGTGGAAACCCAACCGGACCAGGTTTTCTAGAAACCCCACCGGACCAGTTATTATGGAAACCCCACCAGACTAGATTTTATTAAAGCCCCATGTCCCCTAACAACAGGCCTTGACCCCACTCCATGATGGGTTTCCCCAACACTTGCCTCAAAACACATTCCCCAACAATGCTCCCCAACACTAGGCCCCAACCTTACTCTCCGACAACATTCCCCAATGCTAAGAATGAACCCCGAACCCCATTCCTCCTTGACACACCCCGACACTGGGCCCAAACACCCTTCCCCGTCGACTTCCCCAACCTTGTTCTCCAAAATTGGGCTCAAACCACATCCCCAGAGCTTGTCTGAACTGTGTTCCCTACAATGGGCCTCGACCCCTTTCCTAAACAACGATGCCCACTAACGTTGCCGAAGTGGTATGAGTCAACCTCTGGATAGGCTTCAACCCCACTAACTAACGGCGTCTGACAGCACAAGTTGTCGACCATGTTTTCAAATGATGGCTTTCCCTTGGACCATCCAAGCCCCCTTAGGCCCCACAAGTCGCTCAGGCCAGGTCACGCATTTGCCCAAGTCCCCCAGGTCTCTAGAGTTGTCGAGTTGGTCCAACTTGCCAAGCTCGCCTGTCCTAAATTTTATTGGAACCCCATTGAATTGAATTATGTGGAAACTCCACCGGACTGGATTTCTAGGAAACTCGCCGAACTAGATTTTACAAAAACCCCAACGCACCAAATTTTGTGGAAACCCCACCAAACCAGATTTTGTGGAAACCCCATCAAACCAGATTTTACGAAAACTCCACAAAACCAAATTTTACGGAAACCCCACTAGACCAGATTTTTCAAAAACCCCACCAGACTAATTCTTGGGGAAACCCTACCGGACTAGATTTTATGAAAATCTCAAGTCCCCTAGAAGCAGGCCTCGACCCCACTCCGTGGTGGCTTTCCCCAATACTGGCCCCGAAACCTGTTCCCTGACCATGCTCCCCAACACTAGGCCCCATCCTCACTATCCGACGACATTCCCCAATGCTAAGCATGAACCCTGAACCCCATTCCTCCTTGACACACCCCAACACTGAGCCCAAACACCCTTCCTCATTGACTTCCCCAACACTAGGTCCCAACCCCATTCTCCAAAACTGGGCTCGAACAACATCCCCCAAAGCTTGTCCCAATTGCGTTCCCTAGAATGGGCCTTGCCCCCTTTCCTAAACAACGATGCCCACTTACGTTACGAAGGTCGCATGAGTCAACCTCTTGACAGGCCTTAGCCGCACTAGCTAATGATGTCCAACAACGCAGGTTGCCGACCATGTTTTGAAATGTTGGCTTACCCCTCGACCGTCCAAGCCCCCTTAGGTCCCACAAGTCGCTCGAGCCAGGTCCCCCATTTGCCCAAATCCCCTAGCTCTCCATAGTTGTTGAGTTGGTCCAACTTTCCAAGCTCCCCCATCCTAAATTTTATGGGAAACCCATCAAATTGAATTATCTTAAAACCCCACCAGACTTGATTTTGAGGATACCCCACCAGACCAGATTTTACGGAAACTGCACTAGACCAGATTTTGTGGAAACCACACCAAACCAGATTTTATGGAAAGCCCACCTATCCAGATTTTACGGAAACCTCACTGGACTAGTTCTTGTGGAAATCCCACCAGACCAAATTTTATGAAAACCCCAAGTCCTCTAATAGCAGGCCTCAACCCCACTCCGCGATGGTTTTCACAAACATTAGCCCCAAAACACGTTTCCCGACGATGCTCTCCAACACTAGGCCTGGACCTCGCTCTTTGACGACATTCCACAATGCTAAGCATGAACCCCGAACCCCATTCCTCCTTGACACACCCCGAACTTGGCCCAAACACCCTTCCTCATTGACATCTCAAACTCTACACCCCAACCCCATTCCTGAAAGCTGGGCTCGAACCACATCCCCCAAAGCTTGTCCCAACTACGTTCCCTACAATGGGCCTCAACCCCTTTCCTAAACAATGACACCCACTGACGTTGGTGAAGTGGTATGAGTCAACCACTGGATAGGCCTCAGCCCCACTGACTAATGGCGTCCAATAGCGAAGGCCACCAACCATGTTTTGAAATAATGGCTTTCCCCTGTACCGTCCAAGCCCCCTTAGGTCTGACAAGTCACTCGGGCCAGGTCACCCATTTGCCCAAGTCCCCCAGGTCTCTAGAGTTGTCGACTTGGTCCAACTTGCCAAGCTCGCCCATCCTAAATTTTATGGGAACCCCATCGAATTGAATTATATGGACACCCCAATGGCCCGCATTTTGAGGAAACCCCACCGAACCAGATTGTACGGAAACCCCACCGGACCAGATTTTGTGGTAACCCTACCAGACCAAATTTTACAGAAATCCCACCGAACCAAATTTTATGGAAACCCCACCAAACTAGTTCTTGCGGAAACCCTAGCGGAGCATTTCTTGTGGAAACCCCGTCAGACCAGATTTTATGAAAACCCTAAGTCCCCTAACAGTAGGCCTTAACCCCACTCCGTGATGGCTTTCCCCAATACTAGCCCCGAAACCCATTCCACGACGATGCTCCCCAACACTAGGCCCCAACCTCGCTCTCCAATGACATTCCCCAATGATAAGCAAGATCTGAGAAACCCATTCCTCCTTGAGACACCCCGACATTGGGCCCAAATACCCTTCCCCATTGACTTCCCCAACAGTGGACCCCAAACCCATTCCCCAAAACTAGGCTCGAACCACATCCCCTAGAGCTTGTCCCAACTGTGTTCCCTACAATGGGCCTCGACCCCTTTCCTAATCAACTATGCCCTCTAACATTGCTAAAGTCGCATGAGTCAACCTCTGGACAGGCCTCAGCCCCACTATCTAATGGCATCCAACAACGCAAGTCGCCGACCATGTTTTGAAATGATGGCTTTCCCTTGGACCATCCAAGCCCCCTTAGGTCCTACAAGTCGCTCAGCCTAGGTCACCCATTTGCCCAAGTCCCCTAAGTCTCCAGAGTTGTCGAGTTGGTCCAACTTGCCAAGCTCACCCGTCCTAAATTTTATGGGAACCCCGAATCGAATTGAATTATGTGGAAACCCCACCGGACTGGATTTTGAGGAAACCCCACCGGACTAGATTTTGAGGAAACCCCACCAGACTGAATTTTGAGTAAACCCCACCAAACTAGATTTTAAGGAAACCCCACCAGACCAGATTTTACCAAAACTGCACCAAACTAGATTTTGTGGAAACCCCACTGGACCAAATTTTATGGAAACCCCATCAGACCAGATTTTACAAAAACCCCACCAGACCAGATTTTCTAGAAACCCCACCGAACCAAATTTTATGAGAACCCCAAGTCCCCTAACAGTGGGCCTCAACCCCACTCCGCGATGGCTTTCTCCAACACTCACCCCGAAACATGTTCTTGGACGATGCTCCCCAACACTAGGCCTCAACCTCACACTCCAACGACATTCCCCAGTGCTAAGCATGAACCCTGAACCCCATTCCTCCTTGACACACCCCGACACTGGGCCCAAACACCCTTCCCCATTGACTTCCCAAAAAATAAGCCCCAACTCCGTTCCCCAAAACTGGGCTCGAACCACATCCCCCAGAGCTTGTCCCAACTGTGTTCCCTACAATGGGCCTTGACCCCTTTCCTAAACAACAATGCCCACTGAAGTTGCCGAAGTGGCAAGAGTCAACCTCTAGATAGGCTTCAACCCCACTGACTAATGGCATCTGACAGCGCAAGTTGCCGACCATGTTTTGAAATGATGGATTTCCTTTGCACCATCCAAGCCTCCTTAAGTCCCACAAGTTGCTCGAGCTAGGTCACGCATTTGCCCAAGTCCCCTAGGTCTCCAGAGTTGTCAAACTGGTCCGGTCCAACTTGCCAAGCTCGCTTGTCCTAAATTTTATTGGAACCCCATCAAATTGAATTATGTGGAAACCCCATTAGACTGGATTTTGAGGAAACCATGCCGGACCAGATTTTACGGAAACCCCACCAGGCCAGATTTTGTGGAAACCCCACCGGACCAGATTTTGTGGAAACCCCACCGAACTAGATTTTATGAAAACCCCACAGAACCAAATTTTATAGAAACCCCACCAGGCCAGATTTTCCAGAAACCCCACCGGACCAGATTTTATGAAAATCCCAAGTCCCCTAGAAGCAGGCCTCGACCCCATTCCATGATGGCTTTCCCCAACACTGGCCCCTAGTGGTGCCCACCTAGTGTTTGGGTTTCAAGTATTCAGCTGTAGGCCTTTTCAGAAAAACCCAGAAATCTTTTAGCTTCAAGTATTTTCATCGCAGGGATTTCTCAGTTTCATCCTTTGTATTTGTGTATGCATTTTTTAATGTATATTTGCATATACATTCGCCATTGTATGTTTGCATATTGCAAGGTCAATATACAACGGAAAATATACAAAAGGCCAATATACGAAGGGTCATCGGTGAGACAAGCCTCATCGGCAGCTAAGTCCAAAGTTTCTCCAATCGGCCGATGAAGATACAAAGGAAGCATGCAAGGGACGATATACAAAGCGGAATATACAAAGGAAAGTGGGGTCCGCTTTCATACAAAGGCGATTGTATCTCATATACAAGTCGCACATGCAAGGAAACATGTCAGAAGAGATACAAAGCTTCGGGCCCACTAGTTGTATGATATGCGATTGTATCTTTGCACATACTATCGCATATGCAAGGGGCATATACATTTCTTAGATACAGACCCCGAACCCGAAATGAATATACATTCTAGTTGATAAAGGCAGAAGTCCGATTGTATGTATGTTTTGCTTGTATTTCGCAGTTGTATATGCGATATACAAGGCAAAGATACAAGGGAGGATATACAAAGCGGACCCGACCGAAAAATGTAAATCGGCAAATTCAAAGGTAGGGTCCGCAGTTTGTATGTTAAGTGCATTGTATATGCCGAAATACAAAGAAGAGATACAAGTCGGACCTGTTACAAAGTTACAATATGGTTAATAATCATTTTGAGGTCCGCGGATGTATATTGCACATTGTATGTATGTGCGATATACAATGAGAGATGCAAAGATGTCGATACAATGCTGGATTCAAAAATTATTCCAATCTGCCTCATGAGTGTGATGGAATCCGTGGTTGTATGTATATTGCACTTGTATATGCAACATACAAGGAGATATTCAAAAGCAAGATACAAAGCCTAGACCCGATAGCGATTGCAATTTGTTTTATAAAGATTTGGGGTCCGCGCCTTTGTATGCAGGTGATTGTATGTATATACAATCTCGTATGCAACCACATGCAAAAGGAGATACAATAGATTGCCGACGGAGATGCAAGTGCACAGCGATGGAGGACCAATCAAGGGGTGACACATGTCCAAAGGTAGTTGTATGTATATACAACTGCATATACAAAGATTTGAAGGTGAAAAGGCAAAAATGGGCGAAAAGGGTAAAATGTATCTTAACACTGCGAAAAGTCAAAGGAGCAAAAGACACCTGCATGGCATGTTTTCATTAGCCGATGACTTTTCAAGGCTACTGACTGGATTGCCTGATCAAATTGAAGCCACAAATCTCAACAGGAGGAAAAGAATCGACGGCCATCTTTCAAACTTTCAAGAACAGGAGGAGATTTGTATGTGTTCACAGTTGCATTTCAAATGGAAAGAAATTCCTAAACACGCGAACCATTGCTGCACCCCGAAATCGGTATGTTGGCATTTATGGCAAAATTACAAAGGTATGGTTAATGAATGACAGACCAGCTACCATATTTGATGAGAAAATCTCCAGTCAGCTGCACGATCCCCAATCTCACCTGCTTCTTTCCTCTTTGTCTCTCGGCTGCATTGAATGTTTTTGGCGCCATTCTCATGGTGCATTGTATCTGGCAGCATTTGGAAATGACCATGTAATTAATTGTTGAGTACATGTTCTGGCTATATAAGTGAACTGTGCTACTCATTTTTCGGTTGTTGAAGAGTTGGGCAAAATCTTTGGAGGAAATAACGAAAAACAAAGCTTTTTGGCTGTTCTGTCTCTTTTGGAGTTTATGAGTTGCATTTGAGTGTACGTTGCACATATTTTTAGTTTCATTGTTGTTTTAGATGAAAAATGCATTGTTGCATGTGTTTAGCTATTTGTCTCCATGGCTGTATGCATCCCTTCTTTTGAATCTGGTTGTTAAGGGTTACTAAGATTCTAGGATATAGATTTATGTATTGCATGCTTGATCTCTAACTTTCGTTCAAGGAGTGGATTAAACTGTTTTAGGTTAAGTATGAGGAAGAATGTATGGTAGTAGGGATATTTGTAAGTAGAGATTGCTAAATACTCATTCTTGGGTGATGTTTGTAAGGCAAGCACCAATCTAACCCCTTGAAACTTGAATCTCTGTCGAGTTTGTGCAAATCATTCACATGTATACGTCTAGTTGACTCCTTGCCCTGAGATAGGCATTGGTCTGCCCTTGTATAGTAGTTATGATCCAAAACCCCCTATCTTGCATCCAAAACATAAATACAAATCATTTCACACTTCAAACATGTTAGTTTGTAGGAGTAGAAATAGGACCCCTGCATACTCTTATCCTCAACCAATTAGATATGTCCAAGAACATTGCCAAACTTGTGATTTATCACACAAATCTTGGTCCTGAAATGAGAGTATTCTGCCTGTTGTTGTAAAGTTAAACCTTTATATCATTGGGTGAGTCAAAGTTAAATCCTTAGGAATAGGGATACCCCCTTGGTGCGGCAGAACTAGAAGTGAAGGGGAGGCAGCTTACGCAACCTCCTCTATTTGTTGGTCGAATCTGCCTGTGCATTGGAACTGGTAAACCCATTGCTGATTCAGAAAAAACTCCAATAGCACCGAAACCCATTCCCCAACCATGATCCCCAACACTAGACCCCATCCTCGCTCTCTGACAACATTCCCCAATGCTAAGAAAGAACCCTGAACCCCATTCCTCCTTGACACACCCTAACATTGGGCCCAAACACCCTTCCCCATTGACTTCCCCAACACTGGGCCTCAACCCCGTTCCCCAAAACTGGGCTCGAACGACATCCCTCAGAGCTTGTCCCAATTGTTTTCCCTACAATGGGCCTCGTCCCCTTTCCCAAACAATGATGCCCACTAACGTTGTGAAGGTCGCATGAGTCAACCTCTGGACAGATCTCAGCTGCACTAGCTAATGACATCCAACAGTGCAAGTCGCCGACCATGTTTTGAAATGTTGGCTTACCCATGGACCGTCCAAGCCCCCTTAGCTCAAACAAGTCACTCAGGCTAGGTCACCCATTTGCCGAAGTCCCCCAGGTCTCTAGAGTTGTCGAGTTGGTCCAACTTGCCAAGCTCCCCCGTCCTAAATTTTATGGAAACCCCATTGAATTGAATTATCTAGAAACCCCACTGGACTGGATTTTGAGGATACGCCACCAGACCAGATTTTACTGAAACCGCACTAGACCAAATTTTGTGGAAACCCCACCAGCCTAGATTTTACAGAAACCCCACTGGACCAGATTTTACAGAAACCCCACCAGACCAATTCTTGTGGAAACCCCACCGAACCAGATTTTATGAAAACCTGAAGTCCCCTAACAGTAGGCCTCGACCCTACTCTGCAATGGTTTTCCCCAACACTGGCCCGGCAACACATTCCCTGATGATGCTTCCCAACAATAGGCCTTGACCTCACTCTCTGACGACATTCCACAATGCTAAGCACGAACCCTGAACCCCATTCCTCCTTGACACACCCTGAACTAGGCCCAAACACCCTTCCTCGTTGACTTCCCCAACACTAGGCCCCAACCCCGTTCCCCAAAATTGGGCTTGAACCACATCCCCCAGAGCTTGTCCCAACTATGTTCCCTACAATGGGCCTTGGCCCCTTTCCTAAACAACGACACCCACTGACGTTGGCGAAGTGGCACAAGTCAACCTCTAGACAGGCCTCAGCCCCATTGAGTAACGACATCCAACAACGAAGGTCACCGACCATGTTTTTAAATGATGGCTTTCCCCTGGACCATCCAAGCCCCCTTAGGTCCAACAAGTTGCTCGGGCCAGGTCACCCATTTGCCCAAGTCCCCCAAGTCTCCAGAGTTGTCGAGTTGGTCCAACTTGCCAAGCTCACCTACTCTAAATTTTATGGGAACACCATCGAATTGAATTATGTGGAAACCCCAATGGCCTACATTTTGAGGAAACTCCACCGAACCAAATTTTACGGAAACCCCACTGAACCAAATTTTGTGGTAACCCCACCAGACCAGATTTTAAGGAAATCCCACCGAACCAGATTTTATGGAAACCCCATTGGACCAGTTCTTGTGGAAGGTAAGCAAGAACCGCAAACCCCATTCCTCCTTGAGACACCCCGACACTGGGCCCAAACACCCTTCCCCGTTGACTTCCCCAACAATGGGCCCCAACCTCGTTCCCCAAAACTGGGCTCAAACCACATCCCCCAGAGCTTGTCCCAACTGCATTCCCTACAATGGGCCTCGACCCCTTTCCTAAACAACGATGCCCTCTGACGTTGTCAAAGTCACATGAGTCAACCTCTGGACAGGCCTCAGCCCCACTAACTAACGATGTCCAACAGCATAGGTCACCGACCATGTTTTGAAATGATGACTTTCCCCTGGACCGTCCAATCCACCAGGTCCCACGAGTCACCAAGGCCAGGTCACCCATTGCCCAAGTGCTCCAGGACTCCAGATTCATCGAGCTAGTTCAACCTACCAAGCTCGCTCATCCTAAATTTTATGGGAACGCCATCAAATTGAATTATGCAGCAACCCCACCAGACCAAATTTTACGGAAAGCCCAATGGACCAGATTCTACGCAAACCCCACCAGACCAGTTCTTGTGGAAACTCCACTGATCCAAATTTTACGGAAACCCCACCAGACCGGATTTTCCAGAAACCCCACTGGATTAGATTTTATGGTACCCCCAACAGACCAGATTTTATGGAAACCCCACCAGACCAGTTCTTGTGTAAACACCACTGGATTTAATTTTACGGAAACCCTATCGGACCAAATTTTATGGAAACCCCACCAAACCAAATCTTATGGAAACCCCATCAAACCTGATTTTACGGAAGCACCACCGGACCAGATTTTATGGAAACCCCATCGGACTAATTCTTGTGGAAACCCCACCCGACCAGATTTTATGGAAACCCCACTAGACCAGATTTTACAGGAACCCCTACCAGATTGAATTATGTGGCAACCCAATCGGACTAGATTTTGTGGAAAGCCCACTGGACTAGATTTTGTGGAAACCCCACCAAACTAAATTTTGTAAAAACCCCACCATACCAAATTTTGCGAAAACCCTGTTGCATGGAATTTTTTGGAAACCCCTCCTCCCCCCCCCCGGACTGAATTTTCTTGAAATTGATGCAGACGGGACGACCGAGCTGGGGCAGCCGGGATGTGACAGGGCGGTTGGGACAGGACAGGGCGAGACAAGGCAAACGGGGTAGGATGGAATAGATGGGAAGACCAGGGTCCCTGAGACAATTGAATATTCCAAAAACTTCATCGGATCAAACTTTCTAGAAATCGAGGGGGACGAGACGGGACGAGACGAGACGAGACGAGACGAACGGGACGGGGCCAGGATGGGACGGGACGGGGTGGTCGATGCGTCACGCAATCTATCTTTGTGGAAGCCCCATTTAAATTCTATGCAAGCCCTATTGTATCAGATTCTACCAAATCCCTGGGACAGGGCGGTCGGGGCAGCACGGGGCGGGATGGAACAAACGAAACGACTGGGGTCCTCGCGACAACCAAATTTTCAAAAAACTCCACTAGATCAAATTTTCTACAAATCAAGGCAGACGAGATAGGGTGGCTGAGATGGGATGGGACAGAGCAGTCGGTGTGGGACTAGACAAATCGTTATGGAAGCCACATTTAAATTCTATGCAAGCCTTATTGTATCGAATCCTAGCGAAACCCCGAGTATCCAATGTCACCAGAATGGGACAGGACGTGATGGTCGGAATGGAGCAACCGAGATGGGACATGAGTCGAGGCAGGATGAGGCAAGGCAGGATAGCCAGGGCCATCATACCAGCATTAGTACCTAGGTTGACTCAAAACTCCATTGTTAAATGTGCTTGGGCTGGAGTAGTACTGGGATGGGTGACCTCCCAGGTAGTGCCTATTGCACCCTTTTTAGTTTTTGGTTGTGCGTTGCGCTTTTCTACTCACCTCTTTACTCGATGCCATCCTCAAAAGACAACTAGGACGGGATGGGATGCCAATCACTCGACCAGGGCCCCTGAAACATAATCAAATTTTCAAAAAACTCCATTGGATCAAATTTTCTAGAAATCAAGGTGGACAGGGCGGGACAAGACGGGGCGGCCGAAACGCGAATAGGACAGGGTAGGACAGGGCAGGGCAGCACGGGACGGGACAGGATAGGATGGGGCAACCGGTGAGGGACATGACCAATCTTTGTGAAAGCCCCATTTAAATTTTATGCAAGTGTTATTGTATCGAATACTAGAGAAACCCCGTGTATCCAATGTCACTAGGACAGGACAGGACGGTACAGGACGTGACAGCTAGAACCGAGCGGTCGGGATGGGACATGGCGTGATGGCTAGAACAGAGCTGCTGGGATGGGACGGGACACAGGTCGGGGCAAGACGAGACACGGCAGGACGGCCAAGGCCATCGTACTAGCGTCAATGCACCAGATTGACTCAAAACTCCATAGTTAAGTGCACTTGGGCTAGAGTATTACTGGGATGGGTGACCTCTAGGGAAGTCCTAGTTGCACCCTATTGTGTGGTTACACAACACGCCCCATTTTGACTTGGCAAAACAGGGACCCAACTTTTTGGTTTGGCTTGTGCGTCTGCTTCCGGGCGGTTTGGTAAAAGTAAGTCGAGTGCATCATCATGCAAAACCAGGATGAGGTAAGTCACCATGAGGTCAGTTTGTCAAAGTTCATATTTCATCTCTGTGACCTCATATTTTGAAAGAGCATTAAAATTCAGGTAGGTTTACCTTTTACATCACCTTGATATTCATCAGGATGTAAGAGTTATGAACAGTCAAAGTTTCGGTCAAACCTGATATTCGCAAGAGGAAGGTCATATTTTTATATCCTCGGTCATATTGTTGAAGCTCATCATCATCATATTTGAAACATCCCCCCCCCCCCCGATATGTCATGCGGTTCAAATATCCGGACGTCAACTTTAAATGATAGCAAAATCTTCCCCTCAAACAGTCTTATCTATCGCGAGCGTCATACTTCACATGTAACCTGATATTTCTTTACATCCTCCTGACGCAAATATCACCCTTAGCAAATATCCTGATAACATCATCCAAATATGATAAACGAAGGAATATACATAACGATGACATCATCATCACATTTACATTGCCACCGGATATTTTCTAAAACATGATCATGTTCGCCTAATATGATGATGACGTCATGATGCACTTCCGATACGAAGAGCGAATATCAGGATGACGTCATCCCGATATTCCAAAAAGAGAGACATGTAAGTTTGTATCGGCATCATCATATTTTGAAACATCACCCGATACACCGAAATATCCTCCTGATGTACTAAGCATAAACAAGGGTGCTTTTGTCACCCGAATCTTGTCGCGATAACAATGTCAATACGAGGGAGGAGGATGATATTGAAAATCAACCCGATATTTGCAAATATCATCCTACCCTCATGACATCCTATCATGTGGATATCCCCCCGCTCCCATTGCCGCCATTATCATTTAATGCACGCAGACATGGTAGGTGGTTCCTGCCGACCCCGAAACCCAATGAAACACCTGGCAAGATCCTGCATTTTCGCATGAATAATCAGGGAACATGATCCAATCTGTCAAAGTTGCCCTAAATGTACCCTAAATGCGAGGTTAAAAGGTAATTCAACCACCATTTTCACATTTACCTTGCGATAAACTTGTTTTACAGAGCACCAGCTTCCATATTTGCATACCAGCTACCGTTGCACGATTTGAGCTCACAGGCAGAAGGAAAGAGGTGATCATCAGCTGAATTAAGAATGTCTCAGCAATCTACTGGTATAAAAGGAAATTTGCATAACCAGGTAAGTGAATAAAACCCTCATCATATTGTTTCTATTCTGATACGATGATGTAAGTTCTAGTTTATGCATCCGTATGATTAAGTAGTGTTGGAATTGATGCAGTAGGCATAATGATTTATAAAGTCAATTGCAATAAGCATGCATATATGTACCTGTTGTGAGATAGGATTGTTGTTAATTACAGGTACTCATGGCTGAGAAGCGATTGGTCAAGTGTCAAGAGGAATTCAGCAAACCCATGTTCTCTGCTCAGAGGGGGGTCCTGTTTAAATATGGAGCAATTACAGACACCCATCAGGGAAGCACTAATTTGGAGGCCTGGTTAGCCAAGATGAACAATGGACATGACAAGAGTCCTGTGCTGGACGCAGTGTTCGTGTCGGGAATGTGGAATGCCGCCAGTTTTCCATACTCCATGGAATCTCCGGAACTCGTCATGGAGTGTGCCCGGAATTATAACCCTCAAACAAGGCAAGTAGTGAAGCATGGGAGGATATATGCAGACCTCTCCATCAAAGGTCTCTCCCGGACGTTTGGATTGCCACTGGGCAGTAAGGTCAAAAGTGTAGACTTGAAGAAGTCTGAAAGGGAGTATGAAGCCAACAAGAAATCGGCCAGGAAGAACATGTATCCGTGGCAGGCTGAGAACAGCACATATAATGCAGCGGCCAAGCTTCCTGTGCACCTGTTTAAGTATGATTTTAGTGAGGAGTACCAATACATGATTGCACTCCTGAATAGAGTAACTGGCCAGCCTGATACTGGCAGTTTCAGGGATTGGATGTACGGAATAGTAATGATGTGTCTATATTCAGACATTAAGCCATTATGGGGCCAGATAATAAGTGATGCTCTGCATGAGCAACTGATGAACCTGGGAGGTTCAAATTGTGCATTTTACATGTCATCATATATTGTTTATTCTTGTGCCTACAAAGGCACTTTTGATGCCTTGGTTACAGATGGGAAGCTCACAGGCACAAATGTTGCATATATCTGGGATCATCATCCCTAGCTGCAAAGAACCAACTACCTCAAAGATTACAAACTGGTCAATGATGCGTTCTCTATGCATCTGGTAAGGACCATGGAAGAAGCCAGAACAAAGAGATTGAGCATGGAGGCTCAAGAGGCAGTCTACAGGCATGGGGCCTGGTACATACAGTTTGCGACCTTTTCTTATATAAGGGTTGAGGGTTTCGAGGGACATCCCCTGATGCTGCCAAGCTATCCTACCGATGCCGTAGTACTAATGGAATTTATCAGGCAGAGCTCCACCATGATACAAATGTACAAGGATGCCAAGAAGCTGCCACCAATTTTGTTCCCAGTCAACATTGGCAACTATATGTGCCCTGACTCAGATAGTATAAAGAAGGTGATGGTCACCCTAAATAAAATGAATCTGCAGCCTTTTCCAATAACAAGACCATATGATCCTTACGGCAGGATACAGAAGATACTAGGAAAGCCTATTCACCAAAGGCACCTAGAGGATTTTTGGGCTGACTGTGAAGATGAGGCAGAAGCCAGAAGAAGGAGGTATCAGAGGTTAACTCTGAACCAAGTTAGAACTTTTGATTGCATCTCCCTTCCCCAGCAATTAAAGAAGGATGATGGCAGGACAATGGCAGACGAGTATGAACAGATAAAGATATATAATGACACCATCTCTGCACCTGACCTCACTATGCAGGAGGACATATCCTTGGACCCATTCATTGCCAGGACCCTACACCTAACCCAAGCTTGGGTTGATGCACAGATAGAGGCATTGAAGAAGAAAGGTGTTGCCATTACGGTGGACAACAAGAAGAAAGGGCAGGATATCCCCACGGATGAATATGATGACTTCCTGTTAGAGAAGAGGAAGACCAAAGGAGATAGAATCCCTCCACCACAACAGCAGAGCAAAAGACCCCCAAGGGGCAAGAAGGTGGAACAGGGACCAAAAGGGATTATAATTGAAAGGGCAGTATTTGTAGTTGAGGAGGTGGCAGGGTCAAGATCAGGATCAGAATCAGCATCCCCTCCAAAGAAAGAAAAGCCCAAGAAAAGTAAGATAGCAGAGGCTGGAATCACTGAGACCCAAGAAGTGGGTCAATCCTCTAAACAACCAGGAGGAGAGGATACCCTCATAAAAGAAGAGCCTGAGGAAGAGGAGGCTCCATTGGTAATAAAAAGGAAGAGGAGAGCTCCACAGGTGATGGTGTCTACCCCACCTAAGAAACAAAGAACCTCCATGAGAGGTGGAATAAGCCAACCCCCTACCTCATTAGTAGTGAAGTGCGCAAGGAACTTCAACATAATGTTCCACTTCCTACCATCGTCAAGTTCAAAACTGAACTTGCTGAGGAGCAGCTGAAAGAAACTTCTTAGACACAAGCAGAAGGGCATGTCTTGCTTGACGAGACAATAAATTTGTCTGATGATGAGGTGGTGCAGGATGTGGCTGCACAGAAGATGGAAACACTAGCTACTGGTATTAGTATGACCCCCCACAAGTCTCCACCAGTTCAATCAGTACTGGAAGAGATGAGGCGAGTGGAAGAAGAGCGAGAAAAGAGCCCAGAGCAAGTAGCTCAGGAAATAGGGCTAGATACATTGATCACAGAGGTGACCAGTCCTGTAGTGGTAGACCTGACAGAGAAACAGGATGCAAGTCTTGAATAGCCAGCAGGATCACCTGGTGAAGGCCAACCAACAGAAGAAATAGAGATGGCAGAATCGGAAGGCCATGCTCTGGAATTAGGACAACAAAGTCCACGGGATACATCAACGGAACCTGCTATAGTAGAGGTTCAAGAGATGAAGGCTGATGAAAAGGAGGAAACAAAAGAGGATCCAGCTGCCAAGACACAGGAGGTTGACAGTGCAAGCTCAGAAGAAATAATAGCTGCAGAGCAATCGCCAGCACATCAGGCAGAGTCCCCAGTATCTGGTGCAGTGGATAAGCAACAGGGGGAAGAATTGGGAACAGATGAAGTAATGACAGAGGGAGATCATGATCATCATGAATAGCATATAGATGCACCTCAAGGTTCCCCACAGCATATAGATGCACCTCAAGGGTCCCCACAGCATGAAGATCCTCCTCCAGAAAAGGAAATCCCTCAACAGGAGGAGGTGCCGCAAGATCAACAACAAAGAGAGCATCAAGAAGAAGAAATGAGAAAGTCACCATCTCCACAACACTTGTTGACAGAAAAGGGAAATATAGGTGAACATCAGGATGATGCTGAAAAACATGATCGGGTGCCTCCGTGGTTGGCAAAAGAGGTAAATGCTGAGGAAGAGCTTGAAATTCAGGAATTCGACGTCTCCACCCTGTTCTCTGCGGATATAATGAAGCCAAAGAGGAAGGCCAGAATGACTTCGGCCATCAAGAGAGATCCGGCAACAGGGAGAAGGACCGTGCAAATTGCCATACCTGCGGTGGAGAAGGAAAAAGGTAAAATCACTGTCGATGAATTTCAAATCAGTACAGTAGATTTGGGCTTTGCCAATGAGGACCCAGAAGGTCAGGAGGGCAAAGATATCATTGACTCTCTAATTTAGAAAGTGAAAAGAGAGAAGGAGAAAAATAAGCAACATAAAGAGCACATTGCTCAGTTGCATGCCTATATCAAAGGGCTGACCAATCCTGATGATACCACAACTGAACATGCAGTCCCATTGACTGCCATTTCTCAGGAGGAGGTAAATAAATTGGACCTCATGAAGCATGAGGCGTCCGTAATAAGGAGATGGATGTCATCCACATTGGATGATGCTGTAGAAATAATGAAGGCCTCTTTGAAGAGGTGGAGCACCCTAAGTGACTCCAAGGCCAAAGTGGATAAATTGCAGATGCAGACCGGGAAGAGGTCTTACAAGCTGGAGAGAGTCCTGAGCCTATTAGGAGAAATAAGGAATATAAATCCACAACTGCTCATCAGTAAGCAGGTACTGAATAGTAATACCGCATTATTAATAGATATCTGGTATAAAGACACTTAGTTTGAGTGTGGAGTCCTCAAAAGATGTAATAATAAGCTGAGGGATATCAGCATGAGGTTACGAGATTTAATGGCTGAAGAAGCGGTGATACTGGAGGCATTGGAAGGCAAGGTGGAAGGAAAAATAGAAAATCAAGATGAAGAGTCCGCCATTAAAGTAGTACACAGCAACTTCCAATCAGAGACAGATGGTCCACCTGTCCCTTTAACAGAGGAATTGATAGATAAAATAATGAGGATCAAGGTCCAGATGGAGAAATACAAAGAGACACTGCAGGAAAGGAAAAATAAGCTTGATAACAGCAGAGACAAATATGAAGCACATAAGCACGCCATTGTCAAAGCAAAGACTCAAGATGGCGGAGGGATAGATCAGGTTGTGCGTTCATACGAGCAGGTCCGCAGTAGTATGCAGCCCCATATGCAGCAACGTCATCATCAGGATAGTGAAAGTTCAGAAAGTGATGCACATGATGATGACCCGCATGAATCAACTGAGGAGCATGATGAAGATACATCATGAAGGGGATAATAGCATAAGTAGTATAGATAGTTGCCAGCTGGCAACCTGTGCCATTTTGTAAAGATTGACAAAATCAAGTGAATCATGACCGTAGATTTGTATTGATAAATCAAAGATCGTAGATCTTTTGTAACGGATTCCTCACCTTATTCTATAAAAGGTGGTGGAATGCCCTGATGAAACATTCGAAACTTAATTGAAATCTGTTTGCTGAAGTATTCAGGGCTTATTTCAAAGTTATTGCATATGTACATGTCTTTTGCATACTTAATGAAAGAGAAGAGTATTTCGATTATAAATCTTCGTAAATCTTGAGTAATCTGTGTCTGAATTCTGGATATGTGCTTTGATTTGCTGCGTCCCTTGGAGTGCTCATCATGTTGCATGTATTGTTTTCATTCCTCATCCTCTGAAGTTTGCATCAACTATATCTAGCTGTGGAATGTCCTGGTGAACATATGGTTTGATTTCTTCTCGTCATGACAGTATCGAGTATGTATGTGGATCAATAGCTGAAGGTTCAACTTTAAATTGTAGTATTCCTTTAATTTCTTTCAATTTCAGAACATTTCATTATCACAATTGTGAATAACTGATAATCCTAAGTAAATAACACAAATATGCAGACATCTCGTAGGTAATCGCAAATATTTAGCATATTTGAATGCAAAGCATGCACAATCGAAAAATATCATGCAAAGATTGAGGTATTTCTACATCTTTTCATCTAATAACTGCATAATATGACTTCTCTGTAAGAATTTCTGCAGGAATGTCATGATGATGGCACAATTTCACGTAAGGCCCCAAAATGGAAATAGCAACACACATTAACCTCTGAGTAACTTCAGACGATTAAGACCTAATCACCGGAGACTTGGGATCCTGAATTCTTTGAATTCATAGTATCTTTCAAGATGAATAAAGGTTAATGTGTACTTTTATTCTATGTTTGTTTGTGACTAACATCATTACCAACACACCCTTTCTGGTTTTTGGTTCAGAGTTGCACTTTTCTACTCACCTCTTTACTTGATGCCATCCTTAAAAGACCACTAGGACGTGACGGGATGCCAATCACTCAACTGGGCCCCCCAAGACATAACAAAATTCTCCAAAAATGTCAGATTGAATTTTCTAGAAATCAAGGTGAGATGTGGCAGGATGTGACGGGACGGGGCGGGACGGACAGGACAATTGAGATAGTTGCGATGGGACGGGACAGGATGGGATGGGACGGAACAGGACTGGACGGGACGGGACGGGACTGGACTGGACGGGATGGGACGGGACAGGACTAGACTGGACGGGACGGGACGAGTCAAGATAGGTCGAGATGGGTTAGGACAGGTCGAGATGGATTCTTTGGGGGGCTAATTCAGCCAATTCGCCAAGTAGCGAACAGGGCGGCCGGGACGCGAACAGGGCGGCCGGGACGCGAACAAGGCGGCTGGAATGCGGACAGGGAGGCCCAAACACCCTTCCCCCATAATAGTTATAAGTCTGAATGTAGAACAATGGAAGGTTGAGTTTTTCTTTTGCAGTGACCTCCCGCAGAAACCCCATCGCAACTAATTTTCTAGAAACCCCACCAGACCTAATTTTTTGGAAACCCCACTGGACCTAACGTTTTGGAAACCCCACTAGACGGAATTTTCTGGAAACCCCACTAGACTAAATATTTTTGACAGGGCGGTCGGGACGCGGACAGGGCGGGCGAAAACCCCACCAAACAAAATTTTTTGAAAACCCCACCGAACCGAATTTTCTAGAAACCACGTCAAACGGGATTTTCTAGAAAACTGAAACCCCACTGAACAGAATTTTTTGGAAACCCCACTGGACTGAATTTTCTAGAAACCCCATCAAACAAATTTTTTTGGAAATCCCAGGATGGGACAGAGCGAGACGGGACGGAGTGGGACGGGATAGCGCGGTCGGGTCGGGGTGGCCAGGATGTGACAGGAACGGGCAGCTGGTGTGGGATGGGACCAAAATTTGTGGAAGCCCCATTTAAATTCTATGCAAGCCCTATTGTATCGAATCCTAGCAAAACCTCAGGTATCTAATGTCACTAGGACAGGAGGGGATGGTACGGGACGTGATGGCCCGAACGAGACAAGGCGGGATGACCAGGACCATCGTACCAGCATCAGTGCACCGAATTGATTCAGAACTCCATAGTCAAGCATGCTTGGGCTAGAGTAATACTAGGACGGGTGACCTCCCGGGAAGTCTCGGTTGCACCCTTTTAGTTTTTGGTTAGCCGTTGCACTTTTCTACTCACCTCTTTACTCAATGCCATCCTGAAAAGACCACTAGGATGGGACGAGATGTCAACCACTCGATCGGGGCCCCTGGGACATAACCAAATTTTCCAAAAATTCTGCCGTATCGAATTTTCTAGAAATAGAGGCAAACGAGACAGGACGGATGGCCCAACACTAGCTGTAGGCCTGACTTAGGTAAAACTCGTTTCACTTGCGATGCTTCACAGCACTAAGCCATGAACATCTTCCCAAATGATGGCTTTCCTTGGGTCACCCAAGTTGCCTACATGCCCCAAGTCACGCGGGTCACCCGGGGCTCGGACCCTCGGTAGCTGACCGAACCAATTCTTGTGGAAACCTCACCGAATCAAATTTTTTAGAAACCCCACCAAACTGAATTTTCTAAAAAACTCCGACGGATCAAATTTTCTACAAATCAAAGCGAACAGGGCGGGGCAGGGCAGGGCGGTCGACCAGGGACATGGCGCAGGATATTGTCAGGACGTGATGGATGGGACGGCTGGGGCCATTATACAAGTTTTAGTGCACCGAATCCCATCAGAACTCCATAGTTAAGTGCATTTCGGTCGGAGTAGTACTTAGATGGGTGACCTACCGGGAAATCCTGGTGTTGCACCCTTTTTAGTTTTTGGTTGGGCGTTGCACTTTTCTACTCACCTCTTTACATGATGACATCCTCAAAAGACCACTAGGATGGGACGAGATGCTAATCACTTGACCGGGCCCCCCGAGACATAATCAAATTTTCCAAAAACTTCGTCAGATCAAATTTTCTAGAAATCAAGGCGGGACGGGACAGGACGGGACAGGACGAACGGGACGGATGGGGCAGGATGGGACAGGATGGATGGGACGGGACGGATGGGATGGTCGAGACAGTCAAGACAGGACAGGATGGGATGGGATAGGACAGATTCTTTAGGAGGCCAATTCGGCCAATTCACCAAGTCTGAACGCGGCACAACGGAAGGCTGAGTCGAGAGTTCACAATTACCTCACTTTTTGGCATCTCTCTCTTTAGCCTCCCGCATGGCATTTCGTAACCGTCTCAAGCAACCTAAGAGCTTGGCGTATGCTCCCGAGGTATCCCAATATCTGGTCACGACATTTGAATGTAAAGCGATCGTTCCAAGCATGCATCCAATGATGATTCTGTTCCAATTGTGATGCCCACAGAGCCTCCGCATAGCATTTGGGTCACTTCTGCATGTCCTTGTAGCATGAAAAATGTGTTGCACCAAGGAACCCAAGTTGTCCCCTCCTGGGACTTACCATTCGAAGGTCGCTCGTATACCTTGGCCTAGCACATGGTTCCACCCTACGAGGGCATGCGGGGGGTTCAGCATGAACACACCATGAAATGCCCAAACACCTTCCCCCATAGTAGTTGATGAGGTCAGAGTAGGCTTTGTTAATACATCATCATTTACTCTTTATCAATCTAGAGATGTCTAGAGCGATGTGCGATAAGACTATTTGTTCGGGGGGTTTTGAGTGGAACAATTGCGGACCAAGGATCGGTTTAGGGACCCTCGCACAGTTGGAGTTTTAATCTTATTACTCATGAAATAAACTACCTTAATTTTCTTTGAAAAGAAACACTATTGCTTAGGATGAAACTATTCTAACATTTTCTAAAATAAACACACTTGCTGAAATAAATGATAATTTAATTTCTTGAAACAAACACACATGCTGAAATGAAGATTTAATCTAGTTGGTGGAAATGAACACACTTGCAGAAATGAGAGATGAAAAGAAATGAAATCTATTGTTACTTCTTAAGCATGCAAAACTCTGAACATCACAGTACTTAAAGAGATAACAAATCTATTTTTTATGATTTTTTATTTTTGAAGAATAAACCTTCAGGTGAGAACAGATAATAGGAAACAACACCTAACAATTTGTTGTAAGGAAATTAATAGGAATAGAAATAACACAAATAGAATACCGAGAGATCTCCTCCAAGATGGGGAAGCGGGCCCTACTTTCCCAGCTAGAGACGATCCTCTTTGCTTAACAACTTCTTTCAAAAGAAATCTCCCTTCATTTGCATTTTATTCTCATTCAAAGAACGTACATGCCTAAACTCAGAAGTTTTTCTTTTGCTGACAAACAAACTGCGATGAACAACCAATTGATGAAAAATAGGAACTAACTTAAAAAGGTATGATGGCTCTTCTACTTATACAATCGAGCCTTATTGAAAAGAGATACTGATTGTGAGTCTAACTGTAGCAAACTGGAATAGCCAGTTGCATGCTTATTGAAAGGAAAATCTAGTTACTAACTAATTCCTATGAACTGGAACTGGAGCACCCAACTGTATTATTTGCTTAACTACACAATCAATTGCAAGGAACTCCAGATCCACGATCTGAATAAGGTGATTAGCAGGGCGAACTCCATGAGTTCCCTAAAATAGTGGGGCACCTGGTGGCAGCGATAGCTGGAACTGATGTCTGCCATAGGTTATCTGGGTCACTAAGTTCAGTGACCTGGCGGTGTGATCAAGAGCTGTGGCAAGGATTGAGGCGTAGGTTTAGACGTGTTGTAGGTTTTAGAGGGTCTCCAAGAGCATTTGTTGGAATTCATCGACTCATGGGAGGATGACACTTAGGAAGTATTGGCCTCCGGAGCTATCTGGAGTTTAGCTGAAGTTCAACTGATGCAATCCTTATTTAACATCCACAACTTATACCACAAATTATGAGATATGCACATAGAAAATGTCATTCAAGTATCAAAATTAAACAGATTTCATCAAAGCATAATGGAAACAAAACATAAGCATAATCAATTCTCAAGACAAATATAATTATAATAATATGTATTTATATGCTAATATGTTTTTAAAAGTTCATCAGAGCATGAAAATATTGATAATTAAATGAGTCAATTATTTAGCTCATCCTCTCCTCCCGACTTAGCTTATGCCATGCCCTCATGGCATCTACTGTACTGCCCCATCAAATGTGTTCTTCCCCTCCATTATTGCATTGCAGTTGTAGTCGTCATCACTATATTGGAACAGTTGTCTTCCCTTGGGATGGAACCTACATTCTCTTGAATTCTGCTATACCATTTGCTGAATTTTTCCTGCGGCATTGGTTCACCTTGAGGATGGCTGAGTTTGGGTGCTGGCATGAATAGCAATGGAGGCCTAAACCTCATTCCTATCCAGATTTGTTGCTTTGATGAATAATTGGAATGAGCCTCCTGACTTTTGCAGTCATTCATCATATGTTTGCAGGGGAAATTGGTTCCCTTCTTTTCAGTACCGTGGGAAGTGTTTCAAACCATGTTGTGTAGCTTGACACAGTGGCATTGGGAAGGTAATCTGCTACAGCAAAGAAATCTGCAATACAAGAATTCAGATTTTGTATATATTGGCCTGTGATACCCTGCTTATAAACATTTTCTCTGAAAGTGTTTCTAAACCATGTAGTCTTTGGGCATTCATGCCTCATTAGCAGGCCAATTGCCCCAACAGCAGTCTCATACTCCTCCATTATGTCTTCCCATAATCTGTTGTTTCTCAATAGGGACAGATAGATCCAAATATGGAGTTCCCCTATATAAAGATTTAGCATAGAAGTATCGACATGGCCCAAAATGTGGCCATGTTAGAAAAACTCACAGAGAAGGTTCCTCTGGTCTGGTGGGTTTTGGAAGTAACACTCAACAAATTCTTTTTCATTCTCAAAATCAAAAGGCAAATTGCAGCTAATGCATAACAGTTTTCATCTCAAAAATTGTTCTCTTAGAAAAAGAGCATACACACCTGAGGGTGCCCTTTGTGCTAATAGGGTTTCCCCTATTTCATAGGCGAGAGCTAGATTTTGCTCTACCTTTGCTTTCTCCTACCTCAAGGTCTCCATCTCTCTCTGGAGCTTTACAATTTCACCTTTGAGTTGTCTGTTATCTCTAATTAATGGTAGATTTTGTGCATAAACATTTAAGGACGTGGTGGCAGGAGTTTGCTGGGCTACAGTCTGTCTCAGTCTGGTGATTTGCTTGTCCTTTTGGGCAATCATTCCTGCTTGATTATCCACCTCCTTTTTCAAAGAAACAATTTCTTTCTCCTTTTCTTCTTTTTCTCCAGTGACCTTCGCCCTTTCTGTTGCCAGCTCCTCATCTTCCATTTTTACTTGCTGGGACAAGGCTGCCAACTGTACCTTACACTGCTTTAGCTCAAATTCAATCTTTGAAATGGCAAGGGCATAATGGGTGTCCTGTGCAATGGTATCTTCAGAGCTCGAGCACTCTGTCATGACCTGGTTTCCTGCCTATGGCCATGTTGCAATGGTTCATTCTTTGGTGCCCCCAGAGCATCATGCTCACCAACTACCATTGGAATGCCATGACTGCCACCTTCTTGAATTGTTTCTTGCTCCTTTGGTGGAATATCATTTCCGCCACTCTCCTCAGCAGCTTCATGTTCTTTGTGGACTGCCTTACTGATTTGTCGGAGCAATGGGGACAGGTTCAATATCTTCCTCATCCAAAGAAATAATAAAAGTGCGAGAGTGCCTTATCTGTGCAAGTCCGGAGGATGCTACTTCACCCTATTAGCGCTGATGCTCTGCACCTTTTCGGAGCCTTTTGAAGCAAACTTTGGAAGGATTTGAAGACATGGCGACAGCCTTGCCAGATACAAATATAGTAGCAGAAGAGTGCTTTGTTCTTTTCTTCCTTGGCGTCAAAGCTAGAAAGTCTTCCCATTTTCTTTGCCCATCTTCATGCTGCACGAAATGGTGTTTAATAATCAAATGGATTAACCTTACATGGCTAACTTGACCCTCTCTAGTTTTCTACTTTGTCAACATGTTTATCAATGTAGTGTATAAAAAGGGAGGGATGTTTATCAGAAATTGCGAATTATTGGCACCATGCCTTAGGTGTGTAATCAATCTCATTCCAGGGCTGAGTATAGTCTCGTACTAGCCATCATAGGTAAAGAACTTTATAACCCATAGAACTACAGTCTTCCATGGATCCGAAAGGTTGTTCTTGTCGATGCCTTTTGTGGCACCTTTGCTAACAATGTATCGAGGCAAGGGCTCCGGAGCGACATGGAAGTTTCAAATTAATTCTTCATATGAGAGTTTAGTGGCAAACAAATCAAATCCTACTGCAACTACTCCAGAAATTTCACTAATGCTAGTAGAATTGATTGGAATCCTTACCCCTGAATGTCCTGTGGAAATTTTTGACAAATTCTTGAACTAATTCCTCCTCAAATCCTTCGAATTTTTGCAAGAACTCGAACCACCCTGCTTGTTGGAAAATTTGAGCACTAGCGTCATCGATGATTGCATTTTTTGGTTCTGCCTTCCTTTTGTGCCCCATGTCTGGTGATTATCTCTCTGTCTGCTACTCTAGTTTGAAGAAATTCAATTTGGAGCAAGGGGTTTACACTGAAACTTTAGTTTATTGAAAAGTTTCTTTATTTTGGTTGGGCGAAGAAGGAAGCTATCAAAGTATGAGTTGCCATCTACAGATTCTTTGGAAGAAATAATTGCATGTAGGTTGGCATTTGTTCTGGTTGTCCTTTCGATACTCATGGCGGATACTCCGGAGTGTTGCCACAAGGTGGCACGTGCTTAATTTTTCTTCAGAGGCGCCATTTTAATTGCCTTCTATGCATTTCCAGAGCTGACGCCATTCCACTACGGCTTTATGTCAATTCAGATGTACTTCCCTCTTAATTGGTCATCATTACTGTTATTATGATTTTACAAATCGGGCTTTTATTCCATTTTTGGTAATAATTTAAAACTCACCCATCTTAATGACCAAGTATTGCGATCTCCTTGGGGAATACACAAGATCCGTTGTCAAGTACCCTATTGCCACTTGTCAACCCTCAATCATTTTCGTGACTACTATTTTTGAGTGCCAAAAGTTGAAGCTACATGATGTTACTTTTAGAAACACGTGGCATATTTATACACATTAAAATAATTCTATAAGTTTTGAGAAGAGAGTATACATATGTAAAGTACCCATGATCTTGACTATGTCACTTCAACTTTTTTACCGAATTAATTTCCACCGCACATTGTTCTTTCATCTGAGCGTATTTGAGAATGTGGTACTCGCTTGGTATTCATCTAGAGCCATCTAGAGTTTTCTGGATCCATCTAGATCTATCCGGAGCCATGTGGATCTCGCTATATTGCAAAAAGGATCCGTAGAATCTGCAAAAGATTTTTATTAAAAAGGAAGGGAATTTCAAAGAAAAGAACGCCATTGCTAGTTTTCAGTCTTTCCTCTACGCAAAGCTGCCATTACTGGTTTTCAACATTTGTCCTTTTTTTGACAAGAGAGGCCGCCATTTCTAGTTTTCAACCTCAACTGCTTTACTCACTCAAGAATTGTTATTTAGAGCATGATTCCCATGGAAGAAAGATCTTCCACAGAGAAATGTTCTATGCAAGACTGAATTTCGGCAGAGAATTCTTCTTTAGAGGCTGGTTTATGATACAGCTTTAATCTATGTCCATTGACTAGAAAAACTCTATGATCTCCATCAATTGGAACTAACTAGACAGCTCCATTGCTGAAGGCTTCTTGAATTTCATAGGGCCCCAACCATCTGGTATGTAGTTTTCCTTTTAGATCCTTGTATTTAGAATCATACAATAGGGTCCAATCTCCTTTCTTGAAGTGCTTGCTGATGATGTGCTTGTCGTGCCATTCTTTCCTTTGTTGTTGGATTAACTCCATATGTTGAAGTGCCTCCATTCTCATCTCATCCAGCCTATTTAACCATAGTATCCTTTGTTGTAGTGCTTCGGTCAAATCAATACCAACTTCAAGTGTTGTCCTTAATGTCTCTACCTCATATTCGATTGGTAGCACTAGGTGATTTCCATAAACTAATTCATATGGAGTGAAGTTAGTTGTTCATCTCCAGGTAGTATTATAAGCCCAAATAGCTTCTATCATTCTATCGGCCCAATCTATCCTCTTGGTTGAGATGGTTTTGGTGAGAATATTCTCCAATTCTCTATTTTTTACTTCAACCTGACCATTGCTCTGAGGATGATATGGTGAAGATTTCATGTGACTGATCTGATATCTTTCCAGGAATGCTTTAATCATGGCAGACATAAATTGTGGTCCTTGATCAAAGACAAGAGTTCTAGATGCTCCATACCATTGCAAGATGTGTTTGTATAGGAAATCTGCAACTTTCTCCTCCTTTGTTGCTGGTAGTGCTTTTGCTTCAACGCATTTGGTGGCATAGTCTGTGCAGACCAGTATGTAGTCATTTCCTCTGGATGGTTGGTCAATTGGTCAGACAAAATCTATCCCCCATTTTTCAAATGGCTCTAAAGCCACTTGAGGATGGAGTGGCATCTCTGTGGTGAAGGTTGGACATCCCATTTGTTGACACTAATCACATTGCTTGACATATTGGTGAATATCTTTGGTCATTGTTGGCCAAAAATATCTAGCTCCCAGGATTTTGTGCCCCGTTTTGATGGCTAAAAAGTGTCCTCGAGAAGGTTCATCATGACATGCACGAATTATTTCATACACCTCTGTTTCCTGTACACACCGATGTAATACATGATCAGGACAATTTTTAAACAGAAAACCATTTACCCACTTGTATCTGGAGCTCTCCCGAACTAGCCATCTAATTTCTTTCGAGTTGAAATGTTGTGGGCATTTTCCTGAAAACAGATAATTAGCCAGATCAGCAAACCACGGAGATTGTATAGAGATAGAAAACAAATGTTCATCAGGAAATGTATCATCTACTGGTTCGTTATTTCCCTGCATATTCAATCTAGACAAGAAGTCAGCAACAACATTATCTTTGCCTGGTTTATCAACAATGGTTATGTCAAATTCTTGCAATAATAATAGCCATCTGATAATTGTACCTCCTACTACAGCCTTGTTCATCAGATATCTTAGGGCTGCATGATCAGTGTGTATGAAGATTTTATAGCCTGTGATGTAGTGGCGAAATTTGTTGATAGCATAAACTACCGCCAAAAAAAAAATTCAGTTGTGGTGTAATTTTTCTCAGTTGGGTTTAAGTTTTTGCTAATGTAATATATTGCATGCATACCTCTAGACTTACTCAATTGTCCTAATACTGCCCCAATGGCCTGATTGGAAGCATCTGTGTGGATGTGAAACGGTTCTCCCCAGTTTGGTCCTTTTATTACCGGAGTTGTTATGAGGGCACTTTTGATAGCCTCAAACAACTATTGGCATTTTTCTGTCCATTTAAATTCAGAATCTTTTTTTAGCAAAGTGAACATAGGGTCATCTTTTCGACTAAAATTTTCAATGGACCTTCTGTAATAGCCAGCATGTCTCAGAAAGCTCCTTACCTTAGTTTGAGTTTGAGGAGGGGGAATTTGTACTATGATTTCAACCTTTTTTGGATCCACTTTCAATCCTTCTTGTGAGATGTGGTGACCAAGTACAATTCCCTCTGTCATCATGAGGAAGCATTTTTCATGGTTTAAAGATAGCTGGTGTTCTTTGCATCTTTCAAGTACATTATTTAAACTATTCAAGGCTTCATCAAAGGTTTTACCATGCATCGTAAAGTCATCCATATAGACTTCTACACAGGTATTCGCTAGATCAACAAATATTGCCAAAAGAGCAAGTTGAAATGTGGTTGGCGCATTACATAACCCAAATGGCAAGACTCTGTAGGCAAATGTCCCCCACGGACAGGTGAAGGTTGTCTTATCCTGATCTTCCAAAGCTACTTGGATCTGGTTGTAGCCACTAAAACCATCCAAGAAGGAGAAATAGCTACTTCCAGCCAGGTTGTCGAGGACTTGGTCAATGAAAGGGAGTGGAAAATAATCCTTCTTTGTAGCTTTGTTCAGCTCCCTATAATCTATGTAGACTCACCATTTTCCATTATTTTTGGGCACTATTACTAATGGTGATACCCATTGACTGTTAGAGATGGGATAATGAATCCTACCTGCAATAGTTTCTCAATTTCTTCCTTCACTATGTCTTTTAAAGCTGGATTGATTCTTCGTTGTGGTTGCCTAACAGGTCGGACATCCTCAGTATAAATATGGTGTGTTAAAATACTAGGATGGATTCCTTTCATGTCTTTGTATTCCCATGCAAAATCCTGGGTGTGGTTCTGTAACAATTTTGCCAACTGAACCTCTTCCACTTCTGTTAACCAACTGTTGATAGAAAGTTCTTTGTTGATTTGGACCGGGATTTGTTTTGTGCCAGCATGGACAGAAAGAAGTTCTCTATATGGACTTAATAGTGTGTTTAAAGGACAAAAGTGAGGTATGACTTGGTGGAGAGTTTTTGCTTGTTGATAACTTACATGGGAGGCAATCTTTTCAGAGAATGGGCAATTAAAAGCTTTGAAGGATCCTTTCGTGTCTCTCCGAAGCCATCCGGAGACCTCCTGCTGAGTAGCACTATATAAGGAGAGTTCACTGTTTGGTTCCATCTCCTTAAATTCCTCATTACATTCTTCAAAGTGTTCTACTATTGTTAACATTGCCAATGAGGAGACATCCTCTTCATCAAAATCCATCAAGTCATCTATCCATGGTTTGTTTTCATATTGCAGAAATAGTTTAGCTGGAGGATAGATAGAAAGTTCTTTAAGTCTTTTTCCATTTGAAATGGTCATACTCCCAAATCTATAATCAATAAGTGTTGTTTTTGTAGCCAGCCAAGGTCTTCCTAGGATTATTGGGTAAACTAGTCGTTTCTTTCTTGTCCGTAGGATAAGGAAATCAACCGAATAATCCCAAGTGTCAATAGTGACTATGACGTGCTCCAAAATTCCTTCTGATTTGGTAATAGATAGGTCTACAAGTTGTAATACAGTTGAGGTTGGTTGAACGTGTTTTAAAGCCAAAGCTTCCACAGTTTCTAATGTCATTACATTGATGGCAGCACCCAAATCTATTAAAACATTTGAAACAGATACCCCTTTTATGTCTAACGTAATGACTAGGATCCTAGGATCCCCATACTTTTGAGGGATTAACTTGCCTGATAGGACATCCGCAAGTTTTCCTTCCACTTGGATAGTGTTGGGCAATTTCCTTTTTCTTCCTGGAAGTTTTAGACACAAACTATTAATGGTCTGATTTATCTCAAGAATTTCTTTTATCGTCTGTAACAAAGGAACTTTAATGTGCATTTTTATAAGTTCCATAATTAATTGGGAGTCATCATGTGAGGGTTGGTTTTCCTTAGATTATAGAGGAGCATGTTTCAATCGTTCTGGGAATGGAACAGCGGTCTCCTTCAGAATCTCTTCTATTTCTTTTGCTTTAGCCTTCTTATTGGATTGGTGTGTATCATCTCTAGGATTCACTTCTTCTTCTTCAATGACTTCCTCAATAGGTATAGTGATAGGCACATTTCTAGATCGAAGTTGGATATCATTGATCTCTACCACATTTAGGTTTGTTGTATTTGGATCAGTATTGTACACCTATTGTTGTGGCCTATTGTTCTTGGGGTTCGGAACTGGTTGTGCGGGCATTGATGGTTGGTTTACTTGCTCGTTGGGATTTGCATTTGTGGGTTGTGAAGGTCCTGGAAGTAAGGCTTGAGGTTGGTTTCTAAATCTCCTCATCCCTTGGTTGTATTGAGGAGCCTATTGTTGTTGATACTGTTGTTGGTTTGACCATTGTGGATTGGACTAAGATTGATTTGTCCAATCTTACTGAGGCCATGAACCCCACTGCATTGGTATTTGCATTCCCCAAGGTCCATTATAAGAGTTTCCTCTTGGAGCATATTGGTTTTGAAACTGATTAAATCCATAAGTAGGTTGTTTTTTACCAATAAAATTCAGCTCTTCCTCATCTGCTGGAATCTTTTTCAGTCTCTTCTTAATCTGAGGAAGCAGGCCACATTTATTGGTAGGATAATTTTTCTCATAGATTTTACACAACTCAGTTATATTCAAAGAGCATTCCCTAAGTGGATGTTTTTCCCTACAACGAGGGCAATAAATAGCTAAGGGTTCAGTATTCTTTTTACTAGCCTGCATGCCATCCAAAGTGGTATTCAAATGAAGTAGCATGTTAGTTTTAAGATTTGCTAGTTCCTCCATTACTTTCATAACATCACTGTTACTACCCCTTTTTAAAATTCTCTTGCCAACTCTTGTACGAGAATAGTTTCTGCAAACTTCTATAATTTCTTCGAAAGTTTGCTTATTAATATCTCCCTTACCCATCAAATTTAATGCCACTCTACTGTCATCATCAATCCCTCTTAGAAAGATGGTCTGTCTTAGTTTCTCATCTAGGTTGTTTCCACATCTCCTATGGACAAATAAGAATCTATCCACATAGTCTTCTAAGTTCTCCTCCATTTGTTTCATGCAAAAAAGTTCATCTTTCTGATCTCTGAATCTACAGTAATCCTGATATTTATCAAGAAAAATTGTTTCCATATCATCCCATGTGGTGATAGAGTCTACCGCCAAGCCCATGAACCATCTTAAAGCTGACTCCTTAAGAGTGGAAGGAAAATGTTTCAGCTTCTAGTTATCATTAGCCTAGTCATAAGTTTGACAGAGAACTTTGAACTCAAATAGGAATTGGTCTGGATCTTTTGACGTTTTTCCCCTAAAGGTAAGTAAAAATGCAGGGGATGTGTTTTTCATAGGAGGCTCATTTAACTCAGGAACGATGGCTATCAGATAAGAGAAAGTTCTGTTAACAGCTGGATCTTCTTGATCACCCATGGTTGAGGATGTGGCGGATGAGTTGGAAGATTCGGATAGTACTGGTAATCCTTGATTGATCGGATGATATGGAGGTTCTTCCAAATTAGCCTCCAGAGGTATATCTGCTATAGGATGTCTAATAAATCGACCTAAGGTGTCCCTAGGTCCTCTCATAAACTAATGGAATGAAAGTCTTATCGACACCTTAAACCTACAATGATTTGTAGATTTTCCCCGGCAACGGTGCCAAAAATGATGAGGTCAGAGTAGGCTTTGTTAATACATCATCATTTAGTCTTTATCAATTTGGAGGTGTCTGGAGCGATCTGCAATAAGACTGTTTGTTGGGGGGGTTTTTTAGTGGAACAATTGAGGACCAAGGATTGGTTTAGGGACCCTCGCACAGTTGGAGTTTTAATCTTATTGCTCATGAAATAAACTACCTTAATTTGCTTTGAAAAGAAACACTCTTGCTTAGAACGAAACTATTCTAACATTTACTGAAATAAACACACTTGCTGAAATAAATGCTAATTTAATTCCTTGAAACAAACACACGTGCTGAAATGAAGATTTAATCTAGTTGTTGGAAATGAACACACTTGCAGAAATGAGAGATGAAAAGAAATGAAATCTATTGTTACTTCTTAGGCATGCAATACTCTGAACATCATAGTGCTTAAAGAGATAACAAATCTAATTTTTATGATTTTCTATTTTTGAAGAATAAACTTGTAGGTGAGAATAGATAAGAGGAAACAACACATAACAATTTGTTGTAAGGAAATTAACAGGAACAAAAATAACACAAACAGAATACCGAGAGATCTCCTCCATGATGGGGAAGCGGGCCCTACTTTCCCAGTTGGAGATGATCCTCTTTGCTTAACAACTTCTTTCAAAAGAAATCTCCCTTCATTTGTATTTTATTCTCAAAGAACGTACATGCCTAAACTCAGAAGTTTTTCTTCTACTGAAAAACAAACTGTGATGAACAACCCATTGATTAAAAACATGAACTAACTTAAAAAGGTGCGATGGCTCTTCTACTTATACAATCGAGCCTTATTGGAAAGAGATACTAATTGCAAGTCCAACTGCAGCAAACTGGAATAGCCAGTTGCATGCTTATTGAAAGGAAAATATAGTTACTAACTAATTCCTATGAAATGGAACTAGAACAGCCAGTTGTATTATTTGATTACCCACACAATCAGTTGCAAGGAACTCTAGATCCACGATCTGAATAAGGTGATTAACAGGGCGAACTCCATGAGTTCCCTAAAACAGTGGGGCACCTAGTGGCAGCGATAGTTGTAACTGATGTCTGCCATAGGTTATCTGGGTCACTAAGTTCAGTGACATGGCAGTGTGATCAAGAGTTGCGGCAAGGATTGAGGTGCAAGTTTGGACGTGTTGCAGGTTTTAGAGGGTCTCCAGGAGCATTTGCTGGAAGTCATCAACTCAGGGGAGGATGACGCTTAGGAAGTATTGGCCTCCGAAGCTATCTGGAGTTTAGCTGAAGTTCAACTGCTGCAATCCTTATTTAGCATCCACAAATTATGAGATATCCACATAGAAAATGTCATTCAAGTATCAAAATTAAAGAGATTTCATCAAAGCATAATGGAAACAAAACATAAGCATAATCAATTCTCAAGATAAATATGTATTTATATGCCAATATGTTTTTAAAAGTTCATCAGAGCATGAAAATATTGATAATTAAATGAGTCAATTACTTGGCTCATCAATAGTTATAAGTCTGAACGCTGCACAATGGAAGGTTGAATCGAGAGTTCGCAATTACCTCACATTTCGGCATCTCTCTCTTTGACCTCCAGCATGGCATTTCGGTAACCATAATTGCATTGCTTTCATTATTTTTACACCCCCTGCGTCCATTTCTGGAACCTACAATTCCATGGACTTGTACTCAGATTCAAGTTCAGGCTTTGCCGAGCCCCACTCGACATTCGAGAACCATTAAAGTCTGCCACAATTCCCATTCACTCCACTTTTTATATGTATCAAGACTCATTCCGGTCCCATTTGGACATATTATGATTTCAGACCTAGTTCTGGACTTGTCCGCACTTGGACTCGGCACCCTCATGAACACCACCCCCCTATAATAGTTATAAGTCTAAACGCTGCACAACAGAAGGTTGAGCTCAGAGCTCGCAATGACCTCACATTCTGCTATCTTACGCGGACAGCAGACGTAACCTAACAAACACTACCCCCCATAGTAGTTATAAGTCTGAACGTTGCACAATGGAAGGTTGAGCTTAGAGCTCGCAATGACCTCATATTCTGGTAATGTTGCCCGACTCGGACGCGAATAGGGAGGCTAAAATTGGGAGAGGGCGGCGAGAACTAGGACAGGGCGGCCAGAACTGGAACAGGACGTGGACATCGGATGCAACCTAACGAACACTACCCCCCATAGTAGTTATAAGTATGAACGCTGCACAACGGAAGGTTGAGCTCGGAGCTCACAATGACCTCACATTTTGGTATTATTGCTCGACTCGGACTTGGACACAGACAAGGAGGCCAGAACTTGGATAGGGTGGTCGGAACGCGAATGGGGCAGTCGGAACACAGACAGGGTAGCCAGAATTGGGATAGGGCGGCCGAATATGGGACAGGGCAGCTGGAACTGGGACAAGGCAGCCAGAACTGGGATAGGGCGGCCAGAACCAGGACAGGATGCAGACAGTGGATGCAACCTAACGAACACTACCCCCCATAGTAGTTATAAGTCTGAACACTGCACAATGGAAGCTTGAGCTCGGAGCTCACACACACCTCACATTCTGGTATTATTGCCCGACTCAAACTCAGACGCGGACAGGGCAGCCAAAACTAAGACAGGACGGTCCTGACGGGGCGAACAAGGGGCCCGGGAGAGAAAGCACGAATGCAAATGGGGGATGACAGGGAAGGTGGAGATGGATATTTTGGGGGGCCAATTCGGCCAATTCAACCAAGTCGCCAAGACGTCGTGCACGCGTTATATATGTATATTGTATATATATATATATGCTATTAGAAAAAGCACATCTCTGATTAGACCCTGTCCCCCATAATAGTTAAAAGTCCAAATGCAGCACAACGGAAGGTTGAGATTTTCTTTCGCAGTGACCTTCTACTGAAACCCCACCACACCTAATTTTTTGGAAACCCCATCAGGACGAGACAAGGCGGTTGGGACAGGACAAGGTGGCCGGGACAAGACAGGGCGACCGGGACGGGATAGGACGACCAAGACGGGATGGGATTGGTCGGCCGTCCCGGCCCGGCCCGTCCCTTCCCATCTCAACCTATCCCATCCTATCCCATCCCATCTCGTCCTGACCATCACGTCCGTTCCGTCCTGCCCCATCCACCTGTCTCGCACTGTCCCATCCTTTCCCATCCCGGCTGCGCTGTCCCATCCCAGTTGCCCCATCCCATCCTGGTCGCACGTCTCAATCGGGGCAAGACAAAATTTTCTGGAAACTCCATTGGACCGAATATTTTGGAAACCCCATGGATGAAATTTTCCAGAAACCCCACCAGATGGAATTTTTTGGAAACCCCAGCAGACCGAAAATTTTAGAAACCCCACCGGACCAGTTCTTGAGGAAATGCCACCTAAATTTTGTGGAAGCTCACCCCACAACCTTAACGTTTATGGAAACCCCACCGGACTAAATCTTGCAGCAAACTACCAAACAAAATTTTATAGAAACCCCACCAGACTGAATTTCTTATCGACCTCGTTGGATTGAATATTTACGGAAACCCCACCTAAATTAACTGGAGGAAAATCCCACCCCTCATAAATATTAAACATAACTCACAACACCAAAATCGTCCCTCGTGTCACCAAGGTCCCAGGGTCGCCTAACTTCGACGGGTCACCCGAGCCACTGATCTTGCCCAAGTCCCCCAGGGCTCCAAAGTCGCCAAGGCCAAGGTGCCATAGTTAGAAACTACAAGTCGTTGAGCTGGTCCAACTTGCCAAGCTCGACCCTACTAAATTTTATGGGAACCCCACCGGACTGAATTATGCGGTGACCCCACCGGATTGGATTTTGTGGAAACCTCGCCGAATCAGATTTTACGAAAACCCCACCTGACCAGTTCTTGTGGAAACACCATTTGCATTTTATGGAAGCCCCATCGCACCAAATTTTGTGGGAGCTCACCCCACATAGATTAACTGTACAAAAATTGTGCCCTTTAAAATATTAAACAAAATTTATGACACCAAAAATATTGGCATCAATTACGTTCGTTGACCACCCTCCGCATCGTGGAGACCCAACCAAGTTTCCATACCCCTTTTGCAATGCTCGGGGCTACATGGATCCCAATCTTCGGCCACAAGCACGTTCCCCGACGACGCTTCCCAATTATGGGCCGCAACCCCGTTCCCTGATGATGTTTTTCACAACGGGCCCAAACTCCATTCCCCAACAATGGGCCCAAACCTTGTTCTCTGATGTCATCCCCAATAGTAGGCCTCAACCCCGCTCCCCGACAACTTTCCCCAAAACTAGGCCCTAACCTCACTCACCAACAGCTTTACCCTGGACTGTCCAAGCCCCCCAGGTCCCACAAGTCGCTAAGGCAAAGTCACCCATTTGCCCAAGTCCCCCAAGACTCCAAAGTTGTCGAGATGGTCCAACTTGCCAAGCTTGTCTGTCCTAAATTTTACGAGAACATCGTCGAATTGAATTATGCAGCAACCCCACCGGACTAGATTTTGTGGAACCCCCACCGGACTAGATTTTACGGAAACCCCACAGGACCAGTTCTTGTGGAAACCCCACCGGACCGGATTTTACGAAAACCCCACCGGACCAGATTTTGTGGAACCCCCACCGGACTAGATTTTACGGAAACCCCACAGGACCAGTTCTTGTGGAAACCCCACCGGACCAGATTTTACGAAAACCCCATCGGACCAGATTTTACGGAAACCCCACCAAAACAAATTTTACGGAAACCCCACCGGACCAGATTTTATAGAAACCCCACTGGGCCATTTCTTGTCGAAACCCCACTGGACCAGTTCTTGTTGAAACCCCACCGAACCAGTTCATGTGGAAACCCCACCGGACTAGATTTTACCGAAACCCCACCAGACGAGTTCTTGTGGAAACCCCACCGAACCAGATTTCATGAAAACCCCAAGTCCCTAACAATAGGCCTCAACCCCACTCCGCGATGGATTTTCCCAACACTGGCCCTGAAACCCCTTCCCCGATGATGCTCTCCAACATTAGGCTCCAACCTCGCACTCCGATGACATTCCCTAATGTTAAGCACGAACCCCAAACCTCATTCCTCCTTGACATACCCTGACACTGGGCCCAAATACCCTTCCCCGTTGACTTCCCCAACACTGGACCCCAACCCCATTCCCCAAAACAAGGCTCAAACCACATCCCCCAGAGCTTGTCCCAACTTCATTCGCTACAATGGGTCTCGACCCCTTTCCTAAACAACGGTGCCAACTGATGTTGTCGAAGTCGCATGATTCAACCTCTGGACAGGCCTCAGCCCCACTAACTAACGGAGTCCAATAGCGTAGGTCACCGACCATGTTTTGAAATGTTAACTTTCCCCTTGACCATCCAAGCCCCCTTAGGTCCCACAAGTCACTCGGGCCAGGTCACCCATTTGCCCAAGTCCCCCAGGTCTCTAGAGTTGTCGAGTTGGTCCAACTTGCCAAGCTCGCTCGTCCTAAATTTTATGGGAACCCCATCGAATTGAATTACGTGGAAACCCCACCAGACCAGATTAGATGAAAACCCCATCGGACTAGATTTTGTGGAAACCCCACTGGACCAGATTTTATGGAAACCCCACTGTACCAGATTTTACAGAAACTCCACCAAACCAGTTCTTGTGGAAACCCCACTGGACCAATTCCTGTGGAAACCCCACTGGACCAGATTTTATGAAAACCCCAAGTCCCCTAACAACAGGCCTCGACCCAACTCTGCGATGGCTTTCCCCAACACTGGCCCCGAAACGTGTTCCCCGACGACGCTCCCCAACACTAGGCCCCGACCTTGCTCTCCGATGACATTCCCTAATGCTAAGCACGAACCCGAACCCCATTCCTCCTTGACACACCTCGACACTGGGCCCAAACACCCTTCCACGTTGACTTCCCCAACACTAGGCCCCAACCCCATTCCCCAAAACTGAGCTCTAACCACAACCCCCAGAGCTTGCCCCATCTGCGTTTCCTATAATGGGCCTCGACCCCTTTACTGTACAATGATGCCCTCTGACGTTGCCGAAGTCGCATGAGTCAACCTCTAAACAAGCCTCAGCCCCACTAACTAACGGCATCCAATAGTGCAAGTCACCGATCATGTTTTGAAATGATGGCTTCCCCTTGGACCATCCAAGCCCCCTTAGGTCCAACAAGTCACTCGAGCCAGGTCACCCATTTACCCAAGTCTCCCAGGTCTCCAAAGTCGTCGAGTTGGTCCAACTTACCAAGCTCACACATCCTAAATTTTATGGGAACCCCAGATAGAATTAAATTATGTGGAAACCCCACCGGACAAGATTTTGAGGAATCCCCACCAAACCAGATTTTGCAAAAACTCCATCAGACCAGATTTTGTGGAAACCCCACCGAACTATTTTTTACGGAAACCCCACTAGACCAGATTTTACGTAAACCCCACCAGACCAATTCATGTGGAAACCCCACCGGACTAAATTTTATAGAAACCCCACCGGACGAGTTCTTGTGGAAACCCCACCAGACTAGATTTTATGAGAACCCCAAGTCCCCTAACAATAGGCCTCAACCCCACTCCGCGATGGATTTCCCCACCTGAAACACGTTCCCTGACGATACTCCACAACACTAGACCCTGACCTCACTCACCAACGACATTCCCCATTGCTAGGGACGAACCCCAAACCCCATTCCTCCTTAACACACCTCGACATTGGGCCCAAATACCCTTCCCCGTTGACTTCCCCAACACTAGGCCCTAACCCTGTTCCCCAAAATTAGGCTCGAACCACATCCCCCAGAGCTTGTCCCAACTGTGTTCCCTACAATGGGCCTTGACCCCCTTCCTAAACAACAACGCCCACTGACGTTGCTGAAGTGGCACGAGTCAACCTCTGGAGAGGCTTCAGCCCCACTAACTAACAGCGTCTGACAGTGTAGGGCGCCGGCCATGTTTTGAAATGATGGCTTTTCCCTGGACCGTCTAAGCCCCCCTTAGGTCCCACAAATCACTCGGGCCAGGTCACCCATTTGCCCAAGTCCCCCAGGTCTCCAGAGTTGTCGAGTTGGTCCAACTTGCCAAGCTCGTTCATCCTAAATTTAATGGGAACCCCATCGAATTGAATTATGTGGAAACCCCACTAGACTGGATTTCAAGGAAACCCCACTGAACTAGATTTTACGGAAACCCCACCGGACTAGATTTTGTGGAAACCCCACTGGACCAGATTTTACGAAAACCCCATTGAACCAAATTTTATAGAAACCCCATCAGACCAGTTCTTGTGGAAACCCCACCGGACCAGATTTTCCAGAAACCCCACCAGACCAATTCTTATGGAAACCCCATCAGACTAGATTTTATGAAAACACCATGTCCCCTAACAGCAGACCTCGACCCCACTCCGCGATGGCTTTCCCCAACACTCGCCCCAAAACACGTTCCCTTACGATGCTCCCCAGCACTAGGCCCTGACCTCGCTCTCCGATGACAATCCCCAATGCTAAGCATGAACCCTGAACCCCATTCCTCCTTGACACACCCCGACACCCAAACACCCTTACCCGTTGACTTCCCCAACACTGAGCCCCAACCTCGTTCCCCAAAAATGGGCTCGAACCACATTCCCAGAGGTTGTCTAAACTGTGTTCCCTACAATGGGCCTCGACTCCTTTCATAAACAACGACGCCCACTAATGTTCCCGAAGTGGTATGAGTCAACCTCTGAATAAGCTTCAACCCCACTGACTAAAGGTGTCCAACAGTGCAGGTCACTGACCATGTTTTGAAATGAGGGCTTTCCCTTTCACCATCTAAGCCCCCTTAGGTCCCACAGTCGCTTGGGCCAGGTCACACATTTGCCCAAGTGCCCCAAGTCTCCAAAGTTGTCAAGTTGGTCCAACTTGCCAAACTCGCCCGTCCTAAACTTTATTGGAACCCCATCGAATTGAATTATGTGGAAACCCCACCAGACTAGATTTTGAGGAAACCCCACCGGACCAGATTTTACAGAAACCCCAATGCACAAGATTTTATGCAAACCCCACTCGACCAAATTTTGTGGAAACCCCACTGGACCAGATTTTATGAAAATCCAAAGTCACCTATAAGCAGGCCTCGACCCCACGCCATGATGGCTTTCCCCAACACTGTCCCTGAAACCCGTTCCCCAACCATGCTTCCCAACACTAGGCCCCATCCTCACTCTCCGACGACATTCCCCAATGCTAAGAACGAACCCCGAATCCCATTCCTCCTTGACACACCCCAACACTGGGCCCAAACATCCTTCCCCGTTGACTTCCCCAACACTGGGCCCCAACCCTATTCCCCAAAACTGGGCTCGAACGACATCCCCCAGAGCTTGTCCCAATTGTGTTCCCTACAATGGGCCTCGCCCCCTTTCTTAAACAACGATGCCCACTGACATTGCGAAGGTCGCATGAGTCAACCTCTGGACAGGCCTCAGCCGCACTAGCTAATGACTTCCAATAGCGCAAGTCACCAACCATGTTTTAAAATGTTAGCTTACCCATGGACCGTCCAAGCCCCCTTAGGTCCCACAAGTCACTCAAGCCAGGTCACCCATTTGCCCGAGTCCCCCATGTCTCCATAGTTGTCGAGTTGGTCCAACTTGCCAAGCTCCCTCATCCTAAATTTTATGGGAACCCCATAGAATTGAATTATCTGTTAACCCCACTGGACTAGATTTTGAGGATACCCCACCAGACTAGATTTTATGAAAACCGCACTAGACCAGATTTTGTGGAAACCCCACCGACCCAGATTTTACGAAAACCCCACCAGACCAATTCTTGTGGAAACCCCACCAAACCAGATTTTCTAGAAACCCCAATGGACTAGATTTTATGAAAATCCCAAGTCCCCTAACAGCAAGCCTCAACCTCACTTCGCGATGGTTTTCCCCGACACTGGCCCTGAAACACGTTCCTTGACAATGCTCCCCAACACTAGGCCTTGCCCTCACTCTTCGACGACATTCCATAATGCTAAGCACAAACCCCGACCCCCATTCCTCCTTGACACACCTCGAACTGGGCCCAAACACCCTTCCCCTTTGACTTCCCCAACACTAGGCCCCAACACCATTCCCCAAAATTGGGCTCAAACCACATCCCCCAGAGCTTGTCCCAACTGTGTTCCCTAAAATTGGCATCGACCCCTTTCCTAAACAAAGACACCCACTGACGTTGCCGAAGTGGCATGAGTCAACCTCTAGACAAGCCTCAACCCCACTGACTAACGGCGTCCAATAGCAAAGGTCGCCAACAAAGTTTTGAAATGATGGATTTCCCCTGGACTGTCCAAGCCCCCTTAGGTCTGACAAGTCGCTCGGGCCAGGTCACCCATTTGCCCAAGTCCCCCAGGTCTCCAGAGTTGTCAAGTTGGTCCAACTTGCCAAGTTGGCCTGTCCTAAATTTTATGGGAACCCCATCGAATTGAATTATGTGGAAACCCCAACGGCCTGCATTTTGAGAAAACCCCACCGAACCAGATTTTACGGAAACCCCACCAGACCAGATTTTATGGTAACCCCACCAGACCAGATTTTACAGAAATCCCACCGAACCAGATGTTATGGAAACCCCACCGGACCAGTTCTTTTGGAAACCCCACCGAACCAGTTCTTTCGGAAATCTTACCGAACCAGATTTTATGAAAACCCCAAGTTCCCTAATAGCAGGCCTCGACCCCACTCCGCGATGGCTTTCCCCAACACTGGCCCCGCAACCCGTTCCCCGACAATGCTCTGCAACACTAGGCCCTAACCTCGCTCACCGACGTCATTCCCCATTGCTATCCACGAACCCCGAACCCCATTCCTCCTTGACACACCTCGACATTGGGCCCCAAACCCATTCCCCAAAACTAGGCTCAAACCACATCCACCAGAGCTTGTCGCAACTGTGTTCCCTACAATGGGCCTTGACCCGTTTCCTAAACAACGAAACCCTCTAACATTGCCTAAGTCGCATGGTTCAACCTTTGGACAGGCCTCAGCCCCACTAACTAACGGCATCCAACAGCGCAGGTCGCAAACCATGTTTTGAAATGATGGCTTTCTCCTAGACCATCCAAGCCCCCTCAGGTCCCACAAGTCGCTCGGGCTAGGTCACCCATTTGCCCAAGTCCCCCAGGTCTCTAGAGTTGTTGAGTTGGTCCAACTTGCCAAGCTCACCCATCCTAAATTTTATGGGAACCCCGGATTGAATTGAATTATGTGGAAACCCAACCGAACTAGATTTTGAGGAAACCACACCAGACCAAATTTTGTGGAAACCCGACCAAACCAAATTTTACAGAAACCCCATAGGACCAGATTTTAAGGAGACGCCACCCGACCAAATTTTCTGGAAACCCCACCGAACTAGATTTTATGAGAACCCCAAGTCCCCTAACAGCAAGCCTCGACCCCACTCTGTGATGGATTTTCCGAACACTCGCCCCGAAACATGTTCCCTGACAATGCTTCCTAACACTAGTCCCCGACCTCACACTCCGACAACATTCCCCAATGCTAAGCACGAACCATGAACCCCATTCATCCTTAACACACCTCGACATTGGGCCCAAACACCCTTCCCTGTTGACTTCCCCAACACTGGGCCCCAACCCCGTTCCCCAAAACTGGGCTCGAACCACATCCCTACGATGGGCCTTCACCCCTTTCCTAAACAACGACGCCCACTGAAGTTGCCGAAGTGGCAAGAGTCAACCTCTAGATAGGCTTCAACCCCACTGACTAATGGCATCCGACAGCATAGGTCGCTGACCATGTTTTGAAATGATGGCTTTCCTCGAGTTGGTCCAACTTGCCAAACTTGCCCGTCCTAAATATTATGGGAACCCCATCGAATTGAATTATGTGGAAACCCCACCGGACTAGATTTTACGGAAACCCCATCAAACCAGATTTTACAAAAACCACACCGGACTAGATTTTGTGGAAACCCCATCGGACCAGATTTTACCAGACCAGATTTTACGGAAACCCCATCCGACCAGTTCTTATGGAAACCCCACCGGACTAGATTTTATGAAAACCACAAGTCCCCTAACAGTAGGCCTTGACCCCATTCCGCCATAGCTTTCCCTAACACTCACCCCAAAACATGTTCCTCGACAATGCTCCCCAACACTAGGCCCCGACCTCGCATTCCCCAATGCTAAGCACGAACCCTGACACTATGCCCAAACACCCTTCTCCGTTGACTTCCCCAACACTGGGCCCCAACCCCGTTCCCCAAAACTAGGCTCAAACCACATCCCCCAGAACTTATCCCAATTGTGTTCCCTACTATGGGCCTCGCCGCCTTTCCAAAACAACGATGCCCACTGACATTGGTGAAGTGGCATGAGTCAACCTCTAGACAGGCCTCAGCAACACTAGCTAACAGCATCCAACAGTGCAGGTCGCCGACCATGTTTTGAAATGTTGGCTTACCCCTGGACCGTCCAAGCCCCCTTAGGTCCCCACAAGTCACTCGGGCCAAGTCATCCATTTGCCCAAGTCCCCCAGGTCTCCAGAGTTGTCGAGTTGGTCCAACTTGTCAAGCTCCCCCATCCTAAATTTTATAGGAACCCCATCGAATTGAATTATTTGGAAACCCCACCAAACTGGATTTTGAGGATACCCCGCCAAACTAGATTTTACGGAAACCGCACTAGACCAAATTTTGTGGAAACCCCACCGAACCAGATTTTACGGAAACCCCACCGGACCAGTTCTTATGAAAACCCCAAGTCCCCTAACAACAGGCCTTGACCCCACTCCGTAATGGTTTTCCTCGACACTAGCCCCGAAACACGTTCCCCGACGATGCTCCCCAACGACACCCACTAACATTGGCGAAGTGGCACGAGTCAACCTCTAGACAGACCTCAGCCCCACTGACTAATGGTGTGCAACAACGAAGGTCGCCGACCATGTTTTGAAATGATGGCATTCCCCTATACCATCCAAGCGCCCTTAGGTCCGACAAGTTGCTCGGGCTAAGTCACCCATTTGCCCAAGTCCACCAGGTCTCCAGAGTTGTCGAGTTGGTCCAACTTGCCAAGCTCGCCCGTCCTAAATTTTATGGGAACCCCATCGAATTGAATTATGTGGAAACGCCAATGGCCTGCATTTTGAGGAAACCCCACCGAACCAGATTTTACGGAAACCCTACCAGACCAAATTTTGTGGTAACCCCACCAGACCAAATTTTACGGAAATCCCACCGAACCAGATTTTACGGAAATCCCACCGAACCAGATTTTACGGAAACCGCACGAGACCAGTTCTTGTGGAAGGTAAGCAAGAACTACAAACCCCAGTCCTCCTTGAGACACCCCGACACTAGGCCCAAACACCCTTCCCCGTTGACTTCCCCAACAATGGATCCCAACCCCATTCCCCAAAATTGGGCTCGAACCACATCCCCCAGAGCTTGTCCCAACTGCATTCTCTATAATGGGCCTCAACCCCTTTCCTAAACAACGACGCCTTCTAACATTGTCGAAGTCGCATGAGTCAACCTCTGGACAGGCCTCGGCCCCACTAACTAATGACGTCCAACAGCGTAGGTCGCTGACCATGTTTTGAAATGATGGCTTCCCCTGGACCATCCAAGCCCCCCAGGTCCCACGAGTCGCCAAGGCCAGGTCACCCATTACCCAAGTGCCCCAAGACTCCAGAGTCATCGAGCTGGTCCAACCTGCCAAGCTCGCCCATCTTAAATTTTATGGAAACACCATCGAATTGAATTACGCGGCAACCCCATCGAACTAGATTTTACGGAAACCCCAACAGACCAGATTCTATGCAAACCCCACCGAACAAGTTCTTATGGAAACCCCACTGGACCAGATTTTTTGGAAACCCCACCAGACCAATTCTTGTGGAAACGCCACCAGACCAGATTTTATAGAAACCCCATCGGACCAAATCTTGTGGAAACCCCATCGAACCAGATTTTACGGAAGCCCCACCAAACCAGATTTTACGGAAACCCCATCAGACCAATTCTTGTGGAAACCCCACCGAACCATATTTTATAGAAACCCACCCGGACCAGTTCTTGTGGAAACCCCACCGAACCAGATTTTATGGGAACCCTTACCAGATTGAATTATGTGGCAACCCCATCGGACTAGATTTTGTGGAAACCCCACCTTACTGTATTTTGTGGAAACCCCACCGGACTAGATTTTACGAAAACCCCATCGGACCAGATTTTACAGAAACCCTGTTGCACGGAATTTTCTGGAAACCCCTCCCCCCCCCCTTGATCGAATTTTCTTGAAATCGATGCGGACAGGACGACCCTAGCCGGGGCGGCCGGGATGGGACAGGGCAGTCGGGATAGAACGAGGTGAGAGAAGGCGGACGGGGCAGGATGGAACGGATGGGATGACCGGGGTCCCTAAGACAACTGAAAATTTTCCAAGAACTTCATCAAATAAAACTTTCTTGAAATCGAGGTAGACGGGATGGGATGGATGGGTTGGGACAGGACGGACGAGACGGGATGGGGCGGTCAGCGCAGGACGCAATCTATCTTTGTGGAAGCCCCATTTAAATTCTATGCAAGCCCTATTGTATCGAATTCTACTGAAACCCCGAGACAAGGCGATCAGGACAGGGCGGGATGGAACGAACGGGACGACCGGGGTCCCCGAGACAACCGAATTTTCCAAAACCTCCACCAAATCAAATTTTCTACATATCAAGGCAGACTGGGTGGGATGGAACAAGACGGAGTGTTCGGGATGGATCGATACAAGATGCAGCGGCCGGGACGGGACGGGACGGGATAGGGCGGCCGAGATGGGATGAAATGGAGCAGCCTATGTGGGATGGGACCAATCGTTGTGGAAGCCCCATTTAAATTCTATGCAAGCCCTATTGTATCGAATCCTAGCGAAACCCCAGGTATGCAATGTCACTGGAATGGGACGGGACGTGACGGCTGGAATGGAGCGACCAGGATGGGACACGGGCCGGGACATGACGAGGCAAGGTGGGACAGCTAGGGCCATCGTACCAGCGTTAGTGCACCAAATTGACTTAGAACTCCATTGTTAAGTGCGCTTGGGCTGGAGTAGTACTAGGATGGGTGACCTCCTGTGAAGTCCCTATTGCACCCTTTTTAGTTTTTGGTTGGGCATTGCGCTTTTCTACTCACCTCTTTACTCGATGCCATACTCAAAAGACCAATAGGATGGGACAGGATGCCAATCACTCAACCGAGCCCCCTGAGACATAACCGAATTTATAAAAAACTCTGTCGGATCAAATTTTCTAGAAATCAAGGCGGACGAGGCGGGACGGAACAGGGCGGCCGAAATGCAGACAGGACGGGATGGGACGGGAGGGACTGAACAGGATGAGCAGGGTGGGTGGGGCGGGATGGGATGGGATGGGACAGGACGGGATGGGTTGGTATGACACGAAGCGGACGGGAGGGGGCGGCCGGGACGGGACAGGGAAACCGGTGCGAGACAGGACCAATCTTTGTGGAAGGCCCATTTAAATTTTATGCAAGCCCTATTGTATCGAATCCTAGCGAAACCCCGGGTATCCAATGTCATTGGGACAGGACGTGACAGCCAGAACGGAGCGGCTGGGACGAGACGTGACATGACAGCCAAACCGGAGCGGTCGGGATGGGACAGGCCGGCCGGGAGGGGATGGGACATAGGTCGAGGTAGGACGGGGCAAGGCAAGACGGCCATGGCCATTGTACCAGCGTCAGTGCACTGGATTGACTCAGAACTCCATAATTAAGCGCGCTTGGGATGGAGTCGTACTGGGATGGGTGACCTCCCAGGAAGTCTCGGTTGCACCCTTTTTAGTTTTTGGTTGGGCGGGGCAGCCGGGGTGGACGGGCAGGGCGGAATGAGACGGGACAAGACGGGACAAGCGGGGTAGGACGGGACGGGACGAGACGAGACGAGATGGGACGAGACGGGACAGGACGGGGCAACCGGTGCAAGACAGGACCAATCTGTGTGGAAGCCCCATTTAAAATCTATGCAAGCCCTATTGTATCGAATCCTAGTGAAACCCCGAGTATCCAATGTCACTGGGACGGGACGAGACAGTATGGGATGGGATGGGACGGTACGGGACAAGACAGGATGGAATGGGATGAGACGAGACGAGACGGCCGGAACGGAGCGGCTGGGACGGGACGGGACGTGACGGCCGGAACGGAGCGGCCAGGACAGGATAGGCCGGTCGGGACGGGACACATGTTAGGGCAGGACGGGGGCAGGGTGGGACGGGACGGCCAGGGCCATCATACCAGCGTCAATGCACCGAATTGACTCAAAACTCTGTAGTTAAGCGCGCTTAGGTTGGAGTAGTACTGGGATAGGTGACCTCCCGAGAAGTCCCGATTGCACCCTTTTTAGTTTTTGGTTGGGCAGGACAGCCGGGGTGGACAAGGCAGACGGAGCAGATAGGACGGACAGGACAGACGGGACAGGGACGGGAACAAGAACGGGACAAGAACGGGACGGGGATAGGACAATCAGGATGGACGGAGCGAACAGGTGGGAAAGGTAAGGACAAGAAGGGCGAGTCGGGTCAAGTCAGGCTAGGTGGGATTGGTAAGGATGGGACAGGTCAAGGTCAGCTAGGCCGGGGCAGGACAGAGCAGGGTCGGTCATCAACATTTATACCACAAGAGCGTGAAGACAAGTTCATGTTGGGTGAGATCATACCAGCTTTAGTGCACCGGATCCCAACAAAACTCCGCAGTTAAGAGTGCTTCGGCCATAGTAGTACTAGGACGAGACAGGACGGGATACCAATCACTCGAGTCGACGGTGTTAGGACGGGATGTGTCGGTCGGGGCCCTATGGGACGGACCACATGGCCGGGCTGGACGGGACAATCGGGACGGACAGGGCGGATGGGTCGAAACGGACCGGGCGGCCGGGGCGGACAAGGTGGAAGGGGCAGATGAGATGGCCAGGACAGATGGGACAGGGACGGGGACAGGGCAAAAAGCAGACAGGGTGGGCGAAAACCCCACCAAATTGAATTTTTTAGAAACCCCACTGAACTAAATTTTCTAGAAACCTCGCCAAATGGAATTTTCTGGAAAACTAAAACCCCACCAGACCAAATTTTCTGGAAACCTCGTCGGACAAAATTTTCTGGAAATCCCAGGATGGGACGGAGCGGGACGGCCGGGACGAGACGGAACAGGGCGGCCAAGACGGGATGGGAAGGGGCAGTATGTGCAAGACGGGACCAATATTTGTGGAAGCCCCATTTAAATTCCATGCAAGCCTTATTGTATCAAATCCTAGCGAAACCCCAGGTATCCAATGTCACTGGGATGAGAGGGGATGGTATGAGACGTGACAGCCAGAATAGAGTGGCCGGGACGGGATAGGGCGAGAGCACCAGGGCCATCGTACTAGCGTCAATGCACCGGATTGACTCAGAACTCCGTAGTTAAGTGCGCTTGGGCTGGAGTAGTATTGGGATGGGTGACCTCCCGGGAAGTTTCGGTTGCATCGTTTTTAGTTTTTGGTTGGGCGTTGCGCTTTTCTACTCACCTCTTTACTCGATGTCATCCTTAAAATACCACTAGGACGGGACGGGATGCCAATCACTCAACCGGGGCCCCTAGGACATAACCAAATTTTCCAAAAATTCCACCTGATCGAATTTTCTAGAAATAGAGGCGAACGGGACGGGACAGCTGGAACGCGGACAGGACGGGATGGGATGGGACGAGACAGGACGGGACGGATGGCCCAACACCAACCGCGGGCCCGACTTAGGGAAACCCTGTTTCACTTGCGATGCTTCACAACACTAAGCCATGAACATCTTCCCAAATGATGGCTTTCTTTGGGTCACCCAAGTTGGCCACATGCCCCAAGTTGTGCAGGTCGCCCTGGGCTCGGACCCTCGGTAGCTGGTCGGACCAAGTCTTGTGGAAACCTTACCGGATCAAATTTTATAGAAACCCCACTGGACTAAATTTTCTAAAAACTCTGTCAGATTGAATTTTCTATAAATTGAGGCGAACGGGGCGGGGCGGGGCGGGGCGGGGCGATTGACAGATTAGACGGATGGGACAGTCAGGGCCATTATACAACAAGAGCATGAAGACAAGTTTATGTTGGGTGAGATCATAGCAGTGTTAGTGCACCGAATCCCATTAGAACTCTGCAATTAAGAGCGCTTTGGCCGGAGTAGTACTCGGATGGGTGACCTCCCGAGAAGTCCCGGTGTTGCACCCTTTTTAGTTTTTGGTTGGGCATTGCGCTTTTCTACTCACCTCTTTACTCGATGCCATCCTCAAAAGACCACTAGGACGAGACGGGATGCCAATCACTCGACCGGTCCCCCGAGACATAACCGAATTTTTAAAAAACTTCGCCGGATCGAATTTTCTAGAAATCAAGACGGGACAGGATAGGACGGGGCTGCCAGGACGGGACGAGACGGGACGGGGCAGGGCGGGACAGGACAGTCAGGACGTGGATAGAGCAGACGAGACGCCAGGACAAGGCGGCTGAGACGTGGACAGGGAGGCCGGAACACGGACAGGGCGGCCTAAACACCCTTCCCCAATAATAGTTATAAGTCTGAACGTAGCACAACGGAAGGTTGAGTTTTTCTTTCGCAGTTACCTCACGTGGAAACCCCACCGCACCTAATTTTTTGGAAACCCCACCACACCTAATTTTTTGGAAACCCCACCAGACCTAACTTTTTGGAAACTCCACTAGACAAAAATTTCCAGAAACCCCAGCGAACTGAATATTTTTGAAATCTCGTTGAGACGCGGACAAGGTGTCTGGGATAGGCAGCGCGGGCGACAATAGGAGATGATGGGGAAGGTCTCAGATTAGACCCTGTCCCCCATAATAGTTATAAGTCTGAACGCAGCACAACAGAAGGTTGAGTTTTTCTTTCACAGTTACCTCACATGGAAACCCCACCGCACCTAATTTTCTGGAAACCCCACCGAACCTAATTTTCTGGAAACCCCACCAGATCTAACTTTTTGGAAACCCCACCGGACGGAATTTTCTGGAAACCCCACCGGACTGAATATTTTTGAAATCCCGGCTGAAACACGAACAAGGCGGGCAAAAACCCCACTAGACTAAATTTTTCAGAACCCCACTGGACCAAATTTTCTAGAAACCTCGTCGAACAGAATTTTCTGGAAAACCGAAACCCCACCGAACAGAATTTTTCGAAAACCCCACCGGACCGAATTTTCTAGAAACCCCATCCGACAGAATTTTTTGGAAACCCCACCAAACGGAATTTTTCAGAAACCCCGTTGCACCGAATTTTTTGGAAACCCCTTTGCCCCAACCCCTCCCCCCTGACCGAATTTTCTAGAAATCGAGGCGGACAGGACAGTCGACAAAAATTTCCAGAAACCCCAGCGAACTGAATATTTTTGAAATCTCGTTGAGACGCGGACAGGGTGTCCGGGATAGGCAGCGCGGGCGACAATAGGAGATGATGGGGAAGGTCTCAGATTAGACCCTGTCCCCCATAATAGTTATAAGTCTGAACGCAGCACAACGGAAGGTTGAGTTTTTCTTTCACAGTTACCTCACATGGAAACCCCACCGCACCTAATTTTCTGGAAACCCCACCGAACCTAATTTTCTGGAAACCCCACCAGATCTAACTTTTTGGAAACCCCACCGGACAGAATTTTCTGGAAACCCCACCGGACTGAATATTTTTGAAATCCCGGCCGAAACACGAACAAGGCGGGCAAAAACCCCACTAGACTAAATTTTTCAGAACCCCACTGGACCAAATTTTCTAGAAACCTCGTCGAACAGAATTTTCTAGAAAACCGAAACCCCACCGAACAGAATTTTTTGAAAACCCCACCGGACCGAATTTTCTAGAAACCCCATCCGACAGAATTTTTTGGAAACCCCACCAGACGGAATTTTTCAGAAACCCCGTTGCACCGAATTTTTGGGAAACCCCTTTGCCCCAACCCCTCCCCCCTGACCGAATTTTCTAGAAATCGAGGCGGACAGGACGGTCGAGCCGGGGCCGCTGAGACAAGATGGTCGGGACAAGGCGGCCGGGATAGGACGGCCAAGACGGGACAAGGCTGCCGGGACGAGGCAGGACAGGGCAGATGAGGCCAAGTACCCCAATTCCCATGTCATCAGTGTTTGGGATGGTCATTGTGCCACCAACGTTTATACCACAAGAGCGTGATGACAAGTTCATGTTAGGTGCGATCATCCCAGCGTTAGTGCACTGGATCCCATCAGAACTTCGCAGTTAAGCGCACTTGGGCCAAAGTAGTACTAGGATGGGTGACCTCCCAGGATGTCCCGTTGTTGCACCCTTTTTAGTTTTTGGTTGGGCGTTGTGCTTTTTCTACTCACCTCTTTACTCGATGCCATCCTCAAAAGACTACTAGGATAGGACGAGATGTCAATCACTCAACCGAGCCCCCCAAGACATAACTGAATTTTCTAAAAACTTCGTCAGATCAAATTTTCTAGAAATCGAGGCGGGACGGACGAGGCTGCCGAGATGGGACGGACGGGACAGTCAGGACGGGGTGGGACCGATGAGACGGGACGGGGCAGGGCAGGACGGATGAGATGGCCAAAACGAGACGAGACAGGACGGGATGGGACGGGACGAGACAGGATGAGACAAGACGGAACGGGGTGGGGTAGGATAGGACGGGATGGGACAGTCGCACTTTTCTACTCACCTCTTTACTCGATGCCATCCTCAAAAGACCACTAGGACGGGACAAGATGCCAATCAGTCAATTGGGCCCCCTGAGACAACAGAATTTTCCAAAAACTTCATCAGATCAAATTTTCTAGAAATTGAGGTGGAACAGGGCGAGACGAGGTGGGACGGGATGGGATGATGGGGAAGGTCACACTTTTCTACTCACCTCTTTACTTGATGCCATCCTCAAAAGACTACTAGGACGGGACGGGATGCCAATCACTAGACCGGGCCCCCCAAGGCATAACCAAATTTTCCAAAAATGTCGTCAGAATGAATTTTCTAGAAATCGAGGCAGGACAGGACGGAGCGGGGCGGGACGGGACGGGATGATGGGGAAGGTTGCGCTTTTCTACTCACCTCTTTACTCGATGCCATCCTCAAAAGACCACTAGGACGGGACGGGATGCCAATCACTCGACCGAGCCCCCCGAGACATAACCGAATTTTCCAAAAACTTCGCCAGATCAAATTTTCTAGAAATCAAGGCGGGACGGGGCTATCGGGACGGGACGATCGAGGTGGGGCGAGGTGGGGCGGGAGAGCGGGGTGGGGCACGATGGGCGGGGTGGGGCGGGGCGGGACAGGCGGGACGGGACAATGGGGAAGGTCAAGATGGATATTTTGGACAGGACGGGACAGGGCTGTCGAGACGGGATGGGGCAGGATAGGGCTGCCGGGACGGGACGGGGTGGGACAGGGTAGACAGGGCCAACTTCCCCAATTGCCCATCTCATCAGCGTTCGGGATGGTCATTGTACCACCAATGTTTATACCACAAGAGCGTGATGACAAGTTCATGTTGAGTGCGATCATACCAGCGTTAGTGCACCGGATCCCACCGGAACTCTGCATTTAACAGTGCTTGTGCCGTAGTAGTACTGGGACAGGATGTCAATCACCCGAGTCGACGGTGTCGGGACGTGATGTGTCAGTCAGCGCTGGATGGGACAGAACACGTGGTCGAGCCGGATGGGACAATCGGGACGGACGGGGCAGATGGGCAGGTCGAAACGGATCAGGTCGCCGGGGCGGACAAGGCAAACAGGGCGGACAGGACGGCCAAGACGGACGGGATGGGGACGAGAGGGGACGGGAACGGGGACGAGGATGGGGATGGGGACGGGACAAGGACGGGGCAGGGCAGACAAGATGGTCGGGACGGGGACTGGGACGAGGACTGGACGAACGGGACAATCGGGGCGAACGGGGCGGTCGGGTGGACAGGGTGGATAGGGCAACCGGGGCAGACAAGACGGACGGGACAGTCAGGATGGACGGGGCATTTGGGGTGGACAGGGTGGACGGGGCAACCGGGGTGGATAGGACAAACGGGACAGTCAGGATGGACGGGGCGTTTGGGGCGGACAGGGCAGACAGGGAGGCCGCAACGGGCAGGACAGTCAGTGAAACCCCACTCCACACTTGAAAATTATGGATTTGTGGGCGCAGGCAACCCCACCCTAGACTTGGAAGGAATGTGATCGGGGCAGAGGGAAACCCCACCCAAGACTTGGAAGGAATGCCGCTGAGCCAAAGGGAAACCCCACTCCACACTTGGAAAAATAAAAAATAAAAATATGGATTCATGGGCGCAAGCAACCCCACCCAAGACTTGGAAGGAATGCATCCGGGGCAAATGGAAACCCCACTCCATGGGACTTGGAAGGAATGCGACTAGGGAAAAGGGAAACCCTTCACAGTTGGAAGGAATGCAGTCGGGGCAAAGGGAAACCCCACTCAACGCCTAGAAGGGATGCGGTTGGGGCAAAGGGAAACACCACTCTAGGGGCGCAAGCAACCCCACCCAAGACTTGGAAGGAATTTCACCCGAGCAAAGGCAAACCCCACTCCACGGGTGCAGGCAACCCAACGCAAGGCTCAGAAGGAATGCAGCTGTGGCAAAGGGAAACCTTGCCCAAGACTGGGAAAGAATGTCTACAAGGCAAAGGGAAGCCCCACCCAAGATTGGGAAGGAATGCAACTGGGGAAAAGGGAAACCCCACCCAGGACTTGGAAGGAATCCAAAGGGAAACCCCACTCCACGTTGGGAAGGAATGCGTCGAGGGCAAATGGAAACCCTACTCCACGGGCGCAGGGAACCCCATGCAAGACTTGGAATGGATGCAATCGGGGTAGAGGGAAACCCCACTCCAAGAGCGCAGGCAACCCCACCCAAGACTAGGAAGAAATGCGACTGGAGCAAAAGGAAACCCCACTGCACGGGTGCAGGCAACCCCACCGAAGACTTGGAGAGAATGTAGCGTGGGCAAAGGGAAACCCCACTCCATGGGCGCAGGCAAAATCCCATGCAAGACTCGAAAGGAATGTCACCGAGGTAAAGGGAAACCCCACCCCACACTCTGAAAAAAGTGATGGATTCATTCATGGGCACAGGCAACCCCACTAGCAAGTGACCACGGGTTTTACAAATCGGGGCGATAGATGGCTGAATCTCAATGGATCGTGGTAGCAAGGCCACTCTGCCACTTACAATACCCTGTCGCTTATTTAAGTCGTCTACAAAAGATTCTTCTCACCGGCCACTTGAAATTGTTATCCAAGGTTGCTCCGACCAGGCTGTTGCGTTGATCGAAGATAGCCAATGACACGGTCCCTTGGGGCCGCAAGAGCACCCCTACTGTGGGTCGCGATGTAGCCAAAGAGAGATAGAGAGAGAGATGCACCGCATCTAGCGTGGATTCTAACTTAGGTGTTCAGTCATAATCCGACACACGGTAGCTTCGCGCCACTGGCTTTTCAACCAAGCGTGATGACCAAATGTGTGAATCAACGGTTCCTCTCGTACTAAGTTGAATTACTATCGTGGTGTGGATCATCAGTAGGGTAAAACTAACCTGTCTCACAACGGTCTAAACCCAGCTCACATTCCCTATTGGTGGGTGAACAATCCAACACTTGGTGAATTATGCTTCACAATGATAGAAAGAGCCGAAATCGAAGGATCAAAAAGCAACATCGCTATGAACGCTTGGTTGTCACAAGCCAGTTATCCCTGTGGTAACTTTTCTGACACCTCTAGCTTCAAATTCCGAAAGTCTAAAGGATCGATAGGCCACGCTTTCATGGTTTGTATTCGTACTAAAAATCAAAATCAAATGAGCTTTTACCCTTTTGTTCCACACGAGATTTCAGTTCTCGTTGAGCTCATCTTAGGACACTTGCATTATCTTTTAATAGATGTGTCGCCCCAGCCAAACTCCCCACCTGACAATGTCTTCCGGCCGGATCGGCGCTCCAGAGCGCACCTTAAGGCCAAAAATAGGGGCATGGCCCCGTCTCCGCCTCACGGAATAAGTAAAATAACATTAAAAGTAGTGGTATTTCACTTGCGCCTAAACGGCTCCCACTTATTCTACACCTCTCAAGTCATTTCACAAAGTCGAACTAGAGTCAAGCTCAGCAGGGTCTTCTTTCCCCGTTGATTCCGCCAAGCCCGTTCCCTTGGCTGTGGTTTCGCTAGATAGTAGATAGGGACAGTGGGAATCTTGTTAATCCATTCATGTGCGTCACTAATTAGATGACGAAGCATTTGGCTACCTTAAGAGAGTCATAGTTACTCCCGCCGTTTACCCGCGCTTGGTTTAATTTCTTCACTTTGACATTCAGAGCACTGGGCAAAAATCACATTGCGTTAGCATCCGTAGGGACCATCACAATGCAATTAACTCAACTTGTAATTTGTTTTTTGAGTGATTTGAGAAAAATTAAATAATAAATTATTTAATTTTGTGTGCATGATGAACAAGATTTATTTTTAGAAGATTTGGAAGATGAAAAAGCAAATTAAATAAATAAATTTATTTAATTGTTTGTGCATGATAAAAGAAAAAATAAAATATTTGATTATATTTTATTTTTAGAGATTTTGATACTCTAAATAAATTTGCATGATTTATTTAAATTTGGAAGAACAATTTGATTTAATTAAATAATTAAATTATTTAATTATAGATATGAGGAAATTGATGAATTAATTAAATAATTGGATTTATTTAATTAATGTAGACCTTAAAATTTGAAATTATTTAATTATAGATATGAGGAAAGTGATGAATTAATTAAATAATTAAATTTATTTAATTAATGTAGACCTTGAAATTGGTCATGGCATCTAAGCTGAGGGTTGCCCCCTTTGGGAATACCAACCCTATCCAGAAAAAAGTAACTAGAGATTGATAACTTCTTATTTGACTGTTTGGATGCAATGTATCCCATTAAGTACAAGTAATGTTTGGGTTAGAACTTAATCTTCTCTGACATAATATAATTTCAGTGGTTGCTAATTAATATCAGTAAAATCAAAATGACACTGCCCTACAAGTTGCATTCATGTTCTCACTACAAAAATGGAAATTAGAAGAAACAGAAAAGGAAGTTCAAATCCAAGGGAGAATCCAAATATTTAACTGTGTGCTATCAGTTTTTATTATCGTTGTTTTGAAGAAAATAAGACATGTTTGCTTGGCAATATTTACATGATTTATCTTAAAACGATTTTCTTAGATGTCTTGTTATAGGACTGTGATCACCACACCAAATAAAATACAGCTCCAACTAATTACTCGTTCACCATGTATATGGTGTGTTATTTATAGGGGGAAAGAATGACAAATAGTGTTGTTCCAATTGTGACCGATAAACTCAATAAGAGAGGATGCTCAATTGAAAAAAATTAAAAGTGACGAAAATCAACTAATTATTTATCAAGAAATGAAGTCACTAGACATACACGAAGGTGTCTGTGGCGCACATTCTACCGGTCCTAACCTCGCTAAGTAGATACTCCGCACAGGGTATTATTGGCCTACTATAGAACAAGATGCTTTACAGTTTGCTAAGCAGTGTCTACAATGCCAGCAGCATGGAGATTTGATTCACGCCCCAGCTCATGAACTACACCTGTGACTACTCCATGGCCTTTTTTCACAATGGGGCCTCGACCTCATAAGACAAATCCACCCATCCTCATCCAATGGCCATAAATTTATCATTACCACCACTGAGTATTTCACAAAGTGGGTCGAAGCCATCCCAGGACTTATATCACCTATGCATGTTATTTGGAGACAGAGGGCAAAGATAATAAAAAAACGAGTTCATAAAGTCATACAAATGTGAGCCTGCTGACTTGCTGAGAAAGGATATATTCCGAGCGACAATAAAGTAGTTATGATACCACACACTGATATCAAGCATCCAGTTACATACTTGAATGTTCTTTGATGATGTTTTTCCAGGAATTGAATTAACACCTTGTGATTTTTGAAGCATCTCTTTTTAAAATCCAAATCTTTTCTTAACCATGTGAACCAGTAACCAAAACATACATTTTTAAAAACTTATCCTAGAACATGCATTTCTCTCATGAATTCGCTAATAGGGTGTAAGGTTAGGCCTGTAACATGTTATAATCATTATGCCAAAAACACACCGCATTTCCACTAGGCTACCTTATCACACAGTGGAGGATCAATCCTAGGTTATGCTCTTACAAATCTACACCACAAACCTTTGAGCTACTGAAATGCATTTTAATGCTCCAGAATCTTATAGAATATATCAGTGGTAAATCCAATACTTATCGGGCAACTGCTCTGTAACAGTTAGTAGGGTCTTCTGATACAATGACATTTGCTTTACTCTACATAAATACAGGGGTCTACATGATCAATTTGTAGCTGTCAAGCAAGCCATCATAAAACATGGGAACCTAATATTTGGCAAACAATCTCACCAGTTAAGAAAATCTCAGAAGAAATTTGAATTGTGCTAAAGAGCATCTAAGTTATTGTAAGTACTGAAATTTAGTTGTCATGCATCTTATTTCTGAATGTTATGGAATAGCTCGTGTTATGTTTTGAGATTTAAAATTACCTTCAACTATATGGTTGATTGTACATAAGATTTCAAAAAATCATGACTTTTACACATTAACAAGTAGGCCAAGGAAATAACAAGAAAGAATTTCTTTTACAGGTTGAAAGATATGCCGAGTCCAAATGAAATGAAAGCTAGGATATGAAGCAGAATCAGATTGATCAATCTAGAAGTCGACCAAGACAGAAACAAATACCCTAGGATGCACATACACATACCCTACTCCATCTTCATTCCCCCCTAGGATCCACATACCCTAGTATATGAAGCAGAATCAAATTGTTCGGCCTAGAAGTCAACCAAGACAAAAACAAATACCTTACTCTATCTTCATCTATTTGGTGCCTCCATGGCAAAAACGTGCTATCTTCAACATCAAGCAATTAACAATTCTCTCTTAACAAAATGATGCAGACAAGGATAGGGGATCAAATTAATGACAACCCATTCTTGTAGTCATGTCCTAAGTTCCCTCAATAGACCCAAACTCAACATAGAATTCATTGAACAAATTCAGATTTTATTAAAAATAGAAAAAACTTAAGCAAACATTGCTAATACTTAACTAAAACTAGTCATGAAAAAAATTAGATTTTATTAAAAAGGTTATAGGCAAACATTGTTGCTACTTAACGAACACTACAGACTGCTACAAATAGCTATGGAAACATTACAAGTAGCTATAGATCATAGTCATATCATGTGGAGTTGTGGAAACTGGTGCAAGCAGATTTTACTACAGCCATGCTTGACCCCACTTTTCCTTTTCTCTTACAAGAACCTTCTGCTATTTTCCACTTCAAGATGTTGGGAATTAAGGTGTCTCAACCTTGGTAATTCTCTGCATTTGTAATGTTTGTATTTATTATTCAATTGCCTATGTTGTAAATAATTGGAAATTCCACTTTGTCATATTGTGGGATGTGGCACGGTGATGTGTCAATCCTACATGGATTATGACAACTTGTTATTTTGTCCTCACATGAGGAGATAGGCGTCCCACTTAGTGGTAGGAATATTTTGCCATGTGTCGGCATCTTCTATGTTGTGTAAGGAATGTTTGACCGAAACGGTTATAACGGATTCCTATGACGAATCTATGACATGTAAGAGTGGAGAATAGAAGGTTGTAACACAGGTAATGACATGTGTCATGTAGCATCTTTGAATTAGGCATATTTGGGCGCCCCAAGGTGGAATATGTGTTGTAAGAGAATATGCTATTTATAGCATGTGCATGACAGATTTTTTTACCGCTGTAAGTTGTAACTGCTATGACAGATTCTATGACGGTCGTAAGTGTCGTAAGAGCATCTGTCATAGCCCATTTTGGAAATAGGCGACCTCTTTGGATGGGAGTTGTGGACAAGTATCAGACACATTCTACAATGTTGACCAAGTGTCCCTAGGCGTGGGTTTTGGTCCAAGATGCCATATTGGACGCCCATTCCAAGATAGGTCCAATATTGCCTTGTATTTTCTTTATATACAGGGGCTTGGAGATGGAGTTTGTATCACAGGTTTACAAGTACTGTTATGCTGCCGAATTGACTCCAGACACGAGTGTTGAAGACCATTGAAGCTTGCATTGCAAATGTATTGTAAACATTATTTCAGATTTGTTAATACATTGTGCAGGTTTCTGAGTGTGGGGTTTTTCACCCGATAAGGGTTTTCCCGACCGTAAATATTTCTCTCTTCTTCTGTCTTCTTTTTGGTTCTTGTGTTTTGCTGCAATATCTCATGTTAATGGTTTAACATTGTTGTAATAGTTAGGATAAAGTTGAATTTGCATAGCCCTCTCCTCAATAGATTAGTGTAGTAAGCGTTTTCCGCACACCTAACTTCCTTTCAGTTGGTATCAGAGCTTGATCACCTTTAGTCCTAGTTGTAGGGTAGGGGTTTTTTGAGCTAATCTTAGGTTGAGTGGGAGTCTGTGCAGAGCATTTTGTATTTTATTGCAGCAAGGAGATGGAAGGCACATCAGGAAGGTTTGAAGTAGAGAAGTTCAATGGCAGTAATTTCGAGCTGTGGAAGCTCAAAATGGAAGACATGTTAGTTGACCGAGACCTTTGGGAAAGTGTGAACGGAACTAAACCAGCTACAATGACTCAAGATGAGTGGGATCTCAAGGATCGGAAGGCTAAGGGTCTCATAAGACTTAGTCTTGTCGATTCTGTGTTGTTAAATGTCCATGAGGAGACTACTGCAAAACTCATTTGGAAGAAGTTGGGAGATGTGTATCAAGCCAAATCCCTAGTCAATAAACTTTTCTTGAGAAAGAAGTATTCTCTTCGAATGGAGGACGGAGGATCCGTGGCTGAGCATATGAATGCCTTTAATATGCTGGTTGCACAATTAACATCTATTGGTGTAAAAATAGAGGATCGGTGTATGACCCTACTTTGTTCTCTACCGGACTCATGGGATCATCTTGTCATGGCAATCAGAAGCACCACATCCACATTCAAAATGGAAGAAGTGGTTTCTTCGTTGTTGTCTGAAGAGATGCGGAGAAAGTCTTCTGAGACAGCCAAAGAAGCCCTTGCAATTCGTGGAAGACCCAAGGAGAAAGGGAAGAAGGACAAGAAAGCTAAGAAGGGTAGATCCAAATCTCCTGGAAAATCCAAGGCTCTTTGTTGGAACTATGGCAAGACCGGGCATTTCCGAAAGGAATGCAAAGAGGAGAAGAAAAAGAAGAAAGCTCCTGATTCAGATTCTGACAAATCACAAGATGACGGTGATGCTTGCATCGCAGCCCTGGCAACCCATGCATCTGATGATGTGTGGCTAATCGACTCTGGTGCATCATTCCACATGACCTCGCATCGAGACTGGTTCACTAAGTATGAGGAATTTGATGGTGGAAAGGTGTATCTGGGTGACGACTCTTATCTGAAGATCGTTGGTCATGGAAGAGTCTATTTGATTCCCTGATGGTCGAGTGAAGGGGATCTTTGGGGTTATGCACATCCTAGGCTTAGCACGGAACCTACTTTCTGTAAGTAGTTTGAATGATGCAAGTGTGCAGGTTGTCTTTTCGAAAGAAGGATGCAAGATGACTAGAGGATCTATGGTGCTTGCTAAGGGTACTCGGAGAGGTACTCTGTTTCAGCTGGAAGCATGCATTGCACAATGCAATAGTTCTTTTGACTCAAGGAAGAGGGCAGCAGTCACTTCATCCCCACCATCTGAACGAGCAGTGAAGAAATCTATTGTTTCTAGTCTTGATAGTTGTTATTGTGCATTGGAAGTTAAACTTCTTGCAGAAAAGACAATGTTATGGCATAAGAGATTTGGCCACATTGGTGAGAAGGGTCTGTGTACCCTGAAAATAAGAACCTCGTTGAGGGGTTAGATGATTGTAATCTTGAGTTCGACTTTTGCGAACATTGCATTTATGGAAAACAAAACCGTGTTCAGTGTTACTCGAGTTCTCATAAGTCTTCTGGTGTGTTGGACCTTATTCATTCTAATGTGTTTGGTCCTATTAATGTTCCTTCGTTATCAAAATCTGTATACTTTGTATCTTTTATAAATGATTACAGTAGGACATGAATTTATTTTCTCATAAGCAAATCTGAAGTCTATAGCAAGTTTAAGGAGTTTAAAGCTTTTGCTGAAAATCAGACTGGTAAAAAGATTAAATGTTTGAGAACTGACAACGGTGGTGAGTTCTGTTCTACAGAATTCGATAAGTATTGCAAGGAACTTGGGATTGAAAAACATAAGACAACTCCATACACACCGCAGCAAAATGAAGTTGCAGAGAGGATGAACAGGACACTGATGGAGAAGGCTAGGAGTATGCTTAGTGGAGCTGGTCTAGAACAAAAGTTTTGGGCTGAAGTTGTTGCCACTGCTTGCTATCTGGTAAACAGATCTCCTACATCAGCTCTTGTTGGAAAGACACCCATGGAGGTGTGGTCTGGTAGAAAGCCTTCAGTAAGGCATCTTCGTGTTTTTGGTTGAGGAATATGCACATGTGCCTAGGGAGAAGCGGTCAAAGTTGATGAACAAAGCTATTAAGTGTATCTTCATCGGCTATAGTGTTGGTGTGAAAGGATACAAGCTTTGGGACCCCGTGGCTGAAAAAGTGTTGTATAGCACAAGTGTCATCTTCAAAGAGCTTACACCTTCCACTGTTTTGCAGCCAGAAGAAAAAGAAAAGAAAAAGGATGTTGTTCAATTTCCTCTCACCCCTGAGAAGACTGAACAGAAAGACAATGTTGGACCTGATGATGAGGAGAGCTCTAGCAGCTCTAAAAGCTCAGATGAAGAAGTTGAACCTCAACCTCAGCTCTTGAAGAGGTCTACACGGCTAAAAAAGCAACCTGAAAGGTTTGGTTTTACATTGCTTGATTCTAGTTGTCCTTATGCTTTGATTACTAACATTTATGAACCTAGAACTGTATCAGAGGCTTTGGATATGAAGGATGCAGGGTCCTGGAAGGAGGCCATGGAGGAAGAAATGGCTTCTTTGGAAAATAATCAAACTTGGGATTTGGTGCCTTTGCCTCCTGGACGGAAACCCGTTGGATGCAAATGGGTGTTCAAGAAAAAGATTGGTGCAGATGGCAGTATTGAGAAGTATAAGGCCAGATTGGTTGCGAAGGGGTATTCACAAGTAGAGGGTATAGATTATGGTGAGATCTTCTCTCCCGTTGCAAAGCTGACATCCATTCGATACCTGTTGTCACTCGCAGTAGCTTATGACTTGGAGGTAGAACAGATGGATGTGAAGACAGTTTTCCTTCATGGTGACTTGGAGGAAGAGATCTACATATCACAGTCAGAGCATTACATGGTGAAAGGTAAAGAAAATTTGGTTTGCAAACTTAAGAAGTCTTTGTATGGTTTGAAACAATCCCCTAAGAGATGGTACTTGAAGTTGATGTCTTTGTGTTGTCAATTGGATTTGTGAGATCGAAATCGGATCACTATGTGTATTATAAATTTGATGGTGATCGTATTCTCATTGTCGCACTATATGTTGATGATATGTTGCTCATTGAGAAGGGTAAAAATATGATTTCTGATTTTAAATCTCAGTTGTCAGCTCAGTTTGAAATGAAAGATTTAGAGGCAGCCATGTACATTCTAGGAATGGAAATCAGAAAAGACAGAACCAACAGAAAACTTTGGTTAAGCTAGAGTAAGTATGTGAAGTCCATGTTGGACAGATTCAGCATGGCAGATTGTAGACCATTGTGTGTTCCCGTTTCTTTGGAGACAAAGTTGTCTGTTGAGAATTGTCCAAAATCTCCTAGTGAGGTGGAAGACATGAGCAGCGTAGCTCATGCTAGTGTTGTTGGCAGTTTGATATATGTTATGGTCTGCACAAGACCAAACATTGCCCAAGCAATGGGAGTCCTTAGTCGATTTATGGCTAATCCTGGACATATTCATTGGGATGCAGTTAAGCGAGTGTTCAGATATTTGAGGGGTACTTCCGAGTATTCCATTTGCTATCATGGTAATGTTTCAAGACCTCCGCATTCTGTTGATATTCATGGATTTGTGGAATCAGATTGGACAGGTGACATTGACAACAGGGGATCCACCAGTGCTTATGTTTTTACATTGTTTGGTGGTGCTATTAGTTGGATGAGTAAGCAACAACTTGTTGTTGCTTTGTCCACGACAGAAGCTGAGTATATAGCAACAACTCATGCTTGTAAGGAAGCCATTTGGCTTAAGAGATTGTGTTCCGATATTGGTGTTGATGCAGGTCAGATCACAAGTAGTTGTGACAGTCAGAGTGCAATTTGTCTTGCAAAGAATCCAACTTTTCATGTTAGAACCAAGCACATTGATGTTCAATTTCATTTCGTGAGGGACATGGTTGAGGATGGAAAGTTAAATTTGGAGAAGGTAGATACTTTGAAGAATGTTGCAGATGCATTGACGAAACCAGTGGGCACAGAGAAGTTCAAATGGTGTTCGGAGTCTATGGGTCTCTCGGCCTATAGCAGTTAAATCTTGTTTTTCTATTGGCTCTTACAAGGTGTTCGACAAGTGGGAGAATGTTGGGAATTAAGTTGTCTCAACCTTGGTAATTCTCTGCATTTGTAATGTTTGTATTTATTATTCAATTGCCTATGTTTTAAATAATTGGAAATTCCACTGTCATATTGTGGGATGTGTCACAGTGATGTGTCAATCTTACATAGGTTATGACAACTTGTTATTTTGTCTTCACATGAGGAGATAGGTGTCCCACTTAGTGGTAGGAATATTCTGCCATGTGTCGGCATCTTCTATGTTGTGTAAGGAATGTTTGACTGAAACGGTTATGACGGATTCCTATGACGAATCTATGACATGTAAGTCGAAAATAGAAAGTTGTAAGACAGGTAATGACATGTGTCATGTAGCATTTTTGAATGAGGCATATTTGGGCGCCCCAAGGTGGAATATGATGTGTTGTAAGAGAATATGCTATTTATAGCATGTGTATGACAGATTCTCTTACAGCTGTAAGTTGTAACCGTTATGACAAATTTTATGACGATCGTAAGTGTCGTAAAAGCATCTGTCATAACCCATTTTGGAAATAGGCGACCTCTTTGGGATGGGAGCTGTGGACGAGTGTTAGACACATTCTACAATGTTGACCAAGTGTCCCTAGGCGTGGGTTATGGTCCAAGATGCCAATTGGACGCCCATTCCAAGATAGGTCCAATATTGTCTTGTATTTTCTTTATATACAGGCTTTTGGAGATAGAGTTTGTATCACAGGTTTACAGGTACTGTTATGCTGCCGGATTGACTCCAGACACGAGTGTCGAAGACCATTGAAACTTGCATTGCAAGTGTATTGTAAACATTCTTTCAAATTTTTTAATACATTGTGCAGGTTTCTGAGTGTGGGGTTTTTCACCCGATAAGGGTTTTCCCCACCGTAATCTGTCTCTCTTCTTCTGTCGTCTTTTTGGTGGTTGTGTTTTGTTGTAATATCTAATGTTAATGGTTTAACATTGCTGTAATAGTTAGGATACAGTTGAATTTGCATAACCCTCTCCTCAATAGATTAGTGTAGGAAGCGTTTTCCGCACACCTAGCTTCCTTTCACGAGTACCTTTTTTTTTTCTTCTTCAAAAACTTTGTGCTTATCCCTTTGTTTCTATGAGCCCATTCCAATTTACTCATCATTGCAAAACCAATTTAAAGATTGATTTTACAACACTTTGTCTCTTATCTCTGCACCGTAACTCCAACTCTTTGCTTCCCTACGAAGACTCTTTGTTTTGATCTGGTGACCCTTGGCTTCCAAATGATGACTTCACATTCCTCCATTTCTTGGGATTGAAACGACTGCAATGCCTCAGAATGTAACTATCGAAACTGCTGTCAAATTTATGCCCCAAACAATGACATCCAAGCATTATGTTCTTTTCCCTTCAAGCACTGCACCTACAGATTAAAATAAACCGCTATAAAAATCTGCAACTGCTATCGTCAGACTGAACCTGGATTCCTTTCATCCTCATCCCATTCTAATGACATTTCAAATAATCATGTCAGTTGATGACAACAAAATTGATTAGTTCAAGAGCTTTGCCCAGCAACATTCTTGAACCAACTAGTGCCATGCTATAACGCCTGCATATTGTCATTCATGCCCAAAATACAAAACCATATTTACTTATAAGGTACTCAAATATAATTTTCCTAAAAATGAAGCCCACATTTCATGCAGAGAAATGGCTTAAACTTGCACAAGATGACGGGAAAAAGTCTTCAAGATAATTATAATGCAAGAGAACTTTTTTGTAAAATCATAAAATAGCATTCTGGAAAATATAAAATTTGCAAACAGGATAGGTTACAAAGGATATGATTTATATTCATAATAAAAACAATTACAATCCCTTCGAGTATCCATGGGCATGCAAAACTTTTGTTGTTCAAATATCTGCAATAAAAACAATTACAATCCTTTTGAGTATCCATGGGCATGCAAAACTTTTGTTGTTCAAATATCCGCAATAAAAACAATTACAATCCCTTCGAATATCCATGGGCATGCAAAACTTTTGTTGTTCAAAGTACAAAACCAAGTTCCATTGATGGCAACGCAGCAACCAAATTGACCTTCGAGTCGGTCTGCAGAGTAAGCAAGATACCATCTTATAATGATATAGACCAAACAGAATCTGGAATCTTCTTCGCAATTATACCTTTGAATTCATTAAAAGCCTCACTTGGTCTCTGCATCCATTTTAAATACGTTATGACTGCATACTGCATATCAACATATTTGATATTAACATACCATGGTCGTGAAAATTGCCTTCAAAAACTGTTACTAGCATGGCCTCTTAACCTCATGTATTAACAATTTTTCAAGGCAATTTTCACGACTATGGTATGTTAATATCAAATATGTTGATATGCGGGATGCAGTCATAACGTATTTAAAATGGATGCAGAGACCAAGTGAGGCTTTTAATGAACTCAAAGGTATAATTGCAAAGAAGATTCCAGATTCTGTTTGGTATATATATAATGGTCAAAACTTAAGGGGCGAGCCTTTTGAGTGGGTGTCTACAGCACAATGTCAAAGAAAGTATCAGCTAGACGGTCTAGATTACTTGCATCATTTAAATGATCATAAAAGCAAAGTGTTCCTGCATATCCAAAAGAAAAGAAAATCAAGGACAGAATATTGTATTTTTTTCATCACAAGCATAAAATTTCAAGTGTATTAAACTGCTCTTGTAAAAAGGCCACTTTAATTAAAAAATCAAACACATTGTTGCCTAAAGCTACAGGAGACAGAAAGATTGGCTTACATTGTTAATGGTTCAAGCCTTAGAAGTTAGTACGGACTCTCGTAGAACAACATGGCCACATACAATGTGGTCAGAACATTACAATTTCTTATGCCATGAAACAAAAATACATCATAGGAATGAAAGAACTCAGAACAAAGAAACTGAGAGTTTTGACCACAAGAATATCCTCATATCTCAGTTAGAATAAAATTTCATGTCTGTATCTGATAATGGGCTCGTTGGGAATATGCTGATGAGGCGTATGGATGCGTGGAAGGATCCTCCTAGAGAACAAGTAAAGCTCAATTTTGATAAAGCTGCAAAAGAAATTCAAGATAAGCCAGAGGGGAAGGGATCTTAGAAGATGATGAAGATAGACAACTGCTGCTAACATTTCCAGTCCGCATAGGAATAGATACAAATATTAAGACAGAAGCAATGGTTCTCTTATATGTAATAAGGCTATCTAAGAAAAAGGGACGGCACAAATTTCAGGTGAAAGCGGACTTAATGCTAATTATTAAAGTAGTCAAAGAGGGGCAGTGCAATGACTGGCAAATAAACAATATCATTCAGGAAATACGATGAAAACAGAGAATTTCAAAATCTCAAACAACATATCAAGTGGACAAGAAATACAGTGGGAAAATCTAGCAGTGTGTTGAAGAGTGAAAATTTGGGGAAGATGGTTTATACATATTCTTTTACCTCCATGTCAATAAAGTTAATTTCAGAAAAGAGACAAAAGACTTATGTGGATGAAACCTATGACTGCTAAGTTGCGCCCTTCATAATTGAATTGAATAGAGGGAGAATGATAAAATAAAAACGAGTGTGATGGATAAATGATGAGTGCCACCAGATTTTATTTTTGCTCTTTCTGGGAGTTGTAATATGCTTGGAGCTGAACCAAAGACATTGCCCTATGGATGAAAAAGCAAATGTTTAAATTTGATTTTCCCAGTTTGATTAGTTAACACCAACAAGAACCATCTCACCTGGATCTAGGATTCCTTAACCCTATGTACCATTAACTACAAAAAATGTTTGAACACTGATAGAGACTCAAACAATTTTAAGAGCTATTGATTACACAGAAAGCACAAAGAATGTGAAAACAAATACTAAAATGCATTTCAAGCCATTTCAATATTGCACCTTGCAGCATATCAATAAAACTAGCGAAATGATAAATATACATTGTAAGAAGTATGTCATTTCTGAATACTCTAAGCTCTCCTGAATTCCATTCTTCCCCTGATTCCAAATCCATGAAGGGTGATTGCAAAATGCAGGGAGACATAGGTTTATTAAGAGCCCGTAAATTTCCATACCCCTTCCTCACCCGGATGTCACAAGTCTGACTACAGCTCTGCTCATCCTGCAGGCTGCTCACAGCCACAGAGACCGCCAAAGATTTTAGGGCATTGCTCTTTCAAAAGAGCCTTAGCAGATTCTATTGCATGGATCTGAACTCACCTCCAGGTGCCCTAAAGCTGTGACTTTGGCAGATAATCATGTTGCCAACTGCACGGCTGGGAATTTCAGACGCTCCAACCATTTCCTATAAAAATGGATGAGGAGGTGGCGCAGCAAGAAAATCATTTGATGGAACGTGCCCTGATTTGTGAATTTTTGAAATTATGGCCGAAATTGTGTGATCTACATGCATGGATATCGACACAGTGGAAAAAGCACCTGCAATACGAAATTTTCTTTTCCCGTGCCCAGGGTTTTTTCATTTGGAGTTCGATTCCTTAAAGGACATGGATTTTGTCCTACAAGCTAGTCTGTGGGATTTTCAGGGAGATTTTCTTTGCATTAAGTCTTGGTTCCCCACCTTTGACCCCCATATACATTCATTTTCTTGTGCGTTTTTGTGGGTAAGATTACCCTACTTCCCACTGCAATTCTGGGAGATTAAGAGCCTTAAGGCCATTGGTAATAGGATGACAAACAATTCATCATACGTTAAATGCAACTTCTATTATCCTTGTTCCACCTATGTCCACATCTGCATTGAGATAAATATTTCAAAGGATTTACCTGCAGAAATTTCTCTGTTCTTGGGTGCTTCAAGATGACATCTGCCTGTGGACTATGAAGAAATTGCGTCTAGGTACAGATATTGTTTCTCAGCTGAACATCTTGCCCTCCAATGCCCCAAAAGTGTATACAAGGCAAGGGCTTCTGTGTATGGGAGGTATACTCCTGCTAAGCATCTTAAACCCACTTGGTGCTGAAACCCATCATCATACTATTGCTCCAAGTGATAGTCCACAGGCAGATGTCATCTTGAAGCACCCAAGAACAGAGAAATTGCGTCTAGGTACAGATATTGTTTCTCAGCTAAACATCTTGCCCTCCAATGCCCCAAAAGTGTATGCAAGGCAAGGGCTTCTGTGTATGGGAGGTATACTCCTGCTAAGCATCTTAAACCCACTTGGTGCTGAAACCCATCATCATACTATTGCTCCAAGTGGTCCTGTTGATGATGATGTTCAAAAATTTTCTACTGAGACTGAGGTAGCTCCCAATTCTGTTTTGGATGTGACAACTTCGGCGCCCAAGGCCAATGGGATCTCCTTAGGAGCTCCCCCAGCGCAGAAATATGTGGGTGTTTCTAACAGTTTGAGGGCTACTTCATCCAATAAGAAGATTCTGTGTGGGCTTAATGCCATCAAGCAATTTCCTGATTCTGTTTCAAAGTGCACTAAAATCAAGTTGGATGTTGTTTTGGAGGCTCCATGCAGTCCAATGATTGATTCTGCTTCATCTCCTATGGAAATTTGGACTAAGGTGAAGAAGAAGAATAAAGTACCTTACAGAAGCATACATCTGATGACTAAAAAATCCTCGTTTTGAAGCTGTTAGTGTCTTGGTCAGAATTTGTTCTTGGTGTTAAAAGCATGTGGGATGAGCCTCTTTAAAATGATCAAATCTGGTGAACCACAGGTTACCAAAATCCTGCACTTTGATGCCTTTTTTTGCAGCACTGGGTGCCAAACCCAGGTTTACTAGCAAAAGAAGAACACTAGCAAAATGAGATAGAGAGTAAATGAAAGAAAAATAACAATCAGGCATATATGACATAGATCTAGAAAATGAAGGAGAATTAATTTTCATATGGCACACACCACAGAGAGATTATATGTTTCTTACAAAAATGTGTCAATAAGAAGATCGAATAAAATTTTTAACTTGCAAGCATGAAAGTGTATGCCAGGAAGCAAACATACTGAGCACAACTCACACAAGTACACACACCATCTGAAAACTGCTTTATCTGTAAGCTGGTAACTTAACGCAGAATGTAAATATTTTGAAGTTAACCATTTACTCAAAAACATTTGTTATTTGAAGCCAAGTTTTGGGCCAAATAAGTCATTTTCACCATTTACCTTTCTTCAATAAGAATGCCACAAACTTTAATTTTATTACCTTTATGGTAAGTTACCAATCCTGGCATTGGTTTTAGTTATTACCTTTATGGTAAGTTACCAATCCTGGCATTGGTTTGAGTTCACATTTGCCAGTTCGATTCATGGATTTGGATAAAATAAATTGGGTGTCGGGGGTTTGTTTTGGGTTCGTTGGTACAAAAACATATAAAAATAATAAATATATACATGTTAATGCAATATACATATTTCCTAATATTGTTGATGGATAGTAATATTTATAAGCCTTATACGATATTGATAAAGTTAATATAGAATGTTGTAATATAATAATAAAATTATAGATAAAGAATATTACTAAATATTGATATATATTATATATATTGTAGTATTTTTTAATTTTTATGGTGGTTTTGTTTATCATATGATGCTATGTGGTATTCTGAACTTAATTACTGTAATGTCCCTTTCTAGAACATTTCTTATTTTTGCCTTAAAACAATAATCCCAACTCAAAATGATAATTGCATTATATTTATGAATATTACTTTATCTAAAATTATGAATTTTATTATAATATTCAGATTTATAACTTATGAAATAATCCAGCACATGTGACATTTGATGCATTTGGCATACTTCTAAGTTTCTAACTACCCCAGGTGAATCTAGCAATGGATATTATTGAGTATAGTTAAGTTTAAAGCAGGTTAAACTATTAGTTTTAATATATAGTTGTCATGTATCCCCTTTTGAACCTCACTTGGGCTTGACTGTCTGGCATCACCTATACAAATTTATATGGCTACTATAAGCATCTTATGTGACATTACAACTCACTCTTGCGGTTTAGGCTCTGTTAAAACTCCTTGTGAAGTTATGTTTGTTGTTCAATAAATTTCTGTGTAACCTAGTATTTGGGACACTACAAATCTCGGTATAGTATTAAGATTGATGATAGGTGATATCTATAAAAGTCTGACTGTGGCTAAGTTAGTCTGATTAGGTCCCATATGAAGTTCAATTGATGGCTTGATGACTTACAAAAGTTTTTCCTAAAACTAACAAAGAACTTTTTGTTTTATGATGCATATTTTATCATAGTTCAATGGATTCCCAGAACGGGGGAATGAGGGGACAAGGAGACCAAGGGCCTAGGTTTGGGGGAAGGGGGGATAGCAGGGGGGAAAGACGGTTCAAATATATAGATGGTGCTTGAGAAAATAGTTTTAAAAAATATATATAAGGAATAATAATTGAAATTTTGAAATATAGTAACAAAACACATTGCATTGAACAATGAAAATGGCAATGCCGAATATCTATATCAAATATATTATATTCATTAAAATGTCAAAATACAATTGGCCAATAGCCTAATGCCTCTAATCATCCGCAAAGCTCATGCCAATCTCCTCATCACTCAAACTGCTGGACACCTTGAGGTAAAGCTCCTCCAAACCAATACCAGCCAACCCTATTTGTGTTGCATCATTGTCTTGTGTTGGCTCCTTTGGCTCTACATCCCATCAAGCTGCTAGACTCTTCTTGTATGTAATTGTGTTGCAATCAATGAGACACAAGGTGCTAGACTCTTCTTGTATGTAATTGTGTTGCAATCAATGAGACACAAGGTGCTATGTACAACTACAAGCTTCTCCACCCTCCTAGAGGTAATCTTGTTCCTCTTAACAAAGTGGATGAGGCTATAAGTAGACTAGTTCCTCTAAACAACAAAAAAACTAGAAACTTGAAACAATAGACAAATGTCTCATGTGGTTGTCAAAGGAGGAAGCCCAAGGCTTACCTTGAAGGCTCGATGATCGGTGAAGACTCACAATTAACTCTTGCTCTCACTCACAATTAACTCTTGCTCAATGCAATGAAAACTTGATAGTGATTTGGATTGAGGGTGGGCCATCTTTTTATAGGTTTTAGGAGTGCTTAGGGTGTAAGTAAGGCCAATAGAATTTTTAGGGTTAGGGCTAGTGGCCTATTTTTTTTTAAAAAGACTCCCCATTTTTACTATTTAGGAGTGGGGGATGGGTGCAAGTATCCAAAACTTTCAAGGAATGTGGCTGAGTTTCATCAAGGTCTAGGAGACATCACAACATCCACTCAACGTCCCCATTAGGGTGGACGCCCCGTAAATATCCCCTCCCTAAGAGAAATATCTCAAGGATATCTCCTCCCTACTGATGGCAATGAGGGGGCAACATGGAGACGCATAGAAGCAAAAATCGAGAGAAAATCGGGAAAACCACAATTAATCACAAAACTTCAAAAATCTTGATTTTTCCTTGGAAAATGTGATTTTGCATAAAATCATTGACCCTTTTTTGCCAATTTTGAACATTTTTTGCCAATTTCTGCTGATTTTTACGAGTTTAATCACGATTAAATCGTGTACAGTATGTGGGTTTGATAAATTTCGCAAGTTTGACGAATTTCATAGGGTTTAACCTATGCATTTCACATTGTTTTTCATTTTTCTTCCTTCTTCCTAGTGCCATGATGACTTTGCACTACGATTGTGGAGGGTTTGCTTTGCTCCATCATAAATCTATTTCAATACTCTATGGAACGTAGCTTATTTTGCTTCAAGGTGTACATTTCAATAGGTTGCGAGTTCTTCAATTGATTGTAATTTTTATTTTGTATTGACATTTGACAAATCATTGAATTATGAATATTTTCTTTTTTGGAAATTATGAGGTATTACTATATGTATGTGCATGTATGTATGTATGTATGATATTACAGTTTTTATATAATTCATATATATTAAAAATTATAAAAATAGTAATATTCATACATACATAGATACATTAATACTCAATATAACTATAATTTATAATTTATATATATTAAAAATTATAAAACCAGTAATAGCCATTGCATACATACATACATGTATCATGTCCCATTCTAGACTTCCTTATTTTTCCTTACATGAACAACCCTAACTCACAGTAATATTTGCATAATTAATTATAAATATTAATTTATCTAAAAATTGTAATTTTGATTATAATATTCAGATTTAAAGCTTATGATGTATATCTGAAAATATAAAACTTATCCTTTCAGTTCTGCTGTAATTCTTCTTCTAATATGCAGCTAACACTCTTTTAATGAATGTCTCTAATTTCTGCCTAAGGGGTTTTCGTCCACTAACTTTGATAGGAGAAGTTAAGGATTTCCCTCCTTAATTTCTGATCCATAGCTTGTATTCCACAATGAAATAAATATGTTGTTTTCATAATTGATCTTTGATATCCTCATTCTCATTGAATGACCTCCCCTTTATATCTTATTGCTTCAAATGTCAAAACCCATAAACTTAATTATAATTTCAGTTTGTAATATTATTTAATCCTTCTATGGTTGTGTATACTCCCTTTGTTCCTTTCTTTTGCAAAAACGAGATGCAACTTCTTGGTTCTTGACGATCCTCAATAAGCGCTTGGAATAATGTATTTGGCAACGTGTCTTGTTGGCCTCTTCATTTCTACTTGCCCACTCTGAATTCGAATTATGTAATAGGCCCAGCCTAGATACCTTTGGAAGTTCGGCAACCCTCAACGATTACTTTTGACGGAGCTGAACTATCTCAATTTTAGTTATTATTGGTATAGCAATGACCTCGGATTCAATACCTCTTCTACGTTAATTCTCCCTACTCGCGTTGTATATATAAGTGTTGGGGACACAATATCGTGATTGTCTCTTGGGCGGAAACCTTCCATTTCAATCCATACTCTGTCTCTCTTCCTTATGCAATGTCTTTTGCTAGCTCCTGTACTCAGACTAATGAGCAGCTATAAGGGAAACGTGGTTGAAGATCCCTTCCTTCGATTGTGATAAACCTAGCGACACCTCTGAAAGATTTCCTTGACGGATATAATAATATCGAATGGAGAGCGTATGTATGCTCTACCTCCAATTAGGTGACGAGTTCTTGGGTGTAAACACTTGGGTTTTGCATCCCAAAGATTGTGTTTCAAATGACATGTGCGATAACCAGTGATGAAGTGTTGATGTTGTTAGGGATGATTCGAACATTGTCAAGGGTTAAATTCTAGTTTTAATTTCAAAGAGGGGACATTACAATCTACCCTTCCCAAAGATTGCTCGTCCTCAAGCAATGTTGGTTCAACCCTTAGTCTTTCACACTGAATCATTTTGCCAAGACCAAGATCCCAAATCAATCTTCGAGATTTGAAATTCCTGAACATTGATCCTCCTTATGATGTGATTAGCTTCTGCTACGACACTCTAATATAATCAGGAATTGAAAACTCTACACCAAGTGAAGCTTCTCTCATTGTCTTGGACAACTCCAAATCCATAAGGTGGTTATCATAAAAATCATTACTTGTTCTAGTAATCTCATTTGTTGTACTCTCGTATTCTAAATATCGCTCTTCAAAATGATCACTGCAAGTTTCAAAAGTAGAACCTGTTGAACACCCAAGATACTGAGAGGAGGGGGTGGTTGCAAGTATGAGCAATAAGTGTTGTCATTGATGTTAACACCTAAAGTTAGCATCTAAGGAAGCTGTCTGATAAGCTTGAGCAAGTGTTTGAAAAGTTAGTACAGCAGCAGAATTGTTCTGTCTCCCGGAACAATGCAGTGTTATACTCCACATATTCTGTAGATTGAATATCTTTGTCTGCGGATTGGAAGTTATGTTAAGGGATGTCTATAGTTGCTATGTTTCAAGTTTGAGCCTCCGGTGTGAAGATTTGAGTGAGTTCTATTCACCAGAGTAAAAATTGTTTTTCTGAGTATTCAATGGTAATAGGGAGAATGTATTTTGCTCCACATTCCTCCGCATTTAAATTTTATAGTTTGCGGTTCTAGAGTTAAGCTTGGGATGATGTTATGTGTCTTCAGTTAAAATGGTTCATGGTTTCGTGCTCCGCAAGCGATCTTTTCTTTGTGACAGTGGTTGACAATATTGTTTGAGTGCTCCGAATTGAAGAATCTTCTGGTTAAAGTGTTTGGATGTTGTGCGGATGTTCTTGGTGATTGTAATGTGCTTGTGGATGTCTCTAGATCGTGTTCCTGCTTTTTGATTGGTCCGCAAATTGTAATTTGGAATGAGGTTGAAGCGTGCTCCTAAAGGTCTTAGTGTTAACACCAGTTTTGGCTGACCGAGTTGTTTTCACTACTTGCGGATATGCTTTGAAATTTATAGAAGTGTGTTGTTGCGTGGAAGATTGCATTTGAGTCCCAGCTAAGGTGTGGTTTGGTCCGCATTCATTCTTTTCCTCCACAAATCTATTTAGGTCTAGACCTATTCTAGTTTATGTATGCCGACCTTGGAGATTGTTCCCATGGTTGATGATTGTAATGCCAACCTTGATGTACATTCCAAGGTTGATGAATTGTATAAATACATGTATTGAAGTCGTGTGTAAAGGGAGATTGTGCGCAGATGCGAAGATAAGTGTGTTTGTGTGCAGAAGGCAGAAAAGAATAAGGATCAGTGCGCTTCAATGGAACTGGACCCTGGCATGATGTAGATGCTACTATCTCAGTTCACCAACTTTGGCAGTGAGCCCCTTCCTTGGCAGTGAGCCTCTTTCTTTTGCAGTGAGCGTTCTGAGCAGTGAGCCTCTAGCAATGAGCCTTGTTGTAAATTTTGATATATCATTTATATTGTAAGCTAACACTCACCGTGGTTTTTTCCTCATTGGGTTTTTCACGTTAAAAATTTGTTGTCTCATGTGTCTCATGTGTGGATGTGCTTAATTTTCTGATCTCATGCTTTCGTGTTTAAATTTTAATAACAGTGATCAAGTGGCTGATGTGTTGATGTTTATAAGGAGTTAAGTTTTGGTTGCAACTGATTCACCCCCCCCCTCTAAGTTGTCTTGTGCATTTCAACAGGGGTGAATCGGTATCTTATTAAACTTTTCACTTGTTAATCTAACAATCCATTTACTGCATGCAATAATTAAACAGATTACGCATAAAAGAGACAACCACAATCCATCACACATGAACACCGAGATTTTTATGTGGAAAACCCAAAACTGGAAAAAACCACAGTGAGTGTTAGCTCACAATATATTATGTAGGAACAATACCGAATTACATTAGAGGCTCACTGCCCAAAGAAGTACACACTGCAAGAAGGCTCACTGCCTAGAGAAAGAAAGAAAGAAGAAAGGTGGCTCACTGCCAGTTTGAACTGCTCGGATTGCATCTACACATGCATGGTTACAATTCCAATGAAGCTCAAAAATACTGTCTCAAAACTCTTCATCTTTGATTGCCTTATTTCACTGTTTTGCATTTACATCAAACAAGATCTCTCTTCTTCTGCTCTTGTTACCTGCAATATACTTCACATTCACATTCGCATCTTCACACCTCTCTCAAACACCAAATTCGATCTCCTATATATATCCACAATACTTAACATCTTCATATTAGGTCGGCCTAATAAGGTGTGGCATGTAGTCATGTCTTATGTACCCTGTTGGCCAAAAGCGTTCACCAAAATGCACAGCGGACCCAAACACCATTTGAAATACCTTCTCACATGTCGGCCTCAACTATTTCACCACTCAGGATTAAGTTCTAAACAATAGAACTTGCCACATACAGATCAGACTTGTCATGTCAACTACCAACACATATTGCCACTGGTTCACTTCCTCTGTCAGACAGCAACTTTCACTGTGGACCACAAGATGTTTCCAAAATCATATCAAACATTCTTCACACACCACAAATCATACCTTCAGGACTACAAGACAAAATATTCTTTTGCGGTAGAATGCGGACTACAAGAACTCGTGCTTTGTCACAGTCAAACTACACCATACCAAGTGGCGATACTTAAGCATTCATAACTGATTCTCCGGTGGGACTCATAACTTATAACTCTAGATATAGATACTTCATACATGTGTTTACAACACCTCAAAACCGCATAACAAGATATGCCACAGCGGAGGAATGCGGACCAATTTAGTTAAGTGTTATGTTCTAATTTCCTCTGTTCTCTGCACTGCCGGACTTAGACTTTTTGAAGATAGACTTCCGGTACTCATCAAGGACTGAAATCTTGGGCAAATGACCATTTGAGGACTATGAACAACATACCTGAACCGCATGAAATGATCTTCTACTGCGGACCAATACCAGCTCAAATACTGTCTCCTTGTCACTGCTTCAGTATACTGCCAACACTTAACCCAAAATAGCTAAGTCTTCTTCTCCGGACCAAAACTTTTGTTCTAACCTTGTTCCTTTTCTTGTTGCCATCAATGACAACATCTTCAGACATCATACACAAGTTGCCAACAAAACTATCCTTTCCACCAGCTAAAGTATGGACGTCCTCACCTTCGTCAAATTTAGAATTTATACTAAACTCAAACAGAGATTTGTTTATTGGGTTGTCAACATATGTATAAGCGTTGAATTGTACGAGAAAATTTGATTCACTTTCCCTGCTACCACCATCCTTGAATTCTGCAAACAGGGTTGTGAGATTATAGTCATTGTAAAATCCATCCAATATGCTACCTACAATATCAATGCACTCCTCTTTTATCACTTGCTTGGGATCAACGCTGGGTCCAATAACTGAAATTTTTTGTGGACTGTCAACCTCTATATTATTGTTGCATTGCACACCAAAAGTGCCAACCTGAATATGACCATTTAGGATGCCATCTCCAAAGCAAGAAGAATCGATTTCACCACATTTGTTGTTATCAAGCTCAGTAATTTCATTACCCAATCTGCCATTAGCATCTTGATCATCTTCCCGTCCAACAAATTGTTTTGTATGATTATTAGTATTGTCTTTGCAAGCCATTTCAGCCTCAGTGATTTCTGAAACATAACCATGCTCTTCTTTTATTTCACCTTTAAAGGATGAATTTGCTTCAGGTGAAGATGCATCTGGTAGACCATCGGGTTATGTGGAACTGTTGCATTCGGGTCCAAAAACATTTACCTGATTAAAACATCGTGGTTCGGAATCCTCAATTCTATCATGATCATCCTTGCAACCCACTGACAGCCCTATGTGATCATTTGCACAAACTCCAAAAACAAATAAACCCTCCAACCTTCCTGAATTGCTGTCATATTCTTCTTCTACAACATCTTCAAGATGTTTATTTTCCAAAGAGAATGATAGACCTAGTGTGCAGTCAGGTTCTGTATGATTGTTGCATTCAGTTCCATGTTTTACTGGAATATAACACTACAGTTCAGTTTCTTCAGATCGATCAGAATCATGCTCACAGACAACAAACTGCTCTATGGGATCATTAGTACATACTTCAGAAACAGTTCCACCCTCAAAATTTAGCAAATTACAGTTATCTTCTTCTTTCACCTTGTCTTGAAGACATGAATTGACTTCACATAATGATACCTCCAAAAGGCCATCAGGTTCTATCTGACTACAAGATTCAAATTCAAGCGCATTTACCTAAATAAAAGTCTTTCTTCAGTTTGACCATAATCGTGACAATTGCTTGCCATATTATTGGAAGATGCCTCTACATCAAGATCACAATCATCATCTTTACCAATTGAGTCATTTAATTTATTTGAACAAATAGAAGCAAAGCTAAGCTGGTCACGTGGGGTAAAACGATCAACTTCATTAAACCAAAGGCATGAAAAGAGATTTGACATTGGAGTGTGAGCTCGCACAATAAATGATCCCTCAAGTACATGAATTGGAAGGAGCTTGTTTGGATCTGTGGCATTAAATCTTGTAAGGCCATTAGATTGGTAAAATGCAAATTGTTCATCGATGATAGTGTGATTAAACTTGTTCAGCTTCTTGTTTTGTATTCAATGTTCTCTCATCAATAAACATTACAAAACACACATTCTTCTTGGACAACTGTGTAACCTTTTTAGCAGGCGGTGTCCTTAAGTTATCTGAGTTTCTACAGATGTATGACAAAACAGGAATGTGGCAAGTATTCAAAAACGTGCATCCTTTTCAGACAAATCAAATCCAGTACTTGGGGAACCTTTAGGCCTATTTACAAAACCACAGTGAATTTTCTGGTCACGGGCTTTAAACGAGGCTTCCCTCTCACCAAGACTTTGATGCCCACCAAATCTTGGCTCCCAAATTTCAACTCCATCCGGTTTCTCTTCATTTTCCACTTACTGTATAGAAAACATTGCAGATTTTGAGTTCTCTTCTGGCTCTACAAGTTGAGGTGTAGAGTTCAAAAATTTTGGCCTCGAAAAAGAACAAGAAAGACTGGCTTGATCACATTGAATGAGATCATACACTGTCATGATCTTCTGCTCTCTCATTTTATTTTCACCAAAGATCCTGGGCAAGGAATATAAACTCTTGATTGTTATTGCCGACATCCAAAATGACAATAAGATGTTGAATCCTCTGCCATGATGAATTACGAGTGTTGTGAATACCAGGATCCCAATCCTTTGTGCAGAGCCAATTTTGTATTTGAGTAAAAGGATCTAGGTGTCCTTTACTACAAGTCGTATCTCTCACTCTATCACCCCTCTTTGCATGTTTTCCATCGTGACAAGAATTTGGAAGTGACAGAAAGCACCAAGTCTGAAACATCTTCATTCCTTAGGCTATGAACAAAATGTTTATCCTCATTTGCAAAAAGTGAAGTTGTTGATATTCCTCAACATCTTCATTGTTATGACTTAAAACTCTCGTATTATGGCTAACCAGAGTGTTTTTTCTCAAATGTATATTCATTCATCATGCTACTTGTTGTGACCAAATCACACATCGCCCCATTGCAAATGGGGACCCCCTGTTTTTTTGAACTCCAGTGCTTTGCTGAGTCTTGTATGATGTCTTAGGTTGACTGCATGATAGAGTCAGTAGTTTGTTTGAGTTCTCAAGTCTAGTTCTAATTCAAGTTGTCATGTGCTTTCATTCTGAGATTAATCCTGAGGTATGTTTGAGATCCTGAAATTGACTAAGTCTGGTATCCTGATCCTGAAATCCTGAAAATTGGCTAAGTCTGAAATCTGGTGGATCCTCAAAAATCTAGAATCTGCATGTTATATCTGGTGGATCTTAGACCTATCTCAAACATCCTGAAAGGTATATTGAAAAATATTTAAAGTATAAGAAATTCATTCTTATACTTAAATATTTTTTTCAATATACCTGACCTTGAGGACTTCTGGTTTTGGGCGCGAATTTGCTTGAACATCTTAGGCATATTTTCCCACTTGCAGAGACCCAAAAGTGCGCCTTACGTGGAGACTCATATGTGCACCTAGAAGAAAATCAACTTTCAACCACTCCAAAAGATGGCGCCTTGATTGGAATTGATATAAAAGCCCTTAAATATCAAAAAATTTGACAAAGGAATGATTCAAGAGTCTAGGCACCCTTTCCATGTTTAAATGATCATAAGAATTGCGCCTTGGGTTAAAGTGAATGAGTTTAGGCGCCATTTATTGTCGCTTTTGCCATTTAGGCGCGTTGGCAATAGTGTGGATGAACAACCTCAAAATGGGCGCCTAAGGATGATCCAGTCTCACAAGGGTGTAAACAACTTCAAATGTCAAAAATGAGCAAACTTAAGCTAGGCGCCCTTCATGCATTAGACTATCCATTTTGGCGCCTTAGCATGAAATTGGATGTTATTTAAGTGTTAGGTGCAATTTCACACTCCAATCATCATCGAATTGCACCTAGAAGAGAAATCAAGTTGGAAATCACCAAATTTGGCTTAGAGAAGATGCTTGAAGTAATGAAATACCTGGAAGTCTCACCTGGAATATGAACTTGCAATAATGAAGAGTCTTAATCAAATTCCATCCAAATAATGAACACTGAGACCTAATCCTGATGTATGTTTGAAATGATCCTGAAAATGACTAAGTCTGGTAGCCTGAAATCCTGAAACACTGAAAAATTGACTAAGTCTGAAATCTGGTGGATCCTCCAAAATTCTATAATCTACATGTTAAATCTGGTGGATTCGAGACCTATCTCAAACATCTTGAAAGGTATATTGAAAAATAGATTTAATACTTCAAATATTTTTCAATATACCTTACCCTCTAGACTTTCAGTTTTGGGCGCGAATTCGCTCCAGGGAGCTAGGCGCATTTTTCCACTTGTTCTACCTCAAAACTCCACCTAGAACTCCGGGCGCCTTTCACCATTCAGACAGCCTCTAGATTGCACCTTGAAGCAAGGAGAAGTAACATCTTAGGCGCCTTGAGAGATATGATTATTCTAAGGTCTCTCCATCCCCTTGAATCATCAAAATGACAAGTATGAAGCCACTTGAACCTTAGGCGCCCTTTCACTCCTCTGTAAACCTATTATGGCGCCTAAGTATGAAGAGAGTGTCTAAACTTATACAAGGTAGCGCCTTAAGAAACTTAGCCTTCCATGAAGTTCATAAGGATGGTTAACATGCTGAATTGCTTATCTTGAGCTATGGCGCCCTATTACACCTAAATCACCATCAAGTGCGCCCTTTAAGGAGACCAATATCACTAAGAGAGGATAGGCGCCATTTCATACTTAGAGCATTATCAACCCCTCATGTATTATAGGCGCCACTTCTAGTAGTTTTGATCATCAAATTCCGCCTAGGAAGTATAATGCTTGGGTATATGAGTTTGAGCGCCTAAACTCAAAGGGGTATTTATCAAGCAATTTGAAAGAGTTCTAGTCTTAAGGTACCTTTGTTGAACCTTCACTAGTGTTTAAATCCTTGAGGAATGAAGTAGGCCTCTTTTCAACTCAAGGCCCCTTTTTGCCTTCAAAAGAACCTTGTTTTGGCGCCTTGGAGGAAGTTAACTTACAATGACAAGTCTTGGAGGTTTCTCATTTTGGATGATGTCTTTTTGAATGTAGGGTCGGCGAAAGGAGTCTTCATCTCACCTAGGCGCCAAATTCAACTCAAGACCACCACAGAGTGAGCCTAGACAAAGAACATGTTTAATCTATGATTGTGGGATACTTGAGTGTCTTGAACACTTTTTTAAGCTTATCTAATGACTTGAATCCATAAGAAGTAAAGCAAATACTTGTATGAACTTAGGCGCCTATTTCTACTCAAGTCATCATCTTGAGCACCTAGTAGTGGTTGAGATCCCAAGCAAATCAAAATGTGGAGTTGGAATGTTGAATGATGAATTAAGGCGCCTTGCTTGCCTCTCCATATCTCCATGAGCGCCTTGGAAGAATTGACATGAAACAACCCTTTGAGTGGGCACCTAGGTGAGGGAAGTCCTTCTAAAACATTCACCATCATTCAAAGTCATAAAAATGGCAAATAGAGTCCACATTGATCAAGGCGCCCTTGCACCTTCATACCAACTGAATTGGCGCCCTGGGAAGAATTACATCAATTGACCTTTTGAAGTAGGTGCTTTGAAAGAGAATGCAAGAAGTGACCTTTTGGTAATGAATGTCTGGATGATAGAAGTCTTTCTAAGTCATTTCTAAGTGTTAGAAAGTGTGAGATATCAAGTATGAAGGTATTTATTGCTAGGCACTGATTTCATCCCAAAACGTCTAAATATGCGCCTAGACTTGGAAAAGACTTATTTGCATGTTTAAAGTTATTTCTTTGTGTTATGAAGTGATTAATATTATTCCTCTTGTCTTGTAGAAACATCAACACGGCGGAAGAGACATCATGTTGCCACTCTTGGAGATCACTTCAAGCTTATCCTGCAAGTACACTCCATCATCTACATCAAAGAAGACATTCATCCATCACTCCAAGACTCTTCAATCTTCAAGTCTTCGAGGAGTCTCCTGCTCCATGTTATCAATGAGGCACCATCATCTACAAGCTGAGAAAGAAGCATCATCATCTCCTACTACTCTATATAGAGAAACATCAAAGAAGATCGACTTACCTACCTGCAAGAAGAAAGAATCACAGTGTTAGATAAATGAAGCTACAAGTATCATAAATATTCAATCTACAATGAACAAGGCAAGATCATTGAAGATACATTCCCAAGCATACAAGTTCAAGCAATCAGATCGAAGACATCATACAAAGAGGATATAATTTGGGAGCATGCTGAAGTGGCACCTAGGTGGCGAGTACACCTTATCATCCAGTCACAAGTCGCCACATCATTTCAACTACATTCAATGTATCATTTAATAAAAGAAGCCAAAGGGATGCCTGTGTGGAAGATGCTTTAAATGATTTCAGCTTATCTTATCTTCTTGGAAAGCGTGCCTTCATTGCCTCTCTTTTGTACTAAAAATAGCAGTTGTTGTAACTACCTACTGAGGTGGCACAATCCGGACCCTTGGCTACATGAATTGATCTTAGCCATTCATTGTAATTTGGACACTATATAAAGGCCTTGTTGCCTCATTTGTAAGAGAATATAGTTTTTGTAGGAGTAGAATAGAAGAGACTCTCGTAATTTTCTGAGAGGACTTGAAGTTGTTGTAAATATTTCTCAAGATTAATGCAAAGACATTGGAATTTATTTGGTGTTAAGTGTTGTCTTGTGGAGTAACATGATTTCTTGTACTTTGATGAAGTGGAGAGATGTTTCAAGTAGATTAGAAGTAAATTAGAAGCTCTTTGATGTGATGTATGTTGTATTGAATATTTGATCAACTCCTAGCTCATGCTTTTAACATTCATCGTTGGTGAAGTGTTGTGTAAAGCTAGTCTGAGCCTTGTAATTTGTTTAAATTCGATTATGGATGCTTGTTTGAGCTGCGCCATCTGATGGGTGCTTGTATAAGCCTTCATGATTTGAAAATCATTCTAGTACCTTAGGAGATTGCACCAACTTCATGTAGTTGTAGGCATCCTTGGCGAAGTGGAGTTAGGTTTATCAAGGAGTTTGTCTATTCGTACATCATCATTGATTCATTGACCTTAGATTAGCCTTTCTAAGCCTTTATCTTTTTACTTTTCTTTCTCATTGAAGTCTTGTATATATGTTATCTACACTGAAGGAGGAATAAGCTAAATGAAACATCAAGTCTAATGTAAGTCCCTTTGTGATTATCAGCAAGATCACATATAATCACTGAGTTAACCCATCACGAATCATAAAAAGGAACCTTAGAGTCATCTTGTTTGATCACTTTGTTCAGCATTCGAGAGGCTTTGCTCAAGAGAGAGTTAGATACTTTGTATTTTACTCTATTGTTGACTTGTCAAAAAACAAACATCAACACTACTTCATATATCCATCAATGGCTCACTATTTTGAAGTTCGGAAGATAGAGCATGATTTGAGGCGTCTTCCTTAAACTTGAATTCTTCCCATTCATTAAGTGGAACCCCTTTTGTCATACCTTCATCAATATTTTGGTGCCGCATGCCATCATTAGAAACCAATAAATCATCTTTTCCTACCAAAGAATTATCTTCGACTTCCTTTTTAGGTTCCTCTTGTTTTTATTACTTCCACAATCTCTCCTTGTGATTTTGATTCTTTCTTCATCAATTCCTTCCTTATGTAGTCATATAGGTCTCTTTTGTTGGGAAACTAGTACCCGAGTGCCTCCAAGTACTCATCAAAGGGAACACAGGGTTTTACATGATCTAACCAAAAGTTTGATACCGGTCAATAATTTTAGGGGCCTCAAGTTTGTACAATAATTCTTGCATAAGACCCATGTCTTCTTCCCTTTGTTGTCCTTCAAATCTTTTTGACTAGGATGCATCCAACATTTTAGATTTCCCTGCAAACTGGCAAGATCAAAGCTCTGATACCAATTGTAATGTCTTGTTCTAGACTTCCTTATTTTTCCTTACATGAACAACCCTAACTCACAATACTATTTGCATAATTAATTATAAATATTAATTTATCTAAAAATTGTAATTTTGATTATAATATTCAGATTTAAAGCTTATGATGTATATCTGAAAATATAAAACTTATCCTTTCAGTTTTGCTGTAATTCTTCTTCTAATATGCAGCTAACACTCTTTTAATGAATGTCTCTAATTTTTGCCTAAGTTAGGGGTTTTCGTCCACTAACTTAGATAGGAGAAGTTAAGGGTTTCCGTCCTTAATTTCTGATCCATTGCTTGTATTCCACAAAGAAATAAATATTATGTTTTAATAATTGATCTTCGATATCCTCCTTCTCATTGAATGATCTCCCCTTTATATCTTATTGCTTCAAAAGTCAAAACCCATAAACTTAATTATAATTTCAGTTTGTAATATTATTTAATCCTTCTACGGTTGCGTATACTCCCTTTGTTCCTTTCTTTTGCGTGAATGAGATGCAACTTCTCGGTTCTTGACAATCCTCAATAAGCGCTTGGAATAAAGTATTTGGCAACATGTCTTGGCCTCTTCATTTCTACTTGCCCAACTCTGAATTCGAATTCTGTAATAGGCCCAGCCTGGATACCTTTGGAAGTTCGGCGACCCTCAGCGATTACTTCTGATGGAGCTGAACTATCTCAATTTAGTTCTTATTGGTATAGCGATGACCTCGGATTCGATACCTCTTCCATCATTAACTCTCCCTACTGGCGTTGTCTATATAAGTGTCGGGGACACAATATCGTGATTGTCACTTGCGCGGAAACCTTCAATTTCAGTCCATACTCCATCTCTCTTCCTTATGCGATATCTTTTGCTGCCTCCTGTACTCAGACAGATGATCAGTTATAAGGGAAACACAGTTGAAGATCCCTTCCTTCAATTTTGAAAAAACTCGCAACACCTCCGGAAGATTTCCTTGGCGGATATAATAGTATCGAATGGAGAACCTGCGTATGCTGTGCCTCCAATTAGGTGACAAGTTCTTGGGTCTAAACACTTGGGTTTTGCGTTCCAAGGATTGTGTTTCAAATGACATGTGTGATCACCAATGATGGAGGAGGGTTGATGTTGTTAGGGATGATTCGAACATTGTCAAGGGTTAATTCTTGTTTTAATTTCAAAGAGGGGACATTACAGCATGTGTATGTGTGTGTATATATACATATATTATTGTATTTACTATTGTGTGTATATATGCATACAGTAATACACAATATAACTATAATTTATAATTTATATACACAATTCAGTAATTCTCAATATGTAGCAATGCTTAAGGATTTAACTGTGTGCGAGTTTTTTCCTCAACATTTCGGATCATTCTCCTGATGATGGATCATGGAGTATGATCCGAAACGTTGAGGAAAAAGCTCGCACACAGCATCAGGAGAATGATCCGAAATGTTGAGGAAAAAACTCGCACACAGTTAAATCCTGAAGCATTGCTACATTTCATTATGGACTGTGGAAATCTGATGTCTAACAATTCTCAATATTCCAACAACTTAGTTAAATGACAAAAATCTATATTCCACAAGTGATATGCTAACCTCTCAATTTTATTTGTTCTCCTCTATGCTATTGAAATGCATTTAAATTTCAAAAATAGCAGGTTTTTCTCCCTTTTTTCTGTGTTTTTTTTTTTTTAAATCCAATTTTTTCCCATTTAAATCCCATTTTTTTGAAAAAAGTCGTATACTTTTGATCTGCTAATTTTTTCCCCAAAAGATTTTTGCTGCTATGAGGGGACGTTTCCTCAAAGTCTCTGAATCTTAGGGATGCCCCCATCTCCAGAGAAAACTGCATTTTATGCACTAGGATCTTATTAGTAAAAATCTCACTTTGACCATAAAGGCGTACATTCATTTTTGAAGTATGAATAGTCATATTTAGAAAAATGAAAACCAATCAAACAGAAATTAATCAAACATACATTTATTTTTTAAGTATGAATACTCATATTTAGAAAAATGAAAACCAATCAAACAGAAATTAATCAAACCCTAAACCAAAAACAATTATACCAAAATATGAGTAGAACTTTCTACATACCAAGCATGTTGTCAGTTGCATGCAGATGTGCCACTGGGATTGATGCTTTTGAACTTTTCATTTTTGATCTTTTTTTTATTTTTGTCCATTTGTTCACAAGTCTCATCTTCATTTCTACTTCTCTTGCTTTTAGAATCTGTTAGATTAGCCTCCAGCACACCTTGAAGCTTCTCTGCGGTCTCATTAGGCCCGTGTTCTTGGTATTCAACAACTTCACTCTCTATTTTCACTTGACCTTGATAGAACAAAGAAGATGCTTGTCCAAGTTGGTTATGTGGCAGTGTTGCACATGCTGAGCCTGCCTCATTTTCGTTTGACAGTTCAGAACCCATTCCATTTGCAGGTGCATTCTCCATGTTTGACATTTCCAAAGCACTGTTGAATTGCTCAGAATTATTTCCGTCTAGGAAGAGATTCTTCAAAAAGCTTTCCTTAGTTCTTGCCTTGGTTTCGGACCTAGCATCCTCTTGATTAGTTTGTTCCAACACCCTAATCCTATCACTTTCAACAGGAAGTTGAAGCTGGGAGAAAGGTTCACCTGAAACAGGTTCCAAGGGATTAGTGATTTCATCCGCAACACATACCATATAGCTTCAATGAGATCAAGAGACAAATCTGACTACAACAATTTATTTGCAGTCGGCTAAAGAGAATGCTAATATTCTTTTGCAATCCACTGGAACTTACCAAGTTGTGCTTTTATTGCTTGAAATGCTTTAAAGGCAACGTTTGCTTCCGCTTCCCTCTTACTCTTGGTTTGACCTCCAACATAGGAGGCCCCATTAATCTCCACTATTGAAGTAAAGGCTGGAGAATGTGCAGCTCCTGTCATGGTAGTTACAAACTTAGGAGGGACCTGGCTCATGCCCACCTTTACAAGAAGCTCGGAAAGAAGTTTTTTCCCTAGCGTCTCCTGCTTGGTTGTCATAAACAAATGACCAAGGTATTTAACATACTCCTCCATATTTGACACCATAAGGATTGCAAATAAAATGAAGATTGTATGTCACAAATGGATTGGCACGTATGATCATTTGCCAATAATATGGAGACCACCATATGTGTTGAATAGTTTCATGATCTCATCACCACCTAGGAAAAGCCTAAACAGGTTTGAGCTGTTTATGCCAGCACTTTCATTACATTATGCTCAAATGCAACAATAGACACCTATCTGTCCTATATATCTTGCAACAAGTGTAAAATGTTGTTTTTCACATCAGTCATATTTTTTGAAAAAATTTTATCAACATGACACCCATAGAATAGCTAAAGCAAATCACATAGAACACGAGACAGTACCTTTTTTAGCCAATAGTTAAAACACCAGTGACAATCAACAGCATGCAGTACATATCAGATCAAGAAGTGATCTCCATGTAGAAAGAGGGTCACCAAAACCAGGGCATATCGCCTCATTCATCAAGATAACTGCAAATAAAGAGTTTGAAATGGTGTAATCTTTCTGAATTTCAGAACAAGCCCTGTTTATGACCAGTCAACCAATGAGGTCTAGCAGTTCATCACAGTTGAATTGAGCAAACTTCTGCCCAAGTAGATAGTAATTCAGGTCTCACTTGGGACTTGCTGGCAGTATTATGTTCCAACTACTTGACCAATGATTTTACTGAGGTTCACAACCCAAAGATCCACAATTACTAAGACTGTCCAACCTTAGCTGCAGATAAAATCTCCAGCAGATGGCATACCGAAAACAATAGAGGCAAGAAATCTCAATGACCCAAGGATTGTACCTAATAGGCCAATGGCAAGAGAAATCATGCTAGCCTGCAAACAGTAAAGACTGATAGCCTTGCACATCCATACACAGAAAGACGGTTTTCCAGACCCAATTAAGCATCAGCTAGAAGTCAGAACTGTTACAAATGAAAATTTAGTATTCATATAATATTAAGAAATTTTCATCTTATAAACATAAGTAGTACAGTTGCCTTGAAAATCCAAAAAGGATATCAGGCAACTGGATCCATGGCCGCACAGCAGTTTTGGCCCCACTCCAAAACCCTCATTCTATTAAAAAAAGGGGAGTAAGTATCCTAGCATTGTTAAGGTTGTCGATTGTTCAAATCTCACTTTGGCACATATTATGCTCTAAGATTTACTAAGTTAAATAACAGAGAGAAAGGAAGGATAAATGCATTTTTTTGGTAAGTGGAAGTGTCTCGTGAAGGGGGCAGCTGCTCCTAGTTTTACTGCATGGGCAGTCTTCGGAATGCTGGTGGATGTGGCTACAGGGAACAAAACAATCCCAAGCAAAAAGGAGAGAGCAGAATATGTTTTAGTACAAACCTTCCATATGCTCTGGAGGGTAGGTGGGAAAGTGTTTCCACACCCAATAAGCATCTACTGTCAGGTGAGGCTTTATATGCTTAAAGGTTTCTTTAAACAGTTCCGTGCCCTGTACTTCCTGTAATACTAAAAAAATTATAATTTATGTTCTCCACAACTTAGCCTAAGAACCATTAAAGCATTTGGATTTTTCCAAAAAAAAAAATTATACTATTTTAGAGCAGCTGCATTTCTGGATGAGTTTAAAATAAAACTCAGAAGCATTCCAAGCGTTAGACCTCTAAAAAAAAATTAAAATTAAAAGCAATTTACAGCGTTTCGGTGAAAAAAAAAAAAACCATAATAATTATTCCAGCGAGGGCAAAAATGAAATTCGAAAAAGGTGACTATTTCAGTATTTGGGTAAGTGAAAAAATAAAACATGGACAACCAGAGCATCTATGACAAAAACTTTACGAAATGCATAGCACATTGGAATGTCCATATAAACTCAACTAAAAACTCACAGGGTAATCGGATGTTCGTAAAAATTCAACTAAAAGCCACTACCACATATAGGTCTTTGGAAAACAAACTCTTAAAACCCATTTAAAGCACTTTGAAGATAATCTACTGAGAACAATAAGGGTATTTGGCTTTGAAAAATACTTAAAAGAAAACACACTTATAATTGTTTTAATATTTGGGTTTTTCCAAAAACACCACATACTTACTTCAAAATGGTATTCAGAGACCTTACTGACCAAATCATCTACAGCAACCTTGGCAGCAGACTGCTCTGCTTCCTTCTTGTGAGAGTAAGCACCAGTGGATGGGTACCTGACCCCATTCACAGTCACAAAAGTCCTAAATTGAGGAAAATGGTCAAAACCCTCATTCAGAGTCTCATAAACAGGCAAAGGAAGAGCTTTTTTCATAGTATATTCCTGCAATCTATTCTTATAATTGATAATCCCACTTGCATTTGCCATTGATGATGATAGAAAAACTCCAATACCCTAAAATCCCAGACCTCTGAAACAGAAAGGGGAAATACCAAATGCAAAAACACTGCACTAAAAATTGATTGTTTGATGAAAACCCAAAACGTACATATATAAACATTTGAGGGATATTATCCACGTGACATTCCAGTTTATGTCCCTCGAAATGTACACCTTATAAATGCATGAGTGAGTTGGGATTACAAAAATGGCGTAGATATGGGGTGGTTTGTAGGGAGACAGATAAAATGTTTTTCTCGTCCATAAAACATACGTCACATAAATTGAGTTTTACATATATTTTGGATATGGTTTAATTTTTTTATTAGTTCGGCAGGAATACTAATGCATTCATACTATTTTATTAGTTTTTATTCAATTATCTAATGGGATTGCAGAATTAAATTCGTTTGACTAACTTTTCTAAAGTTTTTTTGGTTTTCAATTTCTATTTTAATATAATAAAATAATTTTGTTGATATTCTATTGGCTAATAGTGTCCAATAGTCTTATTATGATGACATCATCAAATGCACTCCTAATTGTTAGAACTATAGCAGTAGTTTTCGCCACTATTGACCAATCATTTTCATTTATTTTTCTTGTGACTATAGTTTGCAGTCTTTGCAAAAAACAATGATGGGTTGTGAGATTTTACCTCTTATTCATTTTAATATTCCATAGACAAAATCAAATAAAAAAATATATTCTAACTTGTGAAAGTCAAGCTCTATTAATTTCAAGCATGCGCAGCTACAGCCTACATAAGACATGATTTATCTATATGTCCAATCAAATTTTTAAAAAGCCATCCAAAATTTTCAAAGGACTAAATTTTCATAATGAATAATGAGAAGGAAAATATCACAGCCGATGAAATGAAATAAAATGAGAAACGATGATTTCAAGCCATAAAAATTTTTATGCAACGAAAAATTCATGTGATGTCTTTTAGATGTCCCCCGCCAGATACTCTGATGAGAACCTTTAAAGCAAATAACTTAGGCGAGCATATGAAATTGCAAGATTTTAGTTTCGCTGAAGAGGAGTGCGAACATAAAACAAAAGAATCGCCTTTCGAGGAATCGATCCAAGGCTATGGAGGAAATCTTCTTCAGAAAAACAGAGGTATTTGTATTAGTTCTTTATTTTCTAGCACTAAAACTAAAATCTATTTGCTTGAATTTCATTACGCACATAGAAACTGAAAACCCTCTCCAAATCTGATGTCTTAAAGCTCTCGCTGAGGGCAATTCGATGTATACAAACAGCTATGAGAATCTGGCCGAAACCCTCAAACCTCAAGTTGCAGAGTCGCTTATGCAAAAGCCAGAATCATGGCTGTTATCACAGAGGACCTCTATGATACCTATGCAACTCTTGACGAAGCCAATCTCTTCAACAAAGCTTTTGAAAGGTCGCCGTGTTTAATCCCCCCAATCTTTCATCTGATTAACAAATTCACTCTATTTAACTATCTTGTCTTTTCGGCTGCAGATGGGATCCATCCCAAATCGACCGTCTATCGGAGGACATGAGAATAGCATTCATGGGCCTCTATCATACTTTGACTAGTATATCTGAATCAGCGCGGGAGGTCCAAGGACGTGATGTGCTTCCTTACCTGCGCCGAAAGGTAAAAAACTGGTTCTAGGTTGCTTTTGAATTGCATGTTTGTCTAATCAGAATAGTTTCTTGCGGGGTTCAGTGGTTGGATCTCTTCTGCAGATACACAAAATACTCAAACTTGCAAGTACCCAGCTATTCTGGAACAGTGCTGCAATTATGGTCATAGGGTGCACCTTCACTTTAGTTTTGTATATGGTGATTATAGAAAGTCACAAGAATATGACTATGGTGAAGGAACAATAACAGACAAGGGGTCGATATTACTGTTCAGACAGATAACTCCATATCCAATTTTATTTATGTCTAAATACCTAGTGTTGTTTCTGAATAACACGTTCTCTATGTTGTATCCTTGAAGGAATTAACAGATATTTCTTTTAGACACCCAAACGTTTTGCTTTGATATTGTAAAACAGTGTACTTTATTGCTTGCTCCCTGGATTGTATCATCTCTTGTATTGACCAAAATTGTTTCAACTTTACTTTTTATTTGTTTGCTTTTTAAAATCCAATCCAATTTCTATGTAATGATTTATATTCATTTCTAATAGTAAACTTACATAGTGCGTATATGTTGTTGCTTCTATGATTTATTTGTTTAAAAAGTCTATTTCCTCCGCCTTAATTATGTGGCACTAGTTTGATGGTGCATAGTGGGCTTTGTGGGGCCTCCACTTTTGGCTACCTTTACTAAAGGTTCATGATAAAACTGTTCTTTCTATTTGTATTCAATATTTGGCATTTATAATTTATCTCTCATTATTTGCTTTCAAATGTAGTTTGAAGTCTTTTTTAGCTATAGTAAATATTACTTTTTTAATTTTACAATTCCATGTTGAAATTTTCTTCTAATTCAATACATTCTTATTGTTTAATCCTTTAGCAAACTTTAATTGCTACCAATATGAATTTTAACATCAACTAACAAATCAAATATCTAAAGGCAGGAACCTGACGCAATGCGTCCCTTGTTTAATTGTGTTAAGCTGAGATATACTAAAATATAGTTATTATTAGTTTCATAATAATATTTTACAGAAGGGTTTTTATTTAGCAAGGAAAAATAAAATAAAATAAATTTATAGTTTGATTGGAGCCACAAATGTCATCTCAATTAAAGCTCTAAAATTTCAATCTCATCTCTCTATATGTTTCCATGAACACCTAGTATATTCTTAAGCTTTCAAAAATTTATTGTGTTCTCAAAAAAAATGTTGCAAAGGAATATGGTTATGATACAAGAAACATGAAATTTGAATTTCGATAAATTGGGTAGACAAAACTTCAAATTGGGTGCCTAGAACAATTATACTCTAATTGGTAAAAATTGAAGTCATTCAAAACCAATAACTAACACATAATAGACACATTACCATCTATTGATGAAAAAATTAGAAAAGCCCTCCAAGGATCAAATTATTCATTATTCAATTTCCCCTAGTATTTTATCATTGGTATAGGTATTTAATAGATTTTATCTCAAATAAGAAGTGTTCAAAGGCCTCTCTTATCTAGCACACTCTAAGGTGGGGACCACATACTGTTTTATATTATGCTAAAAATTATTGTCATCCTCTATTTATTTGCACATTTAACTACAATACTACATGATTTTTTTTATATATTGAGAAAAATGTAGATTACAATAACTACATGATTACCTATTGTATGCTTTCTAGCATGAAAGTTAACATATGCAGTGTGTGGTTACATTTCCTATGGCATTCATGAAAACCTACGGATTTGTCATTCATTGGATTGATTATATTTCTTTAAAAATTAAAATGAAATCCTTGAAAATACATGTGTTAAGAGACATTTAGGAGTGTTGTATAGACAATAATGTTATCATGAAACTCTTTAACTGAAACCTCTCATAAGTCCATTACATTCCAATTATTTGTAGGTTGTTTGTGATGTGTGCACTTGTAGTTCTCTATGTCATACTCTCATTATGTATCTAAGCTCTACATCCCTAAATGGAGAACTCATGAAGGTGATGGGCTTCTCTTCCTTTTCTTCATTTCTCTATGTCAGGACTACTGCACAGGTATGTTCTGAAGCAAATGAATATATGTAAAACTCTCTTGTATAATCTAGGCTGATCAAATGAGGTCGAACATATGTCATATAAATAACGCACCATGTCTTTAAGTGAACTTATGGAGTCACATGGTCAAAATAGAGTGAACTAATATTTTGCCTTTCTACTAAAGATTACCATGTGTTAGCCACTTAAAGCAACACATGCCTATTTTTAGAGACTTACTCTACTTACAGGAGGCCTGAACTCCAATAATTTTGGACAAATTGTTTTTAAAATTATAATAAATATGTAGGTTAGTCCAGATAGTTAAGATTTGGACTAATGACGTTTTTAGAGGGTTAGTGTGGAGGGTTAACTACTCTTTTAGGGGTTGTGCTTATCAATCATTTGTAAGATGGTAAGAATCATTTATTTACTTACATTTTTTAATAGTTTAGAGGGGCATTCAAGAAGGATAGGTAAATTCTTTAGTATCATTGGTATTGACACAATTTCTTAAGGCTTTTAGACCAAAATCATAAAAAATTGAAATGGTAGCTTTCTATACAAGCAAACATGTTATGTACCTAGGGATATAATATTGTAATGTATATAGTTTAATGTAGATGCTAACATGTGGCACACATCCCTTAAGTTTGTTATATTGAGTAAAAAATTATAATGAGTAGGTCTATATATGGGTTTAATGGTTTACCCCTCCATTATGTTATTAGGAGGAGGTGAATATTGTTGTAAGAATAGGTGAGCAGTATGATATGCATTTCAGATCTCTTGGAGATATAGCATGGAGTGGCTTCTTCCATAAGAAGTATTGTATAGTGTTACCCAACCTTAATGGTTTATTTTATTTCTACATGTATTAGATCTTAGGGCATATTGGCCCATGAACATCTCATGTGGTGTATGATATATCTTCTACATTGTCTTATTCCCAATATTATATGTGTGGATCTTATCAAGTGGTATTAGAGCTTCGATTTGTGTAAAGGTGAGGATGAAACCCTAACTTTTTTAAGATTCACTTGTATCTTTCAAAAAGCTACAATTTTTTCTATAATTATTTTATTGAAGTTGGATGATTTGATAAGGAAGCTACAATCCAAAACTTAGTTTTTGATCATCAATATTGAGTGACTTCTTGCAATTTTAGCTTTTCATAAATTCACTCTATAGGCTACAAATCATGGAAATTTTCTAATTTTTTTTACATTTTTGTAAAGCTCGTCAAAATTCATTAGGGGTCTATTATTTGTATTTCTAAAATTGAGGCCAACAACATCATGAATTGATCCGAACAAAGTTGGGTCAATGATATGATAGAAAGGTGATCTATTGAAAGAATTATGTTTTAAAAAAACCTCATTCAATGGATTTGCCTAAGTTTGATGGGAGTGGTAATGCATTCGAATGGTTGTTCCATTATAAAATAGCTTATGGTCAAAATATACTGAAAAATAATTTTTGATTTATAGATAGAAGGTGAAGTTAACCAATGGTTTATGTCATTGTATAGACATTTCTTGATTGTATGAATTGGAAAAAGTTTTCTTAAATAAATGGGCACCAAAGGAAATAATAGAATAAGGAGGAGAGGGAGAGGGAGAAGATGACGGAGGAGAAGAAGAAGTAGAAGGAGAAGAGGATGATGAAGGGAAGACGGAGGATAAAATTACATGTATTTTAGCTCCAACGAAGGAAGAAATTCAATTCTTCAATTTCATGGATGTATTAGAAAGGCAAAGGTTATTGTTTCTATAAACCTTAGCAACAAGTATAATTTCATCATCATAAGAAACTATAGGTATAATCAAAGCAAATCAAAGACAGTCAAATAGAGGGTAAGCATATTCAAATTTTTTATGATTTGAAGCTCTCAATGGATAAATATGTTTTGCATTCAATTTTTATGTTGTGAATATGAATGGGTTGGATATTGTTCTTAGATATCCTTGGTTGGAATCTTTGGGGATAATATACATTAATGTACAAAAGAGGTTCTTGAAGATTTTGTAGAAAGAAAAAGTTACATTGTAGGATATTACACATAATGATGACCAAAGGAAAGTCAACGTAGAGCAAGTTTAGGAATCTACTGAAGATTGCATCAAAGAATCAAAGGACAAACAAGAGGAGTGAGATGTAAAGAAAAAAGAGGAAAAGACTATTTCTCTTCATGAGCCAACAAAACAAGTGGCAACAAATGGTGAAGAACCAAAGAAAGTACTAATGAAAGCAAAGGATGCAATATATAGGCATCCACGTCATTGGGAGAGGTAAGAATCATGGAGGAAACCATCATAGAGGCATGATACTACATGGAATTAGTAGGCCAATCACTATTGTTATGGAACTTTTTCCCTGAGAAGTGAATTAAATAAATAAAGTTCGTAAAAACTTTAGAGAGTAAAAATAAATATATATAAAAAAAGAGAATAGAAGAAAATAAGAAGGAATGTAAAAAAAAAGGTTACTTTCGAGTTAAAATAAAGGTTAAAAAACCTTATTTATAAGTACACTCTTATTGGAGTGTGTTTCACGGGAAGTTAATTATTTGTAATAGTATTTATGGAAGGGTGTGATATTTGGAACCACTCTTTGGATTAATATTTTAACCCGTGAAAATAATGTAAAAGAAAAGGACAACGGAAAAATAAAAGAAAAGGGAATACAAAAATTTGGAAGGCACACAAGAGTGAAGGTTTTGGTTCTAGTTGGCATTTAAACATTTGGAGAAGGGGCACACAACATGTGCCCAACTTGGGGTACAACGTACACCCAGGAGTGTCCTGGCCAGGGTTGTGTTTATGTCGTAAAGACAAGTTGGTTCTGTGCAAGAACCGATTCCTCTGGGGGTGTTTGTGTCAAAAAAAAGTCAGGGCCAGTAACCCTATCTCTATGTGTGGAATAGTTGCTTCGAGAAACTATTAAAGATACATATTATTTCCATTGCCTATAATTTAATGTTCTCTATGTTAATTTATCATCTCTTGTCAATGTTATAAATGCCATTATTTTGATATTTATATTATTGCTCAAGTGATTAATTATTGTTGTTCCTTTTATTTACTAATGCTCCAATATGTATGCCCTTATCATTAAATAAATTGAAACATCTTTAATTTTTCTATTGTTGGAGAATAGTTACGTTACAACTATGGATCTACATGGAATCAAAGGATCAACTATAACGATCAATGGCATCATAGAAGTAATGGCTATTTGTGACACAAAAGAGAACTTAGTATGATGAGGAATGGAATCAAATGGGTGTAGCCAAATATGGATCAAGGATGTGATCTAGGTACCATCAACCTAAAACCACCACGAAATGTTAGAAATTTGAAATAGAGCATAACTCAAGAACTTTTTCAGAGAGATTTTAAGCTACGAAAACTATAAATGAATAAACAAAAATAGGCCAAAGATTTCGAGAGATATGCAAATGTTAAGATGACAGAATTGCATTACAAGCTAACAAAAAGAATATGCTAGAAAAAAATTACCAAATACAAGCTAGTTAGTGAGTTTATATAGACTAGGGAGAGGGTGGGGATGGAAAAACCAACCAATAGGGAGAGTGATGAGCCTGGACATATATATGTTTATTTTCATAACAGACACTACAATACTCTTTATCATTATGGATTTGGCACATTTAAATGCATAATTAAATAGTTATAACTACTTTATGAATGATGTATGATGTGTTTCCTATTTATTTTTCAAAGGTAGACTCCTATTTGATTGTTGCTATAACTTTTGGTTTATATGCATGGATATATGTGATTTTGTGATATAGACAATTGTTGGACTTGTAAACTAGGTGCTCTAGACCCCTCTAGAGTCGCCCATAAAGGGGAAATAGTCAACTCTAAATAGCTCCAGAGCACCCCCTGCACTATAACTGATCATCCCTTCCTCAAGTGAGCAATTGGTTGACAAGTTTCGCACTAATCTCAGTGTCAACATGTACCATTGACTCTAACTACTTCGTCAGTCCTTCGGCTAATGTCAACTCTCTTTATGCCCTATTAGCTCTAGTTCAAAGGACAATTCAACTGAATAACTAAAGCTCTACTTCAATTTAAGTTCCTATAATTTAGGCCCCGCCTTCTATGTGTCTCACCGTCAATCACAAATTCCCTTTCTTTGATTGAACTAATGACATCTTTAGCTCTTTAATAATAAGTTCTTAATTTTAAGAATAAGGATCGAAAAGAGTTCAGTTCTAGTTGAGTCTCTAGTTCGGTTCGATTTAGTCTAATGAATAAGGCTCGTGTGTATAAAAGTGAGCCAAAAAGGTAGTAGGAAGTTAGTCCTTTTCTCTATTTTTCAGTATTATCTTCAAGAAACATTTTTCCTTTCCTTCATGTAAGCATGCCCATTTGGTTTTCCATTACATGAAAATAAAAGAAACATTATCCTGATTTGGTGTTAGCTTAGATCCTTCCAAATAGGGAGTTGGGCCTACTCTACCTAAAGGAGGAGATCTCACGATATTTTGGTCTTTATGATTACATTTCTTTGATGTGTATTAGAGTTTATACGGTGTGATTAAAATTGATTATGTGTTGTCATTCTATTATTGTTTACCTACAAGTTATCATAAGAGAAAAAACACAAAAACATTTATCTTTCCAGCATTCATCTTTCTAAGCAGCAATCTTGTTTAACTTTGTTGAGCATTATTGTTGAGCATAGATTAAGATGTTTTCCATCTTTGTTGTTAGTTTATTTCTTTCTATTCAAAGCATTTACTTTTGTTTGTGTGTTCAATTGAGAAATAGCATAGAATGAAGTTATTTTGATTCATGTATTCCAATATGTGTGTTTCCAACAGTAGTAGCATAGATTTCAATTTGGTGTGCTTTCATTTCATTCGTGTGAACAGTAGCGTAGAATCTATTTTGTCTTTGAATTCCAATTTAGAATAAAATCACTTTAGAAACTACCAAAGACCTTACCACAGATAGCTCCACACACTGACCCCGATTGACAAAATTAAATGATAAGGAAATTAACCTCTTTCTTCTGCATCCAACAATTTCTTCTCCTGTCAACCTTCTTCATCATGAGATTGTCCGTCTCACGCCTTCTGCCGTCTCCCCGTCCAATCTCACGAGGGGGCATCCTGTCGTTAAACTTGTACCAGGGGCAAACTGGGGCATGTATCAATGTCAAAAATTCTTTTTCTTTGAAACAACATGATAAAACACATTGCATCAAAGAGGGGCAAAATGTATACACCTAAAATTGACATGACTCTACTTGAAGACATGATATTTCCACAGTCCATGATATGACTCTACTTAAAAAAATATTTTAAATATTTATTTCACCTTCGCATTCCTCTATCAATAAATAAATACATTTATTTATTTATTTGATTCACTTCCTCTCATTTAATTAAATAAATTACCTTTTATTTAATTAATTAAATTCATCTACATCAACTTCATTCTTCTAAATAATTAAATAATTTCAATTATTTAATTAAAATCTTTTATTCTTCCAAATTTAAATAAAATGCAAATTCTCCACTAAATAAAATATATTTTTATATTTTATTTTATTCTTCAAATATCTCCACAAAATAAAATATATTTCTATATTTTATTTATTCCTCTCAATTATCTACAAAATAATTAAATAAATTATTTTTATTTAATTATGCATTCTTATCTTCAAAAAATCATTCTTATCTTTTAAAAATACTTTCCTCTTGTCGCATAAAAGCAAAAGCTGAGTTACAAAAGCAAAAGCAGTTTTAAAGCATCTTTAAAGCAAATCTTCTCTTAAATTAGAAAAATAAATTTTAATTTAAGAAAATCAAATCTCATCCTCATCAAGAGAGGAGTTAACTCAACAAGGCTGCTTTTCGAATGACATGTGTCCTTCTTCCATTTGTTGCACGTTCCTCAACAATCCTCCTCCGTCGATCTTCTCTTTTCTTCTCAACCATAGATCTTCCCTCACCTTTTTCTATAAATACAACTTTCTTCTCTTCATTTCATAGATCGATCATTGAGCGAACTTATGCTACAGAAATACAAGCACACTTCTTAACACTTCATAGCATCTTCCTCACATTTGTGTTTGAAGCTCATCTTCAAATACAAGCAAGTATCCTAGCCATTCTACTCTTGTCATCTTCAACAAGCAAGGGAGCACACGCTTCTGAGGGCTTCACATTTACCAAGATCAAGAGCTGATAGGCGAATAATGGAAGACATAAGGTAAGAGGTGTAAGTATCACTTTGTTGTTATTAAAATCCTTTGTATCTTCATATTTCATTAGTGTTTGGGTTTCATTATTCATTGATTTGATTAACCTATTTTCCCCCTCACATTTTGGCGCCCACCATGGGGCCCTTGCCCCTCTATCTAATCAAAAAACTGAGTGTTTTTAAGTGATAGGTCCGTACAGGTGCAGGTATAGAGTTCTGAAAGAAACTTTCGGCGCATCTGCCCTCTAAAACGAAATCGGCGCATGCGAAAAATTGGCGCATCCGACCTCCTAAACGGCGCATCTGCATTTTGATTCAGTGCATCCATACTCCGGCGCATATACCTCTCCTGACGGTGCATTTACTCTGTTTTACGACGCATTTAATCTTTTAATGCATTTGTATTGTATTTTGACTCATTTGCATTCTGTAATGGCGCATATGTAAAACACTGCATGCACTATTTGTTTCTACGCATTCAGACTACAGTGCAGCGCATCTGAATTGGCTTTCTATTTTTTGAGTTTTTTCGATTTTGGGTGTTTGAGCTAACAATCGTTTTTGCAGGGTTAGTGGCTGGAATAGGTCATTTAGATGCTTTGCCTAGTTCATTTAGACTAATTAGGGGAAAAGTAAACAAGTGTATCGCATACAACTTCCACATAGTTTCTAACTAGGATGGAAAGTAACTGAACCCATTGTTGTCTTTTGCATTGTTGATTTATTTTCCTAGTTAGACCATTGCTATCTTTACAAACGGGAAAATGAACATTGTTATGTCTTAATCACTTCCAAGTTAACAATCGTGTGAGTGCACAAGTAGAGTAGCCCATTTAGTTTTTCTAATTTTAACTAGGTTGGATTAACCATTGTATTATGTGCTTGCGAATGACAATAGGCTTATGCTCTCCCCTTAACTAGGTGACCAAAGTGCCAGACTTGTCATTCTATTTGTTAAACCTTTAGGGGGGCCTGCCCTTGGATGCACGCTTGTCTAAATGGGAACGACCCTGAGTGGTAACAGGCTAAAGCCAAGCCCTACCAAGCCACTTAAAATAAATTGTGCTTGAGGTGAAAACCTCAAGCAACGAGTGCTGATGTGTTACACCGACGACCAACCTCCCCCAAAACCCTCTAAGGCATAACCCTTTGAGGCTGGGAGACTCCATAACAGAGAGTAGCGTCACCGCACGTGTAGCCACTCGAACAGTTGCCCTGACTAAGAACCAATTGTGTAGCAAGCCAAAAACCCCTATTTGTTGATGTAGAGTGTGGAGCTCTTGAAGCGGCCTTGATTCAAGTGACTCTTAGTAGAGGTAGCAGGGACAATCCTAAGGTTCAGTGTGGGTATGAGCCTAAGGAAACCCGAATCTGGTATGCGTGAGAAATGAGTGCCATGGAGGGGATCCGGTGCTACCAGATTCTGGAGCTACATGCTTTGAGTGGCACAGCTAGAGGATTCAACGAATATTATCATATCCAGCCTAGGTTGTACTTGTTTTGAGTCAAAATAGTCCAAAAAAATACAAAAAAAATATAAAAAGATAAAAATCATGAAAAACTTCTATGTGTTTGCTGTGTTTTTGCCATAATTGAACATCAGACTATTCAGAAACACTAAGTTTTTCAAACCAAAAAAAAAAGAAGAATCCTGAAAACGTTCCAAAATCTTCCAAAATTTTGAGAAAACAAGACAAAAGTCAGAGTTGCACATTTGTCACGACCTGTAGCGCATTCAATCTGACTTTCAGCATAGTTAAACTCTATTGCGATGCATTTGAAGCATCACCAGTGTTGCGCATTTGATCCAACTTGTAGCGCATTTGCACTCTGTTCTGGCGCATTTGTTTTTGCGCATCCAAACCAGTAAGCTTTTCTGGTCTTATGTCAATGGCAAACCAATTAGAATATATTGGTCAAAAACTCCAATACCTGCACTTGCAAATAAACTTAGATCCCTCGCCCCAAAATTGTGTAGCAATTTCTCAACAATTCCAAGTCTTAGAACAAGAAATGGCAATCTTGCGAGCTAAACAAGCCAATACTAGCTATGCCTGGCCCTAAACTCGTACATCCTTTTCCCATACTCATGACAAGGCAAGCACCACCTCAAGTCAGAAATCATATACCACCCCATCTACTAGTCCTCCTTCATCACCTTCTAAGACACATATTCCAAAACATACCAGTTCTACACCAACACCACCATCTAGTTCCTCAAACTCTAAATGGATGACCAAAAAAGAATCAAATGAGTGGTGGGAAAGAGTTTTTCCAAATTTATACAACCAGAGAAAAGCTAGAGAGAAAGCTAAATCCCCTCATTCACCTATCCATACACCTACCAATGATGTGATCCAAGGGCTACTAGCAGAGAGTCAACCATGTCCCCAAATTCTGGTCCTTGACCTTACCAAAGATTCTTCCAATCCCATGTCAAATCCTACAGCACCTTCATGTCATCTGCAAACCCTTGAGCTTATCGAAGAACCTCCTACCATGAACCAAAGTCAAGGTCAGTCAAACATCCATGTTGTTAACCAAGAAGCTATCCAAGAGCTATCCACTTCCATTCAAGAAGACCAAGAGCTATGTCAAGAGCACACCTTAGAGCACGTGGAAACATCCACCCTTTGTCTAAATCAAGATCAAAACACCCCCATCCAATTTCAAACCATTCATAACCTTTATCTCTTCCATGATCAAGATAATACCTATGAAGAATCTATCCATGAGCAACTTGATCCTATACATGGGAAAGAGATCCAATTCCAACCCGTTCATAATCTATACCTTCTCTATGATCTAGATACTACCTTTTATGAAGAAGATGTCCATGAACAACTTGATCCCATACCCCTTCATGAGCAAGAAACCTCCATTACTTCTATCCCTCTTACATCTAATCCCGTCCATGATCTAACAACTTCCGCTTCCTCTGATGAGACACTTGCCTCCCAAGTGCACATGAATGATCAACCTAATAACTTAGATCCTAAAGAGCATAATGATGATCAAGATTCTAGTGATCCTTCACCATCCATTATTGACCAAGCTACAAATCCATCGTCTTATATCCTTGGGCTTACTACCTTCATGCATGAATGTTCTTCCTTAGAACACCAACAACCATTATCTGCTATCTCGCCTTCCTCATCCAATAAGGAACTCGCTGTTAGTGCACCTATACATAATCCCATGGTCCACCACATACTCCAGAATATGAACTATCAAGGTAAAGGCTTAGGCCTTCATGAACAAGGTATTTTGGAACTTATCCATGTCAATGTTCCTCCACCTTCATACGGCCTTGGATACATACCCCAAGGTGAGCAATCTCAAGATGTTGGTACTTCCTCCACTCCTCCTAAGTCTACTACTTTCCATCGCAAACCCTATCATATCCCCAAAACATATGTCGCCATTCCACCTCCATCATCCTACATTTGTCAAAAGCATGTGACCATACACCTTCCACCATCCAATCTACCTTCGCTACTTCCAACTCCTAATAGCCTTCCGTGCATCCTACCTCCACTTCTTCCAACACCTTATCCATCCATCTATAAATCCTCTAAATATCCCAATCATGGCCAACAAATGCACATGTTGTCTAAACAATGAGCTTCCACCAACCTCACTTCCGCCATCCCCAGAGGATTCAAAAGCACAAATCTGGATGCCCCTACCTATAAAGTCAAAAATCCTAAGCATCCTCATGACCTAGGCTACAAAAGCCGAGAATTAAAGAATTATCCATATCAAAAGTTGCATACACCCATACACCTCAATGCCAAACTGAAAAAGGTGTGGGTCCCCAAGCAACAACTAATTTACTCTAAAGCTACACAAAAGCTGCATACACCCAAACTCATACCTTCACAAGCAAAGTCTAAAAGCAAAATGGTTTGGGTACCTAAGCAAAAAGCCCTCAAGTCAAATGAGGCATCCACCTCTAAAACATCCCAACCATCCACTTTCTCCCATGCCATCCACAAGTATCAAATCCTTCCATCCCACATGACAAACAAAAATCAAAAGTATACTAAGTCTATGTGGGTCCCTAAAGGCCTACATCATTCATCTACCAAGAAAAAGTCTCCATTGCTTCCCACACCACCTGCCTATCATAAGCTTCAATATTTATCACGGTATGTGCAACCATTGGTCATGGTTCCCTTCCATTCCACAACACTTCCGTATAACTCCATATCTTCCTCGTCCTATGGTCCATACTTTTGCATAAACCTTTCTTCCATCCTTGCATAAGTCCTTATGTATTCTGCATCATCATCCACTATCACACCTTCCATAATCCGCTATCTACATACTCATATCTCACTTTCATGCACTCCCTTACCAACATCTATAAGAACACTTGACATGGTCCATTCGACAGCATCTATCTAGCGGGACTATCACCTTTTAAGGAACTAGATACTTGAGTCTCTCCTTATCCATATCCACCTTCTCCTATCTAAATATTCAAAAAAAAAAAAAGTAAAGAGAAATCCCTTCATCCAATGGTGAAAACTTGGCAAACAGGCGCCTTGGATAAGTACCATGATGAAAACCTAGCAAACAGGCGTCATGTGTAAGTTGATCTTATATGTCACCTACACTTGGGGGCACCTTGTCTCATCAGCATATCATTTTTCTCCTACCAGTTTCCTTTCATACCATTTCCTATCCTATTCCTCTACCCATTACATACCTATCTTGTCGTGTCCATCCATCCTGATCTTCCTTTCCTCTATTTTTTGGTCTTGATAAAGATTGGGGGCACAATGTTGACAAATGTTCTAGATGTCTCTTGACATACCTTATCCCTCCAAAACCACACAAATCCTTCATTATCCTCTCATCCTCCTGTCGTCATAAACATTGTCATGAAAACTCCTACGTATTCTACCTACAATGGGGCATGTTATTCCTATGCGACATAGTCCTTGGAGATCACATCTTGGATTCCTTCTATCCACTATTGCCCATTGCCATACATACCCGTTCCGTTCTTTATCACCCATTACATCTGCCTATCCATGGTGTTTCCCTTGTCATCAGTATCTAGCATTAAGGCTATCCATAATTCTTATCTAGTATCCTATCCACAGTGTCAGGCTAGCATAGCCTCTGTCATCAGTGTTATCTGTTCCATAGTTGTTCCATATATGTTCCATGTCTGATCCCTATATGACCCGTATCTGTTCCATATCATGTCTTATCCGATCCATAGCTTCGGTCCATTAGGGTTCTCCCTAAACTACGTCGCCTCTGAGCTGTCACGTAGGCAAGGCCATTATCAATATGCCCCCGAGGCTCCGCTTCCCATCCATCCCATGTCTTGTCGTCTATCCCTCTATCCATCCGTGTCCACACCCTTTCACCAGGCATGCAAGCGCAACAAAAACAAGCTTCCTCAAACAAAATTCTTGGCACAAAGCATCAACCTGTCCAAAGCAGCGCACCATACCGAAACACTCAAGCTAATTCTATATCAATTATGGCAAAAAAACACATCTAATGCAAAGAATGTTTTGTTAACAGGTTAACTTACAAGGTCTTGGATTTTTGTCATTATGTCTTCCTATGCTACTCGAGGATGCCAAAAGCTAGAGATGCTATGATGGGGGCATAATCTTTTCCTTTGTCTGTTGTTTGTGGATCAAACTTTAGTAATGTGATGACTTCTGTCTAACGACATGATCAGTAAAAGATCATCAAGGACTTCAGAGGTCTGAACATGAAAAAGGGCAATCCTTATCTGTTGAAATGCAAGGAGTACTCAAGTCATTTAGATTCAATTTTGACTAGATGCTTGTATTAACTTGCTATATCAAAATCTATGTAAGTAATACTCAGGTCATCTCGGTTTAATTATACCTAGATGCTTGTATTTTCTTACAACACAATAAAGCCCAATGATGAAATAAGCACTTCAAAATACTTGCTATATCAAGATGACAAATATCCATATCCATATCCATACCATATTCAATTGCAGTTCATATCCCTATCCATATCCATAACGTATCCAATTGTGTCTCATATCCGTATCCATATCCAAATACATATCTCCATATCCCATGCAATAAAATTCTATGCAGAGTATCAATGTTTGCAAAAGCTTGTGATTCCTTCTATCGAGTCATTCTTTTATCAATCAAATTTCTATCATTGTATCTCTCATCAACAATTCTAGCTGTCAATCTGAGCAGTGATCAAAATGCAAGTCTATCCTTAATCCATACCAATCAAGTCAAGCCAATCTTGTCAAATTATCCAATCGCAATCAGCGGTCTTGATCCTAATCTTGTCGTAAACCATATCAATCAGCCATAACTATCCTTCGTGTTGCTCTAGGGATATATCGTTCCCCGCCGTGACAACACTATCATATATTGTTATCATATCAAATGTCTTAGATAGGATGTTGCGTTGTCGAAACCAGACCTGGAGTCTTATACAACATGTTTCATTCCTGAAACCAGACATCATCGATCTATATCATTGGTTTACCGCTTGACCGAGGCAATACCTTGCCTGTTCTTGTATCATTTGTGCATGTTGGCTTACTTGCTTGCGTGTGTCATCATTTTATCTTGCATCACATATCATTCACCTCTTTCTTCTGCATCCAACAATTTCTTCTCCTGTCAACCTTCTTCATCGTGAGATTGTCTGTCTCACGCCTTTTGCCGTCTCCCCGTCCAATCTCACGAGGGGGCATCCTGTCGTTAAACTTGTACTAGGGGCAAACTGGGGCATGTATCAATGTCAAAAATTCTTTTTCTTTGAAACAACGTGATAAAACACATTGCATTAAAGAGGGGCAAAATGTATACACCTAAAATTGACATGACTCTACTTAAAAAAATATTTTAAATATTTATTTCACCTTCGCATTCCTCTATCAATAAATAAATACATTTATTTATTTATTTGATTCACTTCCTCTCATTTAATTAAATAAATTACCTTTTATTTAATTAATTAAATTCATCTACATCAACTTCATTCTTCTAAATAATTAAATAATTTTAATTATTTAATTAAAATCTTTTATTCTTCCAAATTTAAATAAAATGTAAATTCTCCACTAAATAAAATATATTTTTATATTTTATTTTATTCTTCAAATATCTCCACAAAATAAAATATATTTCTATATTTTATTTATTCCTCTCAATTATCTACAAAATAATTAAATAAATTATTTTTATTTAATTATGCATTCTTATCTTCAAAAAATCATTCTTATCTTTTAAAAATACTTTCCTCTTGTCGCATAAAAGCAAAAGCTGAGTTACAAAAGCAAAAGCAGTTTTAAAGCATCTTTAAAGCAAATCTTCTCTTAAATTAGAAAAATAAATTCTAATTTAAGAAAATCAAATCTCATCCTCATCAAGAGAGGAGTTAACTCAACAAGGCTGCTTTTCGAATGACATGTGTCCTTCTTCCATTTGTTGCACGTTCCTCAATAATCCTCCTCCATCGATCTTCTCTTTTCTTCTCAACCATTGATCTTCCCTCACCTTTTTCTATAAATACAACTTTCTTCTCTTCATTTCATAGATCGATCATTGAACGAACTTATGCTGCAGAAATACAAGCGCACTTCTTAACACTTCATAGCATCTACCTCACATTTGTGTTTGAAGCTCATCTTCAAATACAAGCAAGTATCCTAGTCATTCTCCTCTTGTCATCTTCAACAAGCAAGGGAGCACACGCTTCTGAGGGCTTCACATTTACCAAGATTAAGAGCTGATAGGCGAATAATGGAAGACGCAAGGTAAGAGGTGTAAGTATCACTTTGTTGTTATTAAAATCCTTTGTATCTTCAGATTTCATTAGTGTTTGGGTTTCATTATTCATTGATTTGATTAACCTATTTTCCCCCTCACACATATTATGTATCAGTATCTCATGGGAGAGAGAGGAAATCAAGATTCCCACGTTTTCCTTTGATTCCTTTCTATTTTGGGGTATGATAGTTGTCATAAGTTGTCATACATAGTCATAAATTCCCCCGCCACTTGTGATTTACTAAGATTTTTGAAATCTTCATGCAAATGGACACCTCACAAAACCCAATGGCCCTTTTTGAGCCTCAAAATATTTAATTTAATATTTAATTGTCCTCTTGAAATAGATATTAGTTTGACAATATTAAATATTAAATATTTATTCTTCTTATGCTTGCCCAATTAACCCACGGAAGAATAAGATGGGTTAATATTGAACATTAATTAATTATTTTAGAAAGGGGACATGACAAGTCATCCCTCCTGGAAATTGCTTGTCCTCAAGCAATGCAAGTCTGGATGGTCAAGAATTTTTGGTCCTTCCCATGTTGCATCTTCCACTGGTAAATTCTTCTATTTGATCAAATATTTTGAAATGCTCCTGTTCCTCAATCTTTTATCCCTTGTTTCCAAAATTTTTTCAGGATTCAGAATCAATTTTCCTTCATCATCCAAAGGTGGTAAATCAGATGAAGACACAATTTGTTGTCCAAGAACCTTCTTCAAATAAGAAACATGAAATACATCATGTATCCTACTGTTTGGAGGAAGCTCCAACTCATAAGCCACCTCGCCAATTTTCTTGATGATCCTATAAGGCCCAAAGAACTTAGGCTTAAGCTTTTCAGCCCCACTCTTCTTCAAAGAGCTCTATTTATATGGCTGCAATCTAAGAAATACTAAGTCTCCCACCTCAAAAAATCTTTCTGTTCTCTTCCTATCTGCATATATTTTTGTCAGTTTTGTGCTTGCCTCAAGTTATCTTTTAGTGACCTTATGATCTCTTGACTATGATTGATAAGATCACTAGCTGTAGGTACTCTACTGTCTAAAAATATCAAATCAGCAAAAGAAAGTGCATCATAACCATAAAGAGCTTGAAATGGAGGCATACCAATCGACATATGATGTGATGTATTGTAACAGTACTCTCCCAAGTGCAACCATTTGACCCAAGTAGTTTGCTGATCTGAAACATAATTCCTCAAATACCCCTCTATCCACTTGTTAACAATTTATGTTTGTCCATCTATATGTGTATGATAACTTGTGCTTGGTGTGAGTTCTATTCCTGTCAAGTAAAAGAGTTCCTTCCAAAAAGAACTAAGGAACCTACTATCTCTCACTAACAATGTTCTTTGGCATACCGTGCAGCTTAAATATCTCTTTGAAAAACATCTCTGCTACTTGAGAAGCCTTAAATTATGAAGTGACGGGAAAGAAATGAGTATATTTTGTTAATCTATCCACCACCACATATATACAATCCTTACCTTGTACCTTGGGAAGTCCTGTGATAAAGTCCATGGAAATGCTCTCCCATTTCTATTTAGGAATTAGAAGCAGTTGTAGGAGACCTGCGGGAAAAATCTGCTCACCTTTGTTCCTTTGGCAAGTCATACACTCTTTGATATGCTTGTGGACATCCTCTTTTAGCCTTTCTGAGAAAATCTCTCACGGATCTGCCTATATGTTTTGAAGTAACCTTGATGACCAACCAAGGGAGTGTCATGGAAAGCTCTTAAAATCTTTTCCTTGATTTTTGATTCAGGAACAAGGAAAATTTGGTTCTTGTAATAAATCAGCCCATAATTCATTGTGTACCTATCATCTTCTACCAAATCATCCAACACATTAGATGAAAAAGTATTTTTGACATATTCAGCAATGATAGAATCTTTCCACTCTGCGGAAATAGAAGATAATGAACACAAAGTTGGCTTCCTAGAAAGTGCATCTGCTACCACATGTCTTTTACCCTTCATATATTCTATTTCAAAATCATATGCTTACAGCTTGCTTACCCACCTTTGTTGGTGATCATTCAAATCTTTTTGATCAAGAAAATACTTCAAACTATTATGATCAGTTTTTACAACAAACTTCCCACACAAGATATTATCTGAACTTCTCTAGTGCATGCATAATTGCCAACATTTCCTTGTCATAAATGTGATATGTTTTCTCTAAATTGTTTAGTTTCCTACTTTCAAAAGCAATTGGATGTCCCTTTTGAGTTAGGACAACCCCAACACCTTCACCAAAGGCATCACATTCTACTACAAAAGGCAATGAAAAATCAGGAATAGCAAGCACAAGGCATGAACTCGTTACCTCCTTAAACTTGTCGAAAGGTTTCTGAGCTTCTTCAGACCATGCAAAGGCTCCCTTCTTAGTCAAATCAGTCAATGGAACAACAAGCTAAGAAAAAACATTTACAAACCTCCTATAATAGCAACATAGCCCAAAGAATCCTTTCAACTGTGTAAGATTTGTAGGTGGAGGCCAATCAAGTATTGCTTGAATCTTATGTTGATCTACTTGAACACCCTTGGAACTTATGACATATCCCAAGTAAAGGATCTCAGTTAATCCAAACTCACATTTGGACAACTTAGCAAAGATTGCTACTCCAAAATACCCAAAACTGTATCTAGATGTTCCAAGCGTTCCTTCCAAGTTTTACTATCAATCAATATATCATCAAAGAAAACCAAGACAAATTTCCTGAGTTGCTTACTAAATACCTTATTCATGCATGATTGGAAAGTTGCTGGTGCATTAGTTGAAAGTTGCTTATCAATCTTGGATAAGTAAACAACTCCTTGCAACTCATTAATGAGTTCATCTATCCTTGGGATAGGATATCTATTCTTAATGGTCTTCTTCTTTAAAGTCCTGTAGTCTATGCACATCCTCAAAGTGCCATCTTTCTTCTTCACAAGAACCATAGATGATGCAAAAGGACTAGAACTTGGTCTAATGAATCCCATATCTAAGAGATCTTTGATAGTCTTCTCCATCTCTTCCTTGTAACCCCTTGGATGTATGTATGGAATAGTTATAACAGGTTTGGCATCCTGTTCTAACTCTATAACATGCTAAATTCCCCTATCTGGAGGTAGTCCTGGAGGTATATCACTGAAAACAATACTATGCTTATCTAAAATTTCTTGAATTTCAAAATGAAATTTACCTTTTCCATTTGAAGAGATGGAAGGACGGATTAGACAAGTGGTTGCCCAAGCAAATTGACCTCCTGTGAAGGTCCTCTCCATCTTCTTTGCTATCACCACTCTTGGAGCTCCATTCAAAATCCCTCTAAGTACAACCTCTTTGCCTTCTGACTGAAACTTGAACTCCATAGTTTGATAATTTTGATAGTGTCCTCCAATAGAATGCAACCATTGAACACCTAAGACAACATCAGTTTCACCAATACTAATAACATAAAAATCATCACAAACCTTGTAGTCTCCCATAGTTATGCTCAATTGTTTGACCACTCTAGTGCATGGTATAGTGAATCCATCTGCAACAGTCACATTGAAACATTCAAATTCTTCGGTCTTCAAGTCTTTCTTCATTACTAACCCTTCATCAATAAAATTGTGGGTTGCCCCACTATCAATCAAAACAGTCATTTGTTGCCCTACTAACACTCCATGAACCCTGAAAGGATGATATCTTGGTGCTCCCAAAAGTGCAGCTAATGAACCTTGTTTTTTAGTCTCCTCTTCAACCTCAAGTTTAGAATCCTCTATGTCATGAAACTCCTCATTACCATCTGAGTTTGAATCCTTATCTGAGACAACCTCTATATAATGGACTTGTCCCTTTCCCAAACTCCTATGTCCAGGGACCCAAGGCTCTCTGCAAGAAAAACAAAGTTTCTTCCTCCTAATCTCATTCCTTGTTTCTTCATCCATCTTCTTTGCAATATTAGGAGTTGTACTCTTCTATACAGGTGCAGGTGCATGGAATGGTTTCTTCTAAAATCCTCCTTTAGGATGCCATGCGTTTGGTTTGGAGGAGTGTGGGAAAGCATTTTTTGGAATTGATGGCTCAATGGTTAGGGCCCTCTTGATAGCTTCTTGTAAAGTGAGAGGTGGAAAAGATCTGACAAACCCCCTAAGAGGTTCAGTGAACCCCATGATGAATAGATGTACTCTTCATTTCTCTAATATTTTAGGTACCATTACTGCAATCTTTTGAAAGTCTACTATATACTCACTTACTGAATTCTTTTGCTTAATTTCAGATAGCTGGCTGAAATATTCTTCTTCCTCTTTCAGTTCATACTTGTCAAGAATCTTCTATTTAAATTCATCAAAAGTTTGTACTTAATCATGTCCCAATGTAGTGCAACCATGGTACCACCATTCATAGGCTTCTCCTTCCAAATGCAAAGTGACAAACTGAATTGCATCTTTCTCTTTCATGGGGTTGAGCATAAAGTATGTTTCTATCTTTTGCAGCCAATCCCTAGGTGAAATCTTCTCACTTCCATCGAAGAAGGCTGCTGTTAATTTTCCCAACTTGTGTTTCAATTCTTTATTTTTGTTATTTCTCTTCTTTTGAGATTCACCTCTTCTCAGGAACTCTACATATTCTCCCCAAGACATATCATCCTTGATCTCATCTGCCAATGCATTGTATTCTCCACGCCACTTGTTAAGGGTCTCCGTATTGAACAAACTAGTAGCTACAAACTCAACTTGTTTAGGTTCCTCTTTAGGTAGGAATAAGGGTTTGTTTGCAGCCCCTGAATTTTGTCTCAATTTCCTTTCCTTTTCCATTGTTACTGTTGTTTGCACCTAAAGTACTGCCACCATTGTTTCCATTATTATTGTTGTTGTTCTAAATCCATTGCATCATTTGACCAAACATTTCAGCAAGTCTGGTTTGTGCCTCGATCATTTGATTAAATTTTCTTGAAGCATCATCTTCTTCTACATTTCTCCTATCTGCCATTGTTTCCCCCGATTGCAATTTCTCTTGCTCTCTCCTCAAATATCTAATTTCTCTGTCACTCAGTATCATCAATCATTTGAAAAATCTATAGGATGGAAAGATCATGCTCTAATACCACTATAATGAGCCAAACTAAAAAATAATATTTCACATCAGTTTTGAAAATGAATTTAAATATCTTCACCAATTTTGCACCAAATTTGGCAAAACTAGCTAGCTAGTCTTTCGCCGGATTAACACCCAAAATATGAAACTTCACCAAAATGTTTTTTCATCGATTTCTAATGTAAATAACATGTTATAAGATCTGAGATACTGATTTATAGCAGCAACAAACAATACAACTTTGAACAACAAGATTTGGGCAAAACCCACAAAAATTGCTAACACTGTCAATCACCGAAATACACCAAAAACACACAAAACTGATATTGTTTGATTTTATGATGGAAAGTACATGAAATATGATCTGATACCATTAAAATAATAGCAGCAAACACTTACAACACTTAGCATCAAACTACACAACCAAATCTTAACAACAAGCTGAAATACACATTGGGTATTCTAACCCACAAAGCCAAAATCAACACAACACTACCCACAACTCCCAATGCTGATCTCTGGCATTAGAAATGGAAATATACATCTACTACACATCAAACAAAAGGAAATAACAACAGCAACTCTTTCCAGCACTTCTGGAACCACCGCAACAACACAAGAAGACCTGCACACACAAACAATAGAAACTACTAGACACTACCAGAAACTACTAAATCCTTGAAGCTCTGTGCAACCTCTGGATGAAGCTACTCCTTGTGATCAAAGGGTTTGCATCCTCTAGCCACCTAAAACTCATGGGTTTTCATCCACAAGCCTCTTTACTCCAATGGGTTTTCGTCCATTGAAGCCACGATCTGTAAATTTGCAAGTTTGAGAGAAAATATCAAATCAACAATACCCCAAATGACCAAAATTACATATTATGTATCAATATTTTGTGTGAGAGAGAAGAAACCAATATTCCCATGTTTTCCTTTGATTCCTTGCTATTTTGGGGTATGACAGTTGTCATAAGTTGTCATAAATTGTCATAAATTCCCCTGCCACTTGTGATTTACCAAGATTTTTGAAATCTTCATGCAAATGGACACCTCACAAAACCCAATGGCCCTTTTTGAGCCTCAAAATATTTAATTTAATATTTAATTGTCCTCTTGAAATAGATATTAGTTGGACAATATTAAATATTAAATATTTATTCTTCCTATGCTTGCCCAATTGACCCACGGAAGAATAAGATGGGTTAATATTGACTATTAATTAATTATTTTAGAAAGAGGACATGACAGAATGCCCATTAAACTAAACAAAGTTGTGTGGGATTTGTGATAAAAGTCATCCAACAAATGATTGTGGTTTGCTAACTAAAATAAAAACAAACTAAAAAAGATACTACAAGTTGAGGAAGAAATGAATTTCATTGCGCAGAAACAACCAAACTTCAACTTTAATCCCTATTCAAGGTGGTTTGGTGGGTCCCAAATTCCTCCAAATTGGGGACCAAACTAATGGTCTAGAACTTGGGAAGGCCCCCCTCCACAAATGACACCTCAGTGGGGTCCATCGTGGCATCAACTTGAGTGGATGAACCAACCTTGGGTTACTCCCCAATGGCAAAATCAAAGACAATACCAATAGAAATGAGTGCCCCAATATAGCCAAGGGTCAAGACGTTATGGTAATCAACCACAAGCTTTGTTTCCTAGACCATCTTAGCTGCCACAAAAAAAAATGGTGAACAAGTAAACCAACCACAACTTCCTTCTCAACCCATTCCAAATCTTAAGAACAATCACCCTCAGCAGAAAGTTTACAACACTAATCAAAACAAAACTTTAAACGTGGTGGAAATTAACTATATAACATAGAAAATGAGCATAAGAAACAAGTTAAACAATAACCTATTTCACTCAAATCCTAAGCTACCTTGGATTTAGCATAAAAGAATGCACATACAAGACAAGAAGTTAAATAATAAACCTCATATGCAAACCTTGCTAAGTTGATGTGCTCCTTGGATGATTTGATGTAGGATGGCTCCTCAAATGGACAACGTAACTTTGCAATTCATGGAATCTTTAGAGAAAAAGAGGGAACATTTAGTTGCATGAAGAAGTGATAATTTGTGAAGGGGCAAGCTCCAATCTGTATGGTTAGGATTTGGTTGAAAGATCAATGGTGGAGAATTCTTGAGAGCTCTAAAGCAAGGAGAGCTCGCCAAGTGGCGTGATGAGATTGGATGAGAGGAGATGTCCTTGGATCAAGGAGGAATCAAGGGTTGAGATTTGACCTTGGGAAGATGGATGAATGAGATTGACTTGATAAATGGGAAGTATGAGTTGGGTTTGATTTTAATTTTAAATGGGAAAGTATGGGTACATGCCCAATTAAAAATTGGAGGAAAAGGTATTGTTATCACATGGAATTGCACCCTACTTGAACTAGGTTCAAGCATTCTGATGACACAATTGGATTGATCTCAAGGTGTGGGACCTTGCATGTGAGATCAAACCTCAAGAGAAGGTTGGTTCCTCTTTCTAAGCTTAAGGTCCAAAGAATGTTGCAACAAAATCTAATGTTAATAATCATGGGGAAAAGTGGAGAGGGAGATAATTGGAATATAAAAGGAGGTGATACACTAGGTTTAATTAATTTGTTCAACTACTCCTACAACAACATAACAATGATCTATATAACAGATAACAAATTACACAAACTCAACTGACTTAGCAGAGGTTTAAGCAGGAGACTGCAACTTAGAAGGAACATTCATTCACAAGTATGTAGAGACTAAATGAGCACGAAGCAAGGATGTCGAGAGAGGTAAGATATCATATCTTATTGACCATGAAGGCTAAAATCCATTACAAAGAGAAGAAGAGTTAAATGCAAAAGGAACAGACACAAAGTAATCTTTACATTCATAAGTGGACAACAAGTGAAGACATGAGAGGCTAAAAAAAATCACAGTCCATCAAATTCACTTAGTCCCTGTAAATCTTTACCAGGTCTTGAACTACAACTAATATCTTCTACCTATGTGATAACCCAAGAGAATAACCAACTCTTTCAAATGTCTCGACTACATGCTTATATAGCTCTTTGCATACACTGTGTAGCTCTGGGCGTGAGAAAACCCAATCAACATGTCTTTGCAAACTACCCAGATCACCCATGCTATAATAAATTTAGCCCATGGCCCTGTCAGGGGGTCTGCACAATTTTGAGGATGCCCATATCTTGCAAAAAATTTAGTCCATACTTTTAGGTACCTGTGCGTACTGATGGTGTGCTCAAATCCATATGTTTGTTCTTCCTTCTAGTGCAACATTAACCATTAACATTGTTTCACCAACCTGTAACTACTCATGACCAATATTAATGGTGCATTAGTGAGAACTACAAATGTTTCTTTGACTTTCATGTACCTTTGCAGGGGTTGGGGAGCCAATCGAACATAAGGAATATGTCTACCCCTATTATTGATTTTCTGCATTGACTAAATCAAATCCCCATCATTCATGATATATCAGGCTCCTACACATTGAGAATCAATAGGATCCAACCATCGCTTCTGGTTGCACAGTTGATTTCTTCAACTAGACATGTGGATGACTGGATATGTCAACATGACATGATATCAACATCTGGATGTGTTTTGTATTCTTCCTTTATCTTGATCCACATCCACTTCTTGATGTTCTTCTCGATGCTAACCATCTGGATGTGTCACTTCATCTTAATCAACACCTTGCTCTTGGTGTTGATCTTCTATATGCATACTTCACGCTCCAATCACATTTTCCTGTTCAATCAGATGTTGGGAAACATCGAGTTGAATGTTCACTTGCCAAGGCCCTTTTTCCTTTGACTATTTGGAAGATGTCCGGTTGGAAGACATGTTTAAGAAATATCTGGTTGGAGACTGCTTGGAAGATAAGTCAAAAGTCAACTAAATATTGAAAAGTCAACTGGATATTGAAAAGTCAACAAGATGTGGAATAGTGGATATTTGGTTCATCCTGTGTTCCACATCTGGTTAGAAATACAAAGGAACTTCAACATCGAATAACGCTCGGATGATGTCACCCCCAACTTGACATATTCCACTTCAACATATGATAAGTGCAATTGAAACTTGAAAAGTCAACTAGATGTGCAATCAGATCTGGAATACTAACCTGATCTTGCACAATGGATATTTGGTTCATCTCGTGTTTCACATTTGGTTAGAAATTCAAAGGAACATCAACATCTAATAGAAATACAAAGAAGTACAACCAGATGTCGAAGCGTAATTGGACATGGATATGGAATATCTGGATGAAAATGCTTGGTTGGAGCTAGAGTCCTGCAAAAACATAACTTAGTCAATTTTCCTTGGATCTTCACCAAATTTGAACAGTGAGTACCCATTTGACCCCTCTTCAAGATGAACTGTGATGTGACTAAATTTGGACATGAAATACAACCTGATAGAAGTGAGGTAACTGGATTTGGATGTCCAGATATCCGATTGGAGCAATGAGCATAATTTAGCCAAAATTCATCAGATCTTCGTCAGATTTGAACTTTGAATACTCATTTGGCTCTTTAGCAAGATGCACTCATCACTTGGGCATGATTCCAACTGGAACTATCATAATTTTTTAACATCTACCCCTACAAACTTGACCTAGGAATTTTTAGGATTTTCATAGGAAATCTTCTTCCATTTAAGGTATCTCAGATCAAATATATTTAAAGGAAGAAGTGCAGAATTTTCACAGGGGGACAAAGCACTTAGGATTTGTCAACATTTTTGCATTTCTGAAGATGGGCTATTTTGTCCTAGGGCAAAATAGGACAACATTTTGGTGACTATGCAAGGGTGTTTGTCTGCTAAACATGATGAGAACCATTGGCCTTATGCAATCAATTGGGCACAGAGTCAAAGGCGCTATAATCAACATGATCACAAGACTAGATATTGCCTCAACAACAACAGGATAGAACATAAAACACAACACAAATGAAGTGAACAACCCCCTAATGAGGATGTAGCCATGTGCAGATGCAGTTGGCAGAAATAAACTTATCATAAAATAAACCTACTCTATTTATTTATAATAATCCCAAAACCAAACTCAGAAGTAAGGTTTGAGATGAATCTCATTAACTGGGATTGGAAGTGACTCACCAATCATCTTAGAGAGTTAGAAGGCATTAGCTTGCTTGCAACTGATGATAATATATGGGTCACTCCATAAGGTATCAAACTTCATGTGCCTCCCAGATTTGGCTCTATCATCATCCCATTTGAACACTAAATCTCCTCTTTGAAGACTCTATCAACTAACCTTTTATCAAAGGTCCTTTCATTTGTACTTATTTCTCTTCCAATGTCTTCATGGCCTAGCTTCTTATTTCTTCCAACTGCATTAGTTTGACTAGCCTCATAGTCATGGCATAATTCTCTAATAGTTCTAACCATTGGGCAAGTTCAAGTGCTAGCAATTCAAATGATATTGGGAGTCTTGCTTCCCTCCCATAGACATGCATGAAGGGTGAATTGCCAATGGCTCTCTTGGGCATGATCCTATCAATCCAAAGAGTCATTTCCAACTTTGAATGCCAAGTCCTCTGATTGTCCTCTACTGTCCTCTTGATGATCATGATCAAGCTTTTGTTGGAAGACTTCACCAAACCATTTCCCTAAGGGTAGTAATTAGAAGAGGTCTTTAGATAGATTCCGTACTTGAATACCCACTCATTGATTTTTGCACCCACAAAGGCCTTGGTATTATCTGAAATAATGGTGGATGGGACACCAAACCTTGTAAAAATACCTTCAAGAAATTCCAGGACCGAAGCCTCAGTAGGATCCTTCAAAGAGGCTACTTCAGTCCATCTGATAAAATAATTGGTGGCAGTCATAATCCACTTATGAACAATGTTAGAAGGTGGGTTTATCATACCAATGAAATCCAAGCCCCATTAGGCGAAGGGTTGACCAGTCTAGATGGGGTGAAGAGGAAGAGTTGTCAATCTTTGTTTTCTAGCGAATAAAGGACATCCCTTACAGTTCCTTACCCATCTATGGGCATCGCTAAACAAATTGGGCCAGTAGTAACCAATCCTCATGATTTTAATTGTAGTTGTCCTTGGTGAAAATGGCCACCTACAAGGCCATTGTGGAATTCTTCCAGCACCCTGTTGGTTTGATTTTGCTCTATGCATCTAATAAGAACTCCATTGATATCTTTCCTAAATAAGACACCATCAATCATGATGTAGGGAATGGATTGAATTCGAAACCACCTCTTTTTAAATGATCCAATCCATCTGGGTACTTGCCTGACTGTAAAAAGGTGACTGTGTCCTAATATTAGGTTCAATTGGTTGGGCATACTCCAATGCGTAGACTGCATCACTTGTATCTCCTACATCCGCTGCTATTTGTTCGCACAACCCCTTATCCCTAACCAGCTTCATGATATTGATGTCAACATCATATTTCATGACCTTCGTAACCCACCTAGCCCTTTTTGATTGATATCTTTGCTCAACAAGAACTATTTCATGCCTGGATGGTTGACCATCAAGTGGATCTTATTCTTTGATATCATGTTATTAAACGTTTTCAATGCCTTTACAATGGCATCCACTTGTTTTTCAATAAAATCATAGTTCAGTTCATTATCTTGTAAGGATTGACTGAAGAAAGCAACAAGATGTTCCATTTTTTTTTATCATTATGTTGCGTTAGAATTGTCGAAATGCCTTCCTTTCCTCCAAAGGCACAATGGATAAAACCCTTTTCATGGTTGGGGTTAATCAGTGTTGGAGCCTAAGCAATTTCCTGTTCAACAACATTGAAATTGTCCTTTCCTTCTTTGGAGCAGTTAAATGTGGCATTTTTCTTCAACATAGCTATGAGAGGCTTGGCTATTGTAGCGAAGTTGGGGATAAATCTTCTCACAAAATTTGTTTTGCCCAAGAAACTTTGCAGACCCTTTTTATGGCTGGAAAGGGGAAGGGACAAAATTGCATCTACTCTTTCTAGATCAATTGCCAACCCTTCTTTTGAAACAATGTATCCCAGCAACTTACCTTCTGGGACAACGAATACACACTTCTTTGGATTTAGGGAAATGTCATATTCTCTACATCTTTCAAAAACCTTTCTCAGATGGCCTAAGTGTTCAACTACATTCTTTGAATAGACAATTAGATCATCAAGATATACTAGAATGATATCATTGAGTAGGCCTTTGAAGGCCAAATCCATTGCTCTTTGGAAGGTTGCACCAACATTGGTCAACCCAAAAGGCATCTTTTGATAGGCCAAGGTATCCCATTTGGTGGTAAACGTTGTTTTGTATTGATCTGATTATTTAGCAAGAATTTGGTTATACCCTGAGTAGCCATCTAGGAGGGAAAATCTCTCAGCCCCCGCTAGTATTTGTAGGATTTGTTGCATAGAGGGGAGTGGGTAATGGTATTTGAGACAGGCCCTATTTAGGTCTCTAAAGTCCACACATAGTCTAATTTCTCTGCTCTTCTTCTTAACTGGAACTAGGTTAGCCACCTGAGAGGAGTGTTTGATTGGGTTGATAATTTTAGCTTCTATGACCTTGGACAACTCTTTCCTCATCAATGGCTCAATTTTGGGATTGACATGCCTTTGCTTTTGGTGGACAAGTTTTGCATTGGGATCTAAATCAATGGTATGTTGAATTAAACCAAGGTCAAAACATTTTAGATCCCTATAATCCCAAGCAATAAGATCATCAAATTCATTATAAAGCTCAAAGAAACCTTCTCTTTCAGCTTGATCACATACCTTGCCATGCTTTAGAAATATGTCCTGTGCAATTTCCACTTCTTCATAATCTTCTTTTTTGACAACCATACTCATTTTCTCACCCGTGAGCTGATCATTGGTGTCAAAAATATTCTCTAAGGTGATCAATCCCTTGGGTAACTTGTTTATCTTTAGTTAGATCACTTGTTCACCATATTGCTCTTGAAATTTGGTTTGATTCATGGTAGAGAACTCAGCATCTTCTTGCAATAAATTTATAATTTATTAGTCATTGTCAAATACCTGCCAACTGGTTATATTATCAGGTATAGTAGGTTGCACAATGATCTTCACATGTTGTTCTAAATGTTGTTTGACATTTTTGGGGATGTCAAACTAGGCACCAATTATAGCCAGCCTATCTACATCCTTGTTTTTCTCTCTAGGAATAGTCTGGATGCTGAAGGTATCAAAATCTTCTATTAGAACCCAGAATATGTGTTTATATGACTTCAACAAGTCATTTTTTGAAGCACTCTGATTCCTAATTTGGTGGAAAATAAACTTGTTGTCACCAAACACTTGCAAATTCTTGATCCATCTTTTCCTCAGCAGTTGCATGCCTTGGATCAGTTCTCCATATTTAGCAACATTGTTTGTGTAGCTGAACTGGAAATGGAACGTAGATAAATAATTTTCCTTTTGTTGTGAAACCAACACCACACCGAATCCTACTATGTTCCTACTTTTGAAGTCATTAAAGTATAGCTACCATATCCCATTTGAATCCTCATTAGTCTTCATCAAGTTAGGGATAATGGCATTCTCCTCATGGATGTAATATGTACCTAGTCCTATTTGCCAAATGTGATCAGTTGCATCAAACTTGAAACAGTCTACCCATTCATTGAACAAGATGTCTGGAATATCCTCTATAGGGGTAGTTGTTTCATGCACACAATCATCATCCTCATGATCAAAGATAATGCAATTCATATTGATTGGGATAGGAGAATAAGGCTCTACGTGGTCCTTGGTGATGGGCTCCACCTTAATTGCCACCTTCATGCTATATCTCATTCTGAAGAGCATATGTGACCAGTCAAAGGATAAGTAGCCACCTATCTTGGCAGACAAATCCCTGGACATACATATGCCAAAGTAGGCAAGTAGGTCAATGACTAAAATGTCCTGCAGGATAGTGTAACTGGGACAACCATGCAAGGTAAGCTTCAAGTCCTTCACCATCCCAATTGTCTTCACTGCAGTTCCATCCAACTTTACTGCACCTTTGTTCACAGGCCGATATTTGTGAGGCCCATCCTTGTGCGACCATTTTAGTGGCACTATTAGATCTAAGTGTATTGTTTTACCCAGGCTTAGGTGTTTGTATATGGTATGGTGACCTTGCCCAATGGTATGGTGTTGAATGTATATGCGAGATACAGGTCTTGACTTGATAAATCAAATATTGTTCAACTATGATGAATTAGTTAGAAGTGATTATGTTAATTCTCAATTTTTTTTTACCTTGCCGTTGATTGTTCAATTATGAATGTGAATGGATTTCAGTGATATAGGAAAATTGGAAAGGATTATATCTTTGATCTAGGGATAAGTGTGTAATGTGGTTGATTATATTACTTCTTGATTATTGTGAAATGAATTGTAATTAAATTATAATATTCTAAGTGAGATTGAATTGTTGCAACGGTTATTAGAACACCTAATTTTGATGATTAGAAAAGGAATTGTGAAAAGGTTGAAATAAGACTATGCATTGATATTTGAAAGTGACAGTATTGTGTTTGAAATACCTAGGTTTATGAGTGACTCTTTGTGTGTTTAATTCTTGTCGCTTCGGCTATTTATACGTTACACATATTAATATGTGTGTTGAAGTGTGCAGGCATTTCCATAGGAGGTCTACTAAGTAACTCATGTATTTAACCAGTAATGCTAACCTAATCCCTAAGGTGGATTAAGGTTATTGTTGAAATTAGAATGGTTGTAATGTGTTTTATTTGTACAGTTTGATTTTTGAGTCTTCTAAGGTCGCCAAGTAGTGAGGTGGATGATGATTTTTGATCCACATGTCCATTTCGTTCATGGGCTTTTAGGGCATTTTAAAATGTGTTTTAAAGTTTTTTATTGATTTTTGTGTGTGTTTAATGGTCCTAGGTCAAGTACCTATGGGTTAGGTACCTTAGAGACCTCAAATCATGAGTTTTAACTCATATTTGACCCCTCTATTTGACCATGAGAGTTAAGTGGCGAGATTAGGGTTTTGGGTTGAGGGTTGGGTGACTTGTCACATCCAAATCCCACAACCCAAGGTTCATGTAAGGGCTTGGGGGAATCTTATGGGTCTCACATGTGTGAGCACACAATGTAAGAGCCCTTGGGAAGAGAACCCCAAGTACTTCCCTCTTCCACATGCCTCACACATGTGTGAGGAGAAATATGGGGAGATGTGCTATTGAGGAGGAATGAGAGGTTGACAAGTGTCACCTCCCTACTCCTCAATATCTCACACATGTGTGAGATAACATGTGGGGAGTTGTGCTTGTTAGAGTGAATGAGAAGGTGACAAGTGTCACCTCCTCATTCATGGGGATGGTTTTTGAAACCCTATTTATCTCCATCTTGTTGAGGTGAGAAGGGTTCTTTCTTTTGGCTTTTTATTCTTTTGGATTTTGGGAGGAGCTTGGGTCTTGGAGAGGAATTTTGAAGTGTTGGATAACTTTTGTGTGGATCTTCTTCAACTCCATGCTTGGAGAGCTTGAGAGGTAAGCTCTCAAGAGTCTGCAAGCTTTTAGTAGTTGTTTATTTGCTTATGTAATGCATGTATTTGTATGATCTTATTTGGTTGTGTTATTGTTTTGGGATGGTTTGTTTATGGAAAATGCTCACCACTTGTGTGGAAGAAGCTTGCCTTGTATTTGGGGTTTGGAGAGAGGTGAGAACCTCCTCAGGGAAAGCTCACTCCTTGAGAGGAGTTATTTTTTCTCGAGACCTTATTTTGAGGTTGTAGTTATGTGTGAGAGGCAAGAGTGTACTCCTTGTGAATATTGAAATAATAAGATGGTCAACTTCATAACATGAGATGATATTGAGGAGAAAATGGTTAAGTTGAGATATGAGAAAGTAGTGTTGAGGAGATGAGTAAGTTTGTGTTTGATGTCTTTCCCCTTGAGGAGAGTAGTCCACTCTCTCCCCCTTGTTTCAAATCCATGGTATATGGATTTTGTGTTGTGAATATCCTTGGTTGGGAATGTGCTTCATTTCTTGTGTGTGTGTAGTTGTTTCCCTTGTGTAAGTTTGTATTTCGAGGTTACTTGTAGGCCTCATAGCTTGGGGGAGGCTTTTGAGCAAGCCTATGGTTGGGTGGTGAGCACCTGCATTGGCCTTGTTGTGTTTCTTTGGCTTATTACAGGTTTGGACTAAGAAATAAATAATGGAGAAAGAATCTCCTTGTGGATCCTAGGCTATGTTTAGTGCCTGAGTATTGATGTAAAGGCCATGTAAAGAGCCTAAGCTATTGAGCTTTGTAAATGAGATGGGAAGAGTTAGAGAGTTGGTTAAAACCTCCCATGTATATGTTTCAATGCATGTATTCAATTCATTTGTAAAGTTGTGATATTTAAGAAACAAATATATGAAAGAATGAAAGTTTTCTCTTATGTCTCATTAGTATTATTGAGTTACAATGTTGTGAAAAAGAAAGAAATAATTATTTATTACTTAAAGGAAATATTTTGGATGCTATCTATCTATCTCTCTTCATCCTTCTACTATCCTAATGTTAAATATGCAAAGAAATAATATTGAATTTATTGATTTCAAAGAGAACAAACTCTCCCTCCCTGTTTGGTTTGAAGTGCAATAGTGTATAGATAAATGTTTTCTCTTAAAAGAAAAAAAAAAGGTTTTTACCTTAGTGTTTAAGAATCATACCTTAATTAAAGAAAAATATATAAATTTTAGTTTCCTTATTCCTTTTGTTGAAAAATAAATATTCAAATAAATATTTGTATTTCTATAGGAAAAAGGAAATCATTTTTTTATATGTTGCAAATAAAAATTTAATTATTCACTCTCTATTCTATATACATAAATATTGAGTTATTTGTTGTTTTAAACGAGGAAAAAAGGAGAGATTATGTGTGTGTGTGTGTTTATAACATTTAAGAGGGTTTAATTTTTGTTTGTTTGTTTTAGAAAGAAAAATAATATTTTAAAGTCCATGTTTTGGGAGGGGTAGGGCACCCTGTACCCCCGTGCGTGTTGTTGTAGCAGTGGCGGGAGGGGAGGGGCTCGGCCCTCCCCAAGGGGCTAAAACCCCCCATGCACCTCTCTACACAAATGGATCCATTTTTTTGTTCGACCTTCTCTGTTTCATTCCAGAATAAAAATATATATTTGTATGCAATGTAAAATTTATGTCTATCTTTATTTCTCTGCTTATACACACACACATATATATCTTATTTTATTGACCTCTGTATATACACAGGATTGTGTATATATAGACGTTTGTGTATACACATAGTCTTGTGTATATACACAGAGGTATTCGTTTATCTTTATTATATATATGTGTGATGTTTTTGTATATACATGGCTCATTTATACCTGCCTATTTCATTTTTATATTTAACAATTGTAAGAAAACAATTACCTATAATAATATTTATTTTAAACATTTTATTTCTTAATAGTTTAGAGAGCAAAAGAAAACATTTCATCTTTGAAACTATAGAAAACAATAATGGAAAATTTTAGAAAAGATTGAAATAGAAAAAATAACATACATATTAGAAAACTAATCCTATCAATGCAGAACTTGAAACTATGTTAATGAAGATGGGAAGAATCTTTCCATAAGAAAGAGTCTTCCTTGATCTCCCTCAAACCTACAAAACCAAACAACAAATGTGAGTGCTATGGGGAATCCTATGCTTTTATAAACTCATGATTAGGGTTGAAAGGGTTGCCCTAAGGATTAGGGCCTTTTAGACAGTTTTTAAACCCTTTGACACTTTTAAACCCACTTAAGAGATTTTAAGTAAATTTGTAAGGTTCTATAGTTCAGATTGTAATTTAATGCCCTTGTTTCTAATTAAACCCCCTAGTCACCTTTGTAAGGTTATGCTGTTGAAATTTGGAGAGATTGATTAGTTGTTCAGTAGATACTTAGTTGGACTAATGATGTGGTCTTTAGATGGTAATGGTCTATTAGGAGAGATTGATTTAAATGTTGTATATAGTTCGATTTCAGGACCTCCCTCAATTTTTTCTATAGTTAGACTATTGAATGGTATTTAAATTAATTTATATTAGTTAGATTTGTTGGAAAGTATTTGGATTTAATTTATTTCAATGGATAGATTATTGATGTTAGATTAGAGTAGATTATAGTTTTATTTTGCTTCCACACTATAGTTAGATTCAGTTGGTTATTTAATTTCTAGGGTTAGGGTTTTGACTTAGGTCAAAACGTTTTCTCACTTTCTCCTAGAAAACCTTAGGGATGGTTTCTCGATGGAGACCACCCCATCATGGCGATGCTTGTTGTGATGCCTAAGCCTTGTAGGTCAACCCCTAAATATAAGGGATGCAAAAGGAGTTTTGTACTTCCTGATGAGTGCCAGGTAGCACCCATGATAATACACCTTTTTACCTCTCTTTTTCATCCTTCTTATTCCATTGTTCTGATAATTGCACCAAAGTAGACTGATAAGATTTGTTCTAATTATATTAATGAGAGATGAATTACCAAAAGTCATGATTTTTGATTGAAGGATTGATGTGCATTAAATTAATGGAAATATGTAGAAATTCTCTTTTTGAATCTACAGGTGCAGGTGTTTGGGCAAAGGCAATTTGGAGCATCTCTGAAGGTGGTCCTAATAATCTCTGGAGCTGACATAAGGATACCACGCCAGTCTCCAATGTTTTCCAATATGATTGGAGAGATTTTGAGATAAGGGGACCAAAGGTGAATCGTCTCTAGAGATGGACATAAGTCATAAGCATATCTTCGGAGCTGCAGAAAGAAGTACACACCTTTGGAGCCTCCTTAATACAATGTAGATTTCCAGCGTCGCTGCCAATCAACACTTCTAGTGATAATTGGGGTGCTCCAGGGATTACTCAATCAACACCTGAGTAATCGAATGAAGAGTCTGCTAGAAGTTTTATTTCTCTTTTTGATTTTGCATGAGTTCTCAACAAACTAATTAAGTACCTATATTTTAGGGCCTCACTGCCCAGTTGTTATTTGAAACTAAGACTTAGATTTAGTGAGACTATTGTTCCACTAAAATCTATTTTAATTGCATGATTTTACTTTGTAGTTAAATAGTTGGTAGAATAAGAGATTAATGCTATCTAATAGATAGACTGATAGTTAGGGTAAGTGATATCTCATCGTTGGATTAGATATAAATATATAAAGTAACAACAGAAGAAAGATAATAGATAGTAATTGTAATCTTATTTTTGTCATAGACATTTTTCTGAATACAAAAGGATACTGATGAGATTGGACTGAAGAAGAATTGTGATATTGTATTCTTGTGCTGATTCATTGCCTTAGTCTTCAGTCCTGAGGGTGAGGAGCAAGGGCCCACTTCCACCATCAAGGCGGAAGGCTAGTATTTGTTTGTTTGTTATTCTATTTTAGATTCTGTTTAGAAAGATAGTTACTATTTTCTCATAGATAAATGTATGCTTCAGTTGTATGGATTAGTGTAGATCAACATTAGCAATTTACTGTTTAAGCTTTGTTTCCAACATTCCTAGAATTTACTTCCATAGCAAATAAATCAGTGGCATTAATTTCCTTAATAAGTAGAGATCATTAGAGTTAGTTAAATAGACTGGAAACTATGGGGTTCCTAATTGCAGATAGCCAAGGACACAACCCTAGATTTGACACATGAAAACATGATTAAATGTCGAGGACCAACAACCCTTGTCACTTCCTTGACTTCATTGTTTCTGCCTCGCTTTCTTGCGGTGTGCTCAACGCTCATTGCACTTGCAACAATGTTAAGTGTGCATGTCGTCAAGCGTGCATGTTGCACTTGAGGGGGTTTTAGCGTCAAGTTTAGAAAAATTTTGTTAGTTCAATTTTCATGTCCATGTGTAAAATGTAGGCATGACAATGTTCTATGCCTAACTGATCAACAATGTTCTTGGGCATGAAAGAGCTACCCGCTCTAGAATCAATCATACAATTGTGTAATAGTTTTTCACCTATGATCAGAGAAACGTAGAAAGGAGGAGGTTTATTGGTCTTACTTGTGCTTGCCTCATCTTTCGGTTGGTATAGGTTGACTAGATTTATCCCCTCCTTTGATGTTTATTTTGGTTAATTGAAGCTTTTCAAGGCATCTTGTAGCAAATCCCGTTAGGTTGGAATAGACAAGGCATCCCACATGGTGACATTCAATTTTGTCTTCTTCATTTGGTCCACTATGCTGAATGAGATGTGACCGGCCCTTGGAGGAACTTTGGAGTAGTAATGTCCGCTTTGGATTATTGGTTCATGTGTTGTTGTTGCTGCGTTGGATTCTCCTTACTAATTGTTTGGTTCACTTAGGATGAAGTAGCCTTAGCCACTGTAACTTCATTTGTAGTTGTCAAGGATGGTTGAGAGGAACTAAGGCTGGACTAGTCATTGAGATCAGAACCTCCCCTATTGCTCTCCTCTTTGCTCTTGTGTTGTGTGCTATTGGGCTGGTATTCTGATTGATGCCATAAAAATCATTCTCATGCCAATTCACCAATGTGAATTCATTTTTTCTTTGCTCCTGCCCTCCCACAATCACTTGATTGGAATTAACCTGATGTTCTGAAGCCATTGACAAATTTTGGACCACCAGATCCTGACTGGACTGCCTGCCTTGGCATAAATTTTGATTGTGGGGTTGATTGCGTGGATAGCACCATTCGCCATCCTGAGCAAGATTATTTTGTATGGGAATGAGAGATCCAAATGTGCTTGCAGCAGTAGGGTTTATAACATTTAGGGGCCTAACATAGCTAGTTTGATTATGCCTTTGTACATTTCCCTGATATTGTCATTTGTTAGGCTGTTGAGCTTGATTGAAGGGTTGATATGGTGTACTAGATTATGCATGTTGTGTCCTCAATGCAACTAGCTCATTTCCAAGATTCTGTAGTGTGGCTTTGATTTCATGCAATTCATTTGAAGGTACGGCTAGGGGTGGTGCAGAGGTGACCATTGTAGGAATTGGAGCCATACTTGGCTGGATGACAGGAGCCTCTAGAAATAGAGGCATTGGTGGTCTTGGAGCAATCTTCCCAACCTAAATCAAACTATTTTCTATGTCATATGCATCTAGTAACATAGTCCCTCCCATAGATTGAATCATGACAACAATATCACTATTTAATGACCTTAAGCAATATAAGAACGATGTATTAGAAGAGGGCTTCACCAACAAAGGGATCTTGTCCTAGGTCTTCTAAAATCTATAGTTGAAGTCAACCATATATTCATGGGGGGCTCTTTTGATTATTGTCAATTGTTTCATAAGAGACAGGTGGTCACTCCTATCCTCAAAATGTTGACAGAGCTTATCCCCTAAATCATCCCAATCATGAATAGAATTTGTTGGTAAACTCCTATACCACTGCAGGGCCTTTCCTTTGAAGGAAGAAGCAAGGAGCCCTACTGCAACATTATCCTGGGTGACGTTATGGACATAGCATACACTGACAATATCTTGGATATGTTATGTGGGTGTAATTGAGTTTTTACCAATGAAGAAAGGAATGGATTTCAAAGTTGAGGTGGGGATATCATCATACTGGGCTAAGTAAAGTGGGCTCCCCCATTTAAGGCCACAAAAGATCTATTTCTTAGTTGAGCCATGCTTTAGGTGTTCAAATTTATTCCAGGTATATGCAAACTTCTCCTAGAATACTGGAATATAATAGGAGGGGGGTAGATTGGGCTCTTGAAGGAGATGATGCAACACTATTAGTTTCCCTCGTAAGGGATCTAGATAACCTACTTCTTAAAGCAACAAAAGATAGCTCTACAAATTGGAAATTACCTGAAGCAGAGGCTCTAGTCTACACTCTTGGCATGAAATGTGGAACTGATTCAAACCTAGAAGTTGCAGAGTCACCAGGTACTTAATGAATGTTTTCACTGCTACAACTAACTAAGAATCAACACCAATCTTCTAAGTTCAACTCTTACTCAGAGAAGAGTGTCCCACCGAGCATGCTAAAAACTATTATCACTTGGAATTGCACCCTACTTGAACTAAGTTTAGGCATTCCAATGACACAATTGGATTGATCTCAAGGTGGGGGACCTTATAGATGAGATCAAACCTCTAGAGAAGGTTGGTTCCTCTTTCTAGACTTAAGGTCCAGAGAATGTTGCAACTAAACCTAATGTTATTAATCAAGGTAAAAGAGGAGAGGGAGATAACTAGAATGTAAAAGGAGGTGATACACCAAGTTTAATTTGTTCAACTGCTCCTGTAATAGCACAACAATGATCTCTAGAATAGATAACAAATTACACAAACTCGACTAACTTAGCAGAGGTTTGAGCGGAAGACTACAACTTAGAAGGAACATTCATTCACCACACAAGTATGCATAAACCAAATGAACATAGAGCAAGGATGTCAAGAGAAGTAAGTTATCATATCTTATTGACCATGAAGGATAAAAACCATTAAAAATAGAAGAAGAGTTAGATGTAGAAGGAATAGACACAAAGTAATATTTACATTCATAAGTGGACAATAAGCGAAGATATGAGAGGCTAAAAATAAAGCATAATCCATCAAATTCACTTAGCCCTCGCAAATCTTTACCATGTCTTGAACTACAACTAAGATCTTCTGCCCATGTGATAACCCAGGAGATCAACCAACCCTTTCAAATGTCTCAACTACATGCTTATATAGCTCTTTGCATACATTGAGTAGCTCTGGGCATGAGAAAACCTAGTTAACACGTCTTTGTAGATTGCCTAGATCACCCATGCTGTAATAAATTTAGCCCATGGCCCTATCAAGGGGTCTGCATGATTTTGAGGATACCCATATCCTACAATAAATTTGGCCCATGCTCATAGGTACCTGCACTTGTTCTTGCTTCTAGCGCAACATTAACCATTGAAACTATTTCACCAAGATGCAACTGCCTGCGACCAATATTAATGGTGCATTGGTGAGAACTACAGACGTTTCTTTGACTTTCATGCACCTTTGTGGGGGTTGGGGAGCCAACCAGACATAAGGAATATGTTTGCCCCTATTATTCATTTTCTACATTGATTGAATCAAATCCCCATCATTCATGATATATCAGGCTTCTACACATTGAGAATCAATAGGATCCATCCATCGCTTTTGGTTGCATAGGTAATTTCTTCAACTGGACATTTGGATGACTAGATATGTCAATGGGACATATCTACATCTGGATGTGTTTTATATTCTAAATTTATCCTAATCCACATCTACTTCTTGATGCTAACCATCTAGATATATCACTTCATCTTGATCATCATCTTGATCCTGATGTGGATCCTCTTCAAGTTGAATCAATCCGATGTTTATCTTCTATATGCATACTTCATGCTCCAAGCACATTCTCCTGTTCAACCAGATGTCGTGAAACATTGAGTTGAATGTTTACTTGCCGAGGCCCTTTTTCCTTTCACCATTTGGAAGATGTTTAGTTGGAAGACGTGCTTGAGAAATATCTAGTTGGAAATATTGCTTGGAAGATATTTGGTTGGAAAGTCAAAAGTCAACCGAATATTGAAAAGCCAACTAGATGTTAAAAAGTAAATGGGATGTGGAACCAGATTTGGAATAATGGACATTCAGTTTTTCCCATGTTCCACATCCTGGTTAGAAATACAAAGTAACTTCAACATTTGATAGTGCTTAGATGACATCACCCCCCAACTTGACATTTTCCACTTCAACATATGATAAGTGCAACAGAAACTTGAAAAGTCAACTAGATGTGCAACTGGATTTGGAACACTAACTTGATCTTGCACAATGGACATTTGGTTCATCTTATGTTCAACATCTGGTTATAAATACAAAGGAACTTCAACATCTGATAGAAATACAAAGAAGTACAACCAGATGTCGAAGTGTAACTAGATGTGGATGTGGAATATCTGGATGGAAATGTTCGGTTGGAGCTAGAGTCCCGCAGAAACATAACTTAGTCAATTTTCCTTGGATCTTCACCAAATTTGAATTGTGAGTACCCATTTGGCCCCTCTTCAAGACAAATTGTGATGCAACCAGATCTTGACATGAAATGCAACCCAATAGAAATGAGGCAATTAGATCTGGATGTCTGAATATCTGGTTGGAGCGATGAGCATAACTTAGCCAAAATTCATAAGGCCTTCACCAGATTTGAAGTGTGAATACCCATTTGGCTCTTTAGCAAGACACACTAATCACTTGGGCATGATTCCAATTGGAACTATCATAATTTTTAACATCTACCCTTGTAAACTTGACTTAGGAACTTTTAAGATTTTTACACAAAATCTTCTTCCATTTAGTGTATCTTAGATCAGATATATTTGAAGGAAGAAGTTTACGATTTTCACAGGGGGACAAATCACTTAGGATTTGGCAACATTTTTAGAGATATGAAAATGGCTTGTTTTGTCCTGGGGAAAAATATGAGAATAGGTATGTGTTGGATTTGATTTGAATTTTAAATTGGGGGCATGGGTACATTACCCAATTTAAAAATGGAGGAAAAGGGGATGGAGGACAAGAGGACCTTTGTAAAAAGGACCTTGGCCATGACTCTTGTAAAAAGGCCATGTGTTCATGTACAAGAGGCCATGCCTTTGTACATTATCTTCACCTATCTACCTTCCTACTTCCTGTCACTTGTTGACATCTGATTCCGCCGAATGCAACTTGCACACATAAAACAAGGAAGAATGTTGCATGCTATTTATGAGATTGCCTTAGTCAAGCACTATGAATGGTGTTTCCACCTCCACTATAGCAATGATAAGATATCAAAGAGTGTGTGCCCTAGAAGGGAAGAGACAAATCTAAAGTAGAATGGAATGCTATAATAAAGCATGAAGGAAAGTAGTCACCATGAGCATGGAAACCCTAGCTTTCTTGATGTGGCATTACAACTTGACTCAAGAAGTTGGTGTAGCCCCAAAGAAGTAGAGAGATCTTCTCAAGACCTGCAAGAAGTTAGTACAACAACAATAATTCACCATAGAGAGCTTCCAAGATCACGTAGAGAAGAATATAGAGCATGAGAGAGATAAAGCTAGAAACCTTTAGAGAATTTAGATATGTTCGAATGAATAAACTAACTTGATTATATATGCATTCACATTGATTCTCAAGGAATTAAACCAAATGAGGCCGACATCAGGAAGCATTAGAGATGTCCTAAGTTGACACAACCTTAAATTAGCCCCAGGCTAAAGGAGTGACATGGTGTTTGGTGCCCTTGTGCTTTAGCCCCAAAAACTATGGGATAAGATTAATTAGGTGTGTTTAGGCCAGCCATAAAGTCATCTTTTGAGTTTTGTGCATCAGGATTAGGAATTAATTGTTTTAGGTCCTCCCAGGTGCTAAACTAGGTGTAAAATGGCAAGGGTACACATTTTACTCCATAACATTTAGCCCCCACTTTAGTGTGGGTATAATTTTACACTCATACTTGCACTAAAGTATGAAGAGGATAGATTTAAATCACAACAAACATAGAATCCATAGTATGTCACCAAGTTGGGAGTTGTACAAGCCCCAAGCTTAGGATTCTGTGAAACTAGAAGAATTGCATACACATAAGACACAAGGCATAATTTCTACATACATGGAGCACTTATAAAACATGAGACAAGACAAGACATACATAAGGCATACACTTGAGCAATCACAATGTATACATGCAATACACAAAGTATACATGCCATACACAAAGTATACACGCCATACACAAAGTATACATAGAATACACATGAAACACACATGGAATACATGCAAAAGCACTCAAGAGGCATACATAAGGAATATGTAGAGAATACACGTGAAGCATTCATGGGGCATGAAGAATACATAGAGGATAAGAATATACAAGGAGAATACATGCATAATACAACAATCACAAGAAGCACATAACGGAAGACCCTAAGTCAGCATGACACAAGAGACCTCAATCTAAAAGGTTGTCTCAATCATCATGCATCATTCCCCAAGATGCAATAAGAAGATTGCTAAGAAGGGGTTAGTTAGAAATAAGAAGCATAAGAGGATACAACACATCATACAAATAATCCACATAAGGATGAGTGTTTCCCCTCAATGGAATACATGACTCACCTCTCGCAAGAGGGTTTAAACCAAGCCTTGTAGAATAAGAAGGCATTGCAACCATACCTACAAGTACTCTAGCCAAACTCAAATTGGTGGCACAACCCTTCTCCCAAACATGCAAGGGGATTCAACCTAGGAGAACAAGATAGACTCAAGATCTTGCTTCCAACTTTTCCACCATCCTTTCCAAGAGAGTGAAATGACAAAGATAATCAACAAGTGTTTTGACAGAAAGGTGAGAGTAAGGATCATAGCACAATATATGACCCCACCTTAAAGTGATTGCTAACTCCATCAAGGAACAATTTTCTTTAAGATAGAATAAGGTAGAAATATAGAACAGGCATGAGAACTTTCTAAAAGCACATGCCCAAATGATATGTGTTCTGAAAAGCTACATCACCACAAGGGTTGCCCCAAGGATGAGAAAACCAAGGTGAGGCTTACAAGCATGATACATAATGGCTTGTGTAGCCATGGTATGATTCCGAGCATGGTGCCACATAAATATGAGGACGACGAAGGAAAGATCACATGAAAGAAACAATTGAATAATGAAGTGATGCTAAATCATCTAAGAAAAATAGTGAATTTGCACATCACAACATATAGAAGAACGAAGATGCATATAGAGGTGTTTATTGATGAAAAGAGAGAATGATAGCTTTTGCAAACTAGGTCAAGCCCCTATTTTCAAGTGCACTAACATTCAAAATATGAACCAAGTTTAATCACTATGAGAGTGATAAGCTACATGTACCCTATTCCCCTTTGTTGTACCTAAAAAGGTGTCTCAACTAGAGTTGTGCAAACCCTAACTAGCTAAGGAGAGATCAAAACCTAGTTATAAGATATGCACTAAGAGATGAATTTCAGGAGAATTAATCCACAGATTGATCATAGAAACCAAACAAGAGGTAACAGTGATTGTGCACCTAAAATCTAGAGGACTGCTAGAATCAGGTGCCTGCCTCGACATCCTATAAGTTTTCCATCAACAAAATTGTCTACACCAGGTGTTTGTACCTCTGTTAAGGATTCCAAATCATAGTTTTTAGGTCCTATTAGACTTGAGCACTCTTCCCAGTGTCCTACAAGTTTTTCTATGATGAAACTATAACTTTCGTGATGACTGTACTTGTAACACCTACTTCTTATTCACTTCTTTTCATCTAATTTACCTGAATCTGACTTGCATAAGCAAAAGAAGGAGATAGATGGTTGTGGCTATATAGGAGTTTGCTTCAATCAAACCCCGTGTTTGGTATTTCTACCTCAACAATAGCTAATGTCAAAGTATGCAGATGTGTGTGCTTGTAAACCAAATGTGTAAGCATAAACAAATACAAGATCCTAAATGACTCAAGCATCAAGGATTAGATCCACAAATGTTTCACTCAAGGAAACAACAACTTCACCTCAAGGAGATGACATCAGTGAAGACTTATAGAACAAGAAGGTGAGGCAGCCATATCTGTAGAGGATTCCAAAACTCAAGTTGGAGGCTTCAACCCTTCTCCCGATTGTACAAAGGGCTTGATAAACCCTAGGAAGATCAAGATAGACTCAAGATCTTGATTCCTAATCTCCACAAAATATCTCCATGATACAAAAGATTAAATTCTTTAATGAGCTTCAACACTCTGTAGACTTTCAAGAGCACTTGTAGTAGAGTTTCAACACAGTGATCTTGCATGAGAGTTGTGTGTGATAAAATGGTTTTCAATTATCTTTAAATACCTAACCTTAGGAGGAAAATTGATTGAAATAAGATGCCGACATCGTGCAAAAATCAAATTATGAATCTAGAATCTCGAAACACGTGAAATAAGCTGACATTAGAACAAAACTTGGAATCCCAAGATTTAGGGCAGGACTAGGGTGCAGGTGCCCAAGTCCAGCCCCCAAATTTTGCTCCAAATCAGGCTTAAGGATGTCCTAAATGTTCACAATCCATCATCTCTTTCTGGGTTTTGTTGTTAGATACTGTTAGGGTTCAGGTAGATTGGAGCAATAAACACTAACAATTATATGTAGATTAAATAACCCAAATATAACAATGAAGAATAACACAAAAGAGATCAACATAGAATTTTTAACATGGTTCACCCAAAATAGTCTGCATCCATAGAAACTTAGCCATTAAATAATTTTATTATCCAATGCCAAACATATTACAATCTAATGAATTCCACACCCAGAACATACATCCCAGCCACTTATATCAAGCTTTTTGGAAGCTTCTAGAATTAGGGTTTTACATAGTCATTTTTCCTTTGTCTATTAACAACTGACTCTGAAAGTACAAAAAATATACGTTACAAGTGTATAATACTTGCACGATCAATCACCACATACCAACAATCTCCCACTTGGAGACTGATCAGGCTCCACACCAAATAAATACTTCAAAATGCGACATTTCCTCAATAAGGTAGTCGTTAATCAAGGTTTAGATAGGTCCAATAATGAAAGGGGTTGAGGGACACTAAAAAGTAGGAGCTAAAATTAGTGAAATTGTGCTAATCCAAGCAGGAGCACAATTTACAACGTAACATTTGGCCCCAACTTTAGTGGCCATATAACACTACACGCATATGCAACTAAAGGAAAGTAAATACAGTAATCACAAAAATGATTCCCAAAAGGATACTGTAGAGGAAGTTGAATGTTGCAAAGCAAAAGGTAGAAGCCCCCAATCTCCTATCCTACAAGATCACAAAGGTTAGCAACCACAACTTGTAGAGAAAGATATGTTAGATGAAAGAATCAAATCAACCTACAAATAGCAAACAAATGAGTCAGTCATAAGTGCTAAAGGGATGAATGGTGAGACATGATTAGGGTGGAAATCAAGGGAGATATTATATATGCCCCCTTGTTTTTGGTTTCTTAGTCCGAAAAGGAGAAACAAGTTAGTAATCTTCACACACGAATTTCAAGGAAAGCTTGATGAAGAATTCTTTGGTAGGGTTACTTTTAAATAATGATAAGGCACAAAGCACTTGGTTTGATGAAGGGTGCAACTAGGATTCCAACGCAACAAACAACATAAAAATCTGAGTTTGGCAACCCGAGATAGAGATGTTTAATCATATATGTACATTTGTTGCTCCTAGATAGTGAAGAGGAATTCCCATCCATTTACTATAAGTAAGGGAGTTTTCACTTTTTCACCATTCATTTGTCACTTTCACTTTCAGAGAAGAAGAAGAGAATGAGAGAGCTATGATGCCAACCTGACGTCTATATCAGGCCTTGAGGCTGGATGCACTGCAGTCCCAAGTAGCAAACAAGCGAGTCGAGCATGAGGTAGGACTCTAAACTGTACTTCTTGCATCAATTCTTTCTAGTTTTATGTGCTTTGTATCATTTTTCATGCCTTTAGAGTGTTTTGGACAAAGGTCATTGTTTAGGGTGCCCAAGTCCTCTTTGGGCGCCCTAGTCCTGTTGGGGAACCCAGGTCCTGAAAGGACAAGGGCCAAAGGGTACAAGGCACTATTAAATTGATAGGGATTAATGCTTTATTTTTGATGAGTATGCACTGATTTGAAACTGTTTTCTACACATGACATCCCCGAGACACAGGAGCACACTAGTGGCTGACTCATGACATTACTGCGAAGGCACATAGATATTATCTCTATTGAGGATTCTGGTCTCCTTGAGGATACTGACATGTGGTGGGTTTTTACGATGCCCACGATGAGCTACTATAGTAGTATGTTGATGGCCCTGATGGAGAGATGGAATGCAGACACGTCTACCTTCCATCTACCCATAGACAAAATGATGATTACACTTGAGGATGTGTATCGTATATTATGACTTCCAGTCAAGAGAGTATGTAGTGCATATCATGGAGCATCACTCCGAGGAGTATACTCATGCGAGTCATAGCTATTGTCTAGGTCATGTGGTGACACCACTTAGATGAGGACATATCTTGCTACGTTGGTTAGAGCAGGGATGTGGGGACATACCCCTAGTTTGTCACATCATGATTGCTACCATCGTGTTAGCGGTTACACCAGATGGGCGAGGCACACACATTTATGGGGGCCTTGTGCACACTATCCAGATGATGGAGGAAGAGAGGACGGTATATGCATGGGGGCATAGTATGCTTGCACACCTATACCGAGACCTAGGCCATTATGTTCACTATGAGGCACAAAGTCTAATGATATGCACTTTGTTACAGGTATGGATGTTTGAGCACATTATATGCACACGGCCAATGAGGTTTCCCATTGAGCCGACATGGACACATCCATGCGCACATGCCTATCCATTGGTTAGATGTTGGAGATTTGGTGACTTGCTATACTGGAGAGTAGTGTTTGATAGACTGCAGCATGATGACATCACATGGAGACCATATTGTAGCCATAGGCCCTGGATGGGACATCATAGTCAGCTAGTGAGGATGTCGTGCGATCGACTATTATCCAGTCGCCTATATCACATCATTTTCATCTTTTACTTTGATAGAGTCACATGACAGTTTAGATGCGTGCAAGGTGTTCCTAGCATGCATTTGAGCTACATACGCTCAGCTCATAGTGTGACGAGGGCCAATGAGGCCCTGCGACCGATGATCACCAAGGTAGTCAAGAGTGAGGATGATGGTGTAGTGAATGCAGAGTCAGTGTTAGAGGTAGACGACATTGGGTGTACTCAAGCATACATGACCTAGTGGGAGACAACTCGACCTAATCTAGTTTTCCCTGTCGGTCATCCCACAGGCGATCCATGACCATGGGCAGGACACGAGGATGATACAAGAGATGAGGAGGATTTCAGTCACTTCATTGGATACTATGATGATGATGATGATGAGGAGGAGGAGGAGGAGACACACTTCATCTTTAGGGAGAGACTATGGCAAGTGCATCGAGAGGTGGAGGACGATGAGGAGACTGAGGAGAGACCTAGGTTGAGAGCTTGTGGTCCAGGTGCTACGACCACTAGGAGATTGAGTTAGCTCGAGTGAGGGGAGGCGAGTACCTCTATGTCCCCAACTAAAGAGGTGACTACATATGTAGCTATAACGACAACAATACGTAATCCTAGTTAGCAGCATGGTGACCCTGGTGAGAATGTTGTTATATTTATTTAATGATTACTTACTTATGCTGATGTCATATATATTTTTGATGATGAGATATTGATATTATCTTTGCATTACTTTTGATAATTGGTACCCAGGCATGGTGTGACTTTGTGAGTTACGTCATAGTGGGTATGATTCCTTCTGATGTAGCACAACAATGAGTGTAGACAGGTTACTCACCACAACACATAGTAAGGTGACATGTGGAGATATTAATTCCCTTCATGAGATACAGAGTGTTGGCAAGAGAGATTGCTTGACATTGATAGGTGTTGTCATTGATGGCAACTAAGATCATCCCAATCATCTACATAACACAATTTGTTCATACCGGAAGTCAGAATCAAAATTTGTCTAAGTCTGGGCAGTTAGGAATAGAGTAGGTAATAGGGTCCAGTATCTCAGTCTAGATCTCTCCAGTGGAAAGGCATGGTTTGCTGCGGATCTAAGGTAGTTGAAAGCATTGTCAAGACACTCTAAACCCAGAGTTTTGTCCTCTGGGGATCAAGGACTCAAAAGATATTAGCTTTTGAGTATCAGGTTTCAGTTTAACAGAACAGACAGTAGAAGATGCTGACCTTGTGAATGATCTTAATTCTGGATGTATAGAAGCTGTTTATTGGGCAATTGGTGATGATCAGTGATGATAGCTGACATGATTGATGATTTGCGAGTGAAAGTTTTGGTCTGCATCTCATATTATGTATGGATCTAGCCAACAGAGCAGAGTACTTAACAAAGTTCTAAATGTTCTTGAAGCCGACTGGTAAAATGATTGTAGATCATGTTGTGGATATATATAGCCGATGGAATAGGATGATTTTGTGTGTGTGGTGTGCGAGTAAGGTGTATGTGAGAAGAGTAGAAATCTAAGGTGCGAATGAAGGCAGAGTAGTAAGAAGAGCAGAGCAAGATGAAATATGTAAGATCAGTTTTTGCACTTAATCGGAACTGAAATTCTTGCATGGGTAGATGCTATTCATTAGTTCAAATTTATGTTACTCTCTTGTATTCTTTCTATAGGTAGTGAGCCTCCATTTGAGTAGTGAGCCTGAATGCATGTGCATTCCCATTTGTAAAATACTTTTAACATGGTATTAATTTTTGTGGGCTAATCCCCACCATGGGTTTTCCCTTAACCAGGTTTCCATGTCAAAACTCTTGGTGTTAAGTGTGTTATTGTGTTGCTACTCTTACACTTATGATTGACTGTTTTCATGGTTAAGTTATTGAATTGTTATTAAGTAGTAAAAGAAAGAATTAATTGCAGAAAGATACAAAGTTTTGTGACAACTGATTCACCCCCCTCTCAGTTATCTATCATATTTGCAACAATTGGTATCAGAGCAAGGTTCCTTTGGAAAAGTTTAACAACTTAAGGAAGATCTGGGAAGATAGTAAAATGGATGAATATGATCTTCAAGGGCAAATTAATCTCACCCTATATGATCTTGAGCAGTCCAAGGTAGAAGTCGAAGAGCTGCAAGATAACCTCAAAAAGGTTGAAGATTTCATTGAGATTTTAAAAGGAAAATTGAGCAAATCCAATGCAAAAGGAAAGGAGCAACCTCTTCAACTAGAAGACAAGGCCCTGAAATAGAATACAAAGGAATGTGAAAAGTTATCTAAAGAAGTTGTTGTCCTAAAACATGAGATGGAAACTGGTGTGATGAGACTAACCAAGGAAATTAAAGATAGAAAGAAAATTGAAGAATAGTTGAAGCAAAATCTGAAAGAGAGAACTGAAGAATGCTACAGATTGGATGGAATAGCTAGTCTCCTAGAATCTAATCTACAAGAAAGCAGAAACAATGAAAGAGAACTTGAGAGATAGATTATCACTCTCAGACATGATCTAGAAATTGCAAATGAGTATAAGGATAAGTTCAAGATAAGCTCAGCTAAACTTGAAGCACTAATTAAAGAATAGAAAAAGGATGATTACAAGCATGATCTTAGATATGAGGAAGGTGAAATCTCCAGATCCGGACAAAGAAAATTTCTGTTGCAAGTATGAGGTGAGCCAGTGTTGTCATTGATGTCAACATACTTACATTGCATTGGCAAGAAGGATTTGATGAGCTGTGTGCTGAGGATATTGAGAAAATTAGCCTCAGTCAAGAACAGTGAAGAACAGTGATGAGAAGAAGGCAAATGTATTGTATAGGTTGAGAACCGGAGGATGCGGATTAAAGGGTTTACAGATATGAGTCTTGAGATGCTTCAACCAAGATTTCAGAGGTCCGCATGAAGATCTGAAGAGGTTATGGCTGTCTATATGGAACCGGTTCCGGCAAGTGCTTAGAGGTGACAGAGGATCACAGAAAGGTCCGGTGAGGTCCAGAATTGTACAATCCTAATCTGCGGATTGGAAAGAGTGTTTGGGATGTCCTTGTGATGTGCCATCTCGAGTTGTGTATGATTTGGAGGTCCGGAAGTACCTCTTGCATTATAACAGTAGCAACAGACAGTGTTCTTGAAGTTCCGGATAAGGAGGATAAGAGATTTCAGTAAGAAAATGAAATGCGAACGTACCTGGTCATTCAGGTAGGCTTGTGAAGGTTCTTAGATCATGTTCAGGTTGTGTTGTTGGTCTGCATTGACTTGTGTATGATTTGGAGGTCCGGAAGTATCTCTTGCATTATGACAATGGTGACAGACTGTGTTCTTGAAGTTCCGGATGAGGAAGACAAGAGATTCCAGTAGGTAAAGGAAGTGCGGATGTATCCGGTCTTTCAGGCAGGCCTGTGAAGGTTCTTGGATCATGTTGAGGTTATGTTGTCGGTCCGCATTGTTAGTAGAACCCGGAATTCAAGATATTCTTCCGGATGAAGTTCTTGCTCTGTTTAGCCGACCGGATGAGTTGTTCATCCTACGAATGTTCTTGTGGTGGCCGACCGGATGTGTTATTCATCTTGCGGATGTTCTTATGGTTGTTTGCCGACTTAGATGTTTGTTCCTAAGTTGATGTCTTGTATAAATAACCGTTTGTGAGTTCATTTCAATGTGTGTGATGTGTTGATAAGTGTGGCATAGCGAAGAGAAGTGCGAAAGGCAGAGCAGAGGTTTTTTGGGCTTAATTGGAACTGATCCGGACATGGTAGAGATGTCATTCTCCAGTTCAAGACTGTGATTTTTATCACTTTGTAGACAGTGTGTCTCCTTGTAGGCAGTGGGCCTCTTTGTGAGCAGTGTGCTCAGGCAGTGAGCCCTTATTGGCATGTGCCATTCATTTTTCTTTATTCTTCTAACAGAGAATAATTCTTGGGTTAATCACCCCGTGGTTTTTCCCTTAACCGGGTTTTCCACGTCAAAATCTTGGTGTTCAATGTGTTGATACTTATCTGCTCTTGTGTTTATGTATTATGCTTTCATGAATGATTATTTGATATGCTGCTAACTAACAACAAAGAATCAAGTGTTTGAAACAAGAAGAAGTTTTATACAACTGATTCACCCCCCCCCCTCTCAGTTGTATGCCCTAGATCCAACAATTGGTATCAGAGCCAAGTTCCTCTGACAGGAGCTTAACCGCTTGAGGAGATCCAGGATGTCGTCATACAAGAAGGATAGTCCGAAGTTCGATGGAACCAACTTCACTCTCTGGAAAGGTCGCATGAAGTGTCACTTGGAATGTATGGGAAAAGCATATTTGGATATGGTTTCAAAACCATATGTACCTCCACAAGGTGGTCCAACAACTCTGAATGAAATCACAGAAGCTGAAAACAATCTGCGGACCAAGGAAGCTCTTCTAAGCGCATTGAATGACTCAGATCTCTCGAATGTTATTGACCTACCAACTGCATATGAGATCCTGACTAAGCTGGAACTTCTGTATGAAGGAGATGAGTTTGTCAAAAGTGCAAGGTTACAAAGCCTGAAAGGGAAATTTGAAAGATTGAAAATGAGAGATGATGAAAACATCACTACCTTCATGCCAAGAGTAAATGAGCTGGTATGTGGAATCAGAAATGCTGGTGGAACTTTAGATGAAAATGAGATTGTCTGCAAAATCCTAAGATCCCTTCCTGCTGCCTACAAAATCAAAGTTGCTGCCATTGATGAATTCAGAGCCCACACAATTGTCACAAGAGAACAACTGGCTGGCAAACTAGCTGCATTTGAAATGACCGAGTTTGGAGATGATCCTCCCAAGACTGAATCTGCTTTCAAAGCCAGTGCCTATGTGAAAGGAAAACAGAGATTTGATCCGGGTGAAAACTCATCAAGGAAAATGTCATGGTATGATCAAGCAAGAAGAGACATGGAAGAAGAAGAAGCAGAAACAGCTCAACTTGAAGCCCTCATTGCAAAGAGACTGCCAAGAGGATCCGGTAAGTATGAAGGAAAACTACCCTTTAAGTGTTTCAACTACAATAAGATTGGTCATTTTGCCTCAAGATGTCCAGAGAGATCTGCAAGATCTAATACTCACAGACAAAGGTTTCAAAAGAATTGCTATTATGTTCATGAAGAAGATGACAATGAAGGAGTAACAGATGATGAATCAGAACTAGGAAGCAAATCCGGAAATGAGTGGGTGTTTATAGCCATCAAGGAAGAAGACTCAATACTCTCTGAATCTGTCAATCACAAAGTTGTTGAAAAAGCCTTGGCTGCTCAAGTGGAAGAAAAGGATGATTGGGTTATTGACAGTGGATGTTCTCACCATATGACTGGTGACAAGAATAAGTTCTTAGATTTGGAAAGATATGAAGGAGGAATGGTAAAGTTTGGTGACAATTCTGCTGGCAGAATCAGAGGTAGGGGAACTATTTCCTTTGATGGTAAGAGCAAAACAGGAAATGTACTGTATGTTGAAGGATTGAAGCACAATCTTCTCAGTGTTGGTCAGTTAGTGGACAAAGGTTATGATCTCCGGTTCAAGAATGGAAAATGCAGAATCTTTACAAGCTCCGGAACTGAAATTGCATCCGGTACTCAGACAAAAGGTAATATCTTTCATCTGGTTGGTTCAAACAAAAGTTGTTTGTTTGCTCAAATTGATCAGAGTTGGTTATGGCATAGAAGAATGTGTCATGTAAATTTTGATAACATCATCAAGATAAGCAATACTCAGGCTGTAAGAGATCTCCCAAAATTGATGAAACCTACAAATAGTTTGTGCAAAGAGTGCCAGCTAGGTAAACAAAGCAGAATCTCTTTCAAAAGCAAAGATCAGTCTTCTACCGGATTGTTGGAATTAGTACATACTGATCTATGTGGTCCAACAAGAATCAAGAGTCTGCAGGGTGATAGATATTTCATGTTGTTGATTGATGATCATTCCCGGATGATGTGGGTTACCTTTCTAAAAGAAAAATCAGAAGCTTTTGAGAAGTTCAAAACCTTCAAAGCTATGGTGGAGAATCAAACCGGATTGAAACTAAAGTGTCTAAGGTCTGATAGAGGTGGTGAATTTACATCTGGTGAATTCATTGACTTTTGTGAGAAACAGGGTATAAGGAGACAGTTGTCTGCTCCTAAGACTCCACAGCAGAATGGAGTAGTTGAGAGAAAGAACCGGACCATCCAGGAAGCTGCCAGGACAATGATGTTGGAAGCAAATGTTCCTCAAATGTTTTGGAAGGAAGCTATCAGCACTGCAGTCTACACTCTCAATCGAGTTCAAATCAGAAACAACACCGGTAAGACCCCCTATGAACTCTGGTTTGGCATCACTCCTACTGTGAAATATTTCAGAGTATTTGGTAGCAAGTGTTATATTAAAAGAGATGAAGACCTAGGTAAGTTTGATGCTAGAAGTGATGAAGGAATTTTCTTGGGTTACTCCACTCAAAGCAAAGCATACCGGTGTTACAATAAGAGATTGAGGAAGATGATAGAAAGCACCAATGTGAAAGTTGATGAAGGAATTGAGAAGCCTTCAAGATTTTATGAGATTGATGAAGATGACCAAGAGAGTGTTCAAGGACCTCAATCCTCTCCGGTGAGACAGAGTCAGCCTGATCCGGTAAATCAGGAAGAAGAGATAGGTTTGAATGAGCCTGATCAAGAAGCAGCAGTGCAGGATACTCCCAAAATTCCAAGGTATGTAAAACTGAACCACTCTGAAGATCAAATCATAGGTGACAGAAGCAAAGGTGTACAAACTAGAAGGAATGTTGCTCAAAATCAGAATGAATGTTGTCTGATTTCAAAGATTGAACCTAAAACAATAAATGAAGCCTGCAATGATGAAAACTGGACCAAAGCTATGGAAGATGAATTGATGCAAATTGAGAAAAATCATACTTGGGATCTTGTTCCCAGACCTAGAGACAGGAATGTAATTGGAACCAAGTGGGTCTTCCGGAACAAACTAAATGAAGCTGGTGAAGTAATCAGAAACAAAGCTAGATTGGTCTGCAAAGGCTACTCTCAAATAGAAGGAATTGACTTTGAAGAGACTTTTGCTCCGGTGGCAAGAATTGAAGCAGTCAGATTACTTCTTGCATTTGCTGCCTTCAAAAACTTCAAGGTATATCAGATGGATGTCAAGTCTGCCTTCCTAAATGGTGATCTGGAAGAAGAAGTCTACATTGAACAACCGGATGGTTTTCAATTGTCTGATAATGATGATATGGTCTGCAAGTTGAAGAAAGCTTTGTATGGATTGAAGCAAGCCCCAAGAGCATGGTATGAAAGGTTGGATAAGCATCTTGTGCAGATTGGATTCAACAAAGGTACTGCTGACAGTAACTTATATTTCAAAATTGATCATGAAAATATTTTAATTGTTGAAGTATTTGTGGATGATATCATTTTTGGAGGAAGAGATAGTATGTGCAAAACTTTTGCAAATCAGATGAAAAGTGAGTTTGAAATGTCTATGCTTGGTGAAATGAATTTCTTCTTGGGTCTGCAAATTACTCAAACAAAAGAAGGGATCTTCATTTCTCAGACCAAATATGTGAAAGAATTGTTAAAAAAATTTGGTATGGAAGACTCAAAGTCTATGAACACTCCTATGGCAACTGGATGTAAGTTAAGCAAAGATGATGACTCTCCAAAGGCAGATCAGACAAAGTATAGATCAATGATTGGTGGATTGTTGTACCTCACTCAAACTAGACCAGATATAATGCAGGCTGTTGGTCTTGTGGCAAGATTCCAGGCTGATCCTAGAGAATCTCATGTTATGGCAATCAAAAGAATTTTTAGGTACTTGAAGGGAACAGTGGAGTATGGTCTATGGTACCCTAGAGATCCGGACTTCTCTCTTCATGCTTACACAGATGCAGATTGGGCAGGAGATGTGGATGACATGAAGAGCACTAGTGGTGGAGCATTCTTTTTGGGGAAGAGATTGGTTTCTTGGCTAAGCAAGAAACAAGATGCAATATCTCTGTCTACAACTGAAGCAGAATACATTGCAGCAGCAGGTAGTTGCACTCAAATCTTATGGATGAAGCAGATGCTAAGAGACATCAAAGTTGAATATGAGGAGCCTATCACAATTTTCTGTGATAATTCAAGTGCAATTAATATCTCCAAGAATCTGGTATTGCATTCTAAGACTAAGCACATATCTATCAAATTTCACTTTCTGAGAGAACAAGTAAACAAGGAAGAAGTCAGATTGGAGTATGTTCCCTCCAAGGATCAGATTGCAGATATCTTTACAAAACCTCTTCCCAAGGACTCTTTTGAATATCTCCGGGAGAAATTAGGGGTCATGGCCCCTCCGGTGATGAACTAAGATGCACTAATGTGCATCAGTCCGGTGGATATCACAGTCATATCTTGTGATCCGGATTGATGATGGGGAGCTGCTACTAAGGGGGAGCAGCTGGTATGATTCTGATATATTAGAACTGCAAGTATGAGCCCTTTGCCATTGATGTCAAAGGGGGAGAGAAGACATGTGAAAAACAAGTGGTTGATGATCAAAGGGGGAGCAGTAAAGGAAGAGAAGACATGTGAATAGTTGTTGTTGATAGGGGGAGCTGTGACAGAATGGAGAAGTTCTTGTCTTGATGGTTTTTCACATCATATGTTGCCATCAATGACAAAGGGGGAGATTGTTGCAAGTATGAGGTGAGCCAGTGTTGTCATTGATGTCAACATACTTACATTGCATTGGCAAGAAGGATTTTATGAGCTGTGTGCTGAGGATATTGAGAAAATTAGCCTCAGTTAAGAACAGTGAAGAACAGTGATGAGAAGAAGGCAAATGTATTGTATAGGTTGAGAACCAGAGGATGCGGATTAAAGGGTTTACAGATATGAGTCTTGAGATGCTTCAACCAAGATTTCAGAGGTCCGCATGAAGATCTGAAGAGGTTATGGCTGTTTGTATGGAACCGGTTCCGGCAAGTGCTTAGAGGTGACAGAGGATCACAGAAAGGTCCGGTGAGGTCCGAAATTGTACAATCCTAATCTGCGGATTGGAAAGAGTGTTTGGGATGTCCTTGTGATGTGCCATCTCGAGTTGTGTATGATTTGGAGGTCTGGAAGTACCTCTTGCATTATAACAGTAGCAACAGACAGTGTTCTTGAAGTTCCGGATAAGGAGGATAAGAGATTTCAGTAAGAAAATGAAATGCGGACGTACCTGGTCATTCAGGCAGGCTTGTGAAGGTTCTTAGATCATGTTCAGGTTGTGTTGTTGGTCCGCATTGACTTGTGTATGATTTGGAGGTCCGGAAGTATCTCTTGCATTATGACAATGGTGACAGACTGTGTTCTTGAAGTTCCGGATGAGGAAGACAAGAGATTCCAGTAGGTAAAGGAAGTGCGGATGTATCCGGTCTTTCAGGAAGGCCTGTGAAGGTTCTTGGATCATGTTGAGGTTATGTTGTCGGTCCACATTGTTAGTAGAACCCGGAATTCAAGATATTCTTCCGGATGAAGTTCTTGCTCTGTTTAGCCAACCGGATGAGTTGTTCATCCTACGAATGTTCTTGTGGTGGCCGACCGGATGTGTTATTCATCTTGCGGATGTTCTTATGGTTGTTTGCCGACTTAGATGTTTGTTCCTAAGTTGATGTCTTGTATAAATAACCGTTTGTGAGTTCATTTCAATGTGTGTGATGTGTTGATAAGTGTGGCATAGCGAAGAGAAGTGCGAAAGGCAGAGCAGAGGTTTTTTGGGCTTAATTGGAACTGATCCGGACATGGTAGAGATGTCATTCTCCAGTTCAAGACTGTGATTTTTATCACTTTGTAGACAGTGTGTCTCCTTGTAGGCAGTGGGCCTCTTTGTGAGCAGTGTGCTCGGGCAGTGAGCCCTTATTGGCATGTGCCATTCATTTTTCTTTATTCTTCTAACAGAGAATAATTCTTGGGTTAATCACCCCGTGGTTTTTCCCTTAACCAGGTTTTCCACGTCAAAATCTTGGTGTTCAATGTGTTGATACTTATCTGCTCTTGTGTTTATGTATTATGCTTTCATGAATGATTATTTGATATGTTGCTAACTAACAACAAAGAATCAAGTGTTTGAAACAAGAAGAAGTTTTATACAACTGATTCACCCCCCCCTCTCAGTTGTATGCCCTAGATCCAACAATTTCCACCTAGGAATGGGTGAAATAGAACTAGAAAACCTCCGATAAGATAGCCTAATGCTCAAAGATATCCATCATTCAATGGAAATTGTTTCAATTGCAACAAATTTGGTCATAGAGCTACTCAGTGCAGAAAAAGAGTAAATCAAAATGGTCCATCCTTCTCTGGTCAATATTTCAAGTGGAAAAAGGTTTGGATGCATGGCTAATCAGTGCAGATTAAGAGGAAATCAAGTTTATATGAAAGGAAATGTTGTGTGCTTTAATTGCAATAAGTTTGGTCATATTGCAATATTCTACAGAAGTAGGAACAATAGAAGAACAGGTTCGGTAAACAGAAAATTGGATGCGCAGAAACAAGACAAAGGCAAAAGAAAAATTGATGTAAATGAGATACGAAGTGAAATGAACAAGACTTGGGTAAAGAAAGATATCATAAACAAAGGTGATGGGTCCGCACTAGAATCAAGTGCTGACAATTCCTCCAGGAATTAAGTTAGGAGCTCTGGCTCAGGGGGAGCTACATTGAACATCAAATTACCCCAGTCAGCAAGTGGTGCCTGAATCTAGCACAATAAGAAGGAGAATATTTTGTATTAGTTCAGAACCTTTGGAAGGATTTCCGGAAGAAAGGATGTTGATATGAAAACTTGCGGAGTGATTTATGTAGAACTGTAAAAAAAATAGAGCAACCAGATATAGTTAGGGCAACACATTTATTACAATGCCAAATTAAGTTTTGTAAAAGATAAAAGGTCACTTGGTCACTCATTTGAATCACTTTGCATACAAAGGAAATAAGAAGAAGAGCATTTGGTCTGCAAATCCAGAGAATGAGGCACAAAGAGTGAATTCAACCAGAAATTGATCAACCCTAATCCTGCGAAAGAAAAAGGTACCTCTCTGTAAAGTTTTGAATCTGAAATCTATTGAGATGGCTACTCCTCATGTTATTGACATTACTGAAAGACCTCGACCCAAATTTAAGAAGCATCCTCACAAATCAATAGAAGTCGATCCGTTAGGTGCTTTTTCAAGTGTTCCGTATGGTGTGCTTCATGTTGAAGACATTAGGGTTTATATTCATGCAAATATAGATGAATTTAAATATTCAAGGTATGTAGACTTGTTTGAGAAACAACTCAGGGATGAAAATCATGAACTCAAACCTGAGTATAAGACACTACAGGATAAACACTTTATTCAGATTATGGGGTTTCCAATATTTGATGAGGATGAATGGGTCAAATATGTTTTGAGTCAGATGCATGATGAATTCATTTGGTTGTTAAAACCATTCAAGATTACCAAGGATGCTATCAAAATTGTAACTAGGTTAAACTCAACCAGAGGATTGCCCATGTTGAAATCTGTGAAAAACTAGATAGTGACTGATGCTACCGGTGCCAAGTTTGATAGAAGGGCAATGACCATTAATGATATTATAGAACCGGATGTCAAATTTGCCTCCATGGTGATCAGGTACAAGATTTACCACTCGAGCAAAGAAAATTCTATTTCTGGAACATCCATATATGTTGCATACAAGATGCTAAAGGAAAATACTGATTATGACTTGTGTGAATTACTACATAATCAATTGATTGAAAACCTAAACAAAATCAAGAAAGATAAGAAAAACACTTTCAAGTATGGTACATTGGTTCTATGTCTATTCTTTTACTTTATGAATGAGGTACCTGGGGTAAAATGTGTGCACTGGACTAAGGATGAGCTAGTTGCCATTTAGATCAGAGATCATCTTCTTAGCATTGGTGATTTCAAGGCTCAGAAAACTGCAATATGGGGTTACTTCAAGAATTTTCAGAGCATGATGCACTTAAGGGAAAGAATCCCTAAATCAATTGTTGAAAAGTACAAAAATGAAATATTTTTCATGGTTGATACTGATTAGTGTCTAATGGAAGCAGTGGAACCCAAAACTGCTTGGATCATGCCCATGGGGTATGAAGTAGATGGATTTTTTTTGAATATGTATGCTCAACATCTTCTAAGCAAGCCTAAAGACACAATGGTTGAAAGCTTTGGAACTTATGAGGAGCTTGATTTAAAATTGCATACTGAGCTTAGAGAACCTAAAACCAATAGGAAAGTAAGAAAAGAAGTTGAGCAGTTAGCTGAAAATTTGGGCCTAACTAAGGAGGCTGTGAAGAAATTCAGAGAAAGATTTGAAAAGGCTGAGAAAGAGAAACAAATAGATGCTCCGGTGGAACTCTCTTCCAAGTGAAGAACTATCAGGAGCTCTGCTATTGTCCCTGCTCCTTCCAAGACTGCAAAACTAGAAGCAAAATCATCTGGAAAATGGGAGAAAAGGAAGAAAATAAAAGCATCCCGGACCTATGAAAGCATAAGAGAAGAAGAAGATACAAATTCTAACATTGAAATCAAGGAACTAAAGGCCACCAGAACAAAAGCTACAAAAGTAACCAAATAAAAGTCCTCTGAAAGTAAAAGGACTAGTAAAAAGCAAAAGATAGAAGCATATGAGGAATATGTTGAGAAGCCCACACTCTCCTTGGAGGATGTGATAAAGTCAGTCACTGTAGATGGTAATTGTAGACACCTAAAAATGTCTTCTACCATCAAACCGACTCCTGACATCCCTAAACATATCAATTTCCCTTCTAATCAATTAATTAAATTTTATTTAATTAATTGCTCCTTTCATTTTTCAAATTCACACAATTTTATGCCCAAAATTGAATTAATTTGATTAATTCAATAGTCCAAACCTTAGCTAATAGATTTAATAAATATGCAATATTTATTAAATCAATTTCCCCTTTTTCCACTAAATCCAATTAATTAGTTAAAACCATGATTAACTAATTAATTCAGCCTATAATTGACCTATCCCTACCCTAAACAATTAAATAACTATTATTTAATTGCCTACCCTAGCCTACCTCATCCTAGCCTTAGGATTAATTAAATGAAACCTATGTTTAATTAATCCTAACCCCTTCATTTGGGTGGTCAAACTTTGTTTAACACCCTTCCCCACATCCTCCAAATAAAAAATTGAATTAAATCCACATAAGTCAATTTTTATTTAAAAACATCCCACATCACATTTATTTCTCCTTACAACCCTATACTCATTTATTTCCTCTCTTCCCCAAATAAATTTTTAATTCATTTACATTCCCTCATATGAATTTTTTATTCCAAAATAATCATTCACCCCCATGCTCATTAAATAACCCCTTTTCCCAAAATGAATAAAAGAATCACTTTTATTCCTAGTCCTCCATTCATTCAAGATTGAATCTAGGCCCTCCACATCACTTTTATCCTCCACCATTGATCTTCCAAATCAATCTCCACCCTTTGATCAAAATCCCTTCCAAAAATCTATAAATAGAACCTCTCCCAAGCCATTTTCATCATCCAAGTCTATGCAAAGTCATAATGCCAAAATCACTCTTGATCTAGGATAGTGAGTTGCACAAATTTGAATAGCATTTCACATTAGAATCCATTGTTTAGGGATAATCTTGTCTTAGGAACTTGTTTTGGGTGCATGGTTCCTCTCCCTTGATGAGATTGGGTCTTCAAGTGAGGTATAACTCTTGTGATTTATTGCATATTAGTTTGTATTCTTACCTTATTTGATAATCTAATCTACATTGGCACGCTCGATGGGACCCACAAGGTCTAAATTTAATCCATTTTTTGGTGAGTTTTTGTGTAAGGAACGTGTGTTTACAGGTGTGGCGCCATCCTACCCCCGCAACGACGCCATCACTAGCTAGTTTTAGCGTTATTTCCTATTTTGGCGCTATTTTTGCGCAACACATTTCCTTTTTACTAACTCACTCAAAATGTCTTTCTCTTGTGATCTCTTTGCAATTTTTGGCATTTGAGTGCTCTCTATTTCCACAGAGATCTATAAATTACAAGGGGAGGTTATGTGCAAATTTTTGCAAAAAATCTAAAAACACACATTGGCTTTTGTTTGTCATCTTGTTTTTCATTTGTGTGGACTAACAAGGCTAACGGGACGTCATATATGTGCAGCCTAATCCTCCAGGTTGTTATCAAATCATTTTTTTGGTAGGTCGGACTAGTTCAGTGTCGTATCGGCGCTATCACCCAGATTGGCGCTATCCGCAGACAAAAACCAGAGCACTGACTAATTTCGCAGTGACGCTTTTAGATCTATATTGTGGCGCTATTATTTATTGTAACGCCTTATGTAGGTTTTATTAGCGCTAAAATTGTATTAGCGCCTTTAATGTAATATTGTAGCACTATATTCTGTTGTGGCACATTTAGGGTCTGTTATTAGCGCAATAAGTTTAATTGATGCCATCTGTGTAGGGTTGTTTTGCCCGCAGTGGCGCTATTTAATATATGTTTTAGCGCTATTTTGGAAAACTTACTTTTCTGTCTGTGCAGGTACTGACAAGTTTGTTGCAGGTCATATTGCGGGTACTAACAAGCTTTTTGCAGGGTGGTTTGATTTCTAGTTAGCAAATACTTTGATTTTGCAACTTAAAATGAACCCTTCGCATGTTAGTTAGTCAAACATTTTTATTTGGTGCAATTAAAATTGGACAAGCAAACTTTTGTGTGAAGTGTGTGTGCCAAAACATTTACTTTAGTGTTCTACAATCTACAATTTGTGTGCCAACAACAACAAATCCAAACACTTCAATTTGGGCTCTAAAAAGAACCACAACTTGCATAAATCGAAAGCATCTTAGTTAAAAAGAACAACTTGCATCTTTCATGCATCTAATCAAGAAAATCATTTTAAAAAGTGTGTGAAGTGTCTTGTGCTCTTTTTACTTGTGGTGTGAAAGCGTATGCTCTTCCCTCGCACCGTTTTGGTGACCTTGGGAATCAAAAGCTTCTCACAAAAACTTGCATTAATCACACCCAATCTAATCCAAAGATCTAAAATGAACCATGTTTAGTGTGATGCAATCATAGAGAATACGTATGCTCTCCCCTCACATCTTTGAATGAACTTGGGGATCAAAAGTATTTTTTGTGATTGTATTGCTTTTGTAAACCTTAGAGGGCCTGCCACCCCACTTTGAAAGGTGGGAACGACCCAAGCGGCATCAAGCTAAAGCCAAGCTCTTCCAAGCTGCTATATAAAATAAGGCGTTTGGGATGAAAGTCTCAAGTGACAGGTGTTGTTGTGTAATACCGACAGCCAACCTCCCCCAAAACCCTCTAAGGCATAACCCTTGGAGGCTGGGAGACTCGATAACGGAGAGTAGCGCTGCCGCACGTATAACCACCTGAACGGATGCCCTTACTACGAACCATTATTTAGCAAGCCAAAATCCTTCTATTTGTTGGCGCAGAAGGGAAACCTTTGAAGCGGCCCTAATTCATGCGGTTCTTAGCTGAGGTAGTAGGGATAATCTAAAGGTTTGGTGAGGGACAAGCCTTATAAGAAACCCAGATCTTGGTATGCGTTAGAAGTGTGTGCAATTGTAAGGAGGAGCCGGTGCTACCAAGATCCTGGAGCTACCCGCTTTGAATAGGCGCAGTTAGGGGATTCAACAAATACTGTCACATTCTCACCTTAGGTTGTTCAAAGTGCTTGTTAAATAAAATCACACATCTTTTTTTCAAAACAAAGCAAAATCTTGATTGTTGTGTGATTATTGTGCTTGAATTATTTGCAACAACATTGCCAAGAGACAAAACAAATCATTTGATCACATTCCAAACAAAGAAAATCCAAAATTGCCATCAAAATCTGTCTTTTCAGGACCTTGAGAAACACTGTCTTGTTTTAGCGCCATATCTATCTAATAGTGGCGCCATTCCACCTGTGGATTGGTGCTATTCTCAGATTGACTTGCCTAAAGCAGAGACCTATCCATTTGAGATCTTCACCATCTGCACCACCATAATCCATAGTCACATCCCAAAAATTCGACAATAGTACATCCATTTTCCTCCACAATTTTCCAAAATCACACCTTCTCTTTGACCTTAGAGTATTAAATCACCATCATTGTTGGACCATTTGCTATATCAAACCCATTCAAATTCATATCCGTTTGTCTTCATTGATTTTTTGCATACCTTTTGGACCAAACCAAAATCCTTGTCATAAGAACATCATTCCAAAAATCCCCAAAATCTCCCAAATCAAAACATCATCAAAATTTGTCATCCTTTTGAGCTAAAAATTTGATCTAGATTTCATCCTACACACATCATATCTTGCTTGGAAAGTCAATAGTCTACCTTCCAAGTGAAATCATTATCCCTCTTTGTGTAAGGTCATTAGTCTACCCCAAACAAAGAAAAACATCCCTTTTGTGCAACCACAAATCTAGGTCCTACCTAAGCTCAATTTGTTGACTACCAAAATCATCCATATCACATATCAAAAATCAAACATCAAACAAAATCTCTTCAAAACAAAACGTCGTCCATCACCTATCTCTTTGGTCCAAAATTTGTGCAAAATCAATATCGTCCATCCACATCACCTTTAGGTTGAAACCTTTAGAAATACATATCAATCTTCCTTCACATCGTCTCTTCTACTCCACCTCACTACCACATCCATCTTTGGGTCCAACATAATCAATCAGATTCTCTAAGGTCTCCATCCACATCTCATCCTACATCTAGAAATCAACTCCATATATGTGCATCACATTTATTTCTCCTTACAACCCCATACTCATTTATTTCCTCTCTTCCCCAAATGAATTTTTAATTCATTTACATTCCCCCATATGAATCTTTTATTCCAAAATAATCCTTCACCCCCATGCTCATTAAATAACCCCTTTTCCCAAAATGAATAAAAGAATCACTTTTATTCCTAGTCCTCCATTCATTTAAGATTGAATCTAGGCCTTCCACATCACTTTTATCCTCCACCATTGATCTTCCAAATCAATCTCCACCTTTAGATCAAAATCCCTTCCAAAAATCTATCAATAGAACCTCTCCCAAGCCATTTTCATCATCCAAGTCTATGCAAAGTCATAATACCAAAATCACTCTTGAGCTAGGATAGTGAGTTGCATAAATTTGAATAGCATTTCACATTAGAATCCATTGTCTAGGGATAATCTTGTCTTAGGAACTTGTTTTGGGTGCATGGTTCCTCTCCCTTGATGAGATTGGGTCTTCAAGTGAGGTATAACTCTTGTGATTTATTGCATATTAGTTTGTATTCTTACCTTATTTGATAATCTAATCTATAGTAATCTAAAACCCATGATTGAATTCTATAATGAATATAGTGATGTGGATAAAAGGGTGTTGGAGGAAGCAACTATCAGATATCTCAACATCTACAACAAGGCACCGATTGAGATAACTTCTGAGTTGCCACAAAGTCTGGCAAATATTTTGGAGTCCAAAAGTAAGGACATGGAGATTAGGGAACATGAGCTAATAAATTTGTGTCCTCAAATTTCACCTGATCAAATAAATATGATATTTAAGGAAGTCAAAGATGACTTTAGAAGCAAAAAGAGAATGAACAAACTCATGCTTGGAGAAACAAGTGAAATCGTTGAAGAAACTCAAGATTGAAAGCATTGAAAAAGCACAATTTTTCCATAGTCACAGAAGAAGCTCTAGATGGTGAAGAAGAGAACATCATTGAGAAGCAATCTGAGTTGGGTGAAGCCTCTATTTTGGAAGTAGAACAAACAAATCGGGAGGATGCAGAAATGATGGATAGAGTAGTTGATGCATTGGATACTCCTAATCCACCTGATATGTTAGGAAAATAAGATAATATTACTACTTCACAGAGCCCTATGGATCAGGTAGCAAGTGGTGAACAAACAGGAAAGAGTCCCTCTGTAGAGAACACAGAGAAAAATAAAGCAGAGAAAGAGGAAAGAAAGATAAAGCAGAACAAGATGGTGCAAATGTTGAAGCACCTAAAGCAGATACTGAGAAATCTGATGAACAAAAGGATGGTTTAGAAAAAGTTGCAAGAGACACTGTAGATGCAGTAAAAAGTCTTCTTAAGAAAGAAATGATCAAGCTTGATGAGCCTGAATTACTCCAAGGTCTAGCCAATCCAGATGCTCTCTCTCCAATTCAATTAATGAAAATAGCATCATTCACCCAAGTAAAGGCTAGAGAAAAGATGTTAAAGTCCCACATGGAGGACAATGAGCTACTGGGGATTGCAACCAGAATTTTGGAGAAGTTAATGCCTTCCTACTAGAAGAGTCCATCTGATTCTCCCTTCGGACATCTGGGAAATCTTGTAAATTATGTAAATACTCATTTTGAGTCCTTTGAGAAATCTGTAGAGACAAAAGTCATAAATGAGTTTTTGGATAAGAGACTGAGTAAAATTAAGAGTCTAATAGGGTATATACTTGCTATTAGTATAAAGAGTGTTCAAAATTCTCTAAGTGATGGAAGTGATATATATAATTTTTGTCTATCCTGGCCCAAAGTAAGTGAGGATATTGAGAAGAAGATAAAGGAAAAAGAATTGAAATTGTCAAATCTATCCAATAATTTTGATCCTCTAACTATCTCACCTATAAGTCAGGAATGTCAAGTAATTAGCCTGACTGATGAGATAAAAAGACTTGTTAAAGAGAAAAGCAAAATTATGAAGAGAATGTGTGAGCTCTGGGGTTGATTGCCCCTAAGTTAGAGACAATGTATAATGCCTTATCTGAAGCTCAGATTGTAATTCAGACTAGTGATCCATCAGATCTATCAAAGGCACAAGCATATTCATTTTTGTTGAGCGGGCACATCTCAATTTTGGATGGAATAAAGAGTACTTGGGCCTCTGAACTTGTGCAAATAAAAACTAGCTTTATAGACATTCTCAAGTTCATGTGAATAGAACTTAATGATTACTTGTACATATGCGGCATTATACACAAATTTTTTGGAGAATTTTTGGCTTGCGGACCCCACCCTTTGCCATTGATGTCAAAGGGGGAGTGAAGAGCAGTGAAAAATGAGGAATGCAACAAAGGGGGAGCATTGGAAAGAAGTATGAATAATAATATGGAGCATAAGCAAAGGGGGAGTTATTCTGACACTTAGTCATTTTTCACTAAGTGTTGCCATCAATACCAAAGGGGGAGATTGTTGGCAAGAGATACTGCTTCACATTGATAGGTGTTGTCATTGATGGCAACTAAGATCATCCCAATCATCCACATAACACAATTTGCTCATACCGGAAGTCAGAATCAAGATTTGTCTAAGTCCGGGCAGTTAGGAATAGAGCAAGTAACAGGGTACGGTATCTTGGTCTGAATCTCTCTGGTGGAAAGGCATGGTTTGCTGTGGATCTGAGGTAGTTGAAAGCACTATCAAGACACTCTAAATCTAGAGTTTTGTCCTCTTGTGATCAAGGACTCAAAAGATATTAGCTTATGAGTATCAGGTTTCAGTTTGACAGAACAAATAGTAGAAGAACAGGCCGACCTTGTGAATGATCTTAATTCTAGATGTATAGAAGCTATTTATTGGGCAATTGGTGATGATCAGTGATGATAGCTGACATGATTGATGATTTGCGAGTGAAAGTTTTGGTCCGCATCTCATATTATGTATGGATCTAGCCGACAGAGCGGAGTACTTAACAAAGTTATAAATGTTCTTGAAGCGGACTGGTAAAATGATTGTAGATCATGTTGCAGATATATATAGCCAATGGAATAGGATGATTTTGTGTGTGTGGTATGTGAATAAGGTGTATGTGAGAAGAGCAGAAATCCAAGGTGCAAATGAAGGTAGAGAAGTAAGAAGAGCAGAGCAAGATGAAATGTGTAAGATCAATTTTTGCACTTAACTGGAATTGAAATTCTTGCATGGGTAGATGCTATTCATCAATTCAAATTTATGTTATTCTCTTGTAATCTCTCTATAGGCAGCGAGCCTCCATTTGAGCAGTGAGCCTGAATGCATGTGCATTCCCATTTGTAAAATACTTTTAACAGGGTATTAATTTTTGTGAGCTAATCCCCACCGTGGTTTTTCCCTTAACTGGGTTTCCACGTCAAAAATATTGGTGTCAATTGTGTTATTGTGTTGATGGTCTTACACATATGATTGATTGTTTTCATGGTTAAGTTATTGAATTGTTATTAAGTAGCAAAAGAAAGAATTAACTGCAGAAAGATACAAATTTTTGTGACAACTAATTCACCCCCCCTCTCAGTTGTCTGTCATATTTCCAACACAGAGTAGCTATGGAGTCTACTTTAGATCAGGCGATCTAGAGAGAAGAGTATGCAGAGGTAGATCTCTAGGCATGGCTGGATCAGGATGTGGCACCACCTCCATCCGAGAGAGGTTATGTCATGACTCATATCCTACATGCTGAGTTAGATTGGGTGAGATCTAAGAGAGACATAGCACAACCAAATAGAGACAAAGCACATGTAGAGATAGATAGGCTTCAATAGTTGTACTCAGACATGCAGACACAGATGGGAGAGCTTGTAGAAGAGCTTAGGGGTCTACGATCATAGATTGCCTCTAGGAGTCACTCGTGGTTTGCGAACTCACATGGGCAACCTTCTGTCACTCATACACCACCAGGTTCTGAGGGGTCTAGTAACTGAGGTTTAGCTATGTGATATGTATCTCATGTATTACGACATCCCATTTTGATGTATGGGATAGTCAGTTTTAATGTATATTGAAACTGATACCTATATATATATATGATGTTTTTCTATTAATGCTATTGTGTACCACATGTGATTTATGAAATGCAACAATTAATAATTTTGACGATCATGTGATAATGTATTTAATGCCATTGTGATTGAAACTAATCAATCCTTGCAGACTGTTTAGTAGATACAATGATGATTAAAATTTTTGCACATGAGTAGAGTATGATTTTGTTTCCAATTAATGCAATTGTAATCTAAAAAAACATGGTTTAATTAGATGTAACAATGATTAATTATGTTTTAAAGATCTTATACTAGCTTATTAAATGAATTAAGACAAAGTATACTATCTTGTTGAAATTGAAACAATTACTAGCTAACTACTTTATAAAGTAATATCTAACATATGATCTTAAGCATGAAATTTTTGCAAATGCATAACATTAATAGGTTCTTTAAGAGGCATACCTTGTTCATTAGCTAATTTACACACTCTTGACTCATAAGATTCAGTGATAACATATGGTCCTAGCCAATTAGGGCTCAACTTCCCTTTTTCGCTAGGAGGTGCGTTCACATTACGTTGATTTTCATAAAGTACCAAGTCTCCAACTTTGAACGAATGATGGATGACATGTTCATTATACAATTATTAGATGCTTTTCTAATGAGCTTTAAGATGGTCGAGAGAATTGATTCACTATTCATTGAGCATCTCTAGCTATTGTAATCTCTTATCTCTTTCCATGTTATCATCATTAATGTCCTTTAGGGAAACTCACAATGAAGAAATTTCTAACTTTAAAGGCATTATTGCATCGACACCATATACAAGGTTATATGGTGTAGTACCAGTAGTCATACTAACACTTGTCCTATAGGCCCAAAGTGCATAGGAGAGTTGAGTATGCCAGTCTTTTTGATGTTTATTAACAGTTTTTCTAAGAATTTGTCCAGTGATCTTGTTTGAAGCTTCTGCTTGGCCATTTGATTGTGGATAATATGAAGTAGAGAAGTGATGTTGAATGTGATATTTTTCAAGGAATTTCTTCACATCCTTGTTCTTAAATGGTGTACCATTGTTAGAAACCAAGGAGGAAGGAATGCCAAATCGTGAGATTATACTATCTCGAATGAAGCGACAAATTACTTCAACATTCGTGGATCATAGCGACAAAGCTTCAACCCACTTCATAAAGTAATTGATAGCAGTAATGATGAAAGAGTGTCCTTGAGAAGGAGGAGAGATCTTTCCAATTAGATCCAAGCCCCATATAGAAAATGGCCAAGGTGAAACCTGAGCACGAAGTTCCTGGGTGGGAGCTTGAATTAAGTTACTATGTTGTTGACATTGCAGGCACTTCTTGACGAATGCGAAGGAATCTTGTTCCATGGTTTTCTAATAGAACCCTATATGTAATAACTTCTATACCAAAGATTTCCCTCCAAAATGCCCTCCACAGGTACCAGAGTGAGCTTCTTCTAGAGAAATTAGAATTTTTGATATGTTAAGGCAACAGAGAAGAACACCATTATAGATTCTTCGATATAGCACATTAGACAATATGATGTAACATGTTGTGAGTTTACATATGTAAACTCTTGTGTTTTTAGATGTTGTATTAGGGAGGGTACTATCACACAAATATTGAAATATATGGGAGTACCATTCATCAAAATTTGTGTTATAGCATAAGTCAGTATCCAAGGGGTGGCCTTGACTATGACTGATGATTTGAGATTATGAATGATGAAATGATATTCGTCAGGTGAATCTTCATGGGTTATAAGGGAAGTTGTGCTTGCCAATGAATCTACATGTTGATTGTTTTTCCTTGGAATTGTGTTGATTGTGAAGAATTAAAATTGTTTTAATAACGACAAGACAAGATCATGATACTAAGATAGCTTATCTTGCTTTGCTTAATAAGATCTAGTGACTTGTCTTATGATTAATTGTGAATTGCCATAGATAGTGACATGTTTAATATTTAAAGACAAAGCGGCATGAAGTCCTATGATGAGGGCTTCATACTCAACAATGTTGTTTGTGCATGAGAAGTTTAGACAATAAGAAAGAGGAATCAACTTACGTGAAGGAGGTACTAATATTACACCATCACCCAAGCCAGTTCGACATCTTGAACCATCAAAACACAATTCCCATTTATCATATTTATCTATAGTTAAAATTTTATCATCAAGAAATTCTTCATTGTTTTGAATAGTGAATGGTGAAGGTGCTTTGGCTAAATGGTCGGTTAACGCTTGTCCTTTTATCACTTTTAAAGAGATAAACTTGAGATCAAATTTCATTAACAACATAACCCATTTAGCTAGGCGACCTACGAGATTTGTTTTAGCAAAGAGATTCTTCAAAGGATCAAATTTTATCATGAAATGAACTTCAACATTTGGGAGATAATGTCTTAACTTCTATGTTGCAAAAACAAGAGCTAAGCATTGTTTCTCTATGACAGTATATCACACTTCATAATTGAGCAAAGTTCAACTTATATTATTGTTTACACTCTACAACCAAAATTATTCATCCTAATGATAAATCCCTTGAAACCTATGTCAAATGAAAACTACGGGCCCATTTAAAGCTTGGGTCCCGACCAAAAAGGCACCTTGGGACTTGGGTGCTCATGCCCAAGTCCACCCTGATTAGTCGGGGTAACATTTAAGGATATTAGCATAGGACTTTTAAATGGGTGCTTCCTTGTCGGCTCTTTCAATTAATTTATGAAAGTTTAATGGGATAACATATATAAACAAGTGTTTGAATTCATTTTCCTAGAAGTTTATGATGCAAGGTTATCATATTGAGAAAAAAGAATTCAAGGCATTCATTGTGTTATTATTGCATATTTGTGTTAGTATTGTGTTTGTTGCAGATTTGGAATCATCATCAATATCCTTATGAGTTGAAGACTCTTCAAACTCCTAAGGACTTCACCTCCAGGGTAACATTATCATTGTGTTTGAATAGTTTCATCATAATTTGGATTATCTTTAGCCTCTATTATGCAAGGAGACGCTCTCTCTCTAACAACGTTTTTGGGAAAGCTTGAATGTTAACCTGAGATTTGACTAAGGAAAATCCCTAAACACCACAAGCCCAAATCCATTTTCTTCTTGTGTGCATATTAAAGGAGCGAGAATTGCAGAAGTGAAGGTATAGGGAGGTTTCTTAAGGGATAAAGATTCAAGATCCAAAAATAGAGTTTGGAAATTCCACTATAGTAGACTTGGGCGCTAGCCCTAGTGTCCAACAACTAAAACAGATCTTGAATTCAACATCAGAGCATCGTTTATGACATTTTTCTAGTTTTGAGCTTTCAAAGATCATGACTTTCTTGACTCAGGTACTAATCCTAGAGTCTTTTGACATTTTAACTTCTGAGGGACAGGTTAGGACATCTCACTGATCATCCTGGTACTTTCAGATCCTGACTTCTTGTTGTTGTTTCTCTGTTATAAGCTGATTATCATAATTCTAGGGTTTAGTGCATTGATGGGCCTAGGGTTTGATAAAAGGCTTGGTTGAATCACATCTTTCCTCTATAAACAAGAGCACAAAATCAGTAGTTGAGTCCTCTTCCATCTTGTAGTGACTTGGCTCAGTTTTATCCTTGAATGTTGTAGTGAAAGGAGGGTTTGATCTAGTGCATTCATCATCTCATCCTCTTTTCCCTACTAAACATTTTGGTGAACCCATGTTTTATAGAATTTACATCTTGCTGAGTGCTGAAATCAGATTTTTCATTACTTCATATCATACTTGACATTCTATTTTGAAAATTTTTGCATACATTTTGAAAAAATTGAAAAAATAAGCATTCTAGGCTTGCATAAAGGCATAGTTTTGCATTATTTCATTGCATATCATTGGAAACATTTAATTTTATGATTTTCACATAATCTATGAAACAAATTACAACACTTAATGATTTCATGATATCACATCTTGCATTTGCATATCTAATTTGTAAGGGTTTTGTTGAAAATTTGCATTTTTCATATAACCTAGTCATTTGCAAAGCTAGGGTTTTTAGTCAAAATCTTATTTCAATTTTTACTACTGTCATAAACATCTCAAATCATATCTTTCATTGATTTCTTTGCATATTCATTTGAAAATTTTGCATAATTTTGGAAAAAGTGCATAATTATCATACTTTTGCAATTACACAATGTGTATTTCAACATAAGAGAATAAGCATCTTTTTTCACATATTTTGCGATAAATCAAAAAATTATCACTATCACCTTTTGTGAAACATTTTGAACATTAAATTCACTTGGTTTGTAGTAATAGTAGTGTATTTTTTATCTTTACAAAAGCTTCAAAAACCTAGTTTCCTCAAACTAGTGTTGTGGTGTACAAAAGCCTCTCATATTGGTTGTTTTGATAAATGAATAGATCTTATTATACATTGTTGTTCCAAGACATTTTGTTATTGCATATTCTAATTGTTCCTGTTTGGTATCCTTGCATGCATATATCAAATATTATGGAAGTTTTTACAAATTCGTTAATATGTATCCTTATGTTTTGACTCATATACAATCCATGTATGATAAGGATATCTTTAAACGCTCTTCATTTGAAATCATTGATTATGTATATGATTTTACTAACTTCATAACTCTTACATATGAATATCCTTTGATATTAAAGGACTTACTAATTTCATCTCCATGAATACTCATAAGAAAGATGATTGTGAAAGTTCTTCTATTACTACTATAAATCATGATAATGCCTTGGATCTAATATCTAAATTATATAATGATGATGATGATCTTGTTCCTCCTTTAATTGAATGTTCAAACACCTTGGATATGACTAGGGAATTGAAGATCCTCAATCTTCCTCCTTTGGTTGAATGTTCAAGTACTTTGGACATCACTAAGGATGTGAAAACCATGAATAGTTCTCCTTTGGTTGCATGTTCAAACCCCTTAGACATCACTAAAGACACAATCATCAACAATTATTCTAACAACATTTTACCTTCCCTTCATTTCAATACTCTCCCTTCAAAATATGAAGCATTGGTGCATGAAGAAAGGTCTCTCACATTAAATCATTTAGGGATGGATGTTGAGCTTAAACAAAGTAAAATGATTTTAATTCAATCATCACTAATAAACTTATCCCACCTACTAAGGGAATATTGGATAAATGTACTAATGTTCCTAAAATCATTATGAATGGGGCATGTAGTGCACCTCCTCACTTTAAACCAGTGATTACAATTCAAGGTGCTCTAACACCACCTAGACCCCTGGGTTACATTCTTAATTTTGCAAAGCAAATTACTCAAGGAAGTCAAGTGTATCAAAATGTGTCGCAAAAACCCTATCACAATATGTTTCTCACACATACAATACGTGAAATAATAAACAAAGTAAACAATAGTCAAACATTTTGATCACTTTACCAACTTCTCAGCCTATGCTTCCTCAACCACCTCATCTTACTCAAAAAGCTGGTCAAGATTTTGATCTTGTTAAGCAACTTTGTGCTACTCCAGCTAAGATCTCTCCTTGGGAACTCATACAAACATCACCTACATACCACAGAATGCTTCTGGAAGCTTTACAAAAGGTGATTGTAAAACCTATTGTTAAGCCTAATGATGTAGCAGCTTTGTTAGATTATATGCATGCGATAAAAACTGACATTTTGTTTCAACAACATGAGTTACTCTCTATGGAAGTTCATAAACAATATGATCCTCTTCTAATCTTTGTCACTATAAATAAAAAGTTGATAAAGCAAGTTATGGTTGATAATGGATCATCTCTTAATGTTTGCGGTGTTGATTTGTTACACAAAATCAACATTGATATAAATTTAATTAAACTAGATAAGCTTAACATTCGTGGCTTTGATAATGTTGGTAGACCATCCTTAGGTATCATAACTTTACTTGTAAAGGCTAGACCTATGACATTATCTACTCTTTTTCATGTCATGCCAGGTACTCTTTACTATAATATGATTCTCGGTAGAACGTGGATTCATGCCATGGGGCAGTTCCGTCTACCCTTCATCGATCAGTAAAGTTTATTTATGAAGGTAAAATTCACACCATCGAAGCTAATCTGGAACCGGAGAGTTGTTTACACATTGAAACACAAAAAACAAGTTGTCAATCACAAGATTCTCAATAACTTAAAAGTTGATTCATCAATACCTCTTGTCGCATATAATGCTGTGCAAGATTCAACATCAAATGCACTTTTTGGTGATGATTGAGGTTAATTAGATTTTACTCCTACCTTCATAGGGGAATATATACTCAATAGCGTCAAAACATCAAAAGTTGTGTCGATATCATCTAAACAATCTATGGAAACACCTAAAGAACCTAAAGTTTCTTTAGTCAATAATAAAGACAACACTCTTACTTACACTACTGAATATGACACCTGTGAGGCTCCACCATCTTCTAAAGAGATGGACTCTCTCTATGGTCATGGATTTCAAATCCTTTGCAAAAATTGTGACTATGTAGGCAATGGTTGTGGTGTAAAACATCAAGGAATCAAGGTCCCCTTAGAAGCTATTGCACATAACTCTTCTACTGGTATTGGATACCATTCTTTGAAACCCACCAAATCCTACCGTTGTACTACTCTTAATGTTAATATGATATATCCTAAGATGATAGACATGGATTGTCCACCAGGAAATATCCCATTAAACCAGGTAAGTATTTCTCCCTCATTAAACCACACTCATTGTAGCACCTATTCTAGTTTCTCTCAAGAGTGGCCTCCTCCTAGATATATATGTTGATAGTGTTATGTTGTGTTCCCCATGTTGTGTTATATGTTTTTTTAGATCTGTTTGGATGACCCTTAAGACTCTTTTATGGTCAAGGATACAAAGAGACCACCTTTATTGTGACCATCCTTCTATTTGTCTCTACATTCTTCTACTTTCCTCTCCTCTATTTTATTGCTAAGTTTTGTGTCTTGGGGGCATAACATTGTGGAGGATGTATTGGGGGCATATTCCTATGTTGTAAACCCAAGTCACTTTTGTCTCCTCTCTCATTTTTATTGTTTCTATTCTTCAATGACTCTACTAGTCGATGGATGATGAAAACAAACAAATACTGATACGGACCATGTGTCCCTTCAGCAAGAAAAGCAAAAATGGACCTAGTACAATCACTCCATCTGATGCATCATGTTGTGAAATTTCTTGTAACAAACCTTTGCAATACTCTCAATCTGCTCCAATACACTTTGGATTGTTTTGTATCTTGCCTTGTCACTACACTCAGTTCTGAGATGCCTGTAGTATAACTTTACTACTATACTCAATTCCGAACCCACAAGTGTAGCCTTGGTCCCTCACGTGATATGATTTCTGTATAGCTTCTATGAATGCATTTGGTTATTATCTTAGAGTAAGATTTTCTAACCAAAGCTTATATCTTGTTGATTATCTTAAGCAACTGATATCATTGTGTTTGTGGGAACATTCAATGATTGCAAGCACATGTCACCTTTGGGGTGTTGCTTTGTGAAAGCTCTTGTTCCCTTGCATGTTTTCACTTTACCTTAATGTGCTTGATACTGGCAAGTGGGATCAACCACCTTAAGGTGGGGGCATATATAATGGTATCTACTTGATTACTTTTACACTGATAAAGCATGTTTGGAAGCCATCATCATGAGGTGGGATGGTGTATCTCTTGAGCTAGTGCACATCATTTTAAGCAAAAATCCCTCATCACGAGGTATGATGGTGTATCTCTTGATCTAGTGTGCATCCTTTTATACAAAGCCCTTTTGCAGAAGGCAGGATGGTGTATCTCTTGAGGTAGTGCACATCCTTTTATACAAAGTCCTCATCGTGAGGCGGGGTTCAATCTTGAGTCATTCACCCTTAAACATGTTTTTGGAGGTTGTGGTAGTGTAGCTCAACCGTCGGGTGTGTTTGGTGTGTTTGAGATAATGGAGTGCAATGACGACTCCTTCCTATCGTCCGTGTTTGTCATGTATAAGATGTATGGTGTGCCGACGACATACTATGCAATGCTCATGTATTCCATGTGTTTTACATGTCTTCCTTGCATGTATTGCGTGTTTGTGGCATGGTCTAAAGACGTGTTGCAATGAACCCCCCTACGCTGTATGTGTTTTGCATGTATTTTCATGTATGTTTGTTTACTTTAGTTAGCATTATATATAGATATGTAATTGCTTAATCAATGTCCTCTCTTCATGTATTCTTTGTGTATTGCATGCCTACGTTCATGTCTTCTTCATGTATTTTATGTTTTCACTATCTTCTTCATGTATTGCATGCTTCCTTATTGTATTCATTGTGTCTTATGTGACTGTTAAGTGTTTTTTTATGTTTTCCTAAGTCTAGGGGCTAGAAATAGTCCTTCAAGCTTATGGTGTGTACTCATTCTAGTGTTTGATGTGTTTAAATATGCTCCAATCATACTTTAATACATGTTCTAAATCGTAGGATCGCACACACATTAAAGTGGGGGCTAAATGTTATGGAGTAAAAAGTGGGCACATGCCTTTTTACCTCCTAGTTTAGCTCCTAGGTCCTTGCATTTACACTCTACAAGCAAAATTATTCATCCCAATGAGAAATCCCCCAAAACCCATGTCAAATGGGAACTAGGGTCCCATTTAAAGCTCAGGTCTTGACCCTGATTGGTCAGGGTAAAATTTAAGGATGTCAGCATAGGACTTTAAATGGGTTCTTCCTTGTCAACTCTTTCAATTAATTTATGAAAGTTTAATAGGATAACATATATAAACAAGTGTTTGAACTCATTTTATTAGAATTTGATGATAGAAAGATTATGATATTAAGAAAAGAGCATTCAAGGTATTCATTGTGTTATTATTGCATATTTTTGTTAGTAGTGTTTGTTGCAGATTTGGAATCAGATCATCAATATCCTTATGAGTTGAAGACTCCTCATCCTCCTACGGACTTCACCTCTAAGGTGACATTATCATTGTGTTTGAATCATTTCATCATCATTTGGATTATCTTTAGCCTCTGTCCTACAAGGACACACACTCTCTCTAACAACGGTGTTGGGAAAGCTTGAATGCTAACTCAAGATTTTGTTAGACTTAGGGCACACAACTGAGAGGGGGGGTGAATCAGTTGTACAAAACTTTCTCCAATAAAACACTTAAATCTTCCTAGTGATTGGTAGTATATTAATAATGAACCATAATGCATTCAAATCAAGAGCAGAAACACATCAACACATAAGACACCAAGATTTTGATGTGGAAAACCCGGTTAAGGGAAAAACCATGGGGTGATTAACTCAAGATTGTATTCTCTGTTAGAAGAATAGAAAGAACAAATGGCACATGCCAATTAGGGCTCACTGCCCGAGCACATTGCTCACAAGAGGCTCACTGCCTACAAGAGACATACTATCTATAAAGAAATAAATATCACATACATGAACTGGAGAATAGCATATTTACCATGCTTGAATTAGTTCCATTTAAGCCCAATACTTCTGCTCTGCCTTTCACTTTCCTCCTCGCTACAAGACTCTCATCACCACAAGACACATTTTGGAAAGAATTCACAATCCCTTATTTATACAAGGCATCGACTTAGGAACAATCATCTAAGTCAGCAAACATCTACTAGAACATCCGCAAGACGTGTAATACATCCGGTTGGCCAGTCTCAGGAAGAACACCATCATCTAGTGGTTATTCTTCAAATGCTCACTCTAACTTCAATACAGACCACCAACATGAACTGGACATGATCCAAAGATCACCACAACCTTTCTAGAATCACCAAGAGCATCCATACTTCATCTGCTTGCTGGAATTCTTCTCTCCTTCATCCGGAGCTTTAAGAACACAGTCTGTCATTACTGTCGAAAAGGAATAGGCACTTCCAGACCTTCAAACCATGAACCAATAGAGTTGACACTTCACAAGGACGTCCTCAACACTCCCTCAAATCCGTAGAATGGGATAATGCATTTCTGGATCTCACCGGACCTATCTGTGTCACTCTGTCACCTCTGAACACTTGCTGGAGCCAGTTCTACTTGAGCGGCCATAACTTCTTCAGATCTTCATGTGGACCTCTGAAAACTTGACTGGATCATCTCAAGACTCATATCTACAAACCCTTTGAATTGCAACCTCTGATCTGCATCTTAGCTGGGATCTCCACTTCACTGTCTCCATTGCTCCTCTCTGCTCATCCAATCCTTCTCATCAATGCAACATGAGTATGTTGACATCAATGACAACACCGGTTAGACCCATACTTGCAACAATCTCCCCCTTTGTCATTGATGGCAACATATGATGTGAAAAACCATCAAGACAAGAACTTCTCCTTATTGTCACAACTCCCCCTATCAGCAACAACCATTCACATGTCTTCTCTTCCTTTATTGCTCCCCCTTTGATCATCAACCACTTATTTTTCACATGTCTTCTCTCCCCCTTTGACATGAATGGCAAAGGGCTCATACTTGCAATTCCAACACTTTAGAATCATACCTGCTGCTCCCCCTAAGTAGCAGCTCCCATCAATCTAGATCACAAGATATGACTGTGATATCCACCGGACTGATGCACCTCAGTGCACCTCAGTGCACCTTAGTTCATCACCGGAGGGGAAATAACCCCTAACTTCTCCCTGAGATACTCAAAAGAGTTCTTAGGTAGAGGTTTAGTAAAGATATCTGCAATCTGATCCTTGGAGGGCACAAACTCCAATCTGACTTCATTCTTGTTCACTTGCTCTCTCAAAAAGTGAAACTTGATAGATATATGCTTAGTCTTAGAATGCAACACCAGATTCTTAGATATATTTATTGCACTTGAATTATCACAGAAGATTGTGATAGGCTCCTCATACTCTACTTTAATATCTCTTAGCATCTGCTTCATCCACAAAACTTGAGTGCAACTACCTGCTGCTGCAATGTATTCTGCTTTAGTTGTAGACAAGGATATTGCCTCTTGTTTCTTGCTTAGCCAAGAAACCAATCTCTTTCCCAAAAAGAATGCTCCACCATTGGTACTCTTCTGGTCATCCACATCTCCTGCCCAATCTGCATCTGGATATGCATGAAGAGAGAAATCATGATCTCTAGGATACCACAAACCATACTCAACTATTCCTTTTATATATCTAAAAATCCTCTTGATTGCCATGACATGAGATTCTCTGGGATCAGCCTGGAATCTAGCAACAAGACCAACAACCTGCATTATATTTGGTCTAGTTTGAGTGAGATACAACAATCCTCTAATCATTGATTTGTACTTTGTCTGGTCTGCCTTAGGAGAGTCATCATCTTTGCTCAACTTACATCCGGTTGCCATGGGAGTATTCACTGGCTTTGAATCTTCCAACCCAAATTTCCTCAACAATTCTTTCACATATTTGGTCTGAGAAATGAAGATTCCTTTCTTTGTTTGAGTAATTTGCAGACCCAAGAAGAAATTCATTTCACCAAGCATAGACATCTCAAACTCACTTTTCATTTGATTTGCAAAAGTTTTACACATACTATCTCTTCCTCCAAAGATGATATCATCAACAAATACTTCAACAATCAAGATGTTTTCATGATCAATTTTGAAATATAAGTTACTATCAGCAGTACCTTTTTTGAAACCAATCTTCAAAAGATGCTTATCCAATCTTTCATACTAAGCTCTTGGGGCTTGCTTCAATCAATACAGTGCCTTCTTCAACTTGCAGACCATATCACCATGATCAGACAATTGGAATCCATCCGGTTGCTCTATATACACTTCTTCTTCCAAGTCACCGTTTAGAAAGGCAGACTTGACATCCATCTGATATACCTTGAAATCCTTTAAGGCAGCAAAGGCAAGAAATAATCTGACTGCTTCAATTATTGCCACCGGAGCAAAAGTTTCTTCAAAATCAATTCCTTCTATTTGAGAGTAGCCTTTGCAGACCAATTTGGCTTTATTTCTGATTACTTCACCAACTTCATTTAGTTTGTTCCGGAAGACCCATTTGGTTCTAATCACATTCTTGTTTCTAAGTCTGGGAACAAGATCTCAAGTGTGATTTTTCTCTATTTGTACCAGCTCTTCCTCCATTGCTTTAGTCCATTTTTCATCATTGCACGCTTCATTCACTGTTTTAGGTTCAATCTTTGAAATCAAACAATACTTTTTTGAATCTTGAGCAATTCTCCTTCTTGTTAGTACTCCTTTGCTTTTATCACCTATGATCTGATCTTTAGAGTGGTTCAGTCTTACATACCTAGGAACTTTAGGAATTTCTTGCACTTCTGATACTTGATCAGGCTCGTTGAAACTCATTTCTTCTTCCTGGTTTATCGGATTAGCTTGAATTTGACTAATAGATGAGGCTTGGGCTTCTTGAGTCAGAACACCATTCTGATCATCTTCATCATATTCATAAAACCTTGAGGGTTTCTCAATTCCCTCATCAACCTTCACATTTGTACTTTCTATTATCTTTCTCAGTCTTTTGTTATAACACCGGTATGCTTTGCTTTGAGTAGAGTAACCCAAGAATATTCCTTCATCACTTCTAGCATCAAAATTTCCCTAGATCTTCATCTCTTTTAATGTAACATTTGCTACCAAAAACTCTAAAATACCTCATGGTAGGAGTGATTCCAAACCAAAGCTCATAAGGAGTCTTACTAGTATTGCTTCTGATTTGAACTCGATTGAGAATATAGACTGCAGTGCTGACAGCTTCTCTCCAATAGATGTGAGGAACATTTGCTTCCATCATCATGGTTCTAGATGCTTTCTGTATGGTCCAGTTCTTTCTTTCCACTACTCCATTCTGTTGTGGAGTCCTAGGAGTAAACAACTGTCTCTTTATTCCATGTTTCTCACAGAACTCTATGAACTCACCGGATGTGAATTCCCCACCTCTATCAGACCTCAGACATTTCAATTTCAATCCGGTTTCATTTTCTACCATAGCCTTGAATATTTTGAATTTCTCAAAGGCTTCTGATTTCTCTTTCAAAAATGTTACCCACATCATCCGGGAATAGTCATCAATTAGTAACATGAAGTATCTATCACCTTGCATACTCCTGATTCTTGCCAGGCCACAAAGGTCAGTATGAACTAAGGCCAATAATCCGGTCGAAGACAGTTCCTTACTCTTGAATGTGATTCTGCTCAGCTTACCCAACTGACATTCTTTGCACAAGCTATTAGTAGGTTTCACCAATTTTGGAAGATCTCTTACAGCCTGAGTATTGCTTATCTTGATGATATTATCAAAATTCACATGACACATTCTCCTATGCCATAACCAACTCTGATCAACTTGAACAAATAAGCAACTTTTACCAGTGCCAACCATGTGGAAGATATTACCTTTAGTTTGGGTACCGGATGCAATCTCTATTCCTGAGCTTTCAAAGATTTTGCATTTTCCATTCTTGAACCGGAGATCATAGCCTTTGTCCACCAACTGTCCAACACTGAGAAGATTGTGCTTCAAGCCTTCAACATATAGAACATCACCGGTTTTGTTCCTTCCATCAAAAGAAATAGTTCCTCTTCCTTTGATTCTACCAACAGAATTATCACTGAACTTCACCATTCCTCCTTCATACCTTTCCAAATCTATGTACTTATTTTTGTCACCTGTCATATGGTGAGAGCAACCACTGTCAATGACCCAATCATCCTTTTCTTCAACTTGGGCAGCTAGAGCTCTTTCTACAACTTTATGATTGATAGAAATAGAGGATATTGGTTCTTCTTCCTTGATGGCAATAAACACCCATTCACTTCCGGATTTGTTTCCTATCTCTGATTCATCATCTGTTACTCCTTCATTATCATCTTCTCCATGAACATAGTAACAATTCTTTTGGAACCTTGATTTGTTAGGATTTTGCCTTGAAAATCTTTCCGGACATTTTGAGGCAAAATGAGCAATCTTATTGCAGTTAAAACACTTGAAAGACAATTTTCCTTCATACTTACCGGATCCTCTTGGCAGTCTCTTTGCAATGAGGGCTTCAAGTTGAGTAGTTTCTACTTCTTCTTCTTCCAGGTCTTTTCTTGCTTTTTCATACCATGACAGTTTCCTTGATGAGTTCTCTCCCGGATCAAACCTTTGTTTACCTTTTACAGAGGCACTGGCTTTGAATGCAGATTCAGTCTTGGGGGGATCATCTCTAAACTCGGTCATTTCAAATGCAGCTAATTTGCTAGCCAATTGATCTCTTGTGACAATTGTATGGGCTCTAAATTCATCAATGGCAGCAACCTTGATTTTGTAAGAAGCAGGAAGGGATCTGAGAATTTTGCCAACAATCTCATTTTCATCCAAGACTCCACCAGCATTTCTAATTCCACAAACAAGCTCATTTACTCTTGGCATAAAAGTAGTAATATTTTCATCATCTCTCATCTTCAAGTTTTCAAATTTCCCTTTCAGACTCTGTAACCTTGCACATTTAACATACTGGTCTCCTTCATGCAAAACTTCCAATTTTTTCCAAATCTCAAAAGTAGTTGGTAGGTTAATAACATTTGAGAGCTCTGAATCAGATAATGTGCTTAGAAGAGCTTCTATAGTCTGCAGATTGTTTTCAGCATCTGTGATTTCATTTGTAGCTTTTGGACCACCCTGTGGAGGTACATACTATGTTGTAACCATGGTCCAGTATGCCATACCCATGCATTGCAAGTGACACTTCATGCGACCTTTCCATAGATTAAAATTTGTTCCATCAAACTTCAGGCTATCCTTCTTGTAGGACGACATCCTAGATCTCCTCAAGCGGTTAAGCTCTTTTAGAGGAACTTAGCTCTGATACCAATTGTTAGACTTAGGGCACACAACTGAGAGGGGGGTGAATCAGTTGTACAAAACTTTCTCCTATAAAACACTTAAATCTTCTTAGTGATTGGTAGTATATTAATAATGAACCATAATGCATTCAAATCAAGAGCAGAAACACATCAACACATAAGACACTAAGATTTTGACGTGGAAAACTTGGTTAAGAGAAAAACCACGAGGTGATTAACCGAAGATTGTATTCTCTGTTAGAAGAATAGAAAGAACAAATGACACATGCCAATTAGGGCTCACTACCTAAGTACACTGCTCACAAGAGGCTCACTACCTACAAGAGACACACTATCTATAAAGAAATAAATATCACATACATGAATTGGAGAATAGCATCTTCACCATGCTTGAATCAGTTCCATTTAAGCCCAATACTTCTGCTCTGCCTTTCGCTTTCCTCCTCGCTACAACACTCTCATCACCACAAGACACACTTTGGAAAGACTTCACAATCCCTTATTTATACAAGGCATCGACTTAGGAATAATCATCTAAGTCAGCAAACATCTACTAGAACATCCGCAAGACGTGTAATACATCCGGTCGGCCAGTCTCAGGAAGAACACCATCATCTAGTGGTTATTCTTCAAATGCACACTCTAACTTCAATGCGGACCACCAACATGAACTGGACACAATCCAAAGATCACCACAACCTTTCCATAATCACCAGGAGCATCCATACTTCATCTGCTTGCTGGAATTCTTCTCTCCTTCATCCGGAGCTTTAAGAACACAGTCTGTCATTACTGTCACAAAGGAATAGGTGCTTTCGGACCTTCAAACCATGAACCAATAGAGTTGACGCTTCACAAGGATGTCCTCAACACTCCCTCAAATCTACAAAATGGGATAATGCATTTCTGGATCTCATCGGACCTATCTGTGTCACTCTGTCACCTCTGAACACCTGCTAGAGCCGGTTCTACTTGAGCAGCCATAACTTCTTCAGATCTTCATGCGGACCTCTGAAAACTTGACTGGATCATCTCAAGACTCATATCTACAAACCCTTTGAACCGTAACCTCTAATCTGCATCTTAGCTGGGATCTCCACTTCACTGTCTCCATTGCTCCTCTCTGCTCATCCAATCCTTCTCATTAATGCAACATGAGTATGTTGACATCAATGACAACACCGGTTAGACCCATACTTGTAACAGATTTGACTGAGGCAAATCCCTAAACACCATAACCCCCAAACCCCTTTTCTTCTTGTGTGCATATTACATTATCAGGAATTGTAGAAGTGAAGGTACAGGGAGGTTGCTTAAGGGATAAAGATTCAAGATCTGAAAATAGAGTTCAAAAATTCCACTATAACAGACTTGGGCACTAGCCCCAGTTTCCAGTAGCTAAAAGTGACCCTGAATTCAACATCAGAGCATCATTTATGACATTTTTCCAATTTTGATTTTTTAGAGATTGGGACTTTTTTGACTTGGACGCTAGCCCCAGAGTCTTTTGACATTTTAGCTTTTGAGGGACAGGTTAGGACATGTCACTGATCATCCTGGTACTTTCAAATCCTGACTTCTTGTTGTTGTTTCTCTGTTATAAGTTGATTATCATAATTCTAGGGTTTAGTGCATTGATGGGCCTAGGGTTTGATAAAAGGCTTGGTTGAATCACATCTTTCCTAGGCAAACAAGAGCACAAAATCAGTAGCTGAGTCCTCTTCCATCTTGTAGTGACTTGGCTCGATTTTGTCCTTGAATGTTTTAGTGAAAGGAGGGTTTGATTTAGTGCATTCATCATCTCATCCTCTTTTCACTACTAAATAATAATAAACGCCTTCGCCATCATGTTGTGCTAATAATGCTGCAAGAGCATTAGTGGAAGCTGATGTGTAAAGAATAAAGGGTTTTTTTTGTACAATTGTTGGTTGTAAAATAGGTGGATTAGATAAGTATTCTTTCAAGTCATCAAAGGATTTTTAACAATTAGAATTCCATTGGAATTTTGATTCTTTCTTAAGAAATTGAGTGAAAGGGTGAGTCCTATCCGTGAGTTGTGATACAAATTGATGGATGGCCTGTATCTTTCCTTGTAAACTATGAAGTTGAGTGATATTTTGAGGAGATGGCATGTTAACAATCACATCAATTTTCCTTGTGTCTACTTCAATACCATGATACGAAACTATAAATCCTAAAATTTACCACTATCTATGCCAAAGACACATTTATGGGGATTTAAGTGCATGTTATATTTTCATATCCATTCAAAGATTTGATAGAGGATAGTGACGTGATCTTGGCGATGAATAAGCTTCACAAGAATGTCATTGACATAATCCTCTAAGATGTTATGCATGTAATCATGAAAGGTAAGAGTCATATCACATTGATAAGTTGCTCCAATATTCTTTAATGCAAACGGCATGACCACCCAACGAAATGTTCCCCACGGGGTGATAAAGGTTGTCTTATATTGATCTTAAGGGTTGATAAAGATTTAATTATAACCTATAAAACCATCCATGAAGGAAAGTAATTCATGGACATCTATTGAATCAACAATGATATCAATATTTGGAAAAGGAAAATCATCTTTCAAAGAAGCAAAATTTAAATCTCTAAAGTCAGGGCACATTCGAATGTGGTTGTCGGGTTTAGCGATAGCCACAATATTCAAAATCCACGGTGAGTAGTCAATAGGGTTGATAAAACCAACTTGTAGAAGCTTTTCTATCTCATCTTTGACTAATAACACAACCTTGGGATTCATTTTATGAATCTTTTGTTTAACCGACTTAGCATCAGGTTGTAATACAATATTATGTGTTACAAGTTTAGGATCAATGCCAGACATGTTTGAATAATTCCAAGCAAATAATTTAGAAAACTCGTGTAAAAGTTGTCATATCTTCTTTTTCTTCATCACTTCAACAATCTCCTACAGGGATAATATTTTCAAGGTTATCCTTCTCCATCAAGACATCGACAATCTTTCCATTAATTAAAGTAATGTGGTCCGGGAGGCTAGGTGATTGTGATAGTTCCATAGATTCTTTAGTAGTATTTATCAAGCAAGTAGTTTTCCCAAAGTATGCATCAACATTTAAATAATAGGGTAATCCATGCTTATGATGATAACGGGGAAAATTGTCATAAGCTCCCATAAATTCTATTAAACCATCATTTGTAGAGAAACTATCCAACTGGATATCTCCTGTAGGACAATTTGTGTCTATCATATCAAGATATATCAAATTTAGTTTTGATATAGTATTAACATTGAGATTAGGACATTTGTAAGATTTAGAGGGCTTCAAAGAATGGTTTCCAATGCCGACTGTATAGTTTATTCCAACAACTTGTGATTTTTAAGTGTGATTAAGTTTATACTCCCCTATTGAGGTAGGAGTAAAATCTAATGAACCCCACTCATCACCAAGAAATGCATTCGATGATGGTTGAGAATCTTGCACAAAATTATCTGTGGCAAGAGGTATAGATGAAACAACTTTAATTTGTTTAGAATCTTATGATTGATAACTTGTTTTTTATGTTTCAATATGTAAACAACTACCTGGTTCTAGATCGGCTTTGATAGTTTGAAGTTTATTTGCATAAATAAACTTTATTGATCAATGAAAGGTAGACAAAACTACCACCATAGTATGAATGCAAGGTCTTCCAAGAATCATATTATATGAAAGAGCACCGAACATGACATGAAAAAGGGTATATAATGTCATGGTCCCCACATTTACAGGTAAAGTTATAGTACCCAGGGATTATCTACCAACATTATCAAAGCCATGAATGCTAAGCTTATCCAGTTTAATTTACTTTGTATCAATGTTGAATTTATGCAGCAAATTGTTGTGTGGTTACACAACACGCCCCATTTTGACTTGACAAAATAGGGACCCAACCTTTCTGCTTGGCTTGGCTTGTGTTTTTCTGCTTTTCAGCGGTTTGGTAAAAGTAAGTCATGCAGGTGACCCTGCATGAGGGAGCTGGGTAAGTCATCATGATGAGGTCAGTTAGTCAAAGTTAATATTTCATGTCAATAACCTCATGGTTGGAAAGAATACAAAATTTCATGCAGGTTTTCCTTTTGGATCACCTTGATATTCCTTAGAGAATGAGAGTTATGGTGAGTCAAAGTCCTGGTCAAACCTAATATTCTGAGGGGGGGGGTCATATTTCTTAACATCAGTCATCTTAGGAAAGATCACCCCGATCCAATTTTATCACCCGATAATCATTCGGTCCGGAGCTCCGGACGTCAATTTTATGTGGTAGTGACATTTACCTGTTGGATAGCTTCATATATTTTGTGGGGGTCATATGTCGAATATCACCTAATATTCCAAATGTCACCCGATATTTCAAATATCACCCTGTCACAAAATATCACCCCAGAGCCAATATGTTGATGATGTCATCCAATCCCAATAAACAAGAAAATCACCCTGACGATGATGTCATCATCCTTTTTACCTCACGGAGGTATATTTCCAACGATCACCCTTTTTACACAATATGACGGTGACGTCATCCTGATCTTTCGAAAGGGGGTCACTTTAGTTTTAGGGGGTCATATTCCAAAAATCACCTGACATTTTAAACATGAGCCGATATTCTCAACATCACCCGATCTCTTCGACATCAGTTTTCCCGCTCAAAGGCGGAGGGTCATATTACACATAGGGGGTCATATTTTGAATATCAACTGATATTCCAAATATCACCTGATCTTCCAAGGATCACCCCCTCCTCTTGCCGCGTGACATTTAATGCACATAAATGCAGTAGGTGGATTCCAGCCGATTGTGAACACGATGCAAACACCTGGTAGCATTTATAAATTCATGGCAGAAGATCAATGGTTTTAATCAATCTAACTTGGATTTGCCCTAATTTACCCTAAGAATGAGATTAAAAGTGAATTTACAGGGTCATTTTACATTTACCTTGCGAAGAAATGAGATTTTATAGAACGCAGAACATTCAAATCCTCGTACGACCTACCTACGGACACAAATAGGTTACAGCAGAATGGAGCATGTGATTATCATCGGTATCTGAGCCCCTTTTCCATAATCATCTGCTTAATCTAGGAGAAAAACGTAATCAGGTAAGTAATTAGAAACCCTCCTGTTGTCGTTTTCTGTAATATCTAGGTAGTAAGTCCTTTTATGGTTTAGCTTTGTAATTAGGCATATCATGATGAAATGAAGATTAATAAGTATAATATGCATTATGCCGTAAAAGTATAATGCTGTATATGCATGCATGTGGATATTGTTGTAAGACCAGTCGTGTTCATTGCAGGAATCTATGGCGGACGTCAGGAAGAACAAGTTTGATTCAAAATTTCTTAGGCCTATGTTTGCCCAACCTGAGGGAGTACAGTTCAAATATGGTGTCATCGGAGATACTCATCAGGGAAACATAGATTTGGTGGCATGGTCAGCCAAGATGGGCGATGATAAAGAAAGTACCCTACTGGATGCCGTTTTTGTATCAGGAATGTGGTATGCAGCTGGATTTACTTATTCCATGGAAACTCCATAATTAATAGTAGAGTGTGCCATAAATTACAACCCTAAGATGAGGTGAGTAGAAAAACATGGAAGGGTATATGCGGATCTATCAATAAAAGGTATTACATCTACTTTCAACCTTTCAGTTGGGAAAAAGGTAGTTAGTATAGATCTGAAGAAACTGGAGATTGAATATACAAATAACAAAAAGACTGCAAGAAAGAGGATGTACCAATGGAGAGCAAAGAACAACCCTTACACTGCCTCTGCCAAATTACCAGTGCACTTGTACAAGTTTGATTTTGATGATGAGTATCAGTATATGATTGCCCTGCTCAGTAGGATGACAGGCCAGCCTACTACTGGAAGTTTCAAGGATTTGATGTATGGGGTTATCATGATGTGCATTTACACAGATAACAAGCCATTATGGGCTAAGATCATTAGTGATGCTCTAGATGAACAACTGATGAACCTAGGGGGCATGGAGTGTTCATTTTATATGAATTCATATATTGTGTATTCATGTGCTTATAAAGGTACATTTGATGCATTAACTATAGTTGGAAAGATTGGTGGCAGTTTAAATGATGCTCATCTATGGGACCATTATCCTCAGTTGTAGAAAACACACTATCTCCCTGATTACAAATTAGTGAATGATGCATTTTCTATGCATCTGGTCAGAACTATGGAGGAGGATAGAACCAAAAGACTGAGCATGGAGGCTCAGGAAGTTATATACAAGCATGGTGCCTGGTTTATCCAGTTTGCCACATTCTCTTACATCAGAATAGAAGGCTTTGAAGGACAGCTATTGATGCTTCCCAGGTACCCTATTGATGGGGTAGTCCTGATGGAATTTCTGAGGCAAGTATCAACTATACTGGATGCATATAGAGCAAATAATAAGATTCCTCTAGTATTGTTTCTAGTAACCATAGGGTGGTACATATGCCCTAATTCAAATGGCATAAAGAAGGCCATAGGTGGTTTGAACATGATGAATTTATAGCCATTCCCATTGGCCAGATCATATGACCTCTATGGAAGAATGCAAAAGATCATAATCCAGCCTATACATAAGAAGCACTTGGAGGATTTCTGGACTGACTATGAGGATGAAGCTGAAGTAAGAAGAAGAAAATATCAAAGGCTCACCCTCAATCATATTAAGACATTTGATTGCATTCTAGTGCCTGTGTAATTGAAGAAGGATGATGGCAAGATCATGTCAAACGAGTATGAAGATAATAAGGTGTATAATGACACCATTTCAGCCCCTGACCTAACGCAACCTGAAGACATTTCATTAGATCAGTTTACAGGTGGGGTGTTGATGTTGACCCAGTCATGGGTGGATAAACAAATAAATATACTAAAGAAGAAGGGGATCACCATCACAGTAGATAACAAGAGGAAAAGGCAGGAGATTCCTGATGAGGAATATGATGACTTTCTTGGAGAGAAGAGAAAATGTAATGGAGAAAGGTTGCCACCCCATAAACAAGGAAAAGGACCTCCCAGAGGGAAGAAGAAGACTGATAATGAACCTAAGGGGGTAATAGGTTAGAGAATTGATATACTAGCTAAAGATGCGTCTGCATCAAGACAGGCATCAGCCTCGTCTGCACCACCTCTAGAGGATAAACAAAAGACCAAAAGGATCCTGAGGCCAACTGTGGATACTGCAGAAATACAAGATCAAGTCCAAGCTTCACAACAGTATGTGGAGAAGGATATTCTTATTGAAGAGGAGCCTACAGAAGATGACCCCATGATGGTCACCAGGAAGAGGAAGGTAGTATCCCTAGTAACATCAACCCCTAAAAAATAAAGAACACATATGAGGGGTGAAATAAGACATGACCCTATAATATTAAGGGTATCTAGTAGTGAAGTGTTCAGAAAAGAATTGCAACATGATGTGCCACTTCCTACCATAATTCAGTTTAAGACTGAGAAGGCTGAAGAGCAAGCAAAAGAAGCCACTAAAGCAACTCAAGGTGGTCCTTTCTCATTGGAAGAGACTGTGGACCTATCAGATGATGAGGTGGTACAGAATGTGACTTCTTAGCAAATGGAGACCCTTGCTTCTAACACTCTCATGACTCCACAAGGAACCCCATCCTCACAGAGGGTGATATTAGAAGAGTTGAAGCAAACAGAGCAAGAGAAAGAAGATAGTCCAGAGAGGGCAGCCCAACAAATCGGGCTTGATAAATTAGTTGAGCAGGTAACTAGCCCTGCAGTGATCAACCTAACACACAAGGAGGATGTAAGTCCTGAACATCAAGCAGGTGCACTTGATAAGGTACAAAATATTAAGGAAGTCAAATAGAAAGAAGTGGAGAGCCACACTCCAGATTTAGGTCAGTAACAACAAGAAATACCAGCTGAACCTAAGATTATGGAAGTCCAAGAAAAGGGCAGGAATGACAAGGCCGCATCGAGTGAAGATGCCCCCCAGACTCAAGAAACCTCAGGTGATAAAGAAACCTCAGGTCATGATGACCTAAAGACTCATGAGGTAGATACAACAGGTACGGATCATAACGTGATCCAAGATCAGGTAGATGCACCTAAGTCAGATACAATGATATCCACGGATATAAATACACCTCAGGATGAGGAAATTACCAAGGTGGATGAAACAAAAGAGGATGAAGTGTAGGATCAACTATAGGATCATCATGTGGAAGCACCACAAGATCCTCCACTGTAAGAAGAGACTCCTCAGGAGGAGGATGCAGAACAAGATCACCCTCATGAAGAACATCATGAGGAAGAAATCAGGACATCACCTTCTCCATTGAGAACTGAGATTGATACTGGAGATCAGGGTGGACATGATGATGATTATAGACGACAGGGATCTGGAGACCAAATACCTCAATGGCTCGAGAAAGAAATAAGTACAGAATCAGGTTTTGAGATTCAGGAATTTGATATTTCAACATTATTTTCAGAAACCATCATGAAGCCTAAGAGGAAGGCCAGATTAACCTTGACCATCAGAAGAGATCCTACTACGGGTAGAAGGACTGCCCAGGTAGCACTTCCCACAGTTGAAAAGGAGAAAGGCAAGATCACCCTGGAAGAATTCCAGATCACCACGGTTGATTTAGGGTTTGCCAATGAGGACCAAGAAGGTCAGGAAGGAAAATATATAATTGATTCTTTAACCCAAAGGGTGAAGAGAGAAAAGAAAAAGAATAAGCAGCATAAGGAGCACATTGCCCAGCTGTATTCATACATAAAAGGGTTAATTAACCCTGACAATACAGTTTCAGATCAGGCAGTCCCATTGACTGCAATTTCTCAAGAAGAGGTTAGTAAATTGGACCTCATGAAGCATGAGTCAGTGATCATGAGAAAATGGATGTCATCAACACTAAATGGAGTTGAAGAAGTAGTGGGCGCCTCTTTGCAGAGGTGGAATTCTTTGAGTATCTCCAGGAAGAAAGTCAATAAATTACAGACTGAGGCCGGAAGGAGATAATTCTAGTTGGAGAAAGCCTTGAGTGCTTTGAGTGAAATAAAGAGGATTAATCCTCAGATCCTGATAACTCATCAGGTGCTGAACAATAACACTACCATGCTAGTGGATATTTGGTATAAGGACATCAGGTTTGAATGTGATGTACTGAAAAAGTGTAGCAATAAATTAAGAGATATCAGTGTGAAGCTGCACAACATGATGTCTTATGAAGCAGAAGTCTTGGAGGCCTTAGAGGGGAGAGTAGAGGGTAAAATTGAAAACCAAGACGTAGACTTTGCCATAAAATCTCTGCATAATAATTTCCAGCCGATGGCTGATGATCCTCTCACCCACCTGACGGAAGAAGCAATGAACAAGGTCATGAGAATCAAGGTCAGAGTGGAGAACTATAATGAAACACTGAGCAGCAGAAAAGGCAAGTTAGAAGTCCTCAGATATAAATATCAGGCCCACAAGCACACCATTGCTAAAGCTAAAATTCAAGATGGCGGAGAAGTTGATAAGATAGTAGAAGCATATGAAAATATAAGGACAGCATTAAAGGTCAATATACAGGAGGATATTCATCAGGGTGATGAAGACACAGAAAGTGATGATCATGATGATCATGATGAAGAAGAAGAGCCTGAGGAGTAGATGAAGATGCGCTACAAAGGAAACATCTGCATCAGGTACTTAGAGGAAAATAAGTTACCTAGATGGTTGCTAGCTGGCAATCTGTGCCACGAGATACTGTTGAGCAAGTCAAAAGGGAATATCCACCGTGGATCTTAATCAATAAATCTTGATCGTAGATCATTTGTAACCACTCCCTCACCTTATTCCATAAAAGGTGCAGGGATGCCTTGTTTTAAACATTTAGAAGCTTAATTGAAATTTGTTTGCTGAAATATCAGGTCCTATTTCAAAGTTATTGTAAACATACATGTTTTTGCATACTTAATGAAAGAGAAGACCATTTTGATTACAAATCATCATAAATCTTGAGTAGTCTGTGTTTGAATTCTTGATATATGCTTTGATTTGCTGCGTCCCTTAGAGTGCTCATCAGTCTGCATTTATTGTCTTCATTCATCATCCTTTGAAGTCTGCATCATCTGTATCTAGCTATGGAACATCCTGGTGAAAATATGGTTTGATTTCTTCTCCTAATGACAATATCAAGTGTGTATGTGACCCAATAGTTGAAGATTCATCATAATTTGAAGTATTCTTTTCAATTTCTTTTAATTTAGAACAATTCACCATTACAATTGTAAATAATAGATAATTAGAAGCAAATATACATGAAATATGTAGACATCTCGTAGATATTTGAAGTTAAAGCATGTACAATTGACAAATATCATGCAAAGATCTGAATATAGACACACTATTTGTGAAAATATCCTATGTAGAATAACCTTTATGTGTAGCATCTTTACAGAAATAGAATCTTACTGATAAGCAAACATAAGGCCCCTGAATGGAAAACAACAACACACATCAACCACTGAGTAACGTCAGTTGATTAAGAACTAATCCACGGAGACTTGGGATCATGAATTCTTTGAATTCATCTTATCTTTCAAGATGAGTAAAGGTTGATGTGTAACTTTTATTCTATGTTTGTTTATGACTAACATCATGATCAACACAAATTAACACCACAAACATTAAGAGCTGATCCATTGTCAACCATAACTCTCTTTATCAACTTTTTGCTTATAGTGATAAAGATTACGAGAGGATCATATTGTTTTTGAACTTCCATAGAGGGTAACTCATGTTGTTGAAACAAAATGTCTATTTTTGTCACATGCATACAATCTAATGGGGCTGCTACATCATTAGGCTTAACAACCATTGGTACAATCACCTTATGTAAAGCTTCTTGGAGCATTTAGGGAATGTTTGTTTGAGTTCCCAAAGAGAGATCTTAGTAGGAGTAGCACGAAGCTGCTCAACAAGACATAATCTTAACCAACTTTATGCGTTCAATGAGGTGGTTGAGGAACAATAGGTTGAGAAGTTGGTAAAGATATCAGAATGGTTGATTGTTGTTTACTTTGTTTATTATTTTGTGTATTGTATGCATGAGCAACCACATTGTGGTTAGAATTTTATGATCCATCTTGATATGGTTGATTTTGATTTGTTATTTGTTTAGCTTTGTTATAGATGCAATCAGGAGGTTCAGAAGAAGTCAGAAAACCTCTTACAATGAGCATTAGTTTCATTTGTGTTTTAGGCACATCGGAACAAAGATTGACCACTATATTCAGTTTCACAGGATCTTCTTGAGATTTAGGTACATAAATTGCATTTACTAATCTTTGAAATAATGATGTTTTAGGAGTCATAGTGGACTATTCAATAGAGACAAAGTCATCCAAGGCTTCATCTAACATATTGAAGTCATCACAACTAAACGACTCATCATATGTATTAAAGTCTTGTAAAAATAAATCCAACATTTCTACATAATCTAATTAATCCAAGACTTAAATGTAAAACAAGATATCATATACTTTGCAAAGATGAAACAAGAGATCACTATGGAAAGAACAATATTTCAATTTTATGCTCTTTCAATGAAAAGATAGATATATCAATCAAATGCAATGCATGTACTTTTCATGAAAGAGGGTTTGCAATTTAAATTTGATTTAGAACAGCAAATACAAAGGATGCAAATTCTTTAAACACGGGCTCACCAAAATGTTTAGTTGTAAAAATAGAGAGAATGATAGCTTTTGCAAACTAGGTCAAGCCCCTCTTTTCAAGTGCACTAACATTCAGAATATGAACTGGGCTTAATCACTATGAGAGTGAAAAGCTACATGTATCCTATTCCTATTTTCTATACCTGAAAAGGTGTCTCAACTAGAGTTGTGCAAACCTTAACTAGCTAAGGAGAGATCAAACCCTAGTTATAAGATATGCACTAATAGACAAATTTTAGGAGTAGTAACCCATAGATTGATCACAAAAATGCAAACAAGAGGTAACAGTGACTATGAGCCTAAAATATGGAGGCTTGCTAGACTCAGGTGCCCACCCTGGTGTCCTGTTATTTTTTCGTCAGCAAAACTATCTGCACCAGGTATTTGTACCTCTATTAAGGATTCCAAATTCTAGTTTTTAGGTCCTGTTATACTCAGGCACTTGCCCCGGAGTCCTGTAGGTTTTTTGATGATGAAACTGCAACTTTCGTGATGACTGTACCTGTAACACCTACTATTGGAGTCTAGGACAACACTAAGAGGGGGGTGAATCAGTATTGTATAAACTTTTAAAATCTTTTTACACTATTTAACTTACAAGATAAAGAGAAAGAAAGACATCAATGATCTGTTAAACACATATGCAAAAGTATGATAAAGATATGAATTAGGACCTTAAGAACATATCATTAGAGCACATGAACACATGAAGACAAACAAGAACCATGACACCTGATTTGATGAGTGGAAAACATTCTGGGGGAAGAAAAACCACTATGAAATGTTTCACTAGCATAATCAAGAACATCACTAGTTAAAAATAGGTATCACTGACCATACAAGCCTCACTGGCTACAAAGAGGTCTCACTAACCATACAAACCTCACTGGCACATAAAGCCTCATTGGAAAATACAATCACCATCATCAAAACATACTGCTTAGTGTGCAAGAAATGATTGCAAGTCAATCTGATTTGCACCATTACATAACCTATGATTCATTATTCACACAAACATCCAAATACAATCACTACACAAAGAATACAATAACTTTCTTCCCTGAGTTTACATATCCTTTTGCAATCATATTCAATTCAATCTGCATATCAGTTATGATCTCTACACAATCAATTCACCTGATGCACAATCAATTGCATATTGTCTTCATACTTGGCATGGTTCAATCTGTAAGTTCTTTGCATAGTGAAATCATGAAAATCAAAATGAAGTAAATGATAACAAAATTCAAATAACACAATGCAATATACCTTCAAGATGATTCACAATCCATGGTTAAGGTTGAGAATGCTGCACCCAAGAACATTCTAGCTATACCCACAAGATTGAAATGTGAAATATTCTCATGCAAATGCAAATCATTAAACCCTAGCTCAAAGATGCAAGAATGATTTTGACAGAGTGATGATATGCTCAATATTAGATGCAAATGGCTTAGAAGAGGGTTGTATTTATAGAAAAGCTTGGTTGAAATGGAGGGATGAGATTTGATTTTGACTTTTGGCTTATGGATGGCTGAGATTAATCATACATGGATCAAGTTTAGCTTTGTGACAAGTGTGCGATGGAGAAGAGAGATGAATTTTAAATTAGAATAAAAGGATAAGAGGTGCATGTGACTATGTAGTCATGTGACAAATGGAGGGAGGAGAATAATTAGCTCCAATTTAAATAAAAATATTTAAATTAGCAAGTCATGTGAAGGGATTAAGTGGAGGGTAAATGCTGTGACACGTGTTGCAATGAGGTGAGAGGTGAGGGATTTATTTTATTTTTTTATTTGGGTTATGGAGACATGTGACAAAGGGATAATTAATTAAATAAAGTGGGTTTATTTAATTAATTAAGGATGTGATTAAGTTAGTATTGTGAATGGGAATATTAACCAAATAAATATTTAATATTTATTTAATTAATATGGGCTAACATTAGAAGGGGATAAATATTGAATTAAATTAATTCAATATAGGTGACCAAGGGGATTTAATTAATTAAATAAAATTTAATTAATTAATTGTGGATAAATTAGGATTTAATTAATTAAATAAAAATTTAATTAATTAATAGGGACAATTAAATGGTTAGGACATTTTAGGGTGTCTACATTTGCCCCTCTTTGACGCGGCGTCATGACTTAGCAAGGAGTGGCATCAGGTCAAAGAAAAATTGCCCCAACTACAGAGAGGAATAAAATGGGTAAGGGATGCCCCCTCGAGAGATTAGGCAAAAAATAAAAAAGGGTGAACTCTCGAAAAGGTAAGAAACGGAGGTGAAAAATGAAGGCAGGACGGAAAAACAAGTCAGTAGGAAGAAAAATGGGCGAAAAAGGAGTTAATATGCTCCTTAGGGAAGAAAAAGATGAAAAAGAGGTGACATGGCTAGCTATAAATAGCAAAAAGTGGGCCCAAGGTGAATCATTTGCACACATAGCCAATAGAAATCCAAAGAGAAAGAGAGAGCAAGAGAGATGGCAGGAGGCGGCAACCTACCTTTCTACCTCGATACTCACACCTAGTGGAGCGGGTACGGACATACATGCGAGCGACAGAGGCTAGCGAGCGGGTGAGTCGTCGATCCTTTCTTCGTGTTTTAAATTTTTGCTCATTTTTGCATTTAATTTTGTCAATAAATGGGTAGGTTAGGGTGATTAGCGCCATCGCGTGGCACTAAATTTGAGCGGATTGGCGCCATTTTGGAAAATGGTGCAATTTGAGGGGGTTGTAGCGCGATTTTGAATAATTGCGCTATCTAGGTTTTTGGCATCATTTTGAGGAATGGCGAGGTTATGGGGAGAGGTGCAATTTTTTAATTTAGCGCGAATTTAGGGAAGATTGGCGCCATTCTTAGTTATGGCGTGGAAAATGGGGGATTGCAGCAATATTTTCTGTAGTAGCATGATCTTGGGGGAAACTAGCGCCAATTGGGATATTGGCGCGAAGTCAAGGTAGGCTAGCACTATTTGTTGTAATAGCGTGATTTTTAGGAATAGTGGTGCCAATTCTTCTGTCGGCACCATTGGCTTTGTTGAATTTTAGTGCAATATCAGGTTTTGTTAGCGCCTTTTTTTAAAATTAAGCCTTTGGAAAAAAATGAATGCTTAGGAATGAATTGGGTGATGAAATGCAGATTAATAGGGGCATTGTGTCACCGCAGGAGTGAAGACTGGCTGAGGTGATGGCACTTTGGACAGGGTTTGATGATGCTACATAAGCGTGGTTTAGTGCTTTGGGACTGTGGAAACCTACAGAGATGCCCGTGTTGCAGGCACACAAAGCCCTGATGATAGCTTTGATTGAGTGGTTTAGACCAGAGACATGTTCATTTTGGTTGCCGACGGGTGAGATGACCATCACCCTAGAGGATGTCTATCAAATCCTGAAGGTTCCGATACATGGGAGATGAGTGATCTATGATGTGGGCAAAGGAGGGCTAGCATTGGAGAGGGCCTTCGTGCCAGGTGTGTTCGTGTTAGTAGAGGAGGATCGAGTGATGAGTTACCATTAGACTCTTGTAGCTGGGGAGCAGAGTTGGGTCTTATTTCTTTGTGCTCTGATCAGTGGAGTGGTGATGCCAGACAGGAGAGGGCGGGGATTCTCAGTTAGCTGGGGAGAAGTTATTGAGGAGATGGTGGTTCATGGGAGTGTGTTTTCCTAGGGTCCCTGCATACTCACACAGTTGTATCATGAGATGCACACAGTTGTGTATCATTTAGACAGTGCCCTATCAACAGGAATGACATTATTACATGTTTGGGCATTTGAGCATATTCCTATCACACGTCCATTGGGAGTATTGCATTGACAACCTTTTGAGGCTTATGTATTCAGATACCGAGGACAGTTACAACACTCATATACAGGGATGCTAAGGTACTAGTGGAGATTGCTGGATGAGGTGACACGGGTGGTATACAGGCCATACATTAGGTGTGAGTAGTGGTTGAATGAGGATGAGCAGCTGTCTTATGCCATTCAGACATGATACATCATGGGGTGAGGAGATCAGACCATAGACAGATACATCCCCTCGCGTGTTATGAGACAGTTTCGTCTACGACAGGATTTACCATAGGTGATGGCCATTTTTGGATGAATGGCGAGAGACAAGAGATGGCCTCCCTGGATAGTGCCTTAGATAGCCATTGCTAATTTTGGTGCTTTACAGCCACAGCAGTGGGACTGGCGGAGTACCATTGTGGATGCGGGTACTACACCCAACTATGATAGATGGTGGGCTGTGTGGCGACCCAACTGACTAACAGATCTAGAGGCCAAGATAGATATGATGGTGGAGGAGGGAGCGGATGATGATGATGACGTAGGAGGAGCAGACAGTTTGGTGAAGAAGGCAGGTAGAGGGAGAGCTGGTAGAGGACAGGGTGGGAGAGATCAGGGTGGCAGGATTGGGCAGGTACCACCATAGAGAGGGCCACTACAGAGAGGACCGATGACACCACTGAGAGGACCACCACCACAACATGCATAGAGGGGACCCATATCTTCTGGTAGGGTACTGATATAGTCAGTGCAGAGGGGGTCAGCACCACCTCTTAGGCCACCACAATAGGGGAGGCCCACAGTTCAGTAGGTGAGATTGACTGGGCAGTAGTAGGTATTGGTTAGCAGCTTTGGGACCCCAGGGGCAGGTAGCTCAGGAGGAGGAGAGGATGTCTCGGTAGAGAGACATGTATCATGGTATAGAGGCTGAGGGGAGGATGAGGATATAGAGTTGGCTACCCTACGTGCTCAGATAGCGAGTTATGAGTATACCTTGCAGAGACAGGATCAGAAGTTAGCCCAGCTCTGGGGATTGTCAGCAGCTATAGATGGAGGCATTAGGGATGGGGATGGTTAGAGTGGTGCTCTGTAATCATAGGTTATAGCCTTGACAGTAGAGTGGGATAGAGAGAGAGAGGGCTACGTTAGGCAGTAGAGACTCAGGTGGCTAGTTTGATAGCCAGGTTTTGGGACTGCAGGTTGAGGTTTCCAGGTTGCAGGGGTTAGTGGCCGGAGGGAGCACAACACAGATAGTGCAGTTGTAGAGTCAGCTGATACAGGTGTAGGGTTAGTTGGTGGAGGAGTAGAGATGGTCATCACAACAGGCCTCCCGAGAAGACTACTATTATGCAGCTTATTATACAGCTGTTCCTCAGGAGCAGCGGCTTCCCAGCTTTAGTTAGCGGAGTCAATTTGGGATGTCAGGTTCACATAGGTCAAGATTGATGTAGTCTATCCATCAACCACTATCTCAGCAAGTGGTGCCATAGGTACCATAGCATCGCAGCCACCACAACCACCACAGGGTCCAGGGGGATCTCTGACTCAGTTAGAGAGAGGCTCTTCAGGCTAGGGCTGACAGTTTTTTGATGTTGTATCATTTTGGCCCTTGGAGGCATTATGACATATTTTTGATGTATATATGAGTGATGTACATTTTTTGCAATGATGATATATATATGAGATGATTTTGGTGACCTATATGCTGTGGTTATGATGTGTTTATGTGCTTATGTTTATTTTATGCAAAATGCTTTATGGATGATGATAAATGTGCTGGGCTACTTGCTTTATTTTATGTATGCAAAATGATTATGATCTAAAATGTTTCCTATGTATGTTATGTTGGACTATGGAAATGCATGCATTTGACTTATGATGGTTTATGATATGGACAAATATTTGCATGCTAATGATTTATATGATGATGTTATGCTTCATGATGTTATGGATGCCAGCCTAGTTTATGATTTATGCAATATTTTCTTTTCTTGTATATGCAAAATGTGATGATATATGGTATGCAAAATGTAAATGGAAATGTACCTAAATGTAATGCAAGTGACAATGTAATAATGATAATGCATCTAAAAATAAAATGTAAATGCAATGTGATGGAATGGAAAAAATGCCATGATACAATTTAGATTATGTCAAACCCTAGGTGACAGGATTGGGGAAAGGATAGAGGAAAGGACGAATGGGGATAGGTATAGGGAAAATGGAAGGAAAACCAAGTCAGTAGACACCACGTCATTAAGGGACTCATGTTAGGGGGGGTAGACAAGACATGTTAAACAGAAAAGAAGATAGATGGATGAAAAACCTGGATGGGGGGAATGAGCTAGGATTAGTACTTACATGATAACATTGAGAGCATTTCTAGGTTTATTATAGCAAAATAGGAGAGAGTGCACAAAGGTATGACAGGACCAAAGTGCTGATTATTATCCTGTTTTTGCATGGACCATACTTACAAGCAAAGGGATAAGTACCTAGACCTGTAAGATAGCACAACCTTGACTAGATGATGGAAGGGGACTCATAACATAACCCCCTAGAAACATAAAAGGCAAGATTTGTGCTTAAATGCCCCAAGAGAAAAATATGTTAGAACCGACACATCATTATCAAGATATGAATACCATTCTTAGAGGTAAGGGAACCATCCTACAAACACAACATCCAAAACAATGACTATGCTCTATTCTAGGTGTCCTCGTCCACATACCAAGATATGATGAGATTAAGGCAGCTTTCGAGTATCCCTAAAAATGAGGCTTAACATAGAAAAAATCAAGAATCAACAAGATCAATCACGAGCAAGACCACAGCCAGGTATTTCTTGCCAAGAGATGTTTAGATAAGATAAGGATGATGATGATTAAGGATAAATAAATTCCACCTATTATAGGAATGATATATCCATTAAGGCTAGAATGTGTTGATAAGGGTATTGGATGTAGATGTTAAAAAGGATAAGCAAGTAGATAGCTAGCTATTTGTGATGATGAGGTTTAATTTGTTGATTAACAATTTTTGTGTTTTGAGGATGATGTTTTGATGTTGATGCTTAGTTTGCTTTGCAAGGTAAGTTTGATCAATCTAGACCATCCAACTGGGTTGAATGGGTGCATCTTGTGGACCTAAGTACTGTATACTTTCTTCGCATTCTAGACTGCCTACATACCCGTATCCACGGGATCAAGGTCCTTAAAAGATGCGGGCAAGATGAATATGTAGTTTTGGTTGGACGTGATGATGTAGGGATGGCTCGTGGATAGAAGGATGGTTCTCAGTGGTTGTAGATGGAAGAAGATGTGGGTTGATGATGTTTGTGGGTACATTTATTGCTTGGATGTTTTTTGATAATATTTTGATTTTTTTGTATTTTAAGGGGATATTTTGATGTTTTTGAGTTTTTTTTTGAATGTTATGATTATTTTTGGGATCTTTGGAATGATGTGATTTTTTTGTATTTTGATATGATTTCCAACTCTTAGGAGCATATAAGGATACCGTCTCTAGGATTTTATTTGTGGGTGGGATTTATGAAAGGAGATGAGGGTGGGATGACCAAAAATGTTTCAAACTTGAAGCTATGGTATGTAAATGGGATGGATGATTATGCAATGATGGATTTTATTATGGCATGATAGATGGTTATGGGTGCATAGAGGGATTTTATTAGATGGTAGGACTGGCCGCTGCACATGGTGCCTAAAAATAGGTTTTCACCATGGTACTTATCCAAGGCGTCACCGGAGTGATTTTCACCATTGGACAACTTTATTGCACTCGGTTGTTCTTGATTTTTTAATTTTTTTTGATTTTTTGATTTTTTGACTTGGGATATTTGATGGGTCATGCATATAATTTCTTCAAGTGCATGATGTTCATAGGTTCCTCCAGAGGCTGCCCCTCAGGTGTGGATAGTTGATAGGCTCCCGATCCATAACTAACTGTGACAATGAAGGGCCCCAGCCAATTAGGTTCAAACTTTCCTTTCTTAGGGCGATCTTGCATGTTCTTCTGATTCTCCGTAAGGACAAGATCACCTACTTCAAAACTGCAGCTCTTCATTTTCTTATTATAACTTCTCTGGAGGCAATTTTGATAAGCTTACAAATTGTTCATAGCGTTTATGCATTTCTCATCCAGCAACTCTAATTCATTCAGTCATGTAGTTCGATATTCCTCATCAGTGATAATGTTCTTCAATGAGATGCACAAAGATGGGAGTTCAATCTCTATAGGTAGGGTGGCTTCAGAACCAAACACTAATGAATAGGGTGTGGCTCCTGTGGGTGTACGAATGCTAGTGCGGTATGCCCATAGGGCGGGATTAAGCTGCAGGTCCCAATCGCGACTGGCTTCATTGACTGTTTTCTTCAGGATGTACAAAATGGTTTTGTTGGAAGCTTTAGCCTGACCATTACCTTGTGGATAATATGGGGTAGAGAAATGTTGCTAGATATGGAAGTTGTCACACAAGGTGCGGACTTCTTGGTTCTTAAAGGGCTTTCCATTATTCGTGATAATGGAGTGTGGGATACCATTGTGATTAATGAGAACAAAATGAAGATTAGATATGAATCAAATGCAAATACAAACAATTATACCTCCATAATGACTCACAAATCCAAGAGGGAAGGGGTTGCACCCGATATAGCTCCTCAGATTTTACCCATGACTAGTGTGTAGATGTGGATTGCTCAATTCTTGCAACACAATGTAGGATGAGAGACAAGTGGATTCAAATAGAGATTGAGATGGAGATGAGGGATAATTTTGGCATTATGGTGGTATGATGAGGAGATTTTGGAGTGATTTTGGCAGAGGTTTGATGCATGAAGAAGTCTCCCCAAAATGGCTTGGAGAGGGTCTCATTTATAGATTTTCTGAAAGGAGGATGGAGGGTGAGGATTGAAAAATGAGATCAAGGGCTAGGAATAAAAGTAAATCTTTTATTAATTTTGGGAAAAGGGGTGATAAATGAGGTATGGCTGTGAAAGAATGTGAAATGAATTAAAAATTCATTTGGGGAATGGGAAATGAATTAAGAATTCATTTGGGGATAAGAGGTAATGAATGAGGATGGGTGAGGTAAGGGGTTTGTAAGAGAAGTAAATGTGATGTGTGATTTATTTCAATTTTTAATTTGGGGGATGTGGGGAAGGGTGTTAAACTAGGTTTGACCACCCAAATGAGAGGTTAGGACTAATTAACAGAGGTTTTGTTTAATTGATCCTAGGGCTAGGATGAGGTAGGCTAGGGTAGGTTAGGATAGGTCAATTAGTAGGCTAGATTAATTAGATAAGCATGATTTATCTAATTAATGAGGATTAGGGAAAAGGACAATTTAACTAAATAAATATTGTGAATATTTATTTAATCAAATGAGGATATAGTTGTAAGGTAAAAGTGATAAATTAAATGAATTAATTGATCACAAGGGATATATAGATGGTTAGGGATAACTTAATTAAATAAAATGAATTTATTTAATTAATAGGAGGGATAAATTGGTGTCGAGACATAGGAAATTGTTTTGCGAAGCAAGCCAATTTTAGGTGTCTACATTTGCCCCTCTTTGAGATGGTGTTGCGGCTAAGTAACATCATTTCAAAGAAGTTAAAACATAGAGTTGGATTAGATAGAAAAAAGATTTTGGTTTAGAAGAATAGGGTAAGGTTTGGGGATAATTGGTAAGGGTGATGCCCCCTCGAGAGGATAGGCAGGTTGCAAGAACACGGTTGTGCTCTCAAAATGGATGGAAGAGATTGGTTGAAGTGGTTGGAGGATAAGTGGTGAGATGAAAGGATGATGATGGTGGAAGATTGATTGGTGGATGATCATTGTGTTGAAAAAAATGATTTAGAGCAATCCTAGGTTTGATATAGCAAAGTGGATATTTTCACCAAGGTATAGAAGACCAGGGTGATGATGTGTATCCAACACTTGCATGGACTAGATGCACAAACAAAGGGATGATCCCATGCATGCCCAAGATAGTACAACCTTGTCCTGATGAGGAAAGGGGACTCATAGCATAAGTCTTTAGTACAAAAGAGGTATGATGAACCTTAGATGCATAAGGGGATCAATATGCTAGAACCGACCCTATGATCAACAAGATATGAATACTAGCTTGGAGTAATGAAACCAACCCACAAGCACAGCATACGAAAGTAAGACTATGCCCCATTCTAGATGTTTCGCCACATACCATGATATAGTAAGATCAAGGTAGCTTTGATGTGATCTTCGAATAGGACAAAAGATAAAAATCAAAAACCAAAAGACCAACGAACCAAACAAGTAGCCATTGTCTCTCTTGCCAAGATGGCTGATGATTGGATAGATTCTGCCTATCGTAGGAATGATATATCCTAAGGTAGGAATCGAATGATGATTGGATCATGATTAGTTGATGTTGCAAGATTGGATCAAGATGTAATGGTGACAATTTGTGGTTGATGCTGATTTGATAGTTGACAATTTTTGTTAAGGGATGATGCTTTGATAGGTGATGTGGTGCTTGGATCTAGTGTAAGCTCGGTGGGTTGGATGGGTGCATCTTAGGTACCTGAGTACTGGAAACATCCTTCGTATCCCAGACTGCCTATATACCCTGTATCCACAGGATCAAGGCACATTAAGATGCAAGTGGTTATGATATGTAGTTTTGATTTGTGATGATGATGTGGGATGATTGAGGATAGATGTGATGATGTTGGAAGATGATGTGATGTTGATGGAGCAGTGTTGATTTTGTGATGGATAATTGTTTTTGGGATTTTGTGGATATTTTGATTTTTTTGGTATTTTTTGATTTTTTGTGATGTTTTTGGATTTTTTGATTTTGTGATGTTTTAGGATTTTTTCATGATTTTGTATTGTTTTTGTATTTCTTGATTTTGTGATGTTTTTGGATTTTTTCTGATTTTGGAAAAGGAAAGGTTTATAATGAGATGGTTGCATTGGATTTTGGTTGGATAGCCTTTGCGCTAGATACCAATGACAAGGGAACACCAAGTCTAGAGGTGAAGGTGATGGGGTTAGATAGGGGGATTGACGATGAAAGGATAATGGATAGTTGATTCATGATAGATGAATGGACAAGTGATAGGGATGCAAGATAGATGGATGGGGAATTTTAGGATTTTCTCCAAGGGCTAGGTTGCAAGGAATCATATGCCCCAATGCTTAGAATTTTGCATGATGGGTTCATGTTTGAATGGATGGAGGATATACTTACAAAGGGAGTATTCCAAGAGGTCTCCAAAGCATGTTGTTGATATTTTGCCCCTTGTCTTCATCAAGATCTAAGGAGGAGGATATAGTGGATAGAATGGATGGGGAATGATAGGATAAACAGGGGATGGTGGATAGGAATATGATAGGATAAGGATATATGGATAGGATATGCAAAAGGATGTTATGGATGTGGATGATTAGATTGTTTTGCCCCCAAGTGTAGGTATACAAAATGGATGGAGAAGGGATTACACATGACGCCCACAAGGGGCTTTCATTAAGGTACTTGCCCAAGGTGCCACAAGGAGTGGTTTTCACCACTGGACGGATTTTTCTCTTTACTATTTTCTTGATTTTTTGATTTTTTTGCTTTTTTGATGGAATGGGGACTCTAGCGTCTATTTCCATAGCATAGAGAAGATGGTCCCATGTTGGATAACATTTTGGATAATGATTGCATAGATGTTGGTAGATAGGAGAAGATGGAATGTATGGTGGATAATGGATTATGATGTGGATTATGCAAAAGCATGGACCATAGGAATGTGATGGGGAAGATATGTAGGATAGTGAACGAAAGATGAAGAGATGGGGGTATGTGGGAATGTCAAGTGATGGAGGGGAACCAAGACCAACGGTTGCACACACCGTGATGTATTTGGAAGCTTGTACTTTGGATGTGGAGTTGGAAGTAATGGGGATTGGGATGGGGAATTTTTGGATGGTCGATTTGGGGTTTTAGGGACCCAAATAGACTTAGGATTTATGGGATTTTTAGATGGGGATCAAGATGTTTGGGAGTTTGGAGTGGATTGGGATGTGGATGCCTCATTATAGTTTGGTGCTTTTTTTTAGGGACCCACACCATTTTTGTTTTTTCTTTTTCTTGTGATGGTGTGGGCTTTGATAGCGTTTTGGATTTTTCATTTTGATTGGAAGGGATAATATCTGTAGGCTTTTGTGATTTATGCATTGAGGCATTCAAATTATTACTTTTGAATCCCATGGATTTGGGGGAAGCTTCATGTTTGAAAGATGTGTGCTTTTGTTGGTCTTGATTGGGAATTTTAGGGGGTTTATGGGTGGAGAAATTAAAAGTGGATTTATGGATAAATGGATGAGGAGATTTGAGGATAGGGATATTAGGAGTTGGTAGGAGTGGAGGTAAAGTGGATTTGAGAGAGATATTTGGAGTTGGCAGTAGTGGAGGTAAATTTGATGGAGGGAGATGGATGGTCACATGATTTTGCAAATGATAGGATGATGGAGGAGGGATGGCGACATATGTTTTTGGAGTGCGATGAGATGCACCATGATTGGGATTGGATGAATGGATTTTGGAAGGTGTATGGGTTGTACCAACATGTTCATTTTGTTTGTCTTGGGATGTATAGCTAAGGCCATGCGAGGATGGATGGAATGTGGTGTGGATGGGCTCCAAGATGCCTTGTTCATGAAGGCCTAAGCCTTTGCCTTGATAGTTCATGTGTTGGAGTATGCGACATGCAATGGGATGTGTGGTGCTTTGGAAACAAGACGCGAGTCTATTATTTGTTGGAGAAAGATAGGTGGTGGAAGGAAGTTGTTCGCCTCCTACTAGGGAGTCACCATGGATGAAAGTGCTTGTGCCAAGTGGATAAGGGGATGGATTTTGGATGGGATTAGTAGATGGAGATGAAGGATTCATGGGGGATGGTGAAGGGGTGGTAGAAGATGGGGTGAGATCAATAAGTTGATCAATAGATGGGAGGGGATTGTGGATGGGATTAGATGGGATGGTTAGATCTTGAATAGGAGAAGGGGTTGATGTTTCAACATGCTTTGGATTTGATTCTTGATATGGCTCATGTGTTTGGATAGAAGTGGGAGTGACTTGGATATATGTGATGGGTGCTTGGATGGATGTGATAGGTGTTTGGATGGATGCGATAGGTGCTTGACTTATGGGTTTTTGAACATAGCTGCATGATGGTTCTTGAGTTATGATAGGAGATTGTTTAAGAGGTTTGGTGGATGTTGGATTGCATGAGGGTGTTTGATTCCTTGCTAATAGCCAATGGATGGTATCCTTCATGAGTGTGTGGGTTGAAGAACAATATAATGGATGGATAATGATGGTGGTTGGTGTGGGATTAGGATTGGGATTGGATATGTGGGTGATGGGATTAGGTTGTGATGCTTCGTGGATGGGTTCAAGGATAGGTATTGGACTAGATGATGGTGTTGGAGGGGTGGGGGATTCCTTTGCTTTACTTGGTGATGTTCTTTGGAGGAAATCCCACAAGGATTCTTTGGATGTCATGGTGTTAGGATTTGGAAGATTTGATGGTGGATTAGATGGTGGATGGGTGATAGGGATTAGTGGATTGGGAGGTACATAAGGTGATGGATTAAGATTGGTAAGGTTGGAGGGATATTGTGATGGGAGGATTGGAGGATGGGGATTAGGAGATGGGGGATTTGGTTATTGATATAAGATTTGGATTTCGTATATAAGGTGTGCTAGATTGGTGTTCCCTTGATCAAAGTTAGGATGACAAAGGTTGGGGGATGGATAAGTTGGAGGTATTGGTTGATTGGATAAGTATAATGGCATGGATGTGTAAGGGGATGGTGAATGATATGAGGGTAAAGGTTGATATGAGGTTGATGGTGTGGATATGTAGGATGTTGAAGGTTGATATGATGGAAGTTGATATGATGAAGGTTGATGGGAGGTTGATGGTGTGGATATGTAAGATGTAGGTTGGTATGAAGGTTGAAAGAATGATGATTGATATGATGTGGATGGGGATGATGTGTAGGGTGTTTGTTGATATGATGGAGGTTGGGTAGGGGCTTGGGATTCTCCAATAATGAGGTGTGCTAAGAGTATATCTTTAATGTCATTTTTGAATTGTTCCTTAGCATCAGGATCCATGTTCTCATAGACTTTTCTACGTCTTTGTAATTGTTGTATTGCTTCATAAAGATCCATTTTGTGGGAGGGATATGAGATGAAATGGAGGATGATGGATGATTGTGATGTTGGGAATCAAAATTTCAAGACCTTAAGATGATTTGATTTGATTTGTTTTTTGTTGGATGGTTCTCTATGCTTTTGATAGACTAATGATCTTAAGTAAGAGGGTTGATGTGTTTGACTAAGGTCTTGATTTTTTTGATTGGGTTGATTTGGATTTTGGATTGGGATGATAAAGATGTTGAGGGATTTTGATAATGATGTGGATAGTTTTGGTTGGGCTTTTGGATGAGGGGATTGATGGAGGATGAAGGAGACTAGGTCCTTAACCAAAGTTTGATGTGCCAAGGATGATTTGTTGATTAAGGATTAGGAATTGGAATGTTTGATTGGAGTAGATAATGGAGAAGGGATGATTGATGTTGGATTTGGATGAGATGGGATTAGAATGATGTTGATGAATCGGATTAAGGATGATGAGAGTGATTAGGATAAGATTAGATTGAATGATTTGGATGATGATGTGGATAAGATAGGTGATTAGGATGATTAGGATAGATGAGTGATTGGATTTGAATGTGTTGGAAGAATGAGGTGAATGACTTGTCTTATGTATTTGATGTTTATCTTGATTTGGCAATGTTCAATGAAATGATCACACTTGTACAAACATGAATCACTCACACAAGACACAAGCAATTTTGAATTTTGAATTGGAAGAATATGATGATGATTAGACAAGCACACATGCAAGACACATCAACATGCCCTAATGTCTAGTTTGATGGGGTATGGCCATTTAGGTTTGGGCAATGTTTACACAAGGTTGACTAATGAATTGAAAGTGAAATCCTGCCACACAGCTGGGAGAAGGGGGTAACCCACCCTTCACCTTCACTTCCCAAAGGTAGAAAGTTCTTTGGGGCTTAGCCAAGAGTGACAAGATTCTGATTTCAATGAGGGTGTCTTTCGATTCAGCCTCGGATGAGGTCGTCCCTAGGGGTGATGAAATCCCCTAGCAGGCCTCCTAGGAAAGAGTAAACAAAAGCAAATCAAGTGAGGTGTTTTTAATCTCCAAGGTCACCTTGCGGTGCGAGGAGAGAGCATACACACACACACTTGACTCACACTTGCACTTGTAAATTATCCCTTAGAAAATTGAAATGTGTGAAAGACACGTCAATAAATGGTTCTTTTGAGCCCAATTTTGATATGCGATGAAGACACTTGTTGATTTTATGAGCCCAAATCGAAATGTGTTTGCAAACAATGATTCATTTATGTGCCAAATTGAAGTGTGTCACAAACAAGATTATGATGAAAATGAGAGATAGAATGAGTGCACCTAATTATTTTACTACCAAATTGATGTAGATGCTGATCTTGATGTTTTTCCAGCCCCGAATGATCACCTGCAAGTCACAAGAACGAAAACGGAGCAAGTAGATTAGCCAAGATGATCGTTATGCAAAAATTGAGAATCTGCTAAAATCTGATGCAAAATAAACTAATACATAGAAAATAAGTGCATAAACAGATTCTTTAGGAAATTCTATGCGATTTCAAAAAAAAATTTGCAAAAATTTGATCAAAAACGCAAAAGATATGAGCATTTGAAGTTTTGAAGCATCTTTGACTTTGACTGCGAAAAAACTCTACAAAATGATATAGTCACCTAAAAATTTCCTCACAACTGCGTAGTTCATCCTTCCAGCTTTCTGACGCCACCAATTTTGTTTGATTTTGATCTCGTATGCGAAAGTTGTGTGAGTTTGAAAAACAACGCCTTCTATGGCATGTAGAGAGCACAAGAGGTTAACTGGTAGTTTGCAAAAAATGTTAACTGTTAGAAAATTCGTGGTCACATGTGATTGTTAAGCCCCTGGCAGCTATCTCTGGCAGTCAATGTTAAGATTGGCAAAACAGACCCCTGGTTGCTGATATGACTAGGGGCTAGATCCAAGCAAAAATAAAAATAAAAAAAAGATATATGACATGGGCTTTATAAGCCCCTTTCCCTCCTTGCACTCACGGTCACTAATAGGACCAAATCCCGCATTGGGCAGTTAGGGTTGAGGATTTAACTACATTGGGTGGTCACTAATGTGGATTTCATTGGGCGGTTAGGGTTTGTCTGATGGTGGCGATGGGGGAAGGTGGCGGAAGGGTGCAGAGGGCGGCGGTAGAGATTGGATCATGGGTCGACCTCAGAGCATGGAGCTTCGACAGGAATGAGGGTAAGTGTATGGGTGAGCGAAGGAGGAAAGTGGTGGCACAGAGGGAGTTGGAAGCGATGGCAGAGAAGTGGCATTAGGGTATGTGGGTGTTGGCGGTGACAAGGGATTTGGAATGTGGGGATGAGGATGAGGTTCGGGTGGCCGAGCAGAGGGGGTTAGGGTTTTTAGAGGTGGCGACGGAGATGGGAGGTGGATCTGCAGGCGGGGGTGGGAAGTGGTGTCGACTGGGGGCAGAGGGTGGTGGAGGGCGGTGGTAGAGAGGTGGCGACTGACAGGGTTCGATGGAGGCAGTGGGAGGAGCAGGTGGTGGCGACGACAGTAGAGGGCGGTGGTAGAGAGGTGGTGACTAGTTTAGCTTCAGGTGTGTCAACCGGGGGAAGCATAAGGGTTTTGACAGGTGAAAAGAGTGGGTTTCGACAGCGGCGGGGGTGGTGGCGACAGCGGCAGGGGTGGCGGCGACAGAGTTTGTAGAGGCGACGGTGGTGGTAGAGAGGTGGCAACCAAGAGGTTTTGCGGTGGCGGCTTCAACCCAATGACCTGCAAAACAAATAAATTAACCCTACAAAACAAATTTCCTGCAACGCAAAAAACCAGTGATCAGTGCACCAGGGGTCGTGGGTTCCGTACGGTACGGCTTGTGGCCCTAAAAAAATTTCAAAAATTTTGTCACAGAACATAGTCAAGTTTACAGTCAAAATTCACAGAAGCAGCATCTTGATCACAATAATGCAGTCTGTTTTTGCCCAAGACGCAACCTGTAACAGTTTATCACCAAAATTTGCCAAACTTCCTAAAACAAGAGTTAGAAAACGAAGATTTTGACAACAAAACCTTCACAAAACGGCGATTAGATCCAAGACCGAGCGTGCCAATGTGATTAATGAGAACAAAATGAAGATTAGATATGAATCAAATGCAAATACAAACGATTATACCTCCATAATGACTCACAAATCCAAGAGGGAAGGGGTTGCACCTAATATAGCTCCTCAGATTTTACCCATGACTAGTGTGTAGATGTGGATTGCTCAATTCTTGCAACACAATGTAGGATGAGAGACAAGTGGATTCAGATAGAGATTGAGATGGAGATGAGGGATAATTTTGGCATTATGGTGGTATGATGAGGAGATTGTGGAGTGATTTTGGCAGAGGTTTGATGCATGAAGAAGTCTCCCCAAAATGGCTTGGAGAGGGTCTCATTTATAGATTTTCTGAAAGGAGGATGGAGGGTGAGGATTGAAAGATGAGATCAAGGGCTAGGAATAAAAGTAAATCTTTTATTTATTTTGGGAAAAGGGGTGATAAATGAGGTATGGTTGTGAAAGAATGTGAAATGAATTAAAAATTCATTTGGGGAATGGGAAATGAATTAAGAATTCATTTGGGGATAAGAGGTAATGAATGAGGATGGGTGAGGTAAGGGGTTTGTAAGAGAAGTAAATGTGATGTGTGATTTATTTCAATTTTTAATTTGGGGGATGTGGGGAAGGGTGTTAAACTAGGTTTGACCACCCAAATGAGAGGTTAGGACTAATTAAACAAAGGTTTTGTTTAATTGATCCTAGGGCTAGGATGAGGTAGGCTAGGGTAGGTCAATTAGTAGGCTAGATTAATTTTTTTTAAAAAAAGATAATGCACCTGGTAAACTTTTTAACGTGACCGGCGACATTGGTGCGACACGCCCTCCGGGTCCACGCGAATGCTTTTGCCCAGAGCAATGAACTGGTGAGGCCACAACATGGGGGACCTCATCCCCTAGAAAGAACACTTCAAACCCGTGAGCTTGTTGGCCCAGCGAAGGCGTAAAGCCTTGCGAGCTCGTTGACCCAGCGGGGGTTTGAACTCTGGTGGCCGCCACTACAACCGAGCGACTTAACCACCGAACCATGCCATCATCAGCAGTAGGCTAGATTAATTAGATAAGCATGATTTATCTAATTAATGAGGATTAGGGAAAAGGACAATTTAACTAAATAAATATTGTGAATATTTATTTAATCAAATGAGGATATAGTTATAAGGTAAAAGTGATAAATTAAATGAATTAATTGATCACAAGGGATAGATAGATGTTTAGGGATAACTTAATTAAATAAAATGAATTTATTTAATTAATAGGAGGGATAAATTGGTGTCGAGACATAGGAAATTGTTTTGCGAAGCAAGCCAATTTTAGGTGTCTACAACCATAACGACAGATGATGTAATGCAGGATGAACTTGGAAATTTGGACACCAGTGGTAAAGGTGAGTGGAAGGGCTTTTACCCACTTAGTGAAGTATTCCGTGGCGGTGATGATGAACTTATGGCCATTGGAAGAGGGTGGATGGATTTTCCCTACGAGGACAAGCCCCCACTGTGAAAAGGGCCACGGAGTCATGATTGATTGCAATTCCTGTGATGGTGCATGTATTAAATCTCCATATTGATGGCAAGGTAGACATTTATTAACATAATCATGCACATCTTTTTCCATAGTCGGCCAATAGTACCCCATTCGAAGAATCTTCTTAGCTAAGGTCAGTCCATTAAAATACACCCCACAGATACCCTCATGCACTTCGTGCAAGGTCGTCTCAGTCTCCCTAGCGTCAAGACATCTCAAAAGAGTACCGTTGAGACTCCTTCGGTATAAAGTATCAGCAATGATGGTGAAATGGGATGATTGTGGATGAAGGTTCATCGTTGGGTAGATGTCAGGTTGGGTGGAAGGTGTTATCATGAAGGTATAAATAGATTTCTTGGTACCACGGGAACAAAGGACCAACAATGTCACATACAAGTTCTGATTACAGAAAGAAATAAGCAGGGATTTGAAGCTCTTCCACCAAGAATTCACATCTCTTGCTATCTTTTTTCATATCTACCAATGACCCAATGGTGTCCATTGCATCAACTGCTTTATTGTTAAGCCTCAGAACTTGTTCAAAATGAATATTGTGGAAGTAATCCTTGAAGTCATCAACCATTCTCTTAAATGGTAGGATCTTATCATCTTTTGTTTTGTACTCGTCATTGACTTGTCGGATAACCAATTGCGAATCACCATATATTGTCAGCATCTCTATTTTCCATTTGATTGTCATCCGAAGCCCTGTGATGAGGGCCTCGTATTCAGCTATATTGTTGGTACACGAGAATGTTATTTTGTATGACCTTGGGATTCTATCTCTTTGAGGTGTGACAAATAGGAGACCTGCCCTTGAGCCATGATGAGTATACGATCCATCAAAATACAAGTGTTTTCTATCGATGCAACTGTCAGTATGGATTCATCTAGAAACTCAGACAACAAAGGATGTTCAGCTGGCATAGGAGTGTTTTCTAATTGATCAGTGATAACTTGCCCTTTGATGGCTTTTCATTCTGTGTACTCAATGTCAAATTCACTCAAGACCATTACCCACTTTGTTGTTCTTCCAGTGAGAGTGGCTTTGCTTAGCAGATATTTTAACGGGTCAATTTTTGTAATGAGCTTGGTTTTGTGACTAAGCATATAGTGCCTTAACTTCTATGATGAAAAGACTACTTCCAAACATGCTCGATGAATTTGTGAATAATTAAGCTCATATTCCATCAACGTGCAACTGATGTAATAGATGACTCTCTCTTTTCCTTACTCATCATGTTGTGCCAATAAAGCTCCAATTGCTGTTTCTGTTACTGATATGTAGAGGAGAAGAGGTTGTCCTGGTCTTGGTGGCATGAGAACTGGTAGATTGGCAAGATATTTCTTCAATTGTTCGAAGGGCAACTGATAATTATTATCCCACTGAAAAGTTGTGTTCTTTCTAAGAAGATGTTGGAATGGCTGGCATTTATCAGTGAGCTGCGCTATGAATTGACGAATGGATTACAACTTACCTTGTAGACTTCTGAGCTATTTAAGTGTTGAAGGAGGAGGCATCTCCATTATAGCTTTGACTTTGTTCAGATCTACCTCTATCCCTCTTCGTGATACTATGTATCCTAGGAGTTTCCAGGTTACCCCAAAAACACACTTTTTAGGATTGAGTCGTACATTATACTTTTCCAGTCAATCGAAGATCTATGCTAACACATCTAGATGTTCTGCTCTTGTTTTTTTATTTTGCCAAAAGGTCATCTACATAGTCTTCCATTATCTTGTGAAAGAAATCATGAAAGATGACTATCATTGCTCTTTGATATGTTGCTTCTGCATTCTTTAATCCGAAAGGCATCACAACCCAACAATATGTTCCCCATGGTGCTATGAATGATGTCTTATGTTGGTCTTCCTTAGCTATCTTGATTTGGTTATATCCTAAAAACCTGTCCATGAGGGATAGCATTTCATGTCTAGCAGTGAGATCTATGATCATGTCTATGATAGGAAGAGGGAAATCATCCTTAGGACAAGCTTTGTTAAGATCTCGAAAGTCAGTACAACAACGAATGCCCCTAGTCACTTTTTTCATAGGTACCAGATTCGACATCAATTGGGGATAGTCTATTGGTCGAATAAATCCCACATCCAGAAGTTTCTTTAGTTTTGCTTTGACAAGTAATTCTATTTGTGGATGCATCTTTCACAATTTCTGTCTTACTGGTTTCACATTTGGATATATTGCAAGGTGATGAACTATGAGAGTGGTATCCAGCCTAGGCATACCAGTGTAAGTCCATGCAAAGTTGATGCTTCTTTGTTTGAAGAAATTTAGAAATGCTTTTTGTTCTATTGGTGTCAATGATTCAGCTTGATATGTGATCCAAGGCTCACTTTCTGTGCCAAGATTTATTTCCTGTGACACTTCTGTCAAGATAGGAGATGTTTCTTGATAAAATTCAGGTACTTCAGGGAGGTCCAATCTCTCATCCTTTGGCGCCTCAAAGAGGTTTTCACTAGAGGATATGTCCTTTATTTTTACTTTTTTATCATCTGAAAGCGCCACAAAGTGGTTTTCACCAGGGGATGTCTTTTTTATTTTTATATTCATCATTTTGCGACTAATAGGTTGGGTGGTCTCACCAAAGTACACACCAGTGTTAAGTACCATGATATATCCTGATTTATGATCTCCCAAAGGAATGTGATTTCTTATGCCCATGAACTCAGCAAGAGCTTCATCGTTTTGTACAACATCCAGGACGAGTGGTGCTATTTGGTCCCAATCGAGAAGTTGTGGATATGTGAGAGGTAGGTCATTGGTTGTGGATGGCATGGAGGATAATGTGAAGATAGTACAGATGGAGGATTCAAAGAGTTTGGTGAAATCAAAGAAGGAGTCAGAATGATACTCTTCATCATTGTCATTGATTACCGGGAAGGCCTTGGCATCCTCCAAAAAAGTACACTCGCATTTTGAAGGTGGCAGTTCTAATATTCCATACCCTATTGCTTGGTGATAATAATGCCCATAAGATTGGATTTGTTCAATGATCCGTAATTTATGCAAGCCAATGCCCCCTTGTCCCTTGTATCCCATTTTCTTAAATATTCAAGAGCCTTGACCATAGATTTCTAATGGAAGAATCGAGAGTTCTTGCTCTTCTTCATCCTTGTATAGCCACGAGGATACATCTTCTAAGACATCTTGTTCCATGAGATGTTTCTATAATATGTGAAATTTGAATGAAGATAGAAACTAATCTAATGCATAAACAACATGATTATACCTCCATTATGACCTCACAAATCCATGCAGGAAGGAGATGCGTCATGTAGCTCCTCAAGATATCTCCCTTGATCAGAATGACTAACGTGTAGAATGTGGGTTGCTCAAATGTTCACAACACAATGTAAATGAGTGATTAGGGATTTGATGACTGATTTGGATGGAGATAGGGGATGATCAGAGTGATTTGGGCAGAGTTCTGATGAGATGAGAGGATTGAGACAAAATTTTGGTAGAGGTTTGGTAGGATGAAGAGATTTCCTGGAGAGATTTGGGCAGAGGTCTGATGCCTAGACTGGGCTCTAAAAATGGCTTAGAGAGGGGTCAATTTATAGGATTTTGGAGATGAGGATGTGTTGCAAGTATGAGGTAAACTAGTGTTGTCATTGATGTCAACATACTCATATTGCTTTGACATGAAGGATTCAATGAGCAGTGTGCTGAGGATATTGAGAAAATTAGCCTCAGTCAGGAACAGTAAAGAACAGTGATGAGAAGAAGGCAAATGTACTGTATAGGATGCGAACCAGAGGATGCAGATTAAAGGGTTTGTAGATATGGGTCTTGAGATGCTTCAGTTAAGATTTCAGAGGTCCGCATGAAGATCTGAAGGAGTTGTGGCTGTCAGTGTAGAACCGGTTCCGGCAAGTATTCAGAGGTGACAGAGGATCACAAAAGGTCCGGTGAGGTCCGGAACTGTATAATCCTAATCTGTAGATTGGAAGGAGTCTTTGGGATGTCCTTGTGATGTGCCATCTTGAGTTGTGTATGATTTGGAGGTCTGGAAGTACCTCTTGCACTATGACAGTAGCGACAGACAGTGTTCTTGAAGTTCCGGATAAGGAGGATAAGAGATTTCAGTAAGTAAAGGAAATGCAGACGTACTTGGTCATTCAGGCAGGCTTGTGAAGGTTCCTGGATCATGTTGAGGTTGTGTTGTTGGTCCGCATTGACAGTAGAGCCCAGAATTGAAGATATTCTTCCGGATGAAGTTTTTGCTCTGTTTAGCCGACCGGATGAGTTGTTCATCCTACGAATGTTCTTATGGTAGCCGACCGGATGTGTCATTCATCTTGCAGATATTCTTATGATTGATTGCCGACTTAGATGATTGTTCCTAAGTTGATGTCTTGTATAAATAAAGATTTGTGAGCTCATTTTGAAGTGTGGCTGATGGGAAAAAGGTGAAGTAGCGAAGAGAAGTGCAGAAGGCAGAGCAGATGTTTCTGGGCTTAATGGAACTGATCCGGACATGGTAAAGATGTCATTCTCCAGTTCAAGACTGTGATTCTTATCACTTTGTAGACAGTGTGTCTCCTTGTAGGCAGTGGGCCTCTTTGTGAGCAGTGTGCTCGGGCAGTGAGCCCTAATTGGCAAGTGCCATTTTGTAATTCCTTATTCTTCTAATAGAGAATAGTCTTTGGGTTAATCACCCCGTGGTTTTCTCCCTTAACCGGGTTTCCACGTCAAAAATACTGTGTCATGTGTTTCTTATTTCATGATAATGTTCGTTTGTTTAATTCAATGCTGCCTTGATTAATAAGAAAGATCAGGATAAGAGACAATTAGGATAACTGATTCACCCCCCCCTCTTAGTTATCAACAATTGGTATCAGAGCCAAGTTCCTCTGAAAGAAGCTTAACCGCTTGAGGAGATCTAAGATGTCGTCATACAAAAAGGATAGTCCGAAGTTCGATGGAACCAATTTTACTCTCTGGAAGGGACGCATGAAATGTCACCTGGAATGTATGGGAAAAGCATACTTGGCCATGGTTTCAAAACCATATGTACCTCCACAAGGTGGTCTGACAACTCTGAATGAAATCACAGAAGTTGAAAACAATCTGCGGACCAAGGAAGCTCTTCTAAGCACATTGAATGACTCAGATCTCTCAAATGTTATTGACCTACCAACTGCGTATGAGATCCTGACTAAACTGGAACTTCTGTATGAAGGAGATGAGTTTGTCAAAAGTGCAAGGTTGCAAAGTCTGAAAGGGAAATTCGAAAGATTGAAGATGAGAGATGATGAAAACATCACTACTTTTATGCCAAGAGTGAATGAACTAGTGTGTGGAATTAGAAATGCTGGTGGAACTCTGGATGAAAATGAGATCGTTTGCAAAATCCTTAGATCCCTTCCTGCTGCCTACAAAATCAAGGTTGCTGCAATTGATGAATTCAGAGCCCACACAACTGTCACAAGAGAACAATTGGCTGGCAAGCTAGCTGCATTTGAAATGACCAAGTTTGGAGATGATCTTCCCAAGACTGAATCTACTTTCAAAGCCAGTACCTATGTGAAAGGCAAACAGAGAATTGATCCGGGAGAAAACTCTTCAAGGAAGATGACATGGTATGATCAAGCAAGAAGAGACATGGAAGAAGAAGAAGCAGAAACAACTCAACTTGAAGCCCTCATTGCAAAAAGACTACCAAGAGGATCCGGTAAGTATGAAGGAAAACTACCCTTTAAGTGCTTCAACTGCAATAAGATTGGTCATTTTGCTTCAAGATGTCCGGAAAGATCTGCAAGGTCTAATACTAACAGACAAAGGTTTCAAAAGAATTGCTATTATGTTCATGAAGAAGATGACAATGAAGGAGTAACAGATGATGAATTAGAACTAGGAAGCAAATCCGGAAATGAGTGGGTGTTTATTGCCATCAAGGAAGAAGATTCAATACTCTCTGAATCTGTCAATCACAAAGTTGTTGAAAAAGCTTTGGCTGCTCAAGTGGAAGAAAAGGATGATTGGGTTATTGACAGTGGATGTTCTCACCATATGACTGGTGACAAGACTAAGTTCTTGAATTTGGAAAGGTATGAAGGAGGAATGGTAAAGTTTGGTGACAATTCTACTGGCAGAATCAGAGGCAGGGGAACTATTTCCTTTGATGGAAAGAGCAAAACAGGTAATGTACTATATGTTGAAGGATTGAAGCACAATCTTCTCAGTGTTGGTTAGTTAGTAGACAAAGGCTATGATCTTCAGTTTAAGAATGGAAAATGTAGAATCTTTACAAGCTCTGGAACTGAAATTGCATCCGGTACTCAGACAAAAGGTAATATCTTTCATCTGGTTGGTTCAAATAAAAGTTGTTTGTTTGTTCAGATTGATCAGAGTTGGTTATGGCATAGAAGAATGTGTCATGTAAATTTTGATAACATCATCAAGATAAGCAATACTCAGGCTGTAAGAGATCTTCCAAAATTGATGAAACCTACAAATAGTTTGTGCAAAGAATGTCAGCTAGGTAAACAAAGCAGAGTCTCTTTCAAAAGCAAAGATCAGTCTTCTACCAGATTGTTGGAATTAGTACATACTGATCTCTGTGGTCCGACAAGAATCAAGAGTCTGCAAGGTGATAGATATTTCATGTTGTTAATTGATGATCATTCCCGGATGATGTGGGTTACCTTTCTAAAAGAAAAATCAGAAGCATTTGAGAAGTTCAAAATCTTCAAAACTTTGGTGGAGAATCAAACCGGATTGAAACTAAAGTGTCTAAGGTCTGATAGAGGTGGTGAATTTACATCTAGAGAGTTCATTGATTATTGTGAGAAGCAGGGTATAAGGAGACAATTGTCTGCTCCTAGGACTCCAGAGCAGAATGGAGTAGTTGAAAGAAAGAACCGGACCATCCAGGAAGCTGCCAGGACAATGATGTTGGAAGCAAATGTTCCTCAGATGTTCTGGAAAGAAGCTATCAGCACTGCAGTCTACACTCTAAATCGAGTTCAAATCAGAAACAATACCGGTAAGACCCCCTACGAACTCTGGTTTGGCATCACTCCCACTATGAAATATTTCAGAGTATTTGGTAGCAAGTGTTATATCAAAAGAGATGAAGATCTAGGAAAGTTTGATGCTAGAAGTGATGAAGGAATTTTCTTGGGCTACTCCACTCAAAGCAAAGCATACCGGTGTTACAATAAGAGACTGAGGAAGATGATAGAAAGCACTAATGTGAAAGTTGATGAAGGAATTGAGAAGCCCTCAAGATTTTATGAATCTGATGAAGATGACCAAGACAGTGTTCAAGGAACTCAATCCTCTCCGGTAAGATAGAGTCAGCCTGATCCGGTAAATCAGGAAGAAGAGATAGGTTTGAATGAGCCTGATCAAGAAGCAGTAGTGCAGGATACTCCCAAAATTCCAAGGTATGTGACACTAAACCACTTTGAAGATCAGATCATAGGTGACAGAAGCAAAGGTGTGCAAACTAGAAGGAATATTGCTCAAAATCAGGATGAATGTTGTCTGATTTCAAAGATTGAACCTAAAACAGTAAATGAAGCCTGCAATGATGAAAACTGGACTAAAGCAATGAAAGATGAATTAATGCAAATTGAGAAAAATCATACTTGGGATCTTGTTCCCAGACCTAGAGACAGGAATGTGATTGGAACCAAATGGGTCTTCCGGAACAAATTAAATGAAGCTGGTAAAGTAATCATAAACAAAGCTAGATTGGTCTGCAAAGGCTACTCCCAAATAGAAGGAATTGATTATGAAGAGACCTTTGCTCCCGTGGTAAGAATTGAAGCAGTCAGATTATTTCTTGCATTTGCTGCCTTCAAAGACTTCAAGGTATATCAGATGGATGTCAAGTCTGCCTTCCTAAATGGTGATCTGGAAGAAGAAGTTTACATTGAACAACTGGATGGATTTCAATTATCTGACAATGATGATATGGTCTGTAAGTTAAAGAAAGCATTGTATGGATTAAAACAAGCTCCAAGAGCATGGTATGAAAGGTTGGATAAGCATCTTGTGCAGATTGGATTCAGCAAAGGTACTGCTGACAGTAACTTATATTTCAAAATTGATCATGAAAACATTTTGATTGTTGAAGTGTTTGTAGATGATATCATTTTTGGAGGAAGAGATAGTATGTGCAAAACTTTTGCAAATCAGATGAAATATGAGTTTGAAATGTGTATGCTTGGTGAAATGAATTTCTTCTTGGGTCTGCAAATTACTCAAACAAAGAAAGGAATCTTCATTTCTCAGACCAAATATGTGAAAGAATTGTTAAGGAAATTTGGTATGGAAGATTCAAAACCAATGAACACTCCCATGGCAACCGGATGTAAGTTGAACAAAGATGATGACTCTCTAAAGGCAGATCAGACAATGTATAGATCAATGATTGGTGGATTGTTGTATCTCACTCAGACCAGACCAGATATAATGCAGGCTATTGGTCTTGTGGCAAGATTCCAGGTTGATCCTAGAGAATCTCATGTTATGGCAATCAAAAGAATTTTTAGGTACTTGAAAGGAACAGTTGAGTATGGTCTATGGTACCCTAGAGATCCAGACTTCTCTCTTCATGCTTACACAGATGCAGATTGGGCAGGAGATGTAGATGATCGAAAGAGCACCAGTGGTGGAGCATTCTTTTTGGGAAAGAGATTGGTTTCTTGGCTAAGCAAGAAACAAGATGCAATATCTCTGTCTACAACTGAAGAAGAATACATTGCAGCAGCAAGTAGTTGCACTCAAATCCTATGGATGAATCAGATGCTAAGAGATATTAAAATTGAATATGCGGAGCCTATCACAATTTTCTGTGATAATTCAAGTGCATTTAATATTTCCAAGAATCCGATATTACACTCTAAGACTAAGCACATATCTATCAAGTTTCACTTCTTGAGAGAACAAGTGAACAAGGAAGAAGTCAAGTTGGAGTATGTTCCCTCCAAGGATCAGATTGCAGATATCTTTACTAAACCTCTTCCCAAGGACTCTTTTGAATATCTCCGGGAGAAGTTAGGGGTCATGGCCCCTCCAGTGATGAACTAGGATGCACTGATGTGCATCAGTCCAGTGCATATCATAGTCATATCTTGTGATCCGGATTGATGATTGGGAGCTGCTACTAAGGGGGAGCAGCTGGTATGATTCTGATGTGTCAAAATTGCAAGTATGAGCCCTTTGCCATTGATGTCAAAGGGGGAGAGAAGACATGTGAAAAACAAGTAGCTGATGATCAAAAGGGGAGCAGCAAATGAGGAGAAGACATGTTGCTGATAGGGGGAGAAGTGACAGAAAGGAGAAGTTTCCTGTCTTGATGGTTTTTCACATCATATGTTGCCATCAATGACAAAGGGGGAGATTGTTGCAAGTATGAGGTAAACCAGTGTTGTCATTGATGTCAACATACTCATATTGCTTTGACATGAAGGATTCAATGAGCAGTGTGCTGAGGATATTGAGAAAATTAGCCTCAGTCAGGAACAGTAAAGAACAGTGATGAGAAGAAGGCAAATGTACTGTATAGGATGCGAACCGAAGGATGCGGATTAAAGGGTTTGTAGATATGGGTCTTGAGATGCTTCAGTTAAGATTTCAGAGGTCCGCATGAAGATCTAAAGGAGTTGTGGCTGTCGGTGTAGAACCGGTTCCGGCAAGTATTCAGAGGTGACAGAGGATCACAAAAGGTCCGGTGAGGTCCAGAATTGTATAATCCTAATCTACGGATTGGAAGGAGTCTTTGGGATGTCCTTGTGATGTGCCATCTCGAGTTGTGTATGATTTGGAGGTCCGGAAGTACCTCTTGCACTATGACAGTAGCGACAGACAGTGTTCTTGAAGTTCCGGATAAGGAGGATAAGAGATTTCAGTAAGTAAAGGAAATGCGGACGTACCTAGTCATTCAGGCAGGCTTGTGAAGGTTCCTGGATCATGTTGAGGTTGTGTTGTTGGTCCGCATTGACAGTAGAGTCCGGAATTGAAGATATTCTTCCGGATGAAGTTTTTGCTTTGTTTAGCCAACCAGATGAGTTGTTCATCCTGCGAATGTTCTTATGGTGGCCGACCGGATGTGTCATTCATCTTCGGATATTCTTATGATTGATTTCCAACTTAGATGATTGTTCCTAAGTTGATGTCTTGTATAAATAAAGATTTGTGAGCTCATTTTGAAGTGTGGCTGATGGGAAAAAGGTGAAGTAGCGAAGAGAAGTGCAGAAGGCAGAGCAGATGTTTCTGGGCTTAATGGAACTGATCTGGACATGGTAAAGATGTCATTCTCCAGTTCAAGACTGTGATTCTTATCACTTTGTAGACAGTGTGTCTCCTTGTAGGCAGTGGGCCTCTTTGTGAGCAGTGTGCTCGGGCAGTGAGCCCTAATTGGCAAGTGCCATTTTGTAATTCCTTATTCTTCTAATAGAGAATAATCTTTGGGTTAATCACCCCGTGGTTTTCTCCCTTAACCGGGTTTCCACGTCAAAAATACTGTGTCATGTGTTTCTTATTTCATGATAATGTTCGTTTGTTTAATTCAATGCTGCCTTGATTAATAAGAAAGATCAGGATAAGAGACAATTAGGATAACTGATTCACCCCCCCCTCTCAGTTATCAACAGGATGGAGGGTCAGGATTGATCTGGTCAGATCAAGGGCTAGGAATAAAAGTGAATCTTTTATTCCTAGGGATGAATTAAAAATTCCCATTTTGGGAAGAGTGGAGGATCATGGGGGGCAAATGAATTTTAAATTCATGTGAGTGGAGGTGAGTGGGAGACATCTGAATATTATATTCAGATGGAGATAGGGGATGATTAGAGTGATTTGGGTAGAGATTCGGTGAGATGAGAGGATTGAGACAGGATTTTGGCAGAGTTCTGATGCATTCAAGAGGCCTCTTGGAGAGATTTGGGCAGAGGTCTGATGCCTAGACTTGGCTTCTAAAAATGGCTTAAAGAGGGGTCAATTTATAGGATTTTAGAGATGAGGATGGAGGGTCAGGATTGATCTGGTCAGATCAAGGGCTAGGAATACAAGTGAATCTTTTATTCCTAGGGATGAATTAAAAATTCCCATTTTGGGAAGAGTGGAGGATCATGCGGGGCAAATGAATTTTAAATTCAGTGAGTGGAGATGAGGGGCATGGTCTTGCTTTTGTATGCTATTCATCTTCATTGGTGCACCTAAAAAGAATCTTTGTATGCCTTAGTATAAAGAACATTTGATTTTGGTGCAACTAAAATTAATCATTGCTTGCAACAAACAACTATCAAAACACTTTGAAATTGGGCTAAAAAGAACCATTGCTTGATTTGTCTTCATCACACTTCATTTTTCTAAGGGATAATTAATCAACTGCGAGTGTGAATCACGTGGGTGTGTGTATGCTCTCTCCTCGCACCGCAAGGTGATCTTGGAGATCAAAAACACCTCACCTGATTCACTTTTGTTTACCCTATCCTAGGAGGCCTGCTAGGGGATTTCATCACCCCTAGGGACGACGTCATTCAAGGCTGAATCGAAAGACACCCTCTTTGAAACCAGAATCCTGTCACTCTCGGCTAAGCCCCAAAGAACTTTCTACCTTTGGGAAGTGAAGGTGAAGGGTGGGTTACCCCCTTCTCCCGGCTATGTGACAGGATTTCAATTTCAAATCATTAGTCAACCTCGTCTAAAACATTGACCAAACTTAACTGGCCATACCCCATCAAAATAGAAAATAGGGCATGTTGATTTGTTTTGCAAGTGTGCTTGTTTAATCATCACCAAATTCTTCCAATTCAAAATTCAAAATTGCTTGTGTCTTGTGTGAGTGATTCTTGTTTTTATATGTGATCATTTGCTAAACATTGCCAAATCAAACTAAACATCAAACACATAAGGCAACTCCTTTCATCACATTTCACATCCTAGTCACCTTCATCCTAATCACCTTCATCCTAATCACCTACCTTATCCACATCCAAATTATTCAATCTAATCTTATCCTAATCACTATCATCACCCCTAATCCAATTCACCAACCTCATTCTAATCCCATCTCATCCAAATCAAATCCAAAATCCAACCAACATCCATCCATAATCTTCCAAACCATATTTCAAATCCAATCATCATCATAACCAAGCACTTGCCAAAAAACACTTACGATTTGACCACTTGTGTGACATCATGTTAAACTTAGAGGACCTCCAAAAGCTCCTTCATATGCTTCACCACATGCAGGCAAACCAATCCCCTTTAGAGCAGCGAACCTTTCAAAGCATTCAAGGGTTGATTCAAATAGGTTGAACAAGCCAATCCTCACACATACAATACCTCTCGGAAGAAATCCAACACATCTTGGCCACTTGCAAAGTCAAACAACCATCATATCTAGCACCTATCCCATCATATCCCTCTACACATCAAACCAATTCTACATCAACTTACCCCACTTCACATCAACCAAACTCATCCACATGTCCTGTCAACCCTTTCTCAACTCATCCCAACCCTTATCTATATCAATCCATATCACAACAATCATTATCCTATGCAACCCCTCCATCATCATCACATCAACACATTTACCAACATCAACAACAACTCACCTCACAACCCGAAGTCCAAACACCATCTTCAACCTCATATCAACTTCCATCATCCTCATATCAACCCTCAACTTCATACCAACCCCAAAACCTTTCATCTACATATCCTACCATTCTACCTATCACATCAATCAAAGCACTAGTGAGCCCAAATCCACCTTTGTGACAAGAAGTACCTACCAGTCCGAGTGGTCCCTTGTACATAAATCAAATGAGTCCAACTTACCCTAGGCAAGATCTAATAGCCTTTGACAAGGGAGATACCAATCTAGAGTGCCCTCCAACACCATCATCTAGTCCAACACCTATCCTTGCACCCATCCAAGAACTATCACAACCTAATCCCATCACCCCCATATCCAATCCCCATCCTAACCCCACACCAACCACCATCATTATCCATCCTTTATATTGCTCTTCAACCCATCAACTCATGAAGGATACCATCCATTGGTTATTAGCAAGGAATCAAACACTCATCCAAGCACCTATCACACCCATCCAAGCACCCACCACATTTATCCAAGTCAATCCCACTTCCACCCAAACACATGAGCTATGTCAAGACACAAATCCAAAGCATGTTAAAACATCAACCTCTTCTCCTAATCAAGATCTACCCATCCCATCTAATCCCATCCCCGATCCCCTCCCATCTATTGGTCAACTTATTGATCCCCCATCAACTTCTACCACCCCTTTCCCATCCCCCATTAATCCTTCACCTCCATCTACCAATCCCATCCCAAATCCATCCCCTTATCCACTTGGAAAAAGCACCTTCATTCGTGGTAAACCCCTTCTAGGATGTGAACAACTTCCTTCCACCACCTATCTATCTCCAACAATTAATGGATTCGTGTCCTGTTTCCACAACAACAAACATCCCATTGCATGTTGCATGCTCCAACATATGAACTACCAAGGCAAAGGCTTAGGCCGTCACGAACAAGGCATTTTGGAGCCCATCCACACCACATTCCATCCATCCTCACATGGCCTTGGCTATGCATCCCAAGAACAACAATCTACACAAGTTGATACCATCCATCCACCTTCCAAATTCTATTCATCCAATCCCAAACATGGTTCATCTCTTCGCACTCCCAAAACATATGTCGCCATCCCTCCTCCATCATCCTACCATTTGCAAAAGCATGTGACCATCCATCTCCCTCCATCAAATTTACCTCCACTACTTCCAACTCCAAAGATCCCTATCAAATCCACTCTACCTCCTATCCTACCAACTCCCAACATCTCTATCGGCAAATCCACTTTACCTCCTTTCCTACCAACTCCTAATATCCCAATCATCAAATCACTTCATCCATCTATCCAAAAATCCACTTTTTACCCCTCCATCCATAAAATCACTAAAATCCCTAATCAAGACCAACAAAAGCACACATCTTTCAAACATGAAGCTTCCCCCAAATCCATGGGATTCAAAAATTTGAATGCCTCAACTCATAAAGCACAAAAGCCTAAGGATATTATCCCTTCCAATCAACCTGAAAAATCAAAAAGGCTGTCAAATCCCACACCATCACAAGAAAAAGCAAAAACAAAAATGGTGTGGGTCCCTAAACAAAGATCACTCAAATCTAATGAGGCATCCACCTCCCAATCCACTCCAAAATCCCAAACATCCCACTCCCCATCTAAAAATCCCCCAAAGTCTAAGTCTATTTAGGTCCCTAAAACCCCAAATCGACCATCCAAATATCCCCCATCCCGATCCCCATTACTCCCAACTCCACATAAAAAATACAAGCTTCCAAATACATCACGATGTGTGCAACCATTGGTCTTGGTTCCCCTTCACCACGTGCAATTCCCACATACCTCCATCTCTCCATCTTTCGTTCACTATCCTACATATCTTACCCATCACATTCCTATGGTCCATGCTTTTGCATAATCCACACTATACACACCATAATCCATTATCCATAATCCATTCCATCTTCTCCTATCTACCAACATCCATGCAATCATCATCCATAATGTTATCCAACATGGGACCATCTTCTCCTTGCTATGGAAATAGATGCTAGAGTCCCCCTTCCATCAAAAAAGTCAAAAAATCAAGAAAAGCAAAAAAAATCAGCAAATCAAGAAAATAGTAAAGAGAAAAAAACCGCCCAATGGTGAAAACCACTCCTTGTGGCGCCTTGGGCAAGTACCTTGATGAAAACCCCTTGTGGGCGTCATGCGTAATCCCTTCTCCATCCATTTTGTGTCCCTACACTTGGGGGCAAAACCGTATCCTATCATATTCCTATCCACCATCCCCTATGTATCCTATCATTTCCCATCCATCATTTCCATCATATCTTGTTTCAACCATCTCTCACCCTAGATCTTGATAAAGACAAGGGGCAACATATCAACAACATGCTTTGGAGACCTCTTGACATACTTCCTTTCCAAGTATATCCTCCATCCATCTAATGCAACGTCCACCCATTCAAACATGAGCCCATCATGCAAAATTCTTTAGACATTGGGGCATATGATTCCTTGCAAACTAGCCCTTGGAAAAACTCCTTATCCTCATCTCCCATCCATCTATCTTGCAATTCATCTATCATGAATTAGATATCCAATCCCCCTATCCAACCCCATCACTTTCACCTCTAGACTTGGTGTTCCCTTGTCATTGGTATTTAGCACAAAGGCTATCCACACAAAATCCAAAAACATCAAAAAATCAAAAAATCCAAAAACATCACAAAATCCAAAAATCCCAAAACAATCGAAAACACACAAAATCCCAAAATAATCTATCCATCACACAAATAAAACTTGCTCCATCACACTCTCCTCATCATCACATTTATCATCATCCCATATCATCATCACATCTATCATCCATAATACGATTCTCCTCATTTCTATATTCCAATTTATGCACAAATTCACAGCTTTCTCTGTCCTCTATGCACTCTTTAGAGTATGGATTTTAGTCATCTTACACTCCTGATCATCAACATTTAAGTCCTCCTCTGTTATTGGCACTTCCTTGCAGCTTCCATATATATCATTTGCTTCAGAATTTTGAAATTCAACCAGACAACCATCATAATAAATCATGCCCTTTCTACAAAATCAAAAATACAAAAAAATCACAAAATCACAAAATCAAAAACTTCAAAAATCATAGAATCTAAAAACATCAAAAAATCCAAAAAATCCAAAAACATCACAAAATCAAAAAACACAAAAACATCCCAAATCATCAAAACATCCCAAAACACTAGAAAACACACAAAATTCCAAAAATATTCTATCCATCACACAAATAAATTCCATCACACTCTCATCATCGTCACATTTATCACCATCCCACATCATCATCACATCTATCATCAATAAGCTTACACTAGATCCAAGCATCGCATCACCTATCAAAGCATCATCCCTTATCAAAAATCATCAACTATCAAATCAACATCAATCACAACTTGTCACCATCACATCTCGAGCCACTTTTTTACAACATCATCAAATCATTTATCAATCCCTGCCTTAGGATATATCTTTCCTACGATAGGCAGAATCTATCACATCATCATCGATTTTGGCAAAAGATACAATGGTTACTTGTTTGGTTTGTTGGTCTTTTGGTCTTTGATTTTTATCTTTTTTGTCCTATTCGAAGATCACATCAAAGCTACCTTGATCATATTATATCATGGTATGTGGTGAAAAGATCTAGAATGGGGCATAGTGTTGCTTTTGTATGTTGTGCTTGTGGGTTGGTCTCATTACTTCAAGCTAGTATTCATATCTTGATTGACCATAGGGTCGGTTCTAGCATATTGATCTCCTTATGCATCTAAGGTTCATCATGCCTTTTTTGTACTAAGGGCTTATGCTATGAGTCCCCTTCCCTTGTCTTGACAAGGTTGTACTATCTTGGGCATGCGTGAGATCATCCCTTTGTCTGCGTGTCTAGTCCATGCAAATGTTGGATAAACATCATCACCCTGGTCTTCTATACCTTGGTGAACATATCCACTTTGCTATATCAAACCTAGGATTGCTCAAATTCAGTTTTAGCACAATGATCATCCACCAATCATAAACGACCATCATCATCCTTTAATTCCACCACTTATCCTCTGACCAGTTCTACCCATCTGTTTCATCCATTTCGAGAGCACACCTGTGTTCTCGCAACTCGCCTATCCTCTTGAGGGGGCATCACCCTTACCAATTATCCCCAAGCCTTATTCTTCCAAACCAAAATCTTTTTTCTATCCAATCCATCTCTATGTTTTAACTTCTTTGAAATGATGTTGCTTAGCCGCAACACCATCTCAAAGAGGGGCAAAATGTAGACACCTAAAATTGGACTGCTTTGCAAACCAATTGTCCGTACCTCTGCACTCATCTACTCCCCCAATCTGCATATCCTTGGTGATCAATTAATTCACCTAATTGATCCATTTAACCTTACAACCCTATCCTATCAATTAAATGAATATTCCTAATATTCATTTAGATGATTTGTCCATTTTCCTAATCCCTGATTAATTAGATAAATCTTGATTATTTGATTAATCTAAGCTTATGTTAATTAAGAAAACACTTAATTAACCTTGTCTCCCACTCATCCACTAAACTGAATTTAAAATTCACTTGTCCCCCACTCTCATCCACTCACTGAATTTAATATTCAGTTGTCCCCCACTCTCATCCACTAAACTGGATTTAATATTCGGTTGTCCCCCATTATCCTTCACTCTCCCCAAAGATGAATTATTTATTCATCCACTCCTCCACTCTTCCCAAAATGGGAATTTTTAATTCATCCACTAAGGAATAAAAGATTCACTTTTATTCCTAGCCTTTGATCTTGTCAGATGAATCCTGACCCTCCATTCTCATCTCTAAAATCCTATAAATAAGACCCCTCTCTAGGCCATTAGGGAGACCATTTTCAGGTACCAAACCTCTGTCTAAATCTCTCCAAAGAGACCACTTGGAGGCATCAGAACTCTGTCAAAATCAGTCCACAAGCTCCTAATCCTATCAAACCTCTGCCAAAATCTTGGCTCAATCCCATCCAATCTATCATCTAATCTCATCTACATTGTGTTGTGAGCATTTGAGCAATCCACATCTATACTCTAATCAGGGAATATCTAAGGAGCTCTACATGGGTGCAAGCTCCTTCCCGCATGGATTTGTGAGGTCTTATGAAGGTATAATCGTGTGTTGTTTGCATTAGATTAGTTTCTATCTTCATTTAGATTTCACATATTACAATATTCACTGTTACAATCTTACAATACATTTACCCGTAGCAATAGTAGCAGTATTATTGTCTTGTATCGTTAAGTAGTTTTGATTTATGATATTGTACTAGGTAAGTTAGAATAGTTTGGTTTTTGAATGCACATATAGTGCCAACGCCATCACAAGTTTACTAGCCCTGGTTGATAATTCAATGAAATTCTTTTCAAGGAAAATAGTGGACTATTCAGTAGGTTATTCCTTTGAATTGTGCGATCACCACCAAGTTTACTAGACATAGTAAAGACACTACAAGAAGCATGGAAAAATCTTGAATTTCTATCACCTTCCCAAAGCCAAGTTTCTCTAGATTTCTGCCTCCAATAGATCTCCTCCTTTGAGTCCTTTTGAAGTGATTTATCCTTCTCAAATAACTCTTGATTGATTCCATGATGAATAATATGAGAGTTAATAGATTCCAAGAGATTAACCGGTTGGGCTTTTTGAATGAAAATATTCTTAAAGTGCACTCTATTCCAATCTAAAATTTTGGTTTTCAACCAATTCAGTTTCTTGCACAATTGGTACATTCTTGATCCTTCAATAAAAGGTGCTAAAGACCACCACTGTATAATAAGAGAAAGAAGATTTTCATTCCTAAACCACATCGCTTCGAACTTGAAGGACTTTTTACTAGAATTTGCCAAGGAAGAAGGATTCACTTCCAAAGCAATAGGATAATGATCTGACCCAGAAAAAGGCAAGATAGATGATTGAAAATGAGCATTAACATGAATCCATTCTGTTGATAAGAGGAACATGTCCAACTTTTCTTCTATAAGACAAAAATTCTTTCTCTTGTTAGCCAATGTAAACTTTCCATTAGTGGGAAAGGGGTCAAAAAAGCAATTATCACTTATAAAACTAGAAAAGCTAGCCATGATTTTCATTGGAGGGATTATACCTCCATTCTTCTCCTCCATATTTTGAATGGCATTAAAATCACCCCCTAGTATGAGTTTTTCCTCTTTTAAATTTGATATAACAGCTAACAAAGTATCCCCCAAAGCTTTCTTTTCAAAAGTTGAAATAGGCCCATTAACATTAAAAGCTAGAAATTAAAACCCCCACTTTTGACTTTAACTAACATCCAATTTAGTGCTCCAAAGCAATCTAGAGCCTCTACCCTTTATTTATCCCAGAGAATAGCTAAACCCCCAAAAGCACCTACTGTTGTAGACTACACAAAATCCCATTTAATCCATTTAGACAAGATCTGTTCGACCTGAGTAAAGGAAAATTTTGTTTCTTGTAAAAGGACCAAATTTTCTCCTAAATTATCAATTTGATGCTTAATCAAGTGTCATTTGTTAGAGGAATTAATGCCCCTAACATTCCATGAAATAATCTTCATTGTCTTTGAAGAGAGAAACATGCTCTCCTCGTGTGAATAACTCTATCAAGAGTTGATTGGATTCCAGCCTGAATTTCTTCTTGTCTTTTTTCTTTGCTTTTCCTTCCCCTTCTAGATGGAGTTGAAGGAATCACCTCTTCATCTAGTAGGGTTTGGGTTATAGCACAGTTGATCAAATTAGAGTCCAGGGTAGGGTCTTCTAACAACAGTTCATCCACTATTTTCTCAATGAGATATGACCCTACTCTATGGGTGATATCTGACACCAGTTTATCTACATCCTCAAATGGAAATGAATCCACTTTAGCTACTGCTACAACACTATATTTTATAATAGCAGCATCATTCTCAACCCCATTTTCAAGACAACCAATTACTCATTCATCCAAAGCTTCACTTCCTATTGCCATATCACTAATCAATTGAATAATAGAATTGGTTGGAGACTCAACATTATTAATTGGATCAAATTTCATATAAACTACAGAGGATGGGATATCAAATTCAAAGTCTTTAGATTCCATTTCTAGATTCTTCAAAACAATCTGATTATGAGTTTGTTCAGAACTGTGCACATAATTATTATTCACTAAACCATCAAGAGACAATTCCCCACCGAATATCATAGGCTCCCTCAAGGTTTGACTTGAAGATACTAACACTCCATTATTATTTTCCAGACAAGTAGGGGGATTTCTCCTTCTTCTAAACCACTATTCTCCCCACTCTTCTCAAGATCTAATGATTTTTTGTAATCTCCTAGATCTAGATCTTCAATATTATCCTCCAACCCTGGATTAACCTTCCCATTATCATTTGAACCCTAAACATTCTCATGACTTAACCCAATAGTTTCATTCAGAACAGAAGGATTATTATTGAGGTTAATTTCCAGCTCCTCACATGCCAAAGAGTCAAAGATATGATCAATTTCAATGATGGTTTGTGGATCGTCAAACACCATATTTTGAACCCAATAACTTTTTGAAGTCTTGAGAACCACTGATTTAGGAAGGGGAAAATAAGTATTCATAACCACATAGACTCGAGCCGGTAATTGAGGGTTTTCAAAAGTTAGTAAATCATGATTTACAAATAACCCTATTTTTTCTGCCATGATTCTAATAATCCTCATATCCCCTCCAATGGAAGATTATGCATAGGGTAAGTGCAAGAAGATGGGGGGCCAAAAAGGGGTCTTAAGTGGCCACTTTTTTTTTGAAATCAGGAAATACTGGCCTTGGATGAGAAATTGAGCATAGTTACACTCAAAATTTGGAGATGCAACCAAAACAATGTTCGTAGTACTCCAAGTCTACTTTCTAAACTACTATTTTGTTTTGAAAATGGCATAGATTAAGGGGTTCAAAAGAGGGAGCCACAGAAATTGGTGTTGTTTCTGTCAAAAAAACATAACATAGCATGTTTTGTGGCTCCCTCAAAAGGTCAACTTTTTTTTGGTATTTTTAAAATTGCTTCAGTGAGAAATTAGCTAATAGCATGTAGTTTATGCCCGATTTTTCTGATAATTTTTTGATGAATATTTGATTTTTTACTAATTTTCAAAGTGGACACATCCTAAAAAATAAAATTTTGGTCGTGCTACCCCTATAAATTTTGAAAACTAATTGAAAATCATTTTTTTCTTTTTTTAATATTTGTAGAATGGAGTCTAGTTTCTAAATATGTAATTTTTTTGAAATTTGAATGAATAGTTAATTTACAATGAAAAAAGACCAAATAGTGGTTTTTGCCCAAAAACGGACACACAAACAAAAAATTAAAGATGAAAGGCTAACATTGTTAAAGTGTGAAAAAAATCACATCGTCAATTAGCTAAGAGAAAGCCTAACATTACCCAGGTGTTTGATTTGTTCGACCTTAAAACACGTGCAGATCTGAGGGTTAGCACGAACAAAATTATGTGAAATCTTGAAGAATATGGAAAAACACATCTGTGACTGTTCATAAGGCACTCCAAGCCTTTGGGTTGGAAATCCAAAGCAAATCCCAAGCCCAAGGCTTGGGATTCCCAAAGCAAGACATAACGCGAGTGCGTTATAATGCGCTCATGTTATGTTTTGCTTTACATTTTTCCTTTCCCGCAAGTTTGTTGTTTGTCATGTTTGACATAACGCGAGCGCGTTATAACGCGCTGGCGTTATGTTCCCCTTAAATTTTTTTTATGTTCAAGGCTATTAATCATGAGGGTTAAGGGATAAGGGATAGGGTTGGAGGGTTTAGGGATAAGGGATTAGCGTTTAAGGTATAGTATCGAGCTCGTTGAGGGTCTAGGAATAGGGATAGCATTTAGGGTTTAGGGATGAGGGATGACAGATTAGGATTGAGGGATTAGGGTTTAGGGATAAGGTTTAGGGTTAGGGTTGAGGGATTAGGGTTTAAGGTATAGTGTTGAGGGTTTAGGGATAGGGTTTAGGGTTGAGGGATTAGAGTGAAGGGTTGAGGGATTACGATTTGACGTTGAGGGTTTAGGGTTTAGGGTTTAGGGATAGGGTTGAGGGATTAGAGTTAAGGGTTGAGGGATTAGGGTTTGATGTTGAGGGTTGAGGTTCAAGGGTCAAGGGTTTAGGGATAGGGTTGAGGGTCGAGGAATTAGGGTTAAAGTAGAGTGTGGAGGGTGTAAGGATTAGGGATAGGGTTGGAGAGTTTAGGGATAAGGGATTAGGGTTTAAGGTATAGTATCGAGTCTGTTGAGGGTTTAGGAATAGGGATAGCATTTAGGGTTTAGGGATGAGGGATTAGAGTTGAGGGATGATGTATTAGGGTTGAGGGTTGAGGAATTAGGATTTAGGGAAAAGGTTTAGGGTTGAGGGTTCAAGGATTAGGGTTTAAGGTATAGTGTTGAGGGTTTAGGATTAGAGTTTAGGGTTGATAGATTAGCATTTAATGTCGAGGTTAGGGTTAGAGTGTCGAGGGTAGAGGGATTAGGGATAGGGTTTAGGGTTGAAGGTTTAAGGATTGAGGGTTGAGGCTTTAGGGATGAGGGTTTAAGGCTTAAGATATAGTGTCAAGTGTTGAGGGTGTAGGGATAGGGTTTAAGTTTTAAGGGTTAAGGGTTGAGGGATAGGGATTAGGGTTTAAGGTATAGTGTTGAGGGTTGATGGTTTAGGGATAGGGTTTAGGTTTGAGGGATTAGGGTTTAGGGTTGATGAATTAGGGTTTAATGTTGAGAGTTGAGGGTTGAGGGTTGAGGTTGAGGGATAGGGTTAGTGGTCAAGGGATTAGGGTTAAATAAGAGTGTCGAGGGTAGAGGGATTAGGGTTTAAGGTATAGTATCGAGCCTATTGAGGGTCTAGGAATAGGGATAGCGTTTAGGGTTTAGGGATGAGGGATTAGAGTTAAGGGATGACGGATGACGGATTAGGGTTGAGGGTTGAGGGATTAGGGTTTAGGGATAAGGTTTAGGGTTAGGGTTGAGGGATTAGGGTTTAAGGTATAGTGTTGAAGGTTTAGGGATAGGGTTTAGGGTTAAGGGATTAGAGTGAAGGGTTGAGGGATTAGGATTTGACATTGAGGGTTGAGGGTTTAGGGTTTAGGGATAGGGTTGAGGGTCGAGGGATCAGAGTTAAGGGTTGAGGGATTAGGGTTTGACGTTGAGGGTTGAGGGTTGAGGTTTGAGGGTCAAGGGTTTAGGGATAGGGTTGAGGGTCGAGGGATTAGGGTTAAAGTAGAGTGTGGAGGGTATAAGGATTAGGGATAGGGTTGAAGGGTTTAGGGATAAGGGATTATGGTTTAATGTATAGTATCGAGTCTGTTGAGGGTTTAGGAATAGGGATAGCATTTAGGGTTTAGGGATGAGGGATTAGAGTTGAGGGATGATGGATTAGGGTTGAGGGTTGAGGGATTAGGGTTTAGGGATAAGGTTTAGGGTTGAGGGCTGAGGGATTAGGGTTTAAGGTATAGTGTTGAGGGTTTAGGGATAGGGTTTAGGGTTGAGGGATTAGAGTGAAGGGTTAAGGGATTAGGATTTGACGTTGAGGGTTTAGGGATAGGGTTGAGGGTCGAGGGATCAGAGTTAAGGGTTGAGGGATTAGGGTTTGACGTCGAGGGTTGAGGATTGAGGTTTGAGGGTCAAGGGTTTAGGGATAGGGTTGAGGGTCGAGGGATTAGGGTTAAAGTAGAGTGTGGAGGGTATAAGGATTAGGCATAGGGTTGGAGGGTCTAGAGATAAGGGATTAGGGTTTAAGGTATAGTATCGAGTCTGTTGAGGGTTTAGGAATAGGGATAGCATTTAGGTTTTAGGGATGAGGGATTAGAGTTGAGGGATGACAGATTAGGGTTGAGGGATAAGGTTTAGTGTTGAGGGCTGAGGGATTAGGGTTTAAGGTATAGTGTTGAGGGTTTAGGGATAGGGTTGAGGGTCGAGGGATCAGAGTTAAGGGTTGAGGGATTAGGGTTTGACGTTTAGGGTTAAGGGTTGAGGTTCGAGGGTCAAGGGTTTAGGGATAGGGTTGAGGGTCGAGGGATTAGGGTTAAAGTAGAGTGTGGAGGGTATAAGGATTAGGGATAGGGTTGGAGGGTTTAGGGATAAGGGATTAGGGTTTAAGGTATAATATCGAGTCTATTGAGGGTTTAGGAATAGGGATAGCATTTAGGGTTTAGGGATGAGGGATTAGAGTTGAGGGATGATGGATTAGGGTTGAGGGTTGAGGGATTAGGGTTTAGGGTTGAGGGCTAAGGGATTAGGGTTTAAGGTATGGTGTTAAGGGTTTAGGGATAGGGTTTAGGGTTGAGGGATTAGAGTGAAGGGTTGATGGATTAGGATTTGACATTGAGGGTTGAGGGTTTAGGGATAGGGTTAAGGGTCGAGGGATCAGAGTTAAGGGTTGAGGGATTAGGGTTTGACGTTGAGGGTTGAGGGTTGAGGTTCAAGGGTCAAGGGTTTAGGGATAGGGTTGAGGGTCGAGGGATTAGGGTTAAAGTAGAGTGTGGAGGGTATAAGGATTAGGGATAGGTTGGAGGGTTTAGGGATAAGGGATTAGGGTTTAAGGTATAGTATCGAGTCTGTTGAGGGTTTAGGAATAGGGATAGCATTTAGGGTTTAGGGATGAGGGATTAGAGTTGAGGGATGATGGATTAGGGTTGAGGGATTAGGTTTTAGGGATAAGGTTTAGGGTTGAGGGCTGAGGGATTAGGGTTTAAGGTATGGTGTCAAGGGTCAAGGGTTTAGGGATAGGGTTGAGGGTCGAGGGATTAGGGTTAAAGTAGAGTGTGGAGGGTGTAAGGATTAGGGATAGGGTTGGAGGGTTTAGGGATAAGGGATTAGGGTTTAAGGTATAGTAACGAGTCTGTTGAGGGTTTAGGAATAGGGATAGCATTTAGGGTTTAGGGATGAGGGATTAGAGTTGAGGGATGATGGATTAGGGTTGAGGGTTGAGGGATTAGGGTTTAGGGATAAGGTTTAGGGTTGAAGGTTGAGGGATTAGGGTTTAAGGTATAGTGTTGAGGGTTTCTGTCATCAAATGTAGATTTATGGGTTTGATTATATTGATTGCCTCTCCAGTTTTGGGGTGTGGATGTTTTAGAATCAATCAGGAAGTCTTCAGGAGAATTTGTGGAAGTGGATTGGAAATCGCTTGACAGAACCCTTGCTATTTATGCTTAGATAAGGATTTGTCACAAACTAGGACTTCTGCTTCCAAAGAAGATTTGTCTTTCTTCCTCGATGGGCATTTTCTATCAAGAACTTGATTATGAGGGCTTGCCCCTTCATTGTTATGCCTATCATATGGCAGAGCATCTAGCAAGCTCTTGTAGGAAACAGGAAAAGTTCTCCCTCAAAAACCTTGTGGTCATTCAAGTCTGAAGGGGAAGGTTTGGAAAGAGATGTGATCAATGTAAAGGATGTGATCAATCTATATCAGGACAAAACGCAAGCGCGTTATAACACGCTCGCGTTTTGTCTTGCTATAGAAACGGTAAAAAAGTGTTGACCCCCGTGATCAAAGCCCACATGCTCTGTTTTCATACTAATTCTATGTATGCTCCGACAAAAAAGAAGTGCTTTCATGCTGTTGGGAAGTTCACATGCACATTTGACACATTGTACCACCTTTGCATGATCTTTCCACCACCTTTTCTGCTTTACCAACTTGAGAAGGAGGAAATAACATAGTTTTCACACCAAGTTTGATATATATCTATTCAAGTTTCAATTTTTGTAGTGTTGCAATGTTAATTGTGATTCAATTTTAGGAATTTAACATCATAGATTGGTTAATAGTATTGTTGTTAGTAATTATATTTGAATGTTATTCAATTTAACATTGAAAATGAAGCAAGTGGTGAAAAACTCAAATTATTGAGGAGTTTGATGCAAGAAGAAAAAAATACTACATAATTGGGCACTCTCTCCATTCGAATCTTCATTTTTTAGGTATGTCAAATCTTTACATGCATGTTCTTTACATTTTCCTTATTTCAGATTGAATTACTTTATCATACATGTTTAAAATAGACACATTCCCAATCAAGAAAGCAGCCTACAATCTCACATGATGCCATGTATATTTTCTACACTTGGGGTCTTTAATAATTATGTGTAATAAACAGACCTTAACATACCATGATGTCAAACTATACAAGAATAAATCCTTACAACATAATAAAAATACAATCCCACTATTATCTTGTATTCATTTCTTAGGAACTAATATTGGTTTCTTTATCATGCTATAGACAAATTCTCCGTCATGCCGAGGAAACGATCAATAATTAAACCAACACAGGAAGAGATAGAAGCTAAGAATGCAAAGAAAGCAGTGGCTATGAGGGAACTTCGTGAGAAGAGGAAATTAGACACGATAAATGAAGACATACCAATTGAAGAGGAACCACAACCATCACAAAGAGATATGGTATTGGTGGCACAAAGAGAACGAATGCAAAAACTTCGTGGTACGAGAGATTTGAATACAATAGTTGGAGACACGTCCTCTACCGCAAGTCAATATGTAGGGACACCATCTACCACATCTCAAGTTGAGAGTACATCATCACTCACATGTGATGAAGGAGGTGTGCCATCATTCCCACCTAAACCTCAAGGTATGTCATCTATTCCATCTTCGATCGAAGGTATGCCATCTAACCCATCTCATTTAAATATTGATGAAATTCCTAATGTTGAGATGAATTTACCTAACTTAACACCACCTAGAATTTTGCATAGAAAGCCAAAGTATTTGATTGATATTGATGAGAATATTTTGCAGCCAATGGAAGGTAAGATTCCAAAATGCACTTGTAGAAGATATGCTAATAAGATTTGGAGATTGTTCTTTGAAAAGTTAAATGAGACTACAAGATGTCAACTATTTGTTGAAATGATGCGAAGTATAAAGTATAGGTCTATCATGAAGATTCTTGGGTTGAGAACATCAGAGGCTTCAAGTGAAAAATCTATTGTCAAGAATCTAATGAGTGCGTATGAGAGTGTGGGTAACACTTCACGCACAAAAGATAGTAATGCAACACGGCGTGTGATTACATCGACTATAGTAAGTAGTCAAATGAGGAAATCTCATCTCATTAGAAAGATGAGTCAAGAATTGAGAATTAATAGGAAAACTTTATCAAGAGCCGTAGGAAGACGCCAATGAATTATGGGTGTTCTCGGGGAGACTACCACGAAAAGATAAACCAATTGTTGAAGCATTGAGATCACTAATTGAAGACTTTTGGAAGAATTACACAAGGGTATCTCTGAATCAAAGGGATGTGGTAAGAAGGAGAATCGGTAGTTAGAACCACGAGCCACATCCAAAGCATTTTTTGGATGAGATTCAAACACATTTTTATGGTAAATTTCTAGAGAAGTATCCTCAAATTAAAATTTGTCAAAGATATTTTGAAATTCTAAAACCTTTCTATGTTTAGATAAATCACACACGCACTACTTGTTGTTGTAGATTACATATTGAATTTTCTAACCATTTTGATGCTTATAGGTCTATATGTTTAGATATGCATACTAACAATGATTTGCAGGGTTGTGCCATATGTGCCCCACCAACATCTTCAAGGGACTTCATATCAAGAATTTTATGTGAAAGAGAGGAAGGTCAAATATTCTACAAGAAATTATGCTTGGATGGCACATGTCATCGTTGCGGTGGCTTGCAACATTTGCCAATATGTGAACATATAGAAAGAACACATGCGGTTGGAAATGAACTAGTAGAGTTTGGCAAGTATAAAACAGTCACATATAATACAAAAGATGGTAAAGAAGCAAAGATGTGTGAATTGGTTATTGAAAAGATTCTAGTGTATCAGTTTATGCCTATATTTCGTGATAGTATAGTGTATGAGTATGCAAGACATGCCCATAGAGATCGATGGTTGGACTTGCAATTTAAGTTATGCAAGGACACATTTCCGGTTGGTAGCATTGTTTCAATCGTCGACTTTGTAGAGAACTACAGTCTACAGCCACAGCGTGAGGTGCAATCACAATATTACAACTCCACACAGGTTTCTATATTTGTGCACATCGCATTCATTCATGCGAATGATAGTATAGAGGATGACAGAAAGATCATAAGGGAGTATAATTTCTATATTAGTGATGATCTCATGCATTCTGTAGAGTTCGTGTAAGGTTAATTTCAGGTGTTCTACAATGATTTGGCTAGAAGGGGCATATCGTTCAGTCAACATATCATATGGTTAGATAACTGTGCGTCACAATTCAAGAACTCACAGAATTTCTATTGGCTGAGTAGGAGGCATAATTTTATAGGTATTCAACATATGTGGAACTTTTGTGAGGTCAGGCATGGAAAGGGGGAGCATGATGGTGCAGGAGCATGTATCAAAAGAGCCATAGCACGAGAAGAGTTAAAGTATAAAGACAATGCAAAGTTGACAGATGCAAAATTGATTGTCGAGTGGTGTAATGCTTCCATGGGTCCAGGTAATGAAGGTAAGTCTTTAGTTCATAGATTTTTTTGGTTGATAGATGATACTAACATTGCACCATATGAGGACTGTTGTACACTGATAGGATCAAATGAGATGCACTCTTTCAGAAGCTCAATTGCAGGTTCATGGAGTATCCATACACGAAAGATGTCATGCTTTCGTTCTTCCTATACAATTCAAGTTTGGGATGAGTGTGAGTCAAAGGAGTGGGTTGACGAATGGCAGTTAAGTTATCTTAGCCCACTTGACACATATCGACCCCCGACAGCACTGGAACTAACACAGATGGAATCATCAGTTGACTTTGACCACATATCAGATTTAGTTCAACCAGGTAATATAGGGCATGTATATACATCTAATTTCATCTAGGTCAACCAGGTAATGTCATCTTACTTTGTAGTGTTTTTGTAATGTTGACTAATTTCATCTAATTTGCTACACATGTCAATGTAGGGCACGTATATGCAGTTATTGCAGATGAAGATAATGAAGAGGGAACAGATTATTACTTAGGTCATTGTGTTAAGGCCAAAAAGAAATTGGAGGCCCCTGTTACAAATGGAGAAAACATCAAATACCCTACAGGCTCAGTGGTTATTACTGGAACATGGCTTAGAAGGTACCCACATAAGAGTGTTAATATTTGGCTATTTCAGGACTTTGACACGCATCAGAAGATTCTTCATTACTCGAACCTTGTCGTGGCATCCAATGTTCATTTGATAAAGTATCGGGGTAGACCTTTGAACAAAATCTTGTGGAAGGTGCGTTAGTTTGACCATGAAGCAATACTTGACACAATAAAGAGTAGAGCAGACCCGGATAGTTCATTGGATTAATTTGTAAGTATTCACATTGATTTTGTAAAGTCATGTTACATTGAGTTGTAAGTATGCACATTAATTTGTAAGGTTTGTCTTTTTTTTAGTTTCTCCTGCATTTTTACACATATACATATTTTTACATCATCGTGTTATGCATTTTTGGTGTCCTGCTCCTGATGCGACCAAACTCATAACTCACCCTACTTCCTCTAGACACCATTTGATGATCTCTCCAACACACTGGATCCAGGGCTCCCAATCATGATGATGACCTATTTACCATTCTCCTAAGGCGCTCATAATGAATGAAAAGAAGACCAAGGGTGCCCAAGCTTAATAGACTTATTTCTTTCAATTTTGATGATCCAAACTCTTGCAAAACGACATCCACTTTCATGCCTTTAGATCTTTCTTCACATACAGGGTGCTAAATCAAGTTGAAAAATCTACATAAGGGTGCCAAAATGGATGAAAGGAGACATGAAATGCGCCTTAGGACTCCATGCTAAGGTTTGAGCCATTAAAGTCTCTTGATATTAGGTGCTCATGATGATGAAACTTAGAGCTTTTTCCTTTTCTATGCACTCATCTAAGATGTTTGAATGATAAGGAGCGCCTCGACCTCTATAATGTACATTGGGCACCAAAATTAAGGTGATTTTAAGTCACTTTGAGTCATTTGGGGTTAGTTTGAGTCTTTGAGTCATGTTGCAAAAAAGTGTTAATGTTGTCAAGTTACACAAAGAAACTTTTGCATTTTTGGTGTCCTGCTCGTGATGCGACCAAACTGACTATTCCACCGCGTCTGGATGGGTACATTTATGCTAGGCATGGTCCTATTTTTCACCCAAACATGTCGAAATAGTCTGAGCTACATTGTACTGATGATATCCTTGAAGAGTCCAAAGTGCAAAAAGGCAGCAATCTTTGACAAGATGTTACTTGAAAATCGTGTCACTTAGAAACATTCCATCTGAGGCAACGTGATCATGTAGAGTGTCTCTACAATAACCTCTCTTAGTTTTTATATCTCTGAGGCATTTGCCTGTGGTGAAAGGTTTTCTGCTGCCCTAAAAATCGTTAGAAGGAGGCAGTGTAAAGTTACAAAGGGGTGTAACTTTCATCTTGCTCGTGATGCAATCAAAATGACTATTCCAACGTGTTTGGATGGGTACATTTACGCTAGGCATGGTCCTATTTTTCACCCAAACATGTTGAAATAGTTCGAGCTACATTGTACCGATGATATCCTTGAAGAGTCCAAAGTGCAAAACGGCAGCAATTTTTGACGAGATGTTACTCAAAAAACATGTCACTTAGAAACATTCTGTCTAAGGTAACGTGATCACGTAGAGTGCCTCTACAATAACCTCTCTCAATTTTTAATATCTCTGAGGCATTTGCTTGTGGTGAAAGGTTTTCTGCTGCCCCAAAAATTGTTAGGAGGCAGTGTAAAGTTGCAAAGGGGTGTAACTTTCATCCTGCTCATGATGCGACCAAACTGATTGTTCCAACACATCCGGATGGGTACATTTACACTAGGCATGGTCCTATTTTTCACCCAAACATGTCGAAACAGTCCGAGCTACATTGTACCGACGATATCCCTAAAGAGTCCAAAGTGCAAAAAGGCATCAATCTTTGATGAGATGTTACTCAAAAACCGTGTCACTTAGAAACATTCCGTCTGAGGAAACGTGATCACGTGGAGTGCCTCTACAATAACCTCTCTCAGTTTTTTATATCTCTGAGACATTTGCCCGTGGTGAAAGGTTTTCTGCTGCCCCAAAAATCATCAGAAGGAGGCAGTGTATTAAGTCAGGATGAAAGCCTATTCACTCTAGGCGCCAATCTCAAGTTGCACAATCATGAATGGGCGCCTAGATCAATAAGGTGCTACATCATGGTTCCAGGACCTTGAAATGGCGCCCAAGCATGTAGGAGGAATTTTCAAGGAGCTAGAATGTTTTTGAAACTCTAAGGAACTAGTCCAAAGACTCTATGGCGCCATCTTGATACCATTGAGTCAAATTTAGAACTCAAACATATTGAAACAAGGTCTAGGAAGCTAGGTGCCATCTCTTGCTAGTTCAACCTCTCAGATGCGCCAACATTGGAAAGACTCTTAATGAGTGCCTAAGTTTGAATTGATCTTGTGATTGAAAGTTTGGTGATGTATTGGTGCAAGATGATCTTCAGTTGAAGCAATCTAAGTTCCAGGAAGGGTTTAGAAGTTATCAACCTCTTCACTAAGTTAGGTGCACTTTACAAGCTTTCTTACCCAAGAGTTGCACCTCATTAAGACAAGGTGCATCTTAACCTCCGGGACTTTTCCAAAGAAGCGCTTCAGTTTATTAGCACCTTTGGACCTTGTTTTGCATTCTGAAAGAGAAGGCACAATTTGGAGGCATTTCTAACCTAGATTGATGCCTAGGTATAGTCATCTCTCTGGAGCATTACAATGTGTTTTAAAATGAAGGAGGACATTTCATAAGTTGGGGAATTGATCACTGAAGACCTTGGAGTGTTTGAATTACTCTAAGCAAGAAGGTGCATTTCCATGGAGTAGCATACTCTAGATAGCGCCTAATGCCATCAAGGCACAATTCCACCCACACTTTGGTGCCTATCATCAAGAAGGGGCATTGGGCATTCCTTGAACAGTTCTGAGCGTTTGAAGTTCGTGAAATCACCAAGGACTGTTGGGCACCATGTGTATCTAAATATTCAAAATCATATTGGTTCAACACAAAGGGGAGAACACAACTAGAGAATGCTAAACTGTAGTAGGGATGAGTGTCTGATGCAGAGCACACAGTGGAAGCATAGAATTATCAACTTTTGAACCTTCGAACTCAGTATTGGCGAGACAACATACCATTGGTGAGTTTAAAATTTCATCGGCCGATAGGCTGATGCCACCATGAAAGGCTATGATTTCACTTCTGACAAACATCCCATTATTGACTCTTATCGGTCAGACAGACTGCTATCAGTGACTTTATATCCTTTCACACTGATGTCTTTGTCACTCTGATACGAGACTCTAAGTCCCTCGTCTATTGGTAGGACTTAATACCATCGGCACACTCAAAAACTCTTCTACCGACACACCGATCTCACCAATGACAACCTTCGGACCACACCCGTTGGTGAGACTCCAAACATCGGTGAACTCTAATCTTGTTGGGCTGATACACTGATGGATTTTGACCGTCGGTGTGACCCCCTTCATCGGCAAATCTCTCAACTGCTCTTCCGATGCGCCGATGGGATTATCTTCTGATACACCAATGTCTTCGACTTCGAACCACACTCGTCGACAAGACAGACCACTATCGGCAAAGCCTAACCAAGGTCTGCCGATACGCTGATACAACCAACTCTTGACGTTGATACAAGGTTCTTTTGAAGGCAAAGGGCGCCTAGGCTTATGGGGCTCAATTTGATGTATTTATTGAAAGCTCAAGGTGAATTGATGCTTATTGAAAATGCCACTTAGTCCTTCATTTGCATTCTAGGCACCATTTCCTATTGACTTATATACTCCTCCTCATGCTAGGGTGCCATAATGAAGTGGTTTAGACAATAGGTGCACTTCACTTACTAGAGGCTTGTTCTCCTTCCACCTTAGGCACACTTTTATGGTGGAATAGGTGTCAATGGGTGCCTTGTCTTAAATGAATGCTCTCTCTAAGTTGGGTGCCCTTTTGAGGCTTTATGAGTTACAAATTGCGCCTTAACCCTTCATGCTTGTTGCTCAATGTTTGAATGTTTAAGAAAGTCTCCTTTAGGCGCTCATCTTAATGACATTTTCTCAAGGCGCAATCATCCTAATGACTTGGATATTCATCCTAGTGTTTCAGGATATTAGGATACCAGACTTAGTCATTTTCAGGATCTCAAACATAAAGAATAACATGATGATTCATTTTTTTGTATTGCATATAGTTGACATTGTATGCTACTCATAAAGAATATTAATATTTTCTGTTCAACATGATGATTCATTTTTTTTGAAATACAACTTTTATCTTTTAGTTCCAAAATGAGGTTTAGGTGATACTTGAATAACAATAGCTTGCTTATTGGATCAACAAACATCCTATGTAATACAATTGGACTTTAAATATTTGAAGTAGCCATCTACAAATATCCATTCAAACGTGGATTTATAATGCAAGTATGGATGCCATCAATAAAAAAAGATTTGTATTAACCAAATATCCATATAGGCATACATCAATATCTGTCGATATAAGTATAACATATATACAAAATAGCCATATAGGCTTCAAGAATGCCATATAGGCATACAATGTCAACTATATACAATACAAAATATATGTCCACAAATGCCATATAGTCATACAACAAAGGAACACAATAAAAAGTCATTCCCCTCTGGCTAGTGAAGAGAATAGATCACGGGTAGCCTTTGATCTTCTAGGGGATGGAGACGCACATGTGGGTGGTCTACTATGAACCTGAGGGCTACTCCTCCTATTTAGTTCTTCCTGCATCTTTACCTGTTACAATAAAAAGTATAGACATTAATATATATAAATTACATGTTGTAAAAATGAAACATTTAACAAAATAATCACTTACCGCTAACATATAATCTGTCTCCTCACTTGCCTCAGTAGCAGGAATAGGCCCTGGTGATGTCATGTCCTATAGAAACCATCTAGATAGAAATTAAACTTCAAATCAATAATCTTTTGATTTTTCAAAAATAGACAACTATAACAATGAATGTAAATTGAAATTTACTAATCTACTTCATACCCCTGTCAATGCCATGGAGCTATGAATCGTAGAGGCCACACCCTGCTCCATTGCCCTATGAACATGGGGAGGTGTCTCTGCAGCCTGCATCATCTGAAAATAAAACAACATTATTCAATTACAAAAACTATAATAGTGATGCAAATCGTGGCTCCTAACATACACACACGTTCATCTAAACATGGAAGTACACACAATAAAGCACACAAGTCACATACAAAAATCTAGTAAGTACAATTCATTCATTAAACTATTTATTTTATTACCTCCGTAAAGCTTTGAAGTCCACCACCGCTGGCAGGTGTTGCTGTGAAATCTACAGTATTAACCTATTCAACATCCAAAATCAGATATTAGAATACCATTCATATAACGATGCTATTCACATGTAATATTTATAATTGTTTACTAGTTACATACCCCGACAGTAGATGATCTAATGTAAAATGCAGGTGGAGAACCACTGAAAACTGCATCGACGCTCTGACCCTGATATTTCATTAAAATCATCAATTTAAATTAGTTAATCTTGCATTTCAAAAATGAAATTTAATAAATTAAATTCAATAAACTTGCTAATATTTACCTGAGTATCAAGGCTGAAAGTCTCACTCAGGAGGGTATCTGTCATCACCATTTGCTCAGCTGTAGATGTAGCCTATGCACCTGCATCCTGACTATCCATGGGGTTATACCCACAGGCTGACCCGCAAGCCTGACAAGCATGGGGTGGGACCCTACTCCTCGCACTATCTCCCAACCCACTATGTGCTGCAGGACCAGCATGCTCTATGGTGCTCTGGGTCAAGGCACTTATGGATTGAAGTGTATCGACCTCAACACTCTCCTTCACAATGGAAGGGATAGAAACATGCTCATGGGCTGCTCTGCTGATTACTCATCTCACTACCCGCTGTGGGTCAAGACGTGCCCCTGGTCTATCTTGTGCTGACCCCCCACCTCTACCCTGGAAGTCCTACATATGAAAATAGTTTGGCACTTTATTGAGGACAAACTTGCAGTAGAGTTTCCTCAAAAAGTATTGCAGGACCTCATTATTATTGCATGGAGGATGGTCAAAAACCATCCACCACCTCTGCCCAAAATTGTCCCTTATTGCTTGGTTGTTGCACCAATGGATAGGGAACCTCTTGCATGTAATGGGTGGAGGTTGATTTGTTTGTGGGTTTGTGAAAATGGAACACAAGTCTAATTTTATGATTTGTAATTTTTTCACATCTTGGTATGACAACTTGTCTGCATAATAATCTCTGAACTCTCTCCTCTTATCCGTCCAACTAGTTATTTTCTTGCTAATTGAATCTACATTTGATAACATAGATTCAAGAGATTCAACAAGCGTGGACCTATGCAAGGTTGAAGTGGAAGGATCTTTCAACCTTGCAATTATATCTTCAATTTCTTTTTTGTTGTTTTCAATTTGCCCCATTATATTTTCTTGTGTTCCAGGGGCATGTCGAGGAATGGATGGAGGAGGTTGTTGTTCTGCAGGCATTTCCTCCTCAGGATTTTGTGGATTTTGAGGAGGAGGAGGAGGAGGTGCATTAACATTTCCTGACAATTAACGAAATATACATAAAAAATCAACTCAAACCTACCTATTTAGAAAAAAATTCAAACAAAAAAACAAATATAACTCACGCCTTTGGCATGCTCGATGTTGTGGTGGCATTTTGGCGACGAATCGATAAGGTTTTTGTGTTGAATGGAGCTTTGCAAAACGCGAGCGCGCTTTCTAGGGTTTGTAGGCTGCGGGCATAGAGGAGAAGAAAGAAATGAAATGAGATAGAAACCTTTTTTTATTTATTTATAGCAAGTCAAAATGCGAGCGTGTTATAACGTGCTCGCGTTTTGTATTAATTTTTTTTGAAAATAATTTGGCCACTTTTTGGCCCCCCATATTTTTGCACTTACCCCATACTAACCCAAAAAGTAAAAAAAAATATCCTTATTTGACAGAGGGTCAAAATTAGGCACCCATTCTTGCAAGAAAATTCCTCTCCCATTGAGAAACCATGATTTAATTTTTAAAATGTTATCTCTTGCCTCTTTAGAAGAAAAAATTGCTACAAAATATACTGAACTATTGTCTAAAACAAAAAGATTTGTGAGAGCAGCCCAATTCTCTTTAAACCACGAATCTAAATCATCTATTTCTAGAGAGAAGTTCCAGATCTTACCTATTAAGGCATTCTAGCTTAAGTCTTTCACATGTGGGAGGACTAATTCATCTAGGATCTATATCTCAATTTCCTTGATTCCATTCGCTTCTGACTTTTCCACCTCCTTCTTGTTGGCAAGAGACACTACTTTGCATTGATAGGTGTTGTCATTGATGGCAACTAAGATCATCCCAATCATCCATATAACACAATTTGTTCATACCGGAAGTTAGAATCAAAATTTGTCTAAGTCTAGACAGTTAGGAATAGAGCAATAACAGGGTCTGGTATCTTGGTCCGGATCTCTCCGGTGGAAAGGAATGGTTTTCTGTGGATCTAAAGTAGTTGAAAGAATTGTCAAGACACTCTAAATCCAGAGTTTTGTCCTCTGATGATGAAGGACTCAAAAGATATTAGCTTTTGAGTATTAGGTTTCAGTTTGACAAAATAGACAAAAGAACAGGCCAACTTTATGAATGATCTTAATTCCCGATGTATAGAAGTTGTTCATTGGGAAAATGGTGATGACCAGTGATGGTGGCCAACCTAATTGATGATTTGTGAGTGCAAGTTTTAGTCTGCATCTCATATTATGTATGGATCTAGCTGACAGAGCAGAGTACTCAACAAAGTTCTAAATGTTTTTGAAGCCGACTAATAAAATGATTGTAGATCATGTTGCGGATATATATAGCCAATGGAATTGGATGATTCAGTGTGTGTGGTGTATGCGAATAAGGTGTATGTGAGAAGAGTAGAAATCCAAAGTGTGAATGAAGGCAGAATAGTAAGAAGAGCAGAGCAAAGATGAAATGTGTAAGATCAGTTTTTGTACTTAACCGGAACTAAAACTCTTGCATGAGTAGATGCTATTAATCAATTCAAATCTCTGTCATTCTCTTGTAATATTTCCATAGGTAGTGAGCTCTGGGCAATGAGCCTGAATGCATGTGCATTCCCATTTGTAAAATACTTTCAACAGGGTATTAATTCTTGTGGGTTAACCCCCACTGTGGTTTTTCCCTTAACTGGGTTTTCACATCAAAAATCTTGGTGTCAAATGTGTTGATTATGTTTCTGCTTCTGGGTTAATGTCATATGCTTTAATGTTTACATCACTAATCAAATTTACAGTAGTGAAAGAAGTTTAAAGGAAAGGAAAAGCTTAATTTTGTTAACAACTGATTCACCTCCCCTCTCAGTTGTCTGGGTTAATTCCAACAATTTGTATCAGAGCAAGGTTCCTTTGGAAAAGTTTAACAAATTAAGGAAGATCTGGGAAGGCAGTAAAAATGGATGAATATAACCTTCAAGGGAAAATTAATCTTGTACTAGATGATCTTGAGCAATCCAAGGCAGAAGTCCAAGAGCTACAATATAACCTCAAAAAGGCTGAAGACTTCATTGAGATTTTAAAAGAAAAATTGAGCAAGTCCAATGCAAAAGGAAAGGAGCAACCTCTTCAACTGGAAGACAAGGCCCTAAAAGAGAAGACAAAGGAATGTGAAAAGTTAGCTAAAGAAGTTGTTGTCCTAAAACATGAGATGGAAATTGAGGTAATGAGACTAACCAAGGAAATTGAAGATAGGTAGAAAAATAAAGAAGAGATAAAGAAAAAACTGAAAGAGAGAGTTGAAGAATGTTGTAGATTGGATGGAATAGCTGGTCTCCTAGAATCTAATCTACAAGAAAGCAGAAACAATGAGAGAGAACTTGAGAGATAGATTATCACTCTCAGACATGACCTAGAAATTGCAAATGAGTATAAGGAGAAGTTCAAAATAAGCTCAGCTAAAATTGAACCACTGATTGAAGAACAAAAAAAGGATGATGAGAAGCATAATCCTAGATATGAGAAAGGTGAAAGCTCTGGATCTGGATAGAGAAATTTTTAGCTAAGGAATAGGAGAGATAGAACTAGAAAACCTCTGGTAAGACAGCCTAATGCTCAAAGATATCCATCATTCAATGGAAATTGTTTCAATTGCAATAAATTTGGTCATAGAGCTACTCAGTGTAGAAGTAGAGAAAATCAAAATGGTTCATCCTTCTTCGATCAATGCTTCAAATGCAAGAGGTATGGTCACAAATCCAATGAATGTAGAAGTATGATAATGAATAGCTCTAATGGCAATTCTTTCAATGGCTACTTCTTTGCTTGCAATGGATTTGGACACATGGTTAATCAATGTAGATTAAGAGGAAATCAAGTTTATAAGAAAGGCAATGTTGTGTGCTTTAATTGCAATAAATCTGGTCATATTGCAAGATTTTGCAGAAGTAGGAACAATGGAAGAAGAGGTCCAGTAAATAGAAAACTGGATGAACAGAGACAAGAGAAAGGCAAAAGAAAAATTGATGTGAATGAGATATAGAATGAAATGAATAAGACTTGGGTAAAGAAAGATACAATAAACAATGGTGATGGGTCCGCACCAAAATCTGGCGCTGAAAATTCCTCCGAGAATTGATTTGGGAGCCTTGGCTTAGGGGGAGCAACATTGGAAATCAAAATCCCCCAGCCAGTAAGTGAGTGCCTAAATCTGGCACAATGAGAAAAGAGATCCTTGAGTATTTTAGAACCTTTGGAAGGATTTCTGGAAGAAAAGATGTTGATATGAAAACTTGCGTAGTGATTCATGAAGAACTATCAAAAATAGAGTAACCAGATATAGTTAGGGCAATGCATTTATTACAATGCCAAAATTAGGTTTTGCAAAAGATAAAAGGTCACTTGGATGCTCATTTGAATCACTTTTCATATGAAGGAAACAAGAAGAAGAGCATTTGAGCTACTCTAGAAGACTAAGGCACAAAGAGTGAATTCAACCAAAAATTGATCAACCCTAACCCCACGAAAGAAAAAGGTACCTCTCTGTAAAGCCTTGAATTTGAGATCCATTGAGATGGCTACTCCTCATGTTGTTGACATTACTAAGAGGCCTCAACCCAAATTTAAGAAGCATCCTCACAAATCAGTAAAAGTCAACCCGTTAGGTGCTTTTTCAAGTGTTTCGTATGGTGTGATGCATGTTGAAGACATTAGGGTTTATATGTTGGCAAGAGACACTATATGGATTCATGGTTGTTGTCATTGATGGCAACAAAGGTCATCCCACATATCCGCAAGTCATGATATGTCCCTACCGGAAGTCAGATTAAAGATTGTTGTGGTCCGGTGAACAAGAACAGAGCATGTGGCAAGGTCCGACAGATTGGTCCGGATCTCTCAGAGGAAGTGTCTTAGTGCAGTGCGGATCTGGGGAAGTCAAGAGGACTATCTTGAGTAGTATATTCCAAGGATTTAGCCTCCGGAGATGGACAAGGAAAAAGATATGAATAATTGAGTACCGGATTCCTGAGAGACAGTGAAAACAGAGGAAGAACTGACTGACAGAGTATCAGACTACTTTCCGGATGTATTACAAATGATGATAAAGGTTGCGGAGGCATGAATCATGTTTGGCCGACATGATTAATGATATCTACAAGTATATGCTTGATCCGCATTGCTTGGTGAGGAAGGATTTAGCCGACAGAACAAAAGTTTGTAAGAAACTAGACTGTTCCGGATGCCGACTAGAAAGGTGATGAAATTACTTGTGCAGATATATATAGAGGATGGATTTAGTTGTGAAAGGTGTGAAATGTGTGAAGGTATATGCGAACAAGTCCAGAGCAGAGCAGAAGTAGCAAGAAAGATCCGGTATGTGAAAGGATAGCAGACTAAAGAACAGAGGAAAGATGAAGTGCAGCAGATCAGTGTACTGAACCTAACCGGAACTGAACTCCAGCATATGCAGATGCTTCCAATCAGTTCAAGACTGTGATTCTTATCACTTTGTAAGACAGTGTGTCTTCCTGTAGGCAGTGAGCCTCTTGTGAGCAGTGTGCTCGGGCAGTGAGCCCTAATTGGCAAGTGCCATTTTGTAACTTTCTATTCTTCTAACAGAGAATAATTTTTGGGTTAATCACCCCGTGGTTTTCTCCCTTAACAGGGTTTCCACGTCAAAAATACTGTGTCATGTGTTTCTTATTTCATGGTTATGTTTTTTATGTTTGATTCAATGCTGCATTAATCATAAGGAAGTTCAGATAGAGAAATAATTAGGATAACTGATTCACCCCCCCCCTCTCAGTTATCAACAATTGGTATCAGAGCTAAGTTCCTCCTAATAGAGCCTAACAGCTTGAGGAAGATCTGGGATTTCAAATGGATGCATATGGTTTAAGGGAGCAACTCAAGACTGCCCTTGAGGATCTTGAACAGTCAAATTCTGAAGTCAGTGAATTAAAGGAAAGACTAAAACAGGCTGATGAATTCATGAGAGAATTAAAAGACAAATTAAGTCTCTCTATGAAAAAGAGAAAGGAGCTGCTTCAACAGTTGGCAAGACAAAGTGAAGAAAGCAATACAAATGAAGAATTGACTGAGCAAACCAAGTTATGTGAAAAGTTATCAAAAGAAGTCATTATGTTAAGACATGAAATGGAATCAGGAACTATAAAGTTCACTCAAGAGATTGAAGAAAAAAGAAAGGCTGAAGACAATCTAAGATAATCTCTTAAGGAAAAATCAGAAGAATGCCACCAGATGGACAGGATTATCAGACATCTTGAATCTGATCTTGAAGATGCCAAAGACAATGAAGAAAAACTTGAGGATCAAATTACCTCTCTCAAAAGAGACCTTCAAACAGCAAATGAATATAAAGAGAAATTCAAGATAAGTTCTGCTCAACTTGAAGTTCTTCTTGGAAGTCAAAAGAGGACTGATGACAAGTATGGTTTGGGATATGAGAAAGGAGAAAGTTCCAGATCCGGTCAGAGGAATCTTGGATCAGAAAATCCAAGGAGCAGGCCTAGAAGACCTCCGGTAAGACAGCCAAATGCTCAAAGATATCCATCCTTCAATGGATACTGCCACAACTGCAACCACTTTGGTCACAAAGCTAATCAGTGCAGAATGAGAAAGAATCAGATTAATTCATCCTTCTCCGGACAGTGCTTCAACTGCAAAAGGTATGGACACAAATCCCATGAATGCAGAATTATGCAAGTAAACAAATCATTCAAAGGTAGATGCTTCACATGCAATAGAATAGGTCATAGGGCTAATCAATGCAGATCAAGAGGATATCAGTCAAATATGCAAAGAAATGTTATTTGCCAAATCTGCAATAGGTCCGGTCATAATGCTAAAATCTGCAGAAACAAGAATCAGGACAAAAGAGGTCCGGTGTATAATCAGAATCAAGACAAGGGTAAACAAAAGATGAATGCGGATGAGGTTAGGAATCAGATGAGCAAGATTTGGGTGAAGAAAAGTTTAGAGAATGTAGAGGTTGGATCCGCACCAGACTCTGGTGCTGATATTTCTTCTGGAAATTAAAAGGTGAGCTCAGGCTCAGGGGGAGACTCAAAGAAAATCTTGTTCCCCCAGCCAAACAAGTGGTGCCGGTTGTGGCACAAGATGCGGATTAAAGGGTTTGTAGATATGAGTCCTGAGATGCTTCAGTCAAGTTTTCAGAGGTCCGCATGGAGTTATGAAGAAGCTGTGATCGATCAAATAAGACCTGTTCAGGGAGATGCTCCGGTATGATAAAGGATTACAAAAAGGGTCCGGAGAGATCCGGAAGTGCACGATCTTGTTTTGCGGATTGGACAGAGTGCTTGGGATGTTCTTGTAATATGTTACCTCGATTTATTCATGATTTAAAGATCCGGATGATATTCAGTGATCAGGACTAATCCGGGATACTCCAAGCTGTCCAGACATGGCAAACCGGAATAATGCAGGTGAAGCATTTATTGCAGACAGACATTAGGGTTTGCGGAGCAATATAAGGGATTTCTCAAAAGTCTTTTGCTCATTCTGCACTCAAGAAGAAGCGAAAAGTGGAGCTCTGCAACAAAATTCATTAAGCACACCAAGGATCTCCTGCCGAAGCTATTGCATAAAGAAATCAATCCAACCACTCCGTGCAAACCGAAGGCGCATAAGGTATTCTCCGTTTTTCATTACCTCACTGCAAATCTTTGAAGAATGGCTACTCCCAACATAGTTAAGATCTCTGATAGACCTCGCCCCTCATTCAAGAAACATCCCTACAAATCATTGGAGGTAGATCCACTAGGAGCCTTCTCTAGTGTTCCCCACGGAGTTTTACATACTGAAGATATTAGGGTTTACGTACATGCTAACATTGAGGAATTTGGGGAATTCAAATTAAGAGACCTCTATCACAAGCAACTGATAGACAATGCTTTTGAGCTTAAACCGGAGTATAAGGGTATCCAGAAGAAACAATTTGAGCAATTTATTCATTTCCCTAGCTTTGAAGAAGATGAATGGGTCCGGTATGTACTGAGCAGGATGCATGACAACTTTCTATGGTTAGATAGACCCTGCAAGATCACAAAAGAGGCAATTAGAGCAGTAACTGGTCTATACTCTTCCGGAGGGGTACCTATCCTCAAATCTGTCAAGAACAACATTGTAACTGAGGCCACCGGATCAAAATTTGATAAGAGGGCAATGACCATTGAAGATATTTCAGATCCGGATATCAAATATGCATCAATGATAATAGGATACAAGATCTATCACTCCAGCAGGGAGAATTCTGTATCCGGAACTGCAATATACACAGCCTATGAAATGCTAAGAAAGAATGCAGAATATGATCTTTGTGAACTACTGCTAAGCCAATTAATGGAAAATGTACAGAAAATCAAGAAAGACAAGAAGAACTGCTTTAAGTATGGTACTCTCATTGTATGTCTATTCTTCTACTTCATGAATGAGCTACCCGGATCAAGTGGATGGGTATGGCAGAGTGACAAACCTGTTGCAGTCCAGATAAGAGACTACTTGCATGGACTTGGGGATGCAAAAGCGAGAAATTCAGCTCTATGGGGATACTTCAAAAACTTTCAGAGCATGATGCAAGCAAGAGAGAGAATTCCCCAGTCTCTCATTGAGAAATACAAGGACTCAGTGTGCTTTATGGTTGACACTGATCAGTGCCTAATGGAGGCAGTGGAGCCAAGGACTATCTGGATCATGCCCATGGGGTATGAAGTTGATGAACAGATAGTGGAGCTGCATGTTCAACACATGCTAAGTCAGCCCAAAGATCCTAAGGCAGAAAGGTTTGGAACCTTTGAGGAGCTGAGTGTGAAAATACATGTAGAACTCAGGGAACCTGAGATTAAGAGAAAAGTGAGAAAAGAAGTAGAGCACATTGCTCAAGGCCTAGGCATCTCAAAAGAGGCACTTGATGCCAGCCGGGAAAAGAGGAGAAAGGCTGAGGAAGAAGAGAAAAGCAAAGAAAGTGCTCCGGTTGAAGCTCCCACCTGGACCAGATCATCAAAGAGATCTGCACCTTCCACAACCAAAAGCTCAAAACCGGAAGTCCAGGCATCCGGTAAAAGATCCAAGACAAAAGCATCAAGGGCTTATGAAAGCCAAAAGGATGAAGAGGAAACAGAGTCAGATGAGGGTGTAAAAGAAATAAAGAAGCAGAAGAAGAAAGGATCCGGTAAACCCTCCACAGGCCAAGACAAGGATGAAATGGCAGAGGTATCTGTTGAAAAGCCCACTCTGTCTCTAGATAATGTAATCAAGTCAGTCACGGTGGATGGAAACCTTCAACCAATGACTGAATCTTATGATGACTTCAGTGAGGCTGACCAAAAGACTCTGCAGGAAGCCACCATCAAATATCTGAACATATATAATAAGGCTTTCATTGAGATCATATCTCTTATTCCTAAAAGCCTGGAAAAGGAATTGGAAGTAAGAAAGAACAATGCTCATGCAAAAGATCTTGAGATCCGGGAGCAGATAGCTATTCAGCTATATCCTCAAATTGATCCCAAGACAATGAACATGATCTTCAAGGACTGCAAAGATGAGTTCAGAAGTAAAGCCAGGATGAATCAGCTCATGCTTGGTGAGACTGACAAAGTGGCACAAGAGACAGAAGAGATCCTCCGGAAGGCCTTCAAAAGGTTCAATCTTCCTGTTGTAGAGGATTTAGGTACAGAAACAGCTGAGGACTTGGGACCCTCTGCTCCAGAAGAAGTGGCCCATGAACAAGCTAGCATCTCTCCTCCGGTTTCTCCTACAGTCTCCGGATCCAAAGAAGAAGAGGAATTACAGGAGAAGGAAGCAGTGGTGAAAGACAAAGAGGTTGACAGTTCTAAGACTGCAGAAGAGAAGAAACATCTGTCTCTGGCAAGAGACACTGCACAAACTGTTCAACAATTTTTGAGCAAAGAAACTCTGGAGATTGATGAACCGGAGCTTCTAAAAGGCCCATTTGATTTTGACTCTCTCTCTCCGGTACAAACAATGAAGATAGCTTCATTTGCAAATGCCAAGGCAAATGAAAAGCTCCTGAAGTCTCATATGGAAGACTGTGAGTTGATAGAGGCTGCTTCCGGAGTACTTGTAAAGATCATGCCATCAATCCAGATAGATCCGACAGCCTCCACTTCCGGTAATCTAAAAACCTTAGTCAGCAGTGTTGATACACATTTTGATTCTCTAGAAAAATCAGCTGAAGAGAAGGTCCGGAAGGAATTTTTGGATAAGAGATTTTCTGAAATATTAGAACTAATCTCTAAAGATAGGAAGATTGTTAGCATTGGAATAAAGAGCTTAGAGAATGCTCTTAAGGATGGCGGTGACATCTACAAATTTTGTATATCTTGGTCAAAGGCAACAGCAGCAATTGACAAGAAAATAAAAGAGGAACAGGACAAGCTTCAAAGCTTATCTCAAAGTTTTGATCCTCTCTCTTCCTCCATAATAAATCAAGAATGTCAGACTATTGCAGTCTTAAATGAAATAAAGAATCTTGAGAAGGAAAGGAAGAACATCACCAACCGGATGGGAGAACTTAGAAGGATTATAATCCCTAAGTTGGAAACTATGCATGAGGCCATCAGTGATGCCCAGACCACCGCCCAAACAAAAGATCCGACAGATCTCAAGCGGGCAGAAGCTTTTGCATTTTTGTTGAGTGGTCACATTTCAATTTTGGACAGAATGAAGCTAAGTTGGGCTACTGAAATGATTCAACTGCAGACATCCTTTGCAGACATTCTGCAGTATATGTGAGTATGTAAATATGCGGCTATATATAGAAAATTTTTGAAAATTTTGGTGTGCGGACCCTACCCTTTGCCATTGATGTCAAAGGGGGAGTGAGGAGCAGTGAAAAATGAGGAATCCAACTAAGGGGGAGTTCCGGAAATTGTATATAAAGACAGAGCATCAGCAAAGGGGGAGCATAGTGTAAACACTTAGTCATTTTTCACTAAGTGTTGCCATCAATGCCAAAGGGGGAGATTGTTGGCAAGAGACACTATATGGATTCATGGTTGTTGTCATTGATGGCAACAAAGGTCATCCCACATATCCGCAAGTCATGATATGTCCCTACCGGAAGTCAGATTAAAGATTGTTGTGGTCCGGTGAACAAGAACAGAGCATGTGGCAAGGTCCGACAGATTGGTCCGGATCTCTCAGAGGAAGTGTCTTAGTGCAGTGCGGATCTGGGGAAGTCAAGAGGACTATCTTGAGTAGTATATTCCAAGGATTTAGCCTCCGGAGATGGACAAGGAAAAAGATATGAATAATTGAGTACCGGATTCCTGAGAGACAGTGAAAACAGAGGAAGAACTGACTGACAGAGTATCAGACTACTTTCCGGATGTATTACAAATGATGATAAAGGTTGCGGAGGCATGAATCATGTTTGGCCGACATGATTAATGATATCTACAAGTATATGCTTGATCCGCATTGCTTGGTGAGGAAGGATTTAGCCGACAGAACAAAAGTTTGTAAGAAACTAGACTGTTCCGGATGCCGACTAGAAAGGTGATGAAATTACTTGTGCGGATATATATAGAGGATGGATTTAGTTGTGAAAGGTGTGAAATGTGTGAAGGTATATGCGAACAAGTCCAGAGCAGAGCAGAAGTAGCAAGAAAGATCCGGTATGTGAAAGGATAGCAGACTAAAGAACAGAGGAAAGATGAAGTGCAGCAGATCAGTGTACTGAACCTAACCGGAACTGAACTCCAGCATATGCAGATGCTTCCAATCAGTTCAAGACTGTGATTCTTATCACTTTGTAAGACAGTGTGTCTTCCTGTAGGCAGTGAGCCTCTTGTGAGCAGTGTGCTCGGGCAGTGAGCCCTAATTGGCAAGTGCCATTTTGTAACTTTCTATTCTTCTAACAGAGAATAATTTTTGGGTTAATCACCCCGTGGTTTTCTCCCTTAACAGGGTTTCCACGTCAAAAATACTGTGTCATGTGTTTCTTATTTCATGGTTATGTTTTTTATGTTTGATTCAATGCTGCATTAATCATAAGGAAGTTCAGATAGAGAAATAATTAGGATAACTGATTCACCCCCCCCCTCTCAGTTATCAACATTATATTCATGCAAACATTGATGAATTTGGAGATTCAAGGTATGTGGACTTGTTTGAGAAACAACTCATGGATGAAAATCATGAACTTAAAGCCAAGTATAAGGCACTACAGGATAAACACTTTATTCAGATTATGGGGTTTCCAACATTTGATGAGGATGAATGGGTCTGATATGTTTTGAGTTGGATGCATGATGAATTCATTTGGTTGTTAAAACCATTCAAGATTACAAAGGATTCTATTAGAATTGTAACTGGGTTAAACTCAACTGAAGGATTGCCCATGCTGAAAGCCATGAAAAACTAGGTAGTGACTAGTGCTACCAGTGCCAAGTTTGATAGAAGGGCAATGACTATTAATGATATTATAGAACCGGATGTCAAATTCGTCTCCATGGTGATTGGGTACAAGATTTACCACTCTAGCAGAGAAAATTCTGTTTTAGGAACAACCATATATGCTGCATACAAGATGCTAAAGGAAAATACTGATTATGACTTGTGTGAATTACTGCAGAATCAACTAATTGAAAACTTAAACAAAATCAAGAAAGATAAGAAAAACACTTTCAAGTATGGTACATTGGTTCTATGTCTATTCGTTTACTTTATGAATGAGGTACCTGGGGTAAAATGTGTGCACTGGACTAAGGATGAGCCAGTTGCCATTCAAATCAAAGATCATCTTCACAACATTGGTGATTCCAAGGCTCAAAAAATTGCAATATGGGGTTACTTCAAGAATTTTTAGAGTATGATGCACTTAAGGTAAAGAATCCCTAAATCAATTGTTGAGAAGTACAAAAATGAAATATGCTTCATGGTTGATACTGAGCAGTGTCTAATGGAAGCAGTGGAACCCAGAACTGCTTGGATCATGCCCATGGGGTATGAAGTAGATGGAAAAATATTGAATATGTATTCTCAACATCTTCTAAGCAAGCCTAAAGACACAATGGTTGAAAGATTTGGAACCTATGAGGAGCTTGATTTAAAATTGCATATTGAGCTCAGAGAACCTGAAAGCAATAGGAAAGTATGAAAAGAAGTTGAGCAGTTAGCTAAAAATCTTGGCCTAACTAAGGAGGCTGTGAGGAAATTCAGAGAAAGAACTAAAAAGACAGACAAAGAGAAAAAATATAAGAAACAAACAAGTGCTCCGGTGGAACTCTCTTCCACTTCAAGAACTACTAGGAGCTCTTCTTTTGCCCCTGTTCCTTCCAAAACTGCAAAATCGGAACCAAAATCATCTAAAAAATGGGAGAAAGGGAAGAAAACAAAAGCATCTCGAATCTATATAAGCATAAGAGAAGAAGAAGATACAGATTCTGACATTGAAATCAAGGAACTAAAGGCCACTGGAACAAAAGCTACAAAAGTAACCAAAGAGGAGTCCTCTGGAAGCAAAAGGACTAGTAAAAAGAAAAATACATAAGCATATGAGGAATATGTTGAGAAGCCCACACTCTCCATGGAAGATGTGATAAAGTCAGTCACTGTAGATGGTAATCTAAAACCCATGATTGAATTCTATGATGAATACAACGATGTGGATAAAAGGGTGTTGGAGGAAGTAACTATCATATATCTCAACATCTACAACAAGGCACTGATTGAGATAACTTCTAAGTTGCCACAAAGTCGGGCAAATATTTTAGAGTTAGAAAAGAAAATGCCAAGAGCAAGGACATGGAGATTGGGGAACATGAGCTAATAAATTTGTGTCCTCAAATTTCACCTGATCAAATAAATATGATATTCAAGGAAGTCAAAGACAACTTTAGAAGCAAAAAGAGAATGAACAAACTCATGCTTGGAGAAACAAGTGAAATCGTTGAAGAAACTGAAGAAATTCTTTTGAAAGCATTAAAAAAGCACAATTTTCCCATAGTCATAGAAGAAGTTCCATATGGTGAAGAAGAGAACATCATTGAGCAACAATTTGAGTTAGGTGAAGCCTCTATTCTAGAAGTAGAACAAGCAAATTAGGAGGATACATAAATGATGGATAAAGTAGTTGATGCAAGAGATACTCCTAATCCACCTGATATGTCAGGAAAAGAAGATAATATTACTACTTCACATAGCCCTCCGGATCAGGTAGCAAGTGGTGAACAAATAGGAAAGAGTCCCTCTATAGATAACATAGAGAAAAATAAAGCAAAAAAAGAGGAAGAAAGAGAAAAGAAAGCAGAAGAAGATGGTGCAAATGTTGAAGCACATAAAGCAGATACTGAGAAATCTGATGAACAAAAGGATGGTTCAGAAAATTTTGCAAGAGACACTGCAGATGCAGTGAAAAGTCTTCTTGAAAAAGAGATGATTGAGTTTGATGAACCTGAACTTACTCCAAGGTCTAGCCAATCCAGATGCTCTCTCTCCAATTCAATTAATGAAAATAGCATCATTCACCCAAGTAAAGGCTCGAGAAAAGATGTTAAAGTTACACATGGAGGACAATGAGCTACTGGGGCTTGCATCCGAGATTTTGGAAAAGTTAGTGCCTAACTACTAGAAGAGTCCATCTGATTCCCCCTCCGAATATCTAAAAAATCCTGTAAGTTCTGTAAATACTCATTTTGAGTCCTTTGAGAAGTCTGCGGAGGCAAAAGTTCAAAAAGAATTCTTGGATAAGAAATTTTGTGAAATAAAGAACCTGATAGGAAATGATAGAAGAATACTTGGTATTAGCATAAAGAGTATTCAGAATTCTCTAAATGATGGAAGTGATATGTACAAATTATGTCTATCATGGCCCAAAGTCAATGAGGATATTGAAAAAAAGATAAAGGAACAAGAACATAAATTGTCAAATCTCTCTCTAAATTTTGATCCTCTAACAGTTTCACCTATAAGTCAAGAATATCAAGTAATCAGCCTGACAGATGAGATAAAGAGGATTGTTAAAGAAAAGGATAACATTATGAAGAGAATGTGTGAGCTCCGGGGATTGATTGCCCCTAAGTTAGAGACAATGTTTAATGCCCTATCTAAAGCTCAAATTGCAGCTCAAACCAGTGATCCATCAGATCTATCAAAGATAGAAGCATATTCATTTCTGTTGAGTGGGCACATCTCAATTTTGGATGGAATGAAGAATACTTGAGCCTCCGAACTTGTGCAAATAAAAACTAGCTTTGCAGACATTCTCAATTTTATGTAAATAGAACTTAATGATTAATTGTATATATATGGCAGTATATCTAGAATTTTTGAAGAGTTTTGGCTTGCGGACCCCACCCTTTTCCATTGATGTGAAAGGGGGAGTGAAGAGTAGTGAAAAATGAGGAATCCAGCAAAGGGGGAGCTTCGGAACTAATTGAGTAGCACAAGTGTACAAAGTAAGGGGGAGCTACTTAGACACAGTCATTTTTCACTAAGTGTTGCCATCAATGCCAAAGGGGGAGATTGTTGGAAAGAGACACTGCTTTACATTGATAGGTGTTGTCATTGATGGCAACTAAGATCATCCCAATCATCCGCATAACACAATTTGTTCATACCAGAAGTTAGAATCAGAATTTGTCTAAGTCTGGGCAATTAGGAATAGAGCAGTAACAGGGTCCGATATCTTGGTTTGGATCTGTCTGGTGGAAAGGCATGGTTTGCTGCGGATCTAATGCAGCCGTGGAACCCTAGAGGGTAAAGCTTAATTTAAATGTTATGAATAAATATATGATTGTTGTTATTTGTTTTGTTTAAAAAAAAGAAAAAAATTGTCCCTTTTGTATAGTATTGTTTAGCTATTCTCTAGGGTTTCTTGGCGGGGCGTTACAGATTGTCAAGACACTCTAATCCAGAGTTTTATCCTCCAGTGATGAAGGACTCAAAATATAGTAGCTTCTGAGTATCAGGTTTCAATTTGACAAAATAGACAAAAGAAGAACATGTCGACTTTATGAATGATCTGAATTCCGGATGTATAGAAGTTGTTCATTGGGCAAATGGTGATGACCAGTAATAGTGGCTGACCTAATTGATGATTTGTGAGTGCAAGTTTTGGTCTACATCTCATATTATGTATAGATCTAGCTGGCAGAGCAAAGTATTCAACAAAGTTCTAAATGTTTTTGAAGATGACTAATAAAATGAGTGTAGATCATGTTGCGGATATATATAATCGATGGAATTGGATGATTTAGTGTGTGTGGTGTATGCGAATAAGGCATATGTGAAAAGAGTAGAAATCCAAAGTGCGAATGAAGGCAGAACAATAAGAATCGTAGAGAAAAGATGAAATGTGTAAGATTAGTTTTTGTACTTAACCAGAACTGAAACTCTTGCATGAGTAGATGCTATTAATCAGTTCAAATCTCTGTCATTCTCTTGTAATATTTCCATAGGCAATGAGCCTCCATTTGAGCAATGAGCTCTGGGCAGTGATTCCGAATGCATGTGCATTCCCATTTGTAAAATACTTTTAATAGGGTATTAATTCTTGTGAGTTAACTCCCACCGTGGTTTTTCCCTTAACTGGGTTTCCACGTCAAAAATCTTGGTGTCAAATGTGTTGATTATGTTTTTGCTTCTGGGTTAATGTCATATGCTTTAATGTTTGCATCACTAATCAAATTGACAGTAGTGAAAGAAGTTTAAAAGAAAGGAAAAGATTAATTTTGGTAACAACTGATTCACCCCCCACCCCTCTTAGTTGTCTGGGTTAATTCCAACACTTCTTTCTCTAGATTTGATTACTGATGGACTTATTCGCTTCTCATGTGGATTGGGTTTGCCAAATCCATGAGATCTAGGTCTGAAACCTTCTCTCCCTTGACTCGGATTCCTTTGCAACCGTAAATAAGATGAAGCAAATATTATTATTATTTTTGTGCATATTATCTTGCTTCATACACTATTATTAGAGCAAGTATTTACATAATGAAATACATCGTGAACTTGATGATAGTACTTACTAATAGTTTAGTTATTTATAAGCAAAAGGTTGTATTATTAATGCATGCCCAGCAAATTTGTTGCAAAAAGTCATCCTATTTTTTTCCTTTCAATTGTATTTTAAGACAAATCCTACATTACCGTTGGGCGAGAAATGCTCATATTGGCTAGAGGCAAATGATTCATTAGATATTAACATTGACATAAGAGTTATTATGAAATAGATTAAATCTACATCTTATATTTTATGAAATTTGAGTCACTTTTGAAATTTAAGGTGACTAGGTACTAAAACTATGGTGTGAAAAAATTGCTTGAATGCTACTAAAAGGTGTTTCAAATGAAATCTACTAAAAACTTTGTATTGGTGTTGAAAATTTCTAATTTGGCATTGAAGTTTATGGTTTTTCTATTGTTGTACATTGTTAGTATTGAAGGGTCCCATGTTCATTTGAACCCCCCTTCTTTTGAAGGTCATGATGACATCATCTTCAATGGAATGTACTTCATTTGAAGGTATATGTTCATTGGAAGGTTTTTTGAAATATTTGGTACCTTGGACTCATTTTTTTCTCCACCTCACAATCAAGACACACTAGTGTGGGATAACCCTCATATTTCTATTTTTTCAACTTTTGATGCAGAGCGTTCAATGAAAACGTGGTTTCAATCTAACATTTTACTTTATGACCCTTCGGCAAGACTTAACTCATCGATAAACACATAAAATCCTTGGCTGATGCATCGATAGGCTTCTACTTGTATATGCATTACTTGACTTGCGACTACCAGTGGACTTAAAGTATCTTTACCCCAATTTCACCATTATGGTCGATCACCCTTTGTATCTGACTCAATGTACATTCACAATATACAATCTCAACATACATTCGCAACATACATTCTAAAGATGCTTTTGCGATATACACACAAAATGTACATTCGGTGAACCAACACGAAATTCACGCCGATATAAACTTCTGTATCTTGCAACTGAATAACTTACCAGAGAAACTACAAAAACCTATAGAGCAAAAAGCAATCTACTCCTAAGAAAGTCATTCCACTGATTTTGAAGAAATCTCCACCAGTGGAATGCTTCTGATTCACATTCCTGCTATTACACCAAATCAAACTTCTTTTATTCCTCCTTCTCTACATACAAATCGGTTCTCTCTCTTTGTTTTCCTCTCTGTCTGTTTAACAAACATAGACTGACTATTTAAAGACTCACTTGGCAGTTACATATGATGGAAGGCGAACCACCCTACAACCATCTCTACCGTTCAGTTACATTCATCAGTTCGGTTACAATTCTTTTATGACACATATACAATCTTTCAATATGGCATGAAGGCCTTACAATATGGCTCTTTGGACACAACATAAAATGCAAGGAATCTTCCAGATTCTTAGGTTTTGAGGTGCTCCTGCACCATACAACCAACCAACAAAGATTTCCAACAAAACAAAATTACCTTTTCCTGTATCTCTTTCTGGCTTCATCTTTTGTCTCTTTAGCTTTAGGCTTCCAATCTGCACATCAATGGAATAGTGACCAACCAACCAACAAAATCAAACTACCATCTCATGTCAGATCATCTTTAGGCTCCTTCTACTCCTAGCAATGGAGTACTCTTTAGACTAATCAAAACTTCAATGACTACCACACAATGCTCATTCAGATGTCCATCCTACACGCTGCTATAGACCCATTCCTCTTGTCCAACAAGAGATCCTGGAGATGTACTACCACTCTCTCTCTCAGTGGCCTCACTCTGCACCCTCTTCCAACCAAATCTCTATTGGTGAATGGTCTTAACAGACCTCAACATCATCTGCCCACACACAGGAATCCTATTCCTTCTTGCAACTAGATAGCACAAGCATCTGTAATAGTCAAACAACTTTGTCAGCCTTCAAAATACCTTCTACAATCTCTGTCTTCAAAATGGTCACCAACCAAACATTTTACTTCAACTATTCATCTGCCTTCTTAGAAATCAAATACACAACGCCTAGACCTTTTGCCAACTCTTTCACCAGATCTTTCACCAACTCTTTTGCCAGATCTTTCGCCAGCTCTGATACCAATTTGATGTAGAGCATTCAACAAAAACGTGGTTTCAATTTAACATTTTACTTTATGACCCTTCGGCAAGACTTAACTCATCGATAAACCACATAAAATTCTTGGCCGATGCGCCAATAGGCTTCTACTTGTATATGCATTACTTGACTTGTGACTGCCAGTGGACTTAAAGTATCTTTACCCTAATTTCACCATTATGGCCGGTCACCCTTTGTATCTGACTCAATGTACATTCACAATATACAATCTCAACATACATTCACAATATACATTCTAAAGATGCTTTTGCAATATACACATGAAATGTACATTCGGTGAACCAACACAAAATTCACGCCGATATAAACTTCTGTATCTTGCAACCAAACAACTTACCAGAGAAACTACAAAAACCTACGGAATAGAAAGCAATCTACTCCTAAGGAAGTCATTCCATTGATTTCGAAGAAAACTCCACCAGTGGAATGCTTCCGATTCACATTCCTGCGATTACACCAAAACAAACTTCTTTTATTCCTCCTTCTCTATATACAAATCAGTTCTCTCTCTTTGTTTAACAAACACAAACTGACTATTTAAAGACTCACTTGGTAGTTACATACGATGGAAGGTGAACCGCCCTACAACCATCTCTGTCGTTCAGTTACATTCATCAGTTCGGTTACAATTCTTTTATGACACGTATACAATCTTTCAGTATGGCATGAAGGCCTTACAATATGGCTCTTTGGACACAACAGAAAATGCAAGGAATCTTCCACATTCTTTGGTTTTGAGGTGCTCCTACACCAACTTTTATAATGGGTGTATTATTGATTAGAATTGACACCCCACATTATGCACATAGGCACAAGTACATATATGTATCATATTAATTTTTAGTGTTATTAGAGATTCTATTGTTGCATCTAGCCAGTAAGGACTAAGCATGTCAAAATGGAGGCTGGAGAAGCAACCACATCTCGAGCTAGCTTCTTACCCAAAGATTGTCAATTGCATGAGAAGCCCTTGATCTTCAAATTATTTCCCCTTTGGATCAAAGAAGTTATGTTGGTAGTTGTGATCTAAATTTTTGGAAGCTAATATAGTAAAGTTTGGTGTCTAAGATAGTGATGGTAGTTGTGATTCAAAGTTTTCAGCCAAGACAATAAAGATTTTTTGTTCAAAATAATGATGGTCTAGTTGTGATTAGAAGTTAGGTAGCTAAGACAATAAATATTTGGTGTTCAAGATAGTGAGTTGTGATCCACAGTTTTGGTAACCAAGAGTGAAGTTTTGTTATCCAGGATAGTGAAGGAGGAATTGTTGTGGTAACCAATGTGGTAAAGTTTTGGTGTCCATGATAGGTGAAGGAGGAATTTTTTTTTTAGATTTAGGATAAAAAGAGGTTTTTGAAAGAGCCACAACTCTTTAAAAAAAGGAACAACTATAGAGGAATAGTTGTGGTAACCAATGGAGTGAAATTTTCGTGTACATAATAGGTGGAGGAAATGTTTTGGTACCATTATAGCGAACTATTGAAAGTGTCATAGTTCAACATGTGGCTATTTGGACTATTGTGCTTGTTTTGGAGTTCAATATTTGGTATCCCTACCTCAATAAAAATATGTTTTAATAAGGGGGGAATGCTAGAAATATTATATCATTTAGTTAGTTTGTATTTATACATTAATCGTTACATTCTCACAAGAAAGGTACTTGTGGAAGTTAAAAGGTGAATTCACCTATCAAAAGTTGACAAATAATGTATTTAGAATGAATTCCCACATGATATATAAGTGTGAGATCATGATGAGCCAAATAATACTCCTAAGTGGCAATGAAAATGATAAAAACAACCTTAAGTAACTTCATGTAAAAATCGGATGAGTTATGTACATAATTTAAAAAATATAGTAATAAAAATTGTAGAAAATTGAATTTAGGTTACATGCTACTGTGTTTTTGATTTTCAAATTAGTTTGTTGAAAAATAAATATTTCAATGAGGCACTACTAAAATTTTCTAAAAAAAGGTAAAATAATATATTTTTTATTGAAACTTTGGATATAAGTAAACGACACATGGTGGATGATTTGAAAGTTTATATATATATATATATATATATATAACACATAGTTTATGTACAAAATTAATAATAATTATATAGTAAAATTATAAAAGGGTATATATTATTTTTTAAAATCATGATATTTTCTTTGAAAAATCCTTTTCTTTTCATTAAATTTAGTTATGATTTGCAAGGACAAAGTCATGGAAAATTTAAGATAACATTAAACATGTGATTTTTATAAGTTTTGAAATTCCAACTTTCCTAAATCCAAGATAATACAAGCCACTTTTTATGGAATCCAAATTTAAGCTAGAAATATAACACTTCTTCATCCACTATTTGACTCATCATGATCTTCCAACTCACTTTATTCCTTTTATACATTTGTAGATATAATTTTTTATTATTATTTTCATACATATTATTTTGGTTCCTAAACTCTTTTATTGTAAACTAAATTTTAATATAGTGACAGTGTTGGCAGATTCAGGTGGCACTGACTAGTCGATGGAGGTGGCATTTGAGAGATCGGGTGAGGAGGAGTTGGATGGTGATGGTGGTGTTTGATGTTTGATGTTTGATCTTTTCATGTATATAGCATATCATAGTTGTGGTTATCCAACATTTACAACCAACTCTAGCCTAGTTTAATAAGCTAGTTTTGTATAAACTCTTATAGTAATATATGGTAGACTTGGTTATTTTTTGGTTTTCACTTTTAATGGGATGTGGTTCCCGCTATCCAAATTCACCAATAAAAATAAAATGCTCTTTAAATTCTATAGTATCACCTCAATAAAAGTTGTGGATAAAATGAATCCCATTTCAATGGTTAATCTAGATCATTGAATGATTTTTTCATATTAAGTATATTATTTATCTGATATCTAAAGAAAAAAAAGATATATTGTTTTTGAAATCTATATAGGATAATAAAATGAGATAGTTTTAAATCTATCTTAAGTACAATGTATACATAAATGGTTAAATGAAATAGGAAAACATTTTATTTTCTTGTAATTTTGATTTTGTAAACACACTCTAGTGGCAACATTTTCACCTATTACATTTTGGGTCTACACTAAAAACTTTTTAAAGGATAAAGCATGAAATAAATTTGTTGGTTCTCTCTTTCATCTTAGAGAGGTACATGTTCAATAAGAATTTTCATTATGTCATCTTTAGTACCTTGATGTGATATTGAAAACCCATCTATGTCCCTCCAAATGAAAGCCACAGATTTGTACATGGAATCAAAATACAACCTCTTACAACAAGTTGGTATATCATGATCATAAAATAAATGTTCCTTGGTCAATTCTTCTATGTTTAACTCAATAAGCATGTTCACATGATCTAAAGCCTGCTCCCTAGTTGTTCCAGGGTTGTCTCTTACATAACATTCTATCCATTTACATAACATTCTATGCACAAAGCAGTCTCTCCATGTTCTTGCTCATGCTTTAACAATAAAAATTAAGAAAAAATATGTTAGTAAATAGATAATTCATAATTATAATGAGTCAAAATTCATAACTACAAAATATGGTAGATAGATACCTGAAAATCTTTAGAATCATCAATTAATCGACAACCCCATGCTACACTAGTTTCGAACTTAGTAACTCTCTTCAAAATGTCATCTGGAGGGTATGTGTTGATTAAAATCATGGGAAAGAATGTAACCACGGGAACAGTAGAAGATATTAAAGAGTTCTTTAAATATTCTGACAAAGTTGGATGATAGTCATTAGCTATCCATTCAGCATCTTGAAATTCTGCCCAAATTAATGTCTTCCACTGCAATATGAGATGAAATATAGCCTAAAGTAAATAACATTAAATAAATTTAAAAAAAATCATCAATGCATAAAATTTATATGTATAGATTTATAAACATAAACTTGGAACCAAATCATAACCCATGACTTACATAATCCTTCATCCACTTTTGCACACGTGGACCATGTATCTTTTCAGCCCCAACAACTATATCCATATATGTTTTGTGGGCAAATTGGAGACTAATTTGCATATAGTTTGGAAGTTGGTCCATCTTTGACATATCCCAACTACATATTGCAGTAAAAAAAAATATATTTATATACCAAGTAAAATCAAAATAAAAAGATAACATATTGTACATCATTATCCAGTTTAAATTTTTTCATTTTCTTTTAGAGTTAGGTTATGATGGTGACAAAATCCACAATAACTTACTTGATCAAAGCCTCCCTAAAGGGTATGAGCTCATCAATTGTTCCATAAGTGTCAAAAATATCATCAATAACAGTAATGAGGGTACCCAATTTAGCATAGCATAGCCTAGTTGCTACATACTCAGGCTCATACAATCCACATGTATACCAAAAATAATATTCCACATGTCGATGCCTAAAAAAACTAAGTTGCTTCACAATTGCCTCATCCCACCATCTGAACATTTGAATCACCACAAACATATAGCTTAGTTTGAAGTATAAATAGCCATAATTTTTTATGAATTTAATCTTGACTCATTATTTTGAGGCTAAACTGATGAGCATATGTGCCATGCATGGTAGATTAAATGTCTTTATTGCACTTCTGATTATGTTCCTTTCCAATGTTTTTTAAAAATATTGTAGAGTTAATTCTTATTAAAAATTCATATGAAATTTGATATTAACTATAACGAAGAGAGTAGATATAGCTGCATTACTCGGCCAAATGTTTGAGTTCATTTTGATGGTGAGACTGCAAGATATTGAAATCCAATATTGCTAGTTCCAAAATCTTTTTGCTCCATTCACTTGGCACCCTGAAAGAAAGAGCTATCAAGACGGTTTAGATTTGATACTTTGATTGAATGGTGTGTTTGTTTCAAAGGAGGTTGTTTGGACTTACTTATAGATCCCCTCCATCAACATCCAAGCTTCTGTGTTTTGTCTAAATATTTGGATAGAGTTCCATGCCTCCCATCTGGGAACTTTGCATCTCCATGGGTATCTTATAGCATACTCCACCTACAAGAAATAGAGAGTTATGGTATCATCTGGATGTTCAAACACAATATGAACTTAAATAAACATAGAATAACAAGGACAATTTGTATGCTTGCCTCTATTAGAAGTTGTGTTTTGTCTTTTAATTCTTGGCTGTTTTCAATTGCTTGTTTTAGATATCCAAAGGTGATTGCTTTGGCCTCTCTCATGATATTCTCTCCCGGAAAAGAAATCTCACATGCTCGATACAAACTCAACATGATTCTTATTTGGCTTTCAGATTGTTTTGTAGGGACAACAAATTGCCCTTTTTTGTCCTTGAAGTTTTTAAATACATCTGTTAGATTGATAGCATAATGGTATTAGTGGAAATATCTCTAGAAACAAAAACTCTATGCCTATTTCATCTATTGTTAGACTTGAATAACATGATAAGACTGCAATACAATAAACACTATTGCACATGCACTTAAGGATCAAAGAAAACACATTTGTAAACCACACTTATGTTGTAGCAATCTCTACTTTTATTTTTAGAAGATCAACCCTCAAAATTTTTACTCTCATCTATCTCAGCGCTCCTATGATGGAGCCATGCCCAATCTAGCTTTAATACCATGACAAAACTTAGAGAGATAGCAGTAGTATAGAGAAGAATTACATACAAACATAACTATCCTTTTATTGATTGAAGATGAATACATTATATAATTCCAAAGAAGTAAAATAAACTCCTATAATCATGGATCTAAATATGATAGCAAACTGTGATTTATTATCACCTAATTATCTAACTTGGACACCTTTAGGACTCCTATTGCCAGCACTATTACTAACACATGTTCAATTGTTCAAGTTTGTAACAGCACACAAGTACGTGTGGATGTTGGATGTGCAGTTATCTCCGATAGATTGCAATAAAATAAACACATACCTGAAGACACACGATATCCATTCAGACGAAGAACTCTAAATCCCAAAGCAGTAGTGTTGAGATCAACAATACCATTTTTGCTCCCCCAAGAAATGCCCTTTTCACTCCAATATCTGGTGTTGTGCCAAGCGTAGCATAGATTTAGTTAATAAACACAAATCTATGCCATACATGGACCTAGTAATTTAGCAGTAGTGTAGGAGGAGGAGATTAACAAGGTAAAAAGGGTATACACATACTTGTATGTATAATCCAAAACAGCCTTTATTTCTTTTTCAAAATGCCGATCAATTCCAAGGCGTTGCACAACATCAACAATGGAGAACCTTTCCAGTAAGTCATATGGAGAGGGACTGATTTCTCCCTCTCCAAGAAGACAGTTAAACGCTTCCAGCTTTATCTCTTTAACCAAGGTTTCCACCCTCTCCAGGTACGAAGGTGCCTGATAAAATATGATCTTTAGCTTTGAAATAACAGAGCCTATACAGCAATAAAGAATTGAACTTTTAAACCATGAAAGAAACAAAAGGGCATTATAAATTAATGTAACTCACTCCATAAGGCGATGAAAGAGACTGTAAAAAATCACTCTCCCAAACGTTGGCATGATATTCTCCAATTCTTCTAACCACAGCATTTTTCTCTGGTTTTCCTTCTTCACTGTATATTACTGTTGCTGGTGTAACATACGAAGTTTCAACTGGTACAGCAGCTTCAGCCATTAGAGCTACAGATAAAAGACTATTCACCCTTACACAAGAATATGCTCCAACAAGGAAGAAAACTAGTAATTTGAGTGTGATGAAGAAGCTTATCATCGTAGGCCTTAAATAGAATTGCTCACAGGAAAATCTGAAGGCCAGTCACAACTCGTGGATTACAATTTCAAACATAACGGAGTAATAATTTCTGTATAGTCAGTAAACGTGTTTTTGACTGCCGCAGATTTCCAATCTTGAAGAATACTTCATTTTTTTTTTTTAGGAGAAGTCAAGGTGAATAACCCATCCAACAAAACTTCCATGAATTGTTATATTTATATTTATATTTGTTTTTCATGTCATATTAGAATACTCTATTTTTTATTAGAAAGTAATGCCACAATAACAGTTCAATAAGTCTCAAATGAAATACTATTAGTTTTCTTTTTAAAACTGTCTTTAATGAAATATTTGACTAGACTGGCTGTTCTTAAATATCATTGACTTCAACAGTCAAAGGTAAATTTTGGCCAATAAAAATAGGATAAATATTTACCACTTTTTGTTGTGAATGAGGTGTAAAATTGTTATTGGTAGTTTGACCATTGAAGTGGATGATATTAAGTAGAGTGAATTAGAATAGATATCTTAAAAAGTAGAGAGATAAAAGAAAGTTATTTTATTTAATTAAGAGTTATTTTATTTTATTTAGTTCACATTTATTTTATATTATTTTATTTACTTGAGAATTAATTTATAAATATAGTGTTTTAAATATATGTTAGGTGTGTTTTAGGTTTTTACTTTTTTTTTTTTCAACATGGTCACTATATTTAGAAAGTCTCTAGGGGTAATTATATAGTAAAGATTTAAATTTATATAATATTGTAAAGGAAAATATTACTTTTCCTAAAATGTTACTTAGGTTAATTAATTGATTTGTAATTAGTAAACAAAAATTAATCTAGGTAATTTGAATTGAGGTAGATGATTCGGATTAAATTAAATGGTGATTAAGGAAAACACATGTGAAAAGAGAGTGCAATTAGCTTAGGGAGTGGCAATGAAGATAATAGGTTGATGTAGTACAAATTTTGACGACTTGGTACAGAAAAATTGATATCCTCGTTGTGTGTGCTATTAGGAATTTTGTCCAGATCTATGCTCCTCTATGGGTTGATTCTCCAACTTTGGATTAATTCCTTGTAATGCATATTTGATTTCTGACAGACAATGTTGATTTAGTGTAGTGTAGACTTATGCTAGATTTAATTCACTATATTGTGATATTTAAAATACTTTGGGGAGATCACATAGTGGTAAGGGTCAAGTTCTGCTAGGCCGCCCCCTTATTTGGACTGACTTTATAGTCATGAAAATGACCAGTAGACAAGAAAATCAAGTATGCAAGTGATCTAGATGTTGATTATGATGCACGGTATTGTTCATTTTAAAGTTCCAACTTGAAATGTTCCTATTAAAATTTTCTTGTATGCTCTATGATTTTGAATGATAATCAAATATGACTCAATGCTCAAATGAATATTTTTAAATATAAGGAAATAACAGTTCAATGCATAAAAATTTACCAAGCTAGCACCTAATGGCTAGTGATAGAATAAATAAATTTTGAATTAAAAATTTTAACTTTTGGATTAGATCCATGTCATATAGGATGGATCCTACTAGTCACAAAATTGACTTGAGACATGGAATGGGTGATATCGAGGTACAAAATGAATAGGTGAGAATATGGGCTAGTCATAAGGCACATGTGTGTGGATAAGTGAAAATGAGGTAGGGGTAAATTCAAATGCATGGAAATGTGTGTAAGGAGGTGTAAATATAGATTGTTGGAATTTGAATATTTTTAGGTTTAGCCATGTTAGTGATTGACTACAATACAATGAAATAAAATGTGCAAAAATAAAAATGAGACAAACATTACATAGTATGCTAGGATTGGGTGCATTGTTCACCTTAGGAATCCTAAGGGTTATTGCAACTTAATTGTCTATAGATGGTAGAATGATTTGTGTCTCCAAATATCATGGAGTGGGCAAATGGGAAGCCCATATGAGGTTAGGTACATAATTATTTAATTATTTATTCTTTGGTAATTTAAAAATATCATTTCAAGAGGACACTAAATAAATGTGTTACATTGGAAAGATCAAACTTGAGAAATAGTGAAACATCTTCCTCATTTAGTGGGTGAGGTATAATTAGTGCTTCATGGAGGAGTGTTTGGAGTTACAATCACCAATTATGGTCACTTTGATCAAAGAAGTTTGTGTGGAGAGTTACTTTCTATTTTGCAAGTCACTCTCACATATGGGGTTGTTAAAATTTTACCATGGTATTTTAGGACCATTTATGGACCCATGGTAATGTCTTATGGTGGTATTTTGAACCTCCTTAAGCCTATATATTGAGGGCTTGGGATGGAGGTTGTGTGAGAGTAGGTTGAGCATGGTTATTCTATTGAAATGCTACTAGATTTCCACTATGGGGGAGAGATGGTATTATATTTTTATTTGTTCTTCATTGTAATATGTAATATGGCTATGGATATGTGGTTGCATGTGTCAAATGTGACAAGTTTCCAAGCAAGAATATATTGCATGTTGAGTTATAGGATGAAAACATGTGTTAGTGATGGTTTTTGATCTCCATGTTGAAATTAATTCTTGTGTTGTAAAATATTTATTCATTGAATAAATATAAGGGTTTTGTGGTGTTTGAAGGGTGTATTTTTTAAGAGAAATGGTTTTCCTCACATACATCTTGTGTCTCTTCTATATGGTGGATGATGTCTCTCATATCTTATATTCTTTTCTCTCTTTTTGCTTTTCTCTATAATTGATTTTTACAATCCATTATTTTTCTGAAATTTTGTTACATATAAATACTACACTACTATCCTCTTAGGGTTAATGACACAAAAATGAACTCTATTTCCCAACATTTGGTATCAAAGCTACATGGTTGTTTCTATAGGTTTCATGTGATTGTATGTGCTTGCATGTGGGTTGTATGTACTTTCATGTAGGATGCATGTGCTTGCATGTTGTTGCATATAATAGTTCCATGTAGTATTTTGAATTCTAGGTATTCCTTCATTTTAATTCTTTGACCTAACAAGCTTGTGGGAATCTATAGGAAGGAATAGACTAATTATTAATCCTTGTTGGAGTGGGAGTTTTTTTGTATTTGATCTTATTTTAAGAAATTTGGCTTGAACTTGTGGGATGGGGAATGAAGGATTTTGAAGAATCTCTATCAATGTATTTGGGAAAACTCTAGATCACTTGTAGTTAGAGTTTTACATAATGATGTTAATCTATTTATTTGGCATAGATGATCTTCTTATTGAACATGTTAGTTGTGTTGATTTATGTGTAAAGCTTATTTTAATTAAACATGATTTGTGTTATGTACCTAGGGATATGATTTTCTAATGTATATAAGTGGATAAAGATGCCAACATGTGGCACACATTCCTTAAGTTAGTTATATTGGGTCATAAATTGTATTAGGTAATTAGGAGGCCTACATGGGTTTATTGGTTTACCCCTCTATTATGTTATTAGGAGGAGTTCTATATAAAGAAGGTGAATATCATTGTAAGGATATGTAATGAGTATGATATTGTGTTTAGGATCTCTTGGAGATATAACGTGGAGTGGATTCTTCTATAAGGAGTATTGTAGAGTGTTACCCTACCTTAAGGATTTATTTTATCTCTACATATATTAGATATTAGGACATTTTGGCTCACCAACATCTCTTGTGTTGTGTGAGATCTATGGCTGCCCGCAAGAAGATGAGTCCACTTTTTTTGGAAGTCACATGAGCCAAAAAAACACCCAAGCCTAAACAGGAGCCCATATGGAATGGGTGCCTGTTATGAATAAGTACCCATTTATAGAATGGGTTCCCATTTTGTAAACAAGCGCATGTTCACGAAAAGTATTTTTTTTCTCACCCACAAGTTCATATTTCACTGTTTGAACAACAAAATCAAATGGAAAGGGGAAAGAAAAATAGGTACCCACATCCACTTAGCTCCCTAGAATGACTCTACAACCTCCTTCCTTCATGAGAGCAATCTTCAAGTGTTTCCAGGTAGGTGGTTTTTTGTTTTCATGTATTTTTTAGTGTTTTTTACTCTTTCTTAATTTATATTTAGTTTTGAAACCTAAAATCATAAGATAGAAACAAAACTAAATAAAAGAAAATAGTAGTTATTAGGGATAACCTTGCGAACATGTAATAGTTACATGGAATATCATAGGACCTCTATTTTTTTAGAAATGTGATATGGACTCTTAGTGTATTCTTAATTTGTAGTTAATAAATGTGTTTTGATTACTATTTAATTTAGTATATTACTATGTGTTCATATTAGTTGATCAATTTATAGATTTTATTTGTGAACTTTCTTAGTTATTGTTCAAGGTCCTAAACATTTAAATGTTAACCCATGATCCCAAACCCTAAACCTTAAACTTGGAACTATTGATTGAAAACCATAAATTAGAATTACAAACCAAACCATTGAACTCACATCCCCAAACCAAAACATAAGACTAAACTCACATCCCAAAACCAAATAGTCAAACATGGACCCGAAACTTGGAACCCCTAATCCCAAAATCTAACTCAAAATACTAAAGTTTAAAAACAAAATGAACATATGATCACAACCTCAAACCACCAACCCTTAACATTGGAAGCCACACATACAAAACCCCAATCATAAAGGTATTCAAACTTGAACCCTAAACTCACATATTTAAACCAAACCATTAAACATAAACCTTAAACTCGGAACCCCTAATCCACAAACCCTAACTCAAAATCCCAAACATTTAAAAAACATAAACCCTCACAATTTGGTCCTACCTAAGCTATTGAACACCATTAACTGTGGCCCAATGAGTATCTCTATGCAACACATAAGTCAAATGCCACTAGGTCATATATTGGAATGATCCCTCACATATTATATAAATGTAACTATTGAATTGATGAGGGGGGATACTCCACCCAACACTCACACATGAAACAACAACAAATATTCTCACCAAAAAAATGTGAGGAATCAACTCAAGCAACTTCTATTTCTTCAGTAAAATGGAGTACAAAATCTAGTATTACATGCTTCCACAACATGGGTTGTTTCATAATAGAGACAATCCTACCCTATCAAAGATTTCTACGATTCGGAGCCACAACTGTACATATGGAACTTTCCCCCATAACCTTTATGTTTCCCCTTTTTATTTGGCACCAATAACTTTCATGCCACTTCTCCACTACCTTCCCGAATGTTGTAGAAAGTGTAACTCCCCTTTTTGGGCACCAAGTCCAACTGTCCATTTTCCTACCCAAGAAATTGGAGATTTGAAATTTTAAAAGTTTTTGAAATTTTGTAACACAACTTCTGGGGGGTATAACTTTTGAACCTGGCGTCTGATTGACAAATAGAACTAGGTGTTGAAAGCTCGTGAAGAGCTCTACAACACACAAAATCATCTAAAGATCATTTTGTCCACTTTTCAAACATTAACGAGGCTTCTAAAGACCTCAAATTCAAATATGAAGTTCTTCAGGAGCAATTTTCCAAGATGCAAACTTTAATATCTCTCAAACTATAAATGATATTTAGACAATTTCTTCACCATTTGCTTATTTTTACAATTCCACTTCTTGGGGTTTCAAGTCCATATGTACCTAAATAGGCCAACTTACTAAAAATAGTAGGTTACTATTTTTAGCCTTTCTAAACTTCTGATAGTCCTGAACCACTAAAGTTTCAACATGGACTCCAACACAACTAAAGAAACCTACAAAAATAGAGAAATTCAAAACAACTTCAAATATTTTTGGGTGATGCAAGATTTCCCTTACGCCATTGGATGCTCCTATATTAGACACCCAAGGTAATTTGAGAAGTGGCCTTGTCACATCTCAGGTGTTTGAGGAAAACCAAGATGGTTAACCTCTGACTTAGACAACTAGGAAGAATCTTAGACATGCCTTCCTTTCCACTTAACTAGATATTCTTCATATTGCTTGTTCCAGGTACTTCTTCCCACATGGCTATCCAAGATTTCTTCTATCTCCTCCTTTGAAGTAGATCTATCAGGATACTCCATTATTCTTCTGTTGGTCCATCCTCTATGCCACCTTCATGATACTCTGTTAAATCAGCAATGTTGAACACAAGGGAATGTTTATTCCACTTGGCAACTCTACCTCATATGTATTTCCTGAATCATGCTTCTTCAAGATCCTACATTATCCAAATCTCTTCATCTTCAACTTATTATATGTCCTCATTGGGAACCTTCCTTTCCTTATGTGAACCATGACTTCATCGCCAACCTTGAATTCCTTAAACTTTCACTTCTGCTATGCCTTAGCCTTGTATTGAGAATTCATTTTATTAATGTGTTTTCATACCTCTTCATGTAAGCTCTTCAGGTGCTCTACAAAGTTTTCAACCTCAGCACTACTCTTCTCTCCTTTGTCTATCTTTCTCAACTTGGAAGGATTTCTTGGACTACTCCCATAGACAAATATGGAATGGGGATTTACCAGTACTCTTGTTGATAGAATTGTTATATGTAAACTCCACCTGTGGTAAATATAAAATCCCATCCCTTGGGCTTATCTTGTACTAAGCATCTCGACAAGTTGCCCAAACTTTGATTCACTACCTCTATCTATCCATCAGTCTGTGGATGATGTGCAGAACTGAACTTCAACTCAGTCTTCAACTTCTTCCATAAGTTCCTCGAAAAATACCCAACAAATTTTGTATCTCTATCTAAAACTATACTCCTTGGTAGACCATGTAGTCTAACTACCTCTTTGAAAAACAACTCTATAACGTGAACATCATTACTAGTTTTTTGACATAGAATGAAATGTATCATCTTTAAAAATCTGTCAACCACCACAATATTGAATCATGCCCTCTCTATTTCCTTGGTAAACCAAGAGCAAAGTCTATGTTGATACCCTGCCATTGCCCCTCTGGTACATGTAATGGCTAATACAGCCCAGTATTGTAACTCACTCCTTTGGCCATTTGACATACTCTGCAACTTTGCACAAATTTCTTCACATCCTGGTGTAAATGTGGCTAGCAATAATTCTCACTAATAAGAGCAATGGTCTTATCTCAACTAGAGTATCTTGCCAACCCTCCATTATGCTTCTCCTTAATTAGGTTCTCTCTCATGGAACTCCTCAAAATGTACAATTGGCTTCCTCTAAAAAACATACCATCTTGAATTATATAATCCAACCATCTCATCCTATCTAAGGTCACAGGCTCCAAACAAGATTTCTAGGCCTTTGCAAAGTGTGGATCTTCAGGGTACAAATTATTGAGTTCATTGAACCCAACGACCTCTATCTTCATCTATGTCAACAAATTTTTCCTTCTACTTAAAGTGTTTGCAACTCTATTTGACCTTCCACTCCTATGCTTCAAAACAAAAGTATAACTCTATAAAAACTCAACCCATTTTAAGTGTCTCTGATTTAACTTCCCTTGACTATTAAGATACTATAAAGCCTAATGATCAGTACATAGAACAAACTCTTTTGGCAACAAATAATGTATCCATTTCTTCAAAGATTGAACTATAGCATAAAACTCCTGATCATAGAAAGAATACTTTTTCTTGGCATCATTAGGCTTCTCATTGAAATAGGCAATGGGCTTACCTTCTTGACTCAAAATAGCTCCTATTGTAGTGCCCCTCCATTCTCATCTTGGATGTGCAGATAGTCTGGCTAAGGAGCATGCAGATGAAGGTAAAATAATAGGAATATTTAGGGTATGTTAGATAGTTGATGTTGTACATTATATGATGTTGGTAGATGCTACATTCATGTTGGTGACATTTTTGATTCTCCTCATGTGTGGTTTCATATGACAGTTAGAATGTTTTATTGATAATCCTTGTTGCGATACTAATAATTCATATGCTCTGACATTGTTTTACATTCAGGTGATTATGATGTTGATCTTACTATGATTCTCATATGTTAGAATTGATTTTTACATAACTAATTTTGTATTATAAGATGATATGATTATTGTGTGGTGTTAAAAGAGACAATGTCGTACCACTCATTTGTGAGTGTCCGATGACGTGATTCTCTTTCACTCTGTGACTATTTGATATTTATTATACTTGTGCATAGACCATGTTGGGTGCTGTAGGTTGCAGGTATCAGGCATCGACTCTACCTGAATTGATAGGTCTGAGCGTGCCTTAAAACCAATGGAAACTATTGAATGGAGATAATATATGGTCCCCTATCTTAGCCATGATCCTTGAAGAGGATGAGTATCTAGTTTTGCACCCAGTCAGTGTTGTCGGTATGGGCATGATAGTCATTGTTGTGGTGGTCTTGCTTTTCAATCATGCATAGTGGTCAGGTATTGTTCGGCATTTGGATTATCGAGTTTGAAATTGTTTGATTAGTGCTTTGGTTAGTTGTTGCATTAAAATAAAATCATTAAGTTAAGAAGGCACTTTTAATAAATAAATAAATATAGACGTTTTTATGTAAATTTAAGTTATGGGAAATTATATTATATTTTAATCTAAGGTCAATAAATAATAATAATTATAATGAGGAAAATAAAGTGTTATTAAAACATGAATATAATTGATAAAATTAAAATGAAAATATTATATAAACAAGTAAATGTTTTGTTAGTGGCAATAAAAATAAATTTATTGTATTTATGAGTTGTCATAAAAAATTATATATATAGCAAATTCTAAAATAAATAAAATCAGAGAGAAATTATTGTCTTGAGTAATTATTTTCCATTTAGGCCACTTGGAGGAAGTGGCAGTTATGCACCTCAAGAGGGAATCTTAGAAATAATTGTTTCTTTTGAGTAAGAGACCAATTTTAGAAAAGTAGAAAGAAACTATTTTGGTTTGGTTGTAAATGAATTAAATAGCAAATTGTAATAAAGTAATAAAGGAGGAATTTATTGCCTTTAATAAGGAGAATCTTCTGGAAGAAATCATGGGGGTGGTTATGCATGCTCAACTTTATTTTTGAAATCTCAAGACATAATTTGGGGGAAGGAGTGTGCACTTCAAATAGCAGAATATGTTTTATGTTTTGGGGATCTCTCTCTCTCAGAAAGTTTTTTTCTTTTGGCACCATAAACCATAGCTTCGAGAAGAAAAGACTTGGGGAAAAATGGATGCAAGCTGAGAATTTTGTGAAGATGTGATAGAAGTAATATTCCAGGTATGGACTGAGATATGAATTTGATTTATTGTTGCATTAGATTTAGTAAAATAAATTTGTAATATGCAAGTTTTATATTATTCTGTGAATTCTTTTCTGCATATTCTGAACCCAGTCTGTTGTGTTAGTCATAACTTTATTTTTACGAAATGGGTTCCTTTAAATTTTTTATATATGGTGCACGACCTAGTTATTTAAATCATATCCAAAAATTAGCCTTACCTAGTTTGTCATTTTGGAGATATGAATATTTTGTGACTGTCTATCTCTCACCCGTTTCGACTCTGTTAAAACAGTTAGTTGTGTCACCAATAACTCTACTTATTTTGGTTGTTTGTTAGGTTATAAGAAGGATATTAAATCTATATAGAATAGAAGTAGAAGAATTCAATTTGGATAGAGTGATTGTATATTAATGTTGATAAATTTAATTTAAATTGATATTGATTTTATTACGATTTATTAGTAGAAATATGATAAGTAGGTTTGGAATTTAGGTTTGTAAACAATGTATTTAAGATTTGATTTATAAGTTTGTTTTAGAAATTAGTTGATTACGAGTGGAATTGTATAAAGTAAATGGAACTTGTGTAAATTGTATCAGTGGTTGTAATAGGGCCATGTTGTCGAGGTTTAGTTTTCCTGAGGCAAAAATTAGTATGTCCTAATTTCTTGTGTATGCGATGTTGTAAGTGAATTTTGATGTGATAATAAAGTCCTTTATAGATGTGGTGGTTCATTAGTTGTATAGAGCATGTTTATTACTTGTGCTTAAGAAATGTCACATTCTTATTAACCTTGTTGTTGAGAAAATGTTTGTATCATATTTATGTCTTGAACTCAATCAACCCTTTTCTATTCCTAGACTTGGTAAGTTAGCAGGTTAGAATTCTTTGTATTCATTTAATCCATTAATACTAGTGTTGGGTAAGGGATTTTAGAAAGCTTGGTAATCATTATGAGGTGTAGATAGCTCTAGAAGAATTATGTATTAGGTATGATCATTTTGGTATTCATAGGACCTATGTTAGTAGTGGTTTATAGAAGATTGATTAAGTTGACACTTAAGCTTTACCATAGCAACCTGAGCTTCTCTTCCTATTCGTGTGTTGAATGGAATTTCGTAAAACCTAGAAAAAGATTGTTCTTTTACTTGTGCCCTCTTAGTGTTCAGTCTTGGGTCACTTTAGCCATGATACTTCTACTTGGTTTGAACCATCCTTTAGATGTGTTATGATCCTATCATATGCATGTGGCTAAAAGTGTGATAGTTTTGATGAAGATGTTAGATCTATAGGAATGTTTTGTTGTTCTGTATTCCTTTCTTTTCAAGCTAACCTTATAACAAGGTTCTTTTATTATAGCTTCAGGTTTTGTACCTTGTGATTCTAAATAGTGTAAGAGATTTATAACATTCTAATATTATAGGCTTTGTCTTTCTTATACAATTGTATTTAATAGTATTTACAAAATTGTCTAGATTATAATTTTAATCTACATAAGTGTAAATAGTGGATTTTGTAGCCATTGATAGCATTAATACTCTATTGTATGATTTTAACTGTGGTGATAGTCCCTCACTGTGATAATGATTGCATTTAAATAATTGTTTTGTTTAATTTGTATGCCTTAGGGTTATTTGCATGTTGTTCGCAATCATTTTAATTAAATGAAACTAAAATAAATCTTGGGAACTATTAGTTAAAATATTGTTACTCATGGACTCTTATATCTTATGATCATTTAAGTAGCTACTACTAGTGGTTGGAATATGATAGTTCTCTATTGTTGAGGAAGATTCACTTTATAATTGTTAGATGATTGATCATGATTGAATTAATGTTACATTCTGCAAGACCCATCATTAGTGCATTATGTCATATGTTGCAATTGTGGTATTGTAATTGAATTATTCATGTAAGATCTTAGTTTGGTCTATTAGGTGATGATGTGCATGTGATGTGAGACCATTGTGCTTAAGTGGTGTCAAGTGTTTGTGTCATTTGGGGAAGTTGATTCCAGAGGCTTAGGAGGGTATGATTGTGTGGGGGTTGGCTATGTGTGCATCATGTGAGTTGAATGAAATGCATTCTTGAAATATTGCCTCCTATTCAGGTTGGTATGATATATGTGCAAGATGGTTTATACCTTACTCAGTGTACCTATTCATGTGATTATGTTGACTATGCAAGATGGATAATTCCTTGCTCTGTGTTATGTGCTTGTGATAAATGTGCAAGATGAGTAATGCTTTGCTTTGTTTATAGATTTACGTGTTAATGATAATCATGCAAGATGGTTAATGCCTTACCTTGTATAGGGTTTACTAGTTGCAAGTAGGGTGAGTGGCTCTCAATGGGGGCTGGAACCCAAAGAGGTGTCCAGGACAATCCATTGGAGGGTTTCTTAATCTAGTGATAACCTTAATTATGAGTTAGGAGGAAAGGGTAGAATTCACATTAATCAAGATAAAGTATGCCTCACTCATGGCTCAAGTGCTCGTTTAGGCTTGAGATGAGATGAGAAGGCCTAGAATGGCAAGATCAACTGCCTTGTCCTCATGAAAGGTATGTTGGTTTCACATGAGTTTGTATGGTGCCCGAGGGTCGAGAGAGGCTGCCAGGACAACCCAGCATGGGGGCCAGGGCCTAGGAAGACCTACCAGGACAACCCATGACAAGCTATGTGATGACACTCCTCCCTAATGCAGTCTAGCACTCCCTAGTTGTATTTCCTCCATTGATTGTGTGAGTGCCTCTAGAAGTACAATTAAGTGTGTAAGTGATGTTTAAGTTGCTTGTGATGTCTTTGTTGACCAGTGTTGCATTTGAGTCATGTGTAGTCCTTGCACCTGTTAGCCTATTATCTTCTTAGTTGTTTGCTTAGTGGGACCTTATTGTTATCTCTTAGCATGGGGGTGGACCTTAGGGTTCCACATGGTCGGATGGTTGTGCTTTTATCTCCATTGGTTTCCCTTGCTATTGTTTATGTGTGAGAAGGATGTACCTTGTATGGCAGATTTCAGATTTTGCTCTAGCTTGAGGAGATAGATACTTATGATCATGTTCCAGTCTTGTATATCAGTTGAATCATGTACTATTATCTTGATGTATGTACTCCAATGTAATCTAGTTAGAAATATTGTAAACAATGTAATGTTAAACTCTCTTGTAAAAGAAATTGTTTATGTACTTGTGATCCTATGTGTAGGATCTTGATGTTACTTATCTGATGATATAATATGGAATTGTATGTGTTTATTCATCTGATGCAATTAGACTTAGAATGAATTGTGGTTGTTAGTTAATTCACAATGTTGGTTAGATCTTGTTTTAGTTCGTTAGTAATGCAGCCGTGGAACCTTAGAGGATAAAACTTAATTTAAATATTATGAATAAATATATGATTGTTTGTATTTCTTTCATTTAAAAAAAAAATTGTCCTTTTTGTAAGCTTAGTTGTGTTATCCTCTGGGTTCCTTAGCAGGGTGTTACATTTGGTATCAGAGCCAAGTTGAAATACTGGGATCACTAGATTGTTTTTGTTTCTCTAGGTTAAGTATTTTTCTCCTTGTGGCAAGTTGGTAATAGTACCTCTCACCTATGTGCCTTAGTATGATGTTAGAAGGTTGATAAATTTACAGACTTGTTCTTTGATTCTAGAAGACATAAATTATTTATGCCTTGTTTTACTTATGTGTCTGCTATGTGCTCTCCCTCCTTTTCTGAAAATGTGATGATGTATCTGACAATATGTGTTTCATGTATGTTAGTGCTTGTTGATTTGTTGAGGCCTTGAGTTCCTCTTGTGGTCTCTAGTTCTTTAGAAGAAAGAAGCATGATTACTATAAGTGCATGGAATTAGGAGTGTGGTATTTGCCCCCTCTAGTGATGTGAATGTCCTATACCCATTCTATGTGGGGTGTTGTGAAATGCTAGTGGTGTTTTGTGTTCCCTGGTTTGGTGATGTAATCATACTTGGGGGTTATGTTTAGCTATGGGTGTGGAAGCACCATACCACCTTTATGTTAACTACATTTTTTTGTATATGTGTAAGTGATGCAGGAGCATCCCTAGTTCAAGAGCAATCTTACATCAACCAAAATCATTGGCATTTTAGTTTGTTGTCAGTTCAGTTTGTTTCTTTTCATTTTCTAGTTCAGTTCAGGCAGTTAAGTCAGAAACAATTCCTACTTTTGGTCCAGCATTTCTCCACAATTGTATTTCAGATCTTGTGGAGCTGGATTTAGCATCTACATTCATTCATCTACATCATATTCAAAATTCAAAGATCCACACTTCAATACCAGAAAGATGTCACTATCAAAATTTGATTGTTTCTCAGAGCAGAGCATCCTAATATTCACGGGCAACTAGCTAAAGGAGAAACTTGCGGAAGCATTTCTTGATCTTTAGTTCGTGGCCAACCTTCCAAGGAAATCCACACATCACTCCACTCATTTTCTAGAAGTGTTTTATGCATTTAGGTTCGACCTATCTGTGTACACACGTTACATCTCTTCTTTGGAGTTTGTGATCTTCCTTGGCCGACGCGGAGGAATCTATTGACCCAGATTTGATATATATTGATGTAATAGATCCTTAGGAAAGTAGTTGATAACAAAGTGATAATAGATAGTTTGGATTTTGTGCGAAGGGAGCCTCAAAGCCTTATCTTGCGCATGTATGTAATCAGGCCTGTGAGCCTTAATTGTAAGCTCGCATGTTGTTGGCTTATCTCTATTTGAATTCTATGATATATTGAATGACTGAACCTACATTTGCTTTGTTTCTTTGAGTTGTTTTCGTTGTGTTTACTATTGTTGCATGGCCCAGACAATTCATTCTATGAACCCAACTACCATGACTGCATCAAGTGATATTAGAGTGGAAGTTTGAATCTTTTGGGAGTGAATTGAGTGAAGTTGGTGAGTTAATTCTGTAAGATCTTTCTATGGATAGATCGCCAAATTGAGGTAGGTTACTTATATTGCAACCGATCGCTGATTGTGAGGCAGTTGTCACCTTGTAGCTTGATCACCAAACCAGAGGCAGTTTACACTTGATCCTAGGAAGAATGCCACTAAGGAGAGTTGCTGCTATTGGAACAATGGTTAGTAGAATAGATGAGATGACGGAGATAATGAAAATAATGTAAATTTGTTTGGATGCTGTTGAAGAAGATAGGAAAAGAGGATTGACACTGAGACCTAATGTTGAAAGCGATGAGGAAGAAGAATTTCAATATGTTGAACAAACTGGTGAAACCCTAGAAGGTGACGAAGAAGAAGAATCGGATCAAGTAAAGATGTTGCAAGCTATTTCAAAGATTTGAAAGAGACCTAGAGTTGATGTGCCGAACTATATTGCTAATTTGAACCCTGAAGAACTGATTGACTCGATAAATGATATGGAAGAATACTTTGCATATGAAGAAATGGAAGAGGAAAAGGTAGGTGAGGCTATAATGGAAGATTTTTAAACAAAAAAAAGGAAAGAGTGTGATATAGAGGGAGCACCCATCCTAATCAGTGCCAAGTTGGACAAAATAATGGCAGCAAAATGAGAAGGAAAGGGGATGCCAGAATAGAAAGGAGAAAGCACCATGATTGGGTCTGAAATGCCCATGGTAGGGCTAACACAATGATGGATAAAACAAAAAAATAAAAGATGATGTAGGAGCACACAATAGAGAATAATGTTGCAGGTTTGAGGAACAAGGAGAATAAGAGGAATTTGTGTATAGAAAGGGTGGCTATAACAGGAGAATGGAGAGTCTCTTCAGAGATTTTAGAGGTGAGACTTCATGGATGAGATGGCTATTGAGAGCCTGTAATGCCCCCTCATTTTTGGCTTGTGATAGTTACTAGTTTTACATTACCATTTTGGCAGTTTTGAGACAGTTGTTAGTTCTTCCATTGCATTTAGATAGTTCTGAGACATTTGAGTTATTAGACCTATGGTTTATACTTATTATGATCATGATAAACTATGTTTGATTTTTATAGTTCTGACATGTGTTATGAGTTATGATGACATTATTGCTATTCCAGTTATGATGAGATGGACATGATTAGTGATGGTTTTATATTATCATGTTTTATGTGACTTATTGATATATGATTTTAAATATAAATGGTTATAGTTTTGTTTCAGAGCAGGGATAGTGTAGTACTACTTGGTTCGAGCACCCTACTATGCTGTGATTCTCTGACTCTGTGTGTGTTTGATATTTATGTAGTTGCTTGTATACAACCTATTGTTCTTATGTAGGTTGTAGGTACCAGGCCTTGACTCCACCTGACTTAGCAGGTCTGAGTGGGCCCTACACCATGGATAATGTTGATGGAGATAACATGAGGTTTATCCCCTAGGTCAGTACAACCTTCTGTTTGATGGTCGACATGTGGTTTGTAAATTTATTGTCAGGTCATTGTTAGGACAGCCTGTGTGTATTATTGTATGCATAAATGATCTATAATATTATAATATTTCGTTGTGTCATAAAATTTGTATATTCTTGGAGCAAGCTGATTAAGTAAATTGTAATGCAAAATCAAGTAACTATTCTTATGTTTGTAAATTTTATATGTGGGTCAAAGTTTTTAACTCATTATTATTTATAGTTATGAATTGAATTTCTTCTTGGGGATTAATGTTAACGTGATTAGTTGCCATTTATGATTCCAGAGTGGGGAATCTCTGTGAATAGTAAAAATTTAAAAATTCTGGTGAAGAGGATTCATGGGAGAGGATTTGGTGTGAGTGGGTATTTATGATGGAGGTTATTTTGTCCTCAGGGGGAATTTTTGGAAGGCATGATTCAGAGGATTGTTTCAGAGGAAGGAGGTGAGAAGTTTAGAAGGAGGATTCAGGAGTTGGAAATTTCAGACCGGCTATGTTTCCAAATGAGTTGTTTTGCTTGTAGTTAAGATATCTATAAAATGAATTCTCTGTGTGTATATTGAACTTTGCATCTAATTTATTTGTTAAATTAGCTAGATAGGGTCTTGTTCCTCAATGAATTTTTGTTTTCTCCAAAAGTTGTTAAAACCCTTTTATACTGCTACTTCTGCAATCAATTGTACCCTCACATCTAATGTTGTTCTTTTCGTTCCTGTGGATATTCCTTTGAACCTCTCTGCAAAAATAATCTATTACCAATGGAAGGTGTAACTGAGTTGTAACCATCCTTCCTCTGGTTGCCAAGCACTCTTTTCGTGTCTCCCTCTCTGATGGTTCCCATGTTGCATGCTTTAATCAAATCCATTCTATTCACTTTTTTTGCAAGCACCTCAATCTTGTGTAAACCTCCTCTCGAAGCTACATTGTTTGCTTTTTCTTTGAGGAGCACCATAAGAATTTCAAGCTTAGCCACATGGCAGTTTGGTTGCCTCATCCTTCTGAAACTCAATGTCATTATGGTTAATTTTCTATTAATCTGTCTGTAACTTCTTCTTTTTCCACATGAGGATCAACTTTCGTTGCCATAGTCGACTTTTCTTTTGAGACAAGATTTATTTTAGTCCCAAACCCTTGACCTTTTTTTTTAGTGGCCTGGTGATATTTCTATGCGACGCTTGCACTTCAAATCTAAATCTTATTCCTGTGTTGTATCTGCACTTGATCGGTTCTCCAAAGAGCGACTTGATCTTTCCTATTAATCATTCTTATTGCTGGCATCTGTTTTGGTTTGCACATGTGTTCTTTCCACACCCATGCACACCAGGAGGATTTCATTCTTGTTTTTGCCTTTGTATTATCATCATAGTTACTATTGAGTGATGCCATTCTGTTGATCTAGTTATGCACTTGCTTGGAAGTTTCGAAAAGTTCCTCAGGAATCTGAGTTCTGCTTACCCCACGATCACTGCATCGTTTAACTGCATCTTTGGAGACATTCTACCGCATTGGTTACATTCCTTGACTATTCTCTACACTCTGCTTCCACGCCTAGCAGGGCCGTTACAACTACACCGTCTGTCAAAACTTCTCCTTAATTTCTGCGTAGATGGATGCCCTTGGAGACTAGCATTATGCTTGAGATTTTATTATCTATTTCCTTGATTCTACTAGAGCATAATATCTTTCCTCAAACTTAGAAATCATTATAGTTTATGCGTGCTTACAGTGGAGTCGTCTTATGAATAGAACACATATAGTAGTTTTATTATGATTTCATACTATTTTCGACGTGAATCATGTTTAGAAGGTCATAAGGTCGTTATTAGAATCTTGCCTTTCGGTTTAGTTTGTAGAATCATCATAGGATCTATAATGTAGTCAATAATGATGAACTCATCGTTAGTAGGAAAATGTGTTACTTTTTCATTCATAAAATAGTACTTCCTTTTCCTTACGCATGTCTCTAAGCCAAAATTATTAGAAAATGAAATTAGTAGTTTACTGTGGCATAAGGTCTATTCTAACTTGATCCTCTTTTACTATGTTATGGGATAGATTAGATTCTAGTGAATTAAAACTTTATCATATGCTTAGTCTCCTATTTACTTTGTAAAATAAGGTAGTATTAATACTTAGAGTTATAACTCATTCTTCAGTGAAAATGTAGTGTTATATTGGAAGAAGTCTTTTATACGAATCCAACTTAGGTCAAGCCTAGTATAGAGTTAGTAACGTAAGTTCCCTTTCATTAATGCTTGTTGACTCCGTGAGATCTTAGGACTCTAGGAAATTGTTTGAGATAGTTATAAACTTAAAAGTCTTGTTTTCTCTCTTATTTCGAACAAAAATTGTAACTTTACCTATGCATGGAATAATGCCTATTTGAGACTTTGTATTTTCTTTCAAAATGATCTTTTTTTTAAAACAATAGGTATTTAAATAGGTTTTGAATACTTCTATGTAATTGTATTTTGATAATTGGAGACCGTAAACACTTAAATGTATAACCCTTGTGTAGTAATTGTTGTTCTTGTGATTACTAGTGTATTGTTAATGATTGTATAGTTAATAATTAGGTTATTCGTGCAAGGTGTTGAGACAGAGTCACTTAATATTGATGATTACGATTATGAACAAAATAAATATGGTTTGGAATAGAATACCATCATCTTATTTGTTCATTAGTCGGATCCTTATAGCCTTTTTATTTATGTCATGGAAGATTAGTAGCTTGTTGGATAAGGTAATGGAAGTTTAGGCCACGATGTGAATTTATTTCCTTCAGTTGTTGTTTACCTTATGGTATAAAATAGTTAGGTAGGCATGGCTTGTTTTAATTGTTTAAGTGACATTCAAGGTGTTGTATGTCTACATTTTTGGTTGTAATCCATGAAAATGAGGGAGCTTTACTTGTCATAATATTGGTATTGAGTTATTTTTCTTTTCCTCCTTTATTCTTGTTGGCCTTAAATTGTATTGGTATAAAGCAAGGTCAAGGTCGTTTAAACCTAGTTCCCATATCGGGAAGGTACTATTGTAACATGGTAAGGAATTTGAATTACCAACTCTAGAGGCTTCACTACTTGGGTTTTCACTTGTTATTTGTATCAATCTGTTTCATGATGTATTGTTTGAGTTTTGAGGGGGATAGGGGGACTTATATTGTTGTGGTCAAGTGAATGGCATATGTATTGAATCAGAATCTATTGTAACCCTTGTCCTTGCGTATTTTGGTTTTGGGATGATTGGTTAGAGATTGCTAGTAGAGTGTCTTTCATGGTGGGGTCAGTGCCAGAGAGGCCGCCTGGGTAACCCCATGGAAGTTGTAAGTGATAACTTAATAACCTATTTAGGAGTGTTGGGGTAGTAAATCACATAACAAGATAAGTAAGATACCTCACCCATGCCTTGAGTGCTCTCACAGGCTAAGGATGGGATGAGAATGCCTGGTTGGCAAGGCTAACCTCCTTGTCTCCACGAGAGGACATGTCAGGTCCGCATGTGTCACCCTATGGGGCCGGTGCCTAGAGAGAGGCTGCCAGGGTAACCATAGAAGGGGGCCGGCTTCTAGTAAGACATAGCCTAGGTAACCCATGCTAGGACCATGGGATGACACTCTGCTTACGGCAGTCCAGTTACTTCCTCTTTATCTTTGTTGTTACCTCTGGAGTGCAGACTTGTCTTCATGGTTGAACTTAGCTTGATGTTTTGATTTGTCTTGTTTTGGTGAGTACTGTCGTGTCTGTGTAGTCTTGTTATACTATTTTGTCTGCATGGAGTCTGGATCTTGTTATTATGTTCATGGTTCTAACCTTGACCTAGTGGAACCTCATTGTTATCTTCTAGCTCGGTGGGGTGGACCTCAGGGTTCCACATGGTTGGGAGGCAGAGCTATCCTTTGGTCTTCTCGAATGTTAGGTTCGAGATCAGAGCAGAAGTGTTCCAGTTCTAGTTTTCTCTTCATCTTCAAGTTGTAGTATACATTCATAATTGTACTATTGTAAACCGATGTAATTGGTCTTGTAACCTTGTTTTGAAATTTGTAATCATTCATCTCTGTTAATGTATAATGTATTATTCTTCTATTGCATTGAGATGCAGATCACTTATATGGTTTTAATTTTATCTGATACAATTATGTTCCCTAGAAGTGTTAGATGTTCATTTCATTTAATGTTGTTATTAGTGCAGTTATATTTAATGTATAATGCATTTCCTTGTTTAAAAAAAAAAATTTATGTATTGTCACTTGTTAGTCTAGAACTCTAGGGTTGCATGGCGAGGCATCACATTTGGTATCAGAGCCAAGTTTAAACTCTGTAGATTAACTTCATCCCTATTGTTTTCCTTTCTGTGTATAATAAATCATCTGTTGGTATTGTAGGTAGATGCCTAGAGGTAGGGGTCGAGGTCGTGGCAGAGGTAGGGGTCGTGGGAGAGGTGGTGGCAGTACACCTCCTCCTAATTCTCCTCATGAGAGTGCCCATGAAGGCAGGGGTCAGAATAAGGAAGGTCAGGACCAGCCTGAGGGAGCCCAGTTACTTGAGGAAGCTCTTGCCCTTTTAGGCTCTAGACAGGAGGGTGAGCAGCCTATAGGAGGTCAGGAGGTAGATCAGCTGGAACCTAGGGAAAGACAGAGATCACCCAGGTGGAGAGAGTTGATAGCTGAGTAGGAGGCCACACTAGCCATCCATATGAGAGATCTACTGAGGGTACACCCTCCCACCTTTGATGGACTTGGTAGAGGTCTAGAGGTAGACTACACCTCCTCCCAGTTCTCCTCATGAGAGTGCCCATGAAGGCGGGGGTCAGAATATGGAAGGTCAAGGCTAGCCTAAAGGAGCCCATTTATGACAGTTACTTGAGGAGGCTCTTGCCTGTTTAGGCCCTAGACAGGAGGGTGAGCAGCCTAGAGGAGATCAGGAGGTAGATCAACTGGAACCTAGGGAAAGACAGAGATCACCCAGGTGGAGAGAGTTGACAGCTGAGTAGGAGGCCACACTAGCCAGCCATATGAGAGATCTACTGAGGGCACACCCTCCCACCTTTGATGGAGCTAGTAGAGGTCTAGAGGTAGAAACTCAGTTATTGGATTTAGGTAGGTGTTTCACCATGCATCCTTATGGTAGCAACACCAAAGCCAAATGTGCTATTTTGCATCTCTAAGGGTTTGCTTCGACTTGGTGGCTGTTGGAGGAGCAGAAGCTGCACTTGGACATTAGCACTGTCTCTTGGGAGTTGTTCTTAGAGGGATTTAGAGCCTGTTTTCTATCTGATCATTGGAGGCAGAATCACGCAGATGAGTTCCATGAGCTAAGGCAGATGGCCATGTTAGTTTAGCAATATGAGCACAGATTCTATGAGCTCAAGCAGTATGCGGGTATCAGGGATGACGAGTCTATGTTGGTGCGACATTTTATCAGGGGCCTGAATTCCTAGATTAGTGGAGGGGTTCGTGTATTCAAGTCTAAGTCTATGGAGGTAGCAGTGGAGAAATCCTAGTTAGTGGAGGAGAATTTGGCTATGGCACTCGGTGGGCATATAGGTGTGCATATTGGCAGTGCACCTTCTCCAGGTTTTGGTTCACGTGGTGGACATACTCAGGTATCAGGATCACATGCACCCTCAAAGGGTGGACGACAGTAGTACTCTCAGGCCAAACCAAAGAATTATCAGCCTTAGTAAGGTAATAGATTTCAGTCTAAGAAAGACTGGTCTTGGCAGCATAATAAGCGCAATCACTTTAATCAACTAGCTCAAAGTTCATAGTCCACAGTGAGCAGAGGTAGTTTCCAGTAGTTTAGTGCTTTCCAGGGTGGCAGTGGTTTTGGTAGAGGTGAAGGGTTCTTCTCTTGTGGCCAATAGGGCCATATTGCTAGATAGTGTCCTCAAAGGAGTACTTCAGGGTTTGGACATCGACTGGCGGCTTCAGAGCCAACAGTTGGTGATGCAGGCAAATCACACAGAGTCTTTGCAGTGGTGGATAACCATTAGGGTACCATGATGGAGACTTCTGGTTTCATGCAAGGTATTGGTTTTTCTATTCTTTTTGATTCTGGTGCATCTGATTCATTCATATCTCCTTCTCTGGTGGAGCGTTGTGGCTTAGTGGCAACAAAACAGGATGATAGGTGGCAGGTTGAGTTAGCTTCCAAGGCTAAGATTGCAATTGAGTCTCTAGTTCTCAGGTGTGAGTTGGGGATTGGCTCTCTATCTACTATTGTAGACCTTCGCATCCTACCCCTTGGTTCATATGATATAGTTTTGGGGATGGATTGGTTAGGGGCCCATCAGGTTGTGATCAATTGTCAGCATAAGTCTGTTAGATGTGTGGATGATTTTGGTGCAAAGGTGGAGATTGTAGGAGTTCAGAGACCTATTTCCCTACATATGATTTCCGCTATGCAGCTTAAGAGATGCATGCGTCAGGGATGTCATCTTTTTGTAGTTTCTGTTAGTGACTTGGAGATGGAGGAGAGTCGAGAGGCATCTCTTGAAGATCATCCTCTATTGAGGGAGTATGCTAATGTTTTTCCTTCTGAGATTCTCGGGATTCCACCTAAGTGTGACATTGACTTCAAGATTGATCTTGTTCCTGGTGCAAAGCCCATCTCACGAGCTCCATACAGAATGACCACTCAGGAGCTTAAGGAGCTCTGACTACAGTTGGAGGAGTTGTTAGCCAAGGGATTCATTTGACCTAGTGTCTCTCCTTGGGGAGCACCTGTGATCTTTGTGAAAAAGAAGGATGGATCTCTGCAACTGTGTATCGATTATCTTTAGCTCAATAAGGTGACAGTAAGAAATAGATACCCCTTGCCTCAGATCGATGATTTGTTTGATCAGATTAAGGGAGCCAAGGTGTTCTCTAAAATTGACCTTAAGTTAGGATATCATCAGTTGCAGATATTTGAGGTAGATATTCACAAAATGACATTTCGTACCCGTTATGGGCATTATGAGTTCACAGTAGTACCATTCGGGTCGACGAATGCACCTTCAGTTTTCATGAGCCTAATGAATGGTGTTTTTCGCACTTATCTCGATAGGTTTGTCCTTGTATTTCTAGATGATATATTGATCTATTCGAGGACTATGGAGGAGCATGAGGAGCATTTGCGTCAGGTGTTGCAGTGTCTGAGAGAAAATCAACTTTATGCTAATTTGTCGAAATGTGAATTCTTTCAGATAGAGGTGAAGTATGTGGGTCATGTCATCTCTGGAGAGGGTATTGCGATGGATCCTTCAAAGATCCATGCTATTATGGATTGGCCTACACCCACTAATGTTTCTGAGGTCCACAATTTTATGGGTTTGGCAGGCTACTATCATCATTTTGTTATGGGGTTTTCGAGGATTACTCATCCTATTACTTCTCTTCAGAGGAAAGGGAAGAAGTTTGTTTGGTCAGAGCAGTGTTAGGCATCTTTTCAAACCCTTAAGGAGTAGTTGACCAGTGCACCTATTTTAGTAGTTCCTGATCTTACTAGGTATTTTGTTCTTTGTACAGATGCTTCTTTGGAGGGTTTAGGAGTAGTTATGATGCAGGATGGTCGCGTGATTGCCTATGAGTCTCACAAACTCAAGGATCACGAATTGAACTATCCCACTCATGATCTAGAGTTAGCAGCAGTTGTGCATGCCTTGGTCAGTTGGAGGCATTTTCTCTTGGGGCATCAGTTTGAGCTGCATAGTGATCATCATATCTTGCAGTATATTTTCACACAACCAAACTTGAATGCGAGGCAAAGGCGTTGGATGGAGTTCTTTTACGAGTATGACTTTGAGGTCAAGTATATTCAAGGCAAAGAGAATGTGGTAGCAGATGCTCTTAGTCATCGGTGACATGAGATCTCAGCGGTCTCTCTCACAGTTGATTTGAGAGGTCAGATTCTCGTAGTACTTCCTACTGATAGTTGGTACCAGGAGGTGAAGTCTGAGATTGAGTTAGGTAGACCTTTAGAGGGTAGATTCTTCGGTTACTCTCTTGAGTTAGATGGTCTTTTGCGACATTTGGGTCGTATCTATGTTCCTAGTTATGAGGGTCTTCGTACCCTAGTGTTGTCAGAGGTGCATTGGGCACCTTATTCTACTCATCCAAGTGTCAAGAAGATGCATACGGATCTGCGTCTGCTATACTTTTGGAGTGGCATGAAGCGGGATATAGCTGATTTTGTGTCGAGGTGTCTTGAGTGTCAGAGGGTGAAGGCGGAGCATCACCACCCTGTAGGTCTTTTGTAGCCTCATTTGATTCCAGAGTGGAAGTGGGACATCATTTCAATAGACTTCATTGTTGGTTTTCTGGTATCCTCTTGTCAACATGATGCTATCATGGTCACTGTGGATAGGTTGACGAAGGTAGCTCACTTCTCTCCTGTCTATTCTTCTTACAATACTACTATGGTAGCTAGTGTTCATGGAGGACATCGTCAGACTTCATGGGATTCCTCATAGGATCATCTCTGATAGGGATCCAGTGGTCACTTCCACCCTTTGGACTTCTCTGCAGCATGCCTTGGGGACACAGCTGAACTTTAGTTTAACTTACCATCCTGAGATTGATGGGCAGATTGAGAGGGTTAAGCAGGTTCTCAAGGATATGCTTAGGATGTATGTGATGGATCAGTAGAGCCGTTGGGAGGACTACCTGTACCTGGTGGAGTTTGCTTATAATAACAGATATCACAATTCTATCGGCATGTCTCCATTTCAGGCTTTGTATGGTCACCCTTGTAGGACTCCTCTGAGTTGGGATCGTCTCGAGGATAGAGTCCTTCTTGGTCCAGATATGCTTAGAGATATGGAGCATCACATTGAGAGGATTAGAGAGCATTTGGTGACAGCTCAGGATAGACAGAAGAAGTATCTAGATGCTCATAGGATCGATCGATAGTTTTTAGTTAGAGATCGAGTGTTCTTGCGTGTGTGACCATGAAAGAGTCCGATCCATTATGAAAAGGGCTCTAAGCTAGCACCCCGCTTTGTTGGACCTTTTGAGGTGTTGGAGAGGATCGGTCCTATTGCTTATCATCTTGCTTTGCCACCCAGTCTTTCGCGCATCCATTGTGTGTTTCATGTTTCTGTACTTAGACCTTACTTTCTAGATATTGCTCATGTTCTTGATTGGATTGCTCTACAGGTAGAGGACGGGCAGCTAGCTTTGGAGCCAGTAGGCATTCTACAGTACAGGAGATGTGCTCTCAAGGGTAGAGATGTGGAGCAGGTTAGGGTCCAGTGGGATCCTATTGACAAGACTTCTGCTACCTAGGAGGATGCTTCCATGATGAGAGAGTTATACCTTTACTTATTTGCAGGCTTCCAAGAGTAAGCCAGACTCTAGGGGGAGCATATAATGCCCCCTCATTTTTGGCTTGTGATAGTTGCTAGTTTTACACTACCATTTTGGTAGTTCTTAGACAGTTGTTAGTTCTTCCATTGCATTTAGATAGTTCTGAGACATATGAGTTATTAGACCTATGGTTTATGCTTATTATGATCATGATAAAATATGTTTGACTATTATAGTTCTGACATGTGTTATGAGTTATGATGACATTATTGTTATTCTAGTTATGATGAGATGGACATGATTAGTGATGGTTTTATATTATCATGTTTTATGCTACTTATTGATATCTAATTTTAAATATAAATAGTTATCATTTTGTTTTAGAGCAGGGACGGTGTAGTACTACTCGGTTTGAGCACCCTACTACGTTGTGATTCTCTGATTGTGTGTGTGTTTGATATTTATGCAGTTGATTGTATACAACCTATTGTTCTTATGTAGGTTGCAAGTACTGAGCCTCGACTCCACCTGACTTAGTAGGTCTAAGTGGGCCCTACACCATGGATAATGTTGATGGAGATAACATGAGGTTTATCCCCTAGGTCAGTTCAACCTTCTGTTTGATGGTCGACATGTGGTTTGTAAATTTATTGTCAGGTCATTGTTAGGACAACCTGTGTGTATTCTTGTATGCGTAAATGATCTATAATATTATAATATTTCATTTTCATAAAATTTGTATATTCTTGGAGGAAGCTGATTAAGTAAATTGTAATGCAAAATCAAGTAACTATTCTTATGTTTGTAAATTTTATATGTGGGTCAAAGTTTTTAACTCATTATTATTTATATTTATGTATTGAATTTCTTCTTGGGGATTAATGTTAAGGCGTTTAGCTGCCATTTATGATTCCAGAGTGGGGAATCTCTGTGAATAGTAAAAATTTAAAAATTCTGGTGAAGAGGATTCGCAGGAGAGGATTTGGTGTGAGTGGGTATTTATGATGGAGGTTATTTTGTCCTCAGGGGGAATTTTTGGAATGCATGATTCAGAGGATTGTTTCAGAGGAAGGAGGAGAGAAGTTCAGAAGGAGGATTCAGGAGTTGGAAATTTCAGACCGACTATGTTTCCAAATGAGTTGTTTTGGTTGTAGTTAAGATCTCTGTAAAATGAATTCTCTGTGTGTATATTGAACTTTGCATCTTATTGATTTGTTAAATCAGCTAGATAGGGTCTTGTTCCTCAATGAATTTTTGTTTTCTCCAAAAGTTGTTAAAACCCTTTTATACTGCTACTTCTGCAATCAATTGTACCCTCACATCTAATGTTGTTCTTTTCATTCCTTTGGATATTGCTCTAAACCTCTCTGCAAAAATAATCTATTACTGATGGAAGGTGTAATTGAGTTGTAACCATCCTTCCTCTGGTTGCCAAGCACTCTTTTCGTGTCTCCCTCTCTGATGGTTCCCATGTTGCATGCTTTAATCAAATCCATTCTATTCACTTTTTTTGCAAGCACCTCAATCTTGTGTAAACCTCCTCTCGAAGCTACGTTGTTTGCTTTTTCTTTGAGGAACACCATAAGAAATTCAAGCTCAGCCACATGGCAGTTTGGTTGCCTCATCCTTCTGAAACTCAATGTCGTTATGGTCGATTTTCTGTTAATATGTCTATAACTTCTTCTTTTTCCACATGAGGATCAACTTTCTTGGCCCATAGTCAACTTTTCTTTTGAGACAAGCTTTATTTCGGTCCCAAACCCTCGACCTTTTTTTTAAGTGGCCTGGTGATATTTCTGTGTGACCCTTGCACTTCAAATCTAAACCTTATTCCTGTGTTGTATCTACACTCGATCGGTTCTCCAAGGAGCGACTTGATCTTTCCTGTTAATCATTCTTGTTGCTAGCATCTGTTTTGGTCTGCACATGTGTTCTTTCCACACCCACACAGGTCAGGAGGATTTCGTTCTTGTTTTTGCCATTATATTATCAGCATAGTTACTGTTGAGTGACGCCATTCTATTGATCTAGTTATGCACTTGCTTGGAAGTTTCTAAAAGTTCCTTAGCAATTTGAGTTGTGCTTACCCCACGATCACTACATCCTTTAACTGCATCTTTGGAGACATTCTACCGCATTGGTTACATTCCTTGACTATGCTCTACACTCTGCTTCCATGCCTAGCAGGGCCGTTACAACTACACCGTCGGTCAAAACTTCTCCTTAATTTCTGCATAGATGGATGCCCTTGGAGACTAGCGCTGTGCTTGAGATTTTATTATGTATTTACTTGATTCCACTAGAGCATAATATCTTTCCTCAAACTTAGAAATCATTATAGTTTATGCGTGCTTACAGTGCAGTCGTCTTATGAATAGAACACATATAGCAGTTTTATTATGATTTCATACTATTTTTGATGTGAGTCATGTTTAGAAGGCCGTAAGGTCATTATTATAATCTTGCCTTTTGGTTTAGGTTGTAGAATCATCATAGGATCTATGATGTAGTCAATAATGATGAACTCATCGTTAGTAGGAAAATGCATTATTTTTCATTCATAAAATAGTACTTCCTTTTCCTTACGCATGTCTCTAAGCCAAAATTATTAGAAAATGAAGTTAGTAGTTTACCGTGGCATAAGGTTTATTCTAACTTGATCCTCTTTTACTATGTTATGGGATAGATTAGATTCTAGTGAATTAAACTTTATTGTATGCTTAGTCTCCTATTTACTTTGTAGAATAAGGTAGTATTAATACTTAGAGTTATAACTCATTCTTCAGTGAAAGTGTAGTGTTATATTGGAAGAAGTCTTTTATGCGAATCCAACTTAGGTCAAGCCTAGTAGAGAGTTAGTAACGTAAGTTCCCTTTCATTAATGCTTGTTGACTCTGTGAGATCTTAGGACTCTAGGAAATCGTTTGAGATAGTTATAAACTTAAAAGTCTTGTTTTCTCTCTTATTTCGAACAAAAATTGTAACTTTACCTATGCATGGAATAATGCCTATTTGAGACTTTGTATTTTCTTTTAGAATGATCTTTTATTTTTAAACAATAGGTATTTAAATAGGTTTTGAATGCTTCTATGTAATTGTATTTCGATAATTGGAGACTGTAAACACTTAGATGTATAACCCTTGTGTAGTAAGTGTTGTTCTTGTCATTACTAGTGTATTGTTAATGATTGTATAGTTAATAATTAGTTTATTCGTGCAAGTTGTTGATACAGAGTCACTTAATATTGATGATTACAATTACGAACAAAATAAATATGGTTTGGAATAGAATACTATCATCTTATTTGTTCATTAGTCCGATCCTTATAGCCTTTTTATTTATGTTGTGGAAGATTAGTAGCTTGTTGGATAAGGTAATGCAAGTTTAGGCCACGATGTGAATTTCTTTCCTTTAGTTGTTGTTTACCTTATGGTATAAAATAGTTAGCTGGGCATGGCTTGTTTTAATTGTTGAAGTGATGTTCAAGATGTTGTATGTCTGCATTTTTGGTTGTAATCCATGAAAATGAGGAAGCTTTACTTGTCATAATATTGGTATTGAGTTATTTTTCTTTTCCTCCTTTATCTTTGTTGGTCTTAAATTGTTTTGGTATAAAGCAAGGTTAAGGTCATTTAAACCTAGTTCCCATATCGAGAAGGTACTGTTGTAACATGGTAAGGAATTTGAATTACCAACTCCAGAGGCTTCACTGCTTGGGTTTTCACTTGTTATTTGTATCAATCTGTTTCATGATGTATTGTTTGAGTTTTGAGGGGGACAAGGGGACCTATATTATTGTGGTCAAGTGAATGGCATATGTATTGAATTGGAATCTATTGTAACCCTTGTCCTTGCGTATTTTGGTTTTGGGATGATTGGTCAGCGATTGCTAGGAGAGTGGCTTTCATGGTAGGGCCAGTGCCAGAGAGGCCACCTGGGTAACCCCATGGAAGTTGTAAGTAAGTGATATAACTTATTTACGAGGGTTGGGGTAGTAAATCACATAACAAGATAAGTAAGATACCTCACCCATGCCTTGAGTGCTCTTGCAGGCTAAGGATGGGATGAGAAGGCCTGGTTGGCAAGGCTGACCTCCTTGTCTCCATGAGAGGACATGTCGGCTCCGCATGTGTCACCCTATGGGACCGATGCCTAGAGAGAGGTTGCCAGGGTAACCATAGATGGGGGCCGGCTTCTAGTGAGAGATAGCCTGGGTAACCCATGCTAGGACCATGCGATGAGACTCTCCTTATCGCAGTCCATTTACTTCCTCTTTATCTTTGTTGTTACCTCTGGAGTGCAGACTTGTCTTCATGGTTGAACTTAGCTTGATGTTTTGATTTGTCTTGTTTTGGTGAGTACTGTCATGTGTGTGCAGTCTTGTTATCCTATTTTGTCTGCATGGAGTCTGGATCTTGTTATTGTGTTCATGGTTCTAACCTTGACCTAGTGGAACCTCATTGTTATCTCCTACCTCGGTGGGGTGGACCTCAGGGTTCCACATGGTTGGGAGGTAGAGCTATCCTTTGGTCTTCTTGGATGTTTGGTTCGAGATTAGAGAAGAAGTGCTCCAGTTCGAGTTTGCTTTTCATCTTCAAGTTGTAGTATACATTCATAATTGTACTATTGTAAACTGATGTAATTGGTCTTGTAGCCTTGTTTTGAAATTTGTAATCATTCATCTTTGTTAATGTATAATGTATTATTCTTCTGTTGCATTGAGATGCAGATCACTTATATGGTTTTAATTTTATCTGATTCAGTTATGTTCCCTAGAAGTGTTAGCTGTTCATTTCATTTAATGTTGTTATTAGTACAGTTATATTTAATGTATAATGCATTTCCTTGTTTTAAAAAAAAAAATTGTATTATTGTCACTTGTTAGTCTAGCACTCTATGGTTGCATGGCAGGGCATCATAGAGCCAAGAACTATAGGTTTATTGTGTAGACTTTATTTCTGTGGATTTGAATAAATTTTGTAATTTGTTGCAATTAGATATATTGTGAAAATTCCCCTTTGAATAAAGAACACTGGTTTGTGAAATTTATGGAGTAGTTTGCATACTAAATTGTGTTGTAAGTTTGCTTGAGAGCAAAGATCCTCTGCACATGGTGAGTTGAGTAATTTGTGAGAGGTGTGGGTACTGTATGCTTGTGAGAAAGTATTGTCTTACATCATATGATAGGAGTCTAAGTTCACTTTGCTTAAATGATATGGATTTGTGGGTTTGTGAGTATGTGAGAAAGTTTCTTTTCATCAAATGGTATCAGAGCTTGTGTTTGAAGATGTGTTGCTATGAATTTGGTATCAGAGCTTGGATGTGTTTTGATTTGGCTGCATGATTGGGTGGTTTGATAAGACCCCTTGGTCATGAATGCACCAAATGGTATCAGAGCGCAAAAGATTTGGGTGGTGAAAATTAGTTATGTTTATTGATATTTGGGAAAGTAAGTGTCTTGTAGATTGACAGGCTGTTGAAGAGCCTAGGTTCCAAAAGACTGGGTAGAGGATAGGGGAAGAAGGCCCTAGGCAAGGTATCACGAAGAAGATTGTGAAAAAGTTAAAGGATATGGAAATGCAGTAGCAAATTCAGAAAGGAAGCATGAAGACAAATAAGAAAGAAAGTCCCAGAGAGAACCAAATGAAATCTAAGAAGGCAAGACAAAATGTAGAATTTGATAGAGAATTTTTAGAGTTGAGAAGAGATTCAAAGGTAGTGAGGCAATGGCTGGAAGAAAGAAGTCAAGAAAATGCTTGGTTGTAGCCAATGAGAAAGAAAGTGAAATGGCCAGTGAAGATGATTATGGAAAAGAGAGAAAGGCAAAAGAATACTGCATTGAGAAGAGAAGATGAAAACATAGGAGGAACATACCAAAGTTGGAACAGCAGAAAGTTGCCAAGTGAGCAACATGGACTAGAAGAGGTCAAGCAAGTTCTTGAAGAGTACTTGAAAGGAAATAAGGAAGAGGTGCAAAAAGAAGTACTCAAAAGGAGAAGTAAAGAAGAGAGGAGAGTGTCCATGAAGGAGGCACTTATAGAGACATTTTGGTCTCTGATTTTATTTGCTAACATTATGTTTGAAGATGTGTATACAGGTATGAGGAATGCGATAAGGAAGATCAAGGATGAGACCTTGAAGTGCTGAAAGATGGGGCAAGAATAGTGTTAGTGCCCAAATCGGCAGAGGGTTTGCTAGCTCCAATGCACGGGCAGATTCAGCCAACAGATACAGGAGGTTGCGTGAGCTACCTCCCCTTCACTTCTGGTTCTACCGCACCAAGGGGAGTATCTCTATAGCTAAAGGTTTTTCTTTGACGCACCCAATGATAGAAGGATTTAGCTTTTCAATAACAGGCAGAATACTCTCATGTTTGGACCAAGATTTTCATGATAGGTCACAAGTTTGGCAATATTCTTGGACATATTTAACTAGTTGGAAACGAGAGTATGCAGGGTTCCTATTCCTACTCCTACAACTAACAGGTTGGAAAAATAGAATGATTTGTATTAATGTTTGGATACAAGACAGGGGGTTTTGGATCATAACTACTAATCTTAGAAGAAGACCAGTGCCTATCTTAGGGCAAAGAGTCAATTAGACATATACAAGAGAGTGGCTTGCAACTGGCATTCAAATTCAAGGGGTTAGGATTGGTGTTTGCCTTACAAACACCACCCAGGGATAAGTATTTAACTATCTCTACTTACATACATCCCAGCTGACATACAATCTTCTCCATACTCAACCTAAAACAATTTAATCCACTCCTTGAATGGAAGTTAGAGATTAAGCATGTGATACAGAAATCTATACCCTAGAATCTGAGAAACTCTTAGCAACCAGATTCAAAAGAAGAGAATGCATACAACACATGGAGATAGATAGATAAACACATGCAATGAAGCATTTTTCATATAAAATGACAAGAAACTGAACATATGTGCAAGGTGCATTCAAATGCAACTCATAAACTCCAAAAGAGATAAAACAACCAAGAAAATGCTCTGTCTTTCATTATTTTTCCCCCAAAAATGCCCAAGTCTTCAATAACCTAATGAGTAACACAGCTTGCATTTTATAGTAAGACTGTGCACTCAGCAAAAATTACAAGGCATTTCAAAATTTGCCAAATACAGCGCACCACAAAATGGTGCTAAAAAATATTGAATGCATCATGAGAAATAGAGGAAGAGAGTAGGTAGAATGGGGATTCATGCAGCCGACTGAAGATTTTCCTCATGAAGAAGGTAGCTGGACTGTCTATTTGACCCATACCTCTACACTTTAGCCATTAATGACAAACCAATCCACAGCCTCTTGGAAATGTAGTAGCTGCATGCTTAGAAATTTTCCCACCTGGAATGTGACTGTGGATGCATAGGAAAATCCTTCACTAAATTTTTAAAACATGGTCGTTGATCTTCCTCCTATCGTTGAGATCAATGGCATCAAAACACTCTGAAAAGTCACCCACCAATGATATCATGCCACGTCAGTACCTTATACATCCATCGCTGACTTTTTTGCCATCCATTTTGCCCTTTTTGCCCTTATATATGCAGTTGAAAGTGAGATTGTATATACATACAATCACTTACATACAAGGCGGATCCCAAGACACTATAGAACAAATTTGAACCTGCATTCGCATCTGGGACTTGTATGTATATCCCCTTGCACATTGGCACATACAACATGATACATACAAGCCACAGACTTCAAATTATGATGAAGCATATCGCAATCACCTTGAAGTCCAACTTGTACCTAAACCTTTGCATCTTCATTTTGTATACGTAAACATACAATCGCAATATACATTCAACAGACCCCAGGCATTTGTCCATCAAATTTGAAAAAGTTTCAAATCCGGGCCTTGTATCTCCTTTTGTTTGTATATCAGCATATACAATGCCATATACATGCAAGCCGCAGACGCTAGCCATCTTATCAATCAAATCGCAACAATTTTCAAGTCTGGCTTGCACTTTACTCTTGCATCCTTTGAATGTATATCAGCATGTACAACACAGACATACAAGCAAATCATACATACAAGCAGCAGACTTTATCCCTTATCAACTGAATTACATGTTCATTCTAGATTCTAGCTTGTATATTAGGAAAGTATATTTGAACATACAATCGCAAATATACAAGCGATGGGCCCTAGCTTCGTAACCTATCTTGTATGTGTCTTCTTGTATATCGCCGCCGATGCATCTAACCAACATACAATCCACCTTGTATGTTCATGGGCCCCACCCTTTATATGTCAGCCCCTTGCAAATTTCCTTCACATTTGCCTTGTACATTTTGTTTTGTATTCGAGATACAAACCCCTTTGTATGTGAGGTGGACCCTGTTGGTTCCCAAAAATGCAGGTTGCTAACCCTAAGAGGATGCCAGACTCTATGTTTGGATTTGCAACGTTTTTGGACCAATTGACAGAGTTATCAACTCCCTACACTTCAGGTCCTGCAAACCTAGGCGGGTGTACCTTTGTAACTAAAGCAGACTTAACACTATATGACTTGATTGGATTAGTAAATCTATCACAATGGCATAAAATGTAATAGATGCAAGCTTCTAAACTACTCCTACTCCTAATACTAAGATTTGAGATGTAATTGTTTGAATGAGATTTTATGGAATCCTAAAATGGAATTGGTATGACCAGTGCCTATTTCTGTTGGGCTAATGGAGTCAAGGTGTATATGATATATGATTTACTTATAGGTTACATTCCTAATTATTTGGCACATGTGTTTGTTTATAGCTTGTATAAACGTGCAAGAATGTGACTGACAAACTCTACTTAGTGATCCACTCGAATCTTACCAGGTTACTGTGACTTATTGAAAGGATTTTTTTAATCCTTGCTTGAAGGAACCGATCAAAAGAATCACACAATGACAGCAAATGTGTATTGACAAATGGAATTGATGCTCAATTTGAATAACAAGACAATATCGAGTTGGAGACAGTATGGCAATCTTGACAATTATAGGGCTGCTCTTACCTATCCAAATGCTACCTCCAAGTTACTGTAATCAATCAAAAGGATTTTATATCTGTAATGGAAACCAATTAATTTGATTACACGAAAACAACAAGTGTGTCTCGATGAAACTGAAATATCAACTTGGAAACTCAGGTTCAAATAACAAAGAAATAACAGTATGGAGACAACCAAATAATTGCTCAGCTCAACAAACAATAGACACCAATATTAAATCATTTATTCATACATTTTCTCCACTATACAGTTTCGAAAGATTTTACAATGTACAACATAATATTTTGTTTTGGCAACTCGTCAATCCATCCAGTTATCTAACTGATGTTTTTCCTAATCTACTCTTGATCCTAATCTACTGATGATGTTCCTCTGTCCTCCTTTGATTTCACCTTTATACATACTGTGTATTTTAGGGTTGTGACCCTTCGCTTACCGTCCTGTGCGTCTCTTCATTTCCGTGAAGGACAACAATTTTTATTAACGCAAAATATTAGCCTCCGGCCCTTTAAAATTCAATTATTTCTCTTCATCTTTGTTAGGGTTTACTTTCATGTATCTTGATTCTTTATTTAATTAATCTTCCTGGGACTTGTATTCTCACGAAAATAATTTTCCAATATGACTATGATTGTTTGTTATATCCTCTTGCGCATATTTTCTCCCACTGGAAAAATATATTTTACCCTTCGAGTAAGAAACAATTTCTGCTCATGAAATCTTGTTTTTAACAACCTTGTGAAAATATTTTACATCCTTTAGTGAAAATATCTTATCTCCTACAACTTCCTCGGTGAAATATTTTGCATAAAATGTTCTCCAGTAAAATAATTACTTCGCTTGTGAATTTCTTGGTGAAAATGTTTTCTCACCTTTTGCATATACTTCCTCAAAATATTTTTAGGTAAAGTAATTACCTATCTCGTGAATTCGTTGGAAAATATTTTCTTTCATCCTTATAACCCCTTTGGTAAACTATTTCATATTGCATTTTAATATTTTACCTCGGGCATGCAGCTCACATTTAAAATACTTACCACTTTTAATTAAATGACATTTCTCCCCAAAGAGGCATCCATCGGTATGAGGCATAAACTCGGTGTGTTTTAAAAATTTCTCTCCGATTTGCTTGGTCTTGCCGATGAGATTTTCATGGTGCAGTGACTTTAATAATATTTTTTATTGTCTTGCATAAACTCATTTTTTAAGTGAAAATATTTTCATGGGCCATTATACACATTTACACAAAATCTTCAATTAACGGCTTTGTGAAAATATTTCCCATCTTTATTTCAAAAATATTCTACATATTTCTCCTTGCTTCCATATCTCCTTTTCCATTGTTTTACCTCATTACTTTATTTACATAATACTTGGGCCCACAACATCGGTGTGACACATCAAATCGGTATGATTTACAATTTTTACTCCGATTCATTTTCTTCTGCCGATGTATTTTTATGCCTTGATTTTTATTTAGCATTTTACACATTCATATGTTAAGGTTATAACCTTTCTGATGCATCCCTTTATTTAATCAACTATCTTTATTTTGATTAAATTAATTTCAACCTTTCTAAGCTTTGTATTCCCGTGCAAGATAATTTAATAATAATTATTTCCATCTTTGGCTGACAATCTTCACGCTTTCATTTATTCGTGTGCTTTTTCACCTTCACTGGGCTAGAATAATCATTTGTGTGAAAATAATTACTCCTTATGGTTTTACTGGCCATCTTATGCATTCTCACATAAAAATATTATTTAGGTAAAATAATTACCTATTTGATGAACTTCTCTAGAAAAGTATTTTTCTTCTGAGTAGAAAATATTTTGAATAAATTCTCACCTTATAACTCCTTCCATGAAAATAGGATATTTATTTGCACCTTTTGTAAATATTTATTCTCCTTTGAATAAACCTTTCATCTCATGGGACTCCATCGGCAAGACTTGTTAGATCGGTGTGACTTGAGATTTTCACTCCGATGGTATATCTCTTGCCGATGAGTTTTCCATCGGTGAGACCTATATGATGTCTTGCCGATGAAAATTTTTTTTATAGCTTTTGTTCATCAGTGAGACTTTTGCTGAAACTGTGTCCATTGTAGCAAATTGTTATATCACGAAAAAGGATAAAAAGTATTCCCAGTTCTTTTAATTCCATTTCACACACCTTGCATGGTGATCAAAATAGGCCAACTAGCCTTCGGAATTAGCCTGAAAAACTAATCAAAACTTTTCCCGGAGCCACAAAAATACACCAACATGTTGAATTGTGATAGGGGAGTATGGTTGTCAGACGGATTGGCATGAAGTTATTGGGATTAAAAGCTGCTCGCAATCAAAGTAGCTCACTCAGCGTGTTTTGCACCTGTTTTAAACTCAACTGAAACCTATTATTTTGCCTCTTTGGAAAAATATCAAATCTGATATTGAGAAGCTGCCGTCCTGGGGATTAGTTCATTTAGGCCACATGAACATGTGTGCAAAAGGATTTTTCATCATTCCTCTTCCTTCATAAGATATCGGGTGTCAAAGTTGACCTTTCTGAAGCTGCCTGGGAATGCAGTCACAGAACTGTGTAAAATCCATTTGGATTTGCTTTTGAAAAAATATCAAACGAAGTGCTGGGACCTTGAGAATTGGCATGTGAGCACATTAACATGGGAAGAATTTGAGACATCAATTATTTTTTTATGAACACGACCCGATTGTTAGATATTACCTTCCAAATTAACCTCCTTGAAAACTACCCCTGTCAAAACCTGATTCGAACTCACCACTTGCAATTTTAAAAACCCATTAAATCTCTTCCTGGGAACTTGTAACTGGAAAGTTGAGTTCATTTAGGCTTGATGAGTGCATGTGTAAGAGGATTCTTCTCCATCCATCTTCTGTCATGAAATGTTAAGGGCCAAAGTTGACCTCTCTGCAACTTTCTTGAAACACAGATATGGCAACTGAACTTTTTACATTTGCTTTTGATTTTGAAAAAATAGCAAACGAGATGTTGGGGTCCCATAAACTGGCATGAAAGTACATTATCATGAGGGGAATACAGAACACTAATTAGTTTGTTAGGATCATCATTTAGCTGCTAGATATCAACTTCCAAAGTTGGCCTCTCGGGCTGATTTCACATTGTGCAAGTAACAAACCTTATCAAAACCCTCCAACTTGGTTCTTCAAAACCTAGTCAAAATTGATCGTAGGAAGCTGAAATCAGGTGTGCTCACTTACATATGGCAGACAAACATGTTTATGAAATAATTTTGTATGAAGACGAACTGGCTCCGAATTATAATGCTTCAAAGTAGGCCATTTGAGCATATTGTGCAGGTGTATCTATGAGTGTTGAAATTGAATTTTTCATATGGGAACCTAAAATCTTGCAAAAATTGGTATGAAATTTTAGGTCCCAACAGTGGCTCTGTCTGGGGATGTATGCCCCCTGCGGGCATAGCAAGATCCCAGATTTCTGGGGAGCAGACCAACGCCTTCTTCATTGGGTAACAGAGTCTACTTTTTGCCCCAATGATATGGTCAAAAGACCATATTAGAAAAGAAAATCCATGTCTTTCCCCTATCAAAAACCTTGTTCTGATCATGTTGTAATGATACCCCATCTGCTTGACTAAATCTGTTCATATAGTTCAGTAATGCATCATAATTTATGCTGCAAGTGTGTTCTGTATTATTCGGTATCTGGAAGTCAGGCATAGTCTGAACACCTTCATCATTGCATGACATAAGGAAGTCATGATTATCAAACCTTGTAGGATGTCTTATTTTATCATATCTATTGTTATTCACCAAATGTTGGTTTTTTAATTGAATTGGAAAATGGAATAAATCAAGCTGCTTCTGACAAATGCTATAATCAATGTTGATTCCAACATAAAACACCGTATCTTCTACCTTATCGCATCCATCTTCCCCACATGCTTGAGAGTCAATAATCTGCCAATCATACATACAGGAATCATCAACCTCCTCTGGTTCAATGGACATCTTTATCTCTAGATCAGTATTACAAGAGAACTCATGACCACTATCTATCTCTTCTTTGCAAAAATGTGACTTGGGGAATACGACCTCATATATTTCATCATCTTTATCATGTTGAATGGATTCACTGTCAAAAGATATATGTGCTGGACACAGTATTTGGGAATCATCTTTATGTACATATCTTTGATATTCTTTGGTGAGTAATTCTGAAATATGCTCACTGTCAAGTGAGCATGTTTCTTCATCAACCCTCTTACTGAAATTTTCATCATTCTTTTCATCACTACTATAATGCTCAACATTCGATGTACATACTGCATCAACATGATCATTTATAGATTCTTCATCAGAATGTACACCTCCCTGACTGTCTGAATACCTTTCATCCTCTTCATCTTCTTGTGATATATCATCATACAATGGCTCTGAACAGCCTTGAAGATTATCTTGATCAAGATTTTGAAAATATTCACCCTGGTTATCTAAAAAGACTTCATCCTCAGGATAGCATGGGTTTGGAAACACTTGGAGTTCATGTTCTGGTATACCCATCTTTTGAAAACAATATTCTTCTTCCCCCTGACACTTCTGATTCATATATTGCGGTGGGTGGGCTGGGATAAAATTTGTCTGATATGGAGGGTGATAATAAACATTTTGTTGGGTGGGTTGATGAGAGTGCAAATTCTGATGTGACATATGTAGATGATGATATTGTGGAGCATATTGCTGTCCAGGTGGTGGATAGTATTCATTTTCTTGGTATGTTGCTAGTCCATCATTTTCTTCATATTCAATATCATCAGATTCAATATTGATAATATCCTCAGGCCTTGTCCTTTCTATGCTATGAATCAATTGAACCACTTGGTCTAGAGTAACTGGCTTTAATGATTCAGGCCAATTAGTTGACATAGGCACATAAGCAAGCATGAACATTTTAATGAATAAGGATTTCCTAGGTTTGAGATGAAAAGGAATTTGTTCATAGATATCCGCCAACCTGATGAACAACTCATATCCAGATTCTCCTTCATGTTTCCTTATTTCAAAGAATGCATCTAAAGGGGGTATGTTATATTTTTTCATATTTCATCAATTTTATTTTCAGAGTCGCCACCTCTTGTGAGAAGAGGAAAATTTCATCTTTCTGGGTTCTTGCCAGTAGAGTCTACCAATCTATATTTGAACTTTGTGTAGAATCGCCACCTCTATTTAGAGGACTAATCAATTTTTCTATGTTTTTCCTTCCACCAGCAGAGTTATGCCTTTTAATTTTCTGACTCTAATAACATGGTCTACTACCAGGTTTCTCTATGTGTTCTCCCCAGTAGAGTCGCCATTTGTTGGTTCCCAAAAATGCAGGTTGCTAACCCTAAGAGGATGCCAGACTCTATGTTTGGATTTGCAACGTTTTTGGACCAATTGACAGAGTTATCAACTCCCTACACTTCAGGTCCTGCAAACCTAGGCGGGTGTACCTTTGTAACTAAAGCAGACTTAACACTATATGACTTGATTGGATTAGTAAATCTATCACAATGGCATAAAATGTAATAGATGCAAGCTTCTAAACTACTCCTACTCCTAATACTAAGATTTGAGATGTAATTGTTTGAATGAGATTTTATGGAATCCTAAAATGGAATTGGTATGACCAGTGCCTATTTCTGTTGGGCTAATGGAGTCAAGGTGTATATGATATATGATTTACTTATAGGTTACATTCCTAATTATTTGGCACATGTGTTTGTTTATAGCTTGTATAAACGTGCAAGAATGTGACTGACAAACTCTACTTAGTGATCCACTCGAATCTTACCAGGTTACTGTGACTTATTGAAAGGATTTTTTTAATCCTTGCTTGAAGGAACCGATCAAAAGAATCACACAATGACAGCAAATGTGTATTGACAAATGGAATTGATGCTCAATTTGAATAACAAGACAATATCGAGTTGGAGACAGTATGGCAATCTTGACAATTATAGGGCTGCTCTTACCTATCCAAATGCTACCTCCAAGTTACTGTAATCAATCAAAAGGATTTTATATCTGTAATGGAAACCAATTAATTTGATTACACGAAAACAACAAGTGTGTCTCGATGAAACTGAAATATCAACTTGGAAACTCAGGTTCAAATAACAAAGAAATAACAGTATGGAGACAACCAAATAATTGCTCAGCTCAACAAACAATAGACACCAATATTAAATCATTTATTCATACATTTTCTCCACTATACAGTTTCGAAAGATTTTACAATGTACAACATAATATTTTGTTTTGGCAACTCGTCAATCCATCCAGTTATCTAACTGATGTTTTTCCTAATCTACTCTTGATCCTAATCTACTGATGATGTTCCTCTGTCCTCCTTTGATTTCACCTTTATACATACTGTGTATTTTAGGGTTGTGACCCTTCGCTTACCGTCCTGTGCGTCTCTTCATTTCCGTGAAGGACAACAATTTTTATTAACGCAAAATATTAGCCTCCGGCCCTTTAAAATTCAATTATTTCTCTTCATCTTTGTTAGGGTTTACTTTCATGTATCTTGATTCTTTATTTAATTAATCTTCCTGGGACTTGTATTCTCACGAAAATAATTTTCCAATATGACTATGATTGTTTGTTATATCCTCTTGCGCATATTTTCTCCCACTGGAAAAATATATTTTACCCTTCGAGTAAGAAACAATTTCTGCTCATGAAATCTTGTTTTTAACAACCTTGTGAAAATATTTTACATCCTTTAGTGAAAATATCTTATCTCCTACAACTTCCTCGGTGAAATATTTTGCATAAAATGTTCTCCAGTAAAATAATTACTTCGCTTGTGAATTTCTTGGTGAAAATGTTTTCTCACCTTTTGCATATACTTCCTCAAAATATTTTTAGGTAAAGTAATTACCTATCTCGTGAATTCGTTGGAAAATATTTTCTTTCATCCTTATAACCCCTTTGGTAAACTATTTCATATTGCATTTTAATATTTTACCTCGGGCATGCAGCTCACATTTAAAATACTTACCACTTTTAATTAAATGACATTTCTCCCCAAAGAGGCATCCATCGGTATGAGGCATAAACTCGGTGTGTTTTAAAAATTTCTCTCCGATTTGCTTGGTCTTGCCGATGAGATTTTCATGGTGCAGTGACTTTAATAATATTTTTTATTGTCTTGCATAAACTCATTTTTTAAGTGAAAATATTTTCATGGGCCATTATACACATTTACACAAAATCTTCAATTAACGGCTTTGTGAAAATATTTCCCATCTTTATTTCAAAAATATTCTACATATTTCTCCTTGCTTCCATATCTCCTTTTCCATTGTTTTACCTCATTACTTTATTTACATAATACTTGGGCCCACAACATCGGTGTGACACATCAAATCGGTATGATTTACAATTTTTACTCCGATTCATTTTCTTCTGCCGATGTATTTTTATGCCTTGATTTTTATTTAGCATTTTACACATTCATATGTTAAGGTTATAACCTTTCTGATGCATCCCTTTATTTAATCAACTATCTTTATTTTGATTAAATTAATTTCAACCTTTCTAAGCTTTGTATTCCCGTGCAAGATAATTTAATAATAATTATTTCCATCTTTGGCTGACAATCTTCACGCTTTCATTTATTCGTGTGCTTTTTCACCTTCACTGGGCTAGAATAATCATTTGTGTGAAAATAATTACTCCTTATGGTTTTACTGGCCATCTTATGCATTCTCACATAAAAATATTATTTAGGTAAAATAATTACCTATTTGATGAACTTCTCTAGAAAAGTATTTTTCTTCTGAGTAGAAAATATTTTGAATAAATTCTCACCTTATAACTCCTTCCATGAAAATAGGATATTTATTTGCACCTTTTGTAAATATTTATTCTCCTTTGAATAAACCTTTCATCTCATGGGACTCCATCGGCAAGACTTGTTAGATCGGTGTGACTTGAGATTTTCACTCCGATGGTATATCTCTTGCCGATGAGTTTTCCATCGGTGAGACCTATATGATGTCTTGCCGATGAAAATTTTTTTTATAGCTTTTGTTCATCAGTGAGACTTTTGCTGAAACTGTGTCCATTGTAGCAAATTGTTATATCACGAAAAAGGATAAAAAGTATTCCCAGTTCTTTTAATTCCATTTCACACACCTTGCATGGTGATCAAAATAGGCCAACTAGCCTTCGGAATTAGCCTGAAAAACTAATCAAAACTTTTCCCGGAGCCACAAAAATACACCAACATGTTGAATTGTGATAGGGGAGTATGGTTGTCAGACGGATTGGCATGAAGTTATTGGGATTAAAAGCTGCTCGCAATCAAAGTAGCTCACTCAGCGTGTTTTGCACCTGTTTTAAACTCAACTGAAACCTATTATTTTGCCTCTTTGGAAAAATATCAAATCTGATATTGAGAAGCTGCCGTCCTGGGGATTAGTTCATTTAGGCCACATGAACATGTGTGCAAAAGGATTTTTCATCATTCCTCTTCCTTCATAAGATATCGGGTGTCAAAGTTGACCTTTCTGAAGCTGCCTGGGAATGCAGTCACAGAACTGTGTAAAATCCATTTGGATTTGCTTTTGAAAAAATATCAAACGAAGTGCTGGGACCTTGAGAATTGGCATGTGAGCACATTAACATGGGAAGAATTTGAGACATCAATTATTTTTTTATGAACACGACCCGATTGTTAGATATTACCTTCCAAATTAACCTCCTTGAAAACTACCCCTGTCAAAACCTGATTCGAACTCACCACTTGCAATTTTAAAAACCCATTAAATCTCTTCCTGGGAACTTGTAACTGGAAAGTTGAGTTCATTTAGGCTTGATGAGTGCATGTGTAAGAGGATTCTTCTCCATCCATCTTCTGTCATGAAATGTTAAGGGCCAAAGTTGACCTCTCTGCAACTTTCTTGAAACACAGATATGGCAACTGAACTTTTTACATTTGCTTTTGATTTTGAAAAAATAGCAAACGAGATGTTGGGGTCCCATAAACTGGCATGAAAGTACATTATCATGAGGGGAATACAGAACACTAATTAGTTTGTTAGGATCATCATTTAGCTGCTAGATATCAACTTCCAAAGTTGGCCTCTCGGGCTGATTTCACATTGTGCAAGTAACAAACCTTATCAAAACCCTCCAACTTGGTTCTTCAAAACCTAGTCAAAATTGATCGTAGGAAGCTGAAATCAGGTGTGCTCACTTACATATGGCAGACAAACATGTTTATGAAATAATTTTGTATGAAGACGAACTGGCTCCGAATTATAATGCTTCAAAGTAGGCCATTTGAGCATATTGTGCAGGTGTATCTATGAGTGTTGAAATTGAATTTTTCATATGGGAACCTAAAATCTTGCAAAAATTGGTATGAAATTTTAGGTCCCAACAGACCCCACCAAATGTTTCTCTGCCACCTTGTATAATGCCAAACATACAAGACCATTTATACATTGCACTGTAGCAAATGCATGTTCGCTCCTTTGTATGTAGCCGTTGCATGTTCAAACATACAACACAAATATGCATGCAAACCTGATATACATTTAGGGAATATTCCTAGAATCTGCGACAGATTCTGCAATGTATATGCACCTTTTTTGGACTCAATATGCATTTAGAAATGCATATAACTGATTTTTCACCATTTTGAAGGCTGATTGAACATACAAACTGACTTGTATGCCCGAATGTGCATTTGAACCTGCACCTATATACAAATGGCCTTGTATATACAAAGTGACATGCATACAACAGATTTTTTGCACTTTTCAACTGCAAAGGCCAAAAGACTTAGTATTTTTTGGATTTTTTGGGAAGGTACCTGCATATTTAAATGCTTGAAACCTGAATATTTATGTAGGCACTAACATTGGCTCTGTCTGGGGACACATGCCTCTTGCAGGCATGGGGAGAACCATAGATCTCTGGGATGCAGACCAGTCCCGTATCCATTGGGCAATAGAGTCGAAGCTGCACCAACTTGCATCACAAATTACACTATTAAAATTTACTTGGTGGCCTAGGGCCACCAAAAAGGAAAAACCAGAATTTTCCTTTGTCAAATATCTGATTTTCTTTTGATTTCTTTAAATGAAGCCTGAAAACATTTTGTTTTTTGCAGTAGCCAGCGTTGCAATTAATTATGCTGCTGCCCATTTCTTTTTCTTTGACAAATCTACAACAAGATTGATCAGCATACATTATCATCACTTGTAGAGTGTCATCATCATATGAGTCACTGATGTTGCTTGGAAAAATAACAGACTCACATGAAACAAATGAATCCACATCAGAATTTTGCTTTTCTTCAAAAAATAAGGACTCCTCTGTATTAAACATGCAATATTCAGGCACAAGCAACATCTCATAATCATAATTATCTTTATAAACACCCAGGTATTCATCATCATTGCTCTCAATAATTTTATCATTAAAATCCACCTGGAATGTCTCAAGAGAAGGTACAAAGAACTCAGAATGTAGCCCTTTACTGAAAGCTTTGTAGTCACCCCTACAACCAACATTATCCCCAACTATATGAGCACACACATCTACAACTTGTCCATTCACATCTGAATATTGACCTTGATTTTCTTCTTCACCAATGCACTGACAATCAAAAGCAAATTTTTCAACTTCTGTATTGTAGAGATGGTCATAATCTTCAAGGAAGCATTCATATTCAACATCCATATATATTTCATCATCTGAAAGATATGCATCTGAATGCGGACAGTCACTAACATATTCACTACCATTCCTTGAATCTGCATCTTCTATATTCAGAGTGAAGCTTTCCATATCCATTTCATATAAACATTCAGGAATACTTGGGATATGCCTATCACTGCAAGACACAACCTCATGTATATCTTTAATTTCATCATTTGAAAGGCATTTTGAATCTGCAGGCTTCTCTTCTAGAGGCTGATAACAATCTTTGTCTTCACCATTATAGGATGTGGCCACATTTTCTACAACATTTTCTTCATGTTTATGCATCACATCATGACTACACATACTATTCTGAAATATATTTCCCTCTATAAAATCATCTTTCAATGAACACACTGGGAGAGCTGAAATATATTCACTTTGATAACTGTTTTGACAACTTGTAGCCATGAAACCTATTGGCATTCCATATTACTGATTATTTTCAATATCCATAGCAAATCTGAAAGCCTGGTGAAGTGTAGCTGGTTCTTTATCTCTCAACCTATAACTCATTTTCTTATCAAATGTAGCCAAATAAATTGTCAAGCACAATGCATTATTGGGTCTCATATATTCAGGAATCTACTTGAGCAACTTAATAAATCTAAGATTAAAGGCTGGAACCAGTTCCTCATCTTCCTTTTGAATATTCATGAAGTGTATGATCAATGAGGCTAAGTCAAATCTTTCACCAAACTGCTCTAGGAATGCAATTTCTAAATCTACCCATGAAGAAACTGAACACACAGGCAGGTCTGAAAACCAGACCCTAGCATCATCCTCTAATGATTGAACAAAAAGTCTCATTACTACATCTTCAGCCTCTACCTCATAATCCTCTATCAAATTACAAAAATTTTACAGATGTTTGTTTGCAGATTCAGAATTTGATCCACTATATTTTGGCAAACATTTTCTAATTTTATTAGGAATAACATTTGGGTAACCATATATTCCTTTGAAATTCAGGGCTTTATATCTTTCAATAAAAAATGGTCTTCTTTGAGAGCACAACCAGGTTTGCTACTCTAAACTCATCATTTTGAATGAAAAGATGGAATACTTGGAAATATGTTGCAGCTTTGGATAGGTTCAATCAACAGAGTCGCCACCTCTCACAGAGAGGACAAAATATCAACAAGGCACTTTTTTATTTTCTGGATTCATCACCCCAGCAGAGCACCATATGGTCATTCTTGGTATTGCTGCAACTACTTCCCTGGAAACTAGATTTTCTAGCCCTTGAATTACTTGACTCTTTTACTGTAATGTTCCCTAGTAGAGTCGCCATTTCTATTAGTGCCCCCGAATCGGCAGCGAGTTTGCCAGCTCCAATGCATGAGCAGATTTAGCCAACAGATACGGGAGGTTGTATGAGCTGCCTCCCCTTCACTTTTTGGTTCTACCGGGACCAAGGGTATCCCTATAGCTAAAGGTTTTTCTTTGACTCACCCAATGATAGGAAGGATTTAGCTTTTCAATAACAGGCAGAATACTCTCATGTTTGGACCAAGATTTTCATGACAGGTCACAAGTTTGGCAATATTCTTCGACATATTTAACTAGTTGGAAACAAGAGTATGCAGGGGTTCCTATTCCTACTCCTACAACTAACAGGTTGGAAAAATGGAATGATTTGTATTAATGTTTGGATGCAAGACAGGGGGTTTTAGATCATAACTACTAATCCAGAAGCAAACCAGTGCCTATCTCAGGGCAAAGAGTCAACTAGAAGTATACAAGAGAGTGGCTTGCAACTGACATTCAAGTTTCAAGGGGTTAGACTGGTGTTTTCCTTACAAACACCACCCAGGGATAAGTATTTAACTGTCTCTACTTACATACATCCCAGCTGACATACAATCTTCTCCATAATCAAACCTAAAACCAATTTAATCCACTCCTTGAATGGAAGTTAGAGATTAAGCATGTGATACAAAAATCTATACCCTAGAATCTGAGAAACCCTTAGCAACCAGATTCAAAAGAAGAGAATGCATACATCACATGGAGATAGATAGAATAACACATACAATGAAGTATTTTTCATATAAAATGACAAGAACTGACATATGTGCAAGGTGCATTCAGATGCAACTCATAAACTCCAAAAGAGATAAAACAACCAAGAAAATGCTCTGTCTTTCGTTATTTTTTCCCCCAAAAATGCCCAAGTCTTCAACAACCCAATGAGTAACACAACTTGCATTTTATAGTAAGACCGTGCACTCAGCAAAAATTACAGGGCATTTCAAAATTTGCCAGGTACAGCGCACCACAGAATGGCGCTAAAAAATATTGAATGCATTATGAGAAATAGAGGAAGAGAGTAGGTAGAATGGGGATTCGTGTAGCCGACTGAAGATTTTCCTCATGAAGAAAGTAGATGGACTATCTATTCGACCCATACCTCTGCACTTTAGCCATTAATGGCAAACCAACCCACGGACCTCTTGGAAATGTAGTAGCTGTGTGCTTAGAAATTTTCCTACCCGGAATGTGACTATGGATGCATAGGAAAATCCTTTGCTGAAGTTTTAAAACATGGCCGTTGATCTTCCTCCTATCGCTGAGATCAATGGCATCAAAACACACTGAAAAGTCATCCACCAATTATATCGTGCCACAATCAACACCCTATGCATCCATCGCTAACTTTTTCTGCCATCCATTTTACCCTTTTCGCCCTTGTATATGCAGTTGAAAGTGAGATTGTATATACATACAATCACTTACATACAAGGTGGATCCCAAGACACTATAGAACAAATTTGAACCTGCATTCGGATCCATACCCTTGTATGTATATCCCCTTGCACATCGACACATACAACACACCATACATACAAGCCACAGACTTCAAATTATGATGAGGCATAATCGCAATCACCTTGAAGTCCAACTTGTACCTAAACCTTTACATCTTCATTTTGTATACACGAACATACAATTGCAATATACATTCAACAGACCCCAGCCATTTGTCCATCAGATTTGAAAAACTTTCAAATTTAGGCCTTGTATCTCCTTTTGTTTGTATATCGGCATATACAATGCCATTATACATGCAAGTCGTGGACGCTAGCCATCTTATCAATCAAATCGCAACAATTTTCAAATCCGGCTTGCACTTTACTCTTGCATCCTTTGAATGTATAATCAACATGTACAACATAGACATACAAGCAAATCATACATACAAGCAGCGGACTTTTATCCCGTATCAATCGGATTGCATGTTCATTTCCAGATTTCAGCTTGTATATTAGGAATGTATATTTAAACATACAATCGCAACTATACAAGCAAGTGGGCCCCAGCTTCATAACCTATCTTGTATGTGTCTCTTGTATATCACCGCCGATGCATCTAACCAACATACAATCCACCTTGTATGTCTGCGGGTCCCCACCCTTTATATGTCGGCCCCTTGCAAAATTTCCTTTCATATGGTGAATGCACATTTGCCTTGTACATTTTGTTTTGCATTCAAGATACAAACCCCTTTGTATGTGAGGCAGACCCCAACCAAATGTTTCTCTTCCACCTTGTATAATGCCAAACATACAAGACCATTTATACATTGCACTGTAGCGAATGCATGTCTGCTCCTTTGTATGTAGTCATTGCATGTTAAACATACCAACACAAATATGCATGCACAACCCGATATACATTTAGGGAATATCCAGAATCCTACGACAGATTCCGAAATATATATGCACCTTTTTTTGGACCTGATATGCATTAAGGAATGCATATAACTGATTTTTCACCATTTTTGAAGGCCGATTGAACATACAAACCGACTTGTATGCCCCAAAATGTGCATTTGAACCCACACGTATATACAAATGTCCTTGTATATACAAAGTGACATGGCATACAACATATTTTTTGCACTTTTCAACTGCAAAGGCCAAAAGACTTAGAATTTTTTGGATTTTTGGGAAGGTGCCTGTAAAATTTAAATGCTTGAAACCTGAATGTTTATGCAGGCACTAACAAATAGTACCCAAAGAAAAAGTTAAAGTTGAGAACAAGAGGGAGATTAGTTGTAGCAGCATGTCAAGAAAATTTTGTAGCAGAGATACATTGTAAAGTATCTAGAGATAAAGAAGAGAAGGATGTTGAAGACTTTCAGTGAGATAAAGAAGATGAGGAAGAAACCCTAGAGTTTCATGATGCGTTGGAAGAAGTTGTAGATGCAAGACAAGATGCCTATGAAGAGAAAAAGTTGGAAAACAAAGAAACCCATGGTGGAAGACAATAAAGATAGCAGGTCATTGCACATAACAAATGGAGGTAAAAATGTTGCTTTTGATCATGAATGTAGAGATAAAGAATATGTATAGACAAGTTGATAAGGGAGAGGAAGAAATTGGAATGCTTAAATGTTGTCAGGGATCATAGGTATATAGTTCCATGTTGGCAAAGGAAAAAGATTGTTGAGGGGTAGAAATTAAAATATAAAGATGTAGGTACTGTTGATTGTGTTTGTGTTAACAAGTAGGTGCAAAGGATTAACGATATGCAGATGAACAAGTGGAAACTAGATTATAGGGAAAATTGGCAAGAAAGAAGGCATAGAAAAATTGTTTCTAGATAGAAATCTGATTATGGCGTATGAGAAAAAGAGCAACAATCAAGAGAGATCAGCCCAAGGCTATGGGAAACAAAGTGTGGAAGGTCAAGTGTAGGATCCATAGCAAAAGAATGTGTTGTTACAAGGCATGAGGATAAGGAGACAATGTCTAAGGGTATCAAATTATGTAGAAGACACCAAGGCCAATGAACAAGGAAGCATGATGAATCTAGTACAGGAAAAAGAGTTAATAGTGCAGTAGTATAGCCAAAGACGACAACAGGGAACTTGGAGGGAGAATTCCAAAAAAGGGCAGAAGCACTCACACATCATGAAAAGGAGTATAGCAGCAGAAGTTGAAGATAATAAAATTAAGATGGAGGATGGAAAGGGGAAAGACAGTCCCAAGCATGCAGGAGAGTTGGAGGAGAAGCAAGGAATAGTTAGAGATAGGAGTAAAGAGAGTACAGAGCAAGGTGAAAATTATGCAATCTGATTTTGAGGATGATGTGTTTGAAACTTTGAATGGGATGTATGAATATGAGATGGCAATGTGGAGGCTTGTGGATGAGAAATAGATGAGGAGTAAATACAAGAAAAAGAAGGAAGGTAAGCATAGGCAAATTGAAAAAATAGAATGAACAAAGATAAGGAGAAGTTGGATAAAAGAACTAAACAACCAAAGAGGATAGTAGTAGCATGTGGTGGGAAGCATGAAAGTGCATATTTGGACAAGAGAGCAGCAACAACTGAAGAGGATAATGATGGAGCATCAATGATCCAAGAGGAAGAAGACAAACAAGGGCACCATTTCCTTTAATTGATTCCTTTAGGACATTTGATAGGGTTGCATATGTTGTTTGGTCTATAGTATCTATGAAACCATTAATGACTAGCTCCCATAGGTCATTTGCAACTAATAGAGTCTTCATTTTCTTTGCCCATATGTCATAATTTTGGCCATAAAAGTTTTGATGGCTATTGCCAACCTTTGTTGTCCTCACCTACCATTCAACTAAAACTAAAGAAGGACTATAAGTGCCTAGAGAAAACTAGGGCTTTCCAAAATACCCACTAAAGACTTACTGCCCAGAAAAAAACACGCTTTGATACCACTTTTTGGCAGTGGGGCTACCCAAAAAGCTACAATAGTGATGGGCAGAGAAAAAAATAAAACAGAGAGAGAGGAGAGAGAGAGAGAGAGAGAGAGAGAGAGAGAGAGAGAGAGAGAGAGAGATGAGAGAGAGAGAGAGAGAGAGGAGAGAGAGAGAGAGAGGAGAGAGAGAGAGAGAGAGAGAGAGAGAGAGAGAGAGAGAGAGAGAGAGAGAGAGAGAGAGAAGAGAGAGAGGAGAGAGAGAGAGAGAGAGGAGAGAGAGAGAGAGAGAGAGAGAGAGAGAGAGAGAGAGAGAGAGAGAGAGAGAGAGACGAGGAGAGAGAGAGAGAGAGAGAGAGAAGAGAGAGAGAGAGAGAGAGAGAGAGAGAGGAGAGAGAGAGGAGAGGAGAGAGAGCGAGAGAGAGAGAGAGAGAGAGAGAGAGAGAGAGAGTAGATTTGAAAAATAAACAAACATGCATATATTTATATATTCACTTCAAAATTTACATCCAAAACTTCACAAAATTCATTGCAGAGCTACTACTTTGTTTCTTGTTCATTCAAAAATGTTTTGCCCCTTCTTTGGATATTCTATTCATTCACTTTGGAGCTAAATGCAGAACTCCAGAGCTGCCTATGCATACATGGTTGCTACTACAACTTGCAATCTTTTGTTGCATATATTCCTCTCTCTATTATTTTCTTCTTCTGCTATTCTCCACTACTGTATGCTCAAAACATTCTTTATCCTTTTCTAACTATTTCGTTCTATTCTTTTGTATTTTTACATACACCAAAAAATAGGTGCTCAAACATTCAAATTACCCACCACATTTGAATTTTTGGTAGGTCAAAAACATGGCAACATTCATAGCTAGACAAGAATAGCAAAGGAGGGGTAAATCCTCAAAAATATTCTGATGGGAGTGGGTGCATTTAATACGCTGACTCTAGAATAAAATATTCCAATAGGTGGTCATTGAAACAATCAACCTATTTGTTGAGGCAAAAAGAGGTAATTGCAACTGCTGAAAAGGAGAAGGAACTGACTATAGTCTTCTACTTCATAGTGCATGAAAAAACTCCATTTATTATGGTATGGTATTAAAAAAGTCCATTTATTATGTTATTGTATGTTATGGTATTTGGTATTGTCAAGAGCCACTAGATTTTATTTTGGTCACTTACAGTACATGGTTATTGTCCTGGCAGCCCTTGGCAGGGACTCTAGTTGTATTGTAACATTTGTTTTTTTACAATTTCTATACATATAAATTAACCATGATATATATTATATATATATATGCTTCCAATCATTCATGATTATTTTTATATATAGTGTCACCTATTAAATTTTATAAATATATATTAGATTATTCATAAAAATAATGTGAAGATTAATACATATTAAATAGTACACAATGTTAATAGTAAATGAGTATTTAAATTTCAATATTTTCTTTATAATCCAATTTTAATTATATAAAACTCTCAATGTCTATAGTATCACCTCAATAAAAGTTGTGGATAAAATGAATCGCATTTCAATGGTTAATCTAGATCATTGAATGTTTTTTTTCATATTCAAGTATGTTATTTATGTAATATCTAAGAAAAAAAAAATGATATATTATTTTTGAAATCTATATAGCATAATAAAATAAGATAGTTTTAAAACTATCTTAAGTGCAATGTATACATAAATGGTTAAATAAAATAGGGAAAACATTTTATTTTATTGTAAATTTGATTTTGTAAACACACTCTAGTGGCAACTTTTTTACCTATTACATTTTAGGTCTACAATAAAAATGTTTTAAAAGGATAAAACATGAAATAAATTCGTTGGTTCTCTCTTTCATCTTAGAGAGGTACATGTTCAATAAGAATTTTTATTATGTCATCTTTAGTACCTTGATGTGATATTGAGAACCCATCTATGTCCCTCCAAATGAAAGCCACAGATCTGTACATGGAATCAAAATACAACCTCTTACAACAAGTGGTATATCATGATCATAAAATAAACGCTCTTTGGTCAATTCTTCTATGCTTAACTCAATAAGCATGTTCACATGATCTAAAGCCTACTCCCTAGTTGTTCCAGGGTTGTCTCTTACATAACATTCTATCCATGAAGCAGTCTCTCCATGTTCTTGCTTATGCTTTAACAATAAAAAACAAATAAAATATGTGTTATAACATTTTATTAAATAGATAATTCATAATTATAATGAGTCAAAATTCATAACTATGAAATATGGTAGATAGATACCTGAAAATCTTTGGAGTCATCAATTAATCGACAACCCCATGCTACACTAGTTTTAAACTTATTAACTCTCTTCAATATGTCATCTGGGAGGTATGTGTTGATTAAAATCATGGGAGATAATGTAACCACAGGAACAGTAGAAGATATTAAAGAGTTCTTTAAATATTCTGACAATGTTGGATGATAGTCATTAGCTATCCATTTAGCATCTTGAATTCTGCCCAAATTAATGTCTTCCACTGCAATATGAGATGAAATTAAACCTAAAGTAAATAACATTAAATAAATTTTTAAAAAAATCATAAATGCATAAAATTTATATGTATAGATTTATAAACATTAACTTGGAACCAAATCATAACCAATGACTTAGATAATCCTTCATCCACTTTTGCACACGTGGACCGTGTATCTTTTCAGCCTCAACAACTATATCCATATATGTTTTGTGGGCAAATTGGAGACTAATTTTCATATAGTTTGGAAGTTAGTCCATCATTGACATATCCCAACTACATATGAAGTTAAAATAAATATCTTTATATACCAAGTAAAATCAAAATAAAAAGATAACACATTGTACATCATTATGATTTAAATTTTTCATTTTCTTTTAGAGTTAGGTTATGATGGTGACAAAATCTACAATAACTTACTTGATCAAAGCCTCCCTAAAGGGAATGAGCTCATCAATTATTCCATAAGTGTTAAAAATATCATCAACAATAGTAATGAGGGTACCCAATTTAGCATAGCATAGCATAACCTAGTTCGTGCATACTCAGGCTCATACAATCCACATGTATACCAAAAATAATATTCCACATGTCTATGCCTAAAGAAACTAAGTTGCTTCACAATTGCCTCATCCCACCATCTGAACATTTGTATCACCACAAACATATAACTTAGTTTAAAGTATAAACAATCATAAACTTTTATCAATTGAATCTTGACTCAGTATTTTGAGGCTAAACTGATGAGCATGTATTCCATGCATGGTAGATTGAATGTCTTTATTGCACTTCCAATTCTATTCCTTTCCAATGTTTTTAAAATATTGCAGAGTTAATTCTTACTAAAAATTCATATGAAATTTGACCTATTAACTATAATGAAGAAATTAGATATATTTGTATTACTCAGCCAAATGTTTGAGTTCATTTTGATGGTGAGACTACAAGATATTGAAATCCAATATTGCTAGTTCCAAAATCTTTTTGCTCCATGAGGAACCACCATAGAGGAAGAGCTTGTTCAGAACTAGATGCAAATCCGGAGGTAAGTGTTGCAAAGTTGTGATTGATAGTGGTAGTTTAGATAACCTAGTTTCAAAGGAGATGGTGACTAAGCTCTAGTTGGAAGGATTGAAACACCCTAAGCCATATCGGATAACATGGATTTAGGATGATCATATAGTACTTATGAGTGAACAATGTTTGGTGAAATTTCATATTGGATCTTATCATGATGAAGTCTTGTATGATATTATGCCTATGGATGTATGTCATATCTTGTTGGGTAGACCTTGGCAGTATGATAGAAAAGCTATACATGATGGGAGAAAGAACACATATACTATAACAACAAATGGAAAAAGAATTACTTTGATTCCTTTGAAGGATGATCCTAAAGATGTGGTATGTGGAAATGCTAGAATCTATTTGGTAGATTGAAGGAAATTTTTGGATGGTTTGAGACATGAGAATATGTGTTATGCCTTGATTCCTAAGAAACCTAAAGCATTGAAGAAAGAAACTGAACCAAAGCAGATAAAGGATTTGCTGACAGAGTATGAAGACATCATATCAGATAATGTGACTGATGGATTACCACCTATAAGGAGTATCAATCATCACATGGATCTTATATCGGGAGAAAGTTTGCCTAAAAAAGCAGCACATTGAATGACATCGATAGAGAATGAAGAATTGAATAGACAAATACAAGAATTGTTGAGGAAAGGTTTGATCAAAGAAAGTTTGAGTCCTTGTGCAGTACCTGCAGTGCTTGCACCGAACAAGGATGGAGAATAGAGAATGTGTACTGATTCTAGAGCAATAAACAAAATCACAGTTAAGTATAGATTTCCTTTACCTAGGATGGATGATATCATGGATTGTTTAATTGGAGCAAAATATTTCACAAAGATAGATTTGAAGAGAGGATACCATCAGATCAGAATCAGAGAAGGTGATAAATGGAAGACTTCTTTTAAGACAAATGAAGGATTGTATGAGTGGTTAGTAATGCCCTTTGGATTGACAAATGCACCAAGTACTTTCATGAGATTAATGAATGAACTCTTCAAGAAATTCTTGGGTAAGTTTGTGATTGTATATTTGGATGACATTCTAATTTTTAGTAAGACAAAGGAGGAACATTTGTGGCATATTAGACAAGTTTTGTAGAGACTGAGAGTAGAGAAATTGCTGATAAACAACAAGAAGTGTAGTTTCATGAAAGAAGAGTTAGTATATTTGGGATTTGTGATTTCTACGGAAGGATTGAAGATGGACCCTGAGAAAGTGAAAGCAATTGTTGAATGGCCTACACCGGAGAGCATTGGAGAGGTTAGATCATTTCATGGATTGGCTAGTTTCTATCGGAAGTTCATCAAAAATTTTAGTTCAATTTGTAACCCTATGATAGAGACAATGAGAGGTGACAGAAAAGATTTTAAGTGGACATCTGGAGCAGATAAAAGTTTTGAGTTGTTAAAGTAGAAAGTCACAGAGCAGCTTGTTTTGGCATTACCAGATTTCAATAAGGTATTTCAAGTTGATTGTGATGCAAGTGGAAATGCGATTTGAGAAGTATTAAGTCAAGAAGGAAGACTGGTAGCATATTTCAGTGAGAAGTTGAATGATGCAAGGAGAAGATATTCAGTTTATGATCAAGAGTTCTATGCCATAATTCAAGCCTTGAAGAAGTGGAGAAATTATTTGTTTCCTAAAGAGTTTGTGTTGTATACAAATTATCAAGCTTTGCAATATTTGAACAGTCAAGGTAAGTTGAACCAGAGACATATGAGGTGGGTAGAGTTGATGTAAAGTTATACTTTTGTGTTGAAGCATAGGAGTACAAAATCAAACAAAGTTGTTGATGCATTGACTAGAAGAAGAAACTTGTTGACAGAGATGAGAGTTGAAGTGTTGGGTTTTGATGAATTAAAGAACATGTATGAGGGAGACAATGATTTTGTAGAACCTTGGAAAGCATGTAGAGAACCTATTGTGACAGACAGGAGTAAGTGGTTGGACTATTTCATTCAAGAAGATATGTTGTTCAAAGGAAGTTAGTTGTGCATACCTAGAAGTTCAATGAGAGATAATTTGATTAAGGAGAAGCATAGTAGTGGATTGGCAAGACATTTTGGAATAGATAAGATAGTGGCTTTGGTATGTGAAAATTACTTTTGGCCTTAGATACATAAGGATGTTCAGAGATTTGTGCAGAGCTGTAGAGTTTGTCAACTTGCAAAAGGGAGTAGTTAGAATACTGGATTGTATAAACCTTTGATAGTATCGGAGAGACCTTGGGAAGACGTAAGTATGGATTTTGTAATGGGATTGCCTAAGACACAGAGAGGACATGATTCAATATTTGTAGTGGTTGACAGATTTTCAAAGACAACTCATTTCATGCCTTACAAGAAGATAATTGATGTAGTGCATGTAGCTGATCTATTTTTCAAGGAGATTGTGAGATTGCACGGATTACCTAAGAGTATAGTTTCAGACAGAGACACAAAGTTTGTTGGATACTTTTGGAGGACACTTTGGAAGAAGACGAAGATAGATTTGAAGTTCAGTTCTACTTTTCATCCACAGATAGATGGATGGACAGAGGTAGTGAATAGGAGTTTGGGAAATTTGTTGAGATGTTTGGTTAGAGAGAAAACCAGAAGTTGGGATTTGATTCTTTCACAAGTAGAGTTTGCATATAATAATTTAGTAAATAGGAGCACCAGAAGAACACTTTTTGAGATTGTGACTGGAGTGAATCCTAGAGGAGTTGCAGAATTGAGAGATATCAGTACAGTGAAAGGAAGATAGGTGTGAGGAAAATGCTTCCTACACTAATCTAATGAGGGAAGAAGAGTGCAAATTCAATTTATCCTTTACAATTATAGCTATGTTAAGCCACTAACATAGATATTGTAGAAAACACATAAACCAGAAAGTAAGACAGAAGAAGAGAGACACAAGATATACTTGGGGAAAACCCTTACGGGTGAAAAACCCCACTCCAAAAAATAGCTCGAATGTATTTCGTAAACAATGAAGGTTACAATACAACACAGAGCCAATGCTCTTGTAGGAATCTTCAAAACTCATATATGGAGATGATCCAAAAGCAAAACAGTACCTTCAAAACCTATAGTACATCACCTCCTCAAAGCACTTGTTTATATAGAATATATAAGGTAAAATTGGCTCTATCTTGGAATGGGCATCCAACATGGCCTCATGGCCCAAAACCCACACCTATGGACACTTGTCCAACCTTGTAAGATATTCCTAACCCTTGTCAAGTCACTCCATCCCAAAGAGGTCACCTATTCCCAAAATGGGTAATGACAGATGCTTCTACGACTCTTACAACTGTCATAGAATCTGTCATAGCTGTCATAACTTATAGTTGTAAGAGAATCTATCATACACATGCTATAAATAGCATATTCTCTTACAACATGTCATAACCCACCTGGGGGCACCCAAAGATGGCTTCCTCAAAGATGCTCTTCGACACATGTCTTCACCTATCATAGAATCTCCTATTTCTAACTCTTACATGTCATAACTTTGTCATAGGAATTTGTCATGACCGTTTCGGTCAATATTCCCTTACACAACATCTAAGATGCTGACACATGGCAAAATATTCCTACCACTAAGTGGGACGCCTATCTCCTCATGTGAGAATAAAAATACATATGGTCATATGCCATGTAGGATGACGCATCACCGTGCCAACTCCCACAATATGAAAACATAGGATTTGCATCCAATTAATACAATAGGCAAATAATAAATAAATAAAATGTAAAAAATACAAGGAATTACCAAGGTTGAGACGCCCTAATTCCCAACATTCTCCCACTTGTTGAACACCTTGTAAGAGCCAATAGAGATAATAGGATTTAACTGCTATAGGCTAAGAGGCCCATAGACTCTGAACACCATCTGAACTTCTCTATGCCCACTAGTTTTGTCAGTGCATCTGCAACATTCTTCAAAGTATCTACCTTCTCTAAATTTACCTTCCCATCCTCTACCATGTCTTGCATGAAGTGAAACTATACATCAGTATGCTTTGTTCAGGCATGGAAAGTTGGATTCTTTGCAAGGCAAATTGCACTCTAATTGTCACAACTGATCGTAATCTGACTTGCATCAATACCAATATTTGAACACAATCTCTTAATCCAAATGACTTCCTTGCAAGCATGAGTTGAAGCCATGTACTCAACTTCTATAGTGGACAAAGCAACCATAGGTTATCGCTTACTCATCCAACTAATTGTACCACCAAACATAGTGAACACATAGGCACTGGTAGATCTCCTATTGTCAATGTCACTTGCCCAATCAGAATCCACAAATCGACGAATACAAACTGAATGTGGAGGTCTTGTAGCATTACCATGATAGCATATGGAATACTCAGAAGTACCCCTCAAATATCAAAACACTCGCTTAATTGTATCCCAATGTACCCATCTAGGATTAGCCATAAATCAACTAAGGACTCCCACTACTTGGGCAATGTCTGGTCTTGTACAGACCATGGCATACACCAAACTGCCAATAGCACTAGCATAAGGTACTCTACTCGTGTCCTCCACCTCACTAGGAGATTTTGGACAATCACTAATAGATAACTTTGTCCCCAATGAAACAGGAACACATAATGGTCTACAATTTGCCATGCTAAACCTATCCAACATGGTCTTCACATACATACTCTAGCTTAACCAAAGTTTTCTATTTTCTCTGTCTCTTCTGGTTTCCATTCCCAGAATGTACCTGGCTGCCCCAAGATTTTTCATCTCAAATTGTGCTGACAACTGAGACTTTAAATCATAAATCATATTCTTACCATTCCCAATCAACGAAATATCATCAACATATAATGCAATAATGAGAATGCGATCATTGTCAAACTTGTAATACACACAATGATCATATTTCGATCTCAGAAATCCAATGGACAACACAAAGGCATGAAATTTCATATACCACATCCTAGGAGACTGCTTCAAACCATGCAAAGACTTCTTAAGCTTGCAAACCAAATTTTCTTTACCTTTCTCTATGTAATGCTCTGGCTGTGACACGTCAATTTCTTCCTCCAAATCACCATGAAGGAAAGTTGTCTTCAAATCCATCTGTTCTACCTCTAAATCATAAGTAGATGAAAGAGATAACAGGAAACAAATGGATGTTAGCTTTGCAACGGGAGATAAAATTTCACCATAATCAATTCCCTCCACTTGTGAGTACCCCTTCGCAACCAATCTAGCCTTGTACTTTTCAACACTGCCATCTACACCAAATTTCTTCTTGAACACCCATTTGCAACCAACGGGTTTCCATCCATCAAGCAAAGGCACCAAGTCCCATGTTTTGTTCTTTTCCAAAGAAGCCATCTCATCTTCCATGGCCTCCTTCCAGGAACCTGCATCTTTCATGCCCATAGCCTCTTTCACAGTTCTAGGCTCATTAGTGTTAGTAAGTAAAGTAAAAGCACAACTAAAATAAAGTAATTTGTAACCAAACCTATCAGGTTGCTTTCTTGTTCATGTAGACCTCCTCAATGGCTGAGGTTGAGGTTCATCTTCTTCTTCTAAGCTTTTAGAGCTGCTAGAGTTCTCCTCATCATCAGGTCTCACAGGGTCTGTCGGTTTAGTCTTCTCAGGGGCAGAAAGAAATTGAACCACATCTTCTTTCTCTTCTATCTATTTTGGCTATAGAACAATAGAAGAATGTGTTAGCTCTCTGAAGATAACACTTCTACTATACAACACTTTTTTAGCCACAGGATCCCAAAGCTTGTATCCTTTCACACTGACACCATAGCCAATGAAAATACATTTAACAGCCTTGTTCTCCAATTTAGACTGTTTCTCCCTAGGCACATGTGCATATGCCTCACAGCCAAAAACATGAAGGTGCCTAACTAAAGGCTTCTTACCAGACCACACCTCCATAGGTGTTCTACTAACAAGAGCTGATGTAGGAGACCCGTTTATCAGGTAGCAAGCAGTGGCAACAACTTCAGCCCAAATTTTTTTTTTGAGGCTTGCTCCACTAAGCATACTCCTAGCCTTCTCCATCAGTGTCTTGTTCATCCTCTCTGTAACTCCATTTTTTTGTGGGGTGTATGGAGTTGTCTTATGTCTTTCAATCCCTTGCTCTTTGTAGAACTTATCAAACTCTACCGAACAAAACTCACCACCATTGTCAGTTCTCAAACACTTAATCTTTTTACTAGTCTGATTTTTAGCAAAGGCTTTGAACTCCTTAAACTAACTAAAGATTTCAATCTTGCTTCAGATAAAATAAACCCATGTCCTTCTACTATAATCATCTATGAAAGATACAAAATATACGGATTTTGAAATCGAAGGAACATTAACAGGACCAAACACATCAGAATGAATAAGATCCAATACACTAGAAGACTTGTGAGAACTAGATTAAAACTAAACATGGTTTTGCTTTCCATAAATACAATGTTTGCAAAAGTCAAACTCAAGATTACAATCATTTAACCCCTCAATGAAGTTTTTATTTTTTAGGGTTCTAAGACCCTTCTCACCAATGTGGCCATATCTCAAATGCCATAACATAGTCTTTTTAGCAAGAAGCTTAGCTTCCATAGCATGTGCACTAACATCAGAACTAGTTACAATAGATTTCTTCACTGCACATTCAAATGGTGAGGATGAAGTGACTGCAGCTCTTTTCTTCAAGTCAGAAGAACTATTGCACTGTGAATTGCATGCCTCCATCTAAAACAAAGTACCCCTCTAAGTACCCTTCGCAAGCACCATAGATCCTCTTGTCATCTTGCATCCATCCTTCGAAAAGACAACTTGTACACCTGCATCATTCAACATACTTATAGAAAGTAGGTTCCGTGCAAGGCCTGGAATGTACATAACTCCAGTGATCCCCTTCACTCGTCCATCAAGGAATCGGATTGAGACTCTTCCACAACCAACAATCTTCAGATGAGAGTTGTCAACCAAATACACTCTTCCACCATCAAACTCTTCATATTTTGTGAACTAGCTTCGATGCGAGGTCATGTGAAAAGATGCACCAGAATCAATCAACCACAAATCATTAGATGCATGGGTGGCCAGGGCTGTGATGAAGGCATCACCATCATCTTGTGACTTGTCAGAATCTAAATTTGGGGCTGATTTATTTTTCTTTATCTTCTCTTCTTTGCATTCCTTTCGGAAATGCCTAGACCTGCCACAGTTCCAACAAAGAGCCTTGGACTTTCCAAGAGATTTGGATCTCCCATGGGATTTGGATCTACCCTTCTCAGCTTTCTTGTCTTTCTTCTTCCCTTTGTCTTTGGGTCTTCCACAAACCACAAGAGCATCTATAGCCAACTTGGTTGTTTTCCTCTACATTTCTTTAGGTAACAAGGACACCACATCTTCCATCTTGAAGGTGGTAGTGGTGCTTCCGATAGCCATGACAAGGTGATCCCATGAATCTGGCAAAGAACAAAGCAGGGTCATGCAATGATCCTCCTCCTCCATTTTCACACCCACAGATGTCAACTGTGCAATGATCATGTTAAAAGTATTCATGTGGTCCACAACAGATCCTCTATCTTCCATCTCCAGAGTGAACAACTTTTTTTTCAAGAAAAGTTTGTTTACCAAGGACTTGGCCTGATAAACATCACCCAACATCTTCTAAAGATCGTTCGTGCTCTTCTCCTCATGGACATTCAACAAGACAGAGTCAGTGAAATAGAGTCTTATGAGACCCTTAGCCTTTCAATCTTTGAGATCCCAATCATCTTGTGACATTGTTGTAGGTTTCACACTAGATATGGTTTCTCATAGGTCACGATCAACAAGTAGGTCCTCCATCTTGAGTTTCCACAACTCGAAATTAGTGCCATTAAATTTCTCCACCTCTAACCTTCCGGATGTGGTTTCAATTTCCTTTCTGCAACAAGATACAGAATGTTCTGCACAACACTCCCACTCAACCTAAGATTAGCTCAAAAAACCCCTACCCAGCAGCTAGAACCAAAATTGGCCAGGCTTTATTACCAACTAAAAGGAAGCTAGGTGTGCGAAAAACGCTTCCTACACTAATCTAATGAGGGGAGGAGAGTGTAAATTCAATTTATCCTTTACAATTACAGCTATTTTAACCCACTAACAGAGATATTGCAGCAAACACATAAACCAGAAAGTAAGACACAAGATATACATGGGGAAAACCCTTACAGTTGAAAAACCCCACACTCCAAAACACAGCTCAAATGTATTCTGTAAACAATGAAGGTTACAATACAACACAGATCCAATATTCTTGCAGGAGTCTTCGACACTCATATCTAGAGATTATCTGGTAGCATAACAATACCTGTAAAACCTGTAGTACATCACCTCCTCAAAGCACCTATTTATATAGAATATACAAGGCAAAATTGGCTCTATCTTGGAATGGGTGTCCAACATGGCCTCATGGCCCAAAACCCACGCCTATGGACACTTGTCCAACCTTGTAAGATGTTCCTAACACTTCTTAGGTCACCCTATCCCAAAGAGGTCACCTATTCCCAAAATAGGTAATGACAGATGCTTCTACGACTCTTACAATTGTCATAGAATCTGTCATAGATGTCATAACTTATAGCTGTAAGAGAATCTATCACACATATGCTATAAATAGCATATTCTCTTACAACATGTCATAACCCACCTTGGGACACCCAAAGATGCCTTCCTTAAAGATGCTCTTCGACACATGTCTTCACCTATCATAGAATCTCCTATTTCTAACTCTTACATGTCATTACTTTGTCATAGGAATCTATCATGACCGTTTTGGTCAATATTCCCTTACACAACATCCAAGATGCCGACACATGGAAAAATATTCCTACCACTATGTGGGATGCCTATCTCCTCATGTGAGGACAAAAATACATGTGGTCATATGCCATATAGGATGACACATAACCGTGCCAACTCCCACAATACGACAACATAGGATTTGCATTCAATTAATACAATAGGCAAATAATAAATAAATACAATGTAAAAAATAAAAGGAATTACCAAGGTTGAGACACCCTAATTCCCAACATATAGAGGAAAAGAGAAGTGTAGAAGCAGAAGAATTTGCAGATCATATGGAGATAGTGCATAATCAGGTGAAGAAGAATTTGGAGGTTATGAACAGTAAATACAAAGAGAAGGCTGATGAGAAGAGAAGACATAAGGAATTTGAAGTTGGAGATGAAGTGATGGTGTACTTGAGAAAATAAAGATTTCCAGTTGGGACATATAACAAGTTGAAAATGAAGAAGTTTGGACCTTGTAGGATACTTAGGAAATTTGATTAAGGGAATGCATATGAAGTGGAATTACCGGAGACATTGGATATATCACCTATTTTCAACATTGCAGACTTATATCAGTATCATGAAGTAGAGTTCAGTGATAACATGGAAGAAGAGTTGAAGAAGCAATTACCACAACAAGCACCGGAGCAGATTGAAGACATTTTGGATAGTAGAGTTGGATGCAGCACTAGAGGAAGACAATACAAAGAATACCTTGTGAAGTGGAAAGGCAGACTGGAAGAAGATTCATCATGGATTTCTCAGGTTGAGGTGGACTGTCTTGGTTCTCCCCTAGCCCTAGCAAAGTGAGGGACTCATTTTTTCTATAACCCCAAATGTCTAATGTAGGAGCATCCCTGGTTCAAGAGCAATCTTGCATCAACCAAAAACATTGTTATTTCAATTTGCTGTCAGTTCAGTTTGTTTCTTTTCATTTTCCAGTTCAGTTCAGGCAGTTCAGTCAGAAGCAGTTCCTACTTTTGGTCCGGCATTTCTCCACAATTGCATTTTAGATCTTGTGGAGCTGGATTTAGCATCTACATTCATTTATCTACATCATATTTAGAATTCAGAGATCCACACTTTAGTACCAGAAAGATATCACTATCAGAAGTTGATTGTTTCTCAGAGCAGAGCATCCTAAATTTCACAGTAAACTAGCTGAAGGAGAAACTTGCGGAAGTATTTCCTAATCTTTGGAGTCTAATGACACATCATTCAATGATCTTTGGTTCATGGCCGACCTTCCCAGGAGATCCGCACATCACTCCACTCATTTTACGGAATTGTTTTATCCATTTAGGTCTGACCTATCTATGTACACACATTACATCTCTTCTTTGGAGTTTGTGATCTTCCTTGGCTAACATGGAGGAATCTATTGGCCCAGATTTGATATATATTGATGTAATAGATCCTTAGGAAAGTAGTTGATAACAAAGTGATAATAGATAGTTTGGATTTTGTGCGAAGGGAGCTTCAAAGACTTATCTTGTGCATGTATGTAATCAGGCCTGTGAGCCCTAATTATAAGCCCAGATGTTGTTGGCTGATCTCTATTTGAATTCTATGATATATTGAATGATTGAACCTGCATTTTCTTTATTTCTTTGAGTTGTTTTCATTGTGTTTACTCTTGCTGCACGATCCAAATAGTTCATTCTATGAACCCTCCTACTGTGAGTGCATCAGTAAGTATTAGAATAATTTAATCATTCAGTGGCATCATGCATCGTGAGTCATGTGGTTATGTGATGTTTTCATGTGTGGGGTATCTTTATGTGGTTGCTTGATAATTTGATATCTATCTCCCAGCTAGCTATGACCTCAAGTGGAAGTTCTGTTGTGGTTTATGAAAGTTATCATTGTGTATGCCTATGTAAGAACCATGTGCAGGTGATCAAATTGGAGCTTGTGTTGGGCCCATGAGATCATGAATGTGATACTGTAAGTCAATTAGAGTTTTAAACTATTCATGTGTGTGATATCATACATTCCCTCTGTAAATATCTTCTTACATAAGGAAGTAATTGTATATGTTCATAGCTTGGTAAATAAGTAGCAACTGTGTTGCCTTAAATCCTTGTATAAAAAAATTGCTTAGATATGAGGATGTAGAAAACTTAGTTGTCCATGTGTTTTGTGCACATTCTCTAACGCATTTTGGACCTTGTCTCATTGGGTGTTGTGTAGCGGGTACTCCATTTTGTGGCTAAAATTAGTCACACCGTGATGTGGATTTGTTTGTAATTTGGTTGTTTTGGAATTTTGATAGTGGTTTTATGTGTTATTGGTGGGCTAACAGTGAATTTGTTTTCTTTAAACTCTCTTATGATAGGAGCGGCCACCAAAAATCTTTTCTTTATACTTAATTTATTGTTGAAAATTGCCAGCATTTTGTGACTTAAGATTGAATTTGATTACTCCCCCACTTGGGTTTGCACCTTTTTAAAATTTCTATGGTGGCTATTCTGAATGTTTGTTTCTGTTGGCCCTGTTTTGTGTTAAGTGTTGTTTCTATCATGTTCATTTCAAGCCTCTGATAGTATGTACAAGGGAAGACTCTGCAAAGAATTGTACTTACATGTTTGGTAATTAGTTGGAACCATAGTGGAAACAAGAGATGAGATGTATTTTTCCTTGTTAAAATGTGAATGCAATTCTTTAAATCATATGAAATTCTCAAAATATGTGTGATTGGTTATAAGTAGATCACACGACACATCTTAAGATGAGGAATTGATGTCCTTCTTGTCTTTGTTGAATGATTGTGCCTGTCTTATGAACAATTGCTTAATATGGATGCGTATGTTGGCAATAGAAAATTGCAATACTAATATGTTATGTTTCCACCCTAGTTTGTGACTTCCAGGAGTAAGTCACGTTTTAGGAGGGGAGGATGTAGTGCCCCTCCATTCTCATCTTAGATATGCAGATAGTCTGGCTAAGGAGCATGAAGATGAAGGTAAAATAATAGGAATATTTAGGGTATGTTAGACAGTTGATGTTGTACATTATATAATGTTTGTAGATGCTACATTCATGTTGGTGACATTCCTGATTATCCTCATGTGTGGTTTCATATGACAGTTAGCATGTTTTATTGATAATCCTTGTTGTGACATTGATAATTTACATGCTCTGACATTGTTTTACATTCAGGTGATTATGATGTTGATCTTACTATGATTCTCATATGTTAGAATAGATTTTTACGCGATTGATTTTGTATTATAGGATGATCTGATTATTGTGTGGTGTGAAAAGAGACAATGTCATACCACTCATTCATGAGCATTTGGCGACATTGTGATTCTCTTTCACTCCATGACCATTTGATATTTATTATATTTGTGCATAGACTGTGTTGTGTGCTGCAGGTTGCAGGTATCAGGCATCGATTCCACCTAAATTAACAGGTCTAAGCATGCCTTAAAACCAATGGAAATTGTTGAACGGAGATAATGTGATGCCTCACCATGCAACCCTAGAGTGCTAGACTGACAAGCAACAATTTTACAGAAATATTTTTTTTTGGAACAAGGAAATGCATTACACATTAGAAATAACTTTACTAATAATAATATTTAATGGAATGATCAACTAACACTTCTAGGGAACATAACCACATCAGATAAAATTATACCATACAAGTAATCTGCATCTCAGTGCAATAGAATAATAATACATCTTACATTAACAGAGATGAATAATTACAAGTTTCAATTCAAGATTACAAGACCGATTACATCAGCTTTACATATAGTACAATTATGGAAGTATACAACAACTTGAAGATGAAGAGCAAACTGGAACTGGAACACTCCTGCACTGATCTCAAACCAAACATCCGAGAAGACCAATGGATAGCTATACCTCCCAACCATGTGGAACCCTAAGGTCCACCCCTCCGAGCTAGGAGATGACAATGAGGATTCCACTAGGTCAAGGTTACAACCATGAACATAATAACAAGATCGAGACTCCATGCAGACAAACATAATCAAGACAAGACAAATCAAAACATCAAGCTAAGAACAACCATCAAGACAAGTCTACACTCCAGAGGTAACAACAAAGAAAAAAAAGAAGTAACTGAACTACATAAGGAGAGTGTCATCACATGGTCTTAGCATAGGTTACCTAGGCTATCTCTAACCAGAAGCTGGCTCCCATCTATGGTTACCCTGGCAGCCTCTCTTTAGGCACCGGCCCCATAGGGTGACACATGCGGAGCTGACATGTCCTCTCATGAAGACGAGGAGGTCGGCCTTGCTAATAAGGCCATCTCATCCCATCCTTAGTCTACGAGAGCACTCAAGGCATGGGTGAGGTATCTTACTTATCTTGTTATGTGATTTACTACCCCAACCCTCCTACATAAGTTATTAAGTTATTACTTGCTTACAAATTCCATGGGGTTACCCAGGCGACCCCTCTAGCACCGGCCCCACCATGAAAGCCACTCTCTTAGCAATCTCTGACCTATCAACCAAATCCATAGTACCAAAGGACAAGGTTTACCATAAATTCTGATCCATTACACAAGCCATTCACTTGACCACAACAATAAAAAAAATCCCATTGTCTTCCTCAACCTCAAACAATACATCAAGAAACAGTATGACACAAGTATAAAATTGAATACCCAAACGGTTAGACCTTTGGAGTCAGTAATTAAATTCTTTACCCGGTTACAACTATACTTCTCATGATAGGGAACTGGGTTTCAATGACCATGACAAAATTATAAGATCAACAAGGGATAAAGAGAAAGAAAAGCTAACTCAAGAGAAAGAAGAGCTAACACAAACCATCTGTAATACAAGTTGATAAAATAACCAATTTTGTCCCAAGGATGACTTCCACTAATACTGGACAAGGTATGCGAAAATTAAATTATTTCAATTAAGAAGTAAATACAATAATACAACCCAAAACTAATATACTCCTACTTCTTTGCATTAATGACAGGAAGAACTCCAAACTTGCAAGACACAAAACCCGCTCAAGAAGACTACCAGTTACGTATTAAAAGATTGAAATGATGATAATTTGAGAGACTAATTAAGACAACATTCAAAAATATGCTTGATTCTTACTTCTATAAAATACAAGCTTAATGGAAAATTATCTATACTAACATGGATTTAAAGGAAGATTTCAACAATTTTTCTATTCAACTACAAGGTCTAAAAAAACTATTATTCCAAACTCTATTCATTTCATTCCTAATTGTAATCAACAAAATAAGTGACTCTGTCTCAACAACTTGCACGAATAAACTAATTATTAACTATACACTAGTAATTACAAGAACAACACTTACTACTCAAGGATTACACATTAAGTATTTACGGTCTCCAATAATTGAAAAACAATTACATAGAAGCATTCAACACCTATTTAACTACCTATTGTTTTAAAAACAAAAGATCATTCTAAAAGAAATACAAAGTCCTAAATAGGCATTATTCCATGCATAGGTGAAGTTACAATTTTGTTCGAAATAAGAGAGAACACAAGACTTTTAATTTTATAACTATCTCAACAATCTCCTAGAATCCTAAGATCTCACGAAGTCAACAAGAATAAATGAAAAGGGAACTTCGTTACTAACCCTATACTAGACTTGACTTAAGGTGGATTCACATAAAAGACTTCTTCAATAAAACACTACACATTCACCGAAGAATGGGTTATAACTCTAAGTATTAATACCACCTATCTCTACAAAGAAAATAGGAGACTAAACATATGATAAATTTTTAATTTACTAGAAACTAATCCATCTCATAACATAGTAAAACCTTATGCCACAGTACTACTAACTTCAATTCTAATAAATTTGGCTTAGAGACTGGTGTAAGAAACAAGAAATACTATCTTATGAAAGAAACAAAAGTAACGCATTTACCTATTATCGACAAGTTTAATGTTATAGACTACATCATAGATCCTATGATGACTCTACAATCTAAACCAAAGGGTAAGATTCTAATAATGACCTTACGGCTTTCTAAACATATCTTATGTCCAAATTAGAATGAAATCATAATAAAACTGTTGTATGTGTTCTATCCATGAGATGACTCCACTGAAGGCACGCATACAATATAATGATTTCTAAGTTTAAGGAAAGATACTATGCTCTAGTGAAAACAAGGAAATACAATATTAAATCTCCAGCACAACGCTTGCCTCCAAGGCATCCATCTACACAGAAATTTAAGGAGAAGATTTGACAGACGGTGCAGTAAAAGTGATGATGCTGATGGGAAGAAAATATAGATGTGACAATGAAAAGCTCTCCCACTACCTTGGTGTGAATCTAACCATGGAGCCACCACAAAAGAAAAGGTTCGATGACAAATCCGTTGGCTCAGTGATGCTTACACAGAGAGGGAGAGAGAGTGAGAGAGTTCACAACCCACAAAGAAGTCATTGCAAATAGGGTAATGATGGTAGATTTCTTCTGCGGGTCTCCAAAAGCAGACAAGAGGAATTCTGAGTCGGCGGCGAAGGAATGGTTGGACAGAGATAAGATAATGGCATTGATGCATTCAATGGCATGCTGGAGGAACAGGCTTACAGAGTTCACATTGTATTTACAAGGGTAGTTTCACTGATGACATTCAAGGGTCTCAAAAGAGGAATCCACTGGTTCATGACTTGCGTTGGCGACAGCAGCCCTCTCCCTTGAATGGGATACATGACATGCAAACAAACAACAAGGCTCGGTTGATGCAAGAAGAATGACTCCCCCACAAGGTGTATCAGGTTAGGCAATAGATTATTTTTCAAAGATCATTCCATGAATTTAGAAGGTTCGATCATGACTTGTAGGGCAAGCAGTAGTCAGCGATCAAAGAAAACATATCAAGAACCCCATTGTCCTAACTCACAAATCCACAGTTCTATAGGCACACTGACTGGAAACAAACTCGATGCTCAAATGTAGCAATTAATCGGTGGGGAAGAAAAGATGGGAGATGGGATTACAAGAATAAGGCAACCCAAACCAACTAAAAAAAACAAATGCTCAATTTGACTATAGAGAGGAGATTAAATTTGATCCCTTCGAAGAAAGAGATGAGTGTTTTAGTGATATGATTTTACAGGTTAAGAATGTTGAGGAAATGTCCTACAAAAGCATCCTTCAAGGTGCAGATCAAAGTTTTAGATTGATTACAGACTTGAAACAGATGAATTTCAGTTCAAAATCCATCTGGGAATTTAGAATGTTCCGGAAGATAGCTCGATGTCGAGAGTAACCAGACAATAAATTATTCTAATTCTTTAGAGCACAACATAGACAAGAATAAATAAATTCTCAGAAAACATACCCGTGCTTCCACGCTCCACAACGAAACCTCCTCCAAAACTTTTTCTACCTTCTTCCCAAAACAATCCTCTGAAAAAACATGCCTTCCAAAAAAAAATCCCCCCCAGAACAAAATATCCTTCGACATAAAAACCCACCAAAACCTCTCTCGAGACCAAAATAGACAACAACCATTAATTTCCAGTAACCCCCAAAACTGTTACATAGTCCCCCTCATTAAGGGAAATTTGAAATTTTACTTAACATAGAATTTCCATATCTCCAAACATATTCGACAACAAGCTAACAATAAATGATTATCCAAGATCATTAAATTACTATCCAATTCTATTCTTCAAATAATGATATACTAATTAACCATTTTAAACTTATGACATAGATACTAATAAAATCATTAACATAATCCATTTAATCTATATTAGAATTTACTTAAATAATATTCCAATTTAAGCAAAATACCATAATATTCAACAAGCTATTAATATTCTTAATATAATATTACCACATTATGCATTACCCAGAAACACATGGGCTAACAACCCAAAACTTGACAGTAAACATTCTAACCACACGACGACTAACCAACTGAAGGTTGAACTGACCTAGGGAATAAACCTCATGTTATCTCTGTCAACATTATCCATGGTGTAGGGCCCACTCAGACCTGCTAAGTTAGGTGGAGTTGAGGCTCGGTATACACAACCTGCATACGAACAATGGGTTGTATCTGATCAACAGCATATATACCAACACACATCGAGTTAGAGAATCACGACGTAGTAGGGTGCTTGAACCAAGTAGTACTACACCATCCTTGCTCTAAAATAAGACTATAACCATTTCTATATAAAATCAGATGCATAAACATGATATTATCAAACCATCACTAAACATGTCCATCTCATCATAACTGGAAAAACAACAATATCATCATAAACTCATACCACATGTCAGAACTAAATCAGTCAAACATAATCTATTACAATAAGAATAAGCATAAACCATAGTCTCGGTAACTCAAATGTCTTAAAACTATCTGGATGCAAAGGAAAAGCTAACAACTGTCTCAGATCAAATAGAGAGTAATGTAAAACTAACAGCTATCACAAGCCAAAATGAGGGGGCATTACAGAGAACATATGGTCCCCTAGCTTAGCCATGATCCTTGAAGAGTATGAGTATCTAGTTTTGCACCCAGTCAGTGTTGTCGGTATGGGCATGATAGTTAGTCATTGTTGTGGTGGTCTTGCTTTCTGATCATGCATAGTGGTCAGGTATTGTTCGACATTTGGATTATTAAGTTTGAAATTGTTTGATTAGTGCTTTGGTTAGTTGTTGCATTAAAATAAAATCATTAAGTTAAGAAGGCACTTTTAATAAATAAATAAATATAGATGCTTTTATGTAAATTTAAGTTATGGGAAATTATATTATATTGTAATCTAAGGTCAATAAATAATAATAATTATAATGAGGAAAATAAAGTGTTATTAAAACAGGAATATAATTGATAAAATAAAAATAAAAATATTATATAAACAAGTAAATGTGTTGTTAGTGGCAATAAAAATAAATTTATTATATTTATGAGTTGTCATAAAAAATTATATATAAAGCAAATTTTAAAATAAATAAAATCAGAGAGAAATTATTGTCTCGAGTAATTATTTTCCATTAGGCCACTTGGAGGAAGTGGTAGTTATGCACCTCAAGAGGGAATCTTAGAAATAATTGTTTCTTTTGAGTAAGAGACCAATTTTAGAAAAGTAGAAAGAAACTATTTTTGTCTAGTTGTAAATGAATTAAATAGCAAATTGTAAAAAAGTAATAAAGGTAGAATTTATTGCCTTTAATAAGGAGAATCTTCTGGAAGAAATCATGGGGGTGGTTATGCATGCTCAACTTTATTTTTGAAATCTCAAGACATAATTTGGGGGAAGGAGTGTGAATTTCAAATAGCAAAATATGTTTTATGTTTTGGGTATCTCTCTCTCTCTCAGGTATGGACTAAGATATGAATCTGATTTATTGTTGCATTAGATTTAGTGAAATGAATTTGTAATATGCAAGCTTTATATTATTCTTTAAATTCTTTTCTACATATTCTGAACTGATTATGTTGCGTTAGTCATAACTTTAATTTTATGAACTAGGTTCCTCTAAATTTTTTATATGGTGCACGACCTAGTTATCTAAATCATATCCGAAAATTAGTCTTACCTAGTTTATCATTTTGGAAATATGAATATTTTGTGACTATCTACCTCTCACCCGTTTCGTCTTTGTTAAAATAATTAATTGCATCACCAATAACTCTACTTATTTTGGTTGTTTGTTAGGTTATAAGAAGGCTATTAAATCTATATAGAATAGAAGTAGAAGAATTCAATTTGGATAGAGTGATTGTATATTAATGTTGATAAATTTAATTTAAATTGATATTGATTTTATTACGATTTATTAGTAGAAATATGATAAGTAGGTTTGGAATTTAGGTTTGTAAACAATGTATTTAATATTTGATTTATAATTTTGTTTTAGAAATTAGTTGATTATGAGTGGAATTGTATAAGGTAAATAGAACTTGTGTAAATTGTATCAGTGGTCATAATAGGGTCATGTTGTCGAGGTTTAGTTTTCCTGAGGCATAGATTAGTATGTCCTGATTTCTTGTGTATGCAATGTTGTAAGTGAATTTTGATGTGATAATAAAGTCCTTTATAGATGTGGTGGTTCATTAGTTGTATAGAGCATGTTTATTACTTGTGCTTAAGAAATGTCATGTTCTTATTAACCTTGTTGTTTAGAAAATGTTTGTATCATATTTACGTCTTGAATTCAATCAACCCTTTTCTATTCCTAGACTTGGTAAGTTAGCAGGTTAGAATGCTTTTTATTGGTTTATTCCATTAATACTAGTGTTGGGTAAGGGATTTTAGCAAGCTTGGTAATCATTATGAGGTGTAGACACCTCTAGAATAATTATGTATTAGGTATGATCATTTTCATATTCATAGGACCTATGTTAGTAGTGGTTTATAGAAGATTGATCAAGTTGACACTTAAGCTTTCCCATAGCAACCTAAGCTTCTCTTCCTATTCATGTGTTGAACAAAATTTGGTAAAACCTAGAAAAATATTGTTCTTTTACTTGTGCCCTCTTAGTGTTCACTCCTGGGTTGCTTTAGCCATGATACTTCTACTTGGTTTGAACCATCCTTTAAATGTGTTGTGATCCTATCATATGCATGTGGTTAAAAGTGAGATAGTTTTGATGAAGATGTTAGATCTATAGGAATGTTTTGTTGCTCTCTATTCCTTTCCTCTCAAGATAACCTTATAACAAGGTTCTTTTATGATAGCTTTGGGTTTTATACCTTGTGATTCTAACTAGTGTAAGAGATTTATAACATTCTAATATTATAGGCTTTTAGTCTTGCTCATTCAGTTGTATTTAATAGTATTTACAAAATTGTCTAGATTATTAATGAAATCTACATCCGTGTAAATAGTGGATTTTGTAGCCATCGGTATAGCATTAATACTCTATTGTATGATTTTAACTATGGTGATAGTCCCTCACTGTGATAAGGATTGCATTTAAATAATTGTTGTGTTTAATTTGTATGCCTTAGGGTTATTTGCATGTTGTTCGCAATCATTTTAATTAAATGAAACTAAAACAAGTCTTGAGAACTATTAGTTAAAATATTATTACTCGTGGACTCTTATACCTTATGATCATATAAGTAACTACTACTAATGGTTGGAATATGATAGTTATGTATTGTTGAGGAAGATTCACTTTATAATTGTTAGATGATTCATCATGATTGAATTAATGTTACATTCTTCAAGACCCATAATTAGTGTATTATGTCATATGTTGCAATTGAATTATTGATGCAGGATCTTAGTTTGGTCTATTAGGTGACGATGTGCATGTGATGTGAGACCATTGTGTTTAAGTGGTGTCAAGTGTTTGTGTCATTTGGGGAAGTTGATTCCAGAGGCTTAGGAGGGTATGATTGTGTGGGGGTTGGCTATGTGTGCATCATGTGAATTGAATGAAATGCATTTTTGAAATATTGCCTCCTATTCATGTTGGTATGATATATGTGCAAGATGGTTTATACCTTGCTCAGTGTACCTATTCATGTGATTATGTTGACTATGCAAGATGGATAATGCCTTGCTCTATGTTATGTGCTTGTTATAAATGTGCAAGATGAGTAATGCCTTGCTTTGTTTATAGATTTATATGTTAATGATAATCGTGTAAGATGGTTAATACCTTGCCTTCTATAGGGTTTACTAGTTTCCAGAACCCAAAGAGGTGTCCAAGACAACCCATTGGAGGGTTTCTTAATCTAGTGATAACCTTAGTTATGAGTTAGGGGGAAAGGGTAGAATTCACATTAATCAAGATAAAGTATGCCTCACTCATGGCTCAAGTGCTTGTTTAGGCTTGAGATGAGATGAGAAGGCCTGGAATGGAAAGATCAACTGCCTTGTCCTCATGAAAGGTATGTTGGTTCCGCATGAGTTTGTATGGGGGCCGGGGGTCAGGAGAGTCTGCTAGGACAACCCAGGATGGGGGCCGAGGCCTAGGAAGACCTACCAGGACAACCCATGACAAGCTATGTGATGACACTCCTCCCTAATGCAGTCTAGCACTCCCTAGTTGTATTTCCTCCATCGGTTGTGTGAGTGCCTCTAGAAGTACAATTAAGTGTGTAAGTGATGTTTAAGTTGCTTGTGATGTCTTTGTTGACCAGTGTTGCATTTGAGTCATGTGTAGTCCTTGAACATGTTAGCCTATTGTCTTCTTGGTAGTTTGCTTAGTGGGACCTTATTGTTATCTCCTAGCACGGGGGTGGACCTTAGGATTCCACATGGTCAGGTGGTTGTGCTTTTATCTCCATTGGTTTTCCTCTCTGTTGTTCATGTGTAAGAAGGATGTACCTTGTATGGCAGATTTTAGATTTTACTTTAGCTTGAGGAGACAAATAGTTATGATCAATGTTCTAGTCTTGTATATCAGTTGAATCATGTACTGTTATCTTGATGTATGTACTCCAATGTAATCTAGATAGCGATATTGTAAACAATGTAATGTTGTACTCTCTTGTAAAAGAAACTATTTATGTACTTGTGATCCTATGTGCAAGATCCTGATGTTACTTATTTGATGATATAATATGCAATTGCATGTGTTTATTCATCTAATGCAATTAGACTTAGAATGAACTATGGTTGTTAGTTAATTCATAATGTTGGTTAGATCTTGTTTTAGTTCGTTAGTAATGCAGTCATGGAACCCTAGAGGATAAATCTTAATTTAAATATTATAAATAAATATATGATTGTTGATATTTCTTTCATTTTAAAAAAAATGGTCCTTTTTTTAAACTTAGTTGTGTTATCCTCTGGGTTCCTTGGTGGGGCGTTACACCTATGGCACTGTCGCTACCATCACAATCTACCTGAAATACCTTGTTCAAAATTGAATGTGTCAAAATAGGTTTCTCTATGACTTTATGCTTCAATGCATCAAAACTCTTGGCTGCTCTTGTAGTCCATTGAAACTCTTTTCTATCCCCTCTCATTTTCTTAGTTAGGGGTGCACAAATGCTACTAAACTTCCTGATAAATTTTATATAAAAACTTTCTAAACTATGAAAAAATCTTACCTCTATAGCACTCTTTGGCGTGGGCCATTCAACAATAGCCCTTACTTTTCTAGGTCCATTTTAAGACCCTCAGTTGAGACAACAAATCCTAGGTATACCAACTCCTTTGCAAAATTGTATTTCTTTAGATTAATCAACAACTTCACCTCCTTTAGCTTCTCTAAAAATCTTTTGATATGCATTAGATGCTCTTCCCAAGTCTTACTAAAAATTGAAATGTCATCTAAATAAAAAAATAACAAACTTTCCCAAAAACTCTTTTAATACCTCATTCATGAGCTATATGAATGTTCTTAGTGCATTGGTTAGTCCAAATGGCATGACTAACCACTCATATAAACCTTCCTTTGTCTTGAAGGTTGTCTTCCATTCATCTCGTTCTCAGATTTGGATTTGGTGATATCCACTCTTCAAATCAATCTTCATAAAGTACTTGGCTCCGCTCAAGTAATTCCTAGTATCATCCATCCTTGGAAATAGAAATTTTTACTTGATTGTAATTTTATTGATGGCTCGAGGATCTATACACATTCTCCACTCTCCATGTTTCTTTAGTGCTAGTATTGTAGGTACCACACATGGACTTAGGCTCTCACTGATTAGTCATTTCCTTAACATCTCGTGAACTTTTTTGTTTAGTTCTTCATTCTTTGCAGGAGTCATTCTATGGGCTTCCTTATTCGACAAATTAGCTCCTAGTATCCATTTGGTGCCTTATCTTCCTCACTGGTGGTAAACCTTCTGGTACATTATCAAATACAATCTCCTAAAATTCTTCCAATAGGTCTGAGACTTTTCCTGGTACATCTTCACATTTCTCCCAACTCTCTTAGGAATCAATACAAAGCAATGACGCTCGTGCTTCATACCATCAAAAAATTTCCTACCATTTACCAAGAAAATTCTAGCAGTACTACTTACCTTTTCTTCCACCTCCTTTAAGGGCTTCAACTTATGATGACCTCCATCCTTTGTTAGGTAATAGGTGTTTGTATGGCCATCATGGACAACACACCTATCATACTACCATGGCCTAAAAGTCCCAATAGCATATTACATGCATCTATCAGTATGATGTCACACAACACCTCATCATGGTAGTTTGTAATCTTGAACTTGACTAAACATTGTTCATTGACCAAAGATCTATGGTCCTTTTGCAACCATGCAATCCGATATGGAGGTGGATTCCTTCTCCTTGTCAACTTCAACTTGTTAACCATCTCCTATGAGACAATATTATCACTACTTCCATTGTTAATAATAATATCATAACACTTACCTTCACACTTGTGCCTTATGTGGAATAAGCTCTTCCTCTGGTCTAGTTCTTTCTCCTCATTTAACAAGGTTCTTCTGACAACTAGGGTTTCTCCCCTTTCAACATCCTTAGAATGCTCAGACTGTGCATCTTCATCTACATGTGCTACTCGTGCATTATCTTCAGGTCTTCTATTTGTCCGCCCTTGATGTTGGGCACACTCATAGGCTCGATGTCCTTCTCCACATTGGAAACAGGTTCCTCTGAAACCTCCTCTTCCAGACCCTTGCCCATGTCTTCCCTTCCTCTTCCTCTTTTCTCACCATTATTTTGATTAGGAGGGAAGTAGGCATTATCTCCTTTCTGATTTCAACTAGTGCCTGCTTCTTCACTATTCTTTTGATCTTCATTTTGGCCTCCATAGGATCTTCCACCATTCCTTCTGCGATGACTTCTTTCTCTTTTCTTTCTTTCAAATCTTTTATTTAGCTTCTCTTCCACCTTTGGAGAAAATTGGTATGCATCTTCTATGGTGGTCATTCTGACCAGTCTCAACTCCTCTTGAATACTTGGCCCCAACCCATTAATTGAAAGTAAACATATCTAAAATTCAACCTTTATACTTAAATATTAGATAATTTAACAACAAACCTAGGAAATGTTTGGGTACTATTATTCTTTCAATCTCCGCTCCTTGAAATTTCTAAGATACCTTGTTCCATGTGACATGCACAACAAATTAAATTAGAATACACTCTTCTTTGGGATCCTTGGTTGCATACTATGAAAGTTGCACCCTCTAGGTTCCAAAATATTTTTGTGAACTAAGGGTAGGTGAAGGATCAAGGAATGATCCCAACTTCATATAATATTGTGCCATATGTTAATATGTAATTGTATTAATCCATATACCAAAATGGACCCAAAACTAAATGAGAATTGGCATGGGTCTGCAAATTTCACCATTGCACTAGTTAAAACATTGATATTGGGTCAAATGAATACACCAAAAATTAATAATATATTTATGAACCCTCAATTAAAATTCATAAGAAATCCTTTATCATTATAATCTTGTGTGTTTGTTGTAATGATAAATGTTACCTAAATCATATTTAATGTTTATTTGTCTGTTCATGTTCTTGATTATGAAGGCCCTTTTAGACTATTGATTGATTCACCTTGTTAGATTTTCATTGCATTATCATGGTTCGTTGATAAGTATAGATAACATTATCAGTGATAAAATCCAATGGAAGTTTACAAAATTTAAAGTTAATTATGTTTTCAATATGTCTAAAAAGATTAAATTTATTCTAGTTGATCACACTCATAATTTGTAAGTTCTAAAATTTTCCTGCTTCCTTCATCACATCCTTGTCAACCTGTGGATAATAAAATTAAATAGTCATTAGTACATAAAAGGCCACTAAAATGGTTCAACCTGAAGAAACAAGAAGAGAAAGCACTAAAAACATTGGACTTCATTTTTCATTAAATGAAATAGACTTCATATTTCATTAAATGAAATGTAATTTGTAAGTTACAAGTATATGATAATGAAAGACCATTTTTTATTAAATGATATTTCCTTGTGCTTTAGAACTTGTGAGTTGAAATGCTTGTGTAGTAATCATTTATCCTATTTATACATCGAAGGTCGGTATTTTATTTATATAAGTTAAAAGTATGATAATCTAGGATGTATAGCGAACTAGCTATCTAGATCTATTATTTTCTCGTAGATTTATGCCTTTATTTTTAAAAAAGAAAATCAACTAATATAGGAACTATATCATGTTATGTTCCTTCTCTCAAGTATATTTACATGTAAATGTGATAGGGAGATATGGATTCACTTTTTGGCCATATAGATAGAGAAATTGGTAGATTGAGGTTAATTTTAGATGATTCTCAAACCACGAGGGTTTACAAAACTAATTGTGAGAAGATTTTGGATAGTTTAGTTCATATTAGATGTTTGTTAGGGGGTGTTAGTGCATACTCTAGTGAGACGTTATCAACTATTCTTTCCCAAAAATGGGCATAGGTTTCTGGTGATGTTTCATTGAGTGAAGTCCAACTAAGAGTTCGAAAAGAAACTCTTAAGTCACAACATGTTTTCCTTAGTATGCACCCAAAACTAGTGTTACCTGGCATATCAAGTGACTAGGTGTGTATGCCCTTGGATGACACCATTGACTTATCCTAGATTTTTTGTTGCCCATGGTCATTATCCAAATAATGACCAAATTCCACTATATTTTGCATAACAGTTGTACCCTAAGGTCCATTTAGGCCTCAAAATCAACTATTTGGATTTACCTCCACATTTGGGGTAGGGGTGTGGTAGGGTATGTAACAAAGATGCATATCATTGTCTAGATCAAGAGTCTCCTTCTTATAGGAGCTTGGTTGGTGAGAGGATTACTGTGATCTCACCATCTCTTAGTGGTATTGGTGATAATGTTGTCATTTCTTCCCAACAAGAAGCAATTGATATTATTGTTGAGATTGTTGTGTAAACTCAGACGATATCTAAGAATGGTGTAGGATAGTACTTAATGAGGCATCTACACATGTCACCTACTCATTTAGATCCCTACCATATTGCAAGCATCCCATCTCTAGAGGATCTGGAGTGCATTATAGTTGAGGGTCAGATGCAAAGGGCGGCATGTTGTTTGTTTGAGGACTTGATGAGAGCATATCAGGGGATATCATTATAGTTGGGGATCCCTTTGGTAGGTGTTAGTTTGTATGTGGGTCGTATCTTTTCAAATTCAGAGAGTCCAACTCCTAACTTGTAACATTCTAAGGTAGATTCTATAGTTGGATCCTCTAGTGGGTTGCATGAGTCATAAACAAGAGTAAAACAAGCATCTACTGATCATTATTCCACTCCATAAGATCAACCCATGGGACCTAAGTCACTTGAGGAAGTTGTAGGGGAGATGGGTTTTGTAGAGATTCTTTCTTTAGGATCGATGTCTTCTCACCTTCACAGTCCATTACACATGTTGCTAATACAACTACTCAATGAGAGAACAATAGAAGAGTTAGTGGATTTCAACATTGCAACTGAGGATGGTGATATTTCAAGGTCCTAGTATGACACAGGTAATTTTTAATTTTTTATGTTAAATTTATATTGTAAAATTTAAACATATGTCCTACACAAATAAATTATATTTGAAATTAATTTTTTTTACATGTATGTATAGCTCGAGGATGTAGGTGTTACTCCTAGTTTTAGAGCAGAGCATGTATGCACGCATGATTCACTTGATCACAGTGGACAGGTGAGTTGATTATCAAATTAAAATTCATATGTATAAATATCTCATGTTTTTATGTATGTATGTAGGAAACATATATATATATATTCTAATTTAATTATGTACTTTTGTAAGGCTCTTTTGATGAGGAGTATGAGTGAGAGTGCACAACTTATCAAACCGATCGGTCAGAGTCTAATCTTCTAACTCACCGATCTACTGTCCTTCTTTAGTTATCAGCCAGACATATTCCGTCGGCCACTTTAAAACTTTTCACACCAAAGTCTTAGTCAATCTGATGTGAGACTCAACGTTTGTCGGCAAGACAATTACTATCGGTCATGGCAAGATTTGCTTTGTCAATACGTTGATGATTATTGCCTTCGCTGTGACCCTTGTCATCAGCGAACACTTACAAACTTTGGCCGATGCACCAATGGACCATCCATTCTTTGGTGTGACTCCCTTTCATGTGTCTTCGATACAAAATGTGTCTGACTTCAAGTTCGGTGAGACTCAACTCTATCGGCGAACTCTAGTTTCACTAGGCCGATACACCAGTGAATCTCCTATCAGTATTGCTTATCTCTTGTCACCCCGATATGAATCTTTAGACTGTGACTTCCATATGGTGATTTGAACCTCTCTTCAGCCAGACTAACCTTATCACCCCAAGAGAGAAATATTTTTCCGATGGCTTCGGTCTCACTGATAATGACTTCAGTAGTTCTGCAACTCAACGATTTGTCTACTCTTCAACCGAACCCTAGCACATGGAGATGCTAAGCGATCTATTGTACGAAATCACCCAGTTTGGATCCTCTGCACCGTTGGACACAAAAACACAAGGAACAAAACAAATACTTGTACAATAAAGCCATTCCACTGATTTCAACAGAAATCGTACCAGTGGAATGCTTCACATCGACATGCTGCAACAATGGAATGCATAGAAAGAACTACACTTCGAATAGAAATATACAGTTACACAATATACAATTACAGAGAATAGAAACTCAAATTGATAGAACAAAAAATCTTTATTTCTCCTTAGAACATTACACAATCACTCTTCATGCCCCCTTCTACAATTCTCCTCTTCGATGGTTATTATCAACTCATCCTGCCAGCAGTTGGAAAACCAATTGATGCAAATAGTTGGAAGACCAACTGATCCAAACTGCTTCAAACCATCTAACTGCCCTATTTTTGGCACTATGTGATTACAATTTGACAAATGTGTGTGTTAAGTCACTTTGGACTTACAAAATGGGTTCTAGGTCTTAGAGACAAACTGAAAATGAAAATGCATTGGTCAAATAGACCTTATTACAAAAGAAAATATGATTTTCTAGGTGCTCCTGCGCCATACTCCCCAGAAGAAAAATGTCTCAAGTCCTCTTAGAGACCAATTCTTGTACATCTCTACCTTGCTTTAGAATGTCTTTCTCCAGTATCCATGTAGCTTCTGAATCTGGAAGTCCTTGCCACTTAACTAGATGTTCAAAGTATGTTTTGTGCCTTGTCTTCTTGGCTTCTCTACTTTCCAAAATGTACTCCATTTTTGGTGGCTCCCTAGAAGGTAAGTGCTTCATCCAGTCTTCATTTTCTTGGACAGAGTCTTCTGCATTCTCCCCTATATGAGGAATTCTATATAATGTCAAATTAGCAATGTTGAATATGGGTGAAATGGGAATATCATCAAGAAGCTCAATCTTGTAAGCATTTGGACCGTATTTCTCCAGAATCTGACAGGGTCCAATCTTTTGCATCATCAGTTTGCTGTGGCCTCCTTTTTGCAACCTATTTTTGTTCAGATGAACCATGACCAAGTCGCCTACCTGATACTGTACATCCCTCCTCCTTTGATGCATTCGAGCCTTTGTCTTCTGACTATTCTGGTGCAAAGTATCTTTGACCTGTTGGTGTATTTCTTTCATGGCTTCTGCAAATGCATCAGCATGACCACTCCTTTTGTCCAACTCCTGGACGTCTCTCAATTCAAAAATATCCCTAGGGTGACTGCCATATATAATTTCAAAAGGACTCAGACCTGTGCTCCTATTTGTTGAGTCATTATAAGCATATTCTGCTTGTGGGAGTATCACATCCCAACTACTGCCATGTTCTTTTGTTAAGCATCTAAGGAGATTGCCCAAAATCTATTGACCACCTCGGTTTGCCCATCAGTCTAAGGATGATAGGCTGAACTAAAAGAGAAATTTGTTCCCAATCTTTTCCACAAAGTCCTCCAAAAATGTCCTATAAATTTTCTATCCCTATCAGACACAATGCTCAAGGGTAGCCCATGAATCCTAATAATTTCTTTAAAGAACAAACCTGCAATGTAGCTAGCATCATTAGTGGTCCTGTAAGGAATGAAATAAGCCATCTTGCTGAATCGGTCTACCACTACAAACACACTGTCACAACCTGCCCTTGTTTTGGGTAATCCCATCACAAAATCCATACTCAGACATTCCCATGGCCTATTGGGTATTGGCAAAGTTTGATACAATCCTGCATTGGTCGAGACTCATTTTGCTCTTTGGCATACTATGCAACTTTCAACAAATTTTCTGATGTCAGATTGCATTCTTGTCTAGAAATAAAATCTCCTTACTAGATCTAAAGTCTTTTTCAACCCAAAATGTCCACCTAAAACACCACTATGTTTTTCCTTCACAATATTATCCCTCATTGAGCATTTAGGGATACACAACTAACATCCTTTGAATAATAGTCCATTCTGTAGTGTAAAATCTAAAAACTCACTATGAAAAGTATTAGCAAATTCATTTTATACCTTGTAGATTTCTCTGAAATTCTGATCTTCTTCATATAATTCCTTGATTGCTTCAACACCCATGCTTTGCAATTGCACTTCTTGGACTGTCAACACCCTCCTGCTGAGAGCATCTACCACCTTGTTTGCAACTCCTTTCTTATGCTTAATGGTGAAAGTGTATGCTTGTAGACTTTCCACCCATTTCATATGTCTGTGGCTGAGTTTATCTTGCCCATTCAGAAAACTGAGAGCATGGTTATCTGTATACACAATAAATTCTTTGGGAAGTAGGTAATGTCTCCACTTTTTTAGAGCTTGTACCATAGCATACAACTCTAAGTCATAAGAGGAGTATTTCCTTATGGCTTCATTTAACTTTTCACTGAAGAAGGCTACTGGTCTGCCTTCTTGACTCAACATTGCTCCAATGGCCAGCCCACTTGCATCACATTCAATTATGAAAACTACTGAAATCAAGTAACACTAAGATAGGAAATTTAGCAACTTTCTGTTTCAGACTCTCAAAGCTCCTATCTACTTCTCTCGTCCACACAAACTTCACCTTACAACCACCCTTGATGGTTTCCAACATAGGTGCACAGATGTCACTATTGTTCTTAATGAATTTCCTATAGAATGTGGCCAAACCATGGAAACTCCTTACCTCCCCTGCTGTCTTAGGTGTGGGTCAATTTAGAATAGCCTCCACCTTTGAAGGATCCATCTTCAGATCACCTTTGGAAATGATAAAACCCAAGTAGATCAACTCTTGTTTCATGAAATCACATTTGTCCAAGTTTATCAATAGCTTCTAGTCTTGCAGCCTCTTCAAGACTATTTCCAAATGTTTCAAGTGTTCTTCCTTGCTCTTGCTGAACACCAAGATATCATCAAGGTAGACTACCACAAACTTCCCTATGAACTCCTACAACACCTCATTCATTAGTCTCATACAGGTGCTAGGGGCATTTGAAAGACCAAAAGGCATCACAAGCCACTCATACAACCCTTCATTGGTTTTAAATACTATCTTCCACTCATCCCCTTCTCTTATCCTTATTTGATGGTACCCACTCTTCAAGTCTATCTTAGAGAAATAGGTAGCACCCCCCAAATAGTCCATTAGGTCTTCAATTCTAGGAATAGGAAACCTGTATCTGATGGTTATCCTATTTATTGCCCTAGAATCAGTACACGGTCTCCATTTCCCATCTTTCTTTGGTACCAAAATAGTGGGGACTGCACATGGACTCAAACTCTTCCTTATTAACCCCTTGTCTAAAAGTTCTTGAACCTGCCTGGCTATCTCCTCATTCTGCTGAGGGGTCATCTTATAGGCTACCTTATTGGGAAGTACATCTCCTAGAATGAGATCAATCTAATGGCTTATATCTCTAATAGGTGGTAGTGAGTCTGGTATATTTGCTACAATTACTTCCTTATAACTCTCAAGTAGTTCTCTGACCTCCCTAGGTCCTATCTCTCTCATATTTTCTCTTTTCTTCTCCTTAGGTTTCACAATCAAAGCAAAACCTACTCCACCTGATTCTTCTACTGTTTCAAGGAATTCCTTCTCTCCTACCATCATTACACTAGACCCTACATGTTGTGGATCCTCTTATACCAGTGATTGTATCCTATAAGTTACACCATCCTTTTGGAATGAGTAAGCATTCTTTTCCCCATCATGATGAGCCTTTCTGTCAAACTACCATGGTCTACCCAATAGAAGATGGCAAGCATCCATTGGAAGGATGTCACACAAAATCTTGTCTCTATACCCCCCAATACTGAATTCTACCCATGCTTGTTCATTGATGAGTATATGATGTCCCCTGTTTAACCAACTGACCCTATATGGACAGCTATGGGGTATCTTATCTAATTTCAATTTATCTATTGCTTCCAAAGATATAATATTGTCAGTAGAACCAGAGTCAATAATAACTTTGCAAACCTTACCTTGGATCTTGCAGTTGACTCTAAACAAAGCCCTTCTTTGTGATGGTTTAGTTTGTACTAATTCCTTAAGCAACGTCCTCTTGATCATCAAATTTTCTCCCATCTCTGATGCCAAATTCACTTCAAGAGATGTCACACTCCTTGCATCCTCTTGAATCAAAGTGGTTCTCTTCTCACCACCATGAGAAGTTGAGGCCTTCTCTAGACACTTGTATGCCAGGTGTCCTATTTGATTGCAGTTATAACATCTCATGTTGGAGAACTTGGATCCTCTACCTAATCCATTTGCCCCACCTCTTCCATTAGGCCTTCTTCCTCGGTAGCCTCCTCTGCTACTTGAGTCCCCAACTTGTTCTTCTTGGCTAGACTCAACATTAGGCCTCTGGTTAGGACTTCTTCCTCCAAAATTGCCTCTGCCTCTAAAATTTCTACCACCTCTTCCTCTACCTTGCTGCTCACCTTTCCTCTTCAGCTTCTCTTCAGCTGTTAATGCTACTTGAAAGCACTTTTCCACAGTTTTAGGGGTCAATGAACTTACTTCATCTTGAATATTGAACCTTAGACCATTTAGATACCTTGCTACCTTGGCTTTTTCATCCTCCATGTACCCATAGTGAAGAGTGTATTTGTGAAACGCCTCGGTGTAAGTAGCTACATCCATATCTTTTTACTTGAGGTTCTGCATTTTCTTGTATATCTGCACCTCGTAGTTAGATGGAAGGAACTGGGACTTGATCTTCTCCAACATTTTGCTCCACGAAGAGATCATACTCTTCCCATTCTTTACCCTCTCTCCTTGGGCATAATTCCACCATGTAAGGGCAGCACCTTTGAGTTTAGTTTTTGCAAACTTAACTCTCTTACTTTCAGGAACTTCTTTGTATTCAAAGTAGTTGTTCAGAGCCTCAATCCATTCCATGACTTCATCAGCATTCATCTTTCCACTGAACATGGGGATATCTATGCGAGACTCTGAAGAGTCCTTGCCAATAGCCTTAATGGCTTCCAGGAATTACTTTTGTCCAGCCAGTATCTCTACCTCTTCTTGTTCCTCTTCTTCTTCCTCTCCATCAGATTCATCATCTGATTTCTTTCCTATCTTCAATGCCTTCAACTCAGCCTGGAGTGTTTCCTTGACTCCAATCTTGATCATCTCTTCCATCTCTTGGAACTTCTTAAGAACATCTGCTATCATCCCCTTTGGAGGCATGACGCTAGCCTCTCCTTCACTCTCCTCTATTGACATATACCAGAACAACCATAGAACCTTTTATGGCTTTGATACTAATATGATGAGGAGTACGAGTGAGAGCACACAACTTATCAAACTGATCGGTCAGAGTCTGATCTTCTAACTCACAGATCTACTGTCCTTCTTTAGTTATTAGCTAGACATATTCCGTCAGCCACTTTAAAACTTTTCACACCGAAGTCTTAGTCACTCTGATGTGAGACTCAACGTCCGTCGGCAAGACAATTACTATCGGCCATGGCAGGATTTGCTTCACTAATACGCTGATGATTATTGCCTTTGTTGTGACCCTTGTCATCGGTGAACACTTACAAACTTTGGCCGATGCGCCAATGGACCATCCATTCTTCGGTGTGACTTCCTTTCGTGTGTCTCTGATACATGATGCGTCCGACTTCAAGTTCAGTGAGACTCAACTCTATCGGTGAACTCTAGTTTCACTAGGCCAATACACTGACGAATCTCCCATTGGTATTGCTTATCTCTTGTCACCCCGATATGAATCTTTAGACCACAACTTCCATATGGCGATTTGAACCTCTTCGGCTAGACTAACCTTATCACCCCAAGAAAGAAATATTTTTCCGATGGCTTCGGTCTCACTGATAACGACTTCAGTAGTTCTGCAACTTGACGATTCATCTACTCTTCAACTGAACCCTAGCACATGGAGATGCTAGGCGATCTATTGTGCGAAATCACCCAGTTTGGATCCTCTGCACTGTCAGACACAAAAACAAAACAAATACTTGTATAGTGAAGCCATTCCACTAATTTTGACAGAAATCATACTAGTGGAATGCTTCACATCGACATGCTGCAACAATGGAATGCACAAAAAGAACTACACTTCGAAAAGAAATATACAGTTACACAATATACAGTTACAGAGAATAGAAACTCAAATTGATGGAATAGAAAATCTTTATTTCTCCTTAGAACATTACACAATCACTCTTCATGCCCCCTTTTGCGATTCTCCTCTTTGATGGTTATTATTAACTCATCCTGCTAGCAGCTGGAAAACCAACCGATGCAAACACTTGGAAGACCAACTAATCTAAACTGCTTCAAACCTCTAATTGCCCTATTTTTGGCACTATGTGATTACAATTTGACAAATGTGTGTGTTAAGTCACTTTGGACTTACAAAATGGGTTCTATGTCTTAGAGACAAACTGAAAATGAAAATACATTGGTCAAATAGACCTTATTACAAAAGAAAACATGATTTTCTAGGTGCTCCTGTACCATCTTTGCATCTATCATAATAGGATTCTCACTTCGAGGGTCACTTGATTAGGAGTTGACTTGATGATAAAACTAGCTAGTTTACATGTTTGAGAGATAGAAATTTATATTTGAGATATGGATGTTTCTATTTATGTTTATGATTGAGATATGGACATGGACATGTTTGTTTTTATGTTTATGTTTGAGATATGGATATTTGTGTTTATATTCATGTTTGAGATATGGACATATTTGGCATGTATGGAAATTATGTTTATATATTTGACATGTATGAACATTTATGCATCCTTATGTTTATATTTGAGATGTATGAACATTTATGTTTATATATTTGACATGTATGGACATTTATGCATCTATGTATAGACATGTTTATGTTTTAGATAGACATTTATGTTTATATTTAACATGGACAAATTTATGTTTGAGATATTTAATAAAGTTTTTATATAAATGCTTCTTGATATTTACAATGAATCTATTTGATATTTACATGTGTGTATTAATACATGTAATACAAGTTTCAATAATAAAATATTAACTTAAAAATATTATGCTTATCTCAATCATGTCATTTACTTATTAATCACTATCAATATTATCCTCAAGTTTATGTATATGATGTGATAAAAATCAATCAACCAAAGATATAAAGTTTTGATATAAGTGATTCTTGATATGAAGAAAATTGTAGGTTGAAATACACAATGTGTATTTCATCCTGAACATGCTATATGTAAGCTAAAAATTCTATTAAGTTGTTACATATCTCATTTAAAGTTTAAAATAAACTTTATAACTTTGTAATGACACACCATTCAAATAGAGATAAAAGACAAGAATAGTAGCTATACGATGAAATAACATAACTTAGGCCCACATAAGTAGCATACAAACATAATATAACAAATATAAATAAAATTTGGAAGATTTGTTATTCAAAAATAAAATTAGACCTCTAGACAATTTGACTTTCACCACTACTAGAACAAATACTATTACACTCAAATATGAATTAAATATGTGGAGGTTGAAATACACGTGTTGTAAACCTACATTTTTCTTAAGTAATCATTACATTGGAAAGAAAAAAATAATGAACGAATTAAACAAGGAAAATAAATAATGAATTTTGTATTTTGTATTTGTTCATGTATAAATGTCGATTTCATAATATATACCAAAGATTCAAGATACAAGTTCATATTATTTGAATATAAATGAACTAGATATAATAGGATTGTTAAATTTGAGACATGAATGATAATTAAACTCCCATACAAATTCTAAATACAGTTCTACAAAGTTAAGTTCTGTAAATTTCTAATGATACCATATTAACATTAGCACCAAGAAACTTTACCTAGGTTTTCATAACTTTTCTACAAAAAAAGAACATCCCTTTGCTTCAAGAAATATTTATTTTGTACTAACAAGGACAACCGTGTGAAGGTGGAAGCTCATGTGGCCTTACCTAAGACCTAAGACACCTATTCTTGTACACGTAAGACATATCTAAGACCTAAGAGACGTAGTAGACCTAATTCACCAAAGATCTTATTCTAATACATATCTAAGACCTAGTAGGTCCACATTAGACCTAAGGCACCTATTCTAGTATATGTAAGACATATCTAAGACCTAGTAGGTCCTTAGTAGACCTAAGACACCTATTCTAGTAGATGTAAGACATATCTATGACCTAGTAGGTCCCTAGTAGACCTAAGACACCTATTCTAGTAGACGTAAGACATATCTAAGACCTAGTAGATGTAGTAGACCTAAGACACCTAGGACCTTATTCTAAGACATATCTAAGACCTAGTAGATGTAGTAGACCTAAGACACCTATTCTAGTAGACGTAAGACATATCTAAAAACCTAGTAGACGTAGTAGACCTAAGACCTTATTCTAGTCTCTAGACCTAGTAGATGTAGTAGACCTAAGACACCTAAGACACCTATATTTTATACATTATTCTAGTCTAGAGATATATAAGACACCTATTCTATACCTAAGACATATCTAAGACACTTATTAGAATATATCATTCTAAGACATCTAAGATACCTAACTTAAAGACTACATACATAAGATATTATTGTATTGGATAGTGTAGAGATCATAAGGTATGAAATTAAATAATAACTTCAAATCCTCTAAGCTACATGATTGCAAAAACAAATCTTCTGTCATGATGAAATGTAAAAAAATAGAACCTAGAGATCATGAATCCTAAAATTTTTAAGAACCATTGAAATTAAAATTAAATGAAAAAACTTTTGAAGCATAAATTAAAATAATTTAAAACTTCTACAAGTAAGATGTGCTTGAGATATAGTAGACCTAAGACACCTAGTATCTACCTAAGGCAATATTCTGCCATAGAAGGTCTAGTGAATACCTGAAATTAAATGAAAGTTGTTGTCCACATTTTTCATACCACATCCTTTGGTTCCATAATGCCCTGTCATGCAACCCTAGAGAGTTAGGTTAAACTAAACAACAAAATGTGGAATTTTTTTTTTTAAAACAAGAGAAAGTATTAATAACCAGATAAAATGATAACTAATTACATCAACTTAACCATTTAACCAACTAACTGATGGTGACTGATTGTCATTGATGTTGAAAAGGTCTTGCAGGATCTTGGGTTGATATTAGTAAACATCTGAAGGTCACTAATCAGGAGGTTGCAAACATCTCATTGTTCATATTTCATATGGTTTATATTATGTTTCATGTTCTTCATCTGTTCATGATATCTGATTTGGACAAGGGTTTGTGATATTTGTTTGAGAGTTGTTTTGAGAAGAACATCATCAGGATCTTAGGTTGTCATGGTGAAATGATGGTTCTCGTTCATATCATGATCATGATTCAAAGGAATAGGCTTATCAAAGATTTCACATGAAGATGTTTGGTTGACGTTTGGTTGATGGTGTTTTAGTTGATAACCTTTCTAAGGATGCTTCAAGATGTCTGTATATTCAGGAGATCATGATCATATGTGATTGTGTGATCAAGAAGTGCTTTTGATAAATCACATATATTAATGTGGTCAAAGGTTTTTTTGAATAAGATTTAAAATCATTTATATTCTATCATAAATCTTCTCACTATTGCACTTTTGTTATAAACTAGAGTTGACCTATAGTTGCAGGTCAGTCACTTTGTATTGACTTGGTAGAGGGTTTAAGACCACGGGGCAACCGACCCTTTCAACCTGCTACAATCTTTCTCTCGGTCTCATCTTTGTGCACGGTGGTAACATTTGAAATGAGCGCTGAAAGGGGGCTCAATAAAAAGCTAAGTCTAAAGTGAATTTTTGGTTCAAAATTTTTAAGACTCTAATGAATTTTATGAAGTGGATCGAATATCCTATTCGAAGGGGAGTGAAATTTATTTGAAGTTTTTCGGAGCATACTTTAATAAATAAAATCATTCAAAGTTTTTTTCTGAAGAGTTTGCTTTTTTCCTAAAGCCATCGAATATTTCTTATGGATTTTTTTAAGACCAAAAACAATGCTAAATGGTTTCTTTTTTAAAATTAGAAACTTTCTTTTTAAATGGTCGGTCCCTTATGACATTAATTTAAGGAATTTTCATAAAGAGATTTTTTATTTTTGCTTTTTATGAATGTGAGATAAATCTTTTTGAAGAGATTTTTTAATGGTGATTTTTGAAGAGATTTTTTAATGGTGATTTTGGAGTAAGTAAAGGTGATTTTTTTTAAAGAAGAGGATTGGAGATATTGAAGAAATTTTTCAGAGGCAGATTAAGATTTCATAGAAGAAGTTGAAAAGTTTTTTTATGCAAAGAATTTTTGAGAAGAGGATCTGAAGATATTTTGTGTGAGAAATTTATTGAAGAGAAGGTGAAAAGTTTTATTTCAGGAGATTAATTTCATTTTTACATATGAAGATGAAATTGTCTTTGTAGATAAAGATAATGTTTGAAAGAGATTTTATTCTTTTAAGTGCACTTTTTTTATTGCAGAGAAGTTTGATTTATTCTTTGTAGATTGACAATTTGGTGAAGAGTTATTTTTACAGATTGAATTTGAAGGGGTTATTGAAGAATTGAAAATGCACAGAGGAATATGAAAAGATTTTTCTTTGCAGGAGAAAGTTGAATTTGAAAGGTCTTTTTGTTTGAAATCCATATATATATACAGATGATGTAAATGAGGGTGTGCATGTAGATCAATGATGAATTAATACAGTTCAAATGGATGTGAATCCAAATGAAAATTTTAAGACAATTTGAATGACACTAACGGAATCAAATACAGATACAGAGATTGACAAGATCATCAAAAAGACAATAAGTAATTGATTGCATCAAGTGAATTCTTATGCAGAAATAATCAGGTGTATTGATAATTAGGTGAATTGTTTATGCAGAGAGATAATCTGGACAAGTGTGAATTAATTGTATATCAGGGGAATTGATTGTATAGAGATCATGAGATTAATATGCAGATCAGATTGAGTGTAATTGAATAGAGATATACAAAAGGGAAGACAAGTAATATAATGGTACAAATTAGATTGAGTGGCAATCACTTCTTGCACACTTTGTAGTTTGTTCTGTGTTAGGGGTTGGTGCTCTTTGAAGTTGGTGCTTCAAAAATATTAGGGGTTGGTGCTCCTTGAAGTTGGTGTTTCTAAACATTGTAATCAGTGAGATTTTTGATAAAGCCAGTGAGGCAGTTTTGGAGTGGTTTTTGTACCCCTAGAGGGTTTTCCACTCGTGCAATTCTTGTGTCTTGATTCATATTGACCTTCTCTATGTGTGTGTATAATTTATTCATGAGATTTTATTCTTTTCTTTCATTCTCAGTTATGTGCACATGTGTGTAACAAATCAATGATATCTTTCTTTCCCTTTGTGTTTTGAAAGTTAAAGTTTGCAAAAAGTTTTAAAAATTCACACAACACTAATTCACCTCCCCTCTCAGTGTTGTCCTTGACTCCTACAATTGGTATCAGAGCCATGTTCCCTTTAGAAGCTTAATCAGCTAGGGTAGGTCCTGCGTGTGGAGTTCAATGGGTAAGTGCAAAAGAAATAAGAACATGAGAAATGTCAAGATTCATTCTGGTTAGAAGACACAAAAGACATCATCCATATCAAATCCAGATGTTGATATAAAGTTAGTTGATAAAGATGTTCTACAAGTTGAATCTGATATTGTATTAGAAGAAAATGTTTCAGGAGTTCCTCAGTTTGATGGTTCAAATTTTTTAGTTTGGTATGTTAGAATGCAAGTGTATTTATCCTCTTTAGGATATGATGTTTTGATGTTAGTTGAGAATGGTAATTCTGCAAATAACAAAAATAACAAAGAGGCTCTTGAATGCAGTCATATAGCCAAGAAGGTTATTTTATCTGGTTTATCTAAAGATATTTCTTGTAAAGTTGTGTAGTGTGAAACAACTCAGGATATCTGGAAAGAACTGATAAGAATTTATCAAGGTAATGATAAAGAAGAGAACAATTTGGTGTCTAATGAAAGTGACCATGAAAGAAGACAATCACAATCAGATTTAGAAAATGTTAACATCACAAGTGATGATGATCAGGAATATGATGAACAAGACTGTGAGATTGATCTGGAAGGAGAGCTCATATATGCTCTAACTAAACTCAAGAATTATAAGAAGGAGAACAAGAAATTAATGTTACAGTTGCAGCAAGAAAGAGATTTAAAAGACAAAGCACTATCTGACCTTGAAGATACTAGAAGTCTGATTATGGATTTGAGGAGTCAAGTTAGTGAATCAAATAAATTAATTATTGGTCTGAAGATGGAGATTCAGGAAGCTAAGAGGATTGTTGATATAACAAAGGTTGAATTGGAAGCTAAATCAGTTGAATGCCAAAAACTTGAAGGAGAAATATTTTCTTTAAGAAAAGATCTTGAGAATGTTAGAAAGTAGTTGGAAAAGAATTTGAAGTTTGAAGAAAGTTCAAATAAGTTGCATGAGATGTTTGGTAAACAAAAACTTTATGGAGACACTACTGGACTTGGCTATGAAAAGGGAGAATGTTCAAAAGCCAGAGAAACTCCCAAAAGGAAAATTGATTTAAGTCATCATGTTGTTGCCACAGAAGGTAAAAGGAAGAGTGAAGCTGAACCAGAGATAAATTTGTACACAATCAAAGAAGGAATTTTAGAAAACCTGTTGCTATAAGACAAACATACATGTACAGGTATACCTATTCATTTAATGGTTATTGTTATACTTGTAATCAATTTGGTCACAAATTAGTTAATTGTAGAAGGAATACTGATATTGTTTGTTACAAGTGCAATAATGTTGGACACATTCAAAGAAACTACAAAATGAATAGAAGGTATGTTCCTGCATGGAATCTTAACATGAGTACTCAAAGGTACTATCAGTCATTTGATTATGATTATAACATAGTTTGTTATAATTGCAATTTTGTTGGTCATAAAGTTCATAGTTGTAGAAAAGCTTCATCTAATTTGATAGGTTGGAAATGGAAAGAGGCAGAAAAGGTTTGGAGGAAGAAAGAACCTGTGAAAATTTGGAAGTAGAAAGAGAAGTCAGAATCTAAACTTGTGCATCTTGCACAAGTCACTTCATTAGTTGGATAACTGAGAGCATGAAGTATGGGGGAGTTATTCATGTTCTATCAAGTATTCCCAAAAAGGTTTAGGAAAGAAGATCATTTGATGTTTATCAATTTGATGATCTTGTTTTGTTGGTTTTGGATTCATCTTTGATAATGTTTGATAGTGATAAAGGTGTTCAAAAGCACTCTGCACAAAGAGTTTGATGATGTTGTGACTTGATCCTATTTGTATATTGTTCATATCATGTTGATACTTACATGGTTGAGTTGTCATGATCCTTCAGTTAAGGTGTTCTCAAGGAACTCTCATCAGATGTTTGCATATGTTGGCTGAGGAGGTTGAAATTGGAAGAATTTAATTCTTAACAATTGTCTCTGCATTTGTTTTTGCAAAGTTTTGTTGCAGGAAGAACTTGGTGTTTAGTCTTGATGGGCTGATTTGAATGATAAAGTCAAGAGGTAGGAGTTCTTGTTGATTGTAGGATGTGGTTATGTATATATCAGATTTGATAGTGTGTTGTAAAAAGATGTGCAGAACAAGAGGATGGTATTCATCAAATAGTCTTCATATATTCAGATAGTCTTCATTTTTTTTCAAGTCAAAAAGGGTGTGCAAGAATAGATTGGTTGCAGGATAATGGTTCATGTTGGAAGTCTTTGGCAAGGACATCTCTTGTGTGTTATTCATGTCTTCATGGATTGTAATTCATACTATTTTTTTATTGGTGAAAAGTGTAGTCTTTGCATGAAATTCAAGTTCATATAATTCATTTCAAGGAGTCAGTTTGATGATCATATATATTACCTTATTGAGTTATGTTTTATGACATGTGTCTTGGAGCTTTTAGGTGGGTTGAGGATAGTGTCAAAAGAAGATGATAAACTAGAGATATTAATGAGTTCATGGTGTGATAATTTCACATGTTTCTTTGATGGTTCTCATCATTAATATGTTTCAGGGAGGTATGTTCAAATTGTGTGATTCTAGTATCAGGTATGTGCTTCAAGCTATGATATCTAGAGATTTTTGTAAAATTGATGGTGGTGCCTTGTTCATCAATTAATCAGAAGCAAGTAAAATTCTTGAATCAACTAATAATGGTAATTCTAGTTGGTATTATGTCAAGAAGTGATATTATGTTGAGGTTGACATACAGTTTTTATTCTCTCAGGACAGTGGTCAGTGTTGGTTATTCTTGTATTAATAGTGATATTTATGAGTAGTGATTTGTTTGTGTACTTCAACATAGGGGAAGTAAACAGTTTTGTGTCTTTGTCATCAGATGTCAAAAAGGGGGAGAAAGATAAATTGCATCATAAAGTTTTGCCATCAATGACAAAGGGGGAGATTGATGGTGACTGATTGTCATTGATGTCAAAAAAGTCTTGCAGGATCTTGGGTTGATATTAGTAAACATCTGAAGGTCACTAATCAGGAGGTTGCAAACATCTCATTGTTCATATTTCATATGGTTTATATTATGTTTCATGTTCTTCATCTGTTCATGATATCTGATTTGGACAATGGTTTGTGATATTTGTTTAAGAGTTGTTTTGAGAAGAACATCATCAGGATCTTAGGTTGCCATGGTGACATGATGGTTCTCGTTCATATCATGATCATGATTCAAAGGAATAGGCTTATCAAAGATTTCACATGAAGATGTTTGGTTGACGTTTGGTTGACAGTGTTTCAGTTGATGACCTTTCTAAGGATGCTTCAAGATGTCTGTATATTCAGGAGATCATGATCATATGTGATTGTGTGATCAAGAAGTGCTTTTGATAAATCACATATATTAATGTGGTCAAAGGTTTTTTTGAATAAGATTTAAAATCATTTATATTCTAACATAAATCTTATCACTATTGCACTTTTGTTATAAACTAGAGTTGACCTATAGTTGTAGGTCAATCACTTTGTATTGACTTGGTGGAGAGTTTAAGACCATGGGGCAACCGGCCCTTTCAACTTGCTACACTGTTTCTCTCAGTCTCATCTTTGTGCATGGTGGTAACATTTGAAATGAGCGCTGAAAGGGGGCTCAATAAAAAGCTAAGTCTAAAGTGAATTTTTGGTTTGAATTTTTTAAGACTCTAATGAATTTTATGAAGTGGATCGAATATCCTATTCGAAGGGGAGCAAAATTTATTTGAAGTTTTTGGGAGTATACTTTAATAAATAAAATCATTCGAAGTTTTTTTATGAAGAGTTTGCTTTTTTCCAAAAGCCATCGAATATTTCTTATGGATTTTTTTTAAGACCGAAAAAAATGCTAAATGGTTTCTTTATTAAAATTAGAAACTTTCTTTTTAAATGGTCGGTCCCTTATGACATTAATTTAAGGAGTTTTCATAAGGAGATTTTTTATTTTTTCTTTTTCTAAATGTGAGATAAATCTTTTTGAAGAGATTTTTTAATGGTGATTTTGGAATCAGTAAAGGTGAGTTTTTTAAAGAAGAGGATTGGAGATATTGAAGAAATTTTTCAGAGGCAAATTAAGATTTCATAGAAGAAGTTGAAAAGTTTTTTTATGCAGAGAATTTTTGAGAAGAGGATCTGAAGATATTTTGTGTGAGAAATTTATTGAAGAGAAGGTGAAAAGTTTTATTTCAGGAGATTAATTTTATTTTTACATATGAAGATGAAATTGTCTTTGCAGATAAAGATAATGTTTGAAAGAGATTTTATTCTTTTAAGTGCAATTTTTTTATTGCAAAGAAGTTTGATTTATTCTTTGTAGATTGACAATTTGGTGAAGAGTTATTTTTACAGATTGAATTTGAAGGGGTTATTGAAGAATTGAAAATGCACAGAGGAATATGAAAAGATTTTTCTTTGCAGGAAAAAGTTGAATTTGAAAGGTCTTTTTGTTTGAAATCCATATATATATACAGATGATGTAAATGAGGGTGTGCATGTAGATCAATGATGAATTAATACAGTTCAAATGGATGTGAATCCAAATGAAAATTTTAAGACAATTTGAATGACACTGACAAAATCAAATACAGATACAGAGATTGACAAGATCATCAAGAAGACAATATGCAATTGATTGCATCAAGTGAATTCTTATGCAGAAATAATCAGGTGTATTGATAATTAGGTGAATTGTTTATGCAGAGAGATAATCTGGACAAGTGTGAATTAATTGTGTATCAGGGGAATTGATTGTGCAGAGATCATGAGATTAATATGCAGATCAGATTGAGTGTAATTGAATAGAGATATGCAAAAGGGAAGACAAGTAATATAATGGTGCAAATTAGATTGAGTGGCAATCACTTCTTGCACACTTTGCAGTTTGTTTTGTGTTAGGGGTTGGTGCTCTTTGAAGTTGGTGCTTCAAAAATATTAGGGGTTGGTGCTCCTTGAAGTTGGTGCTTCTAAACATTATAATCAGTGAGATTTTTGATAAAGCCAGTGAGGTAGTTTTGGAGTGGTTTTTCTACCCCTGGAGGGTATTCCACTCGTGCAATTCTTGTGTCTTGATTCATATTGACCTTCTCTGTGTCTTGATTCATATTGACCTTCTCTGTGTGTGTGTGTATAATTTATTCATGAGATTTTATTCTTTTCTTTCATTCTCAGTTATGTGCACATGTGTGTAACAAATCAATGATATCTTTCTTTCCCTTTGTGTTTTGAAAGTTAAAGTTTGCAAAAAGTTTTAAAAATTCACATAACATTGATTCACCCCCCCTCTCAGTGTTGTCCTTGACTCCTACACTAACATCTCTAGGGAACATAACTGCATTAAGAAATTTAAACATAATTCATCATAAATGTCCACTAGCAAAAATTGTTACATTATGGAAAAATTACATCACTGCTTCAATAATGTTTACAATACAAGGACGATCATCATATCATAATGCAAGGCTACCTCATCAATTTACATCAAATTACATTATGAGTAACATAGATGCACAAATATGGATCCAACCGGTACCATACATGTCTTCAGATACATAACTGGAACTGTTAGATACAAAGCATGAACTATGAAGCCAAAGGACCAACGGATTAAGCTCTTCCACCCGACCATGTGGAACCCTAAGGTCCACCCCCTGAGCTAGGAGATAACAATGAGGTTCCCTGACAAAAGCAAGAACAAAAGGCCTATTGAAAGCAAGACTACCTTAGGTTTCACATTCAAACATGACTAAACTCAACAATCAAACATCCAGAGGCAAAAGAACACAAGAAGAGGGAGAACTAGAATGCAGTAGGAGGAGTGTCATCACATGGTTCTTCATGGGTTACCCTGATTATCTCTCTCTAGATGTTGGCCCCCATCTATGGTTACCCTGACTATCTCTCTCTAGACACTGACCCCATAGGTTGACACATGTGGAAGCTAGAACCTTCTCATCCCACCCTTACCCTAAACTAGCACTAGAGGCATGGGAGAGGTAAACAATTATTTTGCTTAGTGCAAAAAACTACCCATTCCCCCTAGGTTAATTATTATCAAATTATCACTTGTTAACTACCTTCGATGGGTTACCCTGACAGCCACTTTGGGCATCGGCCCCACATCGAAAGCCACTCCCCTTCTTGCACCTAGATACCCTACCAACCAAACAAGGATAGAGAACTTGACAACACCTCAATAGTACAAGAAAATCTCTCAACGAACAATTACTTGAGAACATTTCTTTCATAACATCAAAATCCTATCTCAATTGAAAAGTGTCACAACATATTGCATAACTGAACATTCTATGCCTCTCGAGACCCACAAAACCAAATAACTCAAATCACATAAAACTTCAATGTGATTTAAGCTATGACATTTGACATATCACTAGGACCAATTTTACATTAAGATAAAGAGCAAATATAATTTTACTACCTATGTAAAAATTTATACCACCTTTCTAACAATGCTCCATAATGTCAATAGAGAAGATTATAAGGCAAGCTTTAAAGAACTTTTATTCTTTTGATTAACTAAATGCAAAGAATTATAGACTATCTTACCTAATCTACCCTCTTTTATTTACTAAGAAACTAATCCATAAATTCTAAAAACAACTAAAAGTATTCTTAATTCTAATTATGCCTTACTTGTAAATAACTTGATTAGGCTTATAAAGAAATATTAAATAAACACATTAAATTATTAATTCTAAAGATGATACCTATTCTAGAATTGATGATAATACTTAAGCAATAAGTGTATTTTGAGCTACATATTACATAGCTTTGTTAATAGATGAGAAAACAATTAAATATTATTATCTAACTCAGAATTGTAGACACCCAAATTTGTCCATGTCTTGTATCACCTAGTCAAAAACATCACTTAGGCATCATGTAGCATTTTGTCCTAATTCCCACTCTTAATCCTACTAATCCATTAGCCAATTAATTAAATAATTTTTATTTATTTAATTAAAATCCCATTAAGCCAATTAATTAAATAAATTTTATTTATTTAATTAAAATCTCATTTTAATCCCATCCTAATCCCACTATCCAATTAATTAAATAAATTTTATTTATTTAATTAATTTCACATTCATTATCCCACTTTCTAATTAATTAAATAAATTTTATTTATTTAATTAATTTCCCTCACATATCCCAACTAATTCAAATATTTTATTTGAATTAAGTCCTCACCTTTCATCATAAGCCGACATGTGTGCCTCTTTCATTTAAAAAAGATAAGTGGTACTACATCCTTTATTTAATATCTTTCACATGTAGTACTTTTTTATGTACACGGTCACACATGAGCCTTATCCTTCTCCTTACACTTGTCACATGACTACAACACCCTTGAAGAGTGGGAATAACTAATCAATCCTAGCCGTCCACATCAATCAATTAGATTTTTAATCTCAACCATCCATTTAAACCAAACATTTCCTATAAATCAAGCCATCCACTAGCCATTAGCATGTGTTGATCCTCAAGTATCCACATGCTGTCGAAATATCATTAGAGCCTTTGTATCCTTCATCTATCATCTATTATCTTCCATCTATCTTCTCAATCCTATGTAAATGTTATGCTGTCGAATTGTGAGCAACCAACATATCAAATCAATCAAACAATTCATCTTGCATCTTTGAGGTATTGCATCTTTGAGGTATTGAATGATTTGGGTTTAGGTTATGCATTTCATTGTTTGATCATTTCCATTTGCAAATCCAAATTTTTTGATATACAGGAATACGTAAGATGAAATAATTATCATCAATTTCTATGTTTACAATGTTTTCAATGAGTGGCACCGAATTCTATCCTTAAAAAAATGACTACCATCTAATAAACTATAATGATTAAAAGTATACCCAAGTCATAAAAATCGGTGCCTTATATTCTATTACCTACAAATAGTATTTAATAAGAATATTGCTAATTACGGTTTCCCTCCACTGAATTCTTATCTCTGCACATTTCTAATCTTTTAACTAATACTTATCTATTCTTCACTAGCAGTGATCTTGAGTGAAGAAAATAGAGATTTCTAATATGCATAAACTATAAGATTTTAAAGTCGTTATGTAGGGAAATAAAATTGGAACAGTATGTAAAATTCCTAGACCCAATTCAGGTACATGGTTGCTCAAAATCTTAGTGGATTGGTGAAGTAAAAATCCAAAATTAAACTAAGTTAAATCTCTAAGCTCTACAGGATAATCACTGTTGAGAATGGGTTAAACACAATGATTTGAATCAGGCACACAAGTACACCCCAGATGGTTATTGCAATATGCACTAATGATTTGACTGCCCCATAGCAAATCTGCTATTATTCTAGAAATACAAGGGACCTTGCAGAGGATGGTGGTATGGCATAGTCTAAGTAGAAAATGGCATTGGATTAAGAGGTAAAATAATATCAGGTAATTCTCTTAATTCATTAATAGTTTGGAGCTTAAAAGAAATTGACTGATTTCAGGACTCAAGGCATTGAAGGAGGACCAAGAGAAATGAGATAAAATCATTCACTCCAACTTGAGGGAAACATAACAAAATCAAGTTTAAGCTATAACACATTGATTGCAGGTTGGGACGAACATGCTCAAAATGTGAACATGGTGAAATATTACACCCTTGTTGGGCCGTACGACATTCACGCTAAGAATACAAAGGTGACAAAATAAAACCCAAAATGAATAAAGAAAATGCTGCTGAGGGTGTGGTTGATAGAGACTACGAGTAGGACAAGAGCCTTGAGTTGGAATGGATCAATTTATGAAATGGATACAGTGAAGATAACAATTAAATTTGTCCTCTGAACGATGTCAACAGATTTGAACTTTGCAGAGAAATAATGGGGAGAACGTGGTGTTGTCAAAACAAACCCACCGATCCCAAAACTCTATGAGAGAAATAAGAGAACTTGTCTTTCTAAGATTCGAGTCATAAACAAAAAAAATTGAACAACATTGTTTTGTTTTATGGAAATGTTATCCTAGATGATCCAAAAAGGACTTCACTGATTGCCCCATTCACATACAAGTTATCACAGTGATTTCAGAGAGTGGCTAATTGCAAACAAAATTCCTTGGCAGTTAGCTCTAAGATGACAAGAAATAAAAGAAAAAAATCAAGGAAAGATTTGGGCAACACTGATGATCCAAGAGGCGAAAGAAGGTTTCATTTTAACAGATAAATAAGTTTCCAAGGCTAAAGCTCAACAGACACCACTATAGAGGTGATCTCTCTACTCAAGAAATTGAAAAAAAAATCACATACCAAAGAATTCAGACCCAAGGAGAAATTTAGACCACAACAGCATGCGAAGAGAAATTGAAGAAAAACATACCCGTAATCTTCCAAGCTCCTTTCCCTGAAACTTTTTGAAGGCTCCCCTTTCTTGCCCAAAACTTTTACTGTCCCCCTACAAGAATCCCCCCACTCCAAATATTCTCCTCCCCAATTCAAAAATAACCCAATGCAATAAATTCCCACTTGCTTCTTTCCGTTACAGAAAAATCCACTATCTCCAAATTAATTGCGTTAATTCACTATTTGTAGGAGATTTTCAAATCTCCAAATCTCACGACAGTCCATAACAACAAATAAATTAATGGCAATTATATGATAATATCTTTCATGTTAGATAAAGAAAATCAATCAATATAATATCAAATATTAATAATATTATTATTATTACCATTAATTTAATTTCAAGGAAACCTATTATTTAATCTTCTCAAATTCTTCATTAATTAATTAACTAATATTAATGTATTTAAACTTGTTATTATTATTACTATAACAATTAATAAATATTCTACAAATATACATTAACTATTTAATCAAATATCGACACTATTACAAAAGATTTCTAACTCTATAAAATTAACCATAAGACTACAATAAACAACTCAAACAATTAAGGAAAACCACATACCGAAGGATGACCAACATTTGAGGACAAGTATCAACTAATCAACAAGTACACTCATGATAGGAAATACATGGATGATGATAACTAAAGACATTGGCCGACAAAGGGAACCCCATGTTATCTCCCATCCACATTATCCATTGGTGTAAAGGCATGCTCAGACCTGCTAAACCAGGTGGAGTCAATGCTTGGTACTTGCAACTTGCATCAAAACAAGGTGTTGTGTATGAGCATATACATATATAAACAAACACACTATGATAGGGAGTCTCAGCGTAGCAGGGTACTCATAATGCGTAGTACTACGCCATCCCTTTACCGAAAACATGACATATAACGTGTACATCTCTAACTAACAATCAAGTATTGTGACATCAAACAATCACATAAAGAATGATAACTCTAATCTACATAATCATTTAACCATTAACTGATCATGTCAAAACACATCACATACTATTCATAACATCAATAATGTCATCATAACGATCATAACTAAATATCCACAACTACACTAGTAAATCCATAATCCATGATGAGCATAGCTAAGCATAATAAGTAATCCATCATCCACATGTCTCAAAAAAAAATGTCTAGATATAAATGAAATACTAACAACTGTCAGAAAGCCAAAATGAGGGGCACTACATCCTCCCCCCTAGAATTAGGCTTACTCCTGGAAGCCTGCAAATAAGTAGGGATATAACTCCTGCATCTTGGATGCATCCTCCTAGGTAGTAGAAGTCTCATCATTAGGATCCCATTGGACCCTAACCTACTCCATGTCTCTACCCCTAAGTGCGAGTCTCCTGTGCTACAGAATGCCTATGGGCTCCAAAGCTAGCTGCCCATTCTCTATCTGTAGAGCATTTCAATCAAGAACATGAGCAATATCTGAATAATAGGGTTTGAGTACAAAAACATGGAACACATCATGGATGCTTGAAAGACTGGGTGGCAAAGTAGGATGATAAGTGACAGAACCAATCCTCTCCAACACCTCAAATGGTCCAACAAAGTGTGGTGCGAGCTTAGAGCCTTTTCCATAATGGATTGGACTCTTTCACGGTCACACACGCAAGAACACTCGATCCCCAACAGATAACTGACGATCGATCCTATGAGCATCTGCGTACTTCTTTTGTCTATCTTGTGCTACCACCAAATGCTCTCTAATCCACTCAACCTACTGCTCCATCTCTATCCTAGAAGAACTCTATCCTCAAGGCGATCCCAACTCAACGGGGTCTGATAGGGACAACCATACAAATCCTGAAAAGGAGACATGCTGATAGAGCTGTGATATCCATTATTATATGTAAACTCCACTAGGTACAAATAGTCCTCCCAACGGCTCTGTTGATCCATAACATACATCTTAAGCATATCCTCAAGGACCTGATTAACGCTCTTGGTCTGACCATCAGTCTCTGGATGGTATGCTGAAGTAAATTTTAGCTGTGTGCCCAATTCATGCTGTAAAGAAGTCCAAAGGGCTAAAGTAAACACTGGATCCCTGGAGATGATCCTATGAGGAATTCCATGCAATCTGACTATATCCTCCATGAAAACTCTATCCACCATAGAAGCATTATATGATGATCAAACAGGAGAGAAGTGAGCTACCTTCGTCAACCTATCAATGGTGACCATAATAGGATCATGACGGCGAGAGGAAACAAGTAACCCAACAATAAAGTCTAAGGAAATAATGTCCCATTTCCACTCTGGGACAAGATGGGGTTGTAAAAGACCTGCAGGGTGCTAGAGCTCCACCTTCACCCTCTGACACTCAAGACATCTTGACACAATCTGCAATATCCTATTTCATACCACTCCAAAAAAAATCTGACGAAGATCTACATGCATCTTCTTGACACCCAGATGAGTAGAATAGGGTGCCTGATGTGCCTTTGACATAATCACTGTACGAAGACCCCCAGAACTAGGAACATAAATATGACCCAAATGGCGCACAAGGCCATCCGACTCAAGAGAGTATCTAGAAAATCTACCCTCCAAAGGTCTACCTGACTCAACCTTAGACTTCACCTCCTGATACCAACTGTCGGTAGGAAGTGCTGCAAGAATCTGACCTCTCAAATCAACAACAAGAGTGACTACTGAGATCTCATGCCTCTGTGCCACAACATTCTCCTTGCCCTAAATGTACTTTACCTCAAAGTCATATTCGCACAAGAACTCCATCCATCACCTCTGCCCTACATTCAGGTTTGGCTGCGTAAAGATATACTACAAACTACAATGATCACTATGTAGTACATGATTTCCCAAAAGAAAATGCCTCCACTTCACCAAGGCATGCACAACTACGGCCAACTCTAGATCATGTGTGGGATAGTTCAACTTTTGATCCTTGAGTTTGTGAGACTCATAAGCAATCACGTGAACATCCTGCATCAGCACTGCTCCTAAACCCTCCAAAGAAGCGTATGTACACACAACAAAGTCCCCGATAGGATTAGGAATTGCCAGAATAGGTGCACTAGTCAACCGCTCTTTAAGGGTCTAAAAAGCTGCCTGACAATGTTCTAACCAAACTTCTTCCCTTTCCTCTGAAGAGAAGTAATGGGGTGGGCTATCCTCGAAAAACCTTAAACAAAATGATGGTAATAGCCTACCAAACCCATAAGACTATGAATCTTAGAAACATTAGTAGGTGCAGGCCAATCCATAATAGCTTGGATCTTTGAAGGATCCATCGCAATACCCTCTCTAGAAATAACATGACCCAAATACTTCACCTCTGTCTGAAAGAATTCACATTTTGCCAAATTAGCATAAAGCTAATTTTATCTCAGACACTGCAACACCTAACACAAATGCTCCTCATGGTCCTCCATAGTCCTTGAATAAATCAATATATCATCTAGAAATACAAGGACAAACCTGTCGAGATAGGTGTGAAATACACCATTCATCAGGCTCATGAATACCGAAGGTGCATTTGTCAACCCGAATGGTACAACAGTAAACTCATAATGTCTATAATGGGTGTGAAATTCTATTTTATGAATATCTACCTCAAAGATATGCAACTGATGATATCCTGACTTAAGGTCAATTTTTGAAAACACCTTATACCCCTTAATTTGGTCAAACAAATTATCAATCCAAGGAAAAGGGTACTTATTCTTCACAGTCACCTTATTAAGCTATCGATAGTCTATGCATAGCCGCAGAGATCCATCCTTCTTCTTCACAAAAATCATAGGTGCTCCCCATGGAGAAACCCTAGGTCGAATGAATCCCTTGGCTAGCAACTCCTCCAACTGCAGTCGAAGCTCCTTAAGCTCCTGAGTGGTCATCTAATATGGAGCTCGTGAGATAGGCTCTGCACCGGGAACAAGATCAATCCTGAAGTCAATGTCACGCTTATGTGGTATTCCCAGAATCTCACTTGGAAAAACATCAGCATACTCCCTAAGAAGTGGGTGATCATCAAGAGATATCTCTCAACTCTCCTCCATCTCTAAGTCATTAACTGACACTGTGAACAACTGACAACCCTGACGCATACATCTCTTCAGCTACATAGCTGAGATCATATGCAAGGAAATAGGTCTCTAGATACCAACTACCACTACCTCTCTACCAGAATCATCCACACATTTCACTGACTTACATTGACAATCTATCACTGCCTGGTGAGCATCTAACCAATCCATACCCAGTACTATATCATATGAACCAAGGGGTAGGATGCGTAGATCAACTATGGTAGATAGAGGACCAATCCTCATCTCACAACCATGCACTAGAGACTGAACTGCGACCTTAGCCCCAGATGCTAACTCAACCTGCCACCTAACATCCTACCTTGCTACCACTAAGCCACAATGCTCCACAAGAGAAGGAGAAATGAATGAATCAAAAGCACTGAAATAAAAAAGAATGAAGAAACCAATACCTCGCATGAATCCATAAATCTCCACCATGGTGGCCTGATGCTCTGCCTAGTAGTTATCCACCACTCAAATACTCTGTGTGATCTACCTACATCACCTACAGTTAGCTCTGAAGCTGCCGACCTATGTCCAAATCTTGAAACATTCTTATGAGGACAATGTCTAGCTATGTGGCCCTATTGGCTGCAAGAGAAAAAGCTTGTGCCTCTACCAAATCCTCTGCCACTTTGAAAAGCATTAGACTATTGATAACTCCCTCTACTCACTATAGACTACGTACTCTGAGTTGGCTGATCAAAGTAGTTACGCATGTTCCATTGCCAAGACCGATCCTTCCTGATCTAAAATCTATTACCCTGTTGAGGTTGAATATTCTTCAGTTTGGCCTAAGAATACTACTGCTGCTGTCCACCCTTTGAGGGTGCATGATAACCTCTATGAGAAATTAATGCTTGAGTGTGACCACCACAAGAACCAAAACCTATAGAAGGTGCACTACCAATATGCACACCTGTATGTCCTCCAAGTGCCATCATCAAATTCTCCTATACTAAACAAGATTTCTCCACTGCTACCTCCATAGTCTTAGGTTCGAAGACACAAACCCCTCCACTGATTTAGGCATTCAAGCCCCTAATAAAATGCTGCACTAACATAGTCTCATCATCGCCAATGCCTACATACTGCTTGAGCTCATAAAATCTACACTCATTGAGATCTACTAACATGGCCATCTGCCTCAGGTCATGGAACTCATCTATGCGGAGCTGCTTCCAATGATCCAATAGAAAGCAAGCTCTGAACCTCTCTAAGAGAAATTCTCAAGACATAGTACTAATGTCCACATGCAGCTTCTACTCTTCCAAATGCCCCCAAGTAGAAGAAAAACATCTGAGATGCAAGATAGCACATCTAGCCTTGGTGTTACTACCATACGGATGCATGGCAAAACACCTACACAAATCTAGTAACCAGGTCTCTACCTCCAAGCCACTACCAGATCCATCAAAGGTGGGAGGGCGTGCCCTCAGAAGATCTCTCATGTGACTAGCTAAGGTGGCCTCCTTTTCAGCTATCAATTCTCTCCTCCTAGGTGATCTCTCTCTTTCCCTAGCCTCTGGCTGATCTACCTCTTGTCCCCCTTCAAGATGCTCTACCGCCTGTCTAGGGCCTAGATGGACAAGGGCCTCCTCAAGTAACTGATGCAACTAAGCTCCCTCAGGCTAACCCTAATCTTCCATATTTTGACCCCAGCCTTCCTGAGCCCTCTCATAAGGAGAACTGGGAGGAGGTGTTCCACCACTACCTCTCCCACATCCTCTACCTCGACCTCAACCTCTACCTCGACCCCTAGGCATCTACCTACACATGTACACAACACCAAAGGACAATTCAATACACACAGTGAGGAAACAATAGGGATAGAATTTAATCTACAGAGTTTAAGCATTAGGTTACATAATGGACTCAATCATAACTAGAGTACCCAGTGTTTAAACCTAGCTCTGATACCAAATGTAATGCCCTGTCATGCAACCCTAGAGAGTTAGGTTAAACTAAACAATAAAATGCAGAATTTTTTTTTTTAAACAAGAGAAAGTATTACTAACTAGATAAAATGATAACTAATTACATCAAAATAATTATTTAACCAACTAACATCTCTAGGGAACATAACTGCATTAAGAAATTTACACATAATTCATCATAAATGTCCACTAGCAAAATTTGTTACATTATGGAAAACTTACATTACTTCTTCAATAATGTTTACAATACAAGGATGATCATCATATCATAATAAAAGGCTACCTCATCAGTTTACATCAAATTACATTATGAGTAACATAGATGCACAAATCTAGATCCAACCGGTACCATGCATGTCTTTAGATACAAAACTAGAACTGTTAGATACAAAGCATGAACTATGAAGACAAAGGACCAATGGATTAAGCTCTTCAACCTGACGATGTGGAACCCTGAGGTCCACCCCCTAAGCTAGGAGATAACAATGAGGTTCCCTAACAAAAGCAAGAATAAAAGGCCAATTGAAAGCAAGACTACCTTAGGTTTCACATTCAAACATGACTAAACTCAACAATCAAACATCTAGAGGCAAGAGAACACAAGAAGAGGGAGAACTAGAATCCAGTAGGAGGAGTGTCATCGCATGGTTCTTCATGGGTTTCCCTAACTGTCTCTCTCTAGATGCTGGCCCCCATCTGTAGTTACCTTGACTGTCTCTATCTAGACACCAACCCCATAGGTTAACACATGCGGAAGCTAGAACCTTCTCATCCCACCCTTAGCCTAAACTACCACTAGAGGCATGGGAGAGGTAAACAATTATTTTGCTTAGTGTGAAAAACTACCCATTCCCCCTAGGTTAATTATTATCAAATTATCACTTGTTAACTAGCTTCGATGGGTTACCCTAATAGCCACTTTGGACGCCGGCCCCACATCGAAAGCCACTCCCCTTCTTGCACCTAGGTACCCTACCAACCAAACAAGGATAGAGAACTTGACAACACCTCAATAGTACAAGAAAATCTCTCAACGAACAATTACTTGAGAATATTTCTTTCATAACATCAAAATCTTATATCAACCAAAAAGTGTCACAACATATTGCATAACTGAACATTCTATGTCTCTGGAGACCCATACAACCAAATAAATCAAATCACATAAAACTTCAATTTGATTTAAACTATGACATTTGACATATCACTAGGACCAATTTTAGATTAAGATAAAGAGCAAATATAATTTTACTACCTATGTAAAAATTTATACCACCTTTCTAACAATGCTCCATAATGTTAATAGAGAAGATTATAAGGAAAGATTTAAAGAACTTTTATTATAGACTAAATGCAAAGAATTATAGACTATCTTACCTAATCTATCCTCTTTTATTTACTAAGAAACTAATCCATAAATTCTAAAACAACTAAAAGCATTCTTAATTCTAATTATGCCTTACTTGTAAATAACTTGATTAGGCTTATAAAGAAATATTAAATAAACACATTAAACTATTAATTCTAAAGATGATACCTATTCTAGAATTGATGATAATACTTAAGCAATAAGTGTATTTCGAACTACATATTACATAGCTTTGTTAATAGATGAGAAAACAATTAAATATTATTATCTAACTCAGAATTGTAGACACCCAAATTTGTCCATGTCTTGTATCACCTAGTCAAAAACATCACTTATACATCATGTAGCATTTTGTCCTAATTCCCACTCTTAATCCTACTAATCCATTAGCCAATTAATCAAATAATTTTTATTTATTTAATTAAAATCCCATTAAGCCAATTAATTAAATAAATTTAATTAAAATCTCATTTTAATCCCATCCTAATCCCACTATCCAATTAATTAAATAAATTTTATTTATTTAATTAATTTCACATTCATAATCCCACTTTCCAATTAATTAAATAAATTTTATTTATTTAATTAATTTCCCATGCCATATCCCAATCCTATCCTAATCATCTTCCCAACAATTTGAATCAGACACACAGGTACGCCCCAGATGGTAACTGCAATATGCACTATTGATTCGACAGTCCCATAGCAAATCTGCTATTATTCTAGCAATGCAAGGGACCTTGCAGAGGATGGTGGTACATCGGAGTCTAGACAGAAAATGGCATTGGATTAAGAGGTAAAATAATATCTGGTAATTCTCTTGATTCATTAATAGGGTAAGTGTAAGAAGATGGGGGCCAAAAAGGGGTCTTAAGTGGCCACTTTTTTTCTAAAATCAGGAAATGCTGTCCTTGGATGAGAAATTGAGCATAGTTACACTCAAAATTTGGAGATGCAACCAAAACAATGTTCGTAGTCCTCCGAGTCTACTTTCTAAACTACTAATTTTTTTTTTAAAATGGTATAGATTAAGGGGTTCAAAAGAGGGAACCACAGAAATTGGTGTTGTTTCTGTCAAAAAAACATAACATAGCATGTTTTGTGGCTCCCTCAAAAGGTTAACTTTTTTTGGTATTTTTAAAATCACTTGGTGAGAACTTAGCTAACAGCATGTAGTTTATGCCAGATTTTTTTGATAATTTTTTGATGAATATTTGATTTTTTACTAATTTTCAAAGTGGACACATCCTAAAAAATAGAATTTTGGCTGTGCTACCCCTATAAATTTTGAAAACTAATTGAAAATCATTTTTTCTCTTTTTTAATATGTGTAGAATGGAGTCTAGTTTCTAAATTTGTAATTTTTTTGAAATTCAATGAATGGTTAATTTACAATGAAAAAAAGACCAAATAGTGGATTTTGCCCAAAACCGGACACACAAACAAAAGAAATTAAAGATGAAAGACTTAACATTGTCAAAATGTGAAAAAAATTACATTGTTAAATAGCTAAGAGAAAGCCTAACATTACCCAAGCGTTCGATTTGTTTGACCTTGAAACACATACAAATTTGAGGGTTAGCATGAACAAAATTATGTGAAATCTTGAAGAATCTCGAAAAACACGTCTGTGGATGTTGAAAAGGCACTCCAAGCCTTTGGGTTGGAAATCCAAAGCAAATCCCAAGCCCAAGGCTTGGGATTCCCAAAGCACAACATAACGCAAGCGTGTTATGTTATGCTTTTTTGCTTCTTTGGATGTTTGCCAGTGTTTTCCCAGTTCGACATAATGCGAGCGCATTATAACACGCTCGCGTTATGTCTTCCTTTGAATGAGATATGTTTAAATTTCATAAGTATGTTTCATGGATGTTTATATCTATTCTTGTAGGTATGTATGCATGCTTGTATGTATGCATCTTTGTATGTATGTATGTATGTATGCATGTATGTATGTAAGTGTTTTGGGTTTAGTGTATATAAGGACATGAGCCTTTACAATTTTGAGGGTTGAGGGTTGAGGGATTAGGGTATAAGTAATAGGTAGAGGGTTAAGGGTTGAGGGTTACAATTGAGGGTTAATATTCAGGTTGTTAAGTGTATAAGATTAAGTGTGTAAGGCACGGGGATAAGGGTTTAGGGTTTACGATATGGATTGATGGTATATAAAGCATAGGGTGACTTAGGTTGAGAGCACGTATAGTTTAGGTTTAATTTAAGTATAGGGTTGAGGCACAATATTCAAGGTTTAGGATATAAGTGTGAGGTTATATGGTCTAGGAATGAGGGTTTGAAGGTGTAGGCTTCAGGTTTAACATATAGGGTTGATGATTGAGGTATTAGGGCTTAAGTATATTATTGAGGGTATAGAGTTTAGGGTTTAGGGATAGGTTTTAGGGTTTAAGGTTTAAGGGTTAAGGGTTGAGGGATAGGGGTTAAGGTTTAGGGGTAAGGGATTAGTGTTTAAGGTATAGTGTCTTGGGTTGAGGGTTTAGGAATAGGGATAGCATTTAGGGTTTAGGGATGAGGGATTAAGGTTGAGGGTTGAGGGTTGAGGGATTAAGGTTTAAGGTATAACTTGTTGAGTGTTGAGTGTTTAAGGATAGGGTTTAGGGTTTAGGGTTTAGGGATTAGGCTTTAGAGTTGAGGGATTAGGGTTTAAGGAATAGTGTTGAGGGTTGAGGGTTTAGGGTTGAGGGATTATGGTTTAGTGTTGATGGATTAGGGTTTAAGGAATATTGTTGAGGGTTGAGGGTTTAGGAATAGGTTTTAGGGTTGAGGGATTAGGGTTTAGGGTTGATGGATTAGGGTTTAGGGTTGACGGATTAGGGTTTAATGTTGAGAGTTGAGGGTTGAGGGTTTAGGGATAGGGTTGATGGTCAAGGGATTAGGGTTAAAGTAGAGTGTTGAGGGTAGAGGGATTAGGGATAGGGTTTAGGGTTGAAGGTTTAATGATTGAGGGTTGCGGCTTTAGGGTTGAGGGTTAAGGGATTGGGGTTTAAAATATAGTGTTGGGCATTGAGGTTTTATGGATAGGTTTTAGGGTTTAAGTTTTAAGGGTTAAGGGTTGAGGGATAGGGTTTAGGGTTTAGGGATAAGGGATTAAGGTTTAAGGTATAGTGTCGAGGGTTAAGGGTTTAGGAATAGGGATAGCATTTAGGGTTTAGGGATGAGGGATTAGGGTTGAGGGTTGAGGGATTAGGGTTTAAGGTATAGTGTTGAGGGTTGAGGGTTTATTGATAGTGTTTAGGCTTAAGGGTTGAGGGATTAGGATTTAGGGTTGATGGATTAGGGTTTAAGGTATAATGTTGAGGGTTGAGGGTTTATGGATAGGGTTTAGGGTTGACAGATTAGGGTTTAGGGTTGACGGATAGTGTTTAATGTCGAGGTTAGGGTTAGAGTGTTGAGGATACAGGGATTAGGGATAGGGTTTAGGGTTGAAGGTTTAAGGATTGAGGGTTGAGGCTTTAGGGATGAGGGTTTAAGGCTTAAGATATAGTGTCAAGTGCTAAGGGTGTAGGGATAGGGTTTAAGTTTTAAGGGTTAAGGGTTTAGGGATAGGGATTAGGGTTTAAGGTATAGTGTTGAGGGTTGATGGTTTAGGGATAGGGTTTAGGTTTGAGGGATTAGGGTTTAGGGTTGATGAATTAGGGTTTAATGTTGAGAGTTGAGGGTTGAGGGTTAAGGATTGAGGGTTGAGAGTTTAGGGATAGGGTTGATGGTCAAGGGATTAGGGTTAAAGTAGAGTGTCAAGGGTAGAGGGATTAGGGATAGGGTTTAGGGTTGAAGTTTTAAGGATTTAGGGTTGAGGCTTTAGGGATGAGGGTTAAGGGATTAGGGTTTAAGATATAGTGTCGAGTGTCGAGGGTGTAGGGATATGTTTTAGGGTTCAAGTTTTAAGGGTTAAGGGTTGAGGGATAGTATCAAGCCCATTGAGGGTTTAGGAATAGGGATAGTGTTTTGGGTTTAGGGATGAGGGATTAGGGTTGAGGGTTGATGGATTAGGGTTGAGGGTTGAAAGATTAGGGCTTAAGGATAGGGTTTAGGGTTGAGGGATTAGGGTTTAAGGTATAGTGTTGAGGGTTTAGGGATAGGGTTTAGGGTTGAGGAATTAGAGTTAAGGGTTGAGGGATTAGGGTTTGAAATTGAGTGTTGAGGGTTGAGGTTTTAGGGTTGAGGGTTTAAGGATAGGGTTGAGGGTCGAGGGATTAGAGTTAAGGGTTGAGGGATTAGGGTTTGATGTTGAGGGTTGAGTACATTGAGGTTAGAGGGTTGAGGGTTTTGGGATAGGCTTGAGGGTCAAGGGATTAGGGTTAAACTAGAGTGTCGAGGGTATAAGGATTAGGGATAGGGTTGGAGGGTTTAGGGATAAGGGATTAGGGTTTAAGGTATATTATCGAGCCCGTTGAGGGTTTAGGAATAGGGATAACGTTTAGGGTTTAGGGATGAGGGATTAGAGTTGAGGGTTGAGGGATTAGGGTTGAGGGTTAAGGGATTAGTGTTTAGGGATAAGGTTTAGGGATTAGGGTTTATGGTATAGTGTTGAGGGTTTAGCGATAGGCTTTAGGGTTGAGGGATTCGAGTGAAGGGTTGAGGGATTAGGATTTGACGTTGAGGGTTGAGGCTTGAGGCTTTAGGGTTTAGGGATAGGGTTGAGGGTCAAAGGATTAGAGTTAAGGGTTGAGGGATTAGGGTTTGACATTGAGGGTTGAGGGTTGAGGGTTGAGGTTCGAGGGTTGAGGATTTAGGGATAGGGTTGAGGGTCAAGGGATTATGGTTAAAGTAGAGTGTTGAGGGTATAAGGATTAGGGATAGGGTTGGAGGGTTTAGGGATAAGGGATTAGGGTTTAAGGTATAGTATCGAGCCCATTGAGGGTTTAGGAATAGGCATAGTGTTTAGGTTTTAGGGATAGGGTTTAGGGTTGAGGGATTAGAGTTAAGGGTTGAGAGATTAGGGTTTGACATTGAGTGTTGAGGGTTGAGGTTTTAGGGTTGAGGGTTTAGGGATAGGGTTGAGGGTCGAGGGATCAGAGTTAAGGGTTGAGGGATTAAGGTTTGACGTTGAGGGTTTTGGGATAGGGATGAGGGTCAAGGGATTAGGGTTAAAGTAGAATGTCAAGGGTATAAGGATTAGGGATAGGGTTGTAGGGTTTAGGGATAAGGGATTAGGGTTTAAGGTATAGTATCAAGCCCATTAAAGGTTTACAAATAGGGATAGCATTTAGGGTTTAGGGACAAGGGATTAGAGTTGAGGGTTGAGGGATTAGTGTTTAGGGTTTAGGGGTAAGGTTTAGGGTTTAGGGTTTAGGGATTAGGGTTTAAGGTATAGTGTTGAGGGTTTAGGGATAGGGTTTAAGGTTGAGGAATTAGAGTGAAGGGTCGAGGGATTAGGATTTGACATTCAGGGTTGAGGGTTGAGGCTTTAGGGTTTAGGGTTTAGGGATAGGGTTAAGGGTCGAGGGATTAGAGTTAAGGGTTGAGGGATTAGGGTTTGACGTTGAGGGTTGAGGGTTGAGGGTTGCGGGTTGAGGGTTGAGGGTTAAGGGTTGAGGGTTGAGGTTCGAGGGTCAAGGATTTAGGGATAGGGTTGAGGGTCGAGGGATTAGGGTTAAAGTAGAGTGTCGAGGGTATAAGGATTAGGGATAGGGTTGGAGGGTTTAGGGATAAGGGATTAGGGTTTAAGGTATAGAATTGAGCCCATTGAGGGTTTAGGAATAGGGATAGTGTTTAGGGTTTAGGGATAGGGTTTAGGGTTGAGGGATTAGAGTTAAGGGTTGAGGGATTAGGGTTTGATGTTGAGTGTTGAGGGTTGAGGTTTTAGGGTTGAGGGTTTAGGGATAGGGTTGAGGGTCGAGGGATCAGAGTTAAGGGTTGAGGGATTAGGGTTTGATGTTGAGGGTTGAGTACATTGAGGTTTGAGGGTTGAGGGATTAGGGTTAAAGTAGAGTGTCGAGGGTATAAGGATTAGGGATAGGGTTGGAGGGTTTATGGATAAGGGATTAGGGTTTAAGGTATAGTATTGAGCCCATTGAGGGTTTAGGAATAGGGATAGCATTTAGGGTTTAGGGATGAGGGATTAGAGTTGAGGGTTGAGGGTTGAGGGTTGAGGGATTAGGGTTTAGGGATAAGGTTTAGGGTTTAGGGTTGAGGGATTAGGGTTTAAGGTATAGTGTTGAGGGTTTAGGGTTGAGGGATTAGAGTGAAGGGTTGAGGGATTAGGATTTGAAGTTGGGGGTTGAGGGTTGAGGCTTTAGGGTTTAGGGTTTAGGGATAGGGTTGAGGGTCGAGAGATTAGAGTTAAGGGTTGAGGGATTAGGGTTTGACATTGAGGGTTGAGGGTTGAGGGTTGAGGTTCGAGGCTCGAGGGTTTAGGGATAGGTTTGATGGTCGAGGGATTAGGGTTAAAGTAGAGTGTCGAGGGTATAAGGATTAGGGATAGGGTTGGAGGGTTTAGGGATAAGGGATTAGGGTTTAAGGTACAGTATCGAGCCCATTGAGGGTTTAGGAATAGGGATAGTGTTTAGGGTTTAGGGTTGAGGGATTAAAGTTAAGGGTTGAGGGATTAGGGTTTGGCATTGAGTGTTGAGGGTTGAGGTTTTAGGGTTGAGGGTTTAGGGATAGGGTTGAGGGTCGAGGGATTAGAGTTAAGGGTTGGGGGATTAGGGTTTGACATTGAGGGTTGACTACATTAAGGTTCAAGGGTTAAGGGTCAAGGGATTAGGGTTAAAGTAGAGTGTTGAGGGTATAAGGATTAGGGATAGGGTTGGAGGGTTTATGGATAAGGGATTAGGGTTTAAGGTATAGTATTGAGCCTATTGAGGGTTTAGGAATAGGGATAGTGTTTAGGTTTTAGGGATGAGGGATTAGAGTTGAGGGTTGATGGATTAGGGTTGAGGGTTGAGGGATTAGGGTTTAGGGATAAGGTTTAGGGTTTAGGGTTGAGGGATTAGGGTTTAAGGTATAGTGTTGAGAGTTTAGGGATAGCATTTAGGTTGGGGGATTAGAGTGAAGGGTTGAGGGATTAGGATTTGATGTTGAGGGTTGAGGGTTGAAGCTTCAGGGTTTAGGGTTTAGGGATAGGGTTGAGGGTTGAGGGATTAGAGTTAAGGGTTAAGGGATTAGGGTTTGACGTTGAGGGTTGAGGGTTGAGGTTTGAGGGTCGAGCATTTAAGGATAGGGTTGAGGGTCAAGGGATTAGGGTTAAAGTAGAGTGTCGATGGTATAAGGATTAGGGATAGGGTTGAAGGGTTTATGGATAAGGGATTAGGGTTTTAAGGTATAGTATTGAGCCCATTGAGGGTTTAGGAATACATATAGTGTTTAGGGTTTAGGGATAGGGTTTAGGGTTGAGGGATTAGAGTTAAAGGTTGAGGGATTAGGGTTTGACAATGAGTGTTGAGGTTTTAGGGTTGAGGGTTTAGGGATAGGTTTGAGGGTCGAGGGATCAGAGTTAAGGGTTGAGGGATTAGGGTTTGACGTTGAGGGTTGAGTACATTGAGGTTTGAGGGTTGAGGGTTTCAGGATAGGGTTGAGGGTCGAGGGATTAGGGTTAAAGTAGAGTGTCTAGGGTATAAGGATCAGGGATAGGGTTAGAGGGTTTAGGGATAAGTGATTAGGGTTTAAGGTATAGTATCGAGCCTGTTGAGGGTTTAGGAATAGGGATAACATTTAGGGTTTAGGAATGAGGGATTAGAGTTGAGGGTTGAGGGATTAGGCTTGAGGGTTGAGGGATCAGGGTTTAGGGTTTAGGGTTGAGGTAGACAAGGAACGACTGAGAGACATAGAGAGGGGAGAGGTAGAGAGGTGAGTGGGAGAGATAAGTGAGATATAGAACATGAGCTAATGGAACCAGATATGAGATATTGTAAAGGTGCTATCGAAGGTGAGATAGTCACAAATATTTATGGATCATTCTATAGCAGGACAAAATGCGAGTGCATTTTGTCCTGCTATAGAAACAGTAAAAACGTGTTGACCCCCATGATCCAGGCCCACATGCTCTATTTTCATGCTGATTATGTGCGTGTTCTGACAAAAATGAAGTGCTTTCATGTTGTTGGGAAGTTCACATGCACATTTTACACATTCTACCACCTTTGCATGATCTTTCCACCACCTTTTCTGCTTTGCCAACTTGAGAAGGAGGAAGTAACATAGTTTTCACACCAAGTTTGATATATATCTATTCAAGTTTCAATTTTTGTAGTGTTGTAATGTTAATTGTGATTCAATTTTAGGAATTTAGCAATATAGATTGGTTAATAGTATTGTTGTTAGTAATTATATTTGAGTGTTATTCAATTTAACATTGAAAAGGAAGCAAGTGGTGAAAAACTCAAATTGTTGAGGAGTTTGATGCAAGAAGAAAAAAACTCTACATAATTGGGTACTCTCTCCATTTGAATCTTCATTTTTTAGGTATGTCAAGTCTTTACATGCATGTTCTTTACATTTTCCTTAATTCTAATTGAATTACTTTATCATGCTTTATCATACATGTTTAAAATAGACACATTCCCAATCAAGAAAGCAGCCTACAATCTCACATGATGCCATGTATATTTTCTACACTTGGGCTCTTTAATAATTATGTGTAATAAATAGACCTTAACATGCCATGATGTCAAACTATACGAGAATAAATCCTTACAACATAATAAAAATACAATCCTGCTATTATCTTGTCATATTAACAAATTAAAATACAAATGAATAGGTGCCAAGATCATACAAGTATGCACATGACATGATGATTTGTATGCACATATATTGGGCTAGGACATTCCTTATGCACCTATTCATGATGATTTGTACATGCACATCACACAACAATTGTTGTCTATTCCTTCACAAGCCACCCAAATCCTAGTATCCCTAGTACCAACAAAACACCTTCTCAATTCCAAATCCTAGTAGCCCTAGTAACAACAAACATGTCAAATTGGGTCTGCCTCAACCTTTTCAAGCATGAAGTCCCATGTACTCTTTTCATGGAGCTGCAATAATTTTCTTTGTATGCTTTGTACCTATTTTGGTTGAGTGACATTTACTCTTTTACATGATGATTGTATGTACATTTACTATGAAGGGTCGAATGACATATATTTTAGTTATTTGTATGGATTAATTTCTTAGGAACTAATATTGGTCTCTTTATCATGCTACAGACAAATTCTCCATCATGCCAAGGAAATGATCAAGAATTAAACCAACACATGAAGAGATAGAAGCTAAGAATGCAAAGAAAGCAGTGGCTATGAGGGAACTTCATGAGAAGAGGAAATTGGACATGATAAATGAAGACATGTCAATTGAAAAGGAACCACAACCATTACAAAGAGATATGGTATTGGCAGCACAAAGAGAACAAATACAAAAACTTGGTGCTATGAGATATTTGAATACCATAGTTGGAGACATGTCCTCTACTACAAGTCAACATGTAGGGACACCATCTACCACATCTCAAGTTGAGAGTACATCATCACTCACATGTGATGAAGGAGGTACGTCATCATTCCCACCTCAACCTCAAGGTATGTCATCTATTCCATCTTAAATCGAAGGTATGCCATCTAGCCCATCTCATTTAAATATTGATGAAATTCCTAATGTTGAGATGAATTTACCTAACTTAACACCACCTAGAATTTTGCATAGAAAGCCAAAGTATTTGATTGATATTGATGAGAATATATTGCAGCCAATGGAAGGTAAGATTCCAAAACACACTTGTAGAAGATATGCTCATAATATTTGGAGATTGTTCTTTGAAAAGTTAAATGAGACTGCAAGATGTCAACTATTCATTGAAATGATGTGAAGTATAAAGTATAGGTCCATCATGAAGATTCTTGGGTTGAGAACATCAGAGGCTTCAAGTGAAAAACCTATTGTCAAGAATCTAATGAGTGCGTATGAGAGTGTGGGTAACACCTCACACACAAAAGATAGTAATGCAACATGGCATGTGATTACATCGACTATAGTAAGTAGTCACACAAGGAAAGCTCGTCTCATTAGAAAGACGAGTCAAGAATTGAGAATTAATAGGGAAACTTTATTAAGAGCCGTTGGAAGATGCCAAAGAATTGAGGACACTAATGCCAATGAATTATGGGCGTTCTCAGGGAGACTACCACGAAAAAATAAACTAATTGTTGAAGCATTGAGATCACTAATTGAAGACTTTTGGAAGAATTACACAAGGGTATCTCTGAATCAAAGGGATGTGGTAAGGAGAATTGGTAGTCAAAACCGTGAGCCACATCCAAAGCATTTTTTGGATGAGACTCAAACATAGTTTTATGGTAAATTTCTAGAGAAGTATCCTCAAATTAAAATTTGTCAAAGATATTTTCAAATGCTAAAATCTTTCTATGTCAAGATAAATCACACATGCACTACTTGTTGTAGATTACATATTGAATTTTCTAACCATTTTGATGTTTATAGGTCTATATGTTTAGATATGCATACTAATAATGTTTTGCAGGGTTGTGCCATACGTGCCCCACCAACATCTTCAAGAGACTTCATATCAAGAATTTTATGTGAAAGAGAGGAAGGTCAAATATTCTACAAGAAATTATACTTGGATGGCACATGTCATTGTTGCGGTGGCTTGCAATGTTTGTCAATATGTGAACATATGGAAAGAACACATGCAGTTGGAAATGAACTAGTAGATTTTGGCAATTATAAAATAGTGGCATACAATACAAAATATGGTAAAGAAGCAAAGAGGTGTGAATTGGTTATTGAAAAGATTCCAGTGTATTAGTTTATGTCTATATTTCGTGACAACATAGTGTATGAGTATGCAAGACATGCCCATAGAGCTCAATGGTTGGACTTGCAATTCAAGTTATGCAAGGACACATTTCTAGTTGGTAGCATTGTTTCAGTCATCAACTTTGCAGAGAACTACAGTCTACAGCCACAGCGTGAGGTGCAATCACAATATTACAAATCCACATAGGTTTCTATATTTGTGCACTTCGCATTCATTCATGCAAATGATAGTACAGAGGATGACATAAAGATCATAAGGAGTATAATTTCTATATTAGTGATGATTGCATGCATTCTACGGAGTTTGTGCAAGGATGCTTTCAGGTGTTCTACAATGATTTGGCTAGAAGAGGCATATCATTCAGTCAACATATCATATGGTCAGATAACTGTGCATCACAATTCAAGAACTCGCTGAATTTCTATTGGCTGAGTAGGAGGCATAATTTTATAGGTATTCAACATATGTGGAACTTTTATGAGGCCATGCATGGAAAGGGGGAGTATGATGGTGTAGGAGCATGTATCAAAAGAGTCATATCACGAGAAGAGTTAAAATATAAAGACAATGCAAAGTTGACGGATGCAAAATTGATTGTCGAGTGGTGTAATGCTTCCATGGGTCCAGGTAATGAAGGTAAGTTTTCAGTTCATAGATTTTTTGGTTGATAGATGATACTAACATTGCACCATATGAGAACTATTCTACACTGACAGGATCAAGTGAGATGCACTCTTTCAGAAGCTCAATTGCAAGTTCATGGAGTATCCATATGTGAAACATGTCATTCTTTTATTCTTCTTGTACAATTCAAGCCTGGGATGAGTGCAAGTCAAAGGAGTGGGTTGATGAATGGCAGTTAAGTTATATTAGCCCACTTGACACGTATTGACCCCCGATGGTACTGGAACTAACATAGATGGAATAATCAGTTGACTTTGACCACATATCAGATCTAGTTCAACCAGGTAATATATCTATTTGCATAGTTTTTGAAATTCCTAATGTCATCTTACTTTGTAGTGTTTTTGTAATGTTGACTAATTTCATCTAATTTGCTACACATATCAATGTAGGGCACGTATATGCAATTATTGCAGATGAAGATAATGAATAGGGAACAGATTATTACTTATGTCGTTGTTTTGAGGCCAAAAAGAAATTGGAGGCCCTAGTTACAGATGGAGAAAACATTGAATACCCTATAGGCTTAGTGGTTATTATTGGAACATGGCTTAGAAGGTACCCACATAAGAGTGTTAATGTTTAGCTATTTTAAGACTTTGACATGCATCGGAATATTCTTTATTACTTGAACCTTGTCGTGGCATTTAATGTTCATTTGATACAGTATCGGGGTAGAGCTTTGAACAAAAGCTTGTGAAAGGTGCGTGAGTCTGACCATGAAGCAATACTTGACACAATAAAGAGTAGAGAAGACCCAGATGGTTCATTGGATTAATTTTTAAGTATTCACATTGATTTTGTAAAGTCATGTTAAATTGACTTGTAAGTATACACGTTAATTTGTAAGGTTTGTCTTTTTTATTTCCTGCTGCATTTTTACACATATACACATTTTTACATCATCATGTTATGCTTCATGGGGTTAGACCTAAGTGATGGATGAAGTTGATCCTAAGAATAATGTATAAAATCTAGGTAATGTATAAAATATAGGTGTCTCTAGGTGTCATAGTTTCTAACTAGATAATAGGTGTCTCTAATTGTGTCTTAGGTATATACAATATGTCAACTAGGTAGATAGAGACTAGAATATAGGTGTCTTAGGTGTCCTACGTCTAGTAGACTACATGTGTCTTAGGTCTTAGGTAAGGCCACATGAGCTTCCACCTTCACGTGGTTGGCCTTGTCAGTATAGAATATTTATATTTCTTGAAGCTAAGGGAAGCTCTTTTTCCTAATAGGAAAACTTTATCGACTTTAGTTGCACTAATGGTGCAGGGGCACCTAGGTTGTCATGCCTCCAAGAGGGGTCAAAAAATAAAATTTTGTTTTGATTGAGTCAATTGTATGTAATAAGGTCTTCTAAGACCATTTCATTTGTTTTTAAGTCATTTAGGGTCAGTGTGAGTCTTTGAGTCCTGTTGCAAAAAAGTGTTAATGTTGTCAAGTTGCACAAAGCAACTTTTACATTTTTGGTGTCCTGCTTCTGATACGACCAAAATAACAGTTCCAATGCATCCAGATGGGTACGTTTAGGCTAGGCATGGTTCTTTTTTTCACCTAAACATATTGAAATAGTTCGAACTACATTGTACCGATGATATCCCTGAAGAGTCCAAAGTGCAAAAAGGTAGTAATCTTTGACAAGATGTTACTCAAAAACTGTGTCATGTAGAAACATTCCATCTAAGGAAACGCAATCAAGTAGAGTTCCTCTATAGTAACCTCTCTTGGTTTTTAATATCTCTGAGGCATTTGCCTGTGGTGAAAGGTTTTCTGCTGCCACAAAAATCATCAAAAGGAGGTAGTGTAAAGTTACAAAGGTGTGTAACTTTTGTCTTTCTCCTGATGCGACCAAAATGACTATTCCAATGCATTCAGATGGGTACATTTACACTACACATGGTCCTATTTTTCACCCAAACATGTTGAAACAGTTCGAGCTACATTGTACCGACGATATCCCTAAAGAATCTAAAGTGCAAAAAGGCAGCAATCTTTGACGAGATGTTACTCAAAAACTGTTTCACTTAGAAATATTTTGTCTAAGGAAACGTGATCATGTAGAGTGTCTCTACAATAACCTCTCTCAGTTTTTTATATCTCTAAGGCATTTTCCCGTGGTGAAAGTTTTTCTGTTGCCCCAAAAATTGTCAAAAGTAGGTAGTGTAAAGTTGCAAAGGGGTGTAACTTCCATCCTACTCCTGATGCAACCAAACTGACTATTTCAAAACATCCAGATGGGTACATTTATGCTAGGCATGGTCCTATATTTCACCCAAACATGTCAAAACAGTCTGAGCTACATTGTACCAATGATATCCCTGAAGAGTCCAAAGTGCAAAAAGGCAGCAATCTTTGATGAGATGTTACTCGAAAACCATGTCACTTAGAAATATTCTATCTAAGGCAACGCTATCATGTAAGGTTCCTCTACGATGACCTCTCTCAATTTTTTATATCTCTGAGGTGTTTGCCCATGGCGAAAGGTTTTCTGCTGCCCCAAAAATCGTCAGAAGGAGGTAGTGTAAAGTTGCAAAGGGGTGTAACTTTCATCTTGCTCTCGATGTGACCAAACTAACTATTCCAACATGTCTGGATGGGTACATTTACTCTAGGCATGGTCCTTTTTTCACCTAAACATGCTGAAATAGTCTGAGCTACATTGTACCGACCATGCCCCTGAAGAGTCTAAAGTGCAAAAAGATAGCAATCTTTGACGAGATGTTACTAAAAAATTGTCACTTAGAAATATTTCATCTAAGGACACATGATCATGTAGAGTCCCTCTACAATAACCTCTCTTGGTGTTTTATATCTCTGAGGCATTTACCCGTGGTGAAAGGTTTTCTGCTGTCCCAAAAATTGTCAGGAGGTAATGTAAAGTTGCAAAGGGGTGTAACTTTCGTCCTGCTCCTGATGTGACCAAACTGACTATTCCAATGCATCTAGATGGGTATATTTACACTAGACATGGTCATGTTTTTCACTCAAACATGTTGAAACAGTCTGAGCTACATTGTACTAATGATATCCTTGAAGAGTCCAAAGTGCAAAAAGGCAGCAATCTTTGACGAGATGTTACTTGAAAACCGTGTCACTTAGAAACATTTCATTTGAGGCAATATGATCATGTAGAGTCCCTCTAGAATAACCTCTTAGTTTTTATATCTCTGAGACATTTGCCTGTGGTGAAAGATTTTCTGCTGCCACAAAAATCATCAGAAGGAGGCAGTGTAAAGTTGCAAAGGGGTGTAACTTTTGTTCTTCTCCTCGTGTGGCCAAACTGATAGTTCCAACGCATTTGGATGGGTACATTTGGGCTAGGCATGGTCCTGTTTTGCACCCAAACATGTCGAAATAGTCTGAGCTACATTGTACCGGCAATATCCCTGAAGAGTCTAAAGTGCAAAAAGGCAGCAATCTTTGACGGGCTGTTATTTAGAAACCTTGTCACTTAGATACATTCCGTCTAAGGTAAAGAGATCACATAGGGTCCCTCTACAAGAACCTCTCATAATTTTTTATATCTCTAAGGCATTTTCTCGTGGTGAAAGGTTTTCTGTTGCCCAAAAAATCATCAGAAGGAGGCAGTGTAAAGTTGCAAAAGGGTGTAACTTTTGTTCTTCTCCTGGTGTGGCCAAAATGATAGTTCCAACGCATCTAGATGGGTATGTTTAGGCTAGGCATGGTCCTTTTTTGCACCCAAACATGCCAAAACAGTCTAAGCTACATTGTATCAACGATATTCCTGAAGAGTCCAAAGTGCAAAAATGCACCAATCTTTGACGGGTTGTTACTCAGAAACAGTATCACTTAGATACATTCCGTCTAAGGCAACGCAATCACATAAGGTCCCTCTACAATAACCTCTCTTAGTTTTTTAAATCTCTCAGTTTGCCCATGGTGAAACTTTTTCTGCTGCCCCAAAAATCGTCAAAAGGAGGCAGTGTAAAGTTGCAAAGGGTTGTAACTTTTGTTCTCCTCGTGTGGCCAAACTGACAATTCCAACGCATCTAGATAGGTAAGTTTAGGCTAGGCATGGTCCTGTTTCGCACCCAAACATGTCAAAACAGTCTGAGCTACAAACACTAACTAGTCTTCAATCTTCAAACACTACAAATACCATGATATCCTGCATAAAGCTATCTTTTAGCCTTTTATAAAGGCATGCCCATCAAATTCAACCACATAGAGATGATTGTTTGTATTCCAAATTACTTTTAAATACTGACCTTCCAATCCTTTTTCCTGCCCTCATATCAATTAAATATGACCTTCAATTATGATATGGCGCTCGAGCTTATGAGAGTTTACCAGAGACGCTGGTTGAGTTAGTTGAAGGGCTGGTGAACTAATGACTTAAAGACCCTTTAGTAGGTTGATTTAAGTGATAGTAACTTCTAATTATAAGTCAATATTAAATTAAAACAAAAGTGCACTTTACACACGCCAAGCAATTGAGGGTTTTAAATTCTTAAGAAAAGTAGATTCTTTTTAGGATTTAATGCCCAATATAAAAACCCTAACTATCAATAAGATTATGATTATGAAAGCTTGTGTCTTATCTAACTTCTTATTGCAAGAACAAAACCACATCCACCATGAATATGAACCTTGCATCATATCAACCTTTCAAGATAGACCTTATCATGAAAACCATATTCACAACAAAACCTTGCATGAACAAAACCACATCCACCATGAACATGAACCTTGCATCATATGAACCATGTTTATCTTGTGCAACATCAACATGAATTGAGAGACCTTATCATGAAAACCATATTCACAACATCATGCACCTCATGACCATCACCTACCTTGAATCACTGTATCACCTTATCAACATCATGGCATCGACCTTGACATCAATGATAAACAACCTTGACCCTTTGACTTCAATGACAACCTTGAACCTTGATTGTTGATGACTTATGGAAGCCCATAGCCCCAATGTTATGTTGCATACTAAAATTAGGTAAGACTCAACGTAATCTCATAACCTTGCCTTATATGCAAGAGGAATTACATTTAATAACGACAATGGTCATTAGGTGCTCATAAGCATATGATTTTGACTATCTTATTCAAAACAACAAACATATTCTTTGCATCCCAATATGGTATAATAATAAGAAATTAAGAAATATATTCAATTGACCAACTCATAAAGAATATGGATCAGCATACTCATTTGAATATTTTCAATTGAACAACTATAAAGAATATGAATATTTTCTGTTCAACATGATGATGCATTTTTATTTTAAATACAACTTTTATCTTTTAGTTCCAAAATGAGGTTTAGGTGATACTTGAATAACAATAGCTAGCTTATTGGATCAACAAACATCCTATGTAATACAATTAGACTCTAAATATTTGAAGTAGCCATCTACAAATATCCATTCAAACGTGGATTTATAATGCAAGTATGGATGCCATTAATAAAAAAGATTTGTATTAACCAAATATCCATATAGACATACATTAATATTTGTCGATATAAGTATAACATATATACAAAATAGCCATATAGGCTTACAAGAATGCCATATAGGCATACAATGTCAACTATATGCAATACAAAATATATGTCCACAAATGCCATATAGGCATACAACAAAGGAACACAATAAAAAGTCATTCCCCTTTGGTTGGTGAAGATAATAGATCACGGGCAGCCTTTGATCTTCTAGGGGATGGAGATGCGTATGTGGGTGGTATACTATGAACTTGAGGGCTGCTCCTCCTATTTAGTTCTTCCTGCATCTTTAATTGTTACAATAAAAAGTATAGACATTAATATATAGAAATTACATGTTATAAAAATGAAACATTTAACAAAATAGTCACTTACCACTACCATATAATCTATCTCCTCACTTGCCTTAGTAGTAGGAATAGGCAGTGGTGATGTCATGTCCTATAAAACATCCAGATAGAAATTAAACTTCAAATCAATAATCTTTTGATTTTTAAAAAATAAACAACTATAACAATGAATGTAAATTGAAATTTACTAATCTGCCTCATACCCCTGTCAATGGCATGGAGCTATGAATCATAGAGGTCACACCATGCTCCATTGCCCTATGAACATCGAGAGGTGTCTTCGCAGCTTGCATCATCTAGAAATAAAACAACATTATTCAATTACAAAAACTATAATAGTGATGCAAATCATGGCTCCTAACATACACACATGTTCATCTAAACATGGAAGTACACACAATAAAGCACACAAGTCACATACAAAAATCTAGTAAGTACAATTCATTCATTAAACTATTTATTTTATTACCTTCGTGAAGCTTTGAAGTCCACCACCGCTGGCAGGTGTTGCCGTGAAATCTCCAATATTAACCTATTCAACATCCAAAATCAAATATTAGAATACCATTCATATAATGATGCTATTCACATGTAATATTTATAATTGTTTACTAGTTACATACCACGACAGTAGATGTAGTGTAATATGCAGGTGGAGAACCACTAAAAATTGTATCAATGCTATGACCCTGAAATTTCATTAAAATCATCAAACTAAATTAGTTAATCTTGCATTTCAAAAATGAAATTTAATAAATTAAATTCAATAAACTTGCTAATATTTACCTAAGTATCAAGGCTGAAAGTCTCACTCAAGAGGGTATCTGTCATCACCATCTACTCAGTTGTAGATGTAGCCTGTGCACCTGCGTCCTGACTATCCATGGGGTCATAACCACAGGCTGACCCGCAAGTCTGACAAGCATGAGGTGGGACCCTACTCCTTGCACTATCTCCCAACCCACGCTGTGCTGCAGGACTAGCATGCTCTATGATGCTCTGGGTCAAGGCACTAATAGACTGAAGTGTATCGACCTCAACACTCTCCTTCACAATGGAAGGGATAGAAACATGCTCATGGGCTGGTCTGCTGATTACTCATCTCACTGGCCACTATGGGTCAACATGTGCCCCTGGTCTATCTTGTGCTAACCCCCCACCTCTACCCTGGAAGTCCCACGTATCAAAATAGTTTGGCACTTTATTGAGGACAAACTCACAGTAGAGTTTCCTCAAAAAGTATTATGGGACCTCATTATTATTGCATGGAGGATGGTCAAAAACCATCCACCACCTCTACCCAAAATTGTCCCTTATCTCTTGGTTGTTGCACCAATGGATAGGGAACCTCTTGCATATAATGGGTGGAGGTTGATTTGTTTGTGGGTTTGTGAAAATGGAACACAAGTCTAATTTTGTAATTTATAACTTTTTCACATCTTCATATGATAGCTTGTCTGCATAATACTCTCTAAACTCTCTCCTCTTATCTGCCCAACTAGATATTTGCTTGCTAATTGAATCTACATTTGATAACATAGATTCAAGAGATTGAGCAAGCGTGGACCTATGCAAGGTTGAAGTTGAAGGATCTTTCAACCTTGCAATTATGTCTTCAATTTCTTTTTTATTATTTTCAATTTTCCCATTAGATTTTCTTGTGTTCCAGGGGCATGTCGAGGAATGGATGGAGGAGTTTATTATTTAGGTTGTTCTTCGGTAGGTATTTCCTCTTCAGGATTTTGTGGATTTTGAGGAGGAGGAGGAGGTGCATTAACATTTCCTGACAATTGAGGAAATTTACATAAAAAATCAACTCAAACCTACCTATTTAGAAACAAATTCAAACAAAAAAATAAATAAAACTCACTTTTTTGGCCTGCTCAACGTCATGGTGGCATTTTGGCAATGAATTAGTAAGATTTTGGTGTTGAATTGAGTCTTCAAAAACATGAGCACACTTCTTAGGGTTTGCAGGTTGCGGGTGTAGAGGAAGATAAAGAAATCAAATGAGCAAAAATGCTCTTTATATATATATAATTAGTCATAACACGCTCGTGTTATAACGCGCTCACCTTATAACGCACTCGCCTTATAAAGAAATTTTGGCCACTTTTTGGCCCCCAAATTTTTAAACTTACCCAATAGTTTGGGGCTTAAAATAAATTGACTGATTTCAGGACTCAAGTCATTGAAGGAGGACCAAGAGAAATGAGATAAAATCATTCACTCCAGCTTGCGGGAAACATAATAAAATCATGTTTAAGCTATAACACATTGATTGTAGGTTGGGACGAACAGGCTCAAAATGTGAACATGGTGAAATATCATGCCCTTTTTGGGTCGTACGGTGTTCACACTAAGAATGCAGAGGTGACAAAATAAAGCCCAAAATAATTAAAGAAAATGCTGCTGAGGGCGCAGTTGAAAGAGACTATGAGTAGGATAGGAACCTTGAACTAGAATGGATCAATTTATGAAAGGGATACACAAAAGATAACAATTAAATTTGTCCTTTGAACGATGTCAATAGATTTGAACTTTGCAGAGAAATAATGGAGAGAATGTGGTGTTGCCAGAACAAACTCACTGATCCCAAAACTCCATGAGAGAAATAAGAGAACTTGTCTTTCTAAGATTTGAGTCATAAACAAAAAAAATTGAACATTGTTTTGTTTTATGGAAATGTTATACTAGATGATCCAAAATTGACTTCATTGATTGCCCCATTCACATACAGGTTATCACAGTGATTTCAGAGTGGTTGATTGTGAACAAAATTCCTTGGTAGTTAGCTCTAAGATGACAAGAAATAAAAGAAAAAAAATCAAGGAAAGATTTGGGCAACACTGATGATCCAAGAGGCGAAAGAAGATTTCATTTTAATAGATAAAGAAGTTTCCAAGGCTGAAACTCAACAGACACAACTACAGAGGTGATCTCTCTACTCAAGAAATTGAAAAAAAAATCACATACCAAAGAATTCATACCCAAGGAGAAATTTAGACCACAATAGCATGCAAAGAGAAATTGAAGAAAAACATACCCGTAATCTTCCAAGCTCCTTTCCCTGAAACTTTCTGAAGGCTCCCCTTTCTTCCCCAATACTTTTTTTGTCCCCCTGCAAGAATCCCCCCACTCCAAATATTCTCCTCCCCAATTCAAAAATAGCCCAATGCAATAAATTCCACTTGCTTCTTTCCGTTACAGAAAAATCCACTATTTGCAGGAGATTTTCAAATCTCCAAATCTCACGACAGTCCATAACAACAAATAAATTAATGGCAATTATATGATAATATCTTTCATGTCAGATAAAGAAAATCAATCAATATAATATCAAATATTAATAATATTATTATTATTACCATTAATTTAATTTTAAAGAAACCTCTTATTTAATCTTCTCAAATTCTTCAATAATTAATTAACTAATATTAATGTATTTAAACTTATTATTATTATTATTATTATTACTATTACAATTGATAAATATTCTACAAATATACATTAACTATTTAGTCAACTATCGACACTATTACAAAAGATTTCTAACTCTATAAAATTAACCATAAGACTACAATATAAACAACTCGAACAATTAAGGACAACCACATACCGAAGGATGACCAACATTCAAGGACAACTATCAACTAATCAACAAGTACACTCACGACAAGAAATACATGGATGATGACAACTGAAGACATTGGCTGACAAAGGGAACCCCATGTTATCTCCCATCCACATTATCCATTGGTGTAAAAGCATGCTCATACCTGCTAAATCAGGTGGAGTCAATGCCTGGTACCTACAACCTGCATCAAAACAAGGTGTTGTGTACGAGCATATACATGTATAAACAAACACACTGTGATAGGGAGTCGTAATGTAACAGGGTGCTCATAATGAGTAGTACTACGCCTTCCCTTGACCGAAAGCATGACATATAACATGTACATCTCTAACTAACAATTAGGTATTGTGACATCAAACAATCACATAAAGCATGATAGCTCTAATCTACATAATCATTTAACCATTAACTGATCATGTCAAAACACATCATATACTATCCATAACATCAACAATGTCATCGTAACAATCATAACTAAATATCCACAACTACACCAGTAAATCGATAATCCATGATGAGCATAGATAAGCATAATAAGTAATCCATCATCCACATGTCTAAAAAAAAATGTCTAGATATAAATGAAATACTAACAACTGTCAGAAAGACAAAATGAGGGGCACTACAGGTTCAGCTCGCTCTTCATTAACATCTAATATTTTCTAATGGTAATTTCTATCTTGTCTACACTTAATATGAAATTCATGTGCACGTGGAACTTGACAAAGAGGCAGGGCAATAACAATTACTAGGTGGCTATACTAATACACCATGTTGTGAGTTTAACAATCAATAAAATGAATCCCACTTTGAATAATTTTGACTTGTTTGAGATATGTCCCTTGTACTACAAATGAACCTGTTGGAAAGAACATTTCATTTCTTGTTTCTGATACATCCATTTCCAGTAGGTTCTAGATTGTCACATTCTTCAATTTGGCCTAGGACATCTAATTTGGTTGTGACACCTTTCGACATCAACATGGGGATACTTGAGCAAACATCAAAGTCTTTATACATATTGAGTTTTCTTCCTTCATATTCCTTTTAGGAATTGGAAGACTTACTATATACATCCTTGGCTTTGTTTCTTCCTAAAGGGAGAAAATGTGTTTGACATTCTTAGATCATCTTCAACATTCATTGTCAAGAATCTACCATCAGTGCAAGAGATTCTACATTGAGGAGGGGCTGTAGAGTCTCTATTCTTCTTCTTCTCTCTTATGGGGAACTTTTTCCTCACATGGGGTTTTTCCTTCTCATACTTTGGAGAGCATCTTTCTTATGTTTTCTCTGTTTTGGAGAGGCATTTTTCTTACAGGTTTTTCTTATTTTCTTTGTTTGTGAGAGATTATTTGTACATGGGTACATAACATGGCATTGTATATGGGACATATCATTGCATCTTTGCATAATTCATTTGTTTTGTCCTCCCTAAGTTGCACTTGAAGGGGTGTATTGGTGTGAATGGGGTATATTACCTAACTAGTTCCACATTAAGTCCTTTTCACACTTGCCTAGTTAAGTTTACTTAGGGTATATTTAGGGTACACTTAGGATACTTATCACTTTGTGTCTCATGTCATAAGATTAAGACACTTGTCATAATCTTATGTTCCTATTTTTCACCTTGGCCTATATAACCAAGGCCTTCTCATTGTATTTTCATAATGTTGTTGTATATTGTTGTATTTACATTCTTTGATAGGAATACAATTTATTATTGTCATGTTGATCTTCTCATTTTTTTGTTCTCTTCATTAGGCCTCTATATGTTGGGTGGCTATCTCCATATCCAAATCTTACACTTTCTTCAACAAAATAAAATTATATGGTAGCTTCAAAGGCAACTAAGGAAATATTGTGGCTTAGAAGGATTCTTGAGGATTTGTAGGAAAAATAGGTTTCTTCAACAAGACTCATGGTCAACAACACTTATGTAATCAAAATGGCAAGGAATCTAGTATTTCATTACCAAACAAAGTACATTGGCACCAAATTCCATGTGATTTGGAATTATGTGAAATATGGCATTGTCAAACTATATAGTGTCTAACTGTAACTAATATCCTGATAAAAGCACTTGGAAGAGAGAAATTTAAAATATTCAAAGTCATGCTTAGTCTAGCTATAACCCCTACAAATTAAGCAGGTGTAATAGTATTTACATGGATGATCCTTCAAAAGTGTGTCCCACTTGTGGGACAAAGAAGAAAAATGAGTTTTGGAAGGCAAAAATAATTGAACACCTTTGAATGAAGGCCCTTCATTTAAAGGTAAAATGCCTACCACATGTCAACATACTTTAAATGAAGGGGGGAACCTTTCAATGAAGGACCTTCATTCAAATTTAAATACCTACCACATGTTAATAACCTTCAAATGAAAGTCTTGTTTTATTTTTAATAGTTGCATATGAAAATTCCTAGAGGGAGGGACCGTTTGTGTAGTTGCACAACACGCCCCATTTTTCCTCAAAAAAATGAGGACCCAATTCTTTTGTATTGGTTTGTCTATTGTCCGCTTAGGTGGTAACGGTAAAATGTCATCTCTCCCTTAGAGCCAAGTTGAGAAATATTTCAAGTTGCAAAGTATCCCTTGTAAAGGTCACGAATGGATAAAGGACAAAATTCTAGACAGAATTGTATTTTGGATCATGTGAAAATTTGTTGAAACGAGCAAGTTATGCTCATTTGAAGTTTTAGTCAACCAAACATTTTTGGTCAACCAGAAATGTGGACATTGGCAAAGTATCCATGTCATGTCCAATATCCATATCAGGTTCCAAATCTCTCAGGTAAACACCTAGACCCAAAAGTAAAATTAAATATAGCTCATCCATTGGTCAACTGGACTGGACTTTAGCACGTCTAAAATATCTAGTCCTATCCAAGCATCCAGTGCAAGCCACCAAATTTATCCCAACATGAATGAGTTCCATTGGACATGACATTGTGTACTAGACATATCCATGTCCATATCCTATATTAAAGTATTATAAGCTAAGTGCATGCTCATAGCCTGTTGACTTTTCAACCAGACATTCAAACTAGACATTCTGAATAGGATATTAGGATTCAAATGTCCATCCAGTCCCTAGCATTAAATTCACATATTGCAAGTGCTTTTGCCATTGGGATTTAAATTTAAAATTATAAACTTTTGCCTAGATGTCACTTTTCCACGCGCTCAAATAGTAATTGCTCACCAACTCCAATGAACATTCAATGCATTTCTACACTTAGCGAATTTCACGAGGGTTAAAAGTGGATTTCAACACATTTGTTAAATCACTAAGGCATTTTTTAGGAGATCAGAAGAGCATAGTCACAAATAATTATTGTTGAGAGAAAGTTTGCAGAACTTAAGACAAATTAAGCATCTAAGCAAACGGAGAGCACGACAGTAAATGGGCATCCACTGCACAATGTAACCAAGGTGATATCCCATTTGTCAGGTACAAAACCCTTCTACATTGATAGTTATAGTCATTCTTCTTTATCGAAAGGTTAATCTCTTTTACCTAAAATAAATTCATGGATTCATCTAGTTATAAATGATTTGAAATTACTCTGCAAAGCTGAGATTGATTTGCATGCCCTGATTTCCAATGTAGGAACTAATTACAGTTGTTTGCACCATGCAAGAAAAAATGATGAAAAGATAAAATCAACATGATGACGAGTTCAAAACTCCAATGGGCCCTACTCTTGGTAGGATATGGAGCAATTTTGGTAGTGCGTTGGACACCCATTGTAGGAAAGTAGACCTAGAAGTCTTCAAGGCAAGGATTCAAGCCTATGAAGATGAGTCAACTGTCAAAAATATTGTTAAAAGAGGAATGTAGTATGTAGCAGGCTTCCCATATGCCATAGATGCCCTGGAATTAGTGACAAAGTGCACACATAAGTATAATCCTATTGTCAGTAGGGTGGAACACCAAGGGTGAGTTTACGTAGATTTCTCATCAAAAGGAATCATAGAGACTTACAGATTTCCATGGAGTCAGAATGTCTTTAAAATTGATCTAAATACCCTATCCACATAATACAACTCAAATGTTGCACAATTTCGCAAGATTATGTACACTTCTTGGATGGATCCAGCGACTAGGCCGAAGGAAGTCTCCAAGATACCACAAAATCTCTATAGATTCAACTTCAACCCAGAAGTCCAATACATGATAACCCTATTGAGCATAATGGTAGGGAAAGAAGACTCAGGGTCTATCAATTTATGGATGTTTGGCCTCATCCAATTTGTAAAGGATGTTGACGATATAGTGCATTGGGCACAACTAATCAACAACTCCCTACATAATGGGATGGTTGCATAGAAGAAGAGGAAGCGGAGGTTCCTCATGACTTCCTATGTAGTGTACTCTTGCGCTGAATATCGGTCCCAATTCAGCGGACTGTACATAGTTTGAAAGCTTGGCAGCAAGCTAGGAGAACAGATGATGTGGGAATATTACCCACAATTGGAGAAAAATCAATCAATTTTACACTACAAGAGGGTGAATGATTGCTTCGTGATGTGGCTAGTTTGGTTAATGGAAGGGGACCAAGCCAAAAGAATTTCAAGGGATTCCCAAGGTTTCATTACTGCACACAGGTCCTAGTTTATCTAGTTCCCAACATTCACATACATTAGGATGGAAGGATTTAATGGTCACCCCTACATGTTACCTCGATATCCAACCAACAAGGTTCTACTTCTAGAAATCACCATGTAGATAATCCCCTCCTATGAGGCATACATTAAGAAGCATAATCAAGGGACCATTACTTTTCCTTTGGATATAGGATGGTATAGGTGTGCAGAGTTTAAGGACCCCAAACTATTAGAAGCAGAGCTCCAGATGCTCAACTTACAATCATTTCCCCTCATATGTGCCTTTTGTCCTTACAATAGGATAGAAAAGTACGTCAGCAAGAAGTTACAACATGTTCCTCATTTGGAGAATTATTGGGTAGATTGTAACGATGAGGAGGACGTCAAGAAGAGGGGATACCAAAGGTTGACCCTAAACCAGATCTGGACCTTGGGATGTCTAGAGGTGCCCCTACAAGTAAGGTCTGATGATGTTCAAACTCTCAACCCAGACTATAATGAGAAACATATATACAAGGAGACCCTACCTCTCCCAAATTGGACCTAGCCAGATGAGAAAATAATTGATGTCATTACAAACAAGGTCATGACCACTACCCAAAGGTGGGTTGATAAAAAGATAAACAAGTTGAAATCCAAAGGCATAAGCCTAACATATGATAAGAAAAGAAAGAGGAAAGACCAAGGGAATGTTGATTATGATGATTTCCTTGTCATCAAGAGGTTAGTAATGGAGGCTAAGCTAGCCAAGAGGGAACATCAGCATCTAGAGAAGCCCTAGCAACAAAAGGAGTCAGTGTGGCCACCAGACCATCACCTCCAAGGGAGCCTCCAGTACACACCATTCCCATAACAGTTGTTGCGCAAAAACAAAGGCCTATTAGAGACATTTTGGAAGGGGTTGAAATCCCCAAGAAAAAGAGAAAAATGCCACCCATATCCATGAGGGGCATCATTACTAAGCCAGTCGACACCCAAGTAGAGGCATTAGGACCAACATTGATGGAACTTATGTTTGCATCCAACCAACCTCATGCAGAAGTACCATCACCACATGCTACAATCTAGGTACATTTAGCTCAGTAGGTAGCAACATATCAAGTCCACACTGGGGGACAGGTGATGAAGTTCCAAAGAGGCCAAATTTGTGTAAAATAAGTGTTGGTTGAAGAGGTGAAAGTGGAAGAACGAGCAAGTTTGAGGAGTTGTAATTCCCCTTAAGTTAGGTAGTGGACCTGACTGATGATGAGGTTACTCATGTAGTGACCAATGATCCAGTCTCTCTTTACTTGCACATCTAGCATCACCACCATAGGAGGAATCTCAACAAGTGGAGGTTGAGGTAGAAGAGATAGAGGATCCAGATGTAGTGAAGGTTCAAAGTCTGGAAGTAGATGAGATTTCTGTTACTGAGGTATCAGGATGTCTGAATGTGCCAATGGATCAACCAGATGTCCCAAGTATATGTATAATGGCACAGGAAGAGGTAGGTCCATTGCAGCAAGTAGAAATAGAGAAGTTAGCTGAGGACACTACACTCCCGAAAGATCAAATAGAAGCTCTTCAAGATGCACCAAAGGAGGGAGGTATCCAACATGCTGAACAGTAAGTAGAGAAGAGCCAAGATGAAGAAGAGTAGCATTCGCTGACACTAGATGAAGATCAATAGGACCAAGGGGTTGAGGAACTACATCAAGAGGTAGAAGATCCTAAGCATAAACCTATGGAGATTGATATAGAAGCTCCTCAACAAGAAGCTCCACATCAGGAGGAGCTATAGCAAGAATCTCTCCAACAGGAAGTACCACAGCAAGAGATTCCCCATAATGAAACTCCACAATAGGGGGAAGGTCCAGACAAGGACTCAGAGCTAGTGATAAAAGATGCTCACATTGACCAATCTAGTCAAGAAGGACCTACACCTGATATTCAAGAATGGTTAGCCTTGGAGGTAATTGAGCCTCCCATTAACTTGATCCCCTTTGATTTCAAGGCATTATTTTCAATAGAGGAAATAAAGCCCAGGTGAAAGGCAAGGGCAGTATCCACCATTAAGAGGGATGCAACAGGTTGTAGGACAACCCTGGCTATACCAACAGTTGATAAGGCAAAGGGTGAGATCATAGAGAATGAATACCAGATCACCACTTTAGACCTAGGATATGCCACTATCAAGCAAGAAATTGATGAACTCATGAGTGGTGTAGAGGCTACACTAGCTAGAATCGACAAGGACAAGCTGAAGAAGGAGCTAAAGGGTCACATTGCCTAGCTCGAAGGGTTTATAAAGGCATTGTTAACTCTAGGGATCCAAATAATAGAGGTCCCACCCAATTTAGCACTAGTGACGCAGGATGAAATAAGTGACCTGGATGCAAAGAAGCATCAGACACAGGTAATGCAAGGATGGTTCCAGAAATTCTTGAATGACGGGGAGGAGGTAATCCAAACTGTGTTATCAAATTGGGATACCTTGACATTTATCAAGAGGAAAAATTATGCCCTGAAGGTCAAGTGTGCTATAAGGTTGGATGAAAATGATCAGGACCTCAGTAAATTAAAATCCATCCAGAAGTTACAAGACAAGGTGCTATTGAGCCAAAACATCATGATGGTCTAGACAATGCCCAAAATATCCATCTGGATAAAGGACTTGAAGTTCAAGGCAGACATTCTAAAAGGGTGCATCCATAAAGTTGGGGATATTAGCACCAAAGCACATGACTTACTAACAAAATAAATGGAGATTTTAAAGGAACTCCTTGGAACCATAGTTGATGAGAGGGAAACATATGTAGAGTAGGCATCCATTGGAGCATTTAAGGCTAAGTTTGAGCCAGTTTTAAAAGATCCTATTGAGCACTTCTCAGAGAAGACCATTGATGAATTCATTGATTTATTAGTGAAGATAAAAGCATACAAGGAGAAGTTGAATATTTAGACAAACAGGTGGATATCATTAGGTGAGCAGCTCCAGATGTAGGAGTATGCTAAAGTTAAAGCTCAAAGTTTTGACAAGGTTAATATAGTGAAAACCATCATAGCATATGACGAGTATAAGAGGTTGGACTCTGGTTGCATGTTAGTTGAAGAAGATACAGAGTAGTTAAATGTCTAGAGGAGGAATTTTTGCAGCAGTAGGATATCAGAAAGAGAAATACAGATCAAGGTCAATATCCTGATGATTGGTGACATCTATGCAGTGGCAAGTCTATAGGGTATATTCCAGGTGCAACTTGAAGATGCCGACGAATATACCAAGTGCCGGTTGCCATCCATTCCTTGATTGCCAACTAGAAATCACATGCTCTATTTTGTGATTGTTGATATTTTTGGGAGGATCTTGACCGTTGTTGGTTGTAATTGATTCTAGATCCTTGTTCTATAAAAGGATCTAGACTATTTGTAAATTGGGAGATTGAATTGATGAACTTTTCTAAGCATTAAGCTTGTATTTCCTATATCTTTGTTAATTACCACATGGTTCTTTCTCAATCAGTGAAATATTTGTATATCTTTTGCACGCATAGTGAAATTAAAGAAGTAGATTACAATTAAATCATAAATTCTGAGTAATCTTTGGTTGATTTCTGGTATGGAATGTCAATTGTTGTGTCCCTTAGGAGTGCATTTCAATGATCTCTTACTATTACCAACTTTCCTTTGAATATTGACATCTATTATATGTAGCTGTGGAATTCCTAGTGAAGTAGAACTAGATTAGCTTCATTTCATGAAAGTGTCTAGATATTCATGTGTGATCACTAAAAATATTAATTTCTTAGAACTTTTCCTTTCTCAACCTGATCTTTTGGCTTTTATTTTACAAATAGTGATAAATGATTGCAAAAAATGATAAATCTAGACCAAGTAATCATAAATATTAAGGAATTTCATGCTTTAAAGGAGATCTTTAAGTGAATTCAGAGTCTATGTGTAAAAGTCGATTAACTGGATACAGGTTAGAAGAATTAATCAAGGTTAAGGATATTTTAGATGAATTGATCAAAGTTATGTCTAATTCATGATAATATACTCAGAGCTTAATTATCTACTTGAGAATTTGTTGAGGATATGTGCAGATTGTGCAAGACATGCACACTAGTAGAATTTGGTAAATAAATGCCTACGTGACTAAAACTTTTAGTGACAACAACTAAAAATGACTAAATTCTAATCATTTTTTGCAACACAGCTATAAATGAGTAAATAAATGACTAATTTGATCGTCAGGTAAAATCACAACTATAAATGACTAAATAATTAGTCACAATGCAAAAATAGTAGTGTCTGCTCTCCCATAAACTCTCTTTAACCTTGGGACTTCAAAAAGTCATTTATTCTATTAATAAAAGACCACAAGGGAAAGGTTTCAATTGAAGTAAAAGATAGAATAAAGTGAGAATGGAGGAAGATATGCAGTGTTCCCACCCATGAGAACCCTTCCCATTTTCCCGCCCATGAGAATGCTTCCCATTTTTCCGTCCAGAGTCAAAAGGCATGAAGTGACAATGGAGGAAGATATGCAGTGTATATTTTAAATGGAAGAGGGAGATATCAACGTGTATCTATTAGACTTAGGTCATACAACTAAGAGGGGGGGTGAATCAGTTATGTAAAACTTTCTTCTAATTAAACACTTAACTCCACTTTGAAATTTAGCAGTAATAATAAATCAATCAAGGAAACACAATGCAAAAAATTAAGAGAAGAAACACATCAACACATGAGATACCAAGATTTTTACGTGGAAAACTCGGTTAAGGGAAAAACCACGGGGTGATTAACCCAAGAATGTATTCTCTGTTAGAAGAATAGAAAGAACAAAATGGCACATGCCAATTAGGGCTCACTACTGGAGCACACTGCTCACAAGAGGCTCACTACCTACAAGAGACACACTGTCTACAAAGAAATAAGTATCACATACATGAACTGGAGAATAGCATCTTCACCATGCTTGAATCAATTCTATTTAATCTCAATACTTTTGCTCTACCTTTTTATCTCCTCCTTGCTACCACACACTCATCTCCATAAAGACAAGTTTGAAATGACTTCACAATCCCTTATTTATACAAGACATCAACTTAGGAATGATCATCTAAGTCGGCAAACATCAACAAGAACATCCGTAGGATGTGTAACTGATCCGGTCGGCCAATCTCCAGAAGAACTCTATCATCTGGAAGTTAATCTTTAATTGCGAGCTCCAACTCCAATGCGGATCACCAACATGAACTGGACACAATCCAAAGACCTCCACAAGCTTGCCTAAATCACCAAGAACATCCACACTTCATCTGCTTACTGAAATCCATCTCTCCTTCATTCGGAACCTCAAGAACACAGTCTGTCATTACTGTCACAAAGGAATAGATGCTTGTGGACCTTCAAACCATGAACCAATCTAGTTGACACTCTACAAAGACTTCCTCAACACTCCCTCAAATCTGTAGAATAGGAAAATGCAATTCCGGATCTTACCGGACCTATCTATAACACTCTGTCACTGCTGAACATCTGTCGGAACTAGTTTTACTTGAGTGGCCACAACTTCTTCATATCTTCATACGGACCTCTAAAATCTCTATTGGACCACCTTAAGACACACATATCTACAAACCCTTTAAACCACATCCTTTGATACTGATCCTATCTTGGACTTTTACCTTACTGTCATCACTGATCTTCGCTATTCCTGATTGAGACTAATTTTCTCAATATCCTCAGCACACAGCTCATCCAATCCTTATCATTAATGCAACAGGAGTATGTTGACATCAATGACAACACTGGTTAGGCCCATACTTGCAACAATCTCCCCCTTTGTCATTGATGGCGACATATGATGTGAAAAACTGTTTTGACCATTAAGACAAGAACTTCTCCTCACTGTCACAACTCCCCCTGGGTAAGTGCAAGAAGATGGGGGGCCAAAAAGGGGTCTTAAGTGGCCACTTTTTTTCTGAAATCAGAAAATACTAGCCTTGGATGAGAAATTGAGCACAGTTACACTCAAAATTTGGAGATGCAACCAAAACAATGTTCGTAGTGCTCCGAGTCTACTTTCTAAACTACTATTTTGTTTTGAAAATGGCATAGATTAAGGGGTTCAAAAGAGGGAGCCATAGAAATTGGTGTTGTTTCTGTCAAAAAAACATAACATAGCATGTTTTGTGGCTCCCTCAAAAGGTCAACTTTTTTTTGGTATTTTTAAAATCGCTTCAGTGAGAAATTAGCTAATAGCATGTAGTTTATGCCCGATTTTTCTAATAATTTTTTGATGAATATTTGATTTTTTACTAATTTTTAAAGTGGACACATCCTAAAAAATAGAATTTTGGCCGTGCTACCCCTATAAATTTTGAAAACTAATTGAAAATCATTTTTTTATTTTTTTAATATTTGTAGAATGGAGTCTAGTTTCTAAATATGTAATTTTTTTGAAATTTGAATGAATAGTTATTTTACAATGAAAAAAAGACAAAATAGTGGTTTTTGCCTAAAAACAGACACACAAACAAAAGAAATTAAAGATGAAAGGCTTAACATTGTTAAAATGTGAAAAAAATCACATCGTCAAATAGCTAAGAGAAAGCCTAACATTACCCATGTGTTTGATTTGTTGAACCTTGAAACACGTGCAAATCTGAGGGTTAGCACGAACGAAATTATGTGAAATTTTGAAGAATATAGAAAAACACATCTGTGACTATTCATAAGGCACTCCAAGCCTTTGGGTTGGAAATCCAAAGCAAATCCCAAGCCCAAGGCTTGGGATTCCCAAAGCAAGAAATAACGCGAGCGCGTTATAACGCGCTCGCGTTATGTTTTGTCTTGCATTTTTCTTTCCCGCATGTCTGTCTTTTGTCATGTTTGACATAACGCGAGCGCGTTATAACGCGCTCGCGTTATGTCCCACTCAAATTTTTTTATGTTCAAGGCTATTAATCATGAGGGTTAAGGGATGAGGGATAGAGTTGGAGGGTTTAGGGATAAGGGATTAGCGTTTAAGGTATAGTATCGAGCTCGTTGAGGGTCTAGGAATAGGGATAGCATTTAAGGTTTAGGGATGAGGGATGACAGATTAGGGTTTAGGGTTTAGGGATAGGGTTGAGGGTCGAGGGATCAAAGTTAAGGGTTGAGGTTCAAGGGTCAAGGGTTAAGGGATAGGGTTTAGGGTCGAGGGATTAGGGTTAAAGTAGAGTGTGGAGGGTGTAAGGATTAGGGATAGGGTTGGAGGGTTTAGGGATAAGGGATTAGGGTTTAAGGTATAGTATCGAGTCTGTTGAGGGTTTAGGAATAGGGATAGCATTTAGGGATTAGGGATGAAGGATTATAGTTGAGGGATGATGGATTAGGGTTCAGGGTTGAGGGATTAGGGTTTAAGGTATAGTGTTGAGGGTTGAGGGTTGAGGGTTTAGGATTAGGGTTTAGGGTTGACGGATTAGCATTTAATGTCGAGGTTAGGGTTAGAGTGTCAAGGGTAGAGGGATTAGGGATAGGGTTTAGGGTTGAAGGTTTAAGGATTGAGGGTTGAGGCTTTAGGGATGAGGGTTTAAGGCTTAAGATATAGTGTCAAGTGTTAAGGGTGTAGGGATAGGGTTTAAGTTTTATGGGTTAAGGGTTGAGGGATAGGTATTAGCGTTTAAGGTATAGTGTTGAGGGTCGAGGGATCAGAGTTAAGGGTTGAGGGATTAGGGTTTGACGTTGAGGGTTGAGGGTTGAGGTTCGAGGGTCAAGGGTTTAGGGATAGGGTTGAGGGTCGAGGAATTAGGGTTAAAGTAGAGTGTGGAGGGTATAAGAATTAGGGATAGGGTTTGAGGGTTTAGGGATAAGGGATTAGGGTTTAAGGTATAGTATCGATTCTGTTGAGGGTGTAGGAATAGGGATAGCATTTAGGGTTTAGGGATGAGGGATTAGAGTTGAGGGATGACGGATTAGGGTTGAGGGTTGAGGGATTAGGGTTTAGGGATAAGGTTTAGGGTTGAGGGCTGAGGGATTAGGGTTTAAGGTATAGTGTTGAGGGTTTAGGGATAGGGTTTAGGGTTGAGGGATTAGGATTTGACGTTGAGGGTTGAGGGTTTAGGGTTTAAGGTTTAGGGTTAGGGTTGAGAGATGAGGGATCAGAGTTAAGGGTTGAGGGAATAGGGTTTGACGTCGAGGGTTAAGGGTTGAGGTTCAAGGGTCAAGGGTTTAGGGATAGGGTTGAGGTTGAAGGGATTAGGGTTAAAGTAGAGTGTGGAGGGTGTAAGGATTAGGGATAGGGTTTGAGGGTTCAGGGATAAGGGATTAGAGTTTAAGGTATAGTATCGAGTTTGTTGAGGGTTTAGGAATAGGGATAGCATTTAGGGTTTAGGGATGAGGGATTAGAGTTGAGGGATGAGGGATTAGGGTTGAGGGTTGAGGGATTAGGGTTTAGGGATAAGGTTTAGGGTTGAGGGTTGAGGGATTAGGGTTTAAGGTATAGTGTTGAGGGTTGATGGTTTAGGGATAGGGTTTAGGTTTGAGGGATTAGGGTTTAGGGTTGATGAATTAGGGTTTAATGTTGAGAGTTGAGGGTTAAGGGTTGAGGGTTGAGGTTGAGGGATAGGGTTAATGGTCAAGGGATTAGGGTTAAATAAGAGTGTCAAGGGTAGAGGGATTAGGGTTTAAGGTATAGTATCGAGCCTGTTGAGGGTCTAGGAATAGGGATAGCGTTTAGGATTTAGGAATGAGGGATTAGAGTTGAGGGATGACGGATGACAGATTAGGGTTGAGGGTTGAGGCATTAGGGTTTAGGGACAAGGTTTAGGGTTAGGGTTGAGGGATTAGGGTTTAATGTATAGTGTTGAGGGTTTAGGGATAGGGTTTAGGGTTGAGGGATTAGAGTGAAGGGTTGAGGGATTAGAATTTGACGTTGAGGGTTTAGGGTTTAGGGTTAGGGTTGAAGGTCAAGGGATCAAAGTTAAGGGTTGAGGGATTAGGGTTTGATGTTGAGGGTTAAGGGTTGAGGTTTGAGGGTCAAGGGTTTAGGGATAGGATTAAGGGTTGAGGAATTAGGGTTAAAGTTGAGTGTGGAGGGTATAAGGATTAGGGATAGGGTTGGAGGGTTTAGGGATAAGGGATTAGAGTTTAAGGTATAGTATCGAGTCTGTTGAGGGTTTAGGAATAGGGATAGCATTTAGGGTTTAGGGATAAGGGATTAGAGTTGAGGGATGATGGATTAGGGTTGAGGGTTGAGGGATTAGGGTTTAAGGAATAGTGTTGAGGGTTGATGTTTTAGGGATAGGGTTTAGGTTTGAGGGATTAGGGTTTAGGGTTGATGAATTAGGGTTTAATGTTGAGAGTTGAGGTTTGAGGGTTGAGGGTTGAGGTTGAGGGATAGGGTTAATGGTCAAGGGATTAGGGTTAAATAAGAGTGTCAAGGGTAGAGGGATTAGGGTTTAAGGTATAGTATCGAGCCTGTTGAGGGTCTAGGAATAGGGATAGCGTTTAGGGTTTAGGAATGAGGGATTAGAGTTGAGGGATGACAGATGACAGATTAGGGTTGAGGGTTGAGGCATTAGGGTTTAGGGACAAGGTTTAGGGTTAGGGTTGAGGGATTAGGGTTTAAGGTATAGTGTTGAGGGTTTAGGGATAGGGTTTAGGGTTGAGGGATTAGAGTGAAGGTTTGAGGGATTAGAATTTGACGTTGAGGGTTTAGGGTTTAGGATTAGGGTTGAAGGTCGAGGGATCAGAGTTAAGGGTTGAGGGATTAGGATTTAAGGTATAGTATCGATTCTGTTGAGGGTGTAGGAATAGGGATAGCATTTAGGGTTTAGGGATGAGGGATTAGAGTTGAGGGATGACGGACTAGGGTTGAGGGTTGAGGGATTAGGGTTTAGGATTGAGGGCTAAGGGATTAGGGTTTAAGGTATAGTGTTGAGGGTTTAGGGATAGGGTTTAGGGTTGAGGGATTAGAGTGAAGGGTTGAGGGATTAGGATTTGATGTTGAGGGTTGAGGGTTTAGGGTTAGGGTTGAGAGATGAGGGATCAAAGTTAAGGGTTGAGGGATTAGGGTTTGACGTCGAGGGTTGAGGGTTGAGGTTCAAGGGTCAAGGGTTTAGGGATAGGGTTGAGGTTGAAGGGATTAGGGTTTAAGGTATAGTGTTGAGGGTTGATGGATCAGAGTTAAGGGTTGAGGGATTAGGGTTGAGGGTTGTAAGGATTAGGGATAGGGTTGGAGGGTTTAGGGATAAGGGATTAGAGTTTAAGGTATAGTATCGAGTCTGTTGAGGGTGTAGGATTAGGGATAGGATTTAGGGTTTAGGGATGAGGGATTAGAGTTAAGGGATGATGGATTAGGGTTGAGGGATTAGGATTTGACGTTGAGGGATGACGGATTAGGCTTGAGGGATTAGGATTTGACGTTGAGGGTTGAGGGTTTAGGGATAGGGTTGAGGGTTGAGGGATTAGGATTTGACGTTGAGGGTTGAGTGTTTAGGGATAGGGTTGAGGGATTAGGATTTGACATTGAGGGTTGAGGGTCGAGGGATCAGAGTTGAGGGTTTAGGGATTAGGGTTTGACGTTGAGGGTTGAGGGCATTTTCTATCATGAACTTGATTATGAGGGCTTGCCCCTTCATTGTTATGCCTATCATATGGTGGAGCATCTGGCAAGTCCTTGCAAGAAAAAGATGGAATCAATGCAAAGGATGTGATGAATCTATAGTAGGATAAAATGCAAGTGCGTTATAGCATGAGCGTGTTATAACGTGCTTGCATTATAACGCGCTCGCGTTTTGTATTTCTATTGAAACGGTAAAAAAGTGGTTACCCCCGTGATCTAGGCCCACATGCTCTATTTTCTTACTGATTCTGCGCGCGTGCTCTGACAAAAAAGAAGTGCTTTCATGCTATTGGGAAGTTCACATGCACATTTGACACATTGTACCACCTTTGCATGATCTTTCCACCACCTTTTCTGCTTTGCCAACTTGAGAAGGAGGAAATAACATAGTTTTCACACCAAGTTTAATATATATCTATTCAAGTTTCAATTTTTGTAGTGTTGCAATGTTAATTGTGATTCAATTTTAAGAATTTAACATTGAAAAGGAAGCAAGTGGTGAAAAACTCAAATTGTTGAGGAGTTTGATGTAAGAAGATAAAAACACTACATAATTGGGTACTCTCTCCATTCAAATCTTCATTTTTTAGGTATGTCAATTCTTTACATGCATGTTCTTTACATTTTCCTTATTTCGGATTGAATTATTTTATCATGCTTTATCATACATGTTTAAAATAGACACATTCCCAATCAAGAAAGCAACCTACAATCTCACATGATGCCATGTATATTTTCTACTCTTGGGCTCTTTAATAATTATGTGTAATAAACAAACCTTAGTTCATACCATGATGTCAAACTATACAAGAATAAATCCTTACAACATAAAAAAAATACAATCCCACTATTATCATGTATTCATTTCTTAGGAACTAATATTGGTCTCTTTATCATGCTATAGACAAATTCTCCATCATGCCGAGGAAATGATCAAGAATTAAACCAACACAGGAAGAGATAGAAGCTAAGAATGCAAAGAAAGCAATGGCTATGAGGGAACTTCGTGAGAAGAGGAAATTGGACATGATAAATGAAGACATACCAATTGAAGAGGAACCACAACCATCACAAAGAGATATGGTATTGGCGGCACAAAGAGAACGAATGCAAAAACTTCGTGGTACGAGAGATTTGAATACCATAGTTGGAGACACGTCCTTTACCGCAAGTCAACATGTAGGGACACCATCTACCACATCTCAAGTTGAGAGTACATCATCACTCACATGTGATGAAGGAGGTACACCATCGTTCCCACCTCAACCTCAAGGTATGTCATCTATTCCATCTTCGATTGAAGGTATGCCATCTAACCCATCTCATTTAAATATTGATGAAATTCCTAATGTTGAGATGAATTTACCTAACTTGACACCACCTAAAATTTTGCATAGAAAGCCAAAGAATTTGATTGATATTGATGAGAATATTTTGCAGCCAATGGAAGGTAAGATTCCAAAACGCACTTGTAGAAGATATGCTAATAAGATTTGGAGATTATTCCTTGAAAAGTTAAATGAGACTGCAAGATGTCAACTATTCGTTGAAATGATGCGAAGTATAAAGTATAGGTCTATCATGAAGATTCTTGGGTTGAGAACATCAGAGGCTTCAAGTGAAAAATCTATTGTCAAGAATCTAATGAGTGCGTATGAGAGTGTGGGTAACACCTCACGCACAAAAGATAGTAATGCAACATGGCATGTGATTACATCGACTATAGTAAGTAGTCAAACGAGGAAAGCTCGTCTCATTAGAAAGACAAGTCAAGAATTGAGAATTAATAGGAAAACTTTATCAAGAGCCGTTGGAAGATGCCAAAGAATTGAGGACACTAATGCCAATGAATTATGGGCGTTCTCGGGGAGACTACCACAAAAAGATAAACCAATTGTTGAAGCATTGAGATCACTAATTGAAGACTTTTGGAAGAATTACACAAGGGTATCTCCAAATCAAAGGGATGTGGAAGAAGGAGAATTGGTAGTCAGAACCGCGAGCCACATCCAAAGCATTTTTTGGATGAGACTCAAACATAGTTTTATGGTAAATTTCTAAAGAAGTATCCTCAAATTAAAATTTATCAAAGATATTTTGAAATGCTAAAACCTTTCTATGTTAAGATAAATCACACAAGCACTACTTGTTGTGTAGACACTCTAAAATGACCAAGTCATTTGTATCACATCTTCAACAATCATTTTCTTTGATGCAACGCTACATGTTGCATTGCATCAAAGAGGGGCAAAATGTAGACACCCTAAAATGACCAAGTCGTTGCACCACTTGCATTTCGTCATCTGTCTAATCACTTGCAATTTCACACATTAATTAAATAATCTAATTATTTAATTAATTTCACCAAATTCTTCTAAATCTCCTAAATTCGACATTAATTAAATAAATTCTCTTTATTTAATTAATTAAATTAAATTTCTCTATTATTCTTCTACAATTAAATAATTTTAATTATTTAATTAGATCATTATTCTCTGTCCAAAAATCAAATCTACATTAATTAAATAAATCCAATTATTTAATTAATTCAACAAATTTCCTCTAAAAATAAATAAAATCAAATATTTTATTTATAATCAAAACTCTTCTTCCAAAATCATGCACAACAATTAAATAAATTTATTTATTTAATTTGCTTTCAAATCTTCTAAATTAAATAATTCCAATTATTTAATTATTTCTTCTATAATATCTTCTCTAAATTTAAATAAATCAATTATTTATTTAAATTGCTTTTTCTTCTAATTTGAGTTATCTCTAAAATAACTCAAGCTTTCTTGCTCATGCAATTAAATATTTCTATATTTAATAAAGCAAAATATCTTCTAATTCTCTTGCAAATCTCTTCTTCTTGTTTTAAATCACTTAACTGATTGCTTTATTCTTTTAATTGATTTATCTCTTCAGTTAACTCATTCTTCTATTCTTGATAACTTCTCTCATGCAAAAGAAAGCAAGACACATGTCTTCTTCTCATTCGTTGCACATTCCTCAACTATTCTCCTCCATTGATTCTTCTGAGTTATCTAGACTGTTGATCGATCTTTGATGAAACCTATATAAACCCCCCTCATCTCCTTCATTGCCCCTCTCTCTTCGATCGTATTCTCAGGTATACTTAACAGAGCTTTGAGCATACAAAAACGCGTCGATTGAGCACTCTCACGATCTCTTGACATTGATCTTTGAGCACATTGAGCACACTACTTGCTTGTTGCAGCTATGGCTTTGCAACTTCATTGAGCAATCCACATTCAATCCAAAGGAAACAATACAGATTTCGGTAAAAGTCTTTATTTCATTGATTATTTGTCATGGCTTTTATTTAAATTCGTTTTCTTTATGTTGTTGGGTTATTTAATTTTATTTAGTTTAGATTTAATCAATTTTTTCTCATACACATTCTGGCACGCCCGGTGGGACCCACTAATCCCTTTGTTTCTTTGAGAAATTGTTTTTTTTTAAGTCACAGTACGGCACAGCGCAAAACAACACTGCAAAGCGCTTCTGGTAGGATCTTTGAGCGCTCTTGGAGGCACAGTTAGGCGCTCTTGGGGGCACTGCGGCGCTTCTAGCAGTGCAGCGTAGCGCTTTTGGCATAACAGAATGGCGCTTCCGGTAGGATTCTACAGCGCTTTTGGCTAAATTAGGTTTTTGACTTTGTTCAGTGTCTTGCAGGACTTTCACGCTATCTATCTTATTAATATGTCTGACAATTTGTTGTATTTGTCTGACAAACCTGCTTTTTGGACATCCTAAGCTGATTTATTTAGGAGTACCTTCGTTTTTTGTGTCAATCTTTAGTGTTGTTACAGCTTCTGAGTTTCCTAGATTGCAGAACACAGATCTCTCAGCTACCACTTCTCAAAGTAGTTAATCAATCATGGAATTTTATTTTAGATCTGGTTATTTTGACAATAGTTAAACTTTTTGTGATTTGAGACAGCGCGCTCTTTTGGCCATATTGTATCATGCTTTTGGTAACACAGCTCCACGCTTCCGGTTATTCTTCAGCGCTCCTGGTATTATTGTATTGCGCTTCTGGTCTGCATCACAGTGCCTTCGAAAACATAGTGCAGCGCATCTGGTTATTTTGCAGTGCTTCTGATAATATTCTGCAATGCTTCTGCTCTGTGGTACAATGCTCTTGGAAAACAGTAAGTCACTTCTGGTAAGATTGTGCAGCGCTTTTGGTCAAAGTTGATTTTTTTTTGCTAACTTGTAAATTTTTGGTGGAACTAACTCACTTGTTGTAGCTTCTTATTACTCACACAGAGCCAATAGGTGTTTTTTTTAACATGTTCATGTAGGACGAGCATTGAAGACCTCTTTGATTTATCTCACTAAGTCTTAGAAACACATTGCATGCTTAAAAGGATAATTGAACAAATCTTTTCTTGCAATCTAAGTCTTAGGAACATACTGCTTTTCTTAAGGGACAATGGACATGTATGAACAAACACCTCAATTTTCTAAAGGACAATGGACATGAATGCCAAACACTTCATTTCATAAGAGACAATTTACAACTACAAACGTGTGTGTGCCTAGCTTAGTTGCACCTTATTTTTCTTATAACGGGACAATTGAACCTTTGTTTGACGTGCTTGCTCTTACTTTTCTGTACTTCCTTTAGAAGGGCCTGCTTTTGGATTGTGCTTCATCCAAAAGGGACGACCCTAAGCAGAGTTTTCCTTTGAACCGCTATATAAGAGGGATAAGGCGAAAGCCAAGTCCTAACCGACGTCAGCCTTACCTTGTGGTGCCAAACTGAAAAGAGGTGTACTAGCTCTTTGTGGAAATGATTTTCACATTGAGCGAAGTGTTTGAAACTCTTAGTAGGATTGGTTAAAGCTTTTAGTAGCTTGTCACATTGCTCGTAAGGTGTTGGTCCCTCAAAGTCACTAAGAACCATTTTAGATAGAGACTACCTGACCTACCTCTGAACATTGCGGTAATCATCAGTGCAAGGGAAATCAATTTAAACCCTTAAGATACTCACCATTGGCTCCCTTGAGAAGAGATAGTATTCCCTTGGACATAAAGCTCTTGTGACCTACTTGAGCTTTCCAAGGGAGGGTGAGATATCCCTACCTATCGTCTCTCGCAAAGATACTAAATATCTGACACCTTTATGGAATGATATTTTTATCGACGAAGTATTAAGCTGTGAGCTGATCTACTGCAATGAAACCTTGTCTCTAGGGATAAAGAGTGCTTGTTATTGATTGCAATTATCTTAGACCTATGGAAACATTGGGCTTGTTTGGAGCCTTGAACATACACTATCTATTGTGTCAGTCCTTGTGCTTTTTTGACCACTTGTTTGCTGTGTTTTCTCTTGCCAAACCAATCCAATCAGAAACAGAAACATCTTGCCTTTTTGAAACGTTAGACACTACTTCAGCGCCCCTGGTATTACAGCAGCTTGCCTTTGGTAGTACAGTAGCTCACCTTTGGTACAACAGTAACCCACCTCTGGCAAAACTCTATTTCAGCGCCCTTGGTATAACAGTAGCTTGCTTTTGGTCACTGTAGCTCGCCTTTGGCATAGCAGTAACTCGCTATTGGTAGCTCAGTCCGTTGCCTCTGGTCCACAGTAGCATGCTTTTGGTGGCACAGTCCTGTGCCTCTGGTCAAACAGTATAGCGCCTTTGGTCCAGTACTTTGTGCATCAGAAGTTTTGTCTGTTTCTTAAAGCATCTCATAGATTCCCAGCATTACATTTTGTCCTAGTGTATCCCATGGTAACCACTAGGCTACAACAAACTATGAAATCCAAGCAAGTTGTCCCTAAGAAGTGCAAGTCACCTCCTCGCACACCACAATCAGGTTGTCTCAACATTACTCCCAAGGTGACTCCTAGTACACCCGTGACAAAACCAATCAGCTCTCTGAACATGCCGCACATTGAACAACCAAGCAATCCTTAGGAGGATAGAACCCCTTTGATAAATGCACCTCAGTATACCACAGGCTTGCCTCTGGATTTTGTCCCACAAGGTTATATCGTAGATCAAACCCCATCTCAAGAAGAGCGACACTTTGAAATAGGTCAATCCTCTCAAGAAGATGGGCAAGATCTTGATGAATTCATACAAGATCCTAGAGCTATAGCTGCCTTTGATAAAATCCTTAGTGAGAACCAGGATCATTTCTTTCGCTTGCTTGCAAAGCAAGGCGCCAAGTTACCTCAAGATTTTGATTTATCCACTCTCAAGGAGAGCAACAAAGCCCAAGATGCCATACAGGCGGTGCAAACCATGTCCACAGTGACTACGCCCTTACCTACTCAAGGCTTGCAGTATAGGAATCCCCTTTTTCAAAACCGAATAGGGGAGAGGCCCATATCACCGCTTTTGACTCCTATGGAGATCTATCAAAACCAACAAGAAACTCTCCAACGTCAAGCAGAGTTAGCTAAGCAAGCCATCTTAGCTCGATCGAATGTGCAACCACCTCCTAAAGTGTCCACCCCAATCGCAAGTGGAATCTTGGTTACCCCATCACGCGTAGGTTTCCCACCCAATTACAATCCGGGGATCAATTATGTAGCCATGCAACAAGGGTCTCAACCAATGCCACCTTCTATATCATCACACCTTCATGTCTCTCAACCAATTAGACTCATGCAACCCCAACCGCAACATTCTTCTACTCTCGCCCTCAAGCAGCCCCAACCACAACATTCTTCTACTCTCATCCTCAATCAACCCCAACCGTCGCAAATCACTTCTACCTATGTTCCTCCTCCACAATGCTCATCCTCGCTCAACTTCTTTCACACATTGCCTAGCCACTCCCAACATTCCCAACATTAGGTTTCCCAAAGCTATGTGCCGCCATCACAACCTAATCAAACGCACTTTAGCTTTCCTCCACCCAATTTGTTTCTTCAACCCTCGCAAAGCCAACATTCTTACCTAGCGCCACCTCCACCTCTGCCTATCAAGGCCTCCAATTCCAACCCAATCTAAACCAAATGTACAACCCATATGATCCCAATCAATCTTACGACCCTTCTAATACCAGTGCGCATGGCTTACATTATAATCTTCCATACGGGTAACACCAACCACTTTTTGGACAACAGGAGATGTTACCAACCCCTCCCACGACTATGGAGCTAAAGATTGCAGAAGTTCAACAGTAGCTATTTGATCTTACGTTTGGCCACACTAAAAAGACCTTCTCCTTAGAGGAAGTGTGTCCTTATCCTTTTGATTGGTCATTACCAATGATCCCTTTTCCTCAAAATTTCACTATTCCCAAGTTCGATAAATACAAAGGAAAAGGTGACCCAAAAGACCATCTTAGGGAATTCTATCTTGCTTGCTTCGAGGTCTCTCATAACGACACATATCTTATGCGTATCTTTCCTCGTAGTCTTGGAGGTCAAGCAATAGAATGGTTCTCACACTTACCTACAGGTATCAAGTCTTTCAACGAGCTAGCAGAGAAGTTTGCCACCCATTTTTCTTACAACGCAGAGCATGAGATTTCCATGATGGACCTATGCAACAATAAATAGAAAAATGGGGAAACTTTCATTTCTTTCCTTCAACGATGGAGACAAATGGCTAGTAAATTCCCTTTCAAGATTCTGGAGAAACAGCTTGTTAGCATATTTGTGCAGAACCTCAACCAAGAGTTAGGTTTCCATTTGCAAATTCTTAGTGCTACAACCTTCGATGAAATCACATACAAGGGTATCAACATTGAGAAGGCCCTCATTGCTAAGGGTGTGGTCAAAATCTTTAAAGAGACGAAAGATAGCGCTTCGCATCAACAATCGAACGATAAACCCAAATATTGGAACAAGAACAAAAACATGGTCAATGATGGGGTGGTCGATACTAAACATGTCCAAACGTTGCAAACACCGCTGCAGCTCTCCAAACCAAGTCAAGCTCCACCTCAACAACAGTAGCAACAAAGGCAGCCTTATCAAAACCAACAGCAATGACAACAAGAGTGGCCTCAACAAGATTACCCTCCACGACGTCAATTCACTCCCTTGGGAGTGCCCATCGAGTCAGTCTTACGGTAAGCTTTGCAGAAAGGGCTCATCACCTTACTGATGCTCCTCCCTATGGAGAACCTATGTACAAAATGGCACGTTATAGAGACAATGAGTATTGTGAGTTCCATAGGAGCAAAGGGCATAGAACTGCATCTTGCATGAAGCTTAAACACCTCATCCAAAACCTCATCGACGGTAATCAAATCACTTTTGAGGATGAATCACCAGCGCAGCACACGAACAAGGATCTAGATATGTACAAGGAACCATTCCCTCATCACGGTCCACCTCCTCCTCAGGATAGAGGTAAAGGTATCAATCATGCTTCCATGTCCTTCGATTCCATTGTAGGTCGTTTTGAAGAGAGTCGAGTGTCTACCCTCACAATCAAAGGCAAATCTACAGATTGTGCTGTTACTACTTGTCGAGGTCATGTCACCATCCGTGCATCTACACCTAGGCTTCTGGTTCAGTTTGATTATAATCTTGTCGAACATCTAGGGAGAACACCAACATAGATCTCTATTTTGGACCTTCTACGGTCATCACCTGCACATAGAGTGGTGCTAGAAAAAGCCCTCCAAGAGTCTTCCGTTCCTAACAACATAGTAGTCACGGATTTCCAAGCTATAGTGGGTAATATTGCTTCGCCTTACAACGTGGTCTTCTCTGAGAAAGACCTCCCCTCCCATGATCCTTGTCACAACGATGCCCTTCATATTGAAGTTCTCATCCATAAGCACAAAATCAAACGTATACTCATAGATGGTGGTGCTGGTCTCAACATCTGTTCTTTAAAATTACTAAAGCAATTGGGATACTCTAAGGATCATGTCAACACTGATCATAGTATTACAATCAAGGGGTATGATGATGCAGAACACCGTTCAGAAGGTGTTATTCACTTGCCTATACAACTGGGCCCTGTCATGCTTGAAACTAGGTGCCAAGTCCTTGATATTGAGCTGCCTTACAACATTATCCTAGGTTGCCCATGGATCCATGTAATGAAAGCTGTTCCCTCCACGTACCATCAGTCCCTAAAGTTCCCATACAATGGTACGGAGATCACCATCCCAGGAGATCCTAATCCTTTTGAATTTTGCCGTGTCTTACAAGGAAGCTATAAGAATTGCAACCAAGTGCCTAAAAATGACAAAGCCCTTGAATCCCCTCTCTATGTTGACCCTGAAACTCTCACGCAAGCCTCTACAAGTGAATCTACACCCCTCCCCAAAATCACAGCTCGCGTCTGAGATATAGGCTTTGGCACTTATGATATCTCAGAATCTTGTTGTGTAGGGCGGATGCCCTTATCTCCAAAATCTTATGGCAAACCACCCATTGCTAAAGTAACCAAAAAAGTAGCTATTCCTCCCCCAGGATTCCTAACCCAATTCCAACATGGATGGTTACTGGAAGAGGAAACTATTGAGGACATCTCTTCTTGGCTCTAAAAGGAGAAAGAACCAGTCACAATACCAGTCAAGCAATATGGCAATGGCTTAAGAATAGTAAAAAACATGGGCTATGAAGGCAAAGGTGGCCTTGGGAAACATAATCAAGGAACTATGGAGCCTATTGTGGTAACAAAGAAGCTAGACAAGAAAGGATTAGGATTTGGTAAGAAGGTACCACGTGCCTTGGACATCGAGTATATCCTTGACGAGGTAGCTGACACTTTTCCCGCTGATTCGATGTCTGCAGAGGATATCATCGATGACTCTTCCCTCCACATGACCAATCTATTCGCAGAATCCTCCATTTTTACACTATCCTCTGTCTCCTTAACTTCCACCACCAGCACCCAGACTGTCACACTTGTCTACCCTGAACTTATCAATTGGGACCAACAAGGGACCCCCGTTATAGATGTATTTTAGAATGATGAAGCTTTAGCTAAGTTCATGGGAATTCGGGAAGGTATCCCTCTAGGTGATCACAAAGCAGGTTTTGTAATGGAACTAGAGCCCACAGCTTATTTTGGTGAGAATGCCAAATCCTCTAGTCACAAAAGTGCAAATAAAGAAAGATCTCTAGGTGAAAACCACACTGTGACACCTCCTGATCACAAAATAGTAAAAACAAAGGACATATCTAAAGGTGAAAACCCAACTGTGGCACCTGAGGATGGAGGATTTGACCTTCCCTTACCATCTAAGTATCAAGAGAAATCAGCTCTCCTAGTGGAAGATTCTATAGAGATCAACCTGGGCACAGAACAGAATCCAAAGACCACATTCCTAGTGGCATCATTATCTGACATAGAGCACAGAAATCTTAACAACTTCTTCTTGCAGCGAACCATCAACTTTGCATGGACCTATGCAGATATGCTAGGGATAGACCCTAAGCTGGTAGTTCATTATCTCACAGTTGATCCCAAAGTGAAACCAGTCAAGCAGAAGTTGAGAAAAATGCACCCACAGATAGCTCTCTTGGTGAAGGTGGAAATACAAAAGCTGTTAGATGCCAAGTTTATATGACCAATCGACTATTCAGATTGGGTCTCAAACATTGTACCTGTGTCTAAACCTAATGGGTGCATCCGCATGTGTAATGATTTCAGAGATCTCAACAAGGCATGTCCTAAAGATGACTTTCCACTACTGAACATTGACATTATAGTGGACTTGACAGTAGGTCACGAGATGCTTTCTCTCATGGACGGATTTTTAGGTTACAATCAGATAAGGATAGCTAAAGAAGACCAACATAAAACAACCTTTACTTGTCCTTGGGGCAATTATTGTTAGTGTGTCATGCCGTTTGGTCTGAAGAATGCAGGAGCAACCTATTAGAGAGCAATGACAGTGATCTTCCACGATCTGTTCCATCACATCATGGAAGACTATGTTGATGATATACTGGCTAAATCTTCTCAGGTGGATCACATACAGGTCCTAGGATAGATCTTCGACAGGCTTGAAAAATACCAAGTAAGACTCAATCCAAAGAAGTGTGTATTCGGTGTAACATTAGGGAAGCTGTTGAGATACATTGTATCTCGTAGAGGCATCGAAGTAGATCTAGCGAAAGTAAAGGCTATAGTGGAGATGCCTCCACCCAAGAATCTTAAAGCACTAAGGAGCCTTCAGGGAAGGTTGCAGTCCATTCGGTGTTTCATATCACAGCTAGCAGATAAATGTCAACCCTTTCAACACTTGCTCTGAAAGGATGTCTCATTTCGATGGGACAACAAGTGTCAGGTAGTGTTTGATCAACTTAAAGAGTATCTAGCTACACCTCCTGTACTGGTTCCACCAGTTGTAGACAAACCTTTGATATTATACATCTCCACTACAAACTCGACCTTAGGGGCCCTGCTAGCACAAAATGATGACACAGGCAAGGAGCATGCAATTTATTACATTAGTAGAACCTTGGTGGGATATGAGCTCAATTATTCACCAATGGAAAGGGCTTGTTTAGCAGTAGTGTTCGCCTCCCAAAAGTTGCGGCATTACATGCTGAACCAACACACAAATCTGATAGCCAAGATTGATCCCTTAAAGTATCTACTAGCAAAAGCAACTCTCACAGGAAGACTAGCTAAGTGTGTCATGATCCTTAGTGAGTTCAACATTGAGTACACAGATCGTAAAGCAATCAAAGGACAAGCCCTCGCGGATCAACTAGCAGAAGCACCTATGAAAGATACACATCCTATGGTAGCAGACTTTTCTGACGAGAATCTCTTCACTCTTGCTACCTCCATAATGTGGAAGTTATACTTTGATGGTTCCTATACACAGCATGGATCAGGAGCTGGCATCCTATTTGTTACACCTCAAAATGACTATATTCCTAAGTCATATCAGCTTGCATTCCCTTGCACCAACAACATAGCCGAGTATGAAGCACTCCTCATAGGTCTCAATACAGTAGTTCAATGGGACATCACAGAATTACAAGTATATGGAGACTCACAGCTAGTCATTCGCCAAGTCACGGATGAGTACCAAACAAAGGATGAAAAGTTGGTCCCCTACAAGCAACTAGTGGATCCCTACAAACCACATTTCTCTACCATCACGTTTGAGAAAATTCCAAGAGAGCATAACAAAGCTGTGGATTCTATGGCTTCTGTAGGGTCACTGATTGATATGCCTGCTAATACACATAAGTGTGAATTCTTGATTAAGCAATTGTTGATACCAGCTGTTGATGTTCCTGTTACTGAAATCATCTGCAAACATGTTGGTCCCAATTCCCCATGGTACGAAGATATTTATGAATACCTCAAGAACAATACCTTTCCCCCTGACCTATCATCCACCCAACGCAAAACCTTTATCCGTCGATCCTCTCGTTACATCATTCTAGGTGATACACTATATCACCGAAGTCTCGATGGTATCCTCTTATGATGTCTTAACATAGAAGAAGCCAAAGCTACCTTACGAGACATACACGAAGGTGTCTGTGGCGCACATTCCACCGGTCTTAATCTTGCTAAAAAGATACTCAGAACAGGTTATTACTGGCCTACAATAGAGCAAGATGCTGCACAGTTTGCTAAGAAGTGTCTACAATGTCAGCAACATGGAGATCTGATTCATGCACCAGCTCATGAATTGCAACCTGTGACAACTCCATGGCCTTTTTCTCAATGGGGTCTTGACCTCGTAGGAAAAATCCACCCTTCCTCCTCCAATGGCCACAAGTTTATCATTACCGCCACTGAGTATTTCACGAAGTGGGTGGAAGCCATTCCTATGACCTATATCACCGGTAAGCAAATAGCCAAGTTTATCCTAAACTACCTCATATGCCGATATGGTATTCCCCAAGCCATTGTCACTGATAATGGGAGACCATTCAAGAACCAAGAAGTTCGTGCCTTATGCACACAATACAATATCCAACATCACTTTTCAACTCCCTACTATCCGCAGAGTAATAGCCAAGCTGAGGCTTCCAATAAAACCATTCTCAAAATCCTTAAGAAAACAATCAATGAAGCTGGTCGTGATTGGCACTTGCAACTCAATCCCGCCCTATGGGCCTACCGCACTAGTATCAGAACACCAACTGGTGCCACACCATATGCCTTGGTCTTTGGCTCGGAAGCCATCCTACCTATAGAGGTCAAGATCCCATCCCTCAGAGTATCCATGCAGGACCCGATCGGCGGAGATGAGTATCGCACTTCCAGATTAGCTAAGCTTGAACTACTAGATGAGAGGCGCCTTGCCGCACTTAATCATCTCCATGTCTATCAAAACTGCCTCCGACGTAATTACAAAAAAAAGATCAAAGAAAGATGGTTTCAAGTTGGTGATCTTGTACTTAAAGAGAATCAGAGAAATCAAGCAGATCGAGAGAAGAAGGGTAAGTTTGAGCCCAACTGGTTAGGTCCCTTCATTGTCATAGCAGTATATGGATCAGGAGCTTATACTTTAGCTACACCTGACGACATTCCTCTAGATGAGCCACTTAACAGTGTCCATCTCAAGAAGTTCTATGCCTGATCCTCAGAGTATTCCAAAAAAAAAAAAAAAAAGCAAAAAAAACAAAAAAATAAAAAAATCCAAAAAAAATCCATCCTCTGGTGAAAACCTGGCAAACAGGTGCCTTGGATAAGTACCATAGTGAAAACCTGGCAAACAGGTGCTATGTGTAGAGTTAGCATCCATCGTCTATCGAGTCCTGTCCACTCCTTGTCCAGTTCGCAGCACACTTTCCATTCATCCATAATAAAACTATTGACCTTGTTTGCATTTCCATGTCCCTATCTAGTATAGCTTGGAAATTTATCAATGTCCCTCGTTGTCATCCCACATCTTGATCTGTGTCAACAGTTAACACTATCTTGTCCTAGATCAAAGTCTTTCTGTGTCTGCTTCGGCAGTCACCCCTACCATTTCCTCTACCAAAATGGGGGCAACTCTTTCCTTAACTTAGGTCTAGGATTGGTTCCTTGTTCGTGGTTCGCAGCGCATACTTCAATCTCTTTCTCATTTCGACAGGTAACACCCTTTAACGGACACATCGCTCCTACGATAAGGATGTTATCTTCTCAAACCTTTTCCCACATCATCACATCAACCAGAACTACATATTATCATCTTCTCAGTCTTAAAGTACCTTGATCCCATGGATATGGGTATGTAGGCAGTCTGGAATACGAAGGAAGTTTCTAGTACTCAGGTACATAAGATCACCTCTTCTCCACACTTTTTCCCACATCATCACATCAACCAGAACTACATATTATCATCTTCTCAGTCTTAAAGTACATTGATCCCATGGATATGGGTATGTAGGCAGTCTGGAATACGAAGGAAGTTTCCAGTACTCAAGTACATAAGATCACCTCTTCTCCGCACTTTTTTCCACATCATCACATCTACCAGAACTACATATTATCCTTTCTTCTCAATATTAAGGTACCTTGATCCCATGGATATGGGTATGTAGACAGTCTGGAATACGAAGGAAGTTTCCAGTACTCAGATACATAAGATCCCCTCTTTTTGACCCATTTCATCACTCTATCCAGAACTAAATATTTATCACGTTCATCTTCCATTGTAAGTGTGCCTTGATCCCGTGGATACAGGGTATGTAGGCAGTCTGGAATACAAAGGATGTATCCAGTACTCAGGCACACACGATCCATCATTCTCCGCCCGTCTCAATCCAGTTGCACTACATCCTTCTATTCTTCCGTTTGTCAAAATCCATTTGCCTCGACTTGACTAACTCAAGTAGCAAACTAGTGCATCCTTTCAGAAGCAAAAGTCCTTAACAAACTTGAAGCAAAGAGGCCTACTTCCAGAGTCATCTACTGTCCTGCATACCAATTGCCAACATCAGCTAAGTACCACTTAACCAAGCCCTAGATCCACAAGCTTGTCTTCTGCGAAGTGTTCCATTGTTGAGACCAACACACGCGTCTCCTACGACATGTGGCATTTCCTGCAGCAAGGCATTGTCTTTTTAGGTAGATAGCACCCTTTAATGGACACCGAGTTCCTACAATAAGGCTGTTATCTTTCCTATCCAATCTATCCTGAGCAACCTCTTTGGCAAGAGAATATGTTGGCTGTATGTTTACTTTGTAAGTCAGTCAATTTGTTTTTTTGGTTTATCTTTTGTTCCTTTTCCAATACCTATTCAAGGCTACCTTGATTTATCTATAATCTTGGTACGTTGCGATGCAGTACAGATTGGGGGCATAGTCATTGCTTTCTGTGTGCCGTGTTTGAGGAATGATCTTTAGTATCTTTCTTAGCATTCTATTTATCTTGTGTGTGTTCCGACCTAGCATCTTACATATTAATATTTCTTCTTGCATTCACATGTATTGAAGTTTATTTTATGTTCAAGACTATGGCTTATTCACATGTTCAAACAAGGTTATATTTTGTCTAAAAGGATCTAAGTTCAAACCATTTGCTTGCATAGTCAACGTCCACGCACTCGGATATTACTGCACCTTGGTCTTTTATACCTTGGTGGTGAACTATCCACATGCTATATCAAAATAAGGATTGCTCTTTATATACAAATGTGAAGCCATTACAACAAGCTCTTTCATCCATTTCCACCAACCTTTATATCGCTTTCATTGCAGTAATCGATCAACAGTCTCTGTCTCCATCTCCTCCTGTTCTTCTCTCTGGTGCATATCTGCAAAACCAACATGTCAGATATCACTAGTCATCACATCTATATCATCATATATCTCTATCATCATACATCTATAAGCATCATATAAGCAACATATATCATCACATGAATCCATAATCATACATACATATCATCACATCCATGACATCAAAGAATGCCTATACAAAAGCGTGAACAACATTGAGCCGAATAGATCATCATATATATCATGTAATGGTCATCATAATACAAAATGTCTGTGTCTACATCGATAATACAAAATGTGTATACATCCAAATATACATCAAAATGCATGCAGGCATCTGTACAAAATGATACAATATGATAAAATATACAAGTGTATGCGCCCTAGTGGGTAGAGCTGCCCTCCTGCTGTGGCCCCTATCCTCCCCCTGTGCTTAGTGGAGGTCCCCCTGATGGTCCTCCTCCCCCTGGTGGCAAAAGTGGCCCTCTAACTGAGGATGCTGACTGCCCTGTCCTTTGGGATCCTGATGCCCTAGACCTGCTCCTGTCTCTGTAGCTCGATGCCTGCTGAGCTGCTGGCACCGCACCCACATACAGACCCCTATAGTACTCTACCTCCCGGCCGGCTGATACTAGCTCACCCTGCACTCAGATGAGCTCACTATATAAGGTCCTCTGGTCTACACCCAGTGCATGGCGTGCCTCCTCTCTCTCCCACCTCACTCTAAATAGTGTGGCCTCTGCCATCAACCGCAGCTGCACCTCTGCGTCTCTCTCTCTCCTGGCCTGTGCTAGCTCCTCGGCATTTGCTGCTGGTGTAGCTGGCGACTGCACCTGTACCTGTGCCTGTGCCTGTACCTGGGCCTGTAACTGTCTGTATGCCTGCACCTGTGCCTGTAGCTGCGCCTATACTTGTGCCAGGGCTGTTTGTGTTGCTGAGGCTGCTTGTGTCTGTGCCTGGGCTGTGGCCTCTGCCTGCCTCACATCCGCCCATGCTGCATCCCTATCCCTCCTCAGGCGTGCCATCCGGAGCTCTAGTCGAGTCCTCTGGGCTATCTCCTCCTGCAGCAGTCGCTTTGTTCTCTGTAAATCAGTCTCTATGACCGGGCCCACTGCCTCTGCCATCTCCACATCAGCTTGCTCGCCGCTACCCTCTCCACCTGCCTGCTGACCCACGGCCTGCTGCCTGGCTGCCCTAGCCTGTCGTCTCATCCTCACCTCCCCTCCAAGGACTAATACCTCTCCCACTGCCCCTGCTACACCTGGTGTAGTCAATCTGATCAGCCTATGAGTCTGCCAGTACTGATCATACTCTGGCAGTGTCCCTGGGTCCGCTAGCCTAGAGTCCCAATCCCATCTCACGGGGATAAGTCCCCGTACCTCTGTCAATGCTGTTGCCACTGGGATCTCGGCATCTTAGTCTCTAGTCTCCCTCCGCGTCTTGGCATGTGTGGCCTCCCCCACGGGTAGTCCCTGCGGCAATCCAAACTGCCTAAGAACTCGCTCTGGAAGATATCTCTCTATCATATCTGTCCGTCTACCGAACAGATAGCGAGCCTATCTGCAGTACATGAGTTGCTCATGCTTGTCAGCCCACTCCTCACATAGTAACCAGGGCCTCCATATGAATAGGTCCATCTCATCAATCTGCCACCTCCAATAGCTAACAAACCCCATCCTCCGATGTGTCATCACCCCGTCATATAAAAATGCATAGGGCTTACCTCTGTCTCGGTGGCGCTGTGCCATGGGTCGGATCACTGGAATGTGCTCCCACGCCATACCTGTAGTAAAGTCACCCCTGCTGAGAGGCTCCTACCTCTCCTGTAAACACAATGGTGCATGTCATGATATAGCTGTCCCAACACACAGGGTCCCCACGCATATTGTCTACCATGGGTGAACATCCGTGAGCACTATCCCCCAGCCAACTGATAGTCCTCTAGATCTCCTGTCTGGACACAGGAAGCTGCCAATCAGTGATGCCATGATCCATCTGATCCGGTCGCAGAGTCTCGGGACGTCTGCCCATCGGATCTCCCCGTCATCTATCCACAGGTCATCTGTGCAGAAGACCTCCTCCAAGCCTGTCTCGCCCCGTGTCGGGTCAAAGTCCACGATCTCCCCATCTATCTGAATCCTCAGGATGCAGTATACATCCTTCAGTGTCACTGTAGCCTCCCCCGTCGGAAAGTGGAATGATGAAGTCTCATTGTGGTATCTCTCTACAATTGTAGTCACTAGGGCGAGATTCACCCTAATGTGTGTCAGGTGGGCCACATGCCATAGTCCCGCATGCTCCAAGAATGCATGCTCCTCCCAGGTCAGCTGAACAACCTCATGTGCAATCGCGTGGTGTCGCTCCCGCGACATCAGTGGTGGCAAAATCTTCTGCATCCATAAAAACTCACTTGTCAGTTTTTCTTTCCTCAATCCCTCAAAATCCTATCTATCCCTAGGCTATGCTATGCAGCCCCCAACCATCCCTTCTCCCTCTTTTCAACAAGGCTAGGTGTTCTTCTTCTAAGCCCCCCCATTCTACTAAACCCTAACTTTTCTTCTATCTAGCCACAAGCACTTTGTTATATACAACCGCGCTGTGTCTCACAGCCAACAGCGCTCCACTGTCTGTCCATCCGCGCTGTGCTTTTTCTTCCAAATGCGCCTTGTTTTCCACAAGCACTACACCCACCTGCCAACAGCGCCATTCTGCACTACCAAACGCGACCTAATTTTTCCCACTACCCACCAATTACGCTAACCTGCCCTACCAATTACGCTGCACTGCTATATCGAGCGCGCTGCGGGATTTGCCAAATGCGCTGCGGCATGAACCATCTAACCAAAAGTGACTTGATTTTACCAAGCGCGTTGTACGTGACTACCAGCTGCGCTGCGGCACGCCAAAAGCGTTGCAACCCCCTACCATACGCGTTGCGGCTTCCTAAAGCACTTTTGGCTGAATTGCAACCTCTTCCTAGACCTAGCCCTAATCTACCCTTAAACGACAAATGCAAAGGGGGTTTTCAATCACTTACTACTACCGGAGCTCCTGCTGGCCTCCTGTAGGTCCGCACCAACTCTGCTCGATGACTGTGCGTAGGAATCGACATCTCTCCTCGCTGGCTGCTCAACTCACTCCAACTAGGTTTGAATTCTCTCCTCTCTAAATTTAGAATCTCCAAGGGTGCAAATGAGGATTGTAGTCCCCATGGGACCTATTTATAGTGTCCCCCCCCTTCATTTTTCTTTCCCACCCCTTTTTTCTGCTTTTTCCTCCTACCTGGTCATGCACTCTTCTAGTCGAGCGTCAACACTGTTCTTCTACCGCTTTCTCGTCTTCCCGCTCGAGGGGGCATACGCTGGGGCAACTACCTACACCGGGGCATCAATAAGCATTGTATCACATCTTCAAAAATCATTTTCTTTGACGCAACGCTACATGTTGCATTGCATCAAAGAGGGGCAAAATGTAGACACCCTAAAATGACCAAGTCGTCACACCACTTGTATTTCGTCATCTGTCTAATCACTTGCAATTTCACACATTAATTAAATAATCTAATTATTTAATTAATTTCACCAAATTCTTCTAAATCTCCTAAATTTGACATTAATTAAATAAATTCTCTTTATTTAATTAATTAAATTAAATTCCTCTATTATTCTTCTACAATTAAATAATTTTAATTATTTAATTAGATCATTATTCTCTATCCAAAAATCAAATCTACATTAATTAAATAAATCTAATTATTTAATTAATTCAACAAATTTCCTCTAAAAATAAATAAAATCAAATATTTTATTTATAATCAAAACTCTTCTTCCAAAATCATGCACAACAATTAAATAAATTTATTTATTTAATTTGCTTTCAAATCTTCTAAATTAAATAATTCTAATTATTTAATTATTTCTTCTATAATATCTTCTCTAAATTTAAATAAATCAATTATTTATTTAAATTGCTTTTTCTTCTAATTTGAGTTATCTCTAAAATAACTCAAGCTTTCTTGCTCATGCAATTAAATATTTCTATATTTAATAAAGCAAAATATCTTCTAATTCTCATGCAAATCTCTTCTTCTTGTTTTAAATCACTTAACTGATTGCTTTATTCTTTTAATTGATTTATCTCTTCAGTTAACTCATTCTTCTATTTTTGATAACTTCTCTCATGCAAAAGAAAGCAAGACACATGTCTTCTTCTCATTCGTTGCACATTCCTCAACTGTTCTCCTCCATTGATTCTTCTGAGTTATCTGGACTGTTGATCGATCTTTGATGAAACCTATATAAACCCCCCTCATCTCCTTCATTGCCCCTCTCTCTTCGATCGTATTCTCAGGTATACTTAATAGAGCTTTGAGCATACAAAAACGCATCGATTGAGCACTCTCACGATCTCTTGACATTGATCTTTGAGCACATTGAGCACACTACTTGCTTGTTGCAGCTATGGCTTCACAACTTCATTGAGCAATCCACATTCAATCCAAAGGAAACAATACAGATTTCGGTAAAAGTCTTTATTTCATTGATTATTTGTCATGGCTTTTATTTAAATTCATTTTCTTTATGTTGTTGGGTTATTTGATTTTATTTAGTTTAGATTTAATCGATTTTTCCTCATACACATGTTGTTGTAGATTACATATTGAATTTTCTAACCATTTTGATGCTTATAGGTCTATATGTTTAGATATGCATACTAACAATGATTTGCAGGGTTGTGCCATATGTGCCCCACCTACATCTTCAAGAGACTTCATATCAAGAATTTTATGTGAAAGAGAGGAAGGTCAAATATTCTACAAGAAATTATGCTTGGATGGCACACGTCATCGTTGCGGTGGCTTGCAACATTTGCCAATATGTGAACATATGGAAATAACACATGCGATTGGAAACGAACTAGTAGAGTTTGGTAAGTATAAAATAGTGGCATACAATACAAAAGATGGTAAAGAAGCAAAGAGGTGTGAATTAGTTATTGAAAAGATTCCAGTGTATCAGTTTATGCCTATATTTCGTGACAGCATAGTGTATGAGTATGCAAGACATGCCCATAGAGCTCGATGGTTGGACTTGCAATTCAAGTTATGCAAGGACACATTTCTGGTTGGTAGCATTGTTTCAGTCATCGACTTTGCAGAGAACTACAGTCTATAGCCACAGCGTGAGGTGTAATCACAATATTACAACTCCACACAGGTTTCTATATTTGTGCACATCGCATTCATTCATGCGAATGATAGTACAGAGGATGACAGAAAGATCATAAGGGAGTATAATTTCTATATTAGTGATGATCACACGCATTCTACAGAGTTCGTGCAAGGTTGCTTTCAGGTGTTCTACAATGATTTGGCTAGAAGGGGCATATCGTTTAGTCAGCATATCATATGGTCAGATAATTGTGCGTCACAATTCAAGAACTCACGAAATTTCTATTGGCTGAGTAGGAGGCATAATTTTACAGGTATTCAACATATGTGGAACTTGTGTGAGGCCGAGCATGGAAAGGGGGAGCATGATGGTGCAGGAGCATGTATCAAAAGAGCCATAGCACGAGAAGAGTTAAAGTATAAAGACAATGCAAAGTTGACGGATGTAAAATCGATTGTCGAGTGGTGTAATGCTTCCATGGGTCCAGGTAATGAAGGTAAGTCTTTAGTTCGTAAATTTTTTTGGTTGATAGATGATACTAACATTGCACCATATGAGGATTGTTGTACATTGACATGATCAAATGAGATGCACTCTTTCAGAAGCTCAATTGCAGGTTCATGGAGTATCCATACACGAAAGATGTCATGCTTTTGTTCTTCTTGTACAATTCAAGTCTGGGATGAGTGCGAGTCAAAGGAGTGGGTTGACGAATGGCAGTTAAGTTATCTTAGCCCACTTGACATGTATCGACCCCCGACGGCACTGGAACTAACACAGATGGAATCATCAGTTGACTTTGACCACATATCAGATTTAGTTCAACCAGGTAATATAGGGCATGTATATGCATCTAATTTCATCTAGTTCAACTAGGTAATGTCATCTTACTTTGTAGTGTTTTTGTAATGTTGACTAATTTCATCTAATTTGCTACACATATCAATGTAGGGCACGTATATGCAGTTATTGCAGATGAAGATAATGAAGAGGGAACAGATTATTACTTATGTCATTGTGTTGAGGCCAAAAAGAAATTGGAGGCCCCTGTTACAGATGGAGAAAACATCGAATACCCTACAGGATCAGTGGTTATTACTGGAACATGGCTTAGAAGGTACCCACATAAGAGTGTTAATATTTGGCTATTTCAGGACTTTGACATGCATCAGAAGATTCTTCATTACTCGAACCTTGTCGTGGCATCCAATGTTCATTTGATAAAGTATCGGGGCAGACCTTTGAACAAAATATTGTGGAAGGTGCGTGAGTCTGACCATGAAGCAATACTTGACACAATAAAGAGTAGAGTAGACCCGGATGGGTCATTGGATTAATTTGTAAGTATTCACATTGATTTTGTAAAGTTATGCTACATTGAGTTGTAAGTATGCACATTAATTTGTAAGGTTTGTCTTTTTTTATTTCCTCCTACATTTTTACACATATGTACACATTTTTACATCATCATGTTATGCATTTTTGGTGTCCTACTCCTGATGCGACCAAACTCATAACTCACCCTACTAGACACCATTTGATGATCTCTCCAACACTCTGGATCCAGGGCGCCCAATCATGATGATGACCTATATACCATTCTCCCAAGGCGCTCATAATGAATGAAAAGAAGACCAAGGGCACCCAAGCTTAATAGACTTATTTCTTTCAATTTTGATGATCCAAACTCTTGCAATATGACATCCACTTTCATGCCTTTAGATCTTCCTTCACATATAGGGCGCCAAATCAAGTTGAAAAATCCACTTTCATGCCTTTAGATCTTCCTGCTCCTGATGCGACCAAACTGACTGTTCCAACGCGTCCAAATGGGTACATTTACATTAGGCATGGTCCTATTTTTCACCCAAACATGTCGAAACAGTCGGAGCTACATTGTACCAACGATATCCCTGAAGAGTCCAAAGTGCAAAAAGGCTACAATCTTTGACAAGATGGTGCTCAAAAATCATGTCACTTAGAAATATTCCATCTAAGGCAAAGCTATCATGTAGAGTGCCTCTACAATAACCTCTCTCAGTTTTTTATAGCTTTGAGGCATTTGCCCGTGGTGAAAGGTTTTCTGCTACCCCAAAAATCGTTAGAAGGAGGCAGTGTAAAGTTGCAAAGGGGTGTAACTTTCATCCTGCTCCTGATGCGACCAAACTGACTGTTCCAATGCATCTGAATGGGTACATTTATGCTAGGCATGGTCCTATTTTTCACCCAAACATGTCGAAACAGTCGGAGCTACATTGTACCGACGATATCCCTAAAGAGTCCAAAGTGCAAAAAGGCAGCAATCTTTGACGAGATGTTGCTCAAAAAATGTGTCACTTAGAAACATTCTGTCTGAGGCAATGTGATCATGTAGAGTGCCTCTACAATAACCTCTCTCAATTTTTTTATAGCTCTGAGGCATTTGCCCGTGGTGAAAGGTTTTCTGCTATCCCAAAAATCGTCAGAAGGAGGCAGTGTAAAGTTGCAAAGGGGTGTAACTTTTGTCTTGCTACTGATGCGACCAAACTTACTATTCCAACACATCCAAATGGGTACATTTATGCTAGGCATGGTCCTATTTTTCACCCAAACATGTCGAAACAGTCGGAGCTACATTGTACCGACGATATCCCTAAAGAGTCGAAAGTGCAAAAAGGCAGCAATCTTTGACGAGATGTTGCTCGAAAACCATGTCACTTAGAAACATTCTGTCTAAGGCAACGTGATCATGTAGAGTGCCTCTACAATAACCTCTCTCAGTTTTTTATAGCTCTGAGGCATTTGCCCGTGGTGAAAGGTTTTCTGCTGCCCCAAAAATCGTCAGAAGGAGGCAGTGTAAAGTTGCAAAGGGGTGTAACTTTCGTCTTGCTCCTGATGTGACCAAACTGACTATTCCAACACATCCAAATGGGTACATTTACGCTAGGCATGGTCCTATTTTTCACCCAAACATGTCGAAATAGTCGGAGCTACATTGTATCGACGATATCCCTGAAGAGTCCAAAATGCAAAAAGGCAGCAATCTTTGACGAGATGTTACTCGAAAACTGTATCACTTAGAAACATTCTGTCTGAGGCAACACGATCTTGTAGAGTGTCTCTACAATAACCTCTCTCAGTTTTTTATAGCTCTGAGTCATTTGCCCGTGGTGAAAGGTTTTCTGCTGCCCCAAAAATTGTCAGAAGGAGGCAGTGTAAAGTTGCAAAGGGGTGTAAATTTCATCCTGCTCCTGATGTGACCAAATTGACTATTCCAACGCATCTGAATGGGTACATTTATGCTAGGAATGGTCCTATTTTTCACCCAAACATGTCAAAACAGTCGGAGCTACATTGTACCGATGATATCCCTGAAGAGTCCAAAGTGCAAAAAGGCAGCAATCTTTGACGAGATGTTACTTGAAAACTGTGTCACTTAGAAACATTCCATCTAAGGCAACGTGATCACGTAGAGTGCCTCTACAATAACCTCTCTCAGTTTTTTATAACTCTGAGGCATTTGCCCGTGGTGAAAGGTTTTTTGCTGCCCCAAAAATCGTCAGAAGGAGGCAATGTAAAGTTGCAAAGGGGTGTAACTTTCGTCCTGCTTCTGATGCGACCAAACTGACTGTTCCAATGCATCCGAATGGGTTCATTTACGCTAGGCATGGTCCTATTTTTCACTCAAACATGTCGAAACAGTCGGAGCTACATTGTACCGACGATATCCCTGAAGAGTCCAAAGTGCAAAAAGGCAGCAATCTTTGACGAGATGTTACTCAAAAACTGTGTCACTTAGAAACATTCTGTCTAAGGCAACGCGATCATGTAGAGTGCCTCTACAATAACCTCTCTCAATTTTTTATAGCTCTGAGGCATTTGCCTGTGGTGAAAGGTTTTCTGCTGCCCCAAAAATTGTCAGAAGGAGGTAGTGTATTAAGTCAGGATGAAAGCCTATTCACTCTAGGCGCCTATTTTTGACCAAATCACACATGTGCCTTGAATAAGTGATGCTACAAGTGGTGAACAAAATGGGCACCTTGAAGAATTGAGCCCTCCAAGACATCTTGCAATTGCGTAAAAGTCCAAAATTTACATAAGTGAGTTAAGGCACCATTTTCCATCTCCAGAGCCTCCTTTGAGTGCCTTAACATGGAGTGAATGTTTTAGTCTATGAAAGATTGCACCTAAAGATTATAACAACCCCTTCAATCACTAGGATGAACTAAGTTAACAAAAGGAACTTCATTGAGGGAGGCACACTTGTGGAACTTCCCTGTTTCTAGCCTCCAAATGGCGCCTAGAGTCAAAAAAGGATTTCACTGAATAATGTTAATGTTTTGAGCATCAAACTCTACTTGGCGCATACCTATGCTCTTGCAACCTCAAATTGGTGCCTAGGGTTCAGTCATCCTCCTAAGGCGTGGTTCTGCTCCTCCATAACCCTGTTTTGGTGCCTAAACTTGGAAGTACCTTGAAGACTTGGATTAAGATGGAATTCACCTCCAGAATGTTAGGCGCTTGATAGAAGATAAAGGCGCTAGGGTAAAAGAGCTTCAAAAGTTTGATGTCAAGTGTGAATTAAGATAATAGGTGCTGATACCAGTTGACATTACTCCAAACATGTGCCTAAAAGAGATGCAAGTCCCCAAGACCAATTTTGGAACAAGGTGCTCCATCAGAGGGTAAGATGATAATCCTTGGAAGTCAAGTGTTTCAAAGATTCTTTGAGAAATTGACAAGTTGTAACCTAGGCGCCAAAACCCCTGAGAATCCTCCTATCTGGCACCTAGTTAGAAGAACACTAATATTGCACCTAAGTGAATTTGAGTGTCAATATAGAGTCATCAAACCCCACCAGATGTTCATCCATGTCTCTACCACCTCAAGGAAGCGCCCAGCTTAGGATGGCGCCTAGTCTGGTCTCTACTACCTTCAGTTGGCGCCTAACCCTAAGAGTCTTGCAACTATGACGTTCATCCATGCAACAAGCAAGGTGATGCTCCCTTGTGATATTGTGAGGTGTTGACATTCAGTTGACATCATTGAGTTTGATTGAGTTGATCAAGTGTAGACGCCATTGTAAACATCAAGGCTTCAAGGCCTTTCTTTTGTATCTCCATTGAATAAGTTGTAACTTCATGCTATTGAAAGCATTATCCATGTAATAAGACATTACAATTTGATTGAGTCAAATAACTAGACAAGTACCCAACTCTAAGGTTGATTCATTCAAGTAGTTATCTTTGATGTATATCTTTGTGTTGTTGAAGTAGTTGATGAATTGATAGCAAGTAAAATTGTTTAAGTAAGGAAAAATTTTCATAGAACTAGTTGGGTATCTTACTGTCATGTCCCCGTTTCTGACTTGATCATCAAATGAAGAATGAGTTAGCCTATTCCTCATTCCCAGAGGCTAATTTGAAATAATGACGGAATGAATTAGTTTTTGACTAACTTAACTTTTGTTTTTTGCAGGAACAAAGTCAGAAACTTGAAATTAGTTAAGTCTGGATGCTAAACTTGACTAAGGCAAGACTCCTAGAGTCAAGGCGCACTTTCTTGCTTGCTCAATGTCAAATGTGCGCCTAACCAAGAATCATGGAGCTTTGAAGCACTTTAATCACATCAACTAGGGCGCCTAAGTGCATAGAGGTATAATGAATCTTCCGGAGAACATGGATAGACAACTAAGTCTCCAACTTGAGTCTTCTAAGTGAATTGGATGATAAAGAGAGTCTAGTCATTTTGGGCGCTAGTATTAGGATGAATCATCCAAAATGGGTGCCTAGAACTAGAAGGCACCAATGCATGAGTTCAAGGATCCTCCATTGGAGCGCCTAGTCCAGATGGCTATAGATTGAAAGTTTTAAAGCTAAGTGATGTCTCTTAGGTGAATTCCTAGCCCAGGTGCATGTGTTGGGAAAAACTCTTTGGCTCTAGCGCCTAGAATTGGGAGCTTTGTAAGATGCACCAATTGATGAAACATTTCCATTTTGCGCCTAGAATAGAACTCTCTCACATAGTTGAAATTGACTTGATAGAAGGAGCCTATCTCACCTTTGAAATGCGCTTTGGTTGATGATCATCATTGATGGCGCTTAGTGAAATGAAAAGCTATTTACATCTCCAAAGGATCAAAATTGGATTAGGAGATCATCCTTGCGGTTGAGATTGACAGCGAAGTGTTAAAGGAATCACTTCAAATGGGCACCTAAGCTAGTTGAGGCGCATATCAATTCCACTGTAACTCCAGACTGATGCTTAGGATCCAGTCATCTCCTAAGGCGTAGTTCCATTCACCCATGACCTCGCTTGGTGTCTAAAACTTGGAAACTCCTTTGGAAAGCTCCTGTTGCGCCTAGAAGCATGAATTTGGGATATCAACTTGCAAAAGGCTTAGAAACTCTTCAAAGATGTTAGGCACAATCCCATGGCACTGGAGCTCAGTTTTGGCGCCTTCAAGGAATAGCACATGAAGGAACTTGGGAGGTCAGGTGCTTGTAAAAGGGAACACCTTGGAACATCTTCGAGGGGTTGAAGTAGTCAGAAAACATCAAGTGAGTCTAGGTGCACTCCCTTGTGTGAACAGTTTAGCTCTGGTGCCTAGCCACAGAGTGAGCCAGAAGAAGTAGTTTGGACATTAGAAGATAGGTGCTCATTCTACAATGAAGCATTCCACCTTCCTAATCAACAAAGACTTGAAAGAATTGACAAAGGAAGCCAAGGCGCACCTTCTACTTGTTTCCACCTCCAGAATGCGCCTAACCTTGAAAGGGCATTCAAAGATGTTTGTTAGACCTTTTCACTCAAGGCGCTCACCTTAGGCGCACTTTCTAAGTCCTTGTCACCTCAAGGAAACACCTAGTTTGGAAGGCACTTGCCCTGTTCTCCACTCCTTTCAATTGGCACCTAGAACACAGAATGCATGAAAGGAGCGCCTAGACTCTAGAGGGCTCATTTGGGTGCCTAGCATTTAAAACACTTTCTTAATGATGATGTTTTGGCGCCTACTCTTGGAAACAATCCAGAGCATCCATAAACTCCAATTGGCGCCTTAATGTTGACAAGGCGCAACTTTAGGAGGAGGTCACCTCAACTTGGCGCCCAAGTCAGAAAAACCTGTAAATCCTTCAAATATGCGCCTACCTTGTGAGGTGATGAGTTGAACATTCCAAATCTTCAAATGTTTAAGTATGGATCCAGAGGAGTTCACTTCCAAAGACAATATCTTCCAAGGATGAGAATTTAGGCGCACTTCCTGGTGAGATCCTCCACAGCTGGTGCCACAGTTAGAAGAACCCTAAAACTACACCTAAAGTGTTTCAAGAAGTGGTTAAGGTTGTTACAACTGTCTGAATGCCCATTGGTCCTCAGAATGTCTTCGGGATCCATGTCGAGGTCTCTGGATAAGCTTGCCAACTCAGAATGAGTCATCAAGATGGGATATTCCCTTGGATATGCTTCTTGGAAAATGTGCCTTGGTTCCTCTTTATGCATTGAAAAATGTGCCTTCATTTCCTTTGGAAGGCCTATAAAAGGAGGAGCTCTCTCATTGATTTGGTATCTGTTTATTTGACAAAATTCTCTCTGCAAAGCTATTGAGCTTGTAATCTTGAGGCCTGCGAGTTTCAAGTGTTGGGGTGATGCTCCCTGAACAAGCAAGGTGATGCTCCCTTGTGATACTGTGAGGTGTTGACATTCAGTTGACATCATTGAGTTCAATTGAGTTGCTCAAGTAAGGAAGACATTGTAACATCAAGGCTTCAAGGCCTGTCCTTGTATTTCAATTAAATGAGTTGTACTTCATGCTATTGAAAGCATTTTCCATGTAATAAGACATTGCAAGTTGATTGAATCAAGTAACAAGACAAGTACCCAACTCTAATGTTGTTTCATTCAAATAGTTATCTTGATGTATATCTTTATGTTATTGAAGTAGTTGATGAATTGTTAACAAGTAAAAGTGTTTAAGTAAGGAAAAATTTTCGTAGAACTAGTTGGGTATCTTACACTTACACCATGCCTATCCATCAAACATCACAATGCAATCAAAATCCTAACAACATGCCCATGATCCAAGATCAAGTGCAATCATGCAAAGATATTATCAATCACAAGCCTATTAAGAATGAACTAGAGTCTTCTAGTACCATACTTTTCCATCAAACACCATCATGTAATCCATGGCCTATCAAGCCTATCAAAGAAAATGTAAACATCCTATGTAATACAATCGGACTTTAAATATTTGAAGTAGCCATCTACAAATATCCATTCAAAAGTGGATTTATAATGCAAGTATGGACGCCATCAATAAAAAAGATTTGTATTAACCAAATATCCATATAGGCATACATCAATATCTGTCGATATAAGTATAACATATATACAAAATAGCCATATAGGCTTACAAGAATGCCATATAGGCATACAATGTCAACTATGTACAATACAAAATATATGTCCACAAATGCCATATAGGCATACAACAGAGGAACACAATAAAAAGTCATTCCCCTCTGGCTGGTGAAGAGAATAAATCACGAGCAGCCTTTGATCTTCTAGGGGATGGAGACATGCATGTGGGTGGTCTACTACGAACCTGAGGGCTACTCCTCCTATTTAGTTCTTCCTGCACCTTTACCTGTTACAAAAAAAAGTATAGACATTAATATATAGAAATTACATGTTATAAAAAAATGAAACATTTAACAAAATAATCACTTACCGCTAACATATAATCTATCTCCTTGCTTGCCTCAGTAGCAGGAATAGGCCCTGGTGATGTCATGTCCTATAGAAACCATCCAGATAGAAATTAAACTTCAAATCAATAATTTTTTGATTTTTCAAAAATAGACAACTATAACAATGAATGTAAATTGAAATTTACTAATCTGCCTCATACCCCTGTCAATGCCATAGAGCTATGAATCGCAGAGGCCACACCCTGCTCCATTGCCCTATGAACATGGGGAGGTGTATCCACAGCCTGCATCATCTGGAAATAAAACAACATTATTCAATTATGAAAACTATAATAGTGATGCAAATCATGGCTCCTAACATACACACACGTTCATCTAAACATGGAAGTACACACAATAAAACACACAAATCACATACAAAAATTTAGTAAGTACAATTCATTCATTAAACTATTTATTTTATTACCTCCGTAAAGCTTTGAAGTCCACCACCGCTGGCAGGGTTTGCCATGAAATCTACAGTGTTAACCTATTCAACATCCAAAATCAGAAATTAGAATACCATTCATATAATGATGCTATTCACATGTAATATTTATAATTGTTTACTAGTTACATACCTCGACAGTAGATGATCTAGTGAAAAATGTAGGTGGAGAACCACTGAAAACTGCATCGACGCTATGACCCTGAAATTTTATTAAAATCATCAATTTAAATTAGTTAATCTTGTATTTCAAAAATAAAATTTAATAAATTAAATTCAATAAACTTGCTAATATTTACCTGAGTATCAAGGCTGAAAGTCTCACTGAGGAGGGTATCTGTCATCACCATCTACTCAGCTGCAGATGTAGCCTGTGCACCTGCATCTTGACTGTCCATGGGGTCATAACCACAGGCTGACCCGCAAGCCTGGCAAGAATGCGGTGGGACCCTGCTCCTCACACTATCTCCCAACCCACTCTGTGTTGCAGGATCAGCATGCTCTATGATGCTCTGGGTCAAGGCACTAATCGACCTCAGTGTATCGACCTCAACACTCTCCTTCACAATGGAAGGGATAGAAACATGCTCGTGGGCTGCTCTGCTGATTACTCGTCTCACTACCCGCTGTGGGTCAAGACGTGCCCCTGGTCTATCCTGTGCTGAGCCCCCACCTCTACCCTGGAAGTCCCACATATCAAAATAGTTTGGCACTTTATTGAGGACAAACTTGCAGTAGAGTTTCCTCAAAAAGTATTGCGGGACCTCATTATTATTGCATGGAGGATGGTCAAAAACCATCCACCACCTCTGCCCGAAATTGTCCCTTATCGCTTGGTTGTTACACCAATGGATAGGGAACCTCTTGCATGTAATGGGTGGAGGTTGATTTGTTTGTGGATTTGTGAAAATTAAACACAAGTCTAATTTTGTAATTTGTAATTTTTTGACATCTTGGTATGACAATTTATCTGCATAGTAATCTCTAAACTCTCTCTTTTTATCGGTCCAACTAGTTATTTGTTTGCTAATTGAATTTACATTTGATAACATAGACTCAAGAGATTCGGCAAGCGTGGACCTATGCAAGGTTGAAGTGGAAGGATCTTTCAACCTTGCAATTATATCTTCAATTTATTTTTTGTTGTTTTCAATTTCCCCCATTATATTATCTTGTGTTCCAGGAGCATGTTGAGGAATGAATGGAGGAGGTTGTTGTTCTGCAGGTATTTCCTCCTCAGGATTTTGTGGATTTTGAGGAGGAGGAGGAGGAGGAGGTGCATTAACATTTCCTACAATTAACGAAATATACATCAAAAATCAACAAAAACCTACCTATTTAGGAAGAAATTCAAACAAAAAAAAATGATAACTCACCCCTTTGGCGTGCTCGATGTCGTGGTAGCATTTTGGCGATGAATCGACAAGCTTTTTGTGTTGATTGGCATTTTGTAGAACGCAAGTGCATTTTTTAGGGTTTTGAAGCCGCGGGCAGAGGAGAAAATCAGAATGAAATGAAATGGCATTGCTTTTTTTTAATTTATAATAAGTTATAACGTGAGCGCGTTATAACGCGCTCGCGTTATGGCTCGGTAATGACGAGCTTGAGGCTTGACATTACCAAGCCATAACGCGCTCGCGTTATGACTTAAATTTTTTTGAAAATTTTTTGGCCACTTTTTGGCCCCCCATCTTCTTGCACTTACCCCCCTATCAGCAACAACCATTCACATGTCTTCTCTCCTTTTACTGCTCCCCCTTTGATCAGCAACCACTTATTTTTCACATGTCTTCTCTCCCCCTTTGACATCAATGGCAAAGGGCACATACTTGCAATTCCAACACTTTAGAATCATACTTGCTGCTCCCCCTGAGTAGCAGCTCCCCATCATCAATTCGGATCACAAGATATGACTGTGATATCCACTAGACTAATGCACCTCAGTGCACCTTAGTTCAACACTAGAGGGGCAATAACCCCTAACTTCTCCCTAAGATACTCAAAAGAGTCCTTAGGTAGAGGTTTAGTAAAGATGTCTGCAATTTGATCCTTGGAAGGCACAAACTCCAATCTGACTTCATTTTTGTTCACTTGCTCCCTCAAAAAGTGAAATTTGATGGATATGTGTTTAGTTTTTGAATGCAACACCAGATTCTTAGATATGTTTATTGCACTTGAATTATCATAGAAGATTGTGATAGGTTCCTCATACTCCACTTTGATATCTCTTAGAATCTACTTCATCCACAAAACTTGAGTGCAACTACCTACTGCTACAATATATTCTGCTTCAATTGTAGACATAGATATTGCCTCTTGTTTATTGCTTAGCCAAGAAACCAATCTCTTCCCCAAAAAGAATGCTCCACCACTGGTACTCTTCTGGTCATCCACATCTCCTGCCCAATCCGCATCTGTATATGCATGAAGAGAGAAATCATGATCTCTAGGATACCACAAACCATACTCAACTGTTCCTTTTAGATATCTAAAAATCCTCTTGATTTCCATGACATGAGATTCTCTAGGATCAGCTTGGAATCTAGCAACAAGACCAATAGCTAGCATAATGTCTAGTCTAGTTTGAGTGAGATACAACAATCCTCCAATCATTGACCTATACTTTGTCTGATCATCCTTAGGAGAGTCATCATCTTTGCTCAAATTACATCTGGTTGCCATGGGAGTATTCATTGGTTTTGAATCTTCCATCCCAAATTTCTTCAATAACTCTTTCACATATTTGGTCTGAGAAATGAAGATTCCTTTCTTTGTTTGAGTAATTTGTAGGCCCAAGAAGAAATTCATTTCACCAAGCATGGACATCTCAAACTCACTTTTCATTTACACATACTATCTCTTCCTCCAAAAATGATATCATCAACAAACACTTCAACAATCAAGATGTTTGCATGATCAATTTTGAAATACAGATTATTGTTAGCAGTACCTTTGTTGAAACCAATCTTCAAAAGATGTTTGTCCAGTCTTTCATACCAGGCTGTTGGGGCTTGCTTCAGTCCATACAGTGCCTTCTTCAACTTGCAGACCATATCACCATGATTAGGCAATTAAAATCCATCTGGTTGCTCTATGTACACTTCTTCTTCCAAGTCACCATTCAGGAAGGCAGACTAGACATCCATCTGATATACCTTGAATCCTTGAAGGCAACAAAAGCAAGAAACAATCTGACTGCTTCAATTCTTGCCACTGGAGCGAAAGTTTCTTCAAAATCAACTCCTTCTATTTGAGAGTAACCCTTGCAAACCAATCTGGCTTTATTTCTGATTATTTCACCAACTTCATTCAGTTTCTTCCGGAAGACCCATTTTGTTCCAATCACATTTTTGTTTCTAGGTCTGGGAACAAGATCCCAAGTGTGATTTTTCTCAATTTGCATTAGCTCTTCCTCCATTGCTTTTATCCAATTTTCATCATTGCAAGCATCAATTACTGTCTTAGGCTCAATCTTTGAAAACAGACAATACTCTTCTGAATCTTGAGCGATTCTCCTTCTTGTTTGTACTCCTTTGCTTATATCACCTATGATCTGATCTTTAGAGTGATTCAGTCTTACATACCTGGGAACTTTGGAAATTTCTTGCACTTCTGATTCTTGATCAGGCTCATTGAAACTCGTCTCTTCTTCTTGATTTACCGGATTAATTTGAATCTGACTTACAGAGGAAGCTTGGGCTCCTTGAGTCAGAACACCATTCTGATCATTTTTAGCAAATTCATAAAACTTTGAGGGTTTCTCAATCCCCTCATCAACCTTCACATTTATACTTTCTATCATCTTCCTCAATCTCTTGTTATAACACCGATAGGCTTTACTTTGAGTAGAGTATCCCAAGAATATTCCTTCATCACTTCTAGCATCAAACTTTCCTAGATCTTCATCTCTTTTAATGTAACATTTGCTACCAAAAACTCTAAAATACCTTACAGTAGGAGTGATACCAAACCAAAGTTCATAAGGAGTCTTACCGGTATTGTAGTGCCCCTCTATATTCACTTTGGGTTGTGTCAGCTAATTTGGTGAGAATACTTTTAGAGGAGGATATTAGAGCATCTTTGAGCAGTGATGGCAGGAGATGGAGCCAACGGTTAAGATCTGAAACAAGAATATGGTGACCAAGGAGGGAGGTGAGAAGCAAGTGCTAATTGAGGTATGTAATTTATTGAATAGATACCTTTATTATTACAATTAGATGAGTTGGAACTATATTCATGAGATCTAAATAGATAACTTCTCCTTGAGGTATTCTGTAAAACAGTTTCACATTTAGCATACTTTCCTACTAGAGCATTTCCAACTATAATAATCGGTTATCAATACTTCTAGTGTGGCACACATTAGGAATCTGGTATAACACCTTCCACCTGCATTAATTTAAAAGTTTCTAACGTCTTTAGCAACTATCCATCTTGTTTTTATATAGGACATGTTTAATTTGGGCATAAGGTATTTCACCTTACAATGGAGAGTAACTGTAAATTAGTTGTCTTCAGTTATGCATCGATGAATGTCACTTCATTACTATTGGTTATTACGAACCGGTTGGTGGTTCATATCAGCAAAACTCTCTTATTTAACCATTCGGTTTATTTGGAGACGGGGGATGCCACATATATCGGGGTGCAAATTCTCTAGTCACATTTTTCAAAAAAAAATCCGGTGGGGGGGGAATTTGGGTGCCAGGAAGCACTCTCTGTGGGAAGAGCTTATGTTACAGCCTTGTAGTGGATTTCTCCCTCTTTGTTCTTATATTCTTTGTATTGGATTCATATGGGCAAGCATCCAATATAAATGTTGCTACTGGAGATGGGAAGTTCAGGCCACAAACCTTAAAGGGTTTCAAGACAACAATGGAGATTATTCAATTTTTTTTTTTTTTCTTTTCTTGTTTCGATTCCACAAGGCATTTTGTTTCCCATCTTTGCCATGAACCTTGCTTCTACAAAATTATCTTACTACTGTTTTAGAGATTAGAGATCATTATTGGAGGCGTGGGATCGCTTAAAATTTCATCATAGTGCATTAGGTGGGTGAGCTTAAGCTCTCGATTTGTTGGCAATGCATGGCGACTCAGATGAGCAAAAAGAGAGAGGTATGTTTTTATGGTTACTTCCCCACCAGACGATATTTAAAATTATTTTCTGGGTATTAATCTGATATGGTAGATTTTGTTTTTTTTTTGGTGTTGTTCGAAAGATATGAGGTCTTAGTTTGATTTTAAATTGGCTCTTGAGTTACCTGTAATTGCCTTCTTCTATGATTGAATTCGCACTATGACTGGAAGACTTCTAGAGTCCACCCGATTTCATGTTATATCAAATTTGATATGTGGCGTTCTGTCAAATGATTCTTATGTCAAGTCTGAGTTTCATATTTAGCATGCACACCTATGTTGCATTGTCTAAAAGTTTTGAAACATACCATACCTAATCTAAGCCTGAGGATTCTTTTATAATCAAGGATTTTTTAGCAGTGTCACTGCCGTTTCAAATATATACGTCAAGATCCATTTTGTGTATTCCTACAACTTATATTCCATGAAATATTTGACCTATGGATATCCTTACTCCATTCCAAAGCTTTCGTTATGGTCCATGTAGTCAAGATAATAGCAAAGGTTGAGGATTCTGGCTTTACACCTATCAACCACATTTATTTGGAAAAGGTTGAGGATTCTGGCTTTACACCTATCAACCACATTTATTTGGAAATTCTAAAGTCTTACCAATAGATTCATATGATGTATATTCTAGGAAAAAATCGCACTGCCACAGTAAATACTGTATGTCCTATTTTTAGAAGTTCGATTATCTTTTCCCAGTTTAACCTTCTCATTGTGTTGTTTGCATATTATTAAGGGCATCTTCTTTTAGAGTAGTTTGAAATTCATTATGAGATTAAACTTGGGAATTTGTCATTAGATAATTAATAATTAGTAATTCTACTTAAACCTTTCGACATCTTTTGAGGCGTTTTGTGTTGCGACATTTCTAATCCTACCATTGGGATAACGTCCCAGATCTTGTGCTGAAAATAGTTATTCTTTCTCTTTCTAATTTATACTCTGAATCCTTTGTTAGTATTTAGTGGTAATGCTTAATTATGAGCTTTGAGAACATTTAGTTGACAAGGGAGATGCTTGAGTTAAACCTTGATTCCACTATATGCAGATTCCTGGTGCAAACCATGAGTGAATTATAGGAGAAGGTCTGATGTTATCTTCAGAAAACGTGACATGCAATCTTGAATTATCTCTTTTGTTCATTGAAGCATATTTCCATTTTAAAATAACAGTGTGATCTTCACCTGTGACTATCAAATCTGGTTTAGAACATCCCTCAAGGTGCCAAGCATCTTGATCTTTCGCCATTGTTTGTCTCCAGCCAGATAGAAAATTTATGCCACCTTGGTTATAATCTTTGATATAGTCAGATCCATATCAGATTTCATTGATTGAGTTTTTTTTAAAAGCGATTCTGATAAGTCGATACGACATAGTGGCTCAGCTCATTATATATCTAATGAATAAACTGGAATGTTTTACCAGAAACTTTATCAAGGTTGGGAATAAACTACTCTCCATGATATTATAATCTTTAGTTAATTTAGCTGGGTTTGGTTTAAGTCATGGAGGTTAGCGTCTTTTGCTATATTATCTTATCTAGAAAGAGGTGTGGAAACCGTGTGGAGCCACAGCTTCCACAAGAAGTCTGGTTGTCTTGGTGCTTAATTAAATCCCAACAGTTATTCATTTAGTTCTCCTTATACTTTGTTTATTTTAGAAACTCACTAATGATTGTGTTTTTTATTAGTAATTGAACAGTTTCTTTTGGAATCTATGCGGCCTTAGTTGGAAACTGAGCGGCCTTTCTATGTTTAAACTCTAATGTCTGAAAATGACATTACTCTATTATGCAGTGATAGATGCCTTTCTTTTGTTTTAACTCAGAGGCCTTTGATAGACTAGATCAAGTAAGTCGTGATATCAATCTGATTTCATTCTTATATTAACATTAGAAGTAATATATGATCTATGTGCATTGAAGTGAGTCTGAATTAAACCTTATTATTGTTCATAGAGCATTAGAGATATGTGTATTAAATTACTGGGAAGAACAAGTTTGCCAGTAATTTGGTTTGCTCTCCTAGATTGCATGAAAATCTTTTTAGAAACTGATATCATTCCTACCCTTTGGTAATATTTGCATACTTTAAGCTGTCCAACGTGTAGATAATGTGTTGGATATCAATGCTGCCTCTAAATATTACATTCTATTTATAACACAGATTGTTGAAGAATTTGGATAACGGAAGGTTTCGTCATAATAATAATAATAATAATAATAAATAGTTAATAATTTATGAGGTGAAGACTATTGTAATAGGATCTACCACATTTGCACTGAATCAGTTTGTACAAAAGAAATCTTATGAATTCGTAGTTAAGATATAGACGAACCGAATTAGATTATCAATTTAAATCTTTCTGTATAGATATATGTATGTTATTTCTCTTTAAGATTAGAGAAATACGTTAGTAAAGGAAGAGTGCTCTTAAGGAAAGACTAGTTTTTAATTTTATTTAAGAATCTTACTTTTTCAAACTAAAAGTTAAGAAAATGCTTATTTTATGATTTTGGTTTATCTCTGAATATAAAATGCTTCTTTTATGATTATGTTTATTTCTGAATGAACTAAGTTTTGGTTTTAGTCTTTAATCTATTTTTTTTTTTAAAAAGAAAATAAAAATAAAAAGTAGTTAGTATAAATAAATTTTGGTTTTAGTTTTTTAGTTTTATTTCCTTTTAAAAGGAAAATATGATTCATATGAAAATTTACTGAATCATTAGAATTAGAAAATATTTATTAATATAGTCAGGTTATTATATCTTGGTTTAAAAGGAATTTTATATTTCAATTTAGTTAATAGAGCTTGTATTACCTTATTGTTTAATGTGTTATTGTGCATTTATTTGTTCTATCATAATGGGTTAATAGGATTCTAGCGATAGAGTAGACATTGTATATTATCTTTGTATTGAAAAATAATGTTGAAAGAAATTGTATTTATAATTGCAATAAATATAGTGTGAATCTTCTTCAAGGAGGGTATTGTATCAAAATAAGATCTTAATGTCATAGATATGTTATTTAAGATATAGACTATGTCTTTTAAGATATGAGGTGTTGAACCTCCTCAAGGGATTTGAGGGTAAGGAAGATGAAAATATAACTAGATCAAACATGAATTTTTTGTCTTTTGTGCATATATTGCTATTGACAAGGATTAGTATGTACTTGATATGGTTTGTGCTCGACTTCTTAATTCAATTACATTAAACCTTGCAAGTTAAATATGGAAATATTTCAAGGAGATTAAGCCTTAGATCATGTTGGTTTGAATAATTTCATGAGAATGTTGTGGAATAGGTAAAGCTTAATCTCCTACTATCCTCAGGAATAGATTGTAATGCGAATGTGCATTTGAGAATTAGAAGATGTTGATATCATTGTAGATGTTTGATTTGTTTAATATCATCTTGTGGTTGTATATACAAGTTTGAACTATGAAGTCTCTGCGCTATGCATACGTAGGCAAGGCCATCAAGAGCCCCCGAGACATTAGGTCGGCCCCTTAGGGCCTTAGGTTTGTCATTTCATACAATTGATATTTGTAATGTGTAATCCATAACTATAAGCCATGCAGGACTCTAGAGCTATGATAAAATATGTAAATCAAAATCTTAACCCCCTGTTGAGTTCATTATTGGGTAGACATTACTTCATTGTGCACGTGTGTGTACTCATTTGGATTTAGAACAACCATGGCTGTTAGTTAGATCATGTAATATAATCATGTTTCAATGAGTTATGTATGTTGTTGGTTATTGCTTAATTTCAATAATGCAGTCATGTTATCCCTAGAGATGTAGTTAACTTGTTGTGTCAGACTATGTTAAATTGGTTAATTCTATTACAAAAAAATAAAAATAATATTTCTACTTTTTTTATTGCTTTAGTTGACTGATCTTTAGGGTTGCATGGTGGGACATTACATGTATTGCTTCTGATTTGAACTTGATTGAGAGTATAGACTACAGTGCTGACAGCTTCTCTCCAATAGATCTAAGGAACATTTGCTTCCATCATCATGGTCCTAGATGCTTCCTGGATGGTTTAGTTCTTTCTCTCCACTACTCCATTCTGCTATGGAGTCCTAGGAGCAGACAACTATCTCTTTATTCCATGTTTCTCACAGAACTCTATGAACTCACCAGATGTGAATTCTCCACCTCTATCAGACCTCAAACACTTCAATTTTAGTCCGGTTTCATTCTCTACCATAGCCTTGAATATTTTGAATTTCTCAAGATCTTCTAATTTCTCTTTTAGAAAGGTTACCCACATCATCCGGGAATAGTCATCCATTAGTAGCATGAAGTATCTATCACCTTGAATACTCCTGATTCTTGCCAGACCATAAAGATCAGTATGAACTAAGTCCAATAATCTGGTAGAAGATAGTTCCTTACTTTTGAATGTGACTCTACTTAGCTTACCCAACTGACATTCTTTGCACAAGCTGTTAGTAGGTTTCACCAATTTTGGAAGATCTCTTACAACCTGAGTATTGCTTATCTTGATGATATTATCAAAATTCACATGACACATCCTCCTATGCCACAACCAACTTTGATCAATTTGAACAAACAAGTAATTTTTACCAGTACCAACCAAGTGAAAGATATTACCTTTAGTTTGAGTACTGGATGCAATCTCTGTTCTGAAACTTTCAAAGATCTTGCATTTTCCATTCTTGAACCAGAGATCATAGCCTTTGTCCACCAACTATCCAACAATGAGAAGATTGTGCTTCAATCCTTCAACATACAATACATTACCGGTTTTGTTCCTTCCATCAAGAGAAATAGTTCCTCTACCTTTGATTCTAGCAACAAAATTATCACCAAACTTTACCACTCCTCCTTCATACCTTTCTAAATCTACAAACTTATTTTTGTCACCTGTCATATGGTGAGAGCATCCACTATCAATGACCCAATAATCCTTCTCTTCAACTTGGGTAGCCAGAGCTCTTTCCACAGTCTTATGATTGACAGATACAGAGGGCATTGGATCTTCTTCCTTGATGGCAATGAACACCCATTCATTTCTGGATTTGTTTCCAATCTCTGATTCATCATCTGTTACTCCTTCATTGTCATCATCTTCATGTACATAGTAATAGTTCTTTTGGAACCTTGGCTTGTTAGGATTTTTCCTTAAAAACTTTTTCGGACACCTTGAGGCAAAATGACCAATCTTATTGCAGTTAAAACACTTAAAAGGTAATTTTCCTTCATACTTATCAGATCCTCTTGGCAGCCTCTTTGCAATAAGGGCTTCAGGTTGAACAGTTTCTACTTCTTCTTCTTCCAGATCTTTCCTTTCTTTTTCATACCATGATAGCTTCCTTGATGAATTCTCTTTCGGATCAAACCTTTGTTTACCTTTAACAGAGGCACTGGCTTTGAATGCAGATTCAGTCTTGGGGGGGTCATCTCCAAACTCTGTCATTTCAAATGTAGCCAATTTTCCAGCCAATTGATCTCTTGTGATAGTTGTATGGGCTCTGAATTCTTCAATGGCAGCAGCCTTGATTTTGTAAGAAGCAGGTAGGGATCTGAGAATTTTGCCAACAATCTCATTTTCATCCAGGACTCCACCAGGATTTCTAATTCTACAAACAATCTCATTTATTCTTAGCATAAAAGTAGTAATATTTTCATCATCTCTCATATTCAAATTTTCAAATTTTTCTTTCAGACTCTGTAACCTTGCACATTTAACATACTTGTCTCCTTCATGCAAAAGTTCCAATTTTTGCCAAATCTCAAAAGTAGTTGTTAGGTCAGTAACATTTGAGAGCTCTAAATCAAATAATGCGGTTAGAAGAGCCTCTATAGTCCGCAGATTGTTTTCAGCATCTGTGATTTTATTTTGGGTTTTCGGACCATCCTGTGGAGGTACATATTGTGTTGTAGCCATGGTCCAGTACGCCATTCCCATTCATTTCTAGAGATTAAAATTGGTTCCATCAAACTTCAGACTATCCTTTTTGTAAGATGACATCTTGGATCTCCTCAAGCGGTTAAGCTCCTTTCAGAGGAACTTGGCTCTGATAGCAATTGTTAGACTTAGGTCACACAACTGAGAGGGGGAGGGTGAATCAGTTGTGCAAAACTTTCTTCTAATTAAACACTTAACTCCACTTTGCAATTCAACAGTAATAATAAATCAATCAAGGAAACAAAATGCAACAAATTAAGAGCAGAAACACATCAACACATGAGACACCAAGATTTTGACGTGGAAAACCCGGTTAAGGGAAAAATCACGGGGTGATTAACCCAAGAATGTATTCTCTATTAGAAGAATAGAAAGAACAAAATGGCACATGCCAATTAGGGCTCACTGCCGGAGCACACTACTCACAAGAGGCTCACTACCTACAAGAGACACACTATCTACATAGAAATAAGTATCACATACATGAACTGGAGAATAGCATCTTCACCATGCTTGAATCAGTTCCATTTAAGCTCAATACTTCTGCTCTACCTTTCACTCTCCTCCTTGCTACCACACACTCATCTCCACAAGGACAAGTTTGAAATGACTTCACAATCCCTTATTTATACAAGACATCAACTTAGGAATGATCATCTAAGTCAGCAAACATCAACAAGAACATTCGTAGGATGTGTAACTTATCCAGTCGACCAATCTCCAGAAGAACACTATCATCCGGAAGTTAATCTTCAATTGCGAGCTCCAACTCCAATGCGGATCACCAACATGAACTGGACATGATCCAAAGACCTCCACAAGCTTGCCTAAATCACCAAGAACATCCACACTTCATCTGCTTACTGAAATCCATCTCCCCTTCATCCAGAACCTCAAGAACACAGTCTGTCATTACTGTCACAAAGGAATAGATGCTTGTGGACCTTCAAACCATGAACCAATCTAGTTGACACTCTACAAAGACTTTCTCAACACTCCCCCAAATCCGCAGAATAGGAAAAACGTAATTCTGGATCTCACCGGACCCATCTGTAACACTCTGTCATTGTTGAACATCTGCCGGAACCAGTTTTACTTGAGCGGCCACAACTTCTTCATATCTTCATGCGGACCTCTGAAATCTCTACTGGACCACCTTAAGACACATATCTACAAACCCTTTAAACCGTATCCTTTGATACTCATCTTATCTTGGACTTTTACCTTACTGTCATCACTGATCTTCACTATTCCTGATTGAGACTAAATTTCTCAATATCCTCAGCACACAGCTCATCCGATCCTTATCATTAATGCAACAGGAGTATGTTGACATCAATGACAACACTGGTTAGGCCCATACTTGTAACAGTATCTAAGACCCCTCTTGTTTGCAAGGATCACATAGGGATATACACATTGTATATCTTGAAGCTGGAGGTCATCTGAGGTCATTTCAGAGGGGAGCAGGGATAACTTTAAGAAAAGACCCCTAAAAATAGTTATAAAATCCTGGCAAACCCTAGCTAAGTGCTTTAATTTTCCTGGCGAATCTTTCATTTTTTTTAAATAGTAATTTTCCTAGCGAATCTATGCACATTACTAAAAAATTTATAAAATCATGTCGAATCCTAGTGAATACTCACTAAAAAAATAAAAACAATTGTAAATCTTAGCGAATAATTACTAAAGAAATTAATTAGAATGGTGAATCCTTACTTAAAAAATTTACATATTTGGTCGACCCCATATATTCTTTTTTTTTTTTTGAAGTGGGGACAGGAGACAATTTTATAAACCTAATAATTATCACTAGATTATAGTTTTCTCACCTAAGGATAGTTTGGTTTGCATCCTAATTTTTTTATATCAACTAAAGTTTAATGAGTTTCGACCAAGAAAATTTAACCATAGGTACTCTTCCTACAAAAAGGATGTCTCATCTAGAGTCTAAACTTTTAAGAAATAAATTAAATTAAAATGAAATTTGTAACTAATAGATAAATTTATAATTAAATTCTAAAATTTAACCCTTTTCCTAAGGCAATTTAAAATGATAAAGTAAGTCAAATAAAATAATAATAATTAAAAATTCATTACACTAAGAGAAAAAGAATAATGCTAATAAAAAAGAATAAAGCTAATAAAATATAATTTCGTTTCATGTTTAAAATACAATAAATATTTAAAATTCAATTATATATGGAATAATAAAATATAAATATGAAAATTTATTTCTAACTCTTAAACAAATACTACTATGAGTGCAACTATTTTAAAACTATGTAATTTCTATTATATTAAAAACTTACTAAAATAATAAAATATTGCATAAATATTTTTGTTGCTACCTAACCCTTTCATTTTCTCATAATCATTTTGGTGTGAAGTTTTATTTTCATGAGAGGAGGTTATGCAAGTGGAAGGTAATTTCTATTGATCTTATTTTTTACAGATCTCAGTTGGGTGTCTCCTTTCTTCCTATTTTTTTATTCTTCTCATTTTATTATCCTATTTTTTAATTCTTCTATAGATCTATTTGACAATTGTATTATAGCTACAGGGTTTTATTATTTTGGGTTGCATGCAGAGATTTTTCAGAGATTGTACAAGGTTTATTATTTTGGGTTGCATGTAGAGGATTGTACATGGTTTTATTATTTTGGGTTGCATGCAAGGTTTTTCAGAGATTGTATTTTTTTAGAAGGCAAAAAGGAATAAATCCCTTATTTTCTTTTGTAACTCATGTTTTCCTTCCATGAAATAAAAGAATGAATGCTTCTCGAAAATATTTATCTCAAAATATTCAGTCAAGCTTAGCACAAATACACTATTAGGAATGATTTGAAAATAAAAAAACATAGAAATTAAATATTTTAAAAATATCACATTAAAAATTAAATTAAAAAATAAGTACCCCTACTATTTAATTCTGGGAGACAAAGAGCACGTGCCTTTTAAAAGGCTTGCTGAGCCCCGGAAATGATTTTGGGCCGTAAGATTGGATCCAATCTTGTGGCCCAAAATCATTTCCAAGGCTCAACAAGCTTTTTAAAAGTATGTGATCTTTGTCTCCTAGAATTAAACAATAGCATCAAAACTATAATCAACATTAATAAATAAAGTTGTATTAAAAATACAAACAACCCTAAAGTACATGATAATGGCCATATTGCCCAAAATTAATGGCTGAAATATATTATTAATGGTGAATATGATCCAAAATTAATGGTTGGAATATATTATTAATGGCGAATATGGTCAACATTTTTAAATATATTAGAAATTACCGGCGAATCCACTTTAATTATGCATCGTATACTTGGCGAAATAGTTCAACTTATTAGTTTAAAAAAATAAATCTTAGGTGAATTAACTAGACTATTTTTTTTTTGTAAAAATGGGGTGATTTAGTCAGCTTCATAGCTCTAACTATTCACCATTTTTGGTGGCTCTAATTTCAAAAAATTCACTAATTGGTGAAGGTTCACCACTAAAAAAATCCTTGGAGGGGAGACACAGTATATATCTTAAATCTAGAGTTCACTGGGATCATTTGCAGAGGATATACATAGTGTATGTCTTAAAGCCAGAGGTTAGTTGGGGTCATTTCCAGGGATTGCAAAGACACACTCAGTGCCAACCCACAAATATGGCGCTATCTAGGACCATTCGAGAGATCGCATAAGGAGAGACTGGTGTATATAAAAAATACATAAGTTTATCTAGGGCCACTTGTAGGAATCACAGAGAGAGATATACAGTGAATATTAAAAAATCAAAAGTTATCTAGAGATATTTGCACCAGTCACATACGGAGATAACTAGCACATTTCAAAGAATTAGAGTTTAAGGAGTATAAAGGGATATACACAGTGTATATCCAACAATTTACATGAATTATAGAGGGAGATGCACATTGTGTATACAAAAATAAGATCTTATTTGCAAGATTTATTGAGGGAGATATGGTGCATATAAAAAAATTGGGGTTTATCAATAGACATTTGGGGTGATTTAAGTTTATAGCAATGTATGTCAAGGAGGTCTATATGGAGGGTGTCAAGTCCTATTCAATGAGGACAGTCGTGCCTAATTTTGATCCCTTTTTTGATGCTATAATTGGTCTGAATGGCTCAAGGAAATTGAATATATTGGACTCAATCTATTTCATGCTTGGAATTACCAATTTACAATAGGTCAGGGCTTCAAATTTGTAGGAGATGGTGTACAGGCAAGTACAGGCTTAATTTACAATAAGCAGGGCTTCAAATTTGTAGCTCAATTCTCATAGAAAAGATCTGTAAATATTAGTAACATTCAATGCATTGGCATATTCTTTAAGATTTGCAAATAGTGGTTGGAATCATTGTGTTACTATATTCTTGAAAATTAAATCTTTGCTTCCTTTAAATTTCTATATAATATTTGATAACAGGCACCTTGTGCCATGTTTGCTTGAATAATGTGCAATCTTAGTGCAATGGAAAGAATTAAATGTAGGTCACACTTTCACAAATATTCCCACTTGTCATTAGACTGCTACCTCTTGAAATACTAGAAATTTCTATTCCAACTAGTGTAGTAAATGCTCTTCATCTTGCATTTTGGGTTTCTTTTGGTGGCTTTGATGAATTCCTTAGTTTTTCGTAGTTCATTCATGGAAAAATTGAGTAGAAATAATGGTAGTGTCATTTTTTTGGATTTGTGAAGTCTTGGTACTATAAAGTGCACTGCTGCACCATTTATATTTACTTTTAGGATGTTAAGCCTATTAAAGGAAGATCCCTCAGAGATCAAATTACACCAAAATCATGTTAAATTCATTGCCTTCACCATAATAATTAATAATATTTTGACCTTGGTGCAATCCAGGAGTAACATTTGAAGGCACATTAAAGAAAACACAATGACAAGGATAGTTGTCATATGTTAAACCAAAGGGAAAAGTAAAATAACGAATCAGTCATTAAGAAGATTATGGTAGATCTCTTTACAATGCACAGTCAAGTCAAATGATAAAGGGGTAAACTTGTGGTAATGAAGTTTTTATGTTTATGGATGAGTTTCAAAAGTAAATAACAGTCCACAAAGGAATACATTTCAATATGGACATTTAAAGGTGAAGTACATTAGATATATATAATGCAATATCATAGGTATAATTAACAAGGTATGAATGAGCAAGAAGTTTTCAATAGATTGTATCATGAATCTTGAAGCAATAGTAGGATAGTCACCTCAAGATTTAAGTAAACCTATGGTTGGCACTCTCTTTTCCATTTTGAATTTTATTCCCAATTTCATCCATGAAGAACTTCCTCAGCCTGTAGATCCTGCTATTAGCTATAACTTTACCAGGTGTTGAGGATAGATTTGAGTTTTTACCCAAGCAGCAATTGACAAAATTTGGCCTTAGCAAATACAATGTATTGAAAAGCTCTTTGAAGTTATTCTGGAAAAGAGTTCTTGAGAGTATAATGTGCAGTTTTGAATTAACCTTTTTGTATGAATTCCATATCTTTGATTGGCTATTTTGAGCTTGATGACCTTCATCAAGAATGAGCAGACCTGGGCTCTCTAAAAGCAATTTTCCAATATGCTTAGCCTCTTCAGGAAGGTTCACATTTGTCTCACAAGTTAGGTATACAAAAAGATTTTAGCCAATAAAAAGCATACTTTTTCTTCTATGTCATTCATGAAGCATCACCAAATGCCTTAATTTTTTCAATTTTTTTCCCATGATCTGGTTGCTCTTAGCCATTTTTATAATCTCTTCATATTCATAGTTTAAATGAATTTCATTCCAAAAAGTCCTTGATCTATTTAGCATGTAAACTGGGATGTCAATACTCCACTTCTTGAACTCTCTTACCCAAGGGAAAAGCATGTTTTTTGGAGCAATAATCAAAGGCCTACTTCTAGGAAACAATTCTAGGTAGGTCTTTAGAAAACTTATTTCTCATGCTCTGGGCACAGGAAATAGAAAACTTATAATGAGAAATTTGTTTTAATTTTTTTATTTTGATTAAAATATTTTTGTTAATATTTATTAACTCATTCTTTTGTCTGGTGGAGAGATTTGTACCAACATGTGCATAGTTAAGAAGAGTAGGACTAACTGTTATGCTATTTTTAGAGATTACAAACTTTTTTTGAGATACTACAACATGAGGTATGCTTAAAGATTCTAAGTTGGTTCTTACTTCTTTCTTTGTCCCTCTCCTTTCAGAGTATAAACAGTAATTAATTTATACATAAAATAGGCATTGTTACTAACTCAAATTATTAGGTGCAACTATAGAAGCTAGAACTAGGAAGTTTGGATCAAGTAGGACAATAAGGAACAGTTCATGCACTCATTTGGACTTAAAATTGTCCTCGAACTAGATTTCAACTCTGAGTAGAATTTAGCTTCTACATTACGTTTCGGGTGGATTGGCCTATTAGAATTGGGTTTCTATTAATCAAGGTTTATAATTTCTACTATAAGAGAGTATTCACCCTTTGATTGGAGTAAGAAGGCCAGCTTCATTATTGGTGTCTCTAAGTCTTGCTATTTTGATAATTGTGCTTCGTGTTTGTGCTCTTGACTAGACTTCCATGCCTTGTCTGCCTAGGTTTTGATCTCCAATTCCTTTTGAAGATAATCAAGAAAGGTCAACTATATTAGAGTCATGAATGCTTCCCTATAAATTGTCATATTTATTATGAATCTTGTCAAATGCATTTAGAATGTTGGATCCTTTCATTTTAAATTCAGACTATTTAGAGGTTTTGAAATGGAGTATTACTACTCTTGTTCTTCTCAACCTGGTCTTAGTACAGGCTTATGTATATAGTATGATTCTATTTGTTTTTAGATGCTCATCAAAGAGAACTGTGTAGGAGTGGACCTTGTGGTTTTAATTCTATTTGTGCTATTCTACCAACGCTTTTTGTTGAACTATCTTGTTTATTGGATATGGGCTTTTGGGAAAATATTTTGGAAGTGAAAATATAAAATTTTATGATCATTAAACTATCACTATCATCAATATTTGCATTCATTTTAGGATCGTTCATTATCTAGTAATGACTTTTTTAAGAAAACATTTTCAATGCAATATGGATATTTAATCTTAGTAAGACTAAGGTTATGATATTTAACCTCCATAATTGCTCTCCAAATATCATTGCATACTTGGGAGTGTAGTTTACAGAGCCATCTCTTAATCTTTAACCTTCTCCATTGTATGCTTTTAAGGAATATGCCTTTGTGTTTGTGTCAATGTTTTCATATTCATTTTTAAGATATACCTCAACTTCCTTGGGATACTACAATATTGGTAATCCTGACTAGTTTGCTTGTCCAATCTATTAGCATTTCCATTGACCATCTTCCTCCTTTACTGTACTTTTTAGATTCCCCTTCTCATTTTAGATAGGGAATTTTAATGCAGTAGTCAAAGAGGACATATACCAACAATATAATATCATGTGGATTTCTCCCTTCATCCTATTATCCCTAAAAGGGTGTTCTATGTTGAGAATATTTTGCATAATGTGGATAGCACAATCATCAGCCTTGATTATGTCTAGTGTGTTTAGGCTCAAAGCATCAGGTTTTCTCTTGGTTAGTTGAGGGGTTCCATCACAAGTTTCTTGTTGATAAGATGAGATAAGTATGTTAATGTCCACAAGTGACCAAATTTTTCTGTTGATGCTAATCATCATATCCCTAAAGGCTAAAGGGGAGTTGTCATGTTTGTTCCCTCTAGGAGTTGGAGATCTTCAATTATGTTATTCAATTTTTCCATCTACTACAAGATTTCTATATGATTACTTGTATAATTATTAAGTGGGTCACTTGCTACCTTTTTCTTCTTTCCTAACTACAGTCTCTTGGCTCTATACTTCCAAGAAGTGGTCACCTTCAAACATTGTTTTTTGCAAGGGACCATGAGGTATTACACATCCTTCTTTCATCCTATTGTAATGGTTTGAGGTATTAAGCATCCATTGGTTGTTACAATTACCCACATGGATGGTAATAGGTTGATGTCTCATAGTTGTAGATATGATAGTAGGATTACCAAACTTGAAAAACATTGTGATTCATACTTGATTTGCTTCCCTTCTAAGACAAATTAGAAAAATTGGAGAGATTTTTGGGAAAAAGTCATTGACTTGAAAAACATTGGAAAAGTTGGCAAAAACTTGAGGTACATAAAAACATAGAAGATTCAAATGTTTCTATGTTTTTTCCTCAATTTCCAAGTCCCCTTCTAAGTCAAATAAAAAAATTGGACAGTGTTTTTAGAAATATTCATAGACTTGAAGAACATTGGAAAAGTTGGCAAAAACTTGAGGTAATAAAAACACAGAAGAGTTAAATATTTTTATATTTTTTGCTCAGTTCTTGAGTACCAAGTTAACTTTTGACCTTGTCAGGCTTATTGATATTTCCTGAGTCTAAATCACAATTCTTTGTTGTGAGAGCTACAACAGTTCATAAACTGTCGACAGTGCATATTATAATTGGAAGGTGATACTTCTACTGTATCTTTTTAGATTCTGATTACAATGTTTTACTTTAGCTAGATAGAAACCATGTACATATATAATTATTTTCTTCAATTTTTTGCCCTATAAATCATTTTTATAATCCAAATGGAATGATGTGTAAGCTTTTCCTTGATCTTAGTCACGAGATAAATTTTTCAGTTGTATTTTATTTTTCAAAGTTTAATAGTAGCTATATGTCTTTTTATTACATTAACAAGAAATTACTTAGACTTAATTGATAGATCTGGGGTGTTTATAAATGTTCAGTCCTTGCCTCGTGGGGCATAGGCTGAGATGTAACCTTTTCTGACCTATTTACCATAGTTACCAAGTTTGGAAACCTCTACTTGTATAAGAGGACAAGAAGCTCTAAAATCTAGAATTCCAGAAAATATTTGAAGAGTTAGGTTCAAAAAGTATTTATATATGTAAAAGTATTATATAACATTAATATATGTATAATTTAAGTCAGTTGGGATTTGGGTTTGCAAAGAAATTAAATTTAGTTTTTAAAAATAATAAAAAATGTCTGTGTTAGATTGGATTGATTTGGTGTTTCTGAAAAATTTAGATCCTATTGGAATGTGGTCGTATTTGGTAGGAGTTGGTAACTATTCTAGTTAGAGAGATCTTTCCTTGTAATCCTGTTGTGAGATAGATGTAATCTTTTTCCATAATATAAATATTCTTGTTAGAAAGTATGAAATTGCAACTTTGAGGATTTTTCTTCTACTTTTGATTGTTAGTTTAGTTTATTTAACAAGAAATATATTGTTTACAAAAGTAATCCATGGTTTGGAGTAATGTTCTTAATCTTTGATGTATTTCATTCTGTACATTCATTTGCATGCAGGTTACATGTCAATTTCTTGGTGTGATACTTGAGGAGACTACTCCAGAGAACCTACAGGTAGACATGCCTTGCAGTTTAATGTTAATTTTGTGGACAAGTTCTTTGTTGAAATAGCTTAAAGGTGATAGCATTTGTATATTTATAGGAGCATGCAGTTGTGAGGCCCTCAATTGTTGATGTCTTGTTGGAGATTGCAAAATCTTGTGATCTCTATCTAATTGCAAGGGTTCTTGATGATGAAAGTGAGGTATGAAGTTAATGTAATCTCTTTCTGTATTTAAGGGAAGTTTTTGGGCTATTATTAGTGTATTTTGCTCAGCTTTTTTATACACACTACATGGGCTTTATTTGTTAGAATAAATAATATGGATTGTTGTGTAATTATAATTCTACTCTAGTGTTGAAGCATTTTAGTTTAGTTAAACTTTTTGAAAATTAAACAACTACATTATTATATATTTATAGGATGCTTTACTACATAGTCTATAAGAAAAGGGAATGTCATTGCATGACCACAGAGACTATCTTATGATTTCAACTACAGTTTAAATTTTGTGAAGCTCAACCTGTCAGTCACCTAAAATTGTCTCCAATAACAAATCTATCATTTGGATAAAACATATGTAATTTTATTGGCACAAATACATGATGCAGAATCGGATTGGAAGAATTCGCTCCATGTAGCATTCTAAAGATACAGTGTTAGCTTTTATCTGTGTGGTTTTCTTGGTCCTTAAGGGTACATCCTAAGTTGGCTTGATGTTTAAGGCATGTATACTCTATAATGGAGATCACATGTTCGAACATGGAGGATGGTAGGGTTGTACATCTCAAAATAGTTTAAGGTAATTGGAAAAACAATCCTCTTGTGGAATGCTTATATGAGGGGGTTTCATTCTAAAAATTAGTGTCGTTACTTTCATAACAAGGGTTTCATTCATATATGTGGAGCTATAGGACCTTCCAAAAGTGTATTTACTTTTAATAACATCGATTTTATGACTATTTAGTTTTAAAATGAATTCTCTAGCCTAGTTTGATGTTTTGGTTTACTATTTCATGAACTAGGTTATAGTTACAAATACCTATGTAATTGAACCTATTGTCTTTAGAATAAAATGTGCTTGATCTTTCTAGTGTAGAGATTTTGTTTCCATAACATAAAATTCTGGCTTGGGCTTTGACAACATTGGTTCACTGTTGATTCAGACCTACGCTCTGAGGATCATAAAACTATACTTTGGATTAAAGGCTTCATCTTTTCATGTGAATGAGTTTGATATCGTTAAATCATGGCCAAATGTTTCACATGCTTGTCAATAGTCCTCTAGCATGATTGGCAATGCATTATGCCATTGGATTATTGGGAAGTCCTAGGTTTGATACTATTTTCTTTTAAATTTTTTTGGTATTACACATCCCAGTTCAGACTGATCTAATTTTTTGTTGTGACTGATACCTTCTTTTACTACTCATACATAGAACACATCGTGTGGAATGTGTCATCTGATTGGCCAATTTTTCAACAAGTTCTAAAAACTTGTATTTTCTAATAGCTAGAGTTTGTATTTAACTTTGATCAAGAATCACAATGGCAAATATGTTAACACACTGCATCTATGAAATTTTGCATATAACAGTACATGGATATTCTAATAGATCAGTTACTATTATCATGTATAACTTTCAAAAATTTGTACGCTTAAAATAATCATTTAGCAGACTAAACCTAGGCAAATATTTCATTATTTAACATTTATAAAGGAAACATGAATGAAAAGGAAAAGGATAAAAATGAAAAAAGTAAGTACAATTTTGTTGATAATTGAATATCTCTTTTGGCAAAAAAGCCAATTGGAGAATTTGATATTTATGTTGATCTTATTCTTACATAATATGAATGGAAAAGAGTAGCCTCGATGGAAAAAAAGGGGACTTGTTTGTTTTACCCAAAAGGAAAGAGTCAAATTAATTGAAAGGTTCATGTTCAATATTGAGTGTTCATGCAAGGGAATCAAAGATTTCTCTTCCATTTGACTCTGTGAGAGTGTTTTTATAAACATCTAACAAATGTGTTTTTTGCTTGGCTGGTTGTTTTGGTTTCAAATGAGTATTTTGTTTATTATTTTTATGTTTGAGTGTCCTGTCATACGATCCATTTCTTCAAAAGGTGACATAGAGAATATGAGGTTCTTTTGTTTTAAATGGGGTAGAAAGCATAGCTATTGATGTGTCTTTCCAATCGGTGATTTTGTATATCTCTAAAGCAGTTGATTAGGTTTACACCCAAATGTTATGGACTTTTTTGGGTTCATTGAATTTTTTTTAAAATGGAAGCAAGCCTTGTTTGATAGGAAAGTATATATGTCAATTATATTTACATGACATGCTAGAAAACTAGTACATGTATGCGGTGACCTAATTCATGCTAATCTTGGTAATTACTTCTTCTCGTGTAGGAGCTGAGGTTGCAGTGCTCTGTATGACCATATCAGGGGAGATCCTCAATTATTAGGTGTTTACAAACTCAAAGGGAATTTTCACAGTAGTAGAGACAATGTCTAAAAGCAACCTTTGGGATATGTACTTGGCAAGGCCAATCAGTAAAATTGTTTTCCTATCGTGCTTTTCTATTAATTGTGATAGTAGCTTTTTGACTTATTTCAATTCAATTTTTTTATTTGTTATTACTAACTATTTACACATTTAAGTACAGAATGAGATCTATCAGGCAGACTAGATCGAATGGATTCAACTCATGGGATGTTTCTGGCTTGGCTGGTTCTCTGACAAAGTAAGGTTTTATGATGCAACAAAGTAGGGAGGTTAAAGAAAGATCAACATTGATGCAGGAGCATCCTTTAACATTGTGTGAGCATTTAAGTTTTGGGGTCTAATGTGTTGAGTCAAGTGACAGGAAGCATGAGGAATGAAGCTCCAGTTGCCTTAGCGACAGGAACAATAATAATTGATAATTAGTTTCTAGAAAGTTGAGTAAGTGGTGAAGGTGGTGATTATTGTAGGAATCAGTTACAATATTCAAGTGTAGGAAAAATGGCAGCAGAAGTTTCCATCACTATTTTGGAGAAATGACCGTTTGTATAGTTAATTCAATTATTTTATAACTGCTAGTTAAAATTAGAAAGTACAACATGTAACATAAGAGTGAGTGGTTCCATAAAGAAAGATTCTCTATCTAAACGTGGAGTAATAGTTGGTGGCTGACGATGGTTTGTAGAATAAGGTAAAGAGGCTGAAAATAGATTTGGAAAGTAAATAGGAGTGGCTGATATGAAATGAAGAAGAATCTATAGAAAGAGACAAGTGACGGTTGAGGAGACAATTACTAATCAAGAAGTGGCAGTCAGTGGTAGGTCACGACCATGCAGAAGTATAATCGTCGAATGGGGAGGCTGAATATAGCAAAAGACCGATTTTATAACAGGCCAAAACATTAGAGAGGGGAGGGATTATGAGGAGGCCGAGTGGAAGAGCAGGCTGATAGAATAGAAGGCCAAATAAGTTTGAGGAAAAAGGCCAATAGAAAAAAAGGCAGGCCAATATGAATGTAGATAGACTGATTAAGGCGGCTAGAATTACAGAAGAAGAGAGGTTGATTTATGATTGGCCGACAATGCAATGAGAGTAGCAATAAGGAGAGGGAAACTGTTGTAGATTAGGTGAACAAAATGAAGTGAAATACAAACAAAATGCATAAAACAGCAAGTTATACCTTCACTAATGTAGATCCAATCTCATCAAGGGAGAGGAACCTTGCACCCAAAACAAGCTCCTAAGACATGATTATCCCTAGAAAAGGATTCAAATGTGAAATGCTACTCTAATTGCAACTCACTAAAGACTAGCTCAATTGACATTTGGACATGGTAACTTTGCATAAGACTTGGATCCCACAATGGGTGGAGAGAGGTTCTATTTATAGATTTTTGGAAGGGATTTTGATCCAAGGGAGGAGATTGATTTGGAAGATCAATGGTGGAGGATAAAAGTGATGTGGAGGGCCTAGATTAAATCTTGAATGAGTGGAGGGCTAGGAATAAAAGTGAATCTTTTATTCATTTTGGGAAAAGGGGTTATTAAATGAGCATGGGTGGTGAAGGATTATTTTTGAATTAAAGATTCATATGGGGGAATGTAAATGAATTAAAAATTCATTTGGGGATAAGTGGAAATAAATGAGTATGGGTGAGGTAAGGGGTTGTAAGGAAAATTAAATGTGATGTGGGATGTTTTTAAATAAAAAATTGACTTATGTGGATTTATTTCATTTTTTTATTTGGAGGATGTGGGGAAGGGTGTTAAACAAGGTTTGACCACCTAAATGAGAGGTTAGGATTAATTAAACATAGGTTTTATTTAATTAATCCTAGGGCTAGGATGAGGTAGGCTAGGGTAGGCAATTAAATAATAGCTATTTAATTATCTAGGGTAGGGATAGGTCAATTAATAGGCTGAATTAATTAGTTAACATGGTTTTAACTAATCAATTAGATTTAGTGAAAAGGGGGAAATTGATTTAATAAATATTGCATATTTATTAAATCAATTGGCTAAGGTTTGGACCATTGAATTAATGAAATTAATTCAATTGTTGGGATAAAATGATGGAAAATAGGGTAATGAAGGGATAATTAATTAAATACAAATTTAATTAATTGGTTAGAAGGGAAATTGGTGTGTTTAGGGATGTCGAGAGTTGGTTTGATGGTAGAAGACATTTTTAGGTGTCTACATTTGCCCCTCTTTGACGTGGCGTCAAGACCTAGGAGGGAAGTGGTGTCAGGTCGAAGAAAAATATGCCCCAGCTGCCGAGAAGGAATAAGATGGATAATGGATGCCCCCATGAGAGGTCGGCGGGAAAATAAAAAATTTCCAGGTGAGTTCTTGAAAGGGTATGACAGAAGTGAATGATTGGATTAGGGATGGAAAAAGAGGATGACAGGAAGAAAAACGGGGAAAAAAAGGTTGAGATTTGCACCCTGGAGGGGAAAAAGAGTGGGTGGGGGATGACATGGCATGCTATATTAGGCAAAGTGGGCCCTTGGAGTGCCACATTTGCACACTTTTGACTTCTGAGAAGAAGAAGCGAAAGAGGGATGACAGACCACAACCCCTAGTTCCTGCGACTTCGACACATCTCTGAACGGTTTCGATCATTTGGCCGGGCACCGGAGGCTGGACCTCAGGTAGGGTCTAACCCTGACTTTGTAATTTTTTTGTTTTACGTGCATTTTTGGGGTTCAAGGATTAGGGCTTAGAGTGCACAACGCCAAAAGGTAAGTGGATTAGTGCCATCCTCTAGATTGGTGCTATCCACCAGGGTAGCATAGGGCGATTTGCCGCCATTTACTTGCTCTTTTAGCGCTATCATCCGGATTAGTGCAATATCAAAAAAGATTAGGGCTTTGGTGTTTTAGCGCTATACTGGCTTTATGGTAGTGCTATGTTCTAAACTAGCGCTATAGGTTAGAGTAGCGCTATGTTATGTTTTAGCGCAATGGGATGTATTAGCGCGATATAGAAATATCACGCTTTTGGTAGAATTGGCACTATTCTATAGATTAGCGCCAAAAGGTAGGGCGACACCATTTGATAAAATAGCGCTATGTATACTACGCAATAGCACAATATTTTGGATTGGTGCAAAGTATATTGCGCAGTGGCACTATTTTCTATAATGGCACCATTTAGAAGAATTATTAGCGCTATTTATGAAATGGCGTGAAATATGATTTGTTTTAGCGCCAAATGATTTGGGCTTTCAACATTAGAAGAAGAGGGGGTGATTTGGAAGAAGATAGGTTGATATCTAACTAGAAAGTTGTGGATGCAGGATACACGTTGATTTATAGTGTACTCGAAGGAGCGACGCGTGCCATCTATGATGGTATTGTTTGACCATTTTGATGATGCCATGCGGGCCAGATTGGCTAGGTTGGAGCTTCTGATAGTCACATCGATGCCCGTGCTATGAGCTCATCGAGCTTTGATGACAACAATAGTGGAGCGGTACCACTCGGAGACCTGTTCATTCTTGTTGCCAACTAGTGAGATTACGATCACACTTGAGGATGTTTATCGCATCCTCAAGCTACCTATTCGAGGTCGGCAGGTTAGCTATTACATGAGGAGGGGGCAGAGTGCCTTGATCAGAGTGTTTGGTGAGGATCATATTGTTCTACCAGCGGACAGGAGAGAGATGAGCTATGAGGGGACGCTGGCTGCGGGTGTAGATCCCTTTGCCTTATTCCTATGTGCATTGATTGGAGGTGTTGTGATGCCTGACAGGCGAGGCAGGGGTTTTCCAGTTAGTTGGAGGGGATGGTGAGGCATGAGACTGTCTATGCCTGGGGACCGACGATGATAGGGAAGTTATACCATGAGATGCATATGGTCACCTATCTGCATGATTTAGCGTTGTCAGCTGGGGTTACTCTACTTCATGTATGGATTTGGGAGCACATCACTGTTACCCAGCTGACATGTGGGTATTCTCGGCGGCCTTTTGAGGCCTTTATATTTTTATATCAGGATGTAGAGTACATGTATATTGGATAGGTGCAGTACTGGAGGAGGATGCTAGATAATGTTATTAGTGTGACCTAGCGATCGTATATCGGCGTAGAGCCATGGCTAGATGATGATATTCATCTACCGTTTACGTTTTAGAAATGGTACCTGATGGGTCAAAGAGACCATACTATAGAGATGTATCTACCCTCGCGGGTCATGTGGCAGTTTGGTTTGAGACGGGACACTCCGCAGCAGATGGCCATATTTGCGCGGACTCCTCGAGATGTGGCCTTCTGGCCTGCAGCCATACAGTCATAGGTCACCTTAGCTGACTTTGCAGCTCTTCAGCCAGTGCGGTGGGATTGAGGGAGCACTATTAGAGATGTAGGTACTATGCTTGCATATGATATATGGTGGCAGATGCATCGGCCCACTTGGTTGACGGACCCAGCGGAGGAGGTAGTCCCAGTGGAGGAGGCAATGAGGTCAGGTGGTGATGATGATTCTGATGATGATGCTGAGGGGGATGACTTCTTGGAGGAGGGGGAGGAGATCATTGAGGATGACCTCGTGGAGGTTGGAGAGGATGGAGAGGAGAGATTGGTTGGTAGGGATGGTCAGCTGATAGATGTGCTGGCGGCTATGGCAGCTGGACAAGGGCAGGTGGGGCAGCAGGTACCTGTGCAGCAGGTTCTTGTTGAGCAGGTGTAGATTGGGGTAGGGTGATAGCCTAGAGGACCTCAGCAACATGGGGGATAGCTGAGGGTGGATAGGAGGGATCTTACCCCACCACAGGTGGCACAGCAGCAGTAGGGGGAGGCAGGGCCCTCAGGGACAACTGGAGAGGTAGAGGTAGGGTGGCTCACACATCATCGGCAGCCTTGAGATGAGGAGGAGGAGATGGAGACCCTACGGGCATAGGTGGCCAGCCTGCAGAAGGCATTGGAGAGCTGGGAGGCTAAGTTGGTTTAGTTGTGAGGGGCCTTAGCATTGTTAGATGGCGCAGATGGACAGGTGGTTGCGTTGTAGGCACAGTTAGCCTAGGCATAGGGTGATATAGAGGTGTTGACCAGAGAGTGGGATGTAGTGCTCGCCAGGGCCCAGCAGGAAAAGACTTCATTGGGTAGCCTACAAGCTTTAGGTGGTGGACTTGCCCTAGTTTTGATAGGGATGCAGGCTCAATTGTCCCAGGCGTAGATGCAATCGTATCAGTTACAGGGATAGTTGAGCCAGGTATAGGGGCAACTGACTTAGGTACATGGGGATTTGATAGAGGCCAGAGCATGGGTGGAGTACTATCAGGGCCTGTATTATGCGGCCATGCCAGCAGCGCAACGTGCCCTGAGCTATAGCTAGGTCAGTAGATCTAGGGCCTCTAGGTCTCATAGATCGAGATCAGTGCAGTCGGTTCAGTAGATGATGCCTCATCCCTCGTACGTGCCCCAACAGGTTCCATAGGTTCAGGTGCAGCCACAGCCACAGGTAGGAGCACAGCCACGACCAGGATCAGAGTCTCCCACTCCTTCAGAGAGAGGATCCTCCATGTGATAGCTTTATCATGTTAGCCTTCAGAGGCATTGTATCAGGACTTGGTATTTTTTTAATGATATGAGCGGTGTACATTTTTTTGCGGTGATTATATATGATATGATGATTTTTGATGGTCATGTATTTGTTTATGATGTTCTATTATGATGATGCCTATGTGATGAATGCAGCTTATGCTTGATAGATTTTTATATGCTATGGATGTGTTGTGTTTATGCAATTATGTTTTTGATGTTAGGGATGCACCTGTGATGGATGTAATAATAGTTTACTTACTTGGATATCTGCATGGTTTGTGATGTATGGAGTATATGATGTATAATGCAACTAGATGATTGTTAAATGCAGTTTCAATGATTATGATTGTGAGGATGTAATGTAACTAAATGTCACTAGTGTTGATGTAATGATATGTGAAATGTAATGTGATGATTTATTAAATGAACCTAATGATTGTGCAAATTAAAAGATTTCTAAAATGAACCTAAATGACATGCAAGTTAAATGATTTAAATGAACCTAAATGATATGAGATGTGATTTAAACTGATTCTAAATAAACCTAATGACATGCTATGCAAAAGCATTTAAAATGGACCTAATGATATGATATGCAAAAGGATTTAAAATGAACCTAAATGATATTCAATTTTAAATGTTTAAAATGTACCTAAATGATATGCAATTTTAACTGATTCTAAAATGAACCTAATGATATGCTATGCAAAAGGATTTAAAATGGACCTAATGATATGATATGCAAAAGGATTTAAAATGAACCTAATGTTTATGCTATTCAAAAGGATTTAAAATGGACCTAATGATATGATATGCAAAAGGATTTAAAATGAACCTAATGTTTATTCAAGTGAAATGATTCTAAAATGAACCTAAATGATATGAGATTTAAAATGACTCTAAAATGAATCTAAATGATATGCAATTTTAACTAATTCTAAAATGAACCTAATGATATGCAATTTTAACTGATTCTAAAATGAACCTAATGATATTCTATGCAAAAGGATTTAAAATGGACCTAATGATATGATATGAAAAAGGATTTAAAATGAACCTAATGTTTATCCTATGCAAAAGGATTTAAAATAGACCTAATGATATGATATGCAAAAGGATTTAAAATGAACCTAATGTTTATGCAAGTGAAATGATTCTAAAATGAACCTAATGACTATGCAAAAGGATTTAAAATGAACCTAAATGATATGAGATTTAAAATGACTCTAAAATGAATCTAAATGATATGCAATTTTAAAGGATTATGCAATCTAGATGATAGGTGAGATGCAGACTAGGTGATAGATGAGATGTAGACTAGATGGTAGGTGAGATGGTCAAGTCCTGATACACATGATGTTCTTTGTTTGACCTTGAGTGGTGAGGCTGTGGGAAAGGGGATCGGGTGGGGAGAGGATAGGGTGTATATAGGATTGGGATCGTCTAGAGGATGGAGCTGGGAAGACGAGAGGATTGTTTAGGTCATACGACACCACGTCATTGAGGGGGGGTTTACGTTGGTTCAGGATGTGTTAAGTGGAGATATGGTGGGGGAATGGGATTAGTGAGGGGAATTTAGAGGGGGGGGATATGATAGGTGATTGCAAAATCTAGGCCTAGGTGGTATTGTTGAATGAGTGAGTAGGATGGTGACTTTGAGCTAGTAATAGTAGTTGCATAAGATTAATTGAGAGCATTTCTTAGTTTATTGTAGCAATGTAGGATATAGTTCACAAAGGTATGAAATAACCTAGGTGATGATGTATATCCCACGATTGCATGGACTAGACCCACAAACAATAGGTTGATTTCATGCGTGCCCAAGGTAGTATAATCTTGCCTAGTCTGGGAAGGGGACTCATAGCGATGAGTACGAATAATACATATAAGGTTTTAATGCCTATATATGCAAATGGGACACATCATACTAGAACCGACCCAGACTTCAAGATATGAATACTATTCCTGGAGTAATGGAACCAACCCACAAGCACAACATACAGAAACAATTGACCATGTCTACTCTAGGTGTCCGCTACTTACCATGATATAATGAGATCAAGGTAGCTTTGGAGATCACTTAGAGCGAGACAAAAAGATAAAAATCAATAATAAAAAAGACCAACGAAAAGATACAGATAGCCTTTGTGTGCTCTTGCCAAGAGACGTGATGATAGAATGACAGATTTTTGTCCATTGTAGGAAAGATATATCCTAGGACGCAGATCAGTTGGTTTTGATTCAAAATTTTTTGGAAGATGGGCAAAAGAATAGTTTGGCTAGGTGTAGGATTATAGTTGGTATGTTGATTGATGATTTTTGTGCTAGGGACCATGTTTCAAGCATATACGTAGTGTGTGTATCATTTATTAGATCCATAAATCTCAATGAATGGGGACCATCCAAACGGGTTGGATGGGTGCATCTTATGTACCTGAGTATTGGAAATATCCTTCGTATTCCAGACTGCCTACATACCCTATATCCACGAGATCAAAGTACTTTCAAGATGCGGGTAAAATGAATATGTAGTTCTGGCATGACTTGATGATGTGGGAATCGTTTGGGATGGGTGTGATGGTGGGATTTGATATATGTTTTGATGATTGTGATTTGTAGCGAGATTGATGGATGGGGCGATTGTTTTAGATTTTCTATGTTTTTCTACTGTTTTTGGATTTTTTGATTTTGTATGTACAAAGGGGAGCTTACAAGGGTCCTCGTTCCATGAGTTAGCCTTGGGATGGGACAATGTGGGTTGGGTGATAGGACTTGATGCTTCGAAATTCCAAGCCATGGGATGTGTGGGATATGGAGTGGTGAGACGGAAAGAAGACTTATTAGATGGTGAAATCAGCCACTACGGATGGCACCTGAAACAGGTTTTCACCATGGTACCTATCCAAGGCGTCACCGAAGTGATTTTCACCATTGGAAGTTTTTATTGCACTCAAGTTTTTCTTGATTTTTTGATGTTTTTGATTTTTCTATTTTTTTTATTTTTTGACTTGGGGTACCAGATGGGTCATGGATAAAATTTCTTTAGATGTAGGATGTTCATCAGCTCATCCAGAGGTTGCCCCTCAGGTGTTGTAAGCTGACAGGCTCCTGATCCATAGTCGACTGTGACAACATAAGGTCCTAGCCAATTGGGTTCAAACTTTCCTTGCTTAGGACGTTCTTGCAGGTTCTTCTGATTTTCCATAAGGACAAGGTCACCTACTTCAAATTTTTGGGTTCTGATCCTCTTGTTGTAGCTTCTTCAGAGGCAGTTCTGATATGCCTGCAAGTGGTTCAATGCATTCAGGTGTTTCTCATCTAGTAGTTCTAGCTGATGCAACCTTATGACTCTGTATTCCTCATTAGAGATTATGTTTTGTAGGGATACTCGTAGAGATGGGAGCTCGACCTCAATAGGTAAAATGGCTTCAGATCTGAATACTAGGGAAAATCGGGTGGCTCCTGTGGGAGTGCGGATGCTTGTGCGGTAGGCCCATAGGGTAGGGTTGAGTTGGAGATGCCAGTCGTGGCTAGCTTCATTGACTGTCTTCTTTAGGTTGCAAAGGATGGTTTTATTAGAAGCCTCTGCTTGACCGTTTCCTTGGGGGTAATACGGTGTTGAGAAATGGTGTTTGATATCAAATTTTTTGCACAAGGTGCGAACTTCTTGGTTCTTGAATGGTTTTCCATTGTCGGTGACAATGGAGTGAGGGATACCATAGCGGCAGATGATGCAGTGGAGGATGAATTTGGAGATTTGGGTGCCAGTGGTGAAGGTGAGTGGTATTGCTTCCACCCACTTGGTGAAGTACTCGATAGCAGTGATTATGAACTTATGGCCATTGGAGGATGGGGGATGTATTTTCCCTACAAGGTCGAGTCCCCACTATGAGAAAGGCCATGGTGTTGTGATGGGTTGTAACTCCTCTATTGGTGCGTGGATGAGATCGCCATGCTATTGACATGGGAGGCATTTTTTGATAAACCGATAGGCGTCTCTGTCCATGGTGGGCCAATAATATCCAGTCCTTAGGATCTTTTTAGAGAGAGTAGGTCCACTTGAATGTGCCCCACAGATACTTGCATGTACCTCTTCCAAGGCTACCTCAACTTCCCTAGAGTCTAAACATTGTAGAAGCATGCCATCAAGACTCCTTTTGTACAGGGTGTTGCCTACAAGGATAAAGCGGGAGGCTCGACGGATGAATGAGTTTTGCTGTGAGGTGGATAGGTTAGGGGGGAGGATATTATCATGAAGGTATAGGTAGGTTTCCTGATACCATGGGGATAGGGGACCAATGACTTGTTGATAACTGAGAGGGGGGGGGTGAATCAGTTATCCTAATTATTTCTCAATCTGAACTTCCTTATTAATTAATGCAGCATTGAATCAAACACAAAAGCATTACCATGAAATAAGAAACACATGACACAGTATTTTTGACGTGGAAACCCTGTTAAGGGAGAAAACCACAGGGTGATTAACCCAAAAATTATTCTCTGTTAGAAGAATAGGAAATTACAAATGGCACTTGCCAATTAGGGCTCACTGCCCGAGCACACTGCTCACAAGAGGCTCACTGCCTACAAGAAGACACACTGTCTACAAAGTGATAAGAATCACAGTCTTGAACTGATTGGAAGCATCTGCATATGCTGGAGTTCAGTTCCGGTTAGGCTCAGTACACTGATCTGCTACACTTCATCTTTCCTCTGTTCTTTATTCTGCTATCCTTTCACATACCGGATCTTTCTTGCTACTTCTGCTCTACTCTGGACTTGTTCGCATATGCCTTCACACATTCACACCTTTCACAACTAAATCCATCCTCTATATATATCCGCACAAGTAATTTCATCACCTTTCTAGTCGGCATCCGGAACAGTCTAGTTTCTTACAAACTTTGTTCTGTCGGCTGAATCCTTGCTCACCAAGCAATGCGGATCAAGCATATACTTGTAGATATCATCAATTATGTCGGCCAAACATGATTCATGCCTCCACAACCTTTATCATCATCTGTAACACATCCGGAAAGTAGTCTGATACTCTGTCAGTCAGTTCTTCCTCTGTTTTCACTGTCTCTCAGGAATCCGGTACTCAACTATTCATAACTTTTTCCTTGTCCATCTCCGGAGGCTAAATCCTTGGAATATACCACTCAAGATAGTCCTCTTGACTTCCCCAGATCCGCACTGCACCAAGACACTTCCTCTGGGAGATCCGGACCAATCTGTCAGACCTTGCCACATGCTCTGTTCTTGTTCACCGGACCACAACAATCTTCAATCTGACTTCCGGTAGAGACATATCATGACTTGCAGATATGTGGGATGACCTTTGTTGCCATCAATGACAACAACCATGAATCCATATAGTGTCTCTTGCCAACAATCTCCCCCTTTGGCATTGATGGCAACACTTAGTGAAAAATGACTAAGTGTTTACACTATGCTCCCCCTTTGCTGATGCTCTGTCTTTATATACAATTTCCGGAACTCCCCCTTAGTTGGATTCCTCATTTTTCACTACTCCTCACTCCCCCTTTGACATCAATGGCAAAGGGTAGGGTCCGCATACCAAGATTTTCAAAAATTTTCTATATATAGCCGCATATTTACATACTCACATATACTGCAGAATGTCTGCAAAGGATGTCTGCAGTTGAACCATTTCAGTAGCCCAACTTAGCTTCATTCTATCCAAAATTGAAATGTGACCACTCAACAAAAATGCAAAAGCTTCTGCCCGCCTGAGATCTGTCGGATCTTTTGTTTGGGCGGTGGTCTGGGCATCACTGATGGCCTCATGCATAGTTTCCAACTTAGGGATTATAATCCTTCTAAGTTCTCCCATCCGGTTGATGATGTTCTTCCTCTCCTTCTCAAGATTCTTTATTTCATTCAAGACTGCAATAGTCTGACATTCTTGATTTATTATGGAGGAAGAGAGAGGATCAAAACTTTGAGATAAGCTTTGAAGCTTGTCCTGTTCCTCTTTTATTTTCTTGTCAATTGCTGCTGTTGCCTTTGACCAAGATATACAAAATTTGTAGATGTCACCGCCATCCTTAAGAGCATTCTCTAAGCTCTTTATTCCAATGCTAACAATCTTCCTATCTTTAGAGATTAGCTCTAATATTTCAGAAAATCTCTTATCCAAAAATTCCTTCCGGACCTTCTCTTCAGCTGATTTTTCTAGAGAATCAAAATGTGTATCAACACTGCTGACTAAGGTTTTTAGATTACCGGAAGTGGAGGCTGTCGGATCTATCTGGATTGATGGCATGATCTTTACAAGTACTCCGGAAGCAGCCTCTATCAACTCACAGTCTTCCATATGAGACTTCAGGAGCTTTTCATTTGCCTTGGCATTTGCAAATGAAGCTATCTTCATTGTTTGTACCGGAGAGAGAGAGTCAAAATCAAATGGGCCTTTTAGAAGCTCCGGTTCATCAATCTCTAGAGTTTCTTTGCTCAAAAATTGTTGAACAGTTTGTGCAGTGTCTCTTGCCGGAGACAGATGTTTCTTTTCTTCTGCAGTCTTAGAACTGTCAACCTCTTTGTCTTTCACCACTGCTTCCTTCTCCTGTAATTCCTCTTCTTCTTTGGATCCGGAGACTGTAGGAGAAACCGGAGGAGAGATGTTTGTCTGTTCGGGGCCCACTTCTTCCGGAACAGATGATTCCGGATCTGCAGTTGTTTCTGTACCTAAATCCTCTACAACAGGAAGATTGAACCTTTTGAAGGCCTTCCGGAGGATCTCTTCTGTCTCTTGTGCCACTTTGTCAGTCTCACCAAGCATGAGCTGATTCATCCTGGCTTTACTTCTGAACTCATCTTTGCAGTCCTTGAAGATCATGTTCATTGTCTTGGGATCAATTTGAGGATATAGCTGAATAGCTATCTGCTCCCGGATCTCAAGATCTTTGGCATGAGCATTGTTCTTTCTTACTTCCAATTCCTTTTCTAGGCTTTTGGGAATAAGAGATATGATCTCAATGAAAGCCTTATTATATATGTTCAGATATTTGATGGTGGCTTCCTGCAGAGTCTTTTGGTCAGCCTCACTGAAGTCATCATAAGATTCAGTCATTGGTTGAAGGTTTCCATCCACCGTGACTGACTTGATTACATTATCTAGAGACAGAGTGGGCTTTTCAACAGATACCTCTGCCATTTCATCATTGTCTTGGCCTGTGGAGGGTTTACCGGATCCTTTCTTCTTCTGCTTCTTTATTTCTTTTACACCCTCATCTGACTCTGTTTCCTCTTCATCCTTTTGGCTTTCATAAGCCCTTGATGCTTTTGTCTTGGATCTTTTACCGGATGCCTGGACTTCTGGTTTTGAGCTTTTGGTTGTGGAAGGTGCAGATCTCTTTGATGATCTGGTCCGGGTGGGAGTTTCAACCGGAGCACTTTCTTTACTTTTCTCTTCTTCCTCAGCCTTCCTCCTCTTTTCCCGGCTGGCATCAAGTGCCTCCTTTGAGATGCCTAGGCCTTGAGCAATGTGCTCTACTTCTTTTCTTACTTTTCTTTTAATCTCAGGTTCCCTGAGTTCTACATGTATTTTTACACTCAGCTCCTCAAAGGTTCCAAACCTTTCTGCCTTAGGATCTTTGGGCTGACTTAGCATGTGTTGGACATGCAGTTCCACTATTTGTTCATCAACTTCATACCCCATGGGCATGATCCAGACAGTCCTTGGCTCCACTGCCTCCATTAGGCACTGATCAGTGTCAACCATAAAGCACACTGAGTCCTTGTATTTCTCAATGAGAGACTGGGGAATTCTCTCTCTTGCTTGCATCATGCTCTGAAAGTTTTTGAAGTATCCCCATAGAGCTGAATTTCTCGCTTTTGCATCCCCAAGTCCATGCAAGTAGTCTCTTATCTGGACTGCAACAGGTTTGTCACTCTGCCATACCCATCCACTTGATCCGGGTAGCTCATTCATGAAGTAGAAGAATAGACATACAATGAGAGTACCATACTTAAAGGAGTTCTTCTTGTCTTTCTTGATTTTCTGTACATTTTCCATTAATTGGCTTAGCAGTAGTTCACAAAGATCATATTCTGCATTCTTTCTTAGCATTTCATAGGCTGTGTATATTGCAGTTCCGGATACAGAATTCTCCCTGCTGGAGTGATAGATCTTGTATCCTATTATCATTGATGCATATTTGATATCCGGATCCGAAATATCTTCAATGGTCATTGCCCTCTTATCAAATTTTGATCCGGTGGCCTCAGTTACAATGTTGTTCTTGACAGATTTGAGGATAGGTACCCCTCCGGAAGAGTATAGACCGGTTACTGCCCTAATTGCTTCTTTTGTGATCTTGCAGGGTCTATCCAGCCATAGAAAGTTGTCATGCATCCTACTCAGTACATACCGGACCCATTCATCTTCTTCAAAGCTAGGGAAATGAATAAATTGCTCAAATTGTTTCTTCTGGATACCCTTATACTCCGGTTTAAGCTCAAAAGCATTGTCTATCAGTTGCTTGTGATAGAGGTCTCTTAATTTGAATTCCCCAAATTCCTCAATGTTAGCATGTACGTAAACCCTAATATCTTCAGTATGTAAAACTCCGTGAGGAACACTAGAGAAGGCTCCTAGTGGGTCTACCTCCAATGATTTGTAAGGGTGTTTCTTGAATGTGGGGCGAGGTCTATCAGAGATCTTAACTATATTTGGAGTAGCCATTCTTCAAGGATTTACAGTGAGATAATGAAAAACGGAGAATACCTTATGCGTCTTCGGTTGGCACGGAGTGGTTGGATTGATTTCTTTGTGCAATGACTTCGGCAGGAGATCCTTGGTATGCTTGATGAATTTTGTTGCAGAGCTCCACTTTTCGCTTCTTCTTGAGTGTAGAATGAGCAAATGACCTTTGAGAAATCCCTTATATTGCTCCGCAAACCCTAATATCTGTCTGCAATAAATGCTTCACCTGCATTATTCCGGTTTGTCATGTCTGGACAGCTTGGAGTATCCCGGATTAGTCCTGATCAGTGAATATCATCCGGATCTTTAAATCATGAATAAATCAAGGTAACATATTACAAGAACATCCCAAGCACTCTGTCCAATCCGCAGAACAAGATAATGCACTTGCGGATCTCTCCGGACCTTTTTGTAATCTTTTATCATACCGGAGCATTTCCCTGAACAGGTCTTACTTGATCGATCACAGATTCTTCATAATTCCATGCGGACCTCTGAAAACTTGACTGAAGCATCTTAAGACTCATATCTGCAAACCCTTTAATCCGCATCTTGTGCCATATCCGGCACCACTTGTTTGGCTGGGGGAACAAGATTTTCTTTGAGTCTCCCCCTGAGCCGGTGCTCACCTTTAATTTCCGGAAGAAATATCAGCACCAGAGTCTGGTGCGGATCCAACCTCTACATTCTCTGAACTTTTCTTCACCCAAATCTTGCTCATCTGATTCCTAACCTCATCCGCATTCATCTTTTGTTTACCCTTGTCTTGATTCTGATTATACACCGGACCTCTTTTGTCCTGATTCTTGTTTCTGCAGACTTTAGCATTATGACCGGACCTATTGCAGATTTGGCAAATAACATTTCTTTGCATATTTGACTGATATCCTCTTGATCTGCATTGATTAGCCCTATGACCTATTCTATTGCATGTGAAGCATCTACCTTTGAATGATTTGTTTACTTGCATAATTCTGCATTCATGGGATTTGTGTCCATACCTTTTGCAGTTGAAGCATTGTCCGGAGAAGGATGAATTAATCTGATTCATTCTTATTCTGCACTGATTAGCTTTGTGACCAAAGTGGTTGCAGCTGTGGCAGTATCCATTGAAGGATGGATATCTTTGAGCATTTGGCTGTCTTACCGGAGGTCTTCTAGGCCTGCTCCTTGGATTTTCTGATCCAAGATTCTTTTGACCGGATCCGGAGCTTTCTCCTTTCTCATATCCCAAACCATACTTGTCATCTGTCCTCTTTTGACTTCCAAGAAGAACTTCAAGTTGAGCAGAACTTATCTTGAATTTCTCTTTATATTCATTTGCTGTTTGAAGGTCTCTTTTGAGAGAGGTGATTTGATCCTCAAGTTTTTCTTCATTATCTTTGGCATCTTCAAGATCAGATTCAAGATGTCTGATAATCCTGTCCATTTGGTGGCATTCTTCTGATTTTTCTTTAAGAGATTGTCTTAGATTGTCTTCAGCCTTTCTTTTTTCTTCAATCTCTTGAGTAAACTTTATAGTTCCTGATTCCATTTCATGTCTTAACATAATGACTTCTTTTGATAACTTTTCACATAACTTGGTTTGCTCAGTCAATTCTTCATTTGTATTGCTTTCTTCACTTTGTCTTGCCAACTGTTGAAGCAGCTCCTTTCTCTTTTTCATAGAGAGACTTAATTTGTCTTTTAATTCTCTCATGAATTCATCAGCCTGTTTGAGTCTTTCCTTTAATTCACTGACTTCAGAATTTGACTGTTCAAGATCCTCAAGAGCAGTCTTGAGTTGCTCTCTTAAACCATATGCATCCATTTGAAATCCCAGATCTTCCTCAAGTTGTTAGGCTCTATTAGGAGGAACTTGGCTCTGATACCAATTGTTGATAACTGAGAGGGGGGGGGGGTGAATCAGTTATCCTAATTATTTCTCAATCTGAACTTCCTTATTAATTAATGCAGCATTGAATCAAACACAAAAGCATTACCATGAAATAAGAAACACATGACACAGTATTTTTGACGTGGAAACCCTGTTAAGGGAGAAAACCACGGGGTGATTAACCCAAAAATTATTCTCTGTTAGAAGAATAGGAAATTACAAATGGCACTTGCCAATTAGGGCTCACTGCCCGAGCACACTGCTCACAAGAGGCTCACTGCCTACAAGAAGACACACTGTCTACAAAGTGATAAGAATCACAGTCTTGAACTGATTGGAAGCATCTGCATATGCTGGAGTTCAGTTCCGGTTAGGCTCAGTACACTGATCTGCTACACTTCATCTTTCCTCTGTTCTTTATTCTGCTATCCTTTCACATACCGGATCTTTCTTGCTACTTCTGCTCTGCTCTGGACTTGTTCGCATATGCCTTCACACATTCACACCTTTCACAACTAAATCCATCCTCTATATATATCCGCACAAGTAATTTCATCACCTTTCTAGTCGGCATCCGGAACAGTCTAGTTTCTTACAAACTTTGTTCTGTCGGCTGAATCCTTGCTCACCAAGCAATGCGGATCAAGCATATACTTGTAGATATCATCAATTATGTCGGCCAAACATGATTCATGCCTCCACAACCTTTATCATCATCTGTAACACATCCGGAAAGTAGTCTGATACTCTGTCAGTCAGTTCTTCCTCTGTTTTCACTGTCTCTCAGGAATCCGGTACTCAACTATTCATAACTTTTTCCTTGTCCATCTCCGGAGGCTAAATCCTTGGAATATACCACTCAAGATAGTCCTCTTGACTTCCCCAGATCCGCACTGCACCAAGACACTTCCTCTGGGAGATCCGGACCAATCTGTCGGACCTTGCCACATGCTCTGTTCTTGTTCACCGGACCACAACAATCTTCAATCTGACTTCCGGTAGAGACATATCATGACTTGCGGATATGTGGGATGACCTTTGTTGCCATCAATGACAACAACCATGAATCCATATAGTGTCTCTTGCCAACATGACTTTGCACACTAGTTCTAATTGAGGAACGTCGTATGCTGGGATGGGGAGCTCTTCTATCAGGAACTCACATTTCTTGTTGTCCTTCTTCATGTCGACTAGAGATCCAATGGTAACCATGGCGTCTATAGCTTTATTGTTGAGCCTTGGGATTTGCTTGAAGTGGATATCATTGAAGTAGTCTTTGAAATCATCGACCATCTTTTTGTAGGGCAGGAGCTTATCATCCTTGGTCTTGTATTCATTATTTACCTATTGGATGACTAGTTGAGAATCTCCATACACAGTCAGGTTCTTAATTTTCCATTTTATTTCCATGCGGAGACCTGTGATGAGAGCCTCATATTCTACCACATTATTGGTACATGGGAATGTGATCTTGAAGGACTTAGGGATGGTGTCGCCTTGAGGAGTAACAAATAGGACACCTGCCCCCGAGCCTCTGTGTGTGTATGATTCATCAAAGTACATCTTCCATGTGTTTGTGGCTGGTGTGATTGTCAACATAGCTTCATCAAGAAACTCTGCTAGTGTAGGATGTTCTACCGGAATAGGTGCTTCAGACAGCTGATCGGCTATAACCTGTCCTTTGATGGCCTTTCTCTTAGTGTATTCAATGTCAAATTCAGTGAGAATCATGACCCATTTTGCCATTCTCCTAGTAAGAGCAACTCTGTTTAGCAGATACTTCAGTGGGTCGATCTTGGCGATGAGCTTGGTCTTGTGGTTGAGCATATAGTGTCTTAACTTTTGTGACGTAAAGACAAGGGCTAAGCATGCTCATTCAATTTGCGTATAGTTGAGCTTATATGAGATCAAGGTGCAGCTGATGTAGTAGATGGCTCTTTCCTTTCCATGCTCATCATGTTGTGCTAGTAAGGCTCCGATAGCTATCTCTATTTGCAGAGATGTATAGGAGGAGGGATTCTCCTTACCTTGGTGGAGTTAGAATAGGAGGATTAGCCAAGTATTCTTTTAGTTGATCAAAGTCATCCTAACACTGAGTGTTTCGGAAAAAGGCTATATATTTTCAGAGTAGATGTTGGAATGGTTGGCACTTATTAGCAAGTTGGGCAATGAATCAACGGATAGACTGGAGCTTTCCTTGTAGACTTCTCAACTGTTTCAATGTTTTTGGAGGAGGCATTTCGGTGATGGCCTTGACCTTTTTGGGATCTACCTCGATTCCTCTTCTCGAGACTATGTATCCCAACAGTTTGCCCGAGGTGACTTCGAAGACACACTTCTTTGGATTTAGGCGCACATTGTATTGCTCTAACCAGTCAAAGATCTTGGCCAACACATCTAGGTGTTCTTATCTAGTCTTTAATTTCCCTAGTAAGTCATCCACATAGTGTTCCATGATGTGGTGAAATAGGTCATGGAAGATGATAGTCATAGTTCTTTGATATGTAGCTATTGTATTTTTCAGGCCAAATGGTATTACGACCCAGCAGTATGTTTCCCATGGGCATATGAAGGTTGTCTTATGCTGATCCTCTTCGGTGATTCTAATTTAGTTATATCCTGAGAAACCATCCATGAGGGATAACATTTCATGTCCTGCCGTGAGATCCACTATCATGTCGATGTTTGGTAGTGGGAAGTCATCTTTTGGGCAGGCTTTGTTGAGGTCTCTGAAGTCAGTGCAGCAACAGATTCAGCCATCTAGTTTAGCTACTAGTACTAGGTTTGAAACCCATTCAGGATAATCAATTGGGTGAATGAACCCAACATCTAGTAGTTTCTTTAGCTCTGCTTTGACAAGGAGGGCCATCTGAGGATTCATTTTTCTAAGTTTCTGCTTTACTGGTTTCGCATTAGAGCGCACTACGAGATGATGAACAACCAAGGCGAGATCTAGCCCTGGCATGTCTGTGTAGGTCCATGCAAAATTGTGATTTTGTCATGTGAAAAATGCTAGGAAGTTTTCTTGTTCCTGTATGCTGAGGGATTCTGCCCTGAAAGTGATTTTCGGCTCTTCTTCTGTCCCAAGATTCATTTCTTGGGCTGGCTCAACTAGAACAGGTGATCTATCTGGTTAAACCTTGTCTACCTCAGGAAGGCCCATGCTTCCATCTCCTAGTGCCTCATGGAGGTTTTCACTAGGAGATACGTCTTTTGTTTTTACTTTTGTGGGATCTGATACTTCCGCAGAACAATTTTCACCATCATATCCATTTTTTATTTTTATGTTTTTATGACTGGAAGTAGGGGTTGTCTCCCTGAAATAGGCATGCGTGTCAAGTTCCATGATGTATCCTGCTCTGTGATCTCCCAAGGGGAAGTGATCTCTTACCCCCATCATTTCAGCAATGGCCACATCGTTAGGTGCGATGTCAAAAACAGGAGGTCCCCGTTGGTCCCAATCTATAAGTTCTAGGTATACCAGTGGTAAGTCATTGGAGGACGAGGCTAAGGTGGTGACTGTGTGGATGGTGCATATGGATGAGTCAAAGAAGTCAACAAAGTCTCTAAAGGAGTCTTGACGGTTTGTTTCATTGACGTTGTCGACTTCAGGGGAGACTGTAGCAAACTCGGCTAAAATACATTCGCTGGTAGTGAGGATACATTGTCTTTGACCATATCCTAATCCTTGGGTATAGGGGTTTCTTGTTGCTTGCAGCAATTCCACGATTCCTTGTTCATGAAGGCCTATACTGCCTTGTCCTTTATAACCCATGCTTTTGACAAATTCGGATCCCTTTCCATAGATTTCTGTTGGTATGGTGGGAGCATCTTGTTCTGTTTCTTCATCCTTGTAGAGCCAGGATGAGATATCCTTGAGCACATCCTGATCCAAGAGATGTTTCTTCTCAAAGATGGGCAAGGGTTTGCACTTGATAACGACTGTGTTGGCTACTTCTATTTTTGGGATGCCAAACGTTTTAGGATTGGGTAATGTGCCCACACAAAAGGTACCATGTAGGTTGTATTCCCCACATCCCATGTCCCTGAGCTTGATCTTGACCTCGGGTGGTGGAGGTGCTTGGGATGAAGTGGTGGCGATGTTGGCGGGGTCAATGTATGAGGTAGATGTTGTTGGATTGGCTTTGGTGGTGGCTTTGTTGTATGGGCCTTCCAGAAAACTGCAGTATTGGAAGGGGTGAGGATCGACATAGACTGTTACTTCCGTGCCGTTGTGAGGGAACTTGAGGCATTGATGGAATGTGGATGGATGGCTTGCATGGCATGGATCCATGGTCGGCCGAGAAGAATGTTATAGGGGAGGTCAAGATCAAGGACCTGACATTTTGTTTCCAGTATTTTTTGTCCCACTTGAATAGGAAGCTTGATGGTGCCTTCAGAGAGCTGTTCAATGTCATCATAGCCTTTGATTGTGATGCACTCATTGGTGTCTACAACCACATCAAAGTACCCCAAGTGTTTTAGCAGTTTTAGAGTGCATATGTTTAGGCTGGAGCCACCATCTATTAAGACTCTTTTAATGATGTGTTTGTGGATATGGACTTCGATGTATAAGGCATCGTTATGTAGGTGTTCAGAGGTGGGAAGGTCCTTTTTCAGAAAATGTGAGATGGTGAGGTGCAGGGATATGTCCTCCCATGGCTTGGAATTGAGTTACATTCAAGTTCATGGGGACTTACATTTCCAAGAGTGCTTTGTCGAGGACGTCTTTGTGAAGAGGTGATGTGCGGAGCAACTCGAGGATGGAGATTTGTGCGGGTGTCTTTCCTATATGCTCTAGGAGGTTATATTGATGGGTAGGTGATGGACGTGTGGTTAGATGAGGAGGTAGGGGATCAGATGTGGATGCAGGCATTTGTTTAGTGAGAGGGGTTGTGCGGATGGATACACAACCACGACGGGTTGTAACAGCACAATCGGGTGCTTGTGCCCGAATGGTGATTGTGTTGACATGGTGGGATGATGGTTCTATCTGGCCTACGATGGAGTCATAGGATGCGGGTGGTGGGGTGACAATGTATGCTTGATTAGATGAGAAGGCTTTATTATGGTTGGGTAGGGGATCTTTGTAAGCTCTGAGGTTGGTATTTGGTGATGGTTGGGCACTTTGATCGAGGCTGACTAGATTTTGATCTATAAGGTCTTGGATGCCATGCTTTAGTTGCATGCAGTCAGCTATTTTATGACCCGCTATGCGGTGGTATTCGTAGTAATCATTTTCATTGTACCATGCTGCTTTGATCTCATTCTCTTGACGTGGTCTAATAGGTGGGAGCATGATCAAACTTTTCTTGAGACATCTGTCGAGGATGTCTTCAATGGGCTCCCCTAAGGGTGTCAATTGCCTTTGAGGTTTGCGTGGTTTAGTTTGACCCCTCTGGTTATTTACATTTGTGGCATATGTATGTGCAGTTGTTTGGTTCTGTACATGTTGGACTGCTTTCACATCCGTGACACTGTCATTCAAAGTGTTCTTGTTCTTCTCCCAATAGTGTGATTTGTTGTTTGATTGCATGTTTGCATTGTTGTTTGTATTGGGGGTGTTGTTATTGGAGTAGTAGTAGTAGTTGTTGTTGTTGGATTTGTAGTCGTACAGTTTGATGGAGCCCTTGGCAATGAGGGCCCATTCGATAGTGGTACCTTTGTCGATGACCTCTTCAAAGGTAGATGCACAAAGAATTTGTAAATGGAATCCTAATTCTTGATTGAGGTTGGTCACGAACATCGTGACGAGTTGTTTTTTAGGAATTGGCCATGGGAGTTTGCTTGCTAAGCCTCTCCACCTTTGTAAGAAGGAAGCGAAGGCTTCTCCGTTCTTTTGTTTGGTGTTGCAAAGGTCTGTCATAGACATTTCATTCTCAAAGTTGTAGGAGAAGTGGTTTACAAATTTTTTCACAAGCTCAGGGAAAGTCCTAATGCCTGGGGGAAGATGTGCGAACCATTCAGTGGCTTGACCACCGAGGCTTCTTGGAAAGAGTCTCATAAGATATGTATCGTTATTGGAGACTTCTAAGCAAGTGATGTAGAACTCCCTAAGATGGTCCCTAGGGTCTCCCTTTCCCTTATATTTGTCAAATTTAGGTGTCTCAAAGTTCTTGGGGAAAGGGGACATGTATAATGTGCGATCAAATGGATAGGGGCAGATGTCCTTAAAGGAATAGTGTTTGCGCTTGCCCCCAGTTTGCATGTCATCTACCTTTTGGATCAAAGACTATACAACGGTTGTGAGATCCTATGGTTGTTGTGGGTGGAGTGTGTAAGTTTGTTGATTGGTGAGATGTTGGAGATGAGGTGGGATTTGATGTTGGAGATTTCTTTGGCCGAGGTTTTGGTACTGCGGGTTGGTGTTTTGGTTGATGTGTGCTTGATGTTGTTGATATGCGTGGAGTTGTTGGAGAATATGTGGTGGTATTTGGGGATTGGTTTGATGTTGTGTTGATGAAGTTATGGGGTTATGTGGATACGTGACATTGGATGGATTGACGTTGGATAGGTGGATGTTGGATGGGTTGGACGTATGGTGAGGTGGTTGTGAGAATAATTGTCGTAGGTATGCTATGGTTTGGGGGTTGGGTGGAGGCACACTTGTTGAGGTACTCGCATGCATGATGTTTCCTTGTATGCCCAAGGTGATTTGTGGAATGGAAGGGTGTATGATAGTTGTGGTAGTAGATGTGATGATAGGTTGGGAAGTGGTAGGGATGGCGGCACTTGTGGGGATTGTAGATGTGGTGACATTAGAGGTTGTGTTGGTGGTAGATACAGTGGGTGTTGACGTTTGAGAGATGATGGGTTGGGTGTTGGATGTGGATGTTTAAGTGTTTGATGTGGTAGGAGTGGTGTTAGAGGTGGATGGTTGTGATGAGGTCATGTTATGGGGTGGTTGGGCACCAATTTTGAGGAGATAATCTAGAAATCTATTTGGATCTGACCTTAGGACTTTGTCAAGCATGTCCATGTTATCAATGTCTTGTGTGAAGGTCAAGACATCTAGATCATCTTGGGATATGGTGGGGAGGTTTTGCTGTGGTGGTGGTGGTGGTTGTGATTGTTGTAAGAAATGGAAAGGATTTTTGTTGGGATTATATGGGGGGATGTAAGAGTACGTAGGTGGGTTTTGATTGATGGGTATGTTGTTGTTGTTGGTGTTAGGCATTCATATGCCACCATATAGCCAAGATTTTGCCATTTTTTGATTTTTTTGTGTTGTGATCTTGTGATGGGCATGCACATATATGGAGTTGATTTCTAGAAGTAGAGTGAGATGGGGATGGAGACCTTAGAGAATCTGATTGATTGTGTTGGACCCAAAGATGGATGTGGTAGTGAGATGGAGTAGAAGATAGGATGTGGTGGAAGATCGATATGTCTTTCTAAAGGTTTTAACCTAAGGGCGATATTGATTTTTTGCACAAATTTTGGACCAAAGATGGATAATGATGTGTGTTTTGAGGATGATTTTGATGGAAGGGGTTTTGATTTTGATGTTGATTTTGACTGATTAGGATGATTAGGATGATGTTTTTGGGAATGACTTGATGGTCAACAAGTTGAGCTTTAGGTAAGATCTAGATTTTGTGTTGGCACAAAGAGGTGTTTCTCTTTGTTTAGGGTAGACTAATGACCTTACATAAAACAGGGGTGATTGTTTTTCTTGAAAGGTAGACTAATGACTTTTCAAGGAAAATATGATGTTAATGATGAGATCTAGATCTAACTTTGGCTCAAAAGGATGACAAGCTTTGGTTGATGATTTGTTGATGGGTATTTTGATTTGGATTGGGATTTTTTGAAATGATTTGTTTTGGTCCAAGGAGATATGCAAAAAGATTTAAGGGGAATGGATAGATATAGATTTGGATAGATTATGATGTAGCAAAGGGTCCAATAATGATGATGGTGGATTCTCTAAGGTCAAAATGATTATATGTTTTGGAAAATTTTGAGGAGAAAATGGACGGGGTGCAGATGGTTTTTTTGGAATGTAAATATAGATTATGGCAGAGTAGATGGTGAAGATCACAATTGAATGGGTCTTTGTTTTAGCCAAGTCAATCTAAAAATAGCGCCAATCCACAGGTGAAATGGTGCCAAAATCAGACAAATATGGCGCTGATACAGGCCAGTGTTGGTCGAGGTCCTAAAAAGATAGATTTTTTATGGCAATTTTGGATTTTCTTTATTTGGAATTTGATCAAATGATTTTCAATGTCTCTTGGCATGTGTTTGAAATCAATTTAAGAATATTAACACACAATTTAAGCACATGAACACACAATAAGCAAGATTTTTGTTTTGTGAAATGACGTGTGATTTTGTTAAACAAGCACTTTGCACAACCTAAGGCAGAGATATGACAGTATTTGTTGAATCCCCTAGCTGCGCTGATTCAAAGTGGGTAGCTACAGGATCTTGGTAGCACTAGCTCCTTCTTACAATTGCACACACTTCTCACGCATACCAAGATCTAGGTTTCTTATAAGGCTTGTCCCTCACCAAATCTTTAGATTATCCCTGCTACCTCAGCTAAGAACCGCATGAATTAGGGCTACTTCAAAGGTTTCCCTTTTGCGTCAACAAATAGAAGGATTTTGGCTTGCTAAACAATGGTTTGTAGTAAGGGTATCCGTTTAGGTGGTTATACGTGCGGCAACGCTACTCTCTGTTATGGAGTCTCCTAGCCTCCAAGGGTTATGCCTTGGAGGGTTTTGGGGGAGGTTGGCTATCGGTATAACACAACAACACCTGTTGCTTGTGACTTTCATCCCAAACACCTTATTTTATATAGCAGCTTGGAAGAGCTTGGCTTTAGCTTGATGTCGCTTGGGTCATTCCCACTTTTCAAAGCAGGGTGGCAGGCCCTCTAAGGATTAACAAAAGCAATACAAGCACAAAAATACTTTTGATCCCCAAGTTCATACAAAGATGCAAGGGGAGAGAATACGTATTGTTTGTGTTTGCATCACACTAAACATGGTTCATTTTAGTTCTTTGGATTAAGTTGGGGGTGATTAATGCAAGTTTTGTGAGAAGCTTTTGATTCCCAAGGTCACCAAATGGTGCGAGGGAAGAGCATACACTTTTCACTCCACAAACATAAACCATGAAAACACTTCACACAAATTAGATTGATTTTCTTGATTATATGCGTGAAGAATGTAGATTGTTGTTCTTTTTAAATCCAATGATTTGATTGATGCAATTTGTGGTTCTTTTTAAAAGCCCAAAATTGAAGTGTTTGATAGTTGTTGGCACACAATTTGTAAATTTTAGAACACCAAATTTAAATTTTGGGCACACACACACACACCCCAAGATTTGCTTGTTGTTTGTTCAATTTTATGGCACCAAATCAAAATGTGTATCTAAGCTAACATGCAAGGGTTTATTTTAAATTTCCAATTGAAGTGTTTTAAACAAAGATGAAAGAACCCTGCAAAAATTTGTTAGTATCTACAAAATGATAGTAAAGACCTGCAAAAACACTTGTCAGTACCTGCACAGACAACAAAGTCAGTTTTAGAAATAGCGCTAAAATAGAGGTCAAATGGTGCCACTGCGGACAGAAAATGGCGACACTGACAGAAAATAGACTGACAACCTGACTACCTATACAGATAGCACTAATAAATGAGATCGCGCTAATATCAGACACATAAGGTGCCAAAATAGACTATGGCACTATCGAATTATAAAGAAGGCACTAATAAAATATATAGTGCTAATACAATAGGAATAAAGTGCTAAAGGAGGAAATAGTGCTACAATAGGTCTAACAATGCGCCACTATGCAACTTGTTAGACAGTCTAGCCACAGTCGCGGATAGCGCCAATCTGGGTGTAGATAGCGTCGATACGGGTCTTCATGCGTCCGTCCTGCAAAAGGAGTGTTTTCCAAGTGGAAATAGAGGTTAGGCTGCACCAAAAAAATGGTCCTGTTAGCATTGTTAGCCTTGACAAAAAGAAAACTAAGACAAAATAGAATTCAACATGCATATTTAGATTCTTGAAAATTTTGGCATAACTTCCTCTTGTATCTTCAAGATCTCTGTGAAAACAAAGAGCAATTAAATGAGGAAAAATAGCAAAAAGTGCATAGATAAACTAATTAATGAGTGAGTTTTTAAGAAAGAAAATTGCTGCGTAGAATAGCGCTAAAATAGAGAATGGTGCTAAAAGGAGCCAGAGATGGCGTCGCTATGTAGGTAGGATAGTGTCAGACCTACAAAACATGTATCTCACACCAAAACTCACAAAAAAAGGATTAGATTCGGACCTTGTGGGTCCCACCAGGTGTGCCAATGTAGATTAGGTGAACAAAATGAAGTGAAATACAAACAAAATGCATAAAACACCAAGTTATACCTTCACTAATGTAGACCCAATCTCATCAAGGGAGAGGAACCTTGCACCCAAAACAAGCTCCTAAGACATGATTATCCCTAGAAAATGATTCAAATGTGAAATGCTACTCTAATTGCAACTCACTAAAGACTAGCTCAATTGACATTTGGACATGGTAACTTTGTATAAGACTTGGATCCCAAAATGGGTGGAGAGAGGTTCTATTTATAGATTTTTGGAAGGGATTTTGATCCAAGGGAGGAGATTGATTTGGAAGATCAATGGTGGAGGATAAAAGTGATGTGGAGGGCCTAGATTAAATCTTGAATGAATGGAGGGCTAGGAATAAAAGTGAATCTTTTATTCATTTTGGGAAAAGGGGTTATTAAATGAGCATGGGTGGTGAAGGATTATTTTTGAATTAAATATTCATATGGGGGAATTTAAATAAATTAAAAATTCATTTGGGGATAAGTAGAAATAAATGAGTATGGGTGAGGTAAGGGGTTGTAAGGAAAATTAAATGTGATATGGGATGTTTTTAAATAAAAAATTGACTTATGTGGATTTATTTCATTTTTTTTATTTGGAGGATGTGGGGAAGGGTGTTAAACAAGGTTTGACCACCCAAATGAGAGGTTAGGATTAATTAAACATAGGTTTTATTTAATTAATCTTAGGGCTAGGATGAGGTAGGCTAGGGTAGGCAATTAAATAATAGCTATTTAATTATCTAGGGTAGGGATAGGTCAATTAATAGGCTGAATTAATTAGTTAACATGGTTTTAACTAATCAATTGGATTTAGTGAAAAGGGGGAAATTGATTTAATAAATATTGCATATTTATTAAATCAATTGGCTAAGGTTTGGACTATTGAATTAATGAAATTAATTCAATTGTTAGTATAAAATGATGGAAAATAGGGTAATGAAGGGATAATTAATTAAATACAAATTTAATTAATTGGTTAGAAGGGAAATTGGTGCGTTTAGGGATGTTGGGAGTCAGTTTGATGGTAGAAGACATTTTTAGGTGTCTACAACCGTCATTGAAGATAGAAATACTTAGGGAAGCCGATTGCATGCATGATGAGGAGAGGCCAAGAAAAAGTGTAAGGCCGATTTGATAAAGAGGAGGAGCAAGCATAGAGTAAAGGCCGAAGGCCCAACATAGAGTAAAGGTCGATAAGAGTAGACTGATGGTTGCAGACTAAGAGCAGTAGAGTTCTAGAGATGAAAGCAGTCGAGGATAGCAGAGGAGAGTTTGAGGAAGAATGATAGTAATAGGAAGAGGCTGAGCTGTGGAAGGCCAATAAAGAATGGTCGACGGCAGAAGGAAAGAAAGCTAAATAACATAGTTTGCATAAGAAAAGGCGATTCGGCTATCATCATTTCATAGCCTGAAGATTGTAAAAGAATCTATGAGTATGTGTATGTGAAATTGGTCAGCATTGAATAAAGCTTATGTGGATTAATGTGACTATGCATTCAATATTCAAGTCAATTTGTTTGTTAATCTCCTGTCACTATTAATTTGAGTTCCTGTAGCACGATAGAGATGAGATAGTATTGTTGGAGAATTGTATTAAACTAAGCTCCTATCGCATAGTTGGCATAGTCAAGAATCTTATTACAAGTTCATAATAGAGATTGTTCATTTTATGCCTATATTGTTTAATATGTAAAGATGCTATCCTAGTTCCTGTCATTCTTATTACAGAAGTTATGTGAAAGCCTTTTAGCTATGTAGAGGCTTGATTCTCACTTGAAGGTTGTATGGGGTAATTGTGCATGCTTTAAGGGAGCGTGCTATTAGATTGGTATCATAGCATAGAATGATCTGAGTGTGAATGTTTAATGTGTTGCTGACTGACAGGGTAGATTGGAAAGAGAAGAAAGCCCTAAGGAGGTGACTAGAAGATGAAGGAAGAAAGAGAGTCTCACAAAAAGAGACAAAAGAAAAGAAGGCAAAAGGATGACAGATGTAGAATTTGAAAGAGAATTGGTAGAGTTGAAGAGGGATCTGATACTGTAAAACAATGGTATGAAGAACAAGACCAAGGATATTATTGGGTTTGGCCAATGAGTAAGAAAGTAAAGTGGCATGTAAAAAAGATTGCTGAGAAAAGAAAAAAGCAAAAGATGAATGCCTTAAGAAGAGAAGAGAAGGATAAAAAGAGTGCCCACAAAAGTTGGGACAGCAGAGAGTTGCCATTGGAGCAACATAGTCTGAAAGAGGTCAAAAGAGTTCTCATTAAAGAGAACATGAGAAAAGAGAAAGAGGAAAGGGTGTAATAGGTAGCACTTGAGAAAAAGAGAAATGAAGAAGGAAGAATGTCCATGAAGAGGGCATTAATGGAGACACTGTGGTCTCTCATTTTATTTGCTAATGTTATGTTTGCAGATTTGTGTGTAGGTATGAAGAATGTGTGGAGGAAGGTTGAGGATGAGACCTTGAAGATAATGAAAGTTGGGGCAAGAATAGCTCCTGAAGAAAGAATTAAAGATGAGAAGAGATTGATGGCAGCAGCATGTCAAGAAGAGTTTGAGAAGGTTATAGCAGAGGAATGTTGCAGAGAAATTGAAAATGAAGAAGAGATTGATGCTAAAAAAATTTAGTTTGATGATAGAGATGAAGAGGAAACCATAGAGTTTTATGACCCATGTGAAGATATTGCAGCAACAGCATAAGATGGTTATGAAGAAGAAAGGTTACCAAGCCATGAAGTCAAGGTGAAAAGCACTTTGGGACAGCAGGTCCTTGCACAAAAGAATGAAGGTAAAATTGTTACTTTTGGTCATGAATGTAGAAATAAGAATATGGATAGGCAAGTTAATAATCAAAAGAAATTGGAAAATGTAAATGTGATTAAGGATCATGGATATGTAGTGCCATGTTGGCAAAAGAAAAAGATTGATGAAAGGCAAAAGTTAAGTTGTAAAGAAGTGAATAATTTTAAATGTGTTTATGCTAACAAGCAAGTGCATAGAAAGAGAGATGTGTACATAAATAAGTGGCAGTCTGATGTAAGGTCAATTTGGCCAGCAAAGAGGCCTAGAAAAATGATTTGAGGATGAAAACAGAGAAAGTGAGGAGAAGTATAAGTGCAGCAAGGAAAGGACAACAGTCCAGTGATAGAGTGTGGGTAGTAAAGTAAGCAGTAGCAAACAACTGTGTTGCAGGAAAGATAATGAATTGGAAATGGGAAGAAAAGAACCAGCCCCAAGAAACTGGAAGCATGATGAATCTAGTAGAGGATGGAAAGAAAGAGAAGGAGCATATAGTAAAATTGCAGCAAGAGAAGCAAAGTGTAGGTAAGGTAAGAGAAAAGAAATCTAATTTTTATGTTGATGAAGCTTTCAATGAAATTCATAATAATGAGGAAAATATGAGGAGATTATTAGATGAAAAAGAGATAAGGAGGAATAGATATTTGATGAAGCAAGAATGTAGATGAAGGAAAATTGAAAGATGTAGATATGACAGAAAAGAGGAAAAGTGGAATAGAAGAGTTGCATGGAAAAGGAAGACAGCAGAGGTATGTGTTGAAGATGTAGATTTGACCCCATAAGCAACTACAGAGGAAGAAGAAGATGATGGAGCAGCTATAGTTCCAGAGCAAGAAGAAGGCAAACAAAAGAAGAATGAAAGCAAAGAAGAGATACGATTGGAAGATGGAGCAGCAATGGAAAATGCTAAAGAAGATTTGTGGAAGCAGTTGGCATCCATTGAACAAGAATGGAATGAAAAGATTAAAGGTTTGAGCATAAGTAGGACAACAATGGGGATTGAAGACAATGGTGCAGAAGTAGTTGTAGAAATAAAGATTGAAGATGTTGTAGATTTGGAGAAGGATGAGTCTGAAAATATTTTGTGGTAGAAAATGGCTATGGGGAAAGTATGGCTGGAAAATATGATAGATGAACATGTTGAGTATGATGTAGAAATGGCAAGTATTAATAATGCAATAGATGATGTTATAATTTTTCCATTTGATTATGATTTGTTTAGGATGAATGAAAGGAGAATTCGAGATTGGAGGTGGATTATAAGTGATGCAGACAATCATCTGAGAGCAGCTCACAGTGTTGCACAAAAATGTTCAAAGAACAATGCATATGGGATAGAGAAATTATGGAAAAGGCAGAAGAAAAGGTTTGATTAAGTTTGCAGAAGAACACATGTGTCGGAGCACATGATTTTTGTCCCCTAGGGAGTCTGATGCAAGGGCATCCTTTAACATTGTGTGAGCATTTAAGTTTTGGGGTCAAATGTGTTGAGTCAAGTGACAGGAAGCATTAGGAAGGAAGCTCCTATCACCTTGGCGACAGGAACAATAATAATTGATAATTAGTTTCTAGAAAGTTTAATAAGTGGTGAAGGTGGTGATTATTGTAGGAATCGGTTACAATATTCAAGTGTAGGAAAAGTGGCAGCAGAAGTTTCCATCACTATTTTGGAGAAATGACCATTTGTATAGTCAATTCAATTGTTTTATAACAGTTGGTTAAAATTAGAAAGTATAGCAGCATGCAGCAGAAGAGTGAGTGGTGCTAGAAAGAAAGATTCTCTATCTAAACATGGAGTAACAGTTGGTGGTTGAAGGTGGTTCGTAGAATAAGGCAAAGAGGCTGAAAATAAATTTGGAAAGTAAATAGGAGTGGCTGATATGAAATGAAGAAGAATCTATAGCAAGAGACAAGTGACTATTGAGGAGGCAGTTACTAATCAAGAAGTGGCAGTCAGTGGCAGGTTGCTGCCATGCAGAAGTATAATCATCGAATGGGGAGGTTGAATATAGTAGAAGACCAATTTTATAATAGGCCAAAACATTAGAGAGGGGACGAATTATGAGGATGCCAAGTGGAAGAGTAGGCCAATATAATAGAAGGCTGAATAAGTTTGTTGAGAAAGGCCAATGGAAAAAAAGGCAGGCCAATATGAATGCAGATAGACTAATTGGGGCGGCCAAAATTATAGAAGAAGAGAGGCTAATTTATGATTGGCTTATAGTGCAATGAGAGTAGCAATAAGGAGAGGGAAGGCATCGTTGAAGATAGAAAGACTGAGGGAGGTCGATTTCATGCATGATGAGGAGAGGCCAAGAAAAAGTGTAAGGATGAGGAAAGCAGTCAAGGACAGCAGAGGAGAGTTTGAGGAAGAATGATAGTAACAGGAAGAGGCCGAGCCATGGGAGGCCAATAAAGAAAGGTTGACGGCAGAAGGAAAGAAAGCTGAATAACATAGTTTGCATAAGAAAAGGCAATTCGGCTAACATCGTTTCATAGCCTGAAGATTGTAAAAGAATCTATGAGTATGTGTATGTGAAATTGGTCAGCATTGAATAAAGCCTATGCGGATTAATGTGACTGTGCATTCAATATTCAAGTTAATTTGTTTGTTAATCTCCTGTCACTATTAATTTGAGTTCCTATAACAAGATAGAGCTGAGATAGTATTGTTTTAGAATTGTATTAAACTAAGCTCCTATTGCATAGTTGGCATAGTCGAGAATCTTATTACAAGTTCATAACAGAGATTGTTCATTTTTTGCCTATATTGTTTAATATGTAAATATGTTGTCCTAGTTCCTATCATTCTTATGATAGAAGTTATGTGAAAGCCTTTTAGTTGTATAGAGACTTGATTCTCACTTGAAGGTTGTATGGGGTAATTGTGCATGCTTTAAGTGAGCGTGCTATCAAACATTCATCCTTCCCCATGCCACTTAGGAGTTCTTTTCAAAAGCAAAATAAGAGGAAGCCGCAGTTAGGCATCCAATGGCTTTTTAACTTTTCAAACTGTGACACATGGCACTTATCTATTGTAATCGATTACTAAGGATTTGTAAAGGCTTGTAGGCTAAAGCGCATGCCTTCTTTTATTTGGAGCTAGTTCTTTTCACTTTTTGACAAAGCATTGTAAACTTGGAGAAGTTGCTTTCTTGTCATTCATGTGCATTGTAACTCAAATTTTTAGTCTTGTGACTGAAAATAAACATTGTAATACTCTATTTCTAAGCATTTTTCAAGCAAGATAGATTTTTTAGACTTGTGCAAGCTGTAAGAACACATTTCTTTTAATAAAGTTCAGTGATTTGCCTTCTCAATGGATGTATTATTGTGTGCAGTTGATGATTGATGTGTATTTCTGTGTTTTATGTTTAAATCCTCTAATATCAGACTAAATATACTACCGATTGACAGAAATTAGTGAATAAATATGACTAAACATATGACTTTAAATATACTACCGATTGACAGAAATCAGCAAATAAATATGACTAAACATATGACTTTAAATATACTACTAGTTGACAGAAATCAGTGAATAAATATACTACCAATTGACACAAATTTGGTCACGTTATAAATTTAGTCATGTTATAAATGACCGGCAATAAACTACTAATGGTCATGTGACCAAGCTCAGTGAATAAATATGACTAAATATATTATTAAACCAGTGACTAAATATACTACCAAATCGATCAATCAAAACAACTAATAAATGACTAAAAATAGTTTAGTCATCAATTCGGTCACGTTATAAATGATTGGCAATAAACTATTAATGGTCACGTGACCATGTTTAGTCATTTCTATGTAGTTTTTAGTAGTTTTTTTAATCATATATTGTTGTTTCTCTACTAGTGACAAGATATTTGTGAGATTTAACTAGATCCAAAAGGAGATGACTTAAAGTTATGTAAGGCCCCAAAATGGAAATAGAAAAACACAACAAACATTGAGTGAAAACTAGATAGCCAAGACCTGACAATGGAAGACTTGGGACTTCAAATCCTTAGGGATCTTGAAGCCTTTTAAGATAGATATGGGTTTATTGTGTAAACTTTTATTTATGTGAGTGTGACTAAAAACTGTTGCACACATGTTACCTAAGGTTGTCACTGATGTGGTTGTGTGGTTTTCATTGATGTCAACACTAATGATTGTTGCACATATGTTACACATGGTTGTCACTATTGTTGTTGTCATTGATGTCAACACTCAGTTTATAGTGTGCGAGCAATGGTTGTTGATGTTCATGGTTGGATGTCATGCCTTGTTCAATATCAATTAAGGTTGTATTTAGTATGTTTGTTATTAGTAGAGTATATTTGTTGTCAGCAGATATGATATCATGATGATATATTAAGATGGGAATTAGAAGCATTAAGTTAAATGATGATACATTAAGATGGGAATTAGAAGTAATGCTGATGTTGAGAAGATGTTTTTGATGACCTACAACATGTTGTATGCTCTTTTCTGATGATCCTAAGGAAGTGTGTGTTGATATAAGAAGGTTTTGGTCTCTAAAAGTTGGTGAAGATTTCTGCTGCAAGAAGTTGCCTTAAAGACTGGTTGGTAAAATGCTCTGCATTCCTCCACATTTGAAGATATGGTCATGTGGTTCAAAACTTAATTTTAGTATGTTGTAAAGGTGCTAAATCCAAAGTTTCATATCATTTGCTCTTCCGCAGTGAAAGTTATAAGTGACAGGGTTCTAGTCTGTGCTCTGGCAGAATGAGGTAATGATGAAGGATTGTTGGAATGCTCTACATTCCTCTGCAATGATAGATATAGCTATGCAATTTTGAGGATATGTTTAGAATAGTGCATGAGTGCGTCCATATGAGTTTTAGGTGTTTTTGTGGTCCACAAGTTTAGTTTTTCAAGTGATAGTGAGCTACAGATAGTTCTGGATGCCTGGTTGTTCCCAGAACATAGGATTGAAGGTGTGTGGCACAAAGTTCTTGTTCTATAGAGTTCAAGGAGTGCTTGGACATGGTGTATAGGTCCTACTGACTCATCTACGAGAAGTGCAAGAAATGTTCAATATTTCATGAGTACCACCAAGTTGTTATGGACGATGTGCTATAACTTTCATGTTTTCTAGCTTAAGGGCGACCTATTTCAAATGACCATGATGTGCGGATGTTATTATTTGAAGGACAATGTTGTAAAGGATGTTTAGGACCAAGTTAAGCATGTGTTGGGATCTGCAAGGCATGTTTCTTGTTACATCCCCAACTTATGATTAGACTTAATCTTATTTTCAAGTGGTAAACAGGACAATTAATCTTAGATTAATGATTTGATGTTTGTGGAAAATATCAAGTGAAATCATTGATTACATAGATGTTGATTTATGTTTATGTTAAGCATGAGATTACTTATTGCTAAGATTATTTTATCATAATGGTTTATGAATTAAATGATGATACACTGATCATGATTATCTGGTTGTGAGTATAACCAGGAAAATAATCTTCCTTTGAGGCTAGAAGGAGAGTATCATCAGGGAAGAAGGAACTAGATGTTCAGAATAGATCAGAATGCCATCCGAGTATTGAATTGATTTTCATGAACCAAGTAATTCGAGGTGAGTATAAGTCTTTTTATCCTTGCAACTTGATTTCAATTCAACTAGAGTCAGTAAAGTCGTGTTTGGGTCTCTCGACATTATTTATGTTAGATCAACTAAGAAATGTTCTTAGAACATCCTCGTAGTCGATAGTAAGCTTGTGTGATGTTGAGTTTACCTTTATTTACGTAACTAATGTAGCACACAACATATACTCAATAGAATTGTGCCATTAAACACATGAGAGACAAAGATTTGGAAGCTGTAACATAAAAAACTTCTATTCATCAACTTTGTTGCTACAATGAGAGAAAACTCTCTTATATCTAAGAAAACAAAAAAAAAAAAATTACCTTTTTTGGCAGATTTCGACAATTGTCCGATTTTTGGCATTTTAGGTAATTTTACAATCATATCTTGAGAATCTAGTTTTTTCCCAAAAAAACTCATAAAGCTAAGGTAGGAGGAAAAACCAACTAACATCCTAAATTCGAAACATGAGTTTTGAGTTATTAAAAAAAGCAACTTTTAAAAAACTAGAAAAAAACACTAATTTGCCATTTTGAGGGCCAAGATGAAAGTTTCAAGCCTCGAAAAAGTGCCAAGACGAGGTCCAACCAACTACGGTGGGTTGGGAAACCACTGGCCACCTAATAATGCATCCACCTGTAAAATTTCGTAGAAAACCCACATCCGAGTCAAAAGTTATGACCTCCAGAAGTCACTGCATCATTCTCCTCTGGTTGAAAAGAATGCAGCTCCTACAAGTGAGTGTCTTCAAACTGCTGCCATTTGACGGGATCTAACCTCTGCACTTCCCACTTTGTAATCCACGTGCTATCTATTGGTGGCAATCCTTCCCACTGTACTAAATATTTGTTGTAATGCCCCTGCCGAGTGTAGATAGTGTTCTTATCAAGAACCTGTGCAATCTTTTCCTTCTTCTTATGGGGAATGTGATTGTGCCATGCCACCTCTGGTGACTATCTTCAGCATCATCCTCACCATGGAATGCATATAAATTAGAAATATTAAACACAGGAGAAATAGTGAGATCATCTGGTAAACTGACCTCATATGCATTATCATTGATCTTCTTTGTAATTCTGCAAGGACCAATTTTCCTATACTTCAACTTGTGATATGTTCCAGTAGGAAACCACTCTTTTCTCAAATATACCATCACTAAGTCACCTTCACTGAATGTCTGATGTCACCTACTAGTATCCACTGAATTCTTGTACCTCTCATTACTGTCCTACAACTTCTGTCGCACTTCTTTTTGCAACTGTTGAAGGTGTTCTGCAAATGCTTCCCCATCATCACTGACCCTATCTTGCATTGGTAGCTGTACCAAATCTAGAACACCCTGAGGATTCCTACCATACATAATCTGGAAAGGGGGCTTTCCCATTGATCTGTTAACAGAACTATTATAGACAAATTTAGCCTGGGGTAATGCCAAATCCCATTATTTTGGCTTTTCTCCAACAATACACCATAGCAAATTTCCCAGACTCTGATTGACTACCTCTATTTGCCCATCTGTTTGAGCATGATAGGCACTACTAAGCTGTAACTTGGTCCCCATCTTCTTCCATAAAGTCCTCCAGAAATGACTGAGGAATTTGGTATCCCTGTCAAAGGTAATAGTCTTTGGAACACCATGTAGGTGAACAACTTCTGAAAAAAATAACTCTACGACCCTTGTTGCATCATTAGTTTTCTTACAGGCAATAAAATGAATCATCTTGGAGAACCTATCAACAACTACAAAAATGGAGTCATTACCTCATTGAGTATGTGGAAGTCCTAACACAAAGTCCATGCTCAAATCTGTCCATGGTGCAGCTGGTACTGGTAAGGGCATATACAACCCTGTATTCTGTGAATGTCCCTTAGCCACTTGGCAGATTCTACACCTTGTTACATACTTAGTTATATCCCTTTTCATCTTTGGCCAGTAATATTTATCTTCTATCAAGGCTATTGTCTTGTCCTTGCCAAAATGTCCAAGCAACCCACTACTATGAAATTCTCTAATAATGTTTTCCCCCATAGAGCCAGCTGGTATGCATAGTTGTTTTCCTTTAAATAGATACCCATCTTGCATAAAATAATCACCCCTAAAGTGACCCAAGTTACCAGATATTGGGGCCTTCAATTGTTCCACAATCTCCCAAAAGTCATCATCAGACTGATAAATTTTTTTGATGGCATCAAAACCAATCACCTCAGTTTCCATTGTGGTCAAAAGTACAACACACCTACTTAACGCATCTACAACCTGATTGTGTTTTCTAGACTTATGCTTCAACACAAAGTTGTAACCCTTCAAGAAAGAGACCCACTTGGCATGCCTACTATTCAACTTTTTCTGTGTGTTCAAGTATCTCAGTGCAATATGATCTATAAACAATACAAACTCCTGGGGAACTAGATAATGTCTCCAATGCCTCAATGCTTGAACAATGGCATAAAATTCCAAATCATAAGTAGAATAATTCTTTCTCACTTCATTCAACTTTTCACTAAAGAAAGCTATAGGTTTTCTAGCTTGGCTAAGCACAACACCTATTCCCACATGGGAGGCATCACATTCTACTTCAAATACCTTATCAAAATTTGGCAATACAAGTATAGGTGCTTCTGCTACCTTTTGCTTCAAGTACTTAAAGCTCTCCTCAGCATCCTCGGTCCATACAAACTCCCTCCCTTTGGTGCAATCTATTATAGGAGCTACAATACTACTAAAATTTTGAATGAACTTTCGATAGAAAGTGGCCAAGCCATGAAAACTTTTGACTGCTGTGATGTTGCTTAGACTAGGCCATTCTAGAATTGCCCTGACCTTTTTTGGATCCATTCTGACACCATCTTTAGAAATGACAAAGCCTAAAAAAACCAAACTGGCTTGCATGAACCGACACTTTTTCAAATTTGCATAGAGCTTCTCCTTCCTTAACACACCAAAGATGATCCTCAAGTATTGTAGGTGCTCTTCTTTGATGTTACTAAATACTAAAATATCATCAAAATAAACTACCACAAACTTACCAATGTAAGGGCGTAGTATAGTGTTCATCAATCTCATAAATGTGCTAGGTGCATTTGATAACCTGAATGGCATAACCATCCACTCATATAATCCATCTCTAGTCTTAAAGGTTGTCTTCCATTCATCCCCTTCTCGAATCCGGATTTGGTGGTAGCCACTTCATAGGTCGATCTTGCTGAAATATTTAGCTCCTGCAAGGACATCCATCATGTCCTCCATACGAGGTATAGGAAACTGATACTTGATGGTAATCTTATTAATTGCTCTACTATCAGTGCACATCCTCCATGTTCCATCTTTTTTGGGGGTTAACAATGCAGGTACAACACATGGGCTCATGCTCTCTCTCACCACACCTTTACTTATGAGTTCTATTACTTGCTTATTCATCTTTGCATGTTGTGTTGGATTCATCCTATAAGCTGCTTGGTTGGGTAGAGTTGCTCCTGGAATCAAATCAATATGATGTTGAATATCTCTCTTTGGCGGTAGACCATTAGGCAATTCATTAGGTAAAACATCAACAAATTCTTTCAATAGCTCTGCTACTTCTGGGGGAACTGAAATGTCTTCGTCTTCACCTATTTTCACTACTAATGCATAGCAACACCCTGTCCCCTTCATTTCTTTAACAAGATCTTGTTCAGACAACATGGTCTCACCTTTCCCTTCATCTTTGAGAGGCAATAAAATCACCTTAGAGCCATCTTTCCAAAAGGTGTATGTGTTTTTCTCTCCATCATGCATAACTTTTCTATCATACTGCCATGGCCTTCCCAATAACACATGACAGGCATCCATTGGGAAAACATCACACCATATCTCATCTTGATAGATCTTCCCTATGCTAAACTTAATTACGCATATTTTATCAACAGTGACTTCATTTCCCTTTTTAAACCATGCAATGCGATACGGATGAGGATGTTTTTCACAGTGTAAATTCAATTTTTCTACCATTTCTTTAGAAACCATATTTTCACAACTACCTCCATCAACAATAACTTGACATACCTTGCCACCCGAAGTGCATCTGGTTCTAAAGATATTGGTTCGAAGCCATGAACCATTAGAGCTTTTGGCTTGTGTTTTCTCCTTATCTAGAATCACCATTGCTCTTCTCATCATAAGACTTTCTCCCACATCTGGTGGAACTGCTAGTTCTATCCCTTCCACTTCATGCTGCATTTGAATCATGTTCACCCTAGGTTGTCCTCCTTGATTTCTTTCTTGCATGTTATAATTTGAGCATTCAAATGCCCTATGACCTTCTTCTCCACATCTGAAACAAGTGAAAGGCCTTCTCTAGTTTTCCCATCCTCTACCACTACCATAACCTCTACCTCTTTGAAATCCCCTTCCTCGTTCTTGATTCGGAGGATCTTGTCGAGTGTCTACTTGTTTTTTCAAACCATGGGATGACTCTCCCCTGCCATAATTTGAACCTCCTCGAAATGGTGTTGATGTACCCCTTCTTCCTCCTCTATTCCTTTGATGGTACTATCTGTTTTATTTTTCTTTAGCCTTTAGAGCCAATTGGTAAGCCTCTTCCATACTGTTGAGTCGATGCATGCTCAATTCATCTTGAATAGAAAATTTTAGGCCATTCACATATCTAGCAGCCATCTGTTCATCAGTTTCTTGATGCTCTATACGTATAGACAGTGTATAAAACTCATTTGTATAATCTTGCACAGAAGAGAGGTTCTGCTTTAAATTTTGAAACCTACGAAAAAGGGTTTGCGCATAATCTATGGGCAAAATTTTTTCTCTTAACTTCTTCTCCATTTTATTCCATGTCCTGATCTTATCCTTGCCTTTCCTTGTTCATTCCTTTTGAAGATGATCCCACCAAATCATTGCATGACCCTTTAATTTGGTGCATGCGAATTTTACCTTCTCCTCTATCATGGATTTCCATTCAAAATAATTTCCTATGTCATTCAACCAGTCTATCAACTCCTCTGGTTTAAGACTACCTATATAATCTGAAACATCTACCTTGATCCCTTCATTTTTCCCTTCTAAGGCCCTGAGCATCCTCTCTTAAAAACTCATGCCTTCTAATTCTTCTTCTTCATGTTCTGTATCTTGATTTGCACCTCCTCGACCTATCTCTTCATCAGATTCGTCTCCTCCTCTACCCAGTCTTTGGTTTTCCATCCGTGTTGTAAGTTTTGCTATTTGCCTTTGTAGATTTTGCATTTCTCTATGCATCTGGGCAAGACCACCTCTTCCTATTCCTCTCCCAGCCATCTTCCTGCTCTGATACCAAATGATGTAGCACACAACATATACTCAATAGAATTGCACCATTAAACACATGAGAGACAAAGATTTGGAAGCTGTAGCATAAAAAACTTCTATTCATCAACTCTGCTACTACAACAAGAGAAAACTCTCTTATATCTAAGAAAACAAAAAATTACCTTTTTTGGCAGATTTCGACAATTGTCAGATTTTTGCCATTTTAGGTAATTTTACAATCATATCTTGAGAATCTAGTTTTTTCCCAAAAAACTCATAAAGCTAAGGTAGGATGAAAAACCAACTAACATCCTAAATTCGAAACATGAGTTTTGAGTTATTAAAAAAAGCAACTTTTAAAAAACTAGAAAAAAACACTAATTTGCCATTTTGAGGGCCAAGATGAAAGTTTCAAGCCCCGAAAAAGTGCCAAGACGAGGTCCAACTAACTAGGGTGGGTTGGAAAACCACTGGCCACCTCATAATGCATCCACCTGTAAAATTTTGTAGAAAACCCACATCTGAGTCAAAAGTTATGACCTCCAGAAGTCCCTGCATCAGTAACTTTCCTTTATTAAACCTTGTGTTTATTATTTAAATATCTTATCTAAGTCTAATATATAGAATTGAGGGAGTAGGACTCGACCCCATAATTGCATGATTATGTTACCACCTTTACAATGATAACATAGCAAGGTAATACCCTAGATTATTTGATATCCCTATAGTATCGTTTCATTATGAATAATAGTATGGGAGACATGTTTATGTCTTAAGGTGGTTGAGCACCTTGGTGATGTAATCTTTTTATCATGTCATCAACCATACCACTATCCATGATGAGTGAAGGAAGTGGTAACGGTGGAAAAGATTACCATAAGCTCGAATTATGGTCTTAAATTCTAAATGGGAAGTAATTTCTAGTTAATTTGAATTCTTTACCCGTGGGTGACAAGATGCCACTGGGAATCAACTCGCACCCCACTTCGAAGGTGGCAGACTTCATGGAGTGGTGGGAGTCTATCATGCAAAGAAGAGCCTTTTCGAACAAGAGAAGGCTATTGTTATTGTCATTGTTATGTTATGCTTGGTAAAAAGCATCAGTTATTAGAGGTGAAGGGAGATCAGAAGGAAAGCTACAGAAAGAGTAGCACTTCGTTGTTGGGAGATGTGAGGAGAATGAGCGGTGAATCCTACAGCTTTGCCTCGGCTAGTCATAATGTATACACTATATTGTGTTGAGGTAAGACTGTTATCACAGTCATTATTTATTTTATGGAATGTAGTAGCATTCAAGTTTTATTGTAAGATAAACACAATGGTCGTTAGTCAACCATGTATTCTTTTTTGATGGTGATAATAGTTGTATAACCACATTACGGCCTTTGAGGCTGAAGGGTTTAAAAGAATGTGTTTCAGTCTATCTAAAGAACTATATCCTTTGATTATTATGTTGAGGCCAAAAGGTCGAATATCTATGCTTATTGTTGCAACAGTCTCAAGTCTCGAAGCCGATAAGGCTGAGACTAAGTAACTTTTGTTTATAAGCACTATGTTATGATTGCATTTGGGGTAGGTTGAATGCCATAACCACAGATGATTATCATCGAGTAGGTTGTGAGCCTTGTATTACCAAACCCTGAGCCTATCATTAGGCCAATGGTTGGTGCCTCGAGGAGAAGTAACAATGTTTGCAAGAAGGTCAATGGCCATACTTTTGAACATTGAAATATTTTGTTAACCTTGTCTTTGACAGTATTAAAACTATAAGACAGTCGAGATACTTATAAGGAAAAAGATACACCTTATGTTTATGAAAGATAATGCTATACCTTTGGGTATAGGCTATTATGTTTTAAAAGAGTAACAAGATTTGTCTTTCCATGGTACAAAGCTAGTTTATTATTGGTAAACCTTGCTTAAGGCTACATAGAGTGCATGTCGGCTTACACATGTCAATGAGTAAACCCCAAATCATTATTACTATCTCTTCCATGAAGGAAAGACTTGAAAACAAGGGTGATAAATTTGTAGTAGAGCACGTATTATGTATATGTCTCTTTTGTTATTGCAAGCTTCGTGGATGAAGCTAAGGGTTTCAAGAACCCATTTGAATTATTTTGACAATGGATGACTATTGGCCTACATTGGCAAGTTGTATAGTCAATTTGGAAACAATGAAAACCTTGAACACAAGTAACCATAGAAAAACTTAGACCGAGAGTGGTCTTTTGAAATTGGAAACTATGATCATGAAATTGAAAGTAAAGAAAAATAGGAATAGAGTGACGTGGAGTCACAGGTTCCCTATTTAATAGATAAGAAATAATCACTAGATGTACTCCTGGAGACCAGAGTCAAAGTGCAAGAAAGACATACTGAGGGTGAAATTAACCTAACTTTGCTATTATGACCTAGAAGGGTCAAAATTGAACATTGTAGGATGAGACAACTTCTAAGTCGAGTTGTCATGCCTGTGACGAGCCCTCCCGTGACGAGCCCTCCTGTATGTCACCATACAAGAGGGCTAAAAGATAGGGAATTTTATTTTTAAATTTTAAAAGATCAAATGTCAATTTGCAAGGAATAAGTTTACCTAAAGTCTTATTGATGTCAACAATTCGCAAAGGTCGAGGTGTTGAAAAATCTTTGTTTGCAAAAGTCCTATTGAACCAATGGTAAAGTTAGAATAATAACTTTTATTACATGTGCTTACTAATCCAATTGATTTAATATTTAAGCAACATAGTTACAATTTAAAAAGTAAGGTTCTAATATTTAATAGATCAATTCAACTAAAATTGAATAAATACTCTTTTAAATAAATTTCCCCTTTTTCATTCAATCTAATCTAATCCTAACTAAAAATACCCATTATCTTCAATTAAATTTCTTTTTCAACTTGAATATAAAAATGAAATAAAATTTCTAAACATTCTAATTAAAAACTCATTTTAATAGCAATCTTTTTCCTTCATCACTTCAATTAAACAATTTCTTTTTCTAAATATATTGTAGACACTTAAAAATGACCATGTCATCACATCACTTGCATTTCATCAAATCACCTGCATTTCAACATTAATTAAATAATCGAATTATTTAATAAATCTCATCAAAATCAACTTTATTCTTCCAAAATTAAATAATTTCAATTATTTAATTAAATCATTATCTTCTTTCAAAATTCAAATCCACATCAATTGAATAAATTAATTATTTAATTAATTTATCATTTAAATCCTCTTATCTATAATTAAATAATTTCTAAATTATTTAATTAAATCAATTATTCGTCCAAATTTAAATAAATCATTCAAATTTGTTTAAATTAAATCTCTCTTCTAAAAATAAAATAAAATCAAATATTTTATTTATCCTTTATCATGCAAAATAAATTAAATCAATTTATTGGTTTAATTTATTTAAATCTTCAAATCTATTCTATCTTTCATCATGCAAAAACAATTAAATTTATTTATTTAATTTGCTTTGTTTATCTTCTAATCTTCTAAAAATAAAATCTTATTCATTATGCACACAAAATTAAATAATTTATTATTTAATTTTACTCAAATCATGCAAAAAGCAAATTATAAGTTGAGTTAATTGACTTAATCATTATTGTTTTTATCACCAACTCATAAATTAGAAAAAAAACATTTCTATTTTTATGAAATCTAATCATATCTCATGTCTATTCCATGTCTTTTAGCCAAATCAATCAGTTAACTCAAACAAAAATATATTTTTGTGTGACACATGTCAGGTGCACATTCATCATGAATTCTAGATTTATCTCATCCGTTGATTCCATTGAATTATTTGGACCGTTGATCGATCTTCATTGAAACCTATATAAACTCCCCTCATCTCCTTCACAAATCCTCTTTGATCATTTAAGCTTTTGCCTCCCTATAGCACATTGAGCATACATTGCATCATTGAGTACATTGAGCACTTTGAGCACAAACACAATCTACATCCACTTGTTGTAAACATGGTTTCGCAATTTAAAGAGCAAACCACATTCAACCAAGATAACAATACAATCTAGGTGAAAGATTTCGTTATTTTTGTGTTATTCATTGATTATTTGATTATTTGCTTAGATCATTATCTTGATGTTAGAGGATTGAGTTGTTGATTATTTCATTGTTTTGATTATCATTCGATCTCAATTTTATTCCTATACACATTCTGGCATGCCTGGTGGGACCCACTAACTGCTCTTTTCTATTAGATTTTTTTAAAGTACAGTACAAAAATGCGTAATTGAACACAAAAAAGTGCCTTTGCAGCACAATAAAGCACCTTGGTCTACATCAAAGCACCTTCAGGCGACAGTAAAGCGCCTTCAGGTGATAGTAAAGCACCTTTGGTGCACAGTGCAGCACTTCTGGTCATGCAGTAACGTGCCTTTGCATAGTAGTACCGCGCCTTTAGCTTCCTAGGGTTTCCTGATTAGTTTTTCTGATTTGTAGGGGTCTAACTTATCATATTTGATCATTGATTTCAGATCTCATCTTTTATCAACATTCTAGATCACAATATAATCATGACATCATCTTTCAAATCTATCTTTTTGACGAAATATTAAGTTTTTCAAATTTGGAGTAGTATCACGCCTTTGTGTCATAGTATCGTGCATTTGCATCATAGTGTAGTACCTTTGCAGAACAGTCCCATGCCTTTGGTCTAAAGCAATGCGCCTTTAGTAGTACAGTCAAGCACTTTCGGTAACACAGTGCCTCACCTCTGGTAACACAGTAAAGCACTTTTGGTTAATTTGATTTGTTTTTGCTAACTATTGAGTTTTTGGTGAAACTAATCCAACTTTTTCAACTTCTTATTACTCAAGTAGAGCAAATGGGTTTTTCTAATGTGTTCATGCAGGATGAGCTCTGAAGAATTGTAAAATCCATCACACTAAGTCTTAGAAACATATTGCTTTCTTCAAGGACAATTGAACAATCATCCTTTGCAATCTAAGTCTTAGGAACATATTGCTTTCTTAAGGGACAATAGACATGAATGCAAAACACTTCAATTTCTTAAGGGACAATTGACAACTACAATCATGTGTGTGCCTAATCTAGTTGCACCTTATTTTTCTTATAACGGGACAATTGAACCTTTGTTTGATGTGTTTGATCTTACTTTCAGTTATTCCTTTAGAAGGGCCTGCTTTTGGATTCTGCTTCATCCAAAAGGGATGACCCTAAGCGGAGTTTTCCTTTGAACCGCTATATAAGAGGGATAAGGCAAAAGCCAAGTCCTAACCGACATCAGCCTTACCTTGTGGTGCCAAACTGAAAAGAGGTGTACTAGCTCTTTGTGGAAATGATTTTTCACATTGAGTGAAGTGTTTGATACTCTTAGTAGGATTGGTTAAAGCTTTTAGTATCTTGCCACATGCTCACAAGGCATTGGTCCCTCAAAGCTACTAAGAACCATCTAGATAGTCACTACATGTTTCACCTCCAAACATTGCGGTAATCATCAGTGCAAGGGGAATCGTTACAAGCCCCCAAGATTACTCACCATTGACTCCCATGAGAAGAGATAGTATTCCCTCGGCTAGCATAAGCTCTTGTGACCTACTTGTAGCTTTTCGAGGGGAGGGTGAGATATTCCTACCTGTCGTCTCTCGCAAAGATACAAATGTATGACACCTATATGGAATGACATTTGGTCGATAGAGAACTAAGTTGTGAGCTAATCTACTGCAATGAAACCATGTCTCTAGGGATAAAAAGTGCTTGAATTGTTTGCAATTGTCTAAATACCCATGGAAACATTGGGATTTTTCATGAGCCTTGAACATACACTATCTATTGTGTTAGTCCTTTTTGCCACTTTGTTTGCTGTGTTTTCTCTTGTCAAAGCAAAACCAATCAAAAATCAATCTAAATCTATCAAAATTTGCCTTACAGACATCACTGACACCATTTCAGTGCTTTTGAAACATAGTAGCTCGCCTTTGGTAAAATAATCCAACGCTTCTGAAACATAGTAACTTGCCTTTGGTATAACAATCCTGCACCTTTGCAGCACAGTCCAGCGCTTTTGGTCCAGTAAATTGTTTATCAAACTATCTTGCCCAAATCTTAGCAAAATCACACCTTTTTGGTCAAACATCTACCTCTGAGTCCAAAATCAAACAAACTGTCTTGTCTTAGTGCATCCCATGGTAACCACTAGACTCCAACAATCTATGAAGTCTAAGCAAACTGCCCCAAAGAAACGCAAATCACCTCCTCATACACCTCAACCAAGTCATCCCACCATGTCTCAACAAGGTACTCCCCACACACCAACTAACAGACCAACCAATTTTTAAAATAGGTCGCAACATGACAAACCAACCAATCCCCAAGAAGGTAATGTCCCTTTGGTAGATGTAACTCAATTCACTACCGGCATGCCTCATGATTTTGCTACACCTGGTTACACCATCAATCAAGTCCCATCACAAGAAGAGCAAAACTTTCAAGAAGGTCAGTCCTCTCAAGAAGATAGACAAGACCTTGATGAAATCATGCAAGATCCTAGAGCCATAGCTGCATTTGACAAACTCCTTAATGAGAATCAAGATCATTTCTTTCATTTACTTGCGGAACAAAGAGCTAAACTAACCCAAGAATTTGATCTATCTAATTAAGGAGCAAAACAAATCCCATGACGCTATGATTGCTATCCAAACTATCTAGGCTCAATATGAAAATCCCCTCTATCAAAACCAAAATCCAATAGCAGAAAGACTAATATCACCACTCTTGACTCCTATGGAGATTTATAAACTACAACAAGAGACTCTTCATCGTCAAGCGGAATTTGAACGACAAGCCGCTCTAGCTAAACAAAACCAACAACAACCTCCTAGCATATCACAAATGCCCACATCAATTGCAAGTGCAACATTGGTCACCCCATCACGAGACAGTTTTCAACCAAATTACAATCTAGGAAACACTTATGTAGCCATCCAATAAGGGTCACAACCAACACCACCCCCAACGTCATCAACCCTCCTTATCACTAATCCAAACAATATCATACCACCACAACACTCCCAAAACATCAACACAAACAACATCAATCCCCCACAACACTCTAAAAACATCAACACAAACTATATCCCTCCACCAGAATAATCATCCACCCTCAATCTTACCCATACCTATCTCAATCAACCCCAACCATCTCAAAACCCATCTACGTATGTCCCTCCACCGCAAATATCATCCACGTTCAATCTCACCAACACCTAACTCAATAACCCTCAACATTCTCAAATCCAAACTTCCTATGGCTATATTCCACCATCACAATCAAATCCAACAACATTTAGATTTCCACCACAAAATCCATTCACCTCCCCTCCTCAACATTACCAACGACAAAACTCTTTCATCATCCCATCACAACAATCACAAAGCCAACATTCTTATCTAGCACCACCTCCACATATGCAAAATCAAAACAACCAAACCCAAGCTAATCCATATCTATCATATGACCCAAATCAATCATACGACCCATATAACATCAATTCCTATGGCATTAACTACAATCTTCCCTATGGGCAACAACAACCACCCTTAATGCAACAGGAGACTCTTCCAACACCCCAACAACTATAGAGCTTAAACTTGCTGAGGTATAACAACATGTAGCCGATTTAACATTTGGTCACACTAAGAAAACCTTCTCCTTGTAGGAGGTTTGTCCTTATCCATTTGATCGGTCATTGCAAATGATTCCTTTTCCTCCCAACTTCAATATACCCAAATTTGATAAATACAAGGGAAGAGGAGACCCAAAAGACCACCTTAGAGAATTCTATCTCGCTTCTTTAGAGGTTGCACATAATGACACATATCTCATGCACCTCTTCCCTCGCAGCCTTGGAGGTCAAGCTATAGAATGGTTCTCGCATCTACCTATGAGTATCAAATCTTTTAATAAGCTTGCAGAAAAATTTGCCACCCATTTCTCATACAACACATAACATGAGGTCTCTATGACTGACTTATGTAACAATAAATAGAAAAATAGGGAAACTTTTATCTCCTTCCTTCAAAGATGGAGACACATGGCTAGCAAATTCCCATTCAAAATACTTGAAAAGCAGCTTGTTAGCATATTTGTGTAGAACCTTAGCCAAGAATTGGGTTTCCATTTGCAAATCCTAAGTGCTACAACCTTTGATGAGATTACCTGTAAAGGCATCAACATCGAAAAAGCCCTCATCGCTAAAGGCATGGTCAAAATCTTCAAAGACAATAAAGACAATCCTCCCCAACAACAATCAAATGATAAGTCCAAATTCTAGAACAAAAATAAAAACATGGTCAATGATGGTGTGGTGGATTCTGTTGGTAATCATTTATGTTTAGGGTTTTGAGCTTGAATGTTTGTAGGTTTTCTCTTGCAAACCCTAAAATTTCTGAGTCTTGGGGTCTTGCATTATTTTGTCTATTTTGTTAGTGGCCTTCTGTGGTGGGTTCCTGGTTATGAGTCTCATCCTCATGTTTTAGTTTTCATTGGTTGACCAGCCCCTATGTAATGATTTACCACATTTTCCTATCGCACTCATGAAAAATGTTAAGTTTTTGTATGTGCAATTGCAAATGTACATTGGCGGGCTTATGAAATTTCCATCGCCCTTTGAAAAATTGAATTATATGCATTTTATATGTATATCGGGCTCTAAAAGGTGCATGTACAAAGGGGGAATCTTTCACAGATTCCCAGGAATATTCCCGCTTTGTATATCGGGTTATATACAAAGAAAAATAAACAAGGAGGTGCTAATATACAATTGCTACAGTGGTGAGTGGAAGATACATTTATAGAAGATTCCTTGAAGATGCCGCCATTGTATCTAGCAGGTAAGAATGAATGTATGTTCGACATACATTGAGTTTATACGTTGAGAAGGTGCATTTGATGGGGCCCACCACTTGTATAAGGTGATTGTATGTTCAAGCATACAAGTGAAATATGCATTCTAGAACCGAAGGAGAAGTCAGATGCAGCAGATAAAAGTTTGAAATCCGCCTTGTATGTATGAGGCGATGGATGCAAGCAAAGGGACATACAACCCGAACGCGATGGAGGAATAAAATGCAGTGAATAAATATTTCAGGTCCGTGGGTTGTATAAAGCGCTTGGATATGCCGATATACAAGCTGATGTGCAATCAAAAAGATACATGCCGAACTTTAAAAGGGGATACGTTCTGATGCATAGTGATTTGAGGTCTGCGGCCTGTATGTATGTATGTATGTGTTGTATATCAAGGATATACAAAGGATGGAGATGCAAGCTGGACCCGATTTGAATTCCAGTTTATTCTATAACTTTTGATGTCCGCCTTGTATGTTATATATGCATTTGGTTTTGCATATACAAAAGCGATAAAGGCAAAATAAAGGAAGAAAAGGTCAGCGATAGAAAGTCAAGGTGCCTACGTGGCACGATGTCAATGGCTGGCAACTCTTAGTACATGTTTTGGAACTATTGATCTCAGTGATTGGGAGACAGATCGACAGCCAAGTTTTAAAGTTGCAGCGTGGGTTTTCTTTGCATCTGCAGGCATTGTTTTGAGCAGGCAAACTCCACGGGCACGCTGTTGTTGCGTCTTCAGAGGCTGCGGGTAGCTAGACTATTAATGGTGAAATTCAGAGGGATGACCGATGGAGTTGACGGGTTAACCACCTGATTGATGAAAAAATCCCTGGACGGCGATGCAAATCCTGATCTCACCTACTTTGTCCTCTCTTTGCCATCTGCTGCATTGAATTTTCTTTGAGTGCCATTTCTCATGTATTGTATCGGGCAATTTTTTAACCTTGTCATGTAATTAATTTTGCGGAGTACACTTTCTTGCTATTTTAAGCAAACTGTGTTACTCTTTTGTTGTTGTTGAAAACTAGACAATTTCTGGGTGCTGTGATAAGATACAACTCTGTGGTGGCCCTATTTTGGATGTTTTTGTGAGTTTATGAATCTCATGTTGTGTGTTTAATGCATAAACTTACTGGTTTCATGTTGATTTAAATGAGTAATGCTTCATTGCATGTGTTCTGTTACTTGTCTCCAAATTGAATGTATTCTTCTTTTGAATCTAAACAGCTAAGGGGTGTCTAAGATTCTTGAATATGGACTTGGTATATTGAATGCTTGGTCTTTTACTTTTGCTCAAGGAGTAGATTAAATGTTCTAAGTTAAGTATTAAGAAGAATATATTGCAGTGAGGATCTTCTAAGTAGAGGTAACCGAACACTCAATTTTGGGAAATATCTGTAAGGCAGATATTAAACAATCCCCCTAAAACTCAGTCATTAATATAAGTTTATGTGTACATTCACATGTGTATGTCTATTGACTCCGAGCCCTGAAATAGGCACCGATCCAGTCTTGTATTGAGGTCACAACCAAGGTCCTAGTTTTGCATCCAAATATAAATCAAACTCAAACTTTAAATACAAACCTTTAGGACTTTAGAAGTAGTTTTAGGATCCAAAATCCTCTGTCTACAACTGAACATAGGCCCAAAGCTAGCCCCTTTGCACTTATCTCATAGTTTTGGTCTGCTTAATAGAGGATTTATCTACTTTGTGTCAACATCCCAGTCTTTGCACAGTTTTATTTCATAGATGTTGAGTAGGGAATACCGCCCTTGGTTCTGCAGAGCCTAAAGAAGAAGAGGAGATATTTATAGAGTCTATCTCCTATACTGTTGGCCCCTGGCCCAGGAATCCTATTGATCAATGATGGCTACCTTGTAGGGATAACTTGGAATAAGCATCCAGTCTGGGAAAATAACCAATAGATTCCAAACACTACAAACACCCCTTAATCTTTCATCCAAACAAAACCAACCTTCGCCTCAACAACAACAACAATGACAACAAAGCCAAAACCAGCAGCATCAACAAGAGTGGCCTCCCCAAAATTACCCTCCAATGCATAAGTTCACTCCCTTGGGAGAGCCTATAGAGTCAGTTCTAAAGAAACTTGTACAAAATGGACTCGTCACGCTACCAGATGCTCCCCCATATGGATAACCTTCTTTCAAACCCACATGGTACAAAGACAATGAATGTTATGAATACCATAGGACCAAAGGACAGAGAACCATATCATGCATGAAACTCAAGCACATGATCCAAAACCTTATTGATAGAGGTGAAGTCACTTTTGATGCACCTCCTAATCAAAACACCAACAAAGATCTCAACATGTACATGGAGCCATTCCCTAACCATGGTCAAAGTCAAAATCCCAATAAAGGTGAAGGCATTAACAAAGCCTCAACTTCCTATGATTCTATTATCGGTTGCTTTGAAGAAAATCGTGTCTACCATCACTATCAAAGGTAAATCTATGGATTGCGCAATCACAACTCATCGTGGTCGTGTTACCCTTCATGGGCCTACACCGAGTCTCCCAACCCAACCGAGTCTCCCAACCCAATCTAACTACAATCTTGTAGATCATCTAGGAAAAACCCTTGGACCATCTATCTGGACATAAGAATCCTCCAATCAAAGATATAACAATCCATCAAATCCTGTCACAGAGCCGCTGCACTTGATCCCACCGGATCTCACAATCCTACACAACTAGGTCATCTGTAGCAAAAACCTCTTGTATGCCTACCTCTCCCCACTCTGTGTCATAGTCCACTCTCTCGCCTTGAATCAAAATCTGTAGGATGCACCGAACATCCTCAAGTGTCACAGTTGTCTCACTTGTCAGAAAGTGGAAGGAGGTCTCGCTGTGATATCTCTCCACAATCACTGTCAACAATGCAAGGTTTGTCTTGATAGGCATCAGATGAGTAACATGCCACAATCCCATGACCTCTAGGAATATCTCCTCCTCCTAGCCCAGCTGTATAACCAAGTTGACAATCACATAATGTCTCTCTTGAGACTGGAAAGGTGGTAAGATAATTTGTATCCATGACGACCACTTGTTAAACATATTGCAAAATTCAACCTAATCCTAAGTCTTCATCCAACATCAACATAGTCAACTACTAGGTAAAAACATTACAAAATTCCTTAGTCAAACCTAGTCAACTCTAGTCTAAGCCTCTAAAGCACATTTTCCAAAGCTAACCTACCTCAAGCTACATTAAAACCAAAAGCGCTTTTCTTTTATCAAAAGTGCTTAGCTGTCATACTAGGGGTGCCTTGCTATGTAGCAAAGGTGCTTAGATCCTACAAACCCAAAGCGCTTTGATTTTCTCAAAGGCACTTCTTTGTGCTACCTAGGGCACTTAGCTATAGACTAAAAGCACTTAACTCCTAATAAACTGATACTCCTATGCCTACCAACAGCGCCAAACTGTCATGCCACATGTGCTTGACTGTTCTACCAGCAGCGCTGTGGCGCTAACCAAAGGCACTCCGCCACGGACTACAAAACCAATGGCTCTTAGTTTTTTCTAAAGGCACGTTAGTGCATGCCACTTTAGCGCACTAAAAGTACTTTAACATATGCCAAAAGCGTCAAACCCGAACACAATGCCTTTGGCTAAAATTTTGCAAAACCTAGAAAATGACCTAAAAACATGCAAACAAAAATAGGCTTTTCGATCACTTACTACTCCTAACGCTCCTGCTGGCCTCCCATAGGTTTGAATCTGCTCTGCCTAGTGCTTATGCATAGGAATCGGCATATCTGCAAGCATGTATGATCACTCTAAGCAATGAGCTCTCAACTAAGAAAAGAGGCAAATGGCTCTAACTTTTGTGAACTCTAGGTGTGTAAATGATTAGTGTTGACCCCTTGGGTCCTATTTATAGTGTCCTAATCCTAATTCTTCCCACCTCTATTCCATCTTATACCCATGTCTACTATCGTCTGCATCGTGTCAGTCTCCATCTATCCAACCTCGTCTTTCTCAAACGCAATCTTCTAGTCGAGTGTCAACCCAGTCCTTCTATCACTTCCCTGTCTTTTCTCTCGATGGGGCATCCTATGTTAGCTACACTGGGGCATCAAAATTGTATCGTGTCTTCAATAATCATTTTCTTTGACACAATGCTATAAACTACATTGCATCAAAGAGGGGCAAAATATAGACACCTAAAAATGACCATATCATCGCATCACTTGCATTTCATCAAATCCCCTGCATTTCAACATTAATTAAATAATTGAATTATTTAATTAATTTCATCAAAATCATCAATTTCCTCTAAAACACATATTTTTGACATTAATTGAATAAATCCTCTTTATTTAATTAATTTCATCAAAATCAACTTTATGCTTCCAAAATTAAATAATTTCAATTATTTAATTAAATCATTATCTTCTTTCAAAATTTAAATCCACATTAATTGAATAAATTAATTATTTAATTAATTTATCATTTAAATCCTCTTATCTATAATTAAATAATTTCTAAATTATTTAATTAAATCAATTATTCTTCCAAATTTAAATAAATCATTCAAATTTGTTTAAATTGAATCTCTCTTCTAAAAATAAAATAAAATCAAATATTTTATTTATCCTTTATCATGCAAAATAAATTAAATCAATTTATTGGTTTAATTTATTTAAATCTTCAAATCTATTCTATGTCTTTCATCATACACAAACAATTAAATAAATTTATTTATTTAATTTACTTTGTTTATCTTCTAATCTTCTAAAAATAAAATCTTATTCATCATGCACACAAAATTAAATAATTTATTATTTAATTTTACTCAAATCATGCAAAAAGAAAATTATAAGTTCAGTTAATTGACTTAATCATTATTATTTTTATCACCAACTCATAGATTAGAAAAAAGCATTTCTATTTGTATGAAATCTAATCATATCTCATGTCTGTTCCATGTCTTTTAGCCAAATCAATCAGTTAACTCAAACAAAAATATATTTTTGTGTGATACATGTCAGGTGCACATTCATCATGAATTCTAGATTTATCTCATCTGTTGATTCCATTGAATTATTGATCGATCTTCATTGAAACCTATATAAACCCCCCCCTGCCCCATCTCCTTCACAAATCCTCTTCGATCATTTAATCTTTTGCCTCCCTACAGCGCATTGAGCATACATTGCATCATTGAGCACATTGAGTACTTTGAGCATAAACACAATCTACATCCACTTGTTGCAAACATGGTTTCGCAATTTAAAGAGCAATCCACATTTGACCAAGATAACGATACAATCTAGGTGAAAGCTTTCATTGTTTTCTGTGTTATTCATTGATTATTTAGTTATTTGCTTAGATCGTTATCTTGATGTTATAGGATTGAGTTGTTGATTATTTCATTGTTTTAATTATCATTCGATCTCAATTTTATTCCTATACACATATATAATATACACAAATATTGATTTTTAATCCCTTTTTCTTTATTGTTTTAACTTCTAAAAAAAAAATTAAAACTAATCTTTCCTAATTTAAGTTTCTCTTTTCTCAATTTTAAAAACATAATAAATATCTAATTTTTCTTTTTATAAGACTTAAAACAGTAAAACCTATTTAACTTATATTCTAAAATACAAATGAAATTAAAATATAAAACTAAAACATTGATCTTGATATAAATGCTTATTTAAATTCTATTTATGCAATTTATTTTCTAACATATATTTATGTTGTATTGATTACCTAGAGGCATACAGAATGCAACAGAGGAACTACAATAAAGTTGCAGAGTATATATATATATAGTTATAACTAACAGAGTATTAGAAAGACATAGCAGCGCACAACATATATTATGGAGTCATGTATTAACAGAGATATTAAAAAGTATAATAGTGATTTATATGTATCATGGGGTTCAACTATAACAAAGGTGTTTCAATGAATAGCTAACAGTGAATTAAACATTACAAAGTTTTAAGTGTTTTAAACTTTTGCAAAGTTGAAGGATGTCAATGGGGGTGACGGCTCCCAAAGGGGAGTCTGCAGCCTCCATTGAGGCCTACGGCCCCCTCTAGGGACTCTGTGAGGAGCCCTTGTAGCTTGTGGGAGACTGTGGGGTCTCCCACAACTGAACTAGAACTTAAGACTATTATATATTTATTTAAACACTACTATATGTATACAAAATACAATATATGATAATCGCTAGTAACATCGATGCATACAAAGTTACAAGTTCTTTGTTTTGAAAATGATATCTTATTTTTTAAAAATTCTTACTATTATCACTGAAATATACCAGAATAGTTTAGCATACACTTTCATATATATATATATACATATATATATATATACATACATATATATACATACATATATACATATATATACATACATACATACATATATATACATACATATATACATATATATATATATACATACATACATATATATATATATATATACATACATACATACATATACATATACATATATACATATACATATACAGAAGAAAAGAATAGCAGAGATATTAAATTCCATTTTTTATTAAATTGTCAAACACAAATAATTCCCATTTCCATAGAAAAGAATTTAAAAACACAATAGTATGATTTCTTCCATTATTCGATTTAGACACAAAAAAATTCATTTTATATATAAAGGATAGGTAGTAATACTAGAAGGATTATTTTCATATCCACAAGGAGACAACCATATAGTTTTAGAACTTGATAGATTCCCAAATTGAAAAATGGTTTTAAAAAATCGAACCACATACATACATGCATTAACAAAAATGGGTTTTTCTTCAACCACAAAAAGACTTCTCAACTCTTTAACACATAACAAAGGATTCCAATAGGAATCAAATTCAAGGCACCTTTTGCCAATATTGCAAAACTCTTCAAATCTTTCTCTTGCAAATTCATGGAGACTTGATTCCAATTTCAACTTTTACAAATGCATCTTTTCAACCTGCACACATACAAAGGCCAAAATAGGTGGCCAAGTCTTGCTCTCCACCCTACAATAGGGATTGCATAAGCACATCCCACCCTCGAGCAAGAGAACTCCATAAATTGGACTTACACAAACATGTATCAACTCACAAATACACCAATTCCAATAGAAAACATAATCAACAAATTTCCCATGGAATGACTCACAAACAAGGATCATTCTTAGATCCGAAATAGGGGGAGAGAGGGGATAATCCTCCCTCTTGGGGAACAAACCGAATCATAATCATAATCACCACATATCACCATAAGAAACTCCATACATCATAAATCACCAACTCTCTATAAAATACACAACACCCATATCTCCACACATCTCCATACTTTCATACACAGCCATAACAAAAAATTCTCATCTCATCACATACCCCATACTTCCAAATCTTCCATCAAAACACATACTTATCAAAAACATCATTTTCACTATCTGAATCAATGAACCAAGTTCCCCAAGAGAGGCTCCACGCCTCTCTCTACCCCAACACTTGGGAGGCTCTCCTCAAAAATGGAGAGCCACTCCCATACAACCCAAACCCACAAAAATTTACAAAACAACAAGAAAACCAAAAAACACATTCAAACCCATTTCACAATCAATCACATAATTTTTTGACCAAAATTTTCAAGAAGTATCAAAAAAATACCTTAGCTTCCCAAGTTAGGGTGAGCCCAAATTTGAAACCAAAATAAAATTTTCCAACCCTTTTGATTCTCGAATCCAAAACTTCTTCCAATTCAAGCCAAAGAAACTCTTTCTCTTCACAATTTCTCCCTTTTTCAAAATCCAAGCATAGCATAATGAAAAAGACTCTTCCCAAAATTCCCATAAATAAAATTAAAACTCCAAAAAAGAAAGCAACCTTCTTTCTTTTTTTTTTCAAAAAGCCTTTCTTTTTCCAATTTTAAAACAAGAGATAAAAATGCTCTCTTAAAAAGAAATAAATAAAATATTAATTTAAAAGCATTAATCCTCATGCCACAAGGAAATAAATTAAATTAAAATAAATAATTTAAAATGACTTTTATCACAAAAAGACAATTAAATAAAATTAATAAAAATAATAAAATGACACAATCACACATAAAATTTAAAATAAAAAATTAAATAACAATATTACATCACATATTAGCCTTAACCTCTTCCACAGGTTAGGCTAGGCTTAACTGGTTTGACATAGGGTTTATGAAGTCTATGAAACCACTTAAGGAATCTTGGCCACCCACCTACACACTTAAATTTGAATATCAGTTTGTCATGATAATAATAGCTAAAGCAAATTAATATATAATAAAAACTCATTTACATAATCCATTTCCATTCATAATCACATTCTCAAACAATTTAAAAATAATTTATTGAATTACTAACATATAATCATCAATTTCTTCCAACACTTTCTTTCTCACATAATATAAGTCTGAAAATCATCTAATCAACTTAATCAAATCATATAGTCCAACCACATAAAGTATAATCATAATAAATGTCCAAAGTATCATCAACCATAATGTCTAGGGAAATAACATAATGTCTAAAGCAATAACATAAGTTTCCATAATTGTCCAAACCAAATCAAGTATAAAATATCCAACAACATAGTCAAATAGTCTAAGTCATAATATCTTTAAAGCAATATAAAAAGATGGGCCTCACATCCTCCCCCTCTTGTATTAGACTTCCTCCTAGAAGCCCTCAAAGAGGTGAGGGTACAAAGACCTCATCTGAGAAGTCTCCTCCCAAGTAGCAATGGCCTCATGTAGGTGGTCTTATTGGACCTTGACTTGGTCCAGCATTCACCCTCACAAGGCCAAAGTTCGACGATCCAATATGCGAATGGGCTCTAGTGACATTTGCCCATCCTACGTGACTTGAAGGGCATCCCAATCCAAAACATGAGAAAGATCTGACATATATTTTCTAAGAACTGAAACATGAAATACATCATGAATGCAAGATAGGTTAGGTGACAAAGCTAAATGGTAAGCAACAAGACCAATCCTCTCAAGGATGTGTGAGGCCTACTTTTATCTCACCTTCTATTTTCGCTTATGATACTTATCGTATGGAATTTATGATGAACATGTGGACATTTGGGGACTATTGATCCCGTTATCTAGACTTCCATTACTATATCGTATGCCTTGATTAGTTAGACGGATTATGATACGTTGATGTTATAACTTTGCATGTTAGATTACATTTGATTCTATGATGTTTAGTGCTTTATTGAATTGGATGTAATTGAAATGTTTAGTGATGATTGAATTGATGAAATCTTATGTAGTGTGTGATCCTGATTGTATTTTATGAAATGCGAATGATTTGAGAATCATGTAAATGTTAGCATGTGTTATAATTGAGAATATATGTGTTTATGCAACCTTCTACGTGTGTGTAATTAATTTCACATTGGCTATATATATCTTGTGCTATTGACGTGTTTGTGTAAGTGTGCAGGTATTTTCCATCGCCCATGGAAAATCAGAGATCAAACAAATAACCCTAAGTTTTAAGCCATGTAAAACTAACCTAGTCCCTAAGGTGGACTAAGGTCATTTGTGATTGAGTATGATGTAATGTATTTCTTTTTAATTGATGGTATTTTTTGTAAGGTCTCACCTTTTTATTTGATCTCCTTGAAGTCTTGTAATATTGTATGGTTTTGGTTTGCACAATTTTGGTGCTAAATATTTTTGAGTCCTTTTTATGTGGATTTATGAGCCCCCTTGTGTTAATAATGGTTAATTAATGACCCTAGGTCATACCCCTAGGGTCTAGGGTCAATTTTAGCATGTTAACACTTGGTGTAACCCTTGTTTGGTCACCTTAACTTGGCCCTTGAGTAAAGTGACGAATTTGCGAGATGGGAAAGGTGGATGACAAGTCATCATTCCACCTTGACTAACTCCACTTCCCTAGGGTAAGACTACCCTTATATTTGAATTCTTTGGAAGCTTCCAAAGCCTTCACATGTGTGAGACCTCTCCCCTATGCTCTCACACATGTGTGAGAGCATTTGTGGGAGAGTGTGTGGCATAGTTGAAGGAGAAGGTGACAAGTGTCACCTCCTCATTGTTGTGAGGTCTCACTTGTAGGATCCCCTCTCCCAATACTCTCACACATGTGAGAGCATTTGTGGGAGAGTGTTGAGCATGTTGAATGAGAAGGTGACAAGTGTCACCTCCTCATTCTTTAGGGGATTGTGAGAGGGTTGTGTGGATGAAGGAGAAGGTGAAAGTGTCACCTTCTCATTCATCAAGGCTTGTGAGATAAACCTATTTATCTCCCTTTTTGTGAGAAGGGAAGGGTTCTTCTTTTTTGGTTCTTTTCTTTTTGAATTTGATTATTAATTTTGGAGAAGGAGAGATAGACTTGGAGAAGTGGAAACTCTTGGAAGGATTTTGGTCCAGTAAGCTCTTAGAGCTCTTCATCAACACCTTCCATTGTTTGAAACTTAAGAGGTAAGCTCTCATGGAAATCAAGCCTTTGTTACTCTTGTTTTTCTTATTATATGCATGTGAAAATACATGTTTATGTTTTTGAGTTTTTCTTTGGTGTTGTATGGGTTTTAGGGTTGTTTTGGTGAGCTCTCCGTATGAGAGAGCTCACCTTGTAAAGTATGGGAGAGGTGTGAACCTCCTCGGGGATAACCTTCATCTTGTTGAGGTTATTTGGTGGCCATGGGCCTTATTGACAAGTTTATATGATATGTTTATGGCAAGAGTGCCTTTGAAATATTTTGGGTGTAATGAGTTCATAAGGGCAAGAGGCCTTGAGATTTGAGTATGTTTTGGTTGACTTATTTGTGGTTTCCCCTTGAGTAGAGAGTTGTCCACTCTCCCACCCACTACTAAATCCATACTTGATGGATTTGTTTTGTCTTTATCCATGGGAGGGAGTTATTGTGCTTTATGTGAGTGTTTTTGTGTGTTTGGAAATCCTTGTGTTTTGCATGAAACTGGTTATTTGGATGGCCTCCGAGTTTGGGGGTGGCTTTCTTGCAAGCCTGGGGCTGGAGGCGAGCTCTCCATGGGCTTGGAGAACTTTCTTATGTTTTTTATAGGTTTTGGTGGCTCTTAGAGGAGTATTGAGGTTTTGGAACTTTGAAGAAAATGTGGTTTTTGTGTATATTGTTAAAAAAAATAATTCATTATGGTTGCCTTGGCCTATTTGGACTTTGTAAAAGTTTGTTGTTGTCTTGAGAGTTAAACTCTCTTTTATGAGTCTCCTTGTAAAAATGTATTTATTCATTTCAATAAAAGTTTGGTTGAACTTCTATATACTTTTGCTCTTGGAAGAATATTTATAGTATGGACAAAAGAAATCTCTCTTTCTCTTTCCCTATGCTCACAATTTATATGTATGTTTTCTTATTAAGGAAGGAAACAAACCAAAAATGTCTCCCTTGCTTCAATGTTGAATGAGTAAGAAAAAGAGTTTATGGGCTTATTGTTGTGCAAACCAAAAATATATATTTACTTAGTTTAAAGAAAAAAATATTGTGCCTATGTTAGTTTTATTATTATAAGAAGAAGGAATTTATTTATCTATTGCCTCTTATAATAGTATAGTTGTGAAAATTAAATATATAGTTGTGCAAATGTTTTATCGTTTTAAACTAGTTGTTATATTCATTTAAGCTCACTATTTTTTTACCTCTGTTAAAAAAAATATATAGAGATAGGTTTCTGCAGATATATATATATATATATATATATATATATATATATATTCTAATAGTTATATATTACATTGGTTTATTATTACATAGAGAAAGGCATATAAAAAAAAGAAGGGAATAAATGTTTAGCACTTAGGGTTTTTTGTAAAGTTGGAAAGTTTTTGTGAATCGGTAGGGTGCCGACTGACTTCATCCTGCGCATGGTATCTACCCTGTGCAGGGCTGAAGTTCGGCCTTGGGCAGGCGGGGACTGTGGGTGGGGTGGGAGCCCCGCCCCCCAACCTGGGCCCTGCACTACTATGGCTGGCACCGCCATTCTTTGGGCACTCCTTGCATTATTCAACACCTATGTAACTTTTAAAATGGCTCTACCTTTACTCAAGATCACCCCCGTATAATCTCTTTCGTCCCTACTTCGACCTATGCTATTAATTATATAGTTTTTTATCTATTTTTGCCTAGGATTGTATATATATAGTCATATGTAAATACATAGTTTTATTTACTTTTACCTCTACGTAAAACCTTTTTCTCTAGTTTTTTATTAAAAAAAAATAATAGAGAACATTTGTATGTTAAACTTTTGAAAAACAATAGAAATTGAGAATAGAGAATATTGAGAAGATTTTAGAAACCCATTCAAAGAAAGGAAACCATGGTTAGAAGATAAAATAAATGGTTAGAAAAAAAGTTAAACCTGTAGCAAACAAGTATGTAGTGAGAAATTATAACATGTTAGATAAAAGGAAAATATAGTCTATAGAAAACACAAAAGAAAACATTAAAAAGAATATTAGGAAACTTCATTGGGAAAATGCCTTCCCTTTTGGGAAAAGGGGTTTTCCCTCTTTCCCTTGCTTTTGAATCCTACACCCAAATAAACAAATACTTTGTGAACAAATTAGGTTGTTGAGTTGCTTTTATAAACTTTGATTAGGTTTTTGTGTGGCCCTAAAAGGGATTAGTGGATTAATTTAACCCTAAGCTTAGTTTTATTTAATTAAATCCATTTAGTGAGTGGGATGGGTTTTGGACTTTAGTGTGGGTGTGTTTTAATGCTTTTTATTTAATCTTATCATTTGATTCTTATGGAGGAAGAGTATTTAAAATTTTATGATTTAATTTATTTAATGCATGGTATTTATCTTTTTAATCCTTTCAAACTCTTTTATCAAAGTGGTTGAATTAAATGCTTAGATTTGATTTAATTAAACCCTTTAGTTAATATATTTAATTTTGATTTAACTTTTGAACAGTACTTGGTGAATATTAATTTAATTCGTTGTAATTTTTGAAAAGGTATTTTGTGGATTATGTTATTTCAATTTATTTCCAATTTTTCCATAATTGATCAGATGGTGTTACACTGTCGAAATGTCTAGAGAATTATTTCCTTTTCACCCATTATGTTGTCAAATTTTTTCTAGATTAAAGATGGGGACTTTATTTAATTTAATTTGAATACTTACTTTTACGTCTTAATTATTTGTTTAAATGTTTAGGTTTAAAAATCATGCTAGTTGAATTAATTTAATGTTAGATTAAGTTAGTAGTTCACTTCTAGGGTCAGTTTCGATTCATATCAAAATCGTACCACCTCACGTAGTTAACCCTAGGGTTGGATTCCAAACAGGAAATCAACCCTCTTAGCATCACTCCTTGTGACACACACACCCTTAGTGGCTATCGTCTCGTAGGGATTGCGAAAGGAGTTTCGCATTATCATGTTTGTGATTGACTTCCCTGCCTTTGGGTGACGTGCCTAACATTAGTTGTAAATGCAACTATGTTACATGCGTGTGTCACCGAGCACGCATGTTGCGTGCGAGGGGGTTTAGAGCCAGGTGGGAAAAAATTTTGATAATTCATGTCATGACCACATGACAAATGTGGACATGACATGTGGTTATCAAGTCATAACCACATACTGAATGTAGGCATGACATTTGGTATTAGAGTCCAAGTTTAAACACTGGGCATTGAGGGCACATTATTTATTCTGCAATTTTGTTTTAATTTTAGGCACCTTGTTCATGTAGGATGCTACCTAGACCCAAGAGAGGATGCTCATGTACCAATGAGTCTGGAGGAGTCATTTTATGAGCTGCTTCACCATCTAAGGTATGAATTCTGAAGGCACATCCTGACATTGGGCCCTAGATACTTCAGGCGCTACAGGAAATTTTGGTGAGGTTACCACTAGTCATGAAGGGACCACGTGTAGAGACTCCAGTGACATCTACGGGTCATGCATCAGCCCATAGAGAGCGCAGCAGGAGTCCCACACCACACTGTGAGGATCACAAGGAGGAGGTTGTAGTGGAGTTAGTTCATTATGATCCCTTTGGATATGGACAGCGGGATGAAGCAGAGATTCTGGTTCGAGGACACCGCAACCATGGAGACCCTATTAGGGATTTGCTTCAACTAAATCCACCTATATTTGTGGGGACTAAGAGGGAGCTGAGGCTGAGGCTTAGCTCATCAACTTAGATCAGTGCTTTACATTACATCCCTATGGGAGCAACACAAAGGCACGAGTCACAGTCCATTTGCTACGTGACACTGCAGCGACATGGTGGTGCACTAAGGAGTGCAAGCATCGTCTCTCCTTAGACACTCTTACTTGGAACACATTTCTTGAGTGCTATAAGACATGATACTTTTCAAAGCACTATAGGCAGCACCACATAGATGAGTTTCATGACTTGCAGTAGTGGAGGTCCACAGTGGCATAGTATGAGAGCCAGTTTGTAGTGTTGTCATGTTACGCTAAGTATCTTCATGATGAAAAGCTTCTTATTAGTAGGTTTATCAGTGGCTTAAACCCTGAGATATCAGGACCAATACACATGGCAGATCCCCAGACTATGAGTGATGCTACCGAGAAGGCATATATTGTTGAGGAGATCCATGGGCAGAGCCAAGGGTCACATCCATAGTTTCAGGACCATAATTAGCATCAGGACCAGAGTTTCCATAGCCCCCCACCACCTCAAAGGGGTGGGTTTAGATCTACATCCTTACCTCCTAGGCCTCCATAGCAGCAGTAACAGAGGTCTAGACCATAGCAGAGATGGCAGGGTGGCCGCAATCAAGGATGGCACTCACAGGGTCTACACAGAGACCAGTGTCAGCAGGCACCAACTGCAAGAACTGTAGAGTCACAACAATCCTTTAGAGGTTCATAGAGTAGTACAGGATGGCCTGGAGCTCAGCAGTCCAGTAGGACTCAGTCAGTGCACATAAAGACAAGAGGGCCTTGCTACGTATGTGGTGGTATAGGGCACTTGTCTAGAGAGTGTCCATAGGGTTTTACAGCAGGAGGACAGCATGCCAATGGTTCTGAGTAGACGGTTGGAGACATGGGTAGATCCCACCATGTATTTGCAACAATTGATAACTGCCAAGCTAACTTTTAGGCCTCTATCATCAAAACACCAAGTACTATTGGAGATGTTCCTATTACTATTTTGTTTGATTCTAGAGCTACCGACTCCTTTATTTCTCCATCTTTAGTGGAGCATTACAGGCTGGTGGCCTTTAGGTAGGACGTTAGGTGGGAGGTCAAGTTAGTCATAGGGACCAAGATGGCAGTTGATTCAGTGGTTCGAGATTGTGAGCTAGCACTTGGAGCCTTCACTACAATGGTAGGCGTTAGGATCATACCCTTAGGGTCTTATGGAGTGGTGTTAGGCATGGATTGGCTTGCATCTCATAGAGCCAAGCTTGATTGTCATCGGAAGGTGATAGGTTGTCTTGACGACCATGGTACAACAATAGAGATTGTGGGCATTCAAAAGACCATAGCAGTACATATGATTTCTACTAAACAACTTAAGTGTTGCGTGTGGAAGAGATGTCATATTTTTGTGATCACGGTTATGTTGATGATTGTTTTTACACATTCATAACAAAAGTTAAAATTCACAAAATGAACCTAACTGTCTTGAAAGATATGAAGAAATCAATTAAGATTACTTAATCCCAACTTTCTGTATGGTCAGGTCTTGACCTTGTGGATAATTCAGTAGGTTAATGTGAAGCTGTAATATGCAAGGGGCCTTACTTGATTTAAGGTGTTTTATGACTCACTGGACTTGAACTATGCAAAATATCACAAATATCAACATTTTCTTCATTTCTTTGCATAAATTTGTTACTGTATCACAAAGCTTTATATGATTTATATTAACACAAGCTTTTCTTTTCACATATTATGAAAATTGCCAAATATCAACTCAGTTGTTCATGTTTCCTTCAAATATCAGACAATCTCCTTTAAATCTCTGCGTTTAAGCTAAGTATTTCAAATGTTTGGGAAAAGTTAGAGAAATCTAAATTAAACTTCATTCTTCTACAGGATCTAAATGCTCTGTTATTCATGTTGTAAGCAGTACAACAAACTTGATTAAATCCATAGACTAAACCTTTAAATGTAAGCCTTGAGTATTTTCACGAACATACATTCAAGATTGCAAGGTTTTGGAGAGATAATATTTCAAATACAAACAAGAGCCAGAAAACACTCTTAAAGTAGATACAGAATTCCACAGATATTTATATTCAAAATAAATAGTCATATATGATTTACAATGTATGAATGACTCCTTGCTTCATCAATCAACTTACAAAAACCTTACAAAATGTCTTACATATACAGTAAGGAAGCTAGATGTTCCACACATTCCTTATTGCAGACACAGGTGACCTCCTTCTATTCTAAACTAAAATGTTCTTCTATTCAAAATGCTAAGACAAATTACAACTTCCAGCTCTGTTCTACAAATCCCTGTGTAAGTCATTACAAAGTAAAGGGGATCAATATATAGATTTGATTATCCCCAATACAGTTCCAAAACCCTAGTCAATCAATGGTCTATATCTCAAGTGCAACAGCAACGGTGGAAACCAAATCCTGCCAAAAATCTCTGAGAAGCATATTCCATACTAAGCATAAAGATGCCCTTTGGAAACCCTAACAGCCATCAAAATATCTTCTGTTGCTTTGCCCTTTTAATTATGCTTCTTTCCACTTATATATTTCTTCTCATTGAAATCCTTTACTCCTTTCGCTTCTTTTGTGATCCATTCCACCCTTTGTGATGTCATTGCCATTAAAGCTCCATCTTTATATCTGCATACCTACCAACAGACATAAGCTTATAAAATGGATTTTAAAATTCATGCCGCTTTTGTCAATTTATACCTCTTTTGAATGTTAGATTGGCATTAATTACAACAATTAATGCACCAAAAGTTTGGCCTTTTACTTCAGTATTTGCATTTTTAAAACTTTTTACCATTAGTTCACTTATGCATACATCTCGTTTTCCTTGTATGTTTTCTTTGTATGCTCCCTTTGTATGTTTTAACATACAAACATATATGCAAACAACCACAACTAACGTTCTTTCCCTTTTGTTCATACTTGTACCTTTCATTTTGTATATCACTCTTGTATATTTTCTTGTATGAGCGCATATACAAACAACCCTATGCAAACCTCCTTTCATTACCCTTTATCTCTTTCGATGCTTTTAATCTCTTTCTATCTCAGATTATGTATATTATAAACATACAAGCATTTAAACATTCAAAGACTTTTCAGTATTTAACTTTCTTTTCGCATCTGGTTTGTATCTCTTACTTGTATCTTTCGCTTTGCATATCGGCTTGTATATCGAAGATATACATTGTAATTATACAAACCCGACATGCAAACGATGGAGCCCACATTACTTTCCCCTTGTATCTTCGCGATACAACAATACTTGTATCAATTTTTTTAGATACAAAGCCCAATACATACAAACTCCTTTGTATGTCCTTTTGGACTTCAACTTTTATAAACCATAGTTTACTCACTTTTCGGCTCTATGACACGTATAAAGTGCCATGCATCTTCCGATATGCTTTAAGTCGTAATGCATGGCTTTAACCAAATTTTAATCTTTCTTGAGTTCTGCATTGTATGTATATCGCAATGTATAACTCGAAACATACATACAAAGAATGAAACCTACAACAATAAAACCTTATTTCATGATCCTTTTGGTTCCGCAACATGCATATAGCTTTGTATATCCACTTTGTATGTTTCCTTTTGCCAAACATACAAACTTGAAATGCAACCGCCGGACTTAACCGATTACTCATCTAAACTTTGAACTCTATCAGGCCCGACTTGTATGTAAGAATAAAATGTTATCAAAATGCATACAAGTATAAAAATTTGATAAACCCGACAACTCCCACATGTGACTCATACCATGACCCGATATACAAATGACTTTGTATACAAGCGACCTTGTATACAAACAACTTTGTATATCCAACATACAAACCCTCTTATTGTACATTTTACCAAAAACATACATATCTTGCAAAATATTGTGAATTTTAACATGGTTCAAAAAGTGACCCTCACTCATTTTTGACAAGGAATTCACCCATATTTAGCTCTGGTACTTAATGCTATTTTTTCTTTATTTTCAACAAGGTTTTTACCTTTCACTTCCTTTTCCCTTTTACCACCCAACAGACCCACACACAAAAGCAAAAGCCACAACCACGGCAGGGGTCCTCATTTTGCTAAGGAGTAAAATGGGGTGTGTTGTGAGCATCATAACAACTAGCAACCAAACAAAAAAATCAAATTAAAACCATTAAAGAAAACTAAATGAAATAAATTCATAACTTCCAACTATCTTTTCTACAAATCATTATCTAACTTGGGACCTAATGTATTCAATAAGGTGAGTGAATCTTCCTTTTAGTTTAAGTGGGTACACGTTATTAATAATCCTCATCTTGAAAATTAGTTGAACAAACCAGTGACTGATATTAGCCTACATAGTTGATGTCATTCCCTCATGGCCAACCGAATAGAGCCTTGCTGCCAGCAGGCATCCATAGCCCCGACAAGGTTATCGTTACAATTCTCCTAAGTAGAGCCCCACTGCCAGCAAGCGTCTATAGCCCCGGTAGAGTTACTTAGATGGCTTAATCTAGATTTTTGGTAAAATCCATTTTATTTATTTATTTATTTTATATTTTGTATTTGATAGAGATTTCATAAGATATTACAGTTGTAACTTCATGATGCAAGGAATGATCACTTGCTAAAATTAAGTTGAGAATTGTAATGGTAGCAAGGGTGACCTCTAATTTTTCACCTAATATCTACACTGGTAGGTTCAACAAACCCAAGGATTTTAGGTGTGTCATTGTGAGAAACTTCCCTTGAATATTCAACCCACAGTTATTGAATACAAAATTTCACAAGTCAAACAACTTTCTACATTCATGATAGTCACAACAATTTATGCATAAATTTCAAATAATTAACCTGAATGTTTTGAATTTTCTATTGTTTTTAGTGGTTGTCAGTCTGCTCCTACATACTTCAAAACAAAACAAACGTCCATGCTACGGAAACACAACACACAAACCAACAAACACAACAAAATAAAAACAAAAAAACAAAACAAACAACAAAACAACAAAAAAAAAAACCCAAAACTGTACATTATTTACATTATGATACACAGTAACTAACTGCCCTCACCTTAAGCCTAAAAGTAATGTTTCAAGTGTTGGCCATTAACTGGTAATGGCACATCTTCCCCAGTCAAGGTCTTGAGCCTGAAAGTATTGTCTCCTATTATTTATGTGACCTGTAATGGACCTAACCATAATTTGTCAAATTTTCCATGATTTCCTTTCTTTTCATGTGCTTTATGCCAGCACAGCACTAAGTCTGATATTCTAAATATTTTGACTCTTGATCTTTTATCAAACCATCTTTTGACTACTGCTTGATGTTTGGCAAATTTCTCAATGTCTTGACCTCTTTTCTCGTCCAGTTGCAACATTTGTATTACCTTGGCTTCTCTGTGATCATTAAAGCCTAAATATTCATTAGCAAACTTCCAGACTGGTACTCTTAAATTCACTGGAAGTATGAGATCAGTCCCATAAACTAGGTGATAAGGTGCATTGCCTAAGGCTGACTTAACCTTAGTCCTATCTACCCACAGCGCATACTACAACAATGTATTCCATTCTCTAGGATTCTTTTCTATTAGCTTCTTGATTATATCCAATAAAATCTTATTTGTAGACTCTGCTAACCCATTCCCCTGAGGATAATAGTTTAAAGAAAATTTCAAAACTATCCCATATTCAAATGCCCATTTAGAAAATTTTAGAGAAGAAAATGTAGGGCCATTATCACATACCAGCGAATATGGAGCTCCAAACCTTGTTCTGACATTTTCTTCAAGGAATTTGATAACTACCTCAGTAGTAGAGAACTTGCAACATGTGGCTTCATTCCACCTTGTACAGTAGTCAGTTACTGTCAATATAAACTTATGTCCTACAGATGATGGAGGATTTATGACCCCAATGAAACCTAAGCCCCATTGTGTGAATGGCCTAGACTCAATCACTGGCTGTAATGGATGAGCCTGATTCCTTCCTTTATCTGTTGTAGTTTTACAGGTGTGAAAAATTTGAATATGACTTTGTATCTTTAAACATTGTAGGCCAATAGTATCCTACTCTCAATATCTTATGCGTAGTAGCTAAATGGGAACCATGAGTAGTTCCATAATTATCATGTAACTCTAACAATACCTTATCTGCTTTAGCTCTGTTTAAACATCTTAAATAAATTCCTTCATGGTTCTTCTTGAATAGAAGACCTCCTGGTACCATGTACTTCTATGCTTTAATCTTTAAAGCTCTCCTCTGAGAAGATTTCATCTTACTTGGGTATTTTCCTGATATTAGAAAAGTGTTCAAATCATCATACCACCCTGATGCATCACTAGAATTCAACACATACTGTTGTTTCACCAAATTTGGATCTATGTTTGCTATGGTTTGTACTAATGCTTGTCCTCTGACCAACTTCATTGGAGTAATTTCCATATCAAAATCTTGCAATGTTGTAATCCATTTGGTTCTTTTCTCTCCAGGCTCATTCTGCATTAGCAACATCTTCATGGTTGCATCTGGTACTATGGCTTTAACTTGACTTCGTAAGATGTAATGTCTAAACTTCTTAACTACTGTTACTAATGTGAATGCCTATCTTTCTGTATCAAGATATTTTAGCTATGCATCCTTCAGAGGTGCACTCATGAAGGCTATGGGTTTTTCTTCATTGTCTTCTCCCTTTTGTGTCAAAGCAGCTGCAACTGAATGTGAAGATGCAAAAGAATAAATGTAAAATGGCTTTGTATAATCTGGACTTGTCAACATAGGAGCATCAAAAATGGCTTCCTTAATATCTTCAAATCCATCTTTAGCTACTAGTGTCCATTCTATCTTTACATCCTTCTTCAGCATGGCATTCAATGGTTGCACAATTTCTGCAAACCCTATAACAAACTTCTTGACAAAATTAATCTTACCAAAAAATGACTTTAGTTCTTTCTTACTATTTGGTAATTGTAATTTCTTTATTCCTTCTATTCTATCAGGATCAATAGATATCCCATTTTCAGAAATGACATGTCTTAATAATTTTCCTTCAGTTACGCCAAATGAACATTGTTAGATTTAGGGCATACAACTGAGAGGGGGGGTGAATCAGTTGTCCAAAACTTTCTCCAATTTCACACTTAAATCTTCTTAGTGATTAGCAGTATATCAATCATAAAACATAATGCAATTAAACAGCAAGTAGAAACTCATCAACACATAAGATGCCAAGATTTTGACGTGGAAAACTCGGTTAAGGGAAAAACCATGGGGTGATTAACCCAAGATTGTATTCTCTGTTAGAAGAATAGAGATAACAAAATGGCACATGCCAATTAGGGCTCACTGCCTGAGCACACTGCTCACAAGAGGCTCACTACCTATAAGAGACACACTGCCTACAAGAGACACACTGTCTACAAAGTAACAAGTATTACAGACTTGAACTGGAGAATAACATCTTTACCATGCTTGGATCAGTTTCATTTAGGCCCAAAAACTTCTACTCTACCTTTCACTCTTTTCTTCACTACCACCCTCTCATCTCCACAAGACACACTTTGGAATGACTTCACAATCCCTTATTTATACAAGACATCAGCTTAGGAACAATCATCTAAGTCAGCAAACACCTACAAGAACATCCACAAGACGTGTAATACATCTGGTCGGCCAATCTCAGGAAGAACACCAACATCCGGTGGTTATTCTTCAAATACGAACTTTAACTTCAATGCAGACCACCAACATGAACTGGAAACGATCCACAGATCACCACAAGCTTTCCTGAATCACCAAGAACATCCGCACTTCATCTGCTTACTGGAATCCTTCTCTCCTTCATCTGGAACCTCAAGAACACAGTCTGTCATCACTATCACAAAGGAATAGGTTCTTCCGGACCTTCAAACCATGAACCAATCTACTTGACACTTCACAAGGACGTCCTCAACACTTCCTCAAATCTGCAGAATGGGATAATGCATTTCTTGATCTCACCGGACCTATCTGTGTCACTCTGTCACCTCTGGACACCTGCCAGAGCTGGTTCTACTTGAGCGGCCATAACTTCTTCAGATCTTCATGCGGACCTCTAAAAACTTGACTGGATCATCTCAAGACTCATATCTACAAACCCTTTGAACCGCAACCTATGATCTGCATCTTAGCTGGGATCTCCACTTCACTGTCTCCATTGCTCCTCTCTGCTCATCCAATCCTTCTCATCAATGCAACATGAGTATGTTGACATCAATGAAAACGACAATTAGGCCCATACTTGCAACAATCTCCCCCTTTGTCATTGATGGCAACATATGATGTGAAAAACCATCAAGACAAGAACTTCTCCTTACTGTCACAACTCCCCCTATCAGCAACAACTATTCACATGTCTTCTCTTCCTTTATTGCTCCCCCTTTGATCATCAACCACTTGTTTTTCACGTCTTCTCTCCCCCTTTGACATCAATGGAAAAGGGCTCATACTTGTAACTCCAATACTTCAGAATCATACTTGCTGCTCCCCATCATCAATCTGGATCACAAGATATGACTGTGATATCCACCGGACTGATGCACATCAGTGTATCCTAGTTCATCACTGGAGGGGCAATAACCCCTAACTTCTCCTTGAGATACTCAAAAGAGTCCTTGGGAAGAGGTTTAGTAAAGATATCTGCAATCTGATCCTTGGAGGGCACAAAATCTAGTTTGACTTCATCCTTGTTCACTTGCTTTCTCAAAAAGTGAAACTTGATAGATATATGCTTAGTCTTAGAATGCAACACCGGATTCTTAGAAATATTTATTGCACTTGAATTATCACAGAAGATTGTGATAGGCTCCTCATACTCTACTTTAATATCTCTTGGCATCTGCTTCATCCACAAAACTTGAGTGCAACTACCTGCTGCTGCAATGTATTATGCTTCAGTTTTAGATAGAGATATTGCCTCTTGTTTCTTGCTTAGCCAAGAAACCAATCTCTTTCCCAAAAAGAATGCTCCACCACTGGTACTCTTCCGGGCATCCACATCTCCTGCCCAATCTGTGTCTGTATATGCATGAAAAGAGAAATCATGATCTCTAGGATACCACAACCCATACTCAACCGTCCCTTTTAGATATCTAAAAATCCTCTTGATTGCCATGACATGGGATTCTCTAGGATCAGCCTGGAATCTAGCAACAAGACCAATAACTTGCATAATATCTGGTCTAGTTTGAGTGAGATACAACAATCCTCTAATCATTGATCTATACATTGTCTGGTCTACCTTAGGAGAGTCATCATCTTTGCTCAACTTACATCCAGTTGCCATGGGAGTATTCATTGGCTTTGAATCTTCCATCCCAAATTTCCTCAACAATTCTTTCACATACTTGGTCTGAGAAATGAAGATTCCTTTCTTTGTTTGAGTAATTTGCAGACCCAAGAAGAAATTCATTTCACCAAGCATAGACATCTCAAACTCACTTTTCATTTGATTTGCAAAAGTTTTACACATACTATCTCTTCCTCCAAAGATGATATCATCAACAAATACTTCAACAATCAAGATGTTTTCATGATCAATTTTGAAATATAAGTTACTGTCAGCAGTACCTTTGTTGAAACCAATCTTCAAAAGATGCTTATCCAATCTTTCATACCAAGCTCTTGGGGCTTGCTTCAATCCATACAGTGCCTTCTTCAACTTGTAGACCATATCACCATGATCAGATAATTGAAATCCATCCAGTTGCTCTATATACACTTCTTCCAAGTCACCGTTTAGAAAGGAAGACTTGACATCCATATGATATACCTTGAAATCCTTAAAAGTAGCAAAGGCAAGAAATAATTTGACTGCTTCAATTCTTGCCACCGGAGAAAAAGTTTCTTCAAAATCAATTCCTTCTATTTGAGAGTAACCTTTGTAGACCAATCTGGCTTTATTTTTAATTACTTCATAAACTTCATTTAGTTTGTTATGGAAGACCCATTTGGTTCCAATCACATTCTTGTTTCTAGGTCTAGGAACAAGATCCCAAGTGTGATTTTTCTCTATTTGCATCAGCTCTTCCTCCATTGCTTTAGTCCAGTTTTCATCATTGCAAGATTCATTCACTGTCTTAGGTTCAATCTTTGAAATCAGACAATACTTTTTTGAATCTTGAGCAATTCTCCTTCTTGTTAGAACTCCTTTGCTTTTATCACCTATGATATGATCTTCAGAGTGGTTCAGTCTTACATACCTGGGAACTTTAGGAATTTCTTGCACTTCTGATTCTTGATCAGGCTCATTGAGACTCATTTCTTCTTCCTGGTTTACCGATTAGCTTGAATCTCACTGACAGATGAGGCTTGGGCTCCTTGAGTCAGAACATCACTCTGATCATCTTCATCATATTCATAAAACCTTGAGGGTTTCTCAATTCCCTCATCAACCTTCACATTAGTACTTTCTATCATCTTTCTCAGTCTTTTGTTATAACACCGGTATGCTTTGCTTTGAGTAGAGTAACCCAAGAATATTCCTTCATCACTTCTAGCATCAAACTTTCCTAGATCTTCATCTCTTTTAATGTAACATTTGCTACCAAAAACTTTGAAATTCCTTACAGTAGGAGTGATGCCAAACCAAAGTTCATAAGGAGTCTTACCAGTATTGCTTCTGATTTGAACTCGATTGAGAGTATAGACTGCAGTGCTGACAGCTTCTCTCCAATAGATATGAGGAACATTAGCTTCCATCATCATGGTCCTAGAAGCTTCCTGTATGGTCCGGTTCTTTCTTTCCACTACTCCATTCTGCTGTGGAGTCCTAGGAGCAAACAATTGTCTCTTTATTCCATGTTTCTCATAGAACTCTATGAACTCACTAGATGTGAATTCTCCACCTCTATCAGACCTCAAACATTTCAACTTCAATCCGGTTTCATTCTCTACCATAGCCTTGAATATTTTGAATTTCTCAAAAGCTTCTGATTTCTCTTTCAAAAAAGTTACCCACATCATCTAGGAATAGTCATCAATTAGCAACATGAAGTATCTATCACCTTGAATACTCCTGGTTCTTGCCGGACCACAAAGATCAGTGTGAACTAAGTCCAATAATCTGGTAGAAGATAGTTCCTTGCTTTTGAATGTGACTCTGCTTAGCTTACCCAACTGACATTCCTTGCACAAGCTGTTAGTAGGTTTCACCAATTTTAGAAGATCTCTTACAGCCTGAGTATTGCTTATCTTGATGATATTATCAAAATTCACATGACACATCCTTCTATGCCATAACCAACTCTGATCAATTTGAACAAATAAGCAGCTTTTACCAGTACCAACCAAGTGGAAGATATTACCTTTATTTTGAGCATCGGATGCAATCTCAGTTCTGGAACTTTCAAAGATTTTGCATTTTCCATCCTTGAATCGGAGATCATAGCCTTTGTCCACCAACTGTCCAACACTGAGAAGATTGTGCTTCAAACCTTCAACATACAGTACATTACCAGTTTTGTTTCTTCCATCAAAAGAAATAGTTCCTCTTCCTCTGATTCTACCAGTAGAATTATCACCAAACTTCACTACTCCTCCTTCATACCTTTGCAAGTCTATGAACTTATTTTTATCACCTATCATATGGTGAGAGCAACCACTATCAATGACCCAATCATGCTTTTCTTCAACTTGGGCAGCCAAGGCTCTTTCTACAACTTTATGATTGATAGATATAGAGGATATTGGTTCTTCTTCCTTGATGGCAATAAACACCCATTCATTTCCTGATTTGTTTCTAGTCTCTGATTCATCATCTATTACTCCTTCATTATCATCTTCTTCATGAACATAGTAACAATTCTTTTGGAACCTTGATCTGTTAGGATTTTGCCTTGAAAATCTTTCTGGACATTTTGAGGCAAAATGACCAATCTTATTGCAGTTAAAACACTTGAAAGGCAATTTTCCTTCATACTTACCTCCTCAAAGCAAGCCTTTCCAATCAGTACATTCTGTGGACTCTGCTCTATTCCAAGGTTATATGGATCACACTTACCTCCCTCAGTATTGGGCAAATCCTTCTATTTTACTACCCCATCAAAATAAAAAATATGTTCTAACTCGATCACTCCCTTAGGTAAGAAATTGCTTTTCAGGTTGATTATGTCTTCTTCATCCCAAGACACATCAGGCCTTTCCTGTTCATCAATAATTTGAGCTTCAAAGACCTCATTACAATTTAGAAAATCCACAATTTATTGATCCCCTTCAAATACTTGGAAATGAGTAACATTATCTGGTATACTAGGAACATTTACTAATTCAACAACAAATCATTTTAAACCTGGCAATGTTAAGGGTTCCAAAGTGCTAGCAGCAACTACTAATGCATCTGGTCTATGGTTCAATTCTCTAGGGATATGTTCTATGTTGAAAGCATCAAATGAATCTATCAAATACCACACCCTATGCCTGTAACAAACCATCTTTTTGTAGTTACATGCATACAATTTCCTTACTTACCTGACCACTAACTCCAAATCTGAAAATACCCTGACCATTTTTACCTTTTTCTTGATAGCCATAACAAGTCCGTAAATCAAAGCTTCATATTCTGCAACATTGTTAGTACAAGAAAATTGTAACCTAGATGCTACTAAATATGACTTACCATGAGGATCTATAAGCTCCACACCTGCACCTGCACCCTGTTTAGATTTAGATCTGTCACATTTTAGTGTCCACATGCCATCTTTATTCTTTTGACCCTTTACTTTGGCATGTTTTTCTTTTTCTATCACATGTGAGGTGCTATCTTGTTCATTCATAGGCAATTCATTTTGACCTACTTGCATACTTATACTTTCAGTTTGTAAATCACAATGACAAATACTCTTGTCCTTTGTTTCTTCTTTTAAATCTGGGATCAACACATCTATGTTATTCTGAAAGTATTTCTCTAGTTGATTAGGATTGACCTTTCCTTCTTGCAGTTCTACTCCCTTTGTGCATTTTATGTATTGATATTCAATAATATCTCTACACATTCCACAATTTTTTTCAGAATGAGGTTTATCATGAACTCTACACATGTTTTTATACAATTTGCATTGAACTAGAATATTTTGTTCCATGCACTTTTCCATTTCCTGTCTAATGACTTGATCGAAACTGTTTATTGCATTTCTTTCTTCATCAGAAGAATTTCCATCAAACTCAATGAACAATACTATTTCCTTACTGACATGTTTTTCTCTAAAATTTAACATCAGGATTTCTTTAATTTGTACTCCCTTATCAGTGATTCTATAAACACCAGATTCAATAGAAGCATACAATATCTCATTAGTCCTATTGTATTATGTAATCATGTGTTTCATCCTAGGTTCAGCTTCTATCCTAATTTGATTTGGAACACCTCTCCAAGGTAACCACATATGTGAAAAATTAGTGGCCATATATCCATTCAATATTTTGGACCAGTCTATACTCAACAACATCCCATAATTCACAGGTATATCTACTATCTGAATGTCAATAAACTAACTTACCCTAGGATTTGAGGCTAATTGCATTTGAATATGCATTAGTTCTCCTATCACATTAACCTCAGTTTTATCCAATTGTGTAACAACCTTAGCAGATTTAGTAGGAGTCAGCCCTAAAGTTTTGCATATTCCTAAAGGCATTACATTAGCTGATGCACTAGAATCTACCATGCAATTATGTATGTTCTTTCCACACATCCTAATGGTTAAAAAGAAAGGAGGAGCCTCCTTCTTATCTGCATACATCACCACATTCATGTTGGAAGGTTGTTTAGTTTTCCTACTCTTTTCTTTGGGTTGCGAATCTCTATTAGGAACATTCACATCAGCAGAAACCTCACTTGTCACAGATGTATCCAAGGATTTTATGAAAGCATTTCTGACTCCTGGACTTTTCAATAATTCACATAAAGGCATACTAACCTTGATTTTCTTTATCTCTTCTAACAAGTAACTCATCAACCTCATTATTTCTATTGTCTTTGTTTTACCTGTTTGGACTTTTTGTGCTACTGTTTCATTATTTGCATGATGATTAGCCTTCAGTATAGCAGGATTATTACTAGCGTTCTGATCTGGGGGAGTATTTAAATTGTTAGGAGTGGAAGTAGTGAAAGGACCTCCTGGCCTAGTGTTATTTCTCAGATTGTAGGTGTGATTTTTGTTTGACTGCTGAAAAGCCTATACCTCTTCTGTTACATATAACACTTCATTTTCAGTTTCAAAGGGAAACTAAAATGCATTTAGTATAAAGGCTGATTTAGGATATAGGTTCTCACAAAAACAAGGTTCATCCTCTAACAATTGATCCTCCTCTTCTCCAGTTGCAAAGGTAAAAGTCTCTAAGACTAAAGTAGTCTCAAATCCTGAGGGCACTACTTCATTACCTTTGGGAATGAGAAACTCAGAAGTGGGAGCCTATACATCTACATTGAAAATACTGGCTGCTAAATGGAACTGAGGACAATCTAGTTTAGCATGGGCACTGGTATTATGAATTCTGCACCAATTCTTCAAGGCTACGTTGGCCATTTGAATTCTAGCTACTTGTTTTGTATTCTAGTTATCCAAATTCTCAAATGGAGAAGCTAGAGTGCCATTATTTGGCCTTGTGTTCCATGTCTTAGGTGGCCTTGGCTGATTTTGATTCCTATTGTTGTTACCTGTTGGTCATGATGTTAGTCACAAACAAACATAGAATAAAAGTACACATTAACCTTTATTCATCTTGAAAGATACTATGAATTCAAAGAATTCAGGATCCCAAGTCTCTGGTGATTAGGTCTTAATCATCTGAAGTCACTCAGAGGTTAATGTGAGTTGTTGTTTCCATTTTGGGGCCTTACGTGGAATTTTATCATCATCATGACGTTCCTGCAGAAATTCTTTACAGATGTGTCATATTATACAGCTATTTGATGAGAAGATGTGGAAATACCTCAATCTTTGCATGATATTTTCAATTCTACATGCTTTGTATTCAAATATGCTAAATATTTATGATTATCTACGAGATGTCCGCATATTTGTGTTATTTGCTTAAGATTATCAATTATTTGCAATTATGGAGATGAAATGCTCTGAAATTTAAAGAAAAACTAAAAGGAATACTTCAATTTAATGTTGAACCTTTAGCTAATGATCCACATACATACTTGATACTGTCATGAGGAGAAGAAATCAAACTATATGTTCACCAGGATATTCCATAGCTAGATACAGTTGATGCAAACTTCAGAGGATGAGGAATGAAAACAATACATGCAACATGATGAGCACTCCAAGGGATGCGGCAAATCAAAGCACATATCCAGAATTCAGACACAGATTACTCAAGATTTACGAAGATTTGTAATCGAAATACTCTTCTCTTTCATTAAGTATGCAAAAGACATGTACATATACAATAACTTTGAAAAAAGCCCTAAATACTTCAGCAAATAGATTTTAATTAAGTTTCGAATCCTTTCAACCAGGCACTCCACCACCTTTTATAGAATAAGGTGAGGAATCCCTTACAAAAGATCTATGATCCTAATTTATCAATACAGATCTACGGTCACGACTCATTTGACTTTGTCAAATTTTACAAAATGGCACAAGTTGCCAGCTGGCAACTATCTATATTGCTTATGCCTATATCCCCTTCATGATGTATCTTCATCATGCTCCTTAGCTGATTCATGCGGGTCATCATCATGTGCATCACTTTCTGAACTTTCACTATCCTGATGATGATGCTGCTGCATATGGGGCTGCATACTACTGTGGACCTGCTCGTATGAATGTACAACCTGATCTATTCCTCCGCCATCCTGAGTCTTTGCTTTGACAATGGCATGCTTATGTGCTTCATACTTGTCTCTAATGTTATCAAGCTTATTTTTCCTGTCCTGCAGTGTTTCATTATACTTCTCCATCTGGACCTTGATTCTCATTATTTTATCTATCAGTTCTTCTGTCAAGTGGATGGGTGGACCATTTGTCTCTAATTGGAAGTTGCAGTGTACAGCTTTGATGGCAGACTCTTCATCTTGATTTTCTATTTTACCTTCCACCTTACCTTCCAATGCTTCCAATATCACCGCCTCTTCAGACATCAAATCCCGTAGCCTCATGCTGATATCCCTCAGCTTATTATTACATCTTTTGAGGACTCCACACTCAAACTGAGTGTCTTTATACCAGATATCTATTAATAATACAGTATTACTATTTAGCACCTGCTTACTAATAAGCAGTTAAGGATTTATCCCCTTTATTTCTCCTAATAGGCTCAGGACTCTCTCCAGCTTGTAAGACCTCTTCCCGGTCTGCATCTGCAATTTATCCACTTTGGTCTTGGAGTCACTCAAAATGCTCCACCTCTTTAGAGAGGCTTTCATTATTTATACAGCATCATCCAATGTGGATGACATCCATTTCCTTATTATGGACGCCTCATGCTTCATGAGGTCCAATTTATTTACCTCCTCCTGAGAAATGGCAGTCAATGGGACTGCACGTTCAGTTGTAGTATCATCAGGATCGATCAGCCCTTTGATATAGGCATGCAACTGAGCAATGTGCTCTTTATGTCATTTATTCTTCTCCTTCTCTCTTTTCACCTTTTGAATTAGAGAGTCAATGATGTCCTTACCCTCCTGACCTTCTTGGTCTTCATTAGCAAAGCCTAAATCCATTGTGCTAATTTGAAATTCATCCACGGTGATTTTACCTTTTTCTTTCTCCACCACAGGTATGGCAATTTGTGCGGTCCTTCTCCCTATTGCCAGATCTCTTTTGATGGCTGAAGTCATTCTGGCCTTCCTCCTGGGTTTCATTAGATCGGCGGAGAACATGGTGGAGACGTTGAACTCTTGAATTTCAAGCTCCTCTTCAACATTTACTTCTTTTGCTAACCACGGAGGTACCTAATCATGTCTTTCAGCATCATGATCATGTTCACCCATATCTCCCATTTCTATCAATAGATGTTGTGGAGATGGTGACTTTTCCTTTTCTTCTTCTTGATGCTCGCTTTGTTGTTGATCTTGCGGCACCTCCTCCTGTTGAGGAATTTCCTTCTCTGGGGAAGCATCTTCTTGGTGCGGGGAACCCTGTGGCGCATCTATTTGCTGATCATGATGATCATGACCTTCTTCTGTCATTACTTCATCTGTTCCCAATTCTTCCCCTTGCTGCTTATCCACTTCACCAGATACTGGAGATCCTGCCTGAGGTGCTAGTGGTTGTTCTGCAGCTATTATTTCTTCCGAGCCTGCACTATCAACTTCTTGTATTTTGGCAGCTGGATCCTCTAGTGCTTCTTTCTCTTCATCAGCTCTTGCTTCCTGAACCTCTACTATAGCAGGTTCCTCTGATGTATCAGGTGGACTTTGTTGGCTGGTTTCACGAGCATGGCCTTCTGACTCTGCCATCTCTATCTCTTTTGTTGGGTGGCCTGTATTAGGTGATCCTGCTGGCTGTTCAGGACTTGCATCCTGTTTCTCTATCAGATCCACCACTACAGGACTGGTCACCTCTGTGATCAATGCTTCTAGCCCTATCTCTTGAGCCACCTGCTCTGGGCTCTTTTCTTGCTCTTCTTCTGCTTGTTTCATCTCCTCAAGCACAGCTTGAACTGGTGGAGGCTTGTGAGGAGTCATAGTTATATCAGCAGCAAGTGTTTCCATCTTCTGTGTAGCCACATCCTGCACTACCTCATCATCAGACAAATTTATTGTCTCATCAAGCGAGACATGTCCTTCTGCTTGTGTCTGGGAGGCTTCTTTCGTTTCTTCTTCCGCAAGTTCAGTTTTAAACTTGACTATGGTAGGAAGTGGAACATTATGTTGAAGTTCCTTCGGCACTTCACTACCTACCCCTTGTAATAGTGTAGGGGGTTCACTTATTCCACCTCTCACGGAGGTTCTTTGTTTCTTAGGTGTGGTAGAAACCAGCACCTATGGAGCTCTCCTCTTCCTTTTTATTACTAACGGAGCCTCTTCTTCAGGCTCCTCCTCCATGAGGATATCCTCTATATTACGTTTTCCCAAGGATTGACCCACTTCTAGGGTCTTAGTGATTCCAGCCTGTGCTGTCTTACTCTTCTTGGGCTTTTCTTTCTTTGGAGGGGATTCTGACTCTGATCCTGATCCTGATCCTGATCCTGCCGCCTCCTCAGCTATAAACACTGCCTTGTCAATTATAACCCCTTTGGGTTGTTTATCCACTTTCTTGCCCCTTGGGGGTCTTTTGCTCTATTGTTGTGGTGGAGGTAACTTGTCTCCCTTAGTCTTCCTCTTCTCAAGAAGGAAGTCATCATATACCTCACCAGGAATATCCTGTCCCTTCTTTTTGTTGTCCACCGTAATGGCAACACCTTTCTTTTTCAATGCCTCTACCTGATCATCGACCCAAGCTTGAGTTAGTTGTATGGTCCTGGCAATGAATGGGTCCAAAGATATATCTTCCTGCATGGTGAGGTCAGGTGCAGAGATAGTGTCATTGTATATCTTTTTCTGTTCATATTCATCTGCCATTATCCTGCCATCATCCTTCTTCAATTGCTGGGGAAGGGAGATACAATCAAAAGTCCTAATTTGGTTCAGAGTCAACCTCTGATACCTTCTTCTCCTAGCTTCTGCCTCATCTTCGCAGTCAGCCCAAAAATCTTCTAGGTGTCTCTGATGAACAGGCTTTCCTAGTATCTTCTGTATCCTGCCGTAAGGATCATATGGTCTTGTTATTGGGAAAGGCTACAGATTCATTTTATTCAGGGTGACCATCACCTTCTTTATATTGTTAGAATCTGGGCACATATAGTTGCCAATGCTGACTGGGAACAAAATTGGTGGCAGCTTCTTGGCATCCTTGTACATCTTTATCATCACGGAGCCCTGCTTGATAAATTCCATTAATATCACTGCATCGGTAGGATACCTCGGCAGCATGAGGGGATGTTCCTCAAAACCTTCAACCCTTATGTAAGAGAAGCTTGCAAACTGTATATACCAGGCCCCATGCCTGTAGACTACCTCCTGGGCCTCCATGCTAAACCTTTTTGTTCTGTCTTCTTCCATGGTCCTTACCAGATGCATAGAAAATGCATCATTGACCAGTTTGTAGTCTTTGAGGTAATTGGTTCTATGTAACTGGGGATGATGATCCCAGATGTATGCAGCATTTGTGCCTGTGAGCTTTCCATCTGTAACTAAGGCATCAAAAGTGCCTCTATAAGCACAAGAATAAACAATAGAGGATGTCATGAAAAATGCACAATTTGAACCTCCCAGGTTCATCAGTTGCTCATGCAGAGCATCACTTATTACTTGGCCCCACAGTGGCTTGATATTTGAATACAAACACATCATTATAAGTCCATACATCTAATCCTTGAAACTACCAGTATCAGGTTGGCCTGTTAGTCGATTCAGGAGTGCAATCATAAACTGGTACTCCTCACTGAAATCATACTTAAACATGTGCACCGGGAGTTTGGCCGTTGCAAGATATGTGCTGTTCTCTACTCGCCATTGATACATGTTCTTTCTGGCCAATTTCTTGTTGGCCTCATACTCCTTTTCTGCCTTCCTCAGGTCCACACTCTTTACTTTATTGCCCAATGGTAGTCCAAATGTCTGGGAGAGACCCTTGATGGAGAGGTCTGCATATATCCTCCCATGTTTTACCACCTGCCTCGTCTGAGGATTAGAATTTTGGGCACATTCTATAACTAGCTCCAGAGATTCCATGGAATACGGGAAACTAGCAGCGTTCCACATTCCTGACACAAATACCACGTCCAGTACAGGACTCTTGTCCTGCCCATCATTTAGTTTGGTTGACCAGGCTTCTAGATTGGTGCTCTCCTGATGGGTATCTGTGAGGCTCCATACTTGAACAGGACTCCCCTCTGAGAAGAGAACATAGGCCTACTGAATTCCTCTTGACACTTAACATATTGTTTGTCAGCCATGAGTACTTGCAATTAACAACAATCCTAACTCACAACAGGTATATACATGCATACATATTGCAATTAAAATTACTATGCCTACTATATTTCTTCACCATTACATGCATAAACCAAAACTTCTATCATCATACCTGAACAATAATGACATGATGAGGGTTTCATTTACTTACCTGGTTATGCAGATTTCTCTTTTATACCAGTGGATTGCCAACAACGCTCCTAATTCAGCTGATGATCACCTCTTTCCTTCTGTCTGTGAACTCAAATCGCGCAACAGTAGCTAATATGCGGATATGGAAGCTGGTGCTTTGTATTCCAATTCCATCGCAAGGTAAATGTGAAAAATGGCGGTTGAATTACTTTTAACCTCGCAGTTAGGGTACACTTAGGGCAACTCTGACAAGTTAAATTACATTCCTTGATTATTCGTGTGAAAACGCAGGATCTTGCCAGGTGTTTCATTGGGTTCCGAGGTCAGCGGGAACTACCTACCATGTCTGCGCGCATTAAATGATAATGGCGGCAACGGGAGCGAGGGGATATCCATATGACAGGATATCATGAGGGCAGGATGATATTCACAAATATCAGGTTGAGTTTCAATATCATCCTCCTCCCTCATATTAAAATTGTTATCGTGACAAGATTCGGGTGACAAAAGCACCTTTGGTTGTGTTTAGTACATCAGGAGGATATTTTGGTATATCAGGTGATGTTTCAAAAATATGATGATGACGAGACAAACTTACATGTCTCTCTTTTTGGAATATCAGGATGATTTCATCATGATATTCATTCTCTGTATCGGAAAGGCATCATGACGTCATCGTCATGTTAGGCGAACATGATCATGTTTGGAAAATATCCTGTCGAAATGTGAATGTGATGATGATGTCATCAGGATGTTCACTTCTTTGTTTATCTAGTTTGGATGATGTCACCAGGATATTTGCTAAGGGTGACATTTTGCGTCAGGAGGATATTAAGAAATATCAGGTTACATTTGAAAACATGACGCTCGCGATACAAAAGACCACTCGATGGGGAAGACTTACTACTTAAAGTTGATGTCCGGATATTTGAGCCGCAGGATATTGTTGGGGGATGTTTCAAATATGATGATGATCTTCAAAAAGATGACAAGCCATAAAAAAAAATGATCTTCCTCTCCTTACGATAATCAGGTTTGACCGAAACTTTGACCGTTCATAACTCTCACATCCTGAAGAATATCAAGATGATGTAAAAGACAAACCTGCGTGAATTTTAATATTCTTTCAAACTATGGGGTCACATAAATGAAATACAGATTTTGACAAACTGACCTCATAATGGTGACTTACCTCATCCTGACTCCACATGATGATGCACCTGACTTACTTTTACCAAACTACCAGAGAGCAGACAAGCCAAGCCAAAAAGTTGGGTCCCTATTTTGCCAAATCAAAATGGGGCGTGTTGTGTAACCACACAACAACTTGCCACCAGAGAAAACAAACAAATCCCAATAATTCAAGTGATGTGATCACATTCATCTATAGTATTCTAATTCCATCTAAATATAAGTATCCTGATACTCTAAATGATAAAATTTCATCATGGTAACAATGTTAACCAAAGATCAGGTGTGTGCATATGATTAATTATCCTCATCTTGAAAGCAAGTTGAAAACATAAGTAACTGGTGTTAAACTACATAGTTGGAGATCATCCCTCATAGCCAACCTGGATAGAGCCTTGCTGCCAGCAGGCGTCTATAGCCCCGGCAAGGTTATCTATACAATCTCCCTAAGTAGAGCCCCACTGCCAGCAGGCGTCTATAGCCCCGGTAGAGTTACTTAGATGGCCTAATTTTATTTCTTTTCTGATTTTCTCTTTAGAATTCGTATCTGATATTATCATGTCAGCTCATTTGTACAAGGTATGGTCACTTGCAGCTTTAGGTTGGAGATTGTACTTTTAGCAAGGGAGTCCCTTTAGATTTTTCACTTAACACCTATACTTGTGTGCTCAGCAAACCCAAGGCTGTTAGATGTTTCACTGTGATTGATTCATTTTGACCAAGAAAAGGCACCCTGATGAAAAGATATCACAAACCTGATCATGAATACTTCTTAGAATGAATCATAACCTATGTCTAAATGTGATCTCATCACTTGAACCTTAACAATTTAGTTATTTTCTGGGGGTGATGAAGTGCATCATCCTGATTTATCAGAACAAGGTCCCAACCAACAAAACAAAACAAACAAACTGTACAAACGACTATACAAATATACAATATGATACACATGACTGTTATGAAGTCATTCAGACTTGGAAATAATGTTTGAGGAATTGTCCATTGACTGGCAATGGGACATCCTCACCTGTCAGGTTTTTAAGCCTATAAGTGTTGTCTCCTAGTATCTCAGAAATTTGAAAGGGACCTATCCATAATCTATCAAACTTACCATGGTCACCTTTCTTTTCATGGGCTTTATCCCACATCAGGACTAAATCAGATATCCTGAAAGCTTTTACTCTGGCTCTCTTGTCAAACCAGCGTTTGACAACATCCTAATGTTTTGCAAATTGATTGATCGCTTGACTCCTTTTTTCTTCCAGGTGCATCAACTGAAGCAACCTGACTTCTTGCTTATTGTCTATGCCTAGGTATTCTTGCGCGAACTGCAGAGTAGGAATTTTTAAGTTTACAGGGAGGATGGGATCCACCCCATATACTAGTTGGAAAGGTGAGTTTCCTAATGCAGTTTTTCTTCTAGTTCTGTCAACCCATAAGGCATACTTTAGAAATGAATTCCATTCTCTAGGATTTTTCTCTATTAATTTCCTTATGATACTCAGCAGATTTTTATTGGTGGATTCTGCTAATCCATTCCCCTGGGGATAATACTTGGATGAAAACTTAAGTATAATCCCATGATCAAAAGCCCAACTTGACAATTTAGTTGAAGTGAAGGCGGAACCATTATCACTTACCAATGCATAAGGAATTCCATACCTGGTGACAATGTTGCTCTCCAGAAATTTAATGACATCATCTGCAGTGCAAGTTTTGCTGCTAATAGCCTCAATCCATCTAGTACAATAATCAGTAATTGTTAAAATGTACCTATGCCCTGAGGAGGACGGGGGATTGATTGGTCCTATGAAGTCCATGCCCCACTATGCAAATGGGCGTTCTTCCATTACTGGCTGCAATGGTTGTGCAGCATATTTCTCTCTGTTGGCAGCAACCTAGCAAACATGACAACATTTAACATGATCAGATGTGTCTTTAAAAATTGTAGGCCAGTAATATCCTGCTCTGAGGATTGCATGTGTTGTGGCCAATGCTGATCCATGTGCCGTTCCAAACTTGTCATGTAGTTCTGTTAGGACCTTATTTGCTTCTTACTTTTCTAAGCATCTCAGGTATATTCCTTCATAATTCTTCTTAAATAGGGTTCCTCCCTTCTTCATGTACTTTTGGGATCTTATCTTCAAGGCTCTTCTCTGTGAAGCCTGCATTCATGATGGACATCTCCCAGTAATCAGGATATGCCTGATATCTGAATACCACTCTTTATTGTCCTTCTCATTGATCACATACTGCTGACTAGTGATGTTTGGATCAATTTCAGATATCATCTGACTCAAAGCTTGTCCTCTTACCAGCTTCATTGGTGTAATTTCCATGCCATACTCTTGTAATACAGTAATCCATTTGGCTCTTTTCTCACCAGGCTCACTTTGCATCAGCAACATCTTCACTGCTGCATCTGGTACCACATCAATCACTTTGCTTCTTAGTATGTAATGTCTGAATTTCTTTACTGCTCTGACTAATGCAAGTGCCTGTCTCTCAACATCTACATATCTCAACTCAGCATCTCTGAAAGGACAGCTCATGAAAGCAATTGGTTTCTCTTCTTTCTCCTCATTTCTTTGAGTTAACACTGCTGTAGAGGTATGTTCTGAAGCAAATGAATATATGTAAAAATCTTTTGTGTAGTCTGGACTGATGAGGACAGGAGCATCTGAAATGGCCTTCTTTATATCTTCAAATGCAGCTTTGGCTTCTGGTGTCCACTCAATCTGTGCATCTTTTTTCAACATGGCATTTAGTGGTCTGACAATCTCAGCAAAGCCGGTAATGAACTTCCTCACAAAATTTATCTTGCCAAGTAAGACTTGAGTTCCTTTTTGCTTCCTGGAAGTTGTAACTTCATGATAGACTCCACCCTGTCAGGATCAATGATAATCCCATCTTCTGTGATCAGGTGGCCTAATAACTTTCCTGTAGTCACCTCAAATATGCACTTCTTGGGATTCAAAGATATTCCGTATTCTTCACACTTCTTCAGTACCCTTCTGAGATTAGCAACATGATTCCCCCTTTCCTTGGAGAATACTGTCAAGTCATCCATGTATATGACTATACATTTTCCTATTAAGCCCCTAAAGGCTATATCCATGGCTCGCTGGAATGTAGCTCCAGCATTTATGAGTCCGAATGGCATACGTCTATATGCAAATATCCCCCACTTTGTGGTGAAGGCGGTTTTCAATCTGTCAATTTTGTCAACCATTACTTGGTTGTATCCTGAAAAGCCGTCCAAGAAGGACATCATTTTGGCTCCATTTACAATCTGCAGAACTTCATCCAATGATGGTAAAGGATAATTGTCCTTTTCTGATGCTCTGTTTAGGTTCCTGAAATCTACACATAACCTGATGTCTCCATTCTTTTTTCTGACTGGCACAAGATTTGTCACCCAAGTGGAGTGCCTCACAGGAAATATTATCCTGGCATTTAACAATTTCTTGACTTCTTCGAGAATTATTGGTTCGAGCAAGGCATTGAGTGGCCTTTGCTTCTGTCTGAAAGGTTTAGCATCTGGCTTGAGAGGTATAGTATGAGTTATGACAGAGGTGTCATATGTCTTCAGCTCATCATAAGTCCATGCAATTACATGTATGTAATCCTTGAGGGCTTGAGTTATTCCTTCTAACTCTTCTGGTGTGCAAACCTTACCCAACAGGACATTTTTCTTGTCATCAGCTTGTCCAATATTCACTTGTGAATACTGACCTCCATCTGCCTTAGGCAGATCTTTCTGTTTAAGCATATTATCCAAATCAAAAGTTCTCTCTAATTCAATCATACCTTTGGGGATCCTGTTGCTAGGCATCTCTAATATCTCATCTTCTTCCCAGACATGATCTTCAATGCCATTTTCATCTATAATCTAAGCTTCAAATATGTCTCTATTTGAAATGAAGTCCAGGATGTGCTGATCATCATCAAACACCTGGAGGTTGGTCACATTATTAGGTACTGAAGGTACTGACACCAGTTCTACTGAAAATCTTTTCAGACCAGATATAGACAGTGGCTCAATGTACTGGCAGCTTGGGCAAGTGCATCTGCCCTATGATTTTGTTCTCTCGGTACATGAGTGATATTAAAGGCGTCAAAGTCCTCAATCAGGTCCCCCACACAATGTCTGTAATTGGACAGCTTTCTGTAGTTACATGAGTAGATTCCTCTTACTTGTCTCACCACTAGTTCTGAATCTCCGAAGACATGCAGAATTTTTATCTTCTTCTTATGCGCAAACAGTATTCCATGAATCAGAGCTTCATACTCTGCTACATTATTAGTCCATGGAAAATGTAATCTATAAGCTGCTAGATAGGATTTTCTGGTCAGATCAATCAAGTCAATTCCTACCCCAGCACCTTGTTTGGATTTAGACCCATCAAACCTCAGGATCCAAGGTTTATCTTCAGCAGGACATTTATTTGAACTTTCTTTTCTCTTTGCAGCTCTGGCTTCTGCTCCATCTGATATCTATTTTAACTTAGGGACATCATCATCCTCAAGTTTGTTCTTTCCCTTTTCTTGTGAGCCTGATGGCTTTTCTATTTTCTCTTTCGCTTCAACAGGAGGATGATCTTCTGGGCTTATAGCTGCATGCTTCTTCAAAATGTGTAAACACAGTGAACAAGTTGTTTCTGAGTGAGGTGCCTTGTGCAACCTACACCAACCTTTGATTAAAACCTCATGGGGAGATTTATGCTGTCGAGTCATCTTCTCTATTTCCTTTACTAGAAATTCTTCGAACTTAGTCAGATCACTGCCTTTGTCTTCATCAGACAACTCATAATCTGGTTCCATAAAACAATCACTACCAGGAGTGATCTTTTCTTTCCTCATATCATTTATCTGGTCAGACACCAGAACTTCTTCTATTTTCAGGATATGATATTCATCATGATCTGTCAGTTCTTCAGTTCCTGCAGAAGACAGATAAGAATTAGTGTCATCATCATTATCATTATATGTAGCATTTACCTCAGAACATGATGATGATGCCTCACTACATGTCTGCTCCAGCATCATCATATCTAAGCATGTTTCACATGTCCTTTCTGAATGTGCTTCATCGTGTAATCTGCACCATCCATCAATCAAAATATCATTAGCAGGTATATTTAACAATTGACAACATTTTACTTGATTAGATAGATGCATTTCAAAGTCTCTAAAGCGATCTATTTCATTCTCATTATTGGGATTATTATCAGTTTCTACGGCTGGCATGTCCTCCTGATGATCATGATGATGATGATGATGATGATGTAGCTCAAGCATCAGGATCTATTCTATTTTGACAGTTTGTGGCCTGATGCGATAAACTCTAGGCTCTACGTCTACGTACAGGATCTCATTTGTTCGGTTGTACTCAGTGATCATATGTTTCATTCTTGGCTCAGCATCAATCCTAATCTGATTAGGTATACCTTTCCATGGTAACCACATGTGACTGAAATCTGTGGACATATATCCATTGAGTGTCCTGGACTAATCTCGGCTAAGCAACATCCCATAAGTATCAGGTATGTCAACTACTTGAATGTCAATGTAATATTGGATCCTAGGATCAGATGCTAGTTGCATGTGGATGTGAGTTAACTCTCCTACTACACTTACTTCCGTTTTGTCCAGCTATGTGACCTTCTTTAGGGATTTAGCAGGATATAGTCCTAAAGCGTTACATATTGATAGGGGCATAACATTCGTAGAGGCCCCTGAATCGACCAAACAGTTGTGTAGGTTTTTGCTGAACATTCTTATGGTAAGGAGAAATGGAGGTGATTCAGTTTTATCCCTGTACAAAGTCATGTGGGAGGTTTCAGCAGCTTGGACTGTAGCCGACACTTTAGGCTTGACAATATTATCCCTAGTAGCATGATCCTTGCCACTGGATTGACTTGAAAGATGACTATCCTCTTTAGAAGAAGGATCATCTAGTGATTTCATGAATGCCCTTTTGATGGCAGGAGTTTTCAGTAACTCAGACAGGGACAGGCTAATCTTAATTTTCTTCATTTCATCAGCCAGATAGTTGACTAACTTGTCGGAGTCATGAGGTGTATTTACAACCTTTGATCCTGCGTTCTGAGGAGACAAGTACTGAGCATTTACCTTGGGGAACCCCGGGTTATTGCTAGCCTTAGGATCAGGAGATGTATTGAAATTATTTAGAGGTAGAGATGATGTCAATGGACCAGCAGGTCTGTTGGCATTACTCCTCAAGTTATAATTATGCTTACCAGGGTATTGCTGCTGATATGCATGTACTTCTTCATGTTCTCTTGCAGGTTCATTCTCATCCTCAAAGGGGAAAACATAATTTGTTTCAAAGGTTAAGGCAGATTCCTCACATACCTGGTTGTGACTCTGATGAGGTTGGTTAGTGTACGCTTCTAGCACGAAAGCTGAGTCATATCCACAAGGAACAATCTCATTTCCTTCTACATGAGGTGGATTTCTAGAAGTGTTAGACAATTCAGTCTGAAAGATGCTAGCAGCAATTCTAAATTGTGGATAGTCTAATTCTGCATGTGCATTGGTATTGTGGATCCTACACCAATTAGTAAGGGCTGCCTCAGCAAGATTGACTCTAGTAGTCTGTTTGGCTTCACCAGGAGGCTGATTGTCTAGGGGTGATGGTAATGAGCCATTATTTGGCCTAGAGTTCCACACTCTGGGTTGTCTCTGAGGATTATTGTTACTTCCACCATTATTGTTGAAATTATTGGTGTTATATCCTCTATCAGGATAATTTGACCTATCATTGGCATAATTTCTATTCTGGTTTGACTGGGAATAGAAACCCTGATTTCTCAAATGTGTCACCTTTGTGGTGAGTTTTCTCAATTGAGCAGAAATCTCTTTGATTTCCTCCTTTTCTTCCTGAGCTTTGGCTACTACATTTTCAGTCTGAGGCTTGAAGAAAGAGGATCCATGGTTATTATTGGATAGATCAGCACCCTGAGGTGTCTGAGCTTGTGCAGGATATTGTGGCACTTGGCCATTTCCATTAGGAGGGGGCATGATGCTCAGTGGAGGTACTTGCAAAGGTTCAGGCAGGACAGCTGGGGGTATCAATGCTCCATTAGGATATTGTGCAGGATATTGTGGAGAATATGTTGCAGGATATGATGCGGGATATTGTGAATGCATGCCAGGCAAGGTAGGAAATACTATATTTGGAGTAGGAGCAGGTATCAACTGCTGATTCACTTTGATAGCTTCTTGAAAAGCTCCTGTCAATGTAGTGATCTTAGGATGTGTTCTCCTGATGAACATGGAAGTTAATGGATCCAGGGCTGAATAATAGATACTCCGGGCAGAGGCATCAGATACTACATATGGGGAACTAACTTGGACAACATTTTCTGAAACCTAGCATTGAAATTGGTGATAGGCTCATTCTCAAATCTTTTGATTGTAGCAAACATATGGTAATTCATAGATGGATCAATAGGAACCTTGAACCTGTCAAGAAAGGCTTGCTCTAAGACAGCCCATGAACCAACAGAGGCTTGGCCAAGACTAATGAACCAATTATAAGCTCTTCCCCTAAGGAAAAAGGAAATAACCTGCACACCACATCTTGATGTTCTATTCTAGCTCTACAGCAAGCTTCCTTAAATGTCTTGATATGATCATCAGCATCTTGATAAGGATGATATTTTGGACAAAGTTTGTCCGGATTCTTTGGTAGCTCATGATATGCAGTAAAGGTCAAAGGTGACTCTGCTGCAAAGAAAGACATTGCAACCTAAGGAGGTTGAGCTGATGGTGCAGCTGGCTGAGGTTGGACTAAAGGTACACCCTGAGGCTGAACAGGAGGTGTCACAGATATCCCGAAAGGTATTTGTAAACCAACAGGAGTTACAGGAGGATGATCTGGTGAATCTCCTGATGCACTAGACCCTGGAGTATGATGAATGTCTACAGTCCTAGGTCTGAAACCTCTAACAGGTAATTCTTCAAAGATTCCACTAGGTCTAGACCTGGTATTTATCTTGTGAGCCAGGACTTCCCAATTTTGAGGTAAATTGGCTGAAGCTTTGCAAATATTGGCTGGATTTCACCAAATGAGGTGATATTTGCAGTCAGATGGCTGATCAAACTAGATATTTATGAAATATTTGTGAAGATACTGCAAATATGACAGGATATTTTGGGTATAATGACCCCTAACACGAGATCTCAAGTATCTAAGGCTTAAATTCTTCAAAGCTTGAACAAATTTACGTATCTTTGGCCAATATTAGTGAATTCAGAACGATCTACTATAAAGCTTGCAATATTTATGTGAGATCTAGAAATCTTTACACAGAATAAGCATATTTGAGCCTTTTATAGTAAATATTTGCATAGAATTTGAAATTCACGGATGATCAGAGGTTACCTTTCTTTCTGCATCATCAAACCTAAAAATAATGATGATGAACGTAGTATTCCAGATCGGCCCTCCTTCTAGCGCCAATTTATGTTGGTCATGATGTTAGTCACAAACAAACATAGAATAAAAGTACACATTAACCTTTATTCATCTTGAAAGATACTATGAATTCAAAGAATTCAGGATCCCAAGTCTCCGGTGATTAGGTCTTAATCGTCTGAAGTCACTCAGAGGTTAATGTGAGTTGTTGTTTCCATTTTGGGGCCTTACGTGGAATTTTATCATCATCATGACGTTCCTGTAGAAATTCTTTACAGATGTGTCATATTATACAGCTATTTGATGAGAAGATGTGGAAATACCTCAATCTTTGCATGATATTTTCAATTCTACATGCTTTGTATTCAAATATGCTAAATATTTATGATTATCTACAAGATGTCCGCATATTTGTGTTATTTGCTTAAGATTATCAATTATTTGCAATTATGGAGATGAAATGCTTTGAAATTTAAAGAAAAACTAAAAGGAATACTTCAATTTAATGTTGAACCTTTAGCTATTGATCCACATACATACTTGATACTGTCATGAGGAGAAGAAATCAAAATATATGTTCACCAGGATATTCCACAGCTAGATACAATTGATGCAAACTTTAGAGGATGAGGAATGAAAACAATACATGCAACATGATGAGCACTCCAAGGGACGCAGCAAATCAAAGCACATATCCAGAATTTAGACACAGATTACTCAAGATTTACGAAGATTTGTAATCGAAATACTCTTCTCTTTCATTAAGTATGCAAAAGACATGTACATATACAATAACTTTGAAAAAAGCCCTGAATACTTCAGCAAACAGATTTCAATTAAGTTTTGAATCCTTTCAACCAGGCACTCCACCACCTTTTATAGAATAAGGTGAGGAATCCGTTACAAAAGATCTATGATCTTGATTTATTAATACAGATCTACGGTCACGACTCATTTGACTTTGTCAACTTTTACAAAATGGCACAAGTTGCCAGCTGGCAACTATCTATATTGCTTATGCCTATATCCCCTTCATGATGTATCTTCATCATGCTCCTCAGCTGATTCATGCGGGTCATCATCATGTGCATCACTTTCTGAACTTTCACTATCCTGATGATGATGCTGCTGCATATGGGGCTGCATACTACTGCAGACCTGCTCGTATGAATGTACCACCTGATCTATTCCTCTGCCATCCTGAGTCTTTGCTTTGACAATGGCGTGCTTATGTGCTTCATACTTGTCTCTAATGTTATCAAGCTTATTTTTCCTATCCTGCAGTGTTTCATTATACTTCTCCATCTGGACCTTGATTCTCATTATTTTATCTATCGGTTCTTCTGTCAAGTGGATGGGTGGACATCTATCTCTAATTGGAAGTTGCTATGTATAGCTTTGATGGCGGACTCTTCATCTTGATTTTCTATTTTACCTTCCACCTTACCTTCCAATGCTTCCAATATCACCGCCTCTTTAGACATCAAATCCCGTAGCCTCATGCTGATATCCCTCAGCTTATTATTACATCTTTTGAGGACTCCACACTCAAACTGAGTGTCTTTATACCAGATATCTATCAATAATGCAGTATTACTATTTAGCACCTGCTTACTGATAAGCAGTTAAGGATTTATCCCCTTTATTTCTCCTAACAGGCTCAGGACTCTCTTCAGCTTGTAAGACCTCTTCCCAGTCTGCATTTGCAATTTATCCACTTTGGTCTTGGAGTCACTCAAAATGCTCCACCTCTTCAGAGAGGCTTTCATTATTTCTACAGCATCATCCAATGTGGATGACATCCATTTCCTTATTACAGATGCCTCATGCTTCATGAGGTCCAATTTATTTACCTCCTCCTGAGAAATGGCAGTCAATGGGACTGCACGTTCAGTTGTGGTATCATCAGGATCGGTCAGCCCTTTTATATAGGCATGTAACTGAGCAATGTGCTCTTTATGTCATTTATTCTTCTCCTTCTCTCTTTTCACCTTTTGAATTAGAGAGTCAATGATGTCCTTACCCTCCTGACCTTCTTGGTCTTCATTAGCAAAGCCTAAATCCACTGTGCTAATTTGAAATTCATCCACAGTGATTTTACCTTTTTCTTTCTCCACCACAGGTGTGGCAATTTGTGCAGTCCTTCTCCCTGTTGCCGGATCTCTTTTGATGGCCGAAGTCATTCTGGCCTTCCTCCTGGGTTTCATTAGATCGGCGAAGAACAAGGTGGAGACGTCAAACTCTTGAATTTCAAGCTCCTCTTCAACATTTACTTCTTTTGCTAACCATGGAGGTACCTGATCATGTCTTTCAGCATCATGATGATGTTCACCCATATCTCTTGTTTCTATCAATAGATGTTGTGGGGATGGTGACTTTTCCTTTTCTTCTTCTTGATGCTCACTTTGTTGTTGATCTTGCGGCACCTCCTCCTATTGAGGAATTTCCTTCTCTGAGGAAGCATCTTCTTGGTGCGGGGAACCCTGTGGCACATCTATTTGCTGATCATGATGATCATGACCTTCTTCTGTCATTACTTCATCTGTTCCCAATTCTTCCCCTTGTTGCTTATCCACTTCACCAGATACTGGAGATCCTGCCTAAGGTGCTAGCAATTGTTCTATATCTATTATTTCTTCCGAGCCTGCACTATCAACTTCTTGTATTTTGGCAGCTGGATCCTCTAGTGCTTCTTTCTCTTCATCAGCACTTGCTTCCTAAACCTCTACTATAGCAGGTTCCTCTAATGTATTAGGTGGACTTTGTTGGCAGGTTTCACGAGCATGGCCTTCTGACTCTGCCATCTCTATCTCTTCTGTTGGGTGGCCTGTATCAGGTGATCCTCCTGGCTGTTCAGGACTTGCATCCTGTTTCTCTGTCAGATCCACCACTACAGGACTGGTCACCTTTGTTGTCAATTCTTCTAGCCCTATCTCTTGAGCCACCTGCTTTGGGCTCTTTTCTTGCTCTTCTTCTGCTTGTTTCATCTCCTCAAGCACAGCTTGAACTGGTGGAGGCTTGTGAGGAGTCATAGTTATATCAGCAGCAAGTGTTTCCATCTTCTGTGTAGCCACATCCTGCACTACCTCATCATCAGACAGATTTATTATCTCATCAAGTGAGACATGTCCTTCTGCTTGTGTCTGGGAGGCTTCTTTTGTTTCTTCTTCCGCAAGTTCAGTTTTGAACTTGACTATGGTAGGAAGTGGAACATTATGTTGAAGTTCCTTTGGCACTTCACTACCTGCCCCTTGTAATAGTGTAGGGGGTTCACTTATTCCACCTCTCACGGAGGTTCTTTGTTTCTTAGGTGTGGTAGAAACCAGCACCTGTGGAGCTCTCCTCTTCCTTTTTATTACTAACGGAGCCTCCTCTTCTTCAGGCTCCTCCTCCATGAGGATATCCTCTATATTACGTTTTCCTGAGGATTGACCCACTTCTAGGGTCTTAGTGATTCCAGCCTGTGCTGTCTTACTCTTCTTGGGCTTTTCTTTCTTTGGAGGGGATTCTGACTGTAATCCTAATCCTGATCCTGATCTTGCCACCTCCTCAGCTGTAAACACTGCCCTGTAAATTATAACCCCTTTGGGTTGTTTATCCACTTTCTTGCCCCTGGGGGGTCTTTTGCTCTGTTGTTGTGGTGGAGGTAACTTGTCTCCCTTAGTCTTCCTCTTCTCAAGCAGGAAGTCATCATATACCTCCCCAGGAATATCCTGTCCCTTCTTTTTGTTGTCCACTGTAATGGAAACACCTTTCTTTTTCAGTGCCTTTACCTGATCATCGACCCAAGCTTGAGTTAGTTGTATGGTCCTAGAAATGAATGGGTCCAAAGATATATCTTCCTGCATGGTGAGGTCAGGTGCAGAGATAGTGTCATTGTATATCTTTTTCTGTTCATATTCATCTGCCATTATCCTGCCATCATCCTTCTTCAATTGTTGGGGAAGGGAGATGCAATCAAAAGTCTTAATTTGGTTCAGAGTCCACCTCTGATACCTTCTTCTCCTGGCTTCTGCCTCATCTTCGTAGTCAGCCCAAAAATCTTCTAGGTGCCTCTGATGAACAGGCTTTCCTAGTATCTTCTGTATCCTGCCGTAAGGATCATATGGTCTTGTTATTGGGAAAGGCTGCAGATTCATTTTATTCAGGGTAACCATCACCATCTTTATATTGTTAGAATCTGGGCACATATAGTTGCCAATGCTGACTGGGAACAAAATTGGTGGCAGCTTCTTGGCGTCCTTGTACATCTTTATCATCACGGAGCCCTGCCTGATAAATTCCATTAATATCACTGCATCGATAGGATACCTCGGCAGCATGAGGGGATGTTCCTCAAAACCTTCAACCCTTATGTAAGAGAAGGTTGCAAACTATATATACCAGGCCCCATGCCTGTAGACTACCTCCTGGGCCTCCATGCTCAACCTTTTTGTTCTGTCTTCTTCCATGGTCCTTACCAGATGCATAGAAAATGCATCATTGACCAGTTTGTATTCTCTGAGGTAATTGGTTCTCTGTAACTGGGGATGATGATCCCAGATGTATGCAGCATTTGTGCCTGTGAGCTTTCCATTTGTAACCAAGGCATCAAAAGTGCCTCTATAAGCACAAGAATAAACAATATAGGATGTCATGAAAAATGCACAATTTGAACCTCCCAGGTTCATCAGTTGCTCATGCAGAGCATCACTTATTACTTGGCCCCACAGTGGCTTGATGTTTGAATACAAATACATCATTATAAGTCCATACATCCAATCCCTGAAACTACCAGTATTAGGTTGGCCTATTAGTCGATTCAGGAGTGCAATCATATACTGGTACTCCTCACTGAAATCATACTTAAACATGTGCACCAGGAGTTTGGCCGCTGCAGGATATGTGCTGTTCTCTGCTCGCCATTGATACATGTTCTTTCTGGCCAATTTCTTGTTGGCCTCATACTCCTTTTCTGCCTTCCTCAGGTCCACACTCTCTACTTTATTGCCTAACGGCAGTCCAAATGTCTGGGAGAGACCCTTGATGGAGAGGTCTGCATATATCCTCCCATGTTTTACCACCTGCCTCGTCTGAGGATTATAATTCCAGGCACATTCTATAACCAACTCCAGAGATTCCATGGAATATGGGAAACCAGCAGCGTTCCACATTCCTGACACAAATACCGCGTCCAGTACAGGACTCTTGTCCTGCCCATCATTCAGTTTGGCTGACCAGGCTTCCAGATTGGTGCTCCCCTGATGGGTATCTGTGATTGCTCCATACTTGAACAGGACTCCCCTCTGAGAAGAGAACATAGGCCTACTAAATTCCTCTTGACACTTAACATACCGTTTGTTGGCCATGAGTACCTGCAATTAACAACAATCCTAACTCACAACAGGTATATACATGCATACATATTGCAATTAAAATTACTATGCCTACTGTATTTCTTCACCATTACATGCATAAACCAAAACTTCTATCATCATACCTGAACAATAATGACATGATGAGGGTTTCATTTACTTACCTGGTTATGCAGATTTCTCTTTTATACCAGTGGATTGCCAACAATGCTCCTAATTCAGCTGATGATCACCTCTTTCCTTCTGTCTGTGAACTCAAATCGCGCAACAGTAGCTAATATGCGGATATGGAAGCTGGTGCTCTGTAAAAACAATTCCATCGCAAGGTAAATGTGAAAAATGGTGGTTGAATTACTTTTAACCTTGCAGTTAGGGTACACTTAGGGCAAATCTGACAAGTTAAATTACATTCCTTGATTATTTGTGTGAAAACGCAGGATCTTGCCAGGTGTTTCATTGGGTTCTGGGGTCGACGGGAACTACCTACCATGTCTGCGTGCATTAAATGATAATGGCGGCAACGGGAGCGAGGGGATATCCATATGACAGGATATCATGAGGGCAGGATGATATTCACAAATATCAGGTTGAGTTTCAATATCATCCTCCTCCCTCATATTGAAATTGTTATCGTGACAAGATTCGGGTGACAAAAGCACCTTTGGTTGTGTTTAGTACATCAGGAGGATATTTCGGTATATCGGGTGATGTTTCAAAAATATGATGATGACGAGACAAACTTACATGTCTCTCTTTTTGGAATATCAGGATGACGTCATCATGATATTCGTTCTCTGTATCAGAAAGGCATCATGACATCATCGTCATGTTAGGCGAACATGATCATGTTTGGAAAATATCTTGTCGAAATGTGAATGTGAGGATGATGTCATCAGGATGTTCGCTTCTTCATTTATCCAGTTTGGATGACGTCACTAGGATATTTGCTAAGGGTGACATTTTGCGTCAGGAGGATATTAAGAAATATCAGGTTACATTTGAAAACATGACGCTCGCGATATAAAAGACCGCTCGACGGGGAAGACTTACGACTACTTAAAGTTGACGTCCAGATATTTGAGCCACAGGATATTGTCAGGAGATGTTTCAAATATGATGATGATCTTCAAAAAGATGACAAGCCATAAAAAAAAAATGATCTTCCTCTCCTTACGAATATCAGGTTTGACCGAAACTTTGACCGTTCATAACTCTCACATCCTGAAGAATATCAGGATGATGTAAAAGACAAACCTGCGTGAATTTTAATATTCTTTCAAACTATGGGGTCACAGAAATGAAATACAGATTTTGACAAACTGACCTCATAATGGTGACTTACCTCATCCTGACTCCACATGATGATGCACCTGACTTACTTTTACCAAACCGCCAGACAGCAGACAAGCCAAGCTAAAAAGTTGGGTCCCTGTTTTGCCAAATCAAAATGAGGCGTGTTGTGTAACCACACAATATTACCCCAAGCCCTGTCATCTATCACAGGTCCTTTGTTTTGCATTGGTTGTCCTGGATTATGATTTTGATTCTGATTGTAATTCTAGTTTTGATTTGAACTTTGACCCTGGTTATAATTCTGATTATGATTCTGGTTATGGTTTGGGTTGTAGTTCTTACTATAGCTTTGGTTATGGTTTTGATTGTACCCTTGGTTGTTTCTACCATAGAAATTTTCACTTCTCAGTTGTGTCATTTCAGTAGTCAATCTTCTCAAGTGTGCAGTAATTTCTTTGATTTCTTCTCTTTCCTCTTGTGCCTTTTCCACAAATGTATCTTGAGGAGGTTGGAAGAAAGATTGACCATTACTCTGATTATTATTGGCAGTGTTACCAGTATAAGGGACTATGGCCTGGATTGGGGCAGGATTATACACAGGTGTGTATGTAGGAACTGGATTCAATAATGGAGTGTTATGTGTAGGGACTCCATTCCAAGGTTGTGTTTGATTTTGTATCCCAAGATTTCCTCCATTAAGTAATGGATTATAGGTTGTTTGCCTCATCTCCTAGGTTACTGAGGTTGCCTCCTTATAAGCCTTGGATATTGTATCTATGTCAACTTTTCTTTTGACAAACATAGCGGTCAATGGATCTAAGGAAACATAATACATGGCTAATAATGCATCTGCAGTTACTTTGTAAGGAGCTACTAACTTGGAATAGGCCTTTTGAAACCTGTCATTAAAATTGTCAATCAGCTCTCCTTCACCTCTCTTAATTGCAGCCAATTTGTGATAAAAGGTGGAAGGATCTATTGGACCTCTAAATCTAGACAAAAATGTTTCTTCCATAAGTGCCCAAGAAGAAATGTAACCGTTAGGCAAGTTAACATACCAGTTAGAAGCCTGCTCATTGAAGGTGTAAGGAAACAACCTACACACAACATCCTCATATTCTAACCTGGCCCTAAAGCATGCCTCCTTAAATATCCTAATGTGATCTTCTAGATCCTGATGCAACTGGTATTTAAGACATATCTTTTCAGGATTCTTTGGTATCTCATGATAATTAGGGAATGTTATGGGAGAATTAACATTAAAGTAAGCCATTGTAGGTACTTGTGCTTGACCTGGACCTTGGGGAATACCTAGATTTCTAGGTAGACTAGGATTCCTGGGAAGACTGGGACCTCTAGGAGGGCTAGGACCTCTGGGAGGACCTGAACCAAGATTCAAAGATCTAAATGAAGAACTGTCAGGACTCACAATGCTATGGATGTTAAAAGGTAATCCAGGAGGCATTCCAGATGAACCTCTTGCGTGTGATATTCTGGGATTCCAAATTAAAGGACCTTTAATTTGCCTTTTATTAGGTAATTGCACAAATATATCTCCTGAACTAGATCTAGACCTAGTCACTCTACCACTCTTATGAGCCAGCTTTACTTAGAACAAATCTTAACTCCAATCAACCCTCCTTCTAGTGCCAAAAACTGTTGATGATTGTTTTTACACATTCATAACAAAAGCTAAAATTCACAAAATGAACCTAACTGTCTTGAAAGATATGAAGAAATCAATTAAGATTACTTAATCCCAAGTTTCTGTATGGTCAGGTCTTGACCTTGTGGATAATTCAGTAGGTTAATGTGAAGTTGTAATATGCAAGGGGCCTTAATTGATTTAAGGTGTTTTATGACTCACTAGACTCGAACTATGCAAAATATCACAAATATCAACATTTTTTTCATTCCTTTGCATAAATTTGTTACTATATCATAAAGCTTTATATGATTTATATTAACACAAGCTTTTCTTTTCACATATTATGAAATTTGCCAAATATCAACTCAGTTGTTCATGTTTCCTTCAAATATCAGACAATCTCCTTTAAATCTCTACGTTTAAGATAAGTATTTCAAATGTTTGGGAAAAGTTAGAGAAATCTAAATTAAACTTCATTCTGCTACAAGATCTAAATGCTCTGTTATTCACATTGTAAATTGTATAGCAAACTTGATTAAATCCACAGACTAAACCTTTAAATGTAAGCCCTGAGTATTTTCATGAACATACATTCAAGATTGCAAGCTTTTGGAGAGATAATATTTCAAATACAAACAAGAGCCAGAAAACACTCTTAAAGTAGACGTAGAATTCCAGAGATATTTATATTCAAAATAAACAGTCATATATGATTTACAATTTATGAATGACTCCTTGCTTCATCAATCAACTTACAGAAAAGTTACAAGATGTCTTACAGATACAGTAAGGAAGCTAGATGTTCCATGCATTCCTTATTACAGACATAGGCGACCTCCTTCTATTCTAAACTAAAATGTTCTTCTATTCAAAATGCTAAGACAAATTACAACTTCCAGCTCTGTTATACAAATCCCTGTGTAAGTCATTACAAAGTAAAGGGGCTCAATATATAGATTTGATTATCCCCAATACGGTTCCAAAACCCTAGTCAATCAACGGTCTATATCTCAAGTGCAACAACAACGATAGAAAACAAATCCCACCAAAAATCTCTAAGAAGCATATTCCATACTGAGCGTAAAGATGCCCTTTGGAAACCCTAACATCCATCAAACTATCTTCTGTTGCTTTGCCCTTTTAATTATGCTTCTTTCCACCTGTATATTTCTTCTCATTGAAATCCTTTACTCTTTTTGCTTCTTCTGTGATCCATTCCGCCCTTTGTGATGTCATCACCATTAAAGCTCCATCTTTATATTTGCATACCTGCCAACGGACATAATCTTATAAAATGGATTTTAAAATTCATGTTGCTTTCATCAATTTATACCTCTTTTGAATGTTAGATTGGCATTAATTATAGCAATTAATGCGCCAAAAGTTCGACCTTTTACTTCAGTATTTGCATTTTTAAAACTTTTTACCATTAGTTCACTTATGCATACATCTCATTTTCCTTGTATATTTTCTTTGTATGTTCCCTTTGTATGTTTTAACATACAAACATATATGCAAACAACCACGACTAACGCTCTTTCCCTTTTGTCCATACTTGTACCTTTCATTTTGTATATCGCTCTTGTATATTTTCTTGTATGAGCGCATATACAAACAACCTTATGCAAACCTCCTTTCATTACCCTTTATCTCTTTCGATGCTTTTAATCTCTTTGTATCTCGGATTATGTATATCATAAACATACAAGCATTTAAACGTTCAAAGAATTTTCAGTATTTAACTTTCTTTTCGCATCCGGTTTGTATCTCTTGTATCTTTCACTTTGCATATCAGCTTGTATATCGAAGATATACTTTGTAATTATAAAAACTTGACATGCAAACAGTGGAGCCCACATCACTTTCCCCTTGTATCTCCGCGATACAACAATACTTGTATCAAATTTTTTAGATACAAAACCCAATACATACAAACTCCTTTGTATGTCCTTTCAGACTTCAACTTTTATAAACCACAGTTTACTCACTTTTCGGCTCTACAACACGTATAAAGTGCCATGCATCTTCCGATATGCTTTAAGTCGTGATGCATCACTTTAACCAAATTTTAATCTTTCTTGAGTTCCGCATTGTATGTATATCACAATGTATAACTCAAAACATACATACAAAGAACGAAACATACAACATTAAAACCTTATTTCATGATCCTTTCGGTTCCATGACATGCATATAGCTTTGTATATCCACTTTGTATGTTTTCCTTTTGCCAAACATACGAACTTGAAATGCAACCGCTGGACTTAACTGATTACTCATCTAAACTTTGAACTCTATCGGGCCCGACATGTATGTAAGAATAAAATGTTATTGAAATGCATACAAGTATAAAAATTTAATAAACCTGACAACTCCCACATGCAACTCATACCACGACCCAATATACAAATGACTTTGTATACGAGCGACCTTGTATACAAACGACTTTGTATATGCAACATACAAACCCTCTTATTGTACATTTTACCAAAAACATACATATCTTGCAAAATATTGTGAATTTTAACATGGTTCAAAAAGTAACCCTCACTCATTTTTGACAAGGAATTCACCCATATTCAGCTCTAGTACTTAATGCTATTTTTTCTTTATTTTCAACAAGGTTTGTACCTTTCACTTCCTTTTCCCTTTTACCACCCAACAAACCCACACACAAAAGCAAAAGCCACAGCCACAGCAGGGGTCCTCATTTTGCTAAGGAGTAAAATGGGGCATGTTGTGAGCATCACAATAGGTTAGTGATAGATCAGAGGATGAGCCAAATGCTTCACTTGATGACCATCATGTTCTTGGAGAGTTCACAGATGTTTTTCCACCTGCATTTCTAGAGATGCCACCTTGCAAAGAGGTAGATTTTCACATAGATCTTGTACCAAGTGTCAAGCCAATGTCTCGTGCACCATACAGGATGACCACTCATGAGCTTACAGAGCTCCATCTTCAGCTAGAGGAGTTTCTAGCAAAGGGGCACATTTGACCTAGTGTCTCACCTTGGGGGCACACCGGTCATCTTCGTGAAGAAGGATGGTTCTCTTCCACTATGTATGGATCACAGGTAGCTGAATAAGGTGACGGTGAAGAACCGTTATCCTTTGCCTAGGATCAATGATTTGTTTGATCAGATACAGAGAACTAGGGTGTTCTCTAAGATAGACCTAAAGTCTGGTTACCATCAATTATGTATTACAGAGGCTAATATTCATAAGACCACCTTTCAGACTCACTATGGTCATTATGAGTTCACCGTGGTGCCCTTCGGTTTGACGAATGCCCTTGCAGAGTTCATGAGCCTCATGAATGGCATGTTTCACACATACCTAGATTGATTCATGATCATATTCCTTGATGACATATTGATATATTCATAGACAGAGGAGGAGCATGAGGAGCACTTGCGCCAAGTTTTACAGTGTTTAAGAGATCATCAACTTTATGGCAACTTGGTGAAGTGTGCCTTCTTTCATACAAAGGTTCAATACTTGCATCACATTCTATCTGGTGATGGTATCTTAGTAGATCCATCAAAGATTAGAGTGATTAGGGATTGGCTAGCACCTACCATTGTTATAGAGGTTAGGAGCTTCATGGGATTAGTAGGTTATTATTGCTGATTTGTTGAGGGCTTTTCAAGCATAGCTCATCTTATCACTTCTCTGCAGCAGAAAGGGAAGAACTTATGGATAGAGCAGTGCAAGATGGCCTTTGGAGTCCTCAAGGAGTGTCTCACTAGAGCTCCTATTCTAGTAGTACCTAATCCAATAGCATATTTCATGGTATGCACTGATGCATCTTTAGAAGGACTAGGCACAGTCCTTATGCAGGATAGTCGAGCAATCACGTATGAGTCACGAAAGCTTAAGATCCATGAGCTGAACTAACCTACACATGATTTGGAGCTTGTAGTAGTAGTTCATGCTCTTGTTAGATGGAGACACGTCCTTCTTGGATGTCATTTTGAGTTACACTCAAAACATCACAGTCTTCAGTACATCTTCACACAGCCAAATCTAAATGCCTGCCAATGGTGTTGGATGGAGTTCTTATGCGAGTATAACTTTGATGTGCATTACATCAAAGGGAATGAGACCATGGTTTTTGTTGCCTTGAGTCAGAGGTGACATGAGATCCTAACCTTCACTTTGAGTGTGGACTTGAGAGGGCACATATTGCAGCATCTTCCAGAGGACGAGTGGTTCGTTGAGGTTCAGTGAGAGATTCGGTCACAGAGGGCCCTTAAGGGAAAGTTTGTAGGATACTCTCTTGAGGTAGATAGACTTCTATGACATCAACTTCACATCTATGTTCTTTTTGCAAGTGATCTTCATTTAGTGGTTTTATCAGAGGCTCATAGAGCACCTTATGCAGCACATCTTGGGATGAAGAAGATGTATGTTGATTTGAAATAGTTATATCATTGGACAGGGATGAGACGCGACATAGCAAAGTTTGTATATCATTGCCTTGAGTGCCAGAGGATCACGGCTAAGCATCAGCATCTAGCAGGACTACCGGAGTGGAAATGGGACACCATTTCCATGGACTTCATAGTTGGTCTACCTTTGTCATCTCGCCGCCATGATGCCATCATGGTGACGGTTGACAAGTTGACCAAGGTGGCACATTTTTCACCGGTATGCACAACGTATAATGCACCTGTCATGGCGAGGGTCTTCTTGAATGATATAGTGAGACTTCATGGAGTTCCTCATCACATCATATCAGATAGAGATTCAGTCTTTACATCAGCATTTTGGAGAGCATTACAGTAGTCATTGGGCACTCATCTCAACTTTAGTTCAACGTATCACCTAGAGACAGATGGGCAGACTGAGAGGGTGAATTAGGTTTTAGAGGACATGCTTTGCATGTATGTGATGGATCATCATTCTAGATGGGAGGACTATATGTATCTAGTTGAGTTTGCCTACAATAATGGGCATCACAACTCATTAGGTATGTCTCCCTATCATGCCTTGTATGACAGACCTTGGAGGACTCCTCTGAGTTGGGACCACATTGAGGATAGAGTTGCTATTGGACCTGAGTTGGTACAAGACATGGAACAATAGGTTGCTTTGATTAGGCAGTGATTGCAGGAGGTACAGGATCGTTAGAAGAATTATGCCCATGCCAAGAGATTGAATCGAAGCTTCTTGGTTAGTGACAAGGTGTTCTTGAGAGTGTAGTTGCATAAGAGTCTAATTTGTTATGGAAAGGGCTCTAATCTTGTACCTAGATTTGTTGGACCATTTGAGATATTGGAGCGGATAGGACCTGTAGTTTATCATCTTGCTTTACCACCTAGCCTGTTGCATATCCACAATGTGTTTCATATATCTATATTGAGATGTTATATATTTGATGTGGCTCATGTTTTGGATTGGGATACCTTTCAGGTTGAGTCGGATAGGCAGCTGGCTTTGGATCCCATTTGCATCTTGGCTCTTTGAACACTGGGCCTTCAAGGTTGAGAGATGGACCAAGTCAGAGTTTAGTGGGACCGCTATGATGAGGTCTTGGCTACTTGGGAGGATGCTACACATTTAAGGGCACTCTACCCTCACCTCTTTTCTGACTTCTAGGAGGAAATTTAGTCATAGGGGGGAGGATGTGAGATCTACTTTAATCTCACCTTCTATTTTTGCTTATGATACTTATCGTATGGACTTTAAGATGGACATGTTGACATTTGGGGACTGTTGATCCCGTTATCTAGTCTTTCATTACTATATCGTATGCTTTGATTACTTAGATGGATTATGATATGTTGATGTTATAGATTTGCATGTTAAATTACATTTGATTCTATGATGTTTAGTGCTTTATTGAATTGGATGCAAATGAAATGTTTAGTGATGACTGAATTGATAAATCTTATGCAGTGTATGATCCTGATTGTATTTTGTGAAATGTGAATGATTTGAGAATAATGTAAAAGTTAGCATGTGCTATAATTGAGAATATATGTTCTTATGCAACAATGTGCGTGTGTGTAATTCATTTTGCTTTGACTATATATATCTTGTGTTATTGACGTGTTTGTGTAAGTGTGCAGGTATTTTCCATGGCCCATGGAAAATCGGAGGTCAAACAAATAACCCTAAGTTTGAAGCCATGTAAAACCAACCTAGTCCCTAAGGTGGACTAAGGTCATTTGTGATTTAGTATGATGTAATGTGTTTCTTTTTAATTTATGGTATTTTTTGAAAGGTCTCACATTTTTACTTGATCTCCTTGAAGTCTTGTAATATTGTATGGTTTTGGTTTGCACAATTTTGGTGCTAAATATTTATGAGCCCTTTTTATGTGGATTTATGAGCCCACTTGTGTTAATAATGGTTAATTAATGACCCTAGGTCATACCCCTAGGGTCTAGGGTCAACTTGAGCATGTTAACTATTGATGTAACCCTTGTTTGGTCACCTTAACTTGGCCCTTGAGTAAAGTGACGAATTTGGGAGATGGGAAAGGTGGATGACAAGTCACCATTCCACCTTGACTAACTCCACTCCCCTAGGGTAAGACTACCCTTATCTTTGAATGCTTTGGTAGCTTCCACAGCCTTCACATGTGTAAGACCTCTCCCCTATTCTCTCACACATGTGTAAGAGCATTTGTGGGAGAGTGTGGCATAGTTGAAGGACAAGGTGACAAGTGTCACCTTCTCATTCTTGTGAGGTCTCACTTGTGGGATCCCCTCTCCCAATACTCTAACACATGTGTGAGAGCATTTGTGGGAGAGTGTGGAGCATGTTGAATGAGAAGGTGGAAAGTGTCACCTCCTCATTCTTTAGGGGATTGTGAGAGGGTTGTGTCGATGAAGGAGAAGGTGACAAATTTCACCTTCTCATTCATCAAGGCTTGTAAGATAAACCTATTTATCTCCCTCTTTGTGAGAAGGGAAGGGTTCTTCTTTTTTAGTTCTTTTTTTTAGAATTTGATTATTGATTTTGGGGAAGGAGAGCTAGACTTGGAGAAGTGGAAACTCTTGGAAGGATTTTGGGAGCAAGCTCTTGGAGCTCTTCATCAACACCTTCCATTGTTTGGAGCTTGAGAGGTAAGTTCTCATGGCAATCAAGCCTTCATTAATCTTGTTTTTCTTATTATATGCATGTGAAAATATATGTTTATGTTTTTTAGTTTTTCTTTGGTGTTGCATTGGTTTTAGGGTTGTTTTGGTGAGATCTCCATATGAGAGAGATCACCTTGTAAAGTATGGGAGAGGTGTGAACCTCCTCAGGGATAACCTTCATCTTATTGAGGTTATTTGGTGGCCAAGGGCCTTATTGAAAAGTTTATATGATATGTTTATGATAAGAGTGCCTTTGAAATATTTTGGGTGTAATGAGTTCATAAGGGCAAGAGGCCTTGAGATTTGAGTATGTTTTGGTTGACTTATTTGTGGTTTCCCCTTGAGTAGAGAGTTGTCCACTCTCTCACCCACTAAATCCATACTTAATGGATTTGTTTTGTGTGTATCCATGGGAGGGAGTTATTGTGCTTTATGTGAGTGTTTTTGTGTGTTTGGAAATCCTTGTGTTGTGCATGAAACCAGTTATTTGGAAGGCCTCCTAGCTTGGGGGCGGCTTGCTTGCAAGCCTAAGGTTGAGAGACGAGCTCTCCATGGGCTTGGAGAACGTTTTTGTGTTTTTTGTAGGTTTTGGTGGCTCTTGGAGGAGTATTGAGGTTTTGGAGCTTTGAAGAAAATATGGTTTTTGTGTATATTGTTAAAAAAAATAATGCATTGTGGTTGCGTTGGCCTATTTGGGCTTTGTAAAAGTTTGTTGTAGTCTTGAGAGTTAAACTATCTTTTATGAGTCTCCTTGTAAAAATGTATTTATTCATTTCAATAAAAGTTTGGTTGAACTTCTCTATACTTTTGCTCTTGGAAGAATATTTATAGTATGGACAAAAGAAATCTCTCTCTTTCTCTTTCCTTATGCTCACAATTTATATGTATGTTTTCTTATTAAGGAAGGAAATAAACAAATTAAGGAAGGAAATAAACAAAAAATGTCTCCCTTGCTTCAATGCTGAACATGAGTAAGAGAAAATAGTTTATGTGCTTATTGGTGTGCAAAATAGAAATAATATTTACTTATTTTAAGGAAAAAAATATTGTGCCTAAGTTAGCTTTATTATTATAAGAAGAGGAAGGAATTTATATATCTATTGCCTCTTATAATAGTATAGTTGTGAAAATTAAATATATACTTGTGCCAATGTTTGATCATTTTAAACTTGCTGTTATATTCATTTAAGCTCACTATTTTTTTTTACCTTTGTTAAAAAAATATGGAGATAGGTTTCTACATATATATATATATATATATATATATATATATATATATATATCATTATTTTGTTATTACATAGAAAAAGGCATATAAAAAAAAGAAGGGAATAAACGTTTAGAACTTAGGGTTTTTTGTAAAGTTGGAAAGTTTTTGTGAATCGGTAGGGCACCGGCCGACTTTGACCTGTGCAGGTTCTTGGCCCTACGCAGGGCCAAAGTTCGGCCTTGGGCAGATAGGAGCCCCACCCCCCAACCCGAGTCCTGAGCTACTATGATCGGCACCACCATTCTTTGGGTGCTCCATGCATTATTCAGCGCCTCTGTAACTTTTAAAACACCTCTATCTTTACTCAAGATCGCCCCTATATAATCTCTTTCGTCCCTGCTTTGACCTATGTTGTAAATTATATAGTTTTTAATCTATTTGTCCTACGATTGTATATATATATATAGTCGTATGTAAATACATAGTTTTATTGACTTTTACCTCTATGTAAAACCTTTTTCTCTAGTTTTGTTTTGTAAAAAAAATAATAACAGAGAATATTTATATGTTAAACTTTTGAAAAATAATAGAAATTGAGAATAGAGAATATTGAGAAGATTTTAGAAACCTGTTCAAAGAAAGGAAACCATGGTTAGAAGATAAAATAAATGGTTAGAAAATAAGTTAAACCTGTAGCAAACAAGTGTGTAGTGAGAAATTATAACATGTTAGATAAGAGGAAAATATAGTCTATAGAAAACACAAAAGAAAACATTAAAAAGAATATTAGGAAACTTCATTGGGAAAATGCCTTCCCTTTTGGGAAAAGGGATTTTCCCTCTTTCCCTTGCTTTTGAATCTTGCACCCAAATAAATAAATGCTTTGTGAACAAATTAGGTTGTTGAGTTGCTTTTATAAACTTTGATTAGGTTTTGTGTGACACTAAAAGGGATTAGTGGACTAATTTAACCCTAAGCTTAGTTTTATTTAATTAAATCCATTTAGTGAGTGGGATGGGTTTTGGACTTTAGTGTGGGTGTGTTTTAATACTTTTTATTTAATCTTATCATTTGATTCTTATGGAGGAAGAGTATTTGAAACTTTATGATTTAATTTATTTAGTGCATGGTATTTATCTTTTTAATCCTTTTAAACTCTTTTATCAAAGTGGCTAAATTAAATGCCCTTTAGTTAATATATTTAATTTTGATTTAACTTTTGAATAGTACTTAGTGAATATTAATTTAATTCGTTGTAATTTTTGAAAAGGTATTTTGTGGATTATGTTATTTTAATTATTTCCAATTTTCCCATAATTGATGAGATGGCGTTATGTTGTCGAAATGTCTAGAGAATTATTTCCTTTTGACCTGGTATGCTATCGATTTTTCCTCAATTAAAGATGTGGACTTTATTTAATTTAATTCAAATAATTACTTTTACGTTTTAAATATTTGTTTCAATGTTTAGGTTTAAAAATCATGCTAGTTGAATTAATTTAAGGTTAGATTAAGTTAGCAGTTCACTTCTAGGGTTAGGTTTCGATTCATATTGAAATCATTCCACTTCACCTAGTTAACCCTAGGGTTGGATTCTAAAAAGGAAATCAACCCTCTTAGCGTCACGCCTTGCGATGCACACCCCCTTAGTGGCTATCGTCTTGTAGGGATTGCAAAAGGAGTGTCATATTATCCCATTTGTGATTGACTTCCCCGCCTTCGGGTGATGTGCCTAACATTAGTTGTGGATGCAACTAGGTTACGTGTGTGTGTCATTGAGTGCGCATGTTACGTGTGAGGGGTTTTAGAGTCAGGTGGGGAAACTTTTTGATAATTCATGTCATGACCACATGACAAATGTGGACATGACATGTGGTTATTAGGTCATAACCATATGGTGAATGTGGGCATGACAAGATCTCAAAAGGACTGACAAATCTAGGTGCTAACTTAGAACTCTTTCCATAATGAATGGGGCTCTTATGTGGCCAAACTCTCAAAATAACTTTATTCCCGACCTCAAAGGTCCTGTCTACTCTCTTAGCATCCGCAAAATGCTTCAGCATGTCCTGTGCTATCTGCAATTGCTCTCGAATCTGATTTACCTATTTTTCCATTTCCTATGCTAAGTCAGGACCTATTGCAACTCTATCCTCTAACCTGTCCCAACTCAAGGGTGTCCTGCAAGGTCTACCATAAAGGGCCTCAAAAGGGACCATGCCCAAGGAGCTATGATGACCATTGTTATATGCAAACTCTACTAAATATAGGTAGTCTTCCCACTTGGACTACTGGTCCATCACATACATCCTTAGCATATCCTCTAAGACCTAATTAACCCGCTCTTTTTGCCCATTTGTCTCAGGGTGATAGGCAGTACTAAAATTAAGCTATGTACCTAGAGCCTATTGCAAAGCTCTCCAAAAAGATCAAGTGAACATCGGATCCCTATCAGAAATAATTTTCTGAGGAATACTGGGTGCAATCTAACAATGTCATCTAGAAATACTCTCACCACTGAAGCTACATTATAGGATGATCTCATCAGTGAAAGTGTGCTACCTTAGTCAATTTGTCAATAGTTACCATGATTGCATCATGTCTAGGAGATGTCATCGAGAGGCCAACTATGAAATCCATAGATATTACATCCCACTTCCATTCTGGAATAGAGTGAGGATATAACATTCCTGTAGGGTGCTGATGCTTGGCCTTAACCCTCTAACACTTGAGGCAATGAGCTACAAAATTAGCTATGTCCCTTCGCATTCTAGCCCAAAAATATAATCTACAAAGATCTGCATGTATCTTTTTAACTCCTGGGTGAGCTGCATAAGGAGCTCTATATGCCTCAGTTAGAACAAATTCTCTAAGATCCCCCAAAGGAGGAACATAAATGCGACCAAAATGTCTAAGCAAACCATCTGTATATAGGGAGTAACCCTCAAACTTGCCCTTTAAGAACCCATGTGATCAAAGCTCCTGAACTACCTCACTGTACCATGGATCCTAAGGCAAAACATCTAAGATACGTCCTCACAAATCAGTCTACAAGACCAAAGAAGACACTTCATGCTTCCTTCTACTTAAGGAATCTGCTACAACATTCTCCTTACCCTTAATGTACTGAACATCAAAATCATACTCATAGAGGAACTCCATCCATCGTCGTTGTCTTGCATTAAGATTAGGCTGAGTGAATATGTATTTCAAGCTTCAGTGATCAGAGTGAAGTTCAAACCAGTGACCTAAAAGAAAGTGTTGTCATCTCATAAAAGCATGAATGAAAGCCACTAACTCCAAGTCAAGAGTCAGATAATTAAGCTCGTGCAACTTCTATAGACTAACCTATGAAAATGGGATCCTAAATTAGATGCAAACTATCCTAAAATGCACCCAATCCCAAGTCCAAGGGACCTCAAGATTGAGCTCAACTACTAACACACTAACTATACCAATTGTACCCTATCTAAGCCTATTAATAGTGATATGCCCTAATATATGATATCCTATGACTAAACTACTTAGAATTGCACTAATTCTTGTTATGTTGAGCACTTAAATTGGCAGAGTAACTTTGCATATGATGGCTTGTTGAAATGGGAGGTGGAGGCCTCAATTTATAGATTTTTGGGGATAGGATTGAAGGGCTAGGATCAATTTGGAAGATCAATGGCTGAGATTGCTTGAGGATCCTCAAGCAAGGAGAATTGGACAAATGGCAAGCTAGGATTGAATGAGAAGTTTGCTCCAAGATTCAAGGGATGATCAATGGATGAGATTGCAAGTTTGAATGGATGGATGGCTAAGATTGGGTAGGTGTATGACATGTAAGGACTCATTTATGAAAAGGAATGCCTGAATACCCCTAAAGTTCTGCTGAGAATAGGATGGGCCTACATTCTGAGTCGAAGGCCTCTGGTCTCTACACTAAGGCTGAGGCTGCCATGTCCTAGATTGTGTCCCCTGATTGTTCCTAGGTTTTTGTCCCTGATTTTGTTGTTGTTGTTGATGAGGGAGTCTAGGTGGCAAAGAATTATTCCTGAATCCACCTCCTTAAGGTGTAGGTAACCTAGAAAAGATTCTATTCTGTTAGTTTTGTTCATGGTTCTTGAACTGCTCATGGTTGCACTGGTTTCTAGGAAGGATTTCTTCTGTAATAAGAGCCTTTTCTACACCTTCTTGAATAGTCTTAGGTTCTGTTAGGTGTACTGGTCCCACTATGCCATGATTGAGTCCTCTAACAAACCTATTAACCATTAACTTCTTGCCATGAATATAATCCACATAAGGAAGTAACTCTAGAAATTTGCTCTCATACTATGCAACTGAGAGACCCCTCTGCTGTGAGTCATGAAATTCATCTATCTTTTTCTATCGAAAGTCCTCAGACATGTATCTTTTCCTAAATTTTTCTAGAAAGGTTTCCCAGGTCAAAGTGTCAACTGATATGTAGCTCTTCATCTCCTCCTGTCGCCACCAAGTGGCTGCAGCTCCTCTAAGCAAATGAATGGCCAACCTAGCCTTGAGATTGCTTTCATAAAATTTCAGCTTGAAGTAACCCTCAAGGTTTAATAGCCAGGACTCTACCTCTACATCCTCAGATGTACCAAAAAAGTGCGGGGGTTGTAGGTGAAGGAATTCTCTAATATGTCCGTCTGTATCAATAGGTGCCTCAAGTGACACAAAGTGCGCATGTCGACTGACATGTGAAGGGACATGGTGCCCCGAGTCTCCTACCCCTTCCTCATGATGTTCTCCTCTATTAACGGTGGGACTCCTACTGTGCTCTCTGCGAGATGAACCATGCTCCTCAAAATAAGGATGAGATGAATTCTCTGGTGGTGGTGGAGGTAACCTAGTCTGTACCACATCCACTAACTATTGTAATAGTTGTAGAATCTGGGGGCCCTGATCCCCGGGAATATCCTGATGAATGGACTGAGACTGAGCATCTGAATGAGTATGTCTACATTTGGGAGGCATCTTGATGAACCAAACAATTACAAAATTTTAGTTTCATAATTATAATTTCCCTAGAGTTCCCAAAGTGTGGAAACCTGGGCTCTAATACCAAATATCATGCCCGTGATGAGCCCTCTTGTATGTCACCATACAAGAGGGCTAAAAGATAGGGAATTTTTTTTAAAAAAATTAAAAGTTCAAATGTCAACTTGCAAGGAATAAGTTTACCTAAAGTCTTATTGATGTCAACAATTCCTAAAGGTTGAGGTGTTGAAAAACCTTTATTTACAAAATTCCTATTGAACCAATGCTAAAGTTAGAATAATAAGTTTTATTACATGTGCTTACTAATCCAATTGATTTATTATTTAAGCGACATAGTTACAATTTAAAAAGTGAGGTTCTAATATTTAATAGATCGATTAAACTAAAATTGAATAATACTCTTTTAAATAAATTTCTCCTTTTTCATTCAATCTAATCTAATCCTAACTAAAAATGCCCATTATCTTCAATTATATTTCTTTTTCAAATTGAATATAAAAATGAAATAAAATTTCTAAGTTACATTCTAATTAAAAACTCATTTTAATAGCAATCTGTTTCCTTCATCACTTCAATTAAACAATTACTTTTTCTAATATATAATATACACAAATATTGATTTTTAATCCCTTTTGCTTTATTGTTTTAACTTCTTAAAAAAAATTAAAACTAATCTTTCCTAATTTAAGTTTCTCTTTTCTCAATTCTCAAAATATAATAAATCTCTGATTTTTCCATTCTAACATAAGGAATAAATCTCTGATTTTTCTTTTTATAAGACTTAAAAAAATAAAACCTATTTAACTTATATTCTAAAATACAAATCAAATTAAAATATAAAACTAAAACATTGATCTTGATATAAATGCTTATTTAAATTCCATTTATGCAATTTATTTTCTAACATATATTTACATTGTATTGATTTCCTACAAGCATATAGAATGCAACAGAGGAACTCCAATAAAGTTGTAGAGTATATATATATATATATATATATATATATATATATATATATATATATATATATATATATATATATATATATATATAAAACTATATATAACTAACAAAGTATTAGAAAGACACAACAATGCACAACATATATTATGAAGTCATATATTAGTAGAGATATTAAAAAGTATAACAGAGATTTATATGTATCGCAAGGTTTAACTGTAACAAAGGCGTTTCAATGAATAGCTAATAGCAAATATATATATATATATTCATATTTACATATACAGAAGAAAAGAATAGCAGAGATAATAAATTCCAATTTTTATTAAATTGTCAAACACAGAAATAATTCCCATTTCCACATAAAGGAATTTAAAAACACAATAGTATTATTTCTTCCATTATTTGATTTAGACACAAATAAATTCATTTTATATACAGAAGGATAGGTAGCAATACTAGAAGGATTATTTTTAGATCCACAAGGAGACAACCATATAGTTTTATAACTTGGTAGATTTCCAAATTGAAAAATGGTTTTCAAAAATCGAACCACATACATACATGCATTAACAAAAAGGGGTTTTTCTTCAACCACAAAAAGACTTCTTAACTCTTTGACACATAACAAAGTATTCCAACATGAATCAAATTCAAGGCATCTTTTGCCAATATTCCAAAACTCTTCAAATCTTTTTCTTGCAAACTCATGAAGACTTGATTCCAATTTCAACTTTTACATATGTATCATTTCAACCTACACACATACAAAGGCCAAAATAGGTGGCCAATTCCTGCTCTCCACCCTACCATAGGGATTGCATAAGCACATCCCACCCTTGAGCAGGAGAACTCCATAAACTGGATTTACATAAACATGCATCAACTCACAAATACACCAAATCCAATAGAAAACATAATCAACAAATTTCCCATGGAATGACTCACAAACAAGGATCCTTCTTAGATCCAAAATAGGGGGAGAGAGGGTATAATCCTCCCTCTTGGGGAACAAACCAAATCATAATCAAAATCACCACATATAACCTTAAGAAACTCCATACAGCATAAATCACCAACTCTCCATAAAATACACAACACCCATATCTCCACACATCTCCATACTTCCATACACAGCCATAACAACAAATTCTCATCTCATCACATACCCCATACTTCCCAAATTTCTATCAAATCACATACTTATCAAAAACATCATTTTCACTATCTGAATCATTGAACCAAGTTCCCGAAGAGAGGATCCATGCCTCTCTCTACCCCAACACTTAGGAGGCTCTCATAAAAAATGAAGAGTTGCTCCCATACAACCCAAACCCACAAAAATTTACAAAACAACAAGAAAACCAAAAAACACAATCAAACCCATTTCACAATCAATCACATAATTTTTTTAACAAAATTTTCAAGAAGTATCAGAAAAATACCTCAACACCCCAAGTTAGGGTGAGCCCAAATTTGAAACCAAAATGAAATTTTCCAACCCTTTTGATTCTCAAATCCAAAATCTTCAATCCAAAACTTCTTCCAATTCAAGCCAAAGAAACTCTTTCTCTTCACAATTTCTCCCTTTTTCAAATTTAGGCATAGCATAATGAAAAAGACTCTTCCCAAAATTTCCATAAATAAAATTAAAACTCCAAACAAGAAAGAAAAATAAAAGAAAGCAACCTTCTTTTTTTTTGAAAAAAAAGCTCTTCTTTTTCCAATTTTAAAACAAGAGATAAAAATCCTCTCTTAAAAAGAAATAAATAAAATATTAATTTAAAAGCATTTATCCTCATCCCACAAGAAAATAAATTAAAATAAAATAAATAATTTAAAATGACTTTTATCCCAAAAAGAATTAAATAAAAATAATAAAAATAATAAAATGCCATAATCACACACAAAATTTAAAATAAAAAATTAAATAACAATATTACATCACATATTAGCCTTAACCCCTTCCACGGGTTAGGCTAGGCTTAACTGGTTTGACATAGGGTTTATGGAGTCTCCGAAACCACTTAAGGAATCTTGGCCACCCACCTGTACACTTAATTTTGAATATCAGTTTGTCATGATAATAATAGATGAAGCAACTTAATATATAATAAAAAATTATTTAAATAATCCATTTTTATTCATAATCACATTCTCAAACAATTTAAAAATAATTTATTGAATTACTAACATATAATCATCAATTTCTTCCAACACTTTCTTTCACACATAATATAAGTCTGAAAAATCATCTAATCAACTTAATCAAATCATATAGTCCAACCACATAAATCATAAAGTATAATCATAATAAATGTCCAAAGTATCATCAACCATAATGTCTAGGGAAATAACATAATTTCTAAAGCAATAACATAAATGTCCATAATTGTCCAAACCAAATCAAGTATAAAATATCCAACAACATAGTTAAATAGTCTAAGTCATAATATCTAAAGCAATATAAAAAGATGGGCCTCACATGAGTCGAGGTGTGTGAACATTCGACTACATTCATTGTGAAATGTCATGTATATAAATCTTTGGCCAAAGTAATGCATTTGTCTCTGCATACATTAGTTGATTCACAGTGCTCCAGATGGCACAATGCTTCTAGTAGTGTCATACATAGTTAGAGTGGATCTATAGTTGTATGACTATGAAGTATTGTGAAGGACACAACACCAGATCCTCAGATGGCAAACCAATCAGTTCCTTATATCTATTCCCTTCATGAAGGGTAGGGCCAATTTCAGGTAGGAATTTGTGTGGGGGACCACCGGTCTGTGGTTGGAGGAAAAGCTCTCAGGTGATGCTCTCATTTCCAAGCAGAAGACTAGCCAAGGCTTAAGAAGACAGATGTCAAAGTTCCAAATACAGTACATTATCTTATATGACTTGATAGTCATCATTATGTATAATTTATCCTTGATGTTATGAGTAAAAAATTGTAAATGTATAGTGAAAGTAAATCACTAATATGATATCTTTGGGAATGTTGTAAATTTTAGTTTTGAAATGTTAAGAAAAGATATGCATATCGATTTTGATTATCATATTGATTGTTATTTGTTTCTCTTTGATTATGCTAATCATGATTTTAGACTTAATGATGATTAAGTCAAAGTTAATTTTGGATTAACAAGAGTTGGCTTGTTACATATGGTATCAGAGCTATCAGGTTCAATACATGGACCTATGAGCGCACTACATAACATTTTTCTCCAATATTAATGGTTGGTAATGTTTGGATGTTCTTATGCCATAATGGTTAGAATAAGAATGACACCCAAAAAGAAGGTAACAAGAAATGGACATTATCTTAAGGCCTTGAGGGAGTGAGCCTCAAGAATGAAATGCCTTGAACAAATTGGTTTCTTGGTAGGTGCATGGTTGGTTGATGATGAAACCTTCGCTGATGTTGTTAAACATATCAAGCAGGAGATAAGGAAAGTAGTCAGGATTACTGCTCCTATCTCTAACAATGAATCAGTGAAGTCCTCTGCACCTAAGGAACCAATCTTGGAAAGTGATCTTAAGGATCCTAATGTTACTAGGGAGGTTGTGGATGAGTACATGTGACTACATCCACCTCCTAAAACTGATTTGATAAATTTCAAGGATGAGAAATGAACATGGGAAGGTATCCCAATCTGATAATGACTTGTAGTAGCAAGATGTAAAATAAAAATTGTAACTATGGATGGATTATATATAATCCATGGAACACTATAATGCATTTTGAAAATTCTGGCAAATCTTTCCTTTCTTGTTAAAGATTACATGAATGAGAATGGATTTGCATTTATGAATGGATTCATTGGTATGAAAAAGTATTTGAATAATTAATCAGCAAACTTCAGGAGAAGTAGATTGCAGCATGGTTAAGACAAGAACTAATATGGGAGATAGCTAGGAAGAAGGGAAACCTTCAAGCCACTTCAAATCTAAACTCAACTAGATCCTTTCTATGTTCCAAGAGCCAAGAGTAAGAATTGGAACTCTCGAGCAGGAGGTCAGGGGTCAGCATGGACCCAAGCAGGAAGCCTATTATGGGGGTGATGATGAGGCACATCACAATGACACCATCCAAAGTGAACATGAAGAGAATAACTCTAAGGCTAGACATGAAGAGGATAGAAGAAGCCACATGGCTTTGGAATTATCTTGAGATATGAAAAAAGTTATGCCTCCCATGTTCAATGGGTCTGTAAGTGGAGATACTATGGAGGTATGTCTTATAGAGATGGAAAAATACTTTGAAATAAGAAATTATACAGAAATCACCAAAGCAATATGGGGAGCATACCAATTGGTAGGTGAAGCATCCACATGGTGGATGAATAAGAAAATGGAGTTAGGCTTGAGGTCTACGAGTTTAACCTGGGACATGTTTGTGGAATTCTTTAGGCAAAGATGGTTTCCTCAGCTATATTATGACCAAAAGCTTATAGATTTTCAAAATTTGAAAGAAGGTGATTTAACTGTGGATGAATACTGGGAAAAATTCACTCACCTACTCAAGTATGTTCCGCAATATCAACAAGATGAAAGGTTTCACATCCAAAAGTTGATTATGGGATTGAACACTCAAATTGGGGGAGAAGTTGATGTGCATGGTCCCACCTCAATGGACCAGGTTTATGAAAAAGCTATCAAATAGGAACAAAAATTGAAATCTATGTCTGCTTATAGGGAAAGGAACTGAAAAAGGTATAACTACTCTCACACCTCCCAACCCTCAAAGGAAAGGGGAAAATGCAAGATTTTTCTGAGAAAAATGATAAAGGGTCCAAGAATAAGCAAAATGAATCTAGAGTGGAAAAGAAGTGAAATAATAACTCCAAGAAAAATGGAGATAGTTCTGGAAAGCCTCATGAGAGGTGAGGGCCCGTGGGAGGGTGTTAGACATGTGGCAGAGATCATTATGCCAACCAATGTCCTAACAAGATGCAGGTAATGTAGCCACAAGGAAATAATTTACCCTCTCAACAGGTGACATTTCAACAACGCATACATGTAGCTCTGGATAATGGCAACCTGAATATTAAATGACTCCCATTGAAACTACAGGTATTTTATCTTTTTTCCCAATTTCAATTCTGATAGATACTGGTGCTATAGAATGTTTTGTTTCCCCAAAAGTTTTAAATAAAATTTCTAGAAAAGCTGGATACATGGCAAGCACTTGGTCAGTTGAATATGCAAATCAGACCAAAGCTCAGGTAGAGTAATGCTTGTTTGAGGCCAAGGTTGAACTTCCAAGTTTCTCTACTGAGGTGAACCTTTACATAGCCCCATTAGGTTCATATGATGTTATCCTTGGGATAAAGTGGTTATGGAGACATCGAGCTAAGGTGGATTGTTATGCCAAAACAATAGAATGTCTCGATGACCTAGGGAACAATTTTTTTCTAAAAGAAACCCTGGTGAGGTCAAGCTAAGACAAATTTCTTCCCTACAAATGAAAAGAGCTCAAAGAAAATGATGCAAAGAGGATTGTATTCACTTAGAAATCTGCAACAAAACACTTTACAAGCCTCTGAAAATAAAACAGAACAACAAATAGAAGAAGAGAAATTTGCACAATAATATTTATTCAATCTAAAATTTCATTACAAAATATGGAAGCATATGAGATTTTTAGAATTACACATCCAACACCTGCAATAAATAATTTTCTCCACCTCTAGACTCCTTCCCCAACATCTGGGTCTCTACTTAATTATTTTCTCCTAGCTCTAATAAAAACCTGTCACTTATTCCTTTCACCTTGCCCTCATTTTTTGGAATTTCCTAAAATGGTTTATGGGTTTCATGCCTCTCCTTCCCATATTTCTATAACATTTTACATTTCTTAATTTCAATAAGATATGAGAAAGTTATACTTATTTTACCGAGACTGGGTCTCATAATTTTGACCCAGACATGCAACAACATGCAAATCTTTGTGGCCCACATGGAACCACCTCTTGAAAATCCACACCCTTCTTGGAGGTTACAATTTGAAAATAATAAAGATAAAATCTTGTGCAATCCACCTTCACATGGACACCTAGCATTTGCCCAATCAATTTTGGATTGTTATGACAACTTACAGATTCCTTACAACTATGATGGTTACAATAATAGATGCCATTAATTCCAAGATTCTTGGCAGCCCCACTTATGACAAAATCAGTCAAATCCCATCAAAATTACATTTACAATTGCACCCAAGGGTAATTACATTTGTTGCAAATTAAAAATATTATTTCCCAAAGCCCACAAACCTTATTGAAAATAAACCAAATTAAAATAACAATATTTTTGGTGATGCAAGATTTCCATTGATTATGGATGCTCCTACATCAGACTCCCAGAGAAAAGAGAATTCAAGTCCCATTGAATGCTGGTTGCTCCTTCTTCTTGGTCTTCCAATTCTTCTGCACTTTATCCTTCATCTTTGCAACTATCCATGAGTCCTTCCTCTTCTTTTTCTTATACCATCTCCTATTCAGCATCCTCCCAGCTTTCAAGTTCCAAAATTCCATTTCTTGTGCATATACCTCAGTAGCATCATCATTTATGTCTTCATCATACAATATAGTAGCATATTCACCATTACCACAATCTACATAATACCCTTGCAAATCTGCTTATACCTCATTAACAAGCAAATCTACAACATCTCCATTAGCAACCTTATTATCAACAACAACTTGATCATCAACATGCCTTTCCACTTGCTCATCTTGAACATCAGACTCAAATAACTAAAAATGACATGGAGACTCATCCACAACTATGTTTACCGTGTCTTCTTCAATGTTTGATGTCAAAACAGTCATAGATGTACTCACCATTTCACTGCTTACTTCTTCCTCTATCTGAGATTATTTTTATTCTTCCTTTATTGCTGCTATCCTTACTTGTCTTCTTCTTCTTTGGACAATTTTCTTGATGGGCCATGTAACCTTCCTCTTCACTGATAAGTGCCAGCTTTGCAACTGCTACACTATTCTTTCCATATCTTTTTTCATCTCTTCCTTAACTTGCCTTAGTTCTCTTATCTCTTTCTCAACCTCTATTTGCCTCATCTTTTCCTCTTTCCTCTTCCTCTCTTTTTCTTCTCGCTTCTTCTTTTGTGAACCCCCATCCTGCAAGTACCTTCTAAATAAATCCATCTCCTCTTCAAGCAAGTCCCTTTTTTTCTCTACCTAGTCTTTTGGCAACCAGGTTCTCTCTTCAACCTGCACAAACACAAACACACAAAGACCAAACTCTCATTTGCCCAGACCTTCTGAGATCTAGCATCTCCTTGTACTCAAAGTAGTTATCCAGGGCATCAATCCAATCTAATACTTCCTCACTGTTCATTTTTCCTCCATACATGGGCAACTCCATTTTGACATCAGTGCCCTTTCCTTTCATAGTCTGCGGCATCTTCATAAACCTTCTATCATCTGGATCCATCTCTTCCACATTAGATCCCTCTTGAGGGCCTACATTCTCACCCTCATTCTCTTGGTCACTATCTTCCTCAATGACCCCACCTCTTCTCAGGTTTGCTTCAATGGCTGCAATTCTGGCTAGGACTCCTTCTTGAGATTCATTCATTGTTCTCACTTCTCTAGTGAGGACTGGACTGGCCCTTGGAGGCATCTTGCGCTATCCTTTCTTCACACTTTAATTTCCTTCTTTCCTCCCAAATAGAATCTGCCCTAGTCTTTGATACCAATTGATGTAGAGAGGATTGTCTTCACTTAGAAATCTGCAACAAAACACTTCACAAGCTTCTGAAAGCATGCTGAAAATAAAATGGAACAACAAATAGAAGAAGAGAAATCTGCACAATAATATTTATTCAATCTAAAATTTCATTACAAAATTTGGAAGCATATGAGATTCTGAGAATTACACATCCAATACCTACAACAAATAATTTTCTCCACCTCTAGACTCTTTCCCCAATATCTGGGTCTCTGCTTAATTTTCTTCTCCTAGCTCCAATAAAAACCTATCACTTATTCCTTTCACCTTGCCCACATTTTTAAGAATTTCCTAAAAGGGTTTGTGGGTTTCATGTCTCTCCTTTCCATCTCTCCAAAACATTTTAAATTTCTTAATTTTGATAAGATATGAGAACATTATACTTATTTTACCGAGACTGGGTCTCATAATTTCGACCTAGACATGCAACAACATGCAAATCTTTGTGGCCCACATGGAACCACCTCTTGAAAAACCACACCCTTCTTGGAGGTTACAATTTGAAAATAATAAAGATAAAATCTTGTGCAATCCACCTTCACATGGACACCTAGAATTTGCCCAATCAATTTTGGGTTGTATGACAACTTACAGATTCCTTACAACTATGATGGTTACAACAATATATGCCATTAATTCAAAGAGGTAGCCCAACTTATGACAAAATCAGTCAAATCCCACCAAAATTACATTTACAATTGCACCCAAGGGAAATTACATTTGTTGTAAATTCAAAATATTATTTCCCAAAGCCCACAAACCTTATTGAAAACAAACCAAATTAAAATAACAATATTTTTGGTGATGCAAGATTGCCATTGACCGTGGATGCTCCTGCATTAGAAAAGGATGCCAGCTTTTTGCTATCAAAATGGAGAAACTAAATATTTTTTACGAAACTAATTTTCAAGATGACTTAATGTTTTATGAATCTCAAAAACTCAAAGGAGTTGAGAAGAGCGAGTCCATAGATTAGGAAAGATCAGATATGGATAGGTACCCTTTTCTTAGAGATTTTGAGGATGTGTTTCTAGATGAGCTACTAGGATTACTAGTGTAGAGAAGGGGTGGATAGGTCCAACTTGTTCCAAATCAACCAATTCTTCAATTTATCAAAGACTTTGTAGACACCTAAAATTAGACTGCTTCTACAAACCAATTTTCCATATCTCGCACTAATCCATTCTCCCAATCTGCATATCCCTGGTGATCAATTAATTCACCTAATTAGCCCATTTAACCTTACAACCCTAATCCCTATCAATTGAATGAATATTCTTAATATTCATTTAATTGATTTATCCATTTCCCTAAATCTCTATTAATCCTGATTATCTGATTAATCATGCTTAAGTTAATTAAGAAAACACTTAATTAACCTTGTCTCCCACTCACTCCTAATCACTGAATATAATATTCAGATGTCTCCCACTCACCTCCACTCACATGAATTTAAAATTCATTTGCCCCCATGATCCTCCACTCTTCCCAAAATAGGAATTTTTAATTCATCCCTAGGAATAAAAGATTCACTTTTATTCCTAGCCCTTGATTTGACCAGATCAATCCTGACCCTCCATCCTCATCTCCAAAATCCTATAAATTGACCCCTCTCTAAGCCATTTTTAGAGCCCAGTCTAGGCATCAGACCTCGGCCCAAATCTCTCCAAGAGATCTCTTCATCCTACCAAACCTCTGCCAAAATTTTGTCTCAATCCTCTCATCTCATCAGGACTCTGCCCAAATCACTTTGATCATCCCCTATCTCCATCCAAATCAGTCATCAAATCCCTAATCACTCATTTACATTGTGTTGTGAACATTTGAGCAGCCCACATTCTACACGTTAGTCATTCTGATCAAGGGAGAAATCTTGAGGAGCTACATGGCGCATCTCCTTCCCGCATGGATTCGTGAGGTCATAATGGAGGTATAATCATTTTGTTTATGCATTAGATTAGTTTCTATCTTCATTCAAATTTCACATATTACATTGGCACGCCTGGTCTCGAGTCCAATCGTCATTTTGTGAAGGTTTTTTGTCAAAATCTTCGTCTTTCTAACAATTTTTTGCAAGTTTTGGTGAGGAACTATTGCAGGTTGCGTCCTACGTGAAAACCAACCTCATTTTTGTGATCAGGACGTCGATTCCATGAATTTTGACTATAAACTTTGATATATTTTTTGAAAATTTTTTAGGGGCCATAGGCCATACCGTATGGATCCGTACCGTACAGATCCTATGACCCCCAAGGTTTTCATCTCTGGTTTCTGTCACAGGTTCAGTTTTGCAGGTTTAATAATTTTTACGCAAGTGTAAGGTTGATTTTTTGGTGTAGGTTTCAAGTCACTGCCCTCCGCCAAACCCTAACCACCGCTTCCTTCCACCTGCAGACCTCTTGCCGCTTTTCCCCCTCCCATCACCGCCAGTGGTGGTGACCTACACCGCCACCACTCACCTGTTCAACCCCCAAACTCCTGTCAGCACCCTTCTGCAATCCTCACTCCCGCCACCCTGGTCGCCACTCTACCTAGCGCCGAAACCTCAACGCGAAGCCCCTCCATCCAACACTTCCACATCCCTCCCTCCCGCACCACTTACCACCATCCACCCAGTCGACAACCCCCCAACACTACCCGTCCGCCCAAATCTCTTCAGTCGAAACCCACTCACCGCCCGAGCTCCGTCCACCGCCATCTAAGCTGAGTTTTAAACCCCCGACACCCTCCTGGACACAACACACCACAAGATCTCCGCTCACCGTCATCTGTGGGGGTGTCAACCTATCTGTCGCCACCGCAGAAAGTGGAGTCGTCGCTAGTGAAACCCAGAACCGACATCTGAGTATCCTTCGCAGTCTTCATCGACTCCCAGTAGTCACCACCACTTTCGTCATCGCCGCCCATAGTGTAGTTTGGGCGCCACCCTTAGGCTTTGGTCCACGGGTTTTTAAACCCTGCATATTCCCGCCACTTTTGTTAATGTTTTTGGTGGTTAGGGTTTGTAGCGCGTCCCATCTCTTGGTCGCATTTTTTTATCTTTTATTTTATTTTTCTCCTTATTCACCCCTGGTCATATGTATGACCTGGGGCCAATCTAAGTCATAAACTGCCAACATCCAACCCTAACCGCCATAACTCAAACACAAGCCGCTGGATGTAAACCGCCAGCATGTGATCGAAATCAACACAGTTAACTTTTTTTTGGTAGCAAACACTTAACCGCCTAGTGCCTTCTATACACCGAAGGAGGCTATTTTTTTCCAACAGGCACAACTTTTGCAAACGGAGACGGATTTTTGCAAATGAATAGTCAACGAAACGCTGATGAGGTGAACTTCGCAGTTGTGAGGTTTTCATCAGGTGACGGTGCATTTTTCTTTCCATTTTTTTCAGTCAAAGTCAAAATTGCTTTAAAACTTCAAATCGTCATATCTTTTGCATTTTTGATCAGTTTTCGGTGAATTTGTTTTTTCAAATTGCATAGAATCTCCTGAAGCATCTGTTCATGCAATCTGCTTTCCTGTATCAGTTCTTTTTTCATCAAATTTTCTCATATTATCAATTTTCACATTACAATCTTTTTGGCTAGTCTACTTGCTCTGTTTTTGGTTTCGTGACTTGCAGGTGATCATTCAGGACTAGAGCAACATTAGCATCAACAATCACATCAATTTGGACAATCATTTTATCAGGTGCATTCATTTTCATCCCATTATCAGGATTAATAGAGATTTAGGGAAATGGATAAATCAATTAAATGAATATTAAGAATATTCATTCAATTGATAAGGATTAGGGTTGTAAGGTTAAATGGGCTAATTAGGTGAATTAATTGATCACCAGGGATATGTAGATTGGGGGAATGGATTAGTGCGAGATACGAAAAATTGGTTTGCAGAAGCAGTCCAATTTTAGGTGTCTACATTTACCCCTCTTTGAGATGGTGTTGCGGCTAAGCAACATCATTTCAAAGAAGTTAAAACATAGAGGTGGAGTGCTTGGATGGGTGTGATAGGTGCTTGGATGGGTGTTTGATTCCTTGCTAATAACCAATGGATGGTATCCTTCATGAGTTGATGGGTTGAAGAGCAATATAAAGGATGGATAATGATGGTGGTTGGTGTGGGGTTAGGATGGGGATTGGATATGGGGGTGATGGGATTAGGTTGTGATAGTTCTTGGATGGGTGCAAGGATAGGTGTTGGACTGGATGATGGTGTTGGAGGGCACTCTAGATTGGTATCTCCCTTGTCAAAGGCTATTAGATCTTGCCTAGGGTAAGTTGGACTCATTTGATTTATGTACAAGGGACCACTCGGACTGGTAGGTACTTCTTGTTGTAAAGGTGTATTTGGGCTCACTAGTGCTTTGATTGATGTGATAGGTGTAATGGTAGGATATGTAGACGAAAGGTTTTGGGGTTGGTATGAAGTTGAGGGTTGATATGAGGATGATGGAAGTTGATATGATGGAAGTTGATATGAGGTTGAAGATGGTGTTTGGACTTCGTGTTGTGAGGTGAGTTGTTGTTGATGTTGGTAAATGTGTTGATGTGATGATGATGGAGGGGTTGCATAGGATAATGATTGTTGTGATATGGATTGATATAGATAAGGGTTGGGATGAGTTGAGAAAGGGTTGAGAGGACATGTGGATGAGTTTGGTTGATGTGAAGTGGGGTAAGTTGATGTAGAATTGGTTTGATGTGTAGAGGGATATGATGGGATAGGTGCTAGATATGATGGTTGTTTGACTTTGCAAGTGGCCAAGAGGTGTTGGATTTCTTCCGAGAGGTATTGTATGTGTGAGGATTGGCTTGTTCGACCTATTTGAATCAACCATTGAATGCTTTGAAAGGTTCGCTGCTCTAAAGGGGATTGGTTTGCCTGCATGTGGTGAAGCATATGAAGGAGCTTTTGGAGGTCCTCTAAGTTTAACATGATATCACACAAGTGGTCAAATTGTAAGTGCTTTTTGGCAAGTGCTTGGTTATGATGATGATTGGATTTGAAATATGGTTTGGAAGATTATGGATGGATGTTGGTTGGATTTTGGATTTGATTTGGATGAGATGGGATTAGAATGAGGTTGGTGAATTGGATTAGGGGTGATGATAGTGATTAGGATAAGATTAGATTGAATGATTTGGATGAGGATGTGGATAAGGTAGGTGATTAGGATGAAGGTGAGTAGGATGAAGGTGACTAGGATGTGAAATGTGATGAAAGGAGTTGCCTTATGTGTTTGATGTTTAGTTTGATTTGGTAATGTTTAGCAAATGATCACATATAAAAACAAGAATCACTCACACAAGACACAAGCAATTTTAAATTTTGAATTGGAAGAATTTGGTGATGATTAAACAAGCACACTTGCAAAACAAATCAACATGCCCTATTTTCTATTTTGATGGGGTATGGCCAGTTAAGTTTGGTCAATGTTTTAGATGAGGTTGACTAATGATTTGAAATTGAAATCTTGTCACACAGCTGGGAGAAGGGGGTAACCCACCCTTCACCTTCACTTCCCAAAGGTAGAAAGTTCTTTGGGGCTTAGCCAAGAGTGACAGGATTCTGGTTTCAAAGAGGGTGTCTTTCGATTCAGCCTCGAATGAGGTCATCCCTAGGGGTGATGAAATCCCCTAGCAAGCCTCCTAGGATAGGGTAGACAAAAGCGAATCAGGTGAGGTGTTTTTGATCTCCAAGATCACCGTGCAGTGCGAGGAGAGAGCATACACACACCCACGTGATTCACACTCGCTGTTGATTAATTATCCCTTAGAAAAATGAAGTGTGATGAAGACAAATCAAGCAATGGTTCTTTTTAGCTCAATTTCAAAATGTGATTGAAGACACTGATTTATTTTAAACCTGATTTCGATGTGTGATTGAAGATAATGTTCATTTTTATGAGCCCAAATTGAAGTGTGTTTTGCAACCAAGATTATGATGGAATGAGAAATAGGATGAGTGCACCTGATTAATTTGCTGTCCAAATTGTTGTATTTGCAGCACTTGATGTTTGTCCAGTCTCGAATGCTCACCTACAAGTCACAAAAACTAAAACAGAGCAAGTAGACTTCCAAGAGGATTGTAATGCAAAAAATTGATAATCTAAGAAAATTTGATGAAAAAATGACTAATACAAGAAATCAGATTACAGAAACAGATTCATCACTTGATTCTATGCAATTTGAAAAAAAAATTCACTAAAAACTGATCAAAATTGCAGAAGTTATGATGATTTGGAGATTTTAAACAAGTTTGACTTTGACTGAGGAAAAAGGCGGGAAAAAAGTACATTCACCTAATGGAAACCTCACAACTACGAAGTGCTCAGAGTCCTCTTTCCGATGAGTCCTCATTTGCATGATTCTGACATCATATGCAAAAGTTATGAGAAAAAGAAAAAAATAGCCCTCTTATGGCATGTAGAAGGTACAAGATCAAGCTCTGATAGTTTACAAAAAGTGTTAGCTGTTTGTTAATGGTTGGTCACATGTCAATGTTGGATTCTGGTGGTTTAGATTTGAATTTGGCAGTTTATGTTAGCCCCTGCCCCTGGTCATCCATGTGACCAAGGGTCTAGCGAGGGCAAAAAAAGAAAGCAAAACCTAAATCTCAAGTCTAAAAGGTTGAAAAAACTTATGGTGCGAAAGTTCTTTTGTTTGTTTTGTGCAGGCGGCGACAGGAGTTGATAGGTGGGCGGCGGTGTTCGGGCGGTGACAGGGTTGGAGATTTGAGGGGGTGGCGGGATGTAGATAGTGGTGATGGCGGAGGGTCTGCGGGAGAAGCAGGAGGTATAAGGGTTTGGGCACACACAGGGGAGGAGATGGGATGTAGGGAGAAGGTTGGGGGAGGGTGCAAGTAGAATGGTAGGTTTGAAGACTGGCTGCGATAGGGTGGTGCAGGAAGCGGTGGCAGGGAGGTGGGGACTCGGGCGGCGTCGCGGGGAGGAGCTGCTGGGGAAGGGAGGCTGGAGGATGGAAGTGGGAAGCACGGGGCAAGTAGTGGTGTCGGAGGTTGGGGGGCGATTGTGGGGGGCGGGAGATATAAGGGTCGGTGGAGCGCAGGGAGAATGGTGGTTTAACAGGTGAGTTGGAAGGGGCGGCGGGATCTTGGAGGTGAAGCGGTTGACAGGGTTGGCGGCGGCCCAATAAAAACCTTCAATGTTAACCTTCAACCTACAAGCAAAACACGTCAAACCTGCACAAGAAAAATTTCTCACACCAAAAACCAGTGATCAGTGTCTAGGGGCCACAGGTTCCGTATAGTATGGATCTGTATGGTACGGATTCGTATGGTATGGCCTGTGGCCCTAAAAAATTTTCAAAAAATATATCGAAGTTTATAGTCAAAATTCATGGAATCGACGTCCTGAGTGTGAAAATGATGTCTATTTTTGCGTAGGATGCAACCTGCAACACTTCCTCACCAAAACTTGCAAAACTTACCACAAAGAGGGTTAGAAAACAAAGATTCTGACAAAAAACCTTCACAAAATGATGAGTAAATTTGAGACCGGGCGTGCCAATGTAATATGTGAAATCTGAATGAAGATAGAAACTAATCTAATGCAAACAACACATGATTATACCTTCATAAGACCTCACAAATTCATGCGGGAAGGAGATGTGCCATGTAGCTCCTCAAGATTGTTCTCATGATTAGAGTGTAGATGTGGATTGCTCAAGTGCTTAACACAATGCAAGATGAGAGACAAACTGATTCAGATGGAGATAGGGGATGATTAGAGTGATTTGGGTAGAGATTCGGTGAGATGAGAGGATTGAGACATGATTTTGGCAGAATTCTGATGCATTCAAAAGGCCTCTTGGAGAGATTTGGGCAGAGGTTTGATGCCTAGACTTGGCTTCTAAAAATGGCTTAGAGAGGGGTCAATTTATAGGATTTTGGAGATGAGGATGGAGGGTCAGGATTGATCTGGTCAAATCAAGGGCTAGGAATAAAAGTGAATCTTTTATTCCTAGGGATGAATTAAAAATTCCCATTTTGGGAAGAGTGGAGGATCATGGGGGGCAAATGAATTTTAAATTCAGTGAGTGGAGATGAGTGGGAGACAACTGAATTTTATATTCAGTGAGTGGAGGTGAGTGGGAGACAATTGAATTTTATATTCAGTGAGTGGGAGACATCTGAATTTAAAATTCAGATTGTGGATGAGTGGGGGACAAGGTTAATTAAGTGTTTTCTTAATTAACTTAAGCATGATTTAATCAGATAAATAGGATTTATCTCATTAACAAGGATTAGGGAAAATCATCTAAATGAATATTAGGAATATTCATTTAATTGATAGGATAGGGTTGTAAGGTTAAATGGATTATTAGGTGAATTAATTGATCACCAGGGATATGCAGATTAGGGGAGTAGATGAGTGTGAGATACGGAAAATTGGTTTGCAGAAGCAGTCCAAATTTAGGTGTCTACAGTTAGGATGGGGATTGGATATGGGGGTGATGGGATTAGGTTGTGATTGTTGGTTTGCAAAAACTGTTAGAAAAAGAAGATGTTGACAACAAAACCTTCTCAAATTGATCAGTGGATTCGATATCAGGCGTGCCAAAATGTGATCAATGAAATCAAATGAAGATAATAACTAATCTAATGCATAAACAAATGATTATACCTTCAATGATGATTCACAAATCCATGTGGGAAGGAGCTTACACCCAATGGAGCTCCTTAGATGTTTCCTTGATTAGTGTGTAGATGTGGATTGCTCAAATGCTCACAACACAATGTAGATGAGATTAGATGATGGATTGGGTGGGACTGAGTCAAGATTTTGGTAGAGGTTTGATAGGATTGGGAGATTGTGGACTGATTTGGGCAGAGTTCTGATGCATTCAAGTGGTCTCTCTGGAGAGATTTGGGCAGAGATTTGGTGCATGGAATGGTCTCCCTAATGGCCTAGAGAGGGGTCTTATTTATAGGATTTTAGAGATGAGAATGGAGGGTCAGGATTCATCTGACAAGATCAAAGGCTACGAATAAAAGTGATTCTTTTATTCCTTAGTGGATGAATTAAAAATTCCCATTTTGGGAAGAGTGGAGGAGTGGATGAATAAATAATTCATCTTTGGGGAGAGTGAAGGATAATGGGGGACAACCGAATATTAAATTCAGTTTAGTGGATGAGAGTGGGGGACAACTGAATATTAAATTTAGTGAGTGGATGAGAGTGGGGGACAAGTGAATTTTAAATTTAGTTTAGTGGATGAGTGGGAAACAAGGTTAATTAAGTGTTTTATTAATTAACATAAGCTTAGATTAATCAGATAATCAAGATTTATCTAATTAATCAGGGATTAGGAAAATGGACAAATCATCTAAATGAATATTAGGAATATTCATTTAATTGATAGGATAGGGTTGTAAGGTTAAATGGATCAATTAGGTGAATTAATTGATCACCAGGGATATGCAGATTGGGGGAGTAGATGAGTGCAGAGGTACGGACAATTGGTTTGCAAAGCAGCCCAATTTTAGGTGTCTACATTTTGCCCCTCTTTGAGATGGTGTTGTGGCTAAGCAGCATTATTTCAAAGAAGTTAAAACATAGAGATGGATTGGATAGAAAAAAGATTTTGGTTTGGAAGAATAAGGTTTGGGGATAATTGGTAAGGGTGATGCCCCCTCGAGAGGACAGGCGGGTTGCGAGAACACGGTTGTGCTCTCGAAATGGATGGGACAGATTGGTAGATGATCATTGTGCTGAAACTAAATTTGAGCAATCCTAGGTTTGATATAGCAAAGTGGATATGTTCACCAAGGTATAGAAGACCAGGGTGATGATGTTTATCCAACATTTGCATGGACTAGACACGCAGACAAAGGGATGATCCCATGCATGCCCAAGATAGTACAACCTTGTCTTGACGAGGGAAGGGGATTCATAGCATAAGCTCTTAGAACAAAAAAGGTATGATGAACCTTAGATGCATAAGGAGATCAATATGCGAGAACCAACCCTATGATCAATCAAGATATGAATACTAGCTTGGAGTAATGAGACCAACCCACAAGCACAGCATACAAAAGCAAGACTATGCCCCATTCTAGATGTTTTCGCCACATACCATGATATAGTAAGATCAAGGTATCTTTGATGTGGTCTTTGAATAGGACAAAAGATAAAAATCAAAAATCAAAAGACCAATGGGTAAGTGCAGGAAGATGGGGGGCCAAAAAGGGGTCTTAAGTGGCCACTTTTTTTTTGAAATCAGGAAATACTGGCCTTGGATGAGAAATTGAGCATAGTTACATTCAAAATTTGGAGATGCAACCAAAACAATGTTTGTAGTGCTCCGAGTTTACTTTCTAAACTACTATTTTGTTTTGAAAATGGCATAGATTAAGGGGTTCAAAAGAGGGAGCCACAAAAATTGATGTTGTTTTTGTCAAAAAAACATAACATACCATGTTTTGTGGCTCCCTCAAAAGGTCAACTTTTTTTTGGTATTTTTAAAATCGCTTCAGTGAGAAATTAGCTAATAGCATGTAGTTTATGCCCGATTTTTTTGATAAATTTTTGATGAATATTTGATTTTTTACTAATTTTCAAAGTGGACACATCCTAAAAAATAGAATTTTGGCCATGCTACCCCTATAAATTTTGAAAACTAATTGAAAATCATTTTTTTATTTTTTTAATATTTGTAGAATGGAGTCTAGTTTCTAAATATGTAATTTTTTTGAAATTTGAATGAATAGTTATTTTACAATGAAAAAAAGACCAAACAGTGGTTTTTGCCTAAAAACAGACACACAAACAAAAGAAATTAAAGATGAAAGGCTTAACATTGTTAAAATGTGAAAAAAATCACATCGTCAAATAGCTAAGAGAAAGCCTAACATTACCCATGTGTTCGATTTGTTTGACCTTGAAACATGTGCAAATCTGAGGGTTAGCACGAATGAAATTATGTGAAATTTTGAAGAATATAGAAAAACACGTCTGCGACTGTTCATAAGGCACTCCAAGCCTTTGGGTTGGAAATCCAAAGCAAATCCCAAGCCCAAAGCTTGGGATTCCCAAAGCAAGACATAATGCGAGTGCGTTATAACGCGCTCGTGTTATGTTTTGCTTTGCATTTTTCCTTTCCCGCAAGTCTGTTGTTTGTCATGTTTGACATAACGCGAGCGCGTTATAACGCACTCGCGTTATGTCTTGCTTTGCATTTTTCCTTTCCCGCAAGTCTGCTAGTTGTCATGTTTGACATAACGCGAGCGCGTTATAATGCACTCGCGTTATGCTCCCCTTAAATTCTTTTATGTTCAAGGCTATTAATCATGAGGGTTAAGGGATAAGGGATAGGGTTGGAGGGTTTAGGGATAAGGGATTAGCGTTTAAGGTATAGTATCGAGCTCGTTGAGGGTCTAGGAATAGGGATAGCATTTAGGGTTTAGGGATGAGGGATTAGAGTTGAGGGATGATAGATTAGGGTTGATGGTTTAGGGTTTAGGGTTTAGGGATAGGGTTGAGGGTCGAGGGATCAGAGTTAAGGGTTGAGGGATTAGGGTTTGACATTGAGGGTTGAGGTTCAAGGGTCAAGGGTTTAGGGATAGGGTTTAGGGTCGAGGGATTAGGGTTAAAGTAGAGTGTGGAGGGTGTAAGGAATAGGGATAGGGTTGGAGGGTTTCGGGATAAGGGATTAGGGTTTAAGGTATAGTATCGAGTCTGTTGAGGGTTTAGGAATAGGGATAGCATTTAGGGTTTAGGGATGAGGGATTAGAGTTGAGGGATGATGGATTAGGGTTGAGGGTTGAGGGATTAGGGTTTAGGGATAAGGTTTAGGGTTGAGGGTTGAGGGATTAGGGTTTAAGGTATAGTGTTGAGGGTTGAGGGTTTAGGATTAGGGTTTAGGGTTGACGGATTAGCATTTAATATCGAGGTTAGGGTTAGAGTGTTGAGGGTAGAGGGATTAGGGATAGGGTTTAGGGTTGAAGGTTTAAGGATTGAGGGTTGAAGCTTTAGGGATGAGGGTTTAAGGCTTAAGATATAGTGTCAAGTGTTGAGGGTGTAGGGATAGGGTTTAAGTTTTAAGGGTTAAGGGTTGAGGGATAGGGATTAGGGTTTAAGGTATAGTGTTGAGGGTTAAGGGATCAGAGTTAAGGGTTGAGGGATTAGGGTTTGACGTTGAGGGTTGAGGGTTGAGGTTTGAGGGTCAAGGGTTTAGGGATAGGGTTGAGGGTCGAGGAATTAGGGTTAAAGTAGAGTGTGGAGGGTATAAGGATTAGGGATAGGGTTGGAGGGTTTAAGGATAACGGATTAGGGTTTAAGGTATAGTATCAATTCTGTTAAGGCTGTAGGAATAGGGATAGCATTTAGGGTTTAGGGATGAGGGATTAGAGTTGAGGGATGACAGATTACGGTTGAGGGTTGAGGGATTAGGGTTTAGGGATAAGGTTTAGGGTTTAAGGTATAGTGTTGAGGGTTTAGGGATAGGGTTTAGGGTTGAGGGATTAGAGTGAAGGGTTGAGGGATTAGGATTTGATGTTGAGGGTTTAGGGTTTAGGGTTTAGGGTTAGGGTTGAGAGATGAGGGATCAGAGTTAAGGGTTGAGGGATTAGGGTTTGATGTCGAGGGTTGAGGGTTGAGGTTTGAGGGTCAAGGGTTTAGGGATAGGGTTGAGGTTGAAGGGATTAGGGTTAAAGTAGAGTGTGGAGGGTGTAAGGATTAGGGATAGGGTTGGAGGGTTTAGGGATAAGGGATTAGAGTTTAAGGTATAGTATCGAGTCTGTTGAGGGTTTAGGAATAGGGATAGCATTTAGGGTTTAGGGATGAGGGATTAGAGTTGAGGGATGAGGGATTAGGGTTGAGGGTTGAGGGATTAGGGTTTAAGGTATAGTGTTGAGGGTTGAGGGTTTAGGATTAGGGTTTAGGGTTGACAGATTAGCATTTAATGTCGAGGTTAGGGTTAGAGTGTCGAGGGTAGAGGGATTAGGGATAGGGTTTAGGGTTGAAGGTTTAAGGATTGAGGGTTGAGGGGATGAGGGTTTAAGGCTTGAGATATAGTGTCAAGTGTTGAGGGTGTAGGGATAGGGTTTAAGTTTTAAGGGTTAAGGGTTGAGGGATAGGGATTAGGATTTAAGGTATAGTGTTGAGGGTTGATGGTTTAGGGATAGGGTTTAGGTTTGAGGGATTAGGGTTTAGGGTTGATGAATTAGGGTTTAATGTTGAGAGTTGAGGGTTGAGGGTTGAGGTTGAGAGATAGGGTTAATGGTCAAGGGATTAGGGTTAAATAAGAGTGTCGAGGGTAGAGGGATTAGGGTTTAAGATATAGTATTGAGCCTGTTGAGGGTCTAGGAATAGGGATAGCATTTAGGGTTTAGGGATGAGGGATTAGAGTTGAGGGATGACAGATGATGAGTGTCAAATTGCACTCATAAAATACACCCTTTTTGCCTCTCTTTTTCCCTATTCAGTTCATCTTCCTTGTGTTTGCACTCAAATTAGTTAAGCAAGATTGTTCTATTTTGTGATTAATTAAGATAGATTACTTGAGATTAGAATTTCTGATTTGGTGACTAATGTGTGTGGGATTAATGGAAAAATGCAGAATTTCTCTTCCTTTTTGAATCCGCAAGTGTAAATATCAGAAACAGCAGTTTTGTGCATCTACGGAGATCGTCTTCAATGATCTCCGGAGACCATGACAAAGAACAGTGACACCTAGAGATTGAAGATTTGGGGAATGACTCTCCGGAGCTCTGTGAGTGTCTGGAAGATCTCTGGAGCTCTGCGAGTGTCTAGAATATCTCTGAAGCTCTGCAAATGTCTGGAATATCTCCGGAGCTGCAGACAGGAACAGCGATCTCCGGAGCCTCCCAAGAACAGAGCATGTTCCAGTCAGAGCTGCCAATCAGACACTTCAGCAGCAATCCTAATACCCCTGCACTTCACTCAAATCATCACCTGAGTGGTGAAGGGTCGACTATCAGTTAAACTATTGAAGTTTTATCTTTCCAAAGATTTTGCATGAGTTATGAATTAAACTAATTTTCAGGGCTTTGATGCCCAAGTGTACTAAGACCTAAACTTGGACCTCTGAGTGGACTTCTGTTCCACTCAAGTCTACCTTTCTTACATGATGATCTTTCATAAGTTTGATAGTTAAGTGCAAATAAGAGATGGTGTCATCTCCTAGAAAGATTGATAGATAAGTTTAGTGATATATCATCACTCTTTTTATATATACTCTCAGAAACAGTAATAGAAGGAAGGGGGGGAATGATAAGATTATTCTGATTTTCAAAGATTTCAGTTCTGTTATAGCCATACATTTCTCATGAACATAAAAATGAATGAATTGGATTGAATTTGGTTAGATCATCTTTAGTGCTGATTTCCTGCAATAGCCTTCAGCCTCAAAGGTGCGGAGCAAGGGCCCACTCTCACCAATTAGGCAGGAGGCTAGTATCTCTGTTTTACTGTTTCAAGTTTCTTTTATAAAAGTATTTCCTATTTTAGTAGATAGATGCATGTTATCATTCTTTGCTTTGAGTACATTTCCTATTTTATTCTGTTTTACAGCATTCATTACATTTATTCAACAAGCAGATAGATTAGTCATTCTTTTAAGCTTTAGGATTAGCTATAAACTGGTCACTTAGAATCCCTAGTTGCAGACAACCATGGACACAGCCTTGGTTCTTTGACATCTGAAAATAGATTAAATGATGAGGTACAGTGACAGCTCGTCATTTTTGGCACCGTTGTCAGTGACTAGTTTGTGTTAATTAGGGACACTGAGTTAAAAATAGTTTTTAGAATAGATCTGTATGGTTAGAGCTAGAGATCTTAAAGGAAGATATATTAAACAGACACCCCAACAACACACCATAGGGGAAAGCAGTGAGGTGGTACAAAATCTTGTTGAAGAAGGAAACCTAGATCCTAATTTGGAACCTACATTTCAAAACAACAATCCCTTAGATCCTACAGATATTCCACTTGCCAATTATATCCAGGAATTACAACAAAAAGTTGAGGCAGATCCTGTGGTAGAACCTACTTCCTCAGAACCTCAGGAAGAAGAGCTATTATTAAACATGGAAAACGATAATCATGAGGAAGAGGAAAATCAGGCCCCAAGAACCTTCTCTTATCCTATTGTTTTGGCTACTGGAGACAATGCTCCCATGAAGAATATCTCACCAGCACATCTGCCAAATTTCAGAGGACTTTCCTCTGAGGATCCAGATCAGTTCTTGTTTGAATTCAAAGAAGTCTGCCAAACCTATGATTATGGATCAGATAACCAGAAACTTAAACTGTTCCCTTCAACCCTGAAAGATTCTGCGATGAGATGGTTTATGGGTTTACCCCAGGGTTCTATCCGTTCTTGGGATCAAATGGAAACAGAGTTTTTGGAAAAATACCAAGATTATTGCAGATCCAGTAATAAAAATGAAGAACTATTTAAAATTAGGCAGGGGGAGGAAGAATCCTTAGAAGACTATGTGGATAGGTTTAATTTTGCCTTGAGAAGGTATGGCAATCCAGTAAACCACTCCTTGGCAAGAACCCTGTTTATAAAAGGTTTGGATAAAGAATCAAAACAGGCACTGGACCTAATGGGAAAAGGGAACATTAATAAAATAGAAATACCTGACATAGAGGAACTCTGTAGGAATTATTCCAGAACTCAAGATGGAGTAAGGTCATCCAAAACTTTTAAGGGGAAGAATGAGATAGGACAGTTGATGGAGGAAATTACAAATCTAAAAATAGATATTCTGGTCCAACTAAATACCACTTTGGATGGGATTCAAGCAAAAACCAGAACAACTGATCAAAGTAGAGCAACTGAACCGCTTTCCATTTATTGTCCTAGGTGTAGAAACAAACACCTGTTGAGAGAATGCCCCTTGGACAAATCAAAGATCTGTCAAATCTGTGACAGGGAACATCCTACCAGTCAGTGTAGTCAACTTCCAGCCTTGAAAAGATTGAGTAAAAAGAATGCTGTGATAGAGGAGGAGTTGAACTATGTGGGACAAAAACAAGGTGGAAATTTCCCTTATAATCAGTACCCAAGCCAGTCTTCTTACAGGGGTCCTACTAATTGGGGAAATAATCAGTGGAATCCAGATTGGTATGGCCCTCAAAATAATCCTCCTTGGGGACAGCAGGATTGGCAAAACTAGCCTTGGGGAAATCAACAATGGCCACCATAGTTTGGGTCACAAGGCATGCAACCTCAATGGGGTCCTCAACAGGGATACCATCAACAATACCAAGGACAACCTAGATGTTTCCAACCTCAACAGTAGACTTTACTAACTGGACCCTCCAACACACAGGGTCAAACGCAAAATGAACCAGTTAGTCAACCACCTTTACCAGCTCAGCCTATACCAAACCCACAGAATAAACAGGGAGCAACTGTCTATATGACAGATCAAGAAAATCTGGCTGGAGTTAATGCCATATATTCAAATAATCTCCAGCTGCGTTCTGGGAAAGCATTCCCAAGACCTTCTCCTCCAACTATAGTTGAAATAACCAATGATGAGGAACCTGAAAATCCATCCAATCAACCCCCAGAGGAGATTACTAACGAAAAAGTGCTAGAAAAATCAACCACAGACAACTCTGGAGTTCCTCCTAAAAAGCTAGCTCCGGAGAATAGTCTAGAACGCAATTCTGATAAGAGCTCCAGAGATGGAAAAACTAGCACCCTACCCAGAACGACTTAAACAAAATGCTCCCCAGAAAATAGGTTTTACAAAAACAAATCCAACCCAATCAGGAATCAAAACTTTTACAAGAGCTCAAGCAGCTAAACATTGAAATTCCTCTCCTCTGGGCCATCAGAGATGTACCAGAACTAAATCAATTCATCAAACAGTATTGCATCAAAACTCAGGGTAGAAAGAAAAGTTTTCCCTCCATAATATAGGTGGAAGGAAAAGTAATGGATCTATTGATGGGAGAAATTCTCCTCCCAAAATATGGCAACCCTATCATAACTATTTTCATCTCAGGGGTAGAAATTTCAAATGTTCTGGTTGACTTAGGAGCAGCAATTAATGTGATGACAGTTCATACAATGGACAAGTTAGCTCTGTCAGGTATCCAATCCACGACTACAATTCTTCAACTTGCTGATCAGTCAGTAGCTGTTCCAAAGGGAGTGATCATTGATGTACCTGTTGTGATAGATTCATGGGAATTCCCAGTGGATTTCTTAATACTGGAACCTAGAAACCAGAGAAATGCTTATCCTCTGATCTTAGGAAGGCTATGGCTGGCTACTGCAGAAGCATCTATTGATTGTCAAACTGGAGATATGGTCATTTCTAATGGGATAGATTTAAAGAAAATATCTCTGTATCGTCCAGCTAAACCATTGGTGCATTACACAGGAAGAGTATGGGTGGATGAACCAGATAACATGAACAATAGTGCCTCATTGGCTATGGTAACCATTAAGGAACATCTGGGAGAATTAGAAGAAGAGGTATACTATGATACAATGGAAGACTTCACTCACATCCTAATCAACAAAGATGTGATGGAACTCACCCAAGATCCTCAAAGAGAACTTCTTGTTTCTTCTCATTGTACCCTTGCCAACATTATTCCTTGTGGGGAAACCTTTTACAGGGACTTAGCCACCTTCCACATGTTACTCCCACATTCTTGTCCTCTCAATGCCATGACACCAATGTATGGACCCACCACATCTATGGATCAAATTACAAAATAGGTCATGATTCTGCCAGGGAAAACACTTAATATAAATACTCGGTTGACAACAGATCAGGAAGAAAAACTCATTCAGCTTTTGGTTTCCCACTTAGCATCTTTTGCATGGGAATACCAAGATATGAAAGGCATACCTCTTGAAATCTGTACCCATCACATCTACACTGAGGATACTAAACCTGTCAGACAACCACAAAGAAGATTGAATCCTGCCTTAAAGGACATTGCCAAAACTAAAATAGAAAAATTACTCCAGGCAGGGTTCATATATCCAATCTTAGACAGTCAATGGGTCTCACCCCTTGTCATTGTGCCTAAAAAGAATGGGAAATGGAGGGTGTGTATTGATTATAGAGAACTCAATAAGGCCACAAAAAAGGACTACTTTCCCTTACCATTTATTGACCAAGTTCTGGACAACCTTGCTGGGAGAAAGTATTTTTCTTTTCTAGATGGATTCAGTGGGTATAATCAAATTCAAGTAGCACCTGAAGACCAAGACAAAACCACCTTCACATGCTCTTGGGGAACCTTCGCTTACAAAGTTCTTCCTTTTGGGCTGTGCAACGCCCCAGCTACATTTCAGAGACTGGTTCTAGCTATTTTTGCTGAATTGGCTAATGAATGCATGGAAGTCTACATGGATGACTTTACTGTGTATGGGAATAACTTCGAGGAAGCTCTCACAAACCTTGGAAAAGTACTAAAATGTTGTGATAAAAATCGACTGTTCCTTAGCCATGAGAAATGTTTTATGATGGTGGAAGAAGGAATTGTTTTGGGACACCATATTTCAGAAAAAGGGATCAGAGTGGATCAGAACAAGATAGAAGTAATCACACAGTTCCCTTCACCCAAAAATCAGACTGATGTCAGGAGTTTTCTAGGTCATGCAGGCTACTATAGGAGGTTTATAGAAAATTTTAGTAGAATAGCTGCTCCCCTGTTTACCCTGCTTAACAAGGAAATAGAATTTCTCTGGACAGCAGACTGTTAATCAGCATTTGAAACTTTGAAGGAGAAGCTTACTGTGACACCAGTTTTAAGGGGACCTAATTGGACTTTACCATTCCACATACAAATTGATGCTTCAAATGAATCCATTGGGGCTGTTTTAGGACAAAAAGAGGAAGGAGAGAGTATGCATGCCATTTATTACATCAGCAAGAACCTTACCTCTGCAGAAAGAAATTATACAACAACTGAGAAGGAATTCTTGGCAGTTATCTATGCTATAAACAAATTCAGACATTATATTACTGGATATAAAATATTTGTGCACACTGATCATGCAGCCATCAAGTACCTAATGAATAAACCAGTAGTAGGTGCAAGGATCATCAGGTGGTTATTGCTCTTGCAAGAATTTGATATTACCATAGTTGATAATCCAGGAAAGTTTAATTTGGTTGCTAATTTTCTGTCAAGATTGCATACAGGAGGAGAAGATCAACCAGTGGAGGACAAATTTCCAGATGAACATCTTTTTGCCATATCCACTACTGCACCTTGGTTTGCTGACATAGCTAATTTGTTAGCTACAGGCTTGTATCCATCCCATTTTACTTCAAAACAGAGAAAACGTTTGCTTAAAGAAAGTTTATCCTACAAATGGTTGAATGGTTTACTATTTAAATGTGGTCCTGATTTCATTCTACGCAGGTGTTTGAAGGCTGAGGAGACTTTTGATGTGTTAAGAGCATGCCATGATGAACCATTTGGTGGCCACTACTCTTTCCACAGGACAGTCCACAAGATCCTTGGAGCTGGTTACTACTGGCCTTTTCTTCATAAAGACACAAAGAGGTATGTGCAGCACTGTGACCAGTGCCAAAGGATGGGGCAACCCACCTTTACCTAGGAAATGCTGCTACATCCTCAAGTCATGATGGAACCATTTGAGCAATGGGGTCTAGACTTTGTGGGACCAATTTCACCACCATCATCAGGGAAGGAGTATATCCTAGTATGCACAGACTATGTTACTAAGTGGGCTGAGGTTCAAGCATTGCAGTTTGCAAGAGAAGAAAAAGTTGTTGATTTCCTTTACAATAGGATTTTCTTGAGATCTGGAGCCCCAAAATCAATAGTTTCAGACAGAGGACCTCAATTTACTTCACAGGTAATCAAGGCATTCACGGATTTGTACCAAGTCAAGTACAGAAAAACTTCACCTTACCATCCTCAAGCAAATGGGCAGGTAGAAGTAACTAACAGAGAACTTGAGAATATCCTAACCAGGACAGTGGCAATGAATAGAAAGGATTGGGCTAATAGACTACCTGAAGCAGTTTGGGCTTACAATACCACTTGGAAGTCCACAACAAAGTTTTCACCATATGAATTGGTTTATGGGAAAAAGCCTATACTATCTATTGAATTTGAACTCCAGACACTTAAAACTGTATTGGATGTTGGGCTGCCGCTGTCTACAATTCAACAGAACAGGATTCTTCAGCTCAATGAGTTGGATGAGATTCAGACAGAGGCCATTCAGCAAACAGAACTGGTTCAGTACCAAAGGAAACAATGGCATGACCAACATATCAAGAGGAGGACATTTCAACAAGGAGATTGGGTTCTTCTTTATGATTCTAAATTCAAAGAATTCAAAGAGAAATTATAGACTCACTGGCTGGTTCCTTATCAAATAAAGGAAGTGTTTGAAAATGGAACTGTATCATTGCAACCAATTGATGGAAGTACAAACACATTTCTAGTAAATGGTCACCGGATAAAGTTCTACAAAAGACCGTCTACGAAAGAAGAGTTTCTTGATGATCTGTGTTTTGATACAGGGGATAGCTCCTCTATCACGGTGTTGGAATAAAAATAAATAAATAAAAAAACTGAAGGTTGAAAACCAGCAATGGCGGCCTTCCAACCAAAAAAAAAATGATGAAAAAAAAAAAGAAGGTTGAAAACCAGCAATGGCGGCCTTCCAAAAATTAAAAAAAATAAAAAATAAAAAAATAAAAATTTAGAGAAAGATGGAAAACCAGCAAATGGCTGTCTTCTCGACCAAGGGAGTTGAAAACCAGTAAAATGGCGGTTCCCTTCTCTAGAATAGTTGTAATAATCAAGCTCCGGACATGATCGGTTGCCAGAAATTGGCCAATGTATCTCCGGCGCTTTTCAATAAGGAGCATCTCTGGCGCTTTCCAATAAGGAGCACCTCCGGCGCTTTCCAATTAGGAGCACCTCCGGCGCTTCCCAATTAGGAGCACCTCCAACGCTCTGTTAATAATGCTGACAGTTTCTATAATAAGGGCGGGACCTACCTCGCCAGGTGGTAAAGTAGACAACTCCTATGATGAGGTCATGACCCATCTTCTACTTAATCACACAACATAATTACAAATTAGAAAACTAATAATTGCAGGAGTGTCCACAAGCTGGCGCTGACATCACCCATGGGTGTGGATTTTAGTGCCACTCAGTGCAATGATTGCAGGTCACGTGCAAGTAGGAAGTGGATGTCATATCGGCCGCCGCTTAAATGCCACGACGTGTGCAGTTTTCAAGGTGGCGCAGCATTTCTCTCGCGTACGATTGCCTCATCATTAAAACTGATCCTGGTAAATCTATTTTTAATTAGTCATTAATTAGTAACTGTCATGTCTTTCTAATTTGAGTGCTGCCGTGATGACACGTCCCTCCGCTGTCATTTCCTTTCTCACCTCCACACATGCCGCCATCTATGCATTAATGCCACCTTACCTCCGGAGCGCCCTGTCAGTCTGTTACAATTATGGCTGCTTTGGTCCCTTAACCCATCTGCATAAACCCAGCCTGAAAACAATTGCATCCCTCATTCAAACCTCCGGAATAGACTGAAGCATAAGATAAACAACTCTCTGGAGCCTACAGAGTAATTTGAACAGCACTCCGGAGCCCATAGAGATCAGAGGGACAGATAGACTGCAGATCGCAGAAGAAAAGAATAAAACACAGAAACTACCATCAATTCAGGTATGGGGGTCAAGAAAAAGTTTGAGCTAGAAAGTACTACGGGTCTTCTAAAGGATGCAGCTGCAGCAAATATTTTAAGGACTGCTGGATGGCTTGATTTCCTAGACAAGTTCGAGGGGTTTCAGGAGGACATTGTGGACGAATTCCTTAGGAATTTGAGAGACGACCAGACCACTGTGAGAGGGAACCAAATCAGTCTCTCCTCCACAATTATCAGCCACATCTCTAGACTCCCTGAACAAGGTAAGAGGTTCCACCACCTGAAAACCTTGTATACAGAGTTGATTAAAAAAATTTCTGTTCGTGGTGAGCCTGCCATCCAATTGCATATGAATAAGAATGAGGTCAAAGGAATTTTGAGGTCCACTCTCCCAAACCCTTGGGCAACTGTTGCTACCTGGCTAATGAAATACTTTACCTGTGATGGCCAATTCTCCATAGTCTTAGGGCCCATAATGAAAATGCTCATCTTTCTTAGACATGGAAATAGGCACCCTGAATATAACATAAATATCCCAAATTTCCTCTATTCTGCCATCAGAGCAACTGCAGAAAAATACCAGCAGGGTAAGGGACCCATGAAACATCATGGCCTCATCTTCTTGATAGTCAAGCATCATTTCTTATCTCAGGCCAATGGGGATGAACTATTACAGAATTTTCTTGAGCATAACCCTCAGGTCAGAGCACCAGAGATACCACAAACAGAGGATGAGAGTTCTCCCTCTCACCATGATGAAGAAACTAAGCCTACAGCCTCCTCCATAGCTTCTCACAAAAGGATATCACCCTCACAGGAAGCTACATCATCTGCAGCCCCTGTTCCTAACAAGAAAAGAAAAGGCAAACAAATTGCAGAGCCTGCTCCTACACGGCCTCTATTTATTACTCGCTCAGTCAGGCAACAAATGACTTCACCTGAGGGATCTAGGCCTAGGGAATTAACAGAGGAAGAGGCAGGGTAGGGAATTGAAGGAAAATGGTGGGTTGAAGAGCCATCCCATGACTCCGATGAGGTACCTCTGGTCCGAAAGAGGAAACAAAAGGAACATTCTCCTGCACCATCTGTTCATATGGAATCAAGTCCAGTCTCAACACCACCATGTGCTCCAGAGACAGGAAGCTTAACAACTATTACTATCTCCTCAGACTCTGAGGAAGGAAGACCTGCTCTGGAGGCACCAGTTCCACCTGTGCTCCGGAGAAGCAAAAGAAAGAGGCAGCTCTCACAAGCTGAGAAGGATACTGCCCTACTCGCTGAGGCACTCCTTGAATTGAGCACATATGAGGACAAGGCAGGACCTTCAGTTGTGCCAGCAGTAGCAGAGGACCCTCAGGACAAGGGCATTGCAGAAGGAGAAGCAGGACACACAGATATAGAAGAAGAAACAGGGCACACAGATACATTGGGAGAAGCAGGGCAGGTGGCCATGGATAATCTTGATAATTAGCCACCAGCCATAGAAATAGAGGCAGAAACTCTATCACATCCCTCTGACCAAGAAGACATAGAGGTCTCAACAGAGCAACAATTAATGGAAGAAATTGAGAATTTGAAAAGGCTGCTCTGGGGAAAGAATTTAATTATTACTGACCTCAAGAAGGTCAGGGTGGAAATGGAGATGGAACTGAAGCAAACTATTGCAGAAATCCAAATAGACCTCCAAAACAAGGACATAATCATCCAGGAGAAGGAGGCAGAGTTGGAAACACAAAAAGGTGAGGCAGCAAAAGTGGTGGAAGAAAAAGACAAAGAAGCAGCACAAAAGGTTTCTGAGCTCACCATGGCTAGAGACAATGGCCTCACAGTAATAGCAGCACTAATTGAAAAGGTACAAAGCCAGGACAAACAATTAACTTGGGCCAATAACAGACTGGATGACCAAGAAGAGTATATCCAAGAACTATCTGGCCCAAGGGCAACCAGTGAACAGGAAGTGCAAACAGATGCCTATGTCGGTCCAATCCCCATAGACATTCCTAAAGCCCTGTTTCATTGGGAGGAAAGGTGTAGAGAATATGAAGCCTCCAAACCAATGTTGCAATTGCAAAGGGCAGTTACTACCAGAGCAGAAAGGATAGCAACTTTGGAGAGCAAAATCATTCAAATGGCCTCCCTCTCCTCAGAAATTCTATCTTGCAGACCTCCAAGTGCCAGCTATGCAATGTTCCTACAAGAAAGGATACTACAAAGAAAACTTTCCTTAGTCTTATCTGACATGAATGAGGATACAGAAATAGTAGAAGGTTTCATGACTGCTTACACCAGAAGCAACGATGAAGACAAAAACTTCCTATGTGAGCTGTACTTACATGGGTTCTGCATTAATGATATAGCCTTCATGATTAATCACTTTGTGGGAGAATGCCAGCTTAGGGCATTCATGTCCCTCATGAGGAACCACCAGATTTGGGATGAAAGGATGGAAGCTCATCTTTAAAAGGATTCAAAAATAGAGCTCCTCCTCAGAAAAGAATGTCCCAATCCTTTTGCTATCCAGATCCAATTTAGATCCATCATCTATCATCCTGCCAGTGCAACTAGCATATTGCCATTATATTTGAAGAATTTGCAAGAATGCTCCATTGACTTTGGACTTTTTATGATTAACTCAGCAAATCCTGTCCTTGCTATAGCAAAGAAAAGATGGAGTATTTTAACACCAGAGCAAAAACTTAGAGAGGTGGTCACCCCTGCAAACCTGAGACTATTCATGAGGAAGGCAAAGATGATATCCAAACTGATGGATAAGCATAAACAGGAATGGATAGGTGGGCAGTTCAGACCTCCTCTGATAATTGAACCACTCCCCATGTGGACAGAATAACTGGAAGATGAAAAACTGCAAGATTGGATGAAGCAAGTTGACAAGTACAGAGGGAATGGTAACACTAATAGAACTACTTGGACGACCTATCTCCAGGAGTATAGTCTAACTGACAGATTGCTTCGTCTCAACAAATCTAGAATGTGAAAGGCAGGAGGACCTACCAAACCTTAGGTATGGGGGGACGATGAGTGTCAAATTGCACTCATAAAATACACCATTTTTGCCTCTCTTTTTCCCTATTCAGTTCATCTTCCTTGTGTCTGCACTCAAATTAGTTAAGCAAGATTGTTCTATTTTGTGATTAATTAAGATAGATTACTTGAGATTAGAATTTCTAATTTGGTGACTAATGTGCGTGGGATTAATGGAAAAATGCAGAATTTCTCTTCCTTTTTGAATCCGCAGGTGTAAATATCAGAAACAACAGTTTTGTACATCTTCGGAGATCGTCTTCAATGATCTCCGGAGACCATGACAAAGAACAGTGACACCTAGAGATTGAAGATTTGGGGAATGACTCTCCAGAGCTCTGCGAGTGTCTGGAAGATCTCCGGAGCTCTGCGAGTGTCTGGAATATCTCCGGAGCTCTGTAAATGTCTGGAATATCTTCGGAGCTTCAGACAGGAATAGCGATCTCCGGAGCCTCCCGAGAACAGAGCATGTTCCAGTCAAAGCTGCTAATCAGACACTTCAGCAGCAATCCTAATACCCTCGCACTTCACTCAAATCATCACCTGAGTGGTGAAGGGTCGACTATCAGTTAAACTACCGAAGTTTTATCTTTCCAAAGATTTTGCATGAGTTATGAATTAAACTAATTTTCAGGGTTTTGATGCCCAAGTGTATTAAGACCTAAACTTAGACCTCTGAGTGGACTTTTGTTCCACTCAAGTCTACCTTTCTTGCATGATGATCTTTCATAAGTTTGATAGTTAAGTGCAAATAAGAGATGGTGTCATCTCCTAGAAAGACTGATAGATAAGTTCAGTGATATATCATCACTCTTTTTATATATACTCTCAGAAACAGTAATAGAAGGAAGGGGGAATGATAAGATTATTCTGATTTTTAGAGATTTCAGTTCTGTTATAGCCATACATTTCTCATGAACATAAAAATGAATGAATTGGATTGAATTTGGTTAGATCATCTTTAGTGCTGATTTCCTGCAATAGCCTTCAGCCTCAAAGGTGCGGAGCAAGGGCCCACTCTCACCAATCAGGCAGGAGGCTAGTATCTCTATTTTACTGTTTCAAGTTTCTTTTATAAAAGTATTTCCTATTTTAGTAGATAGATGCATGTTATCATTCTTTTCTTTGAGTACATTTCCTATTTTATTCTGTTTTACAGCATTCATTACATTTATTCAACAAGCAGATAGATTAGTCATTCTTTTAAGCTTTAGGATTAGCTATAAACTGGTCACTTAGAATCCCTAGTTGCAGACAGCCATGGACACAGCCCTGGTTCTTTGACATTTGAAAATAGATTAAATGATGAGGTACAGCGACAGCTCATCAACAGATGCCAGATTAGGGTTGAGGGTTGAGGGATTAGGGTTAGAGTGTCAAGGGTAGAGGGATTAGGGATAGGGTTTAGGGTTGTGTTGGTCATGATGTTAGTCATTCACAAACATAGAATAAAAGTTACACAACAACCTTTACTCATCTTGAAAGATACGATGAATTCAGAGAATTCATGATCCCAAGTCTCCGTTGATTAGGTCTTAATCTACTGACGTTACTCAGTGCTTGATGTGTGCTGTTGTTTTCCATTCAGGGGCCTTACGTGTTTCTGCAAAGTTCATCATCATTCCTCCAAATATCCTGCTCTATATATGTGCTCTGCATAAATCTCCAACAATTCTACCTCTGCACTTATGGATTCACTCAAATAATGTGCCTACAGGCTGATATTTGCATGATTTCTACCATTATTTATGATTCTTTGCATGATATTTTCAATACTACATGCATTTAACTCAAATATGCTAATGATTTTCAGTTACCTATGGGATTTCAGCATATTTCTCTGTTCTGCTTGTTATTTATCATGATTTGCAGTTATGGTGATGACTTTATGAAATTAAAAAAAGGAAAAGGGTTAAAGAATGAGATTCCCAAAACTACTTGACTTAGATCACTGATCCACATACAAGCTCCCATACTTGCAATGAAAAGAAGGAAACTAGAATCATACTTCACCAGGACATTCCACAAATCCACATGATCCAGTGCAAATCTTCAAAGGAAAAGTTGATAACAACATGTAATGAAATGAAAGCGCTTCCAGTTGAACACAGCATTCAACAGTACATATCCAGAAATCAACAAGACGATTACGTAAAATTTACAATCAGGATGTAATCTGAAACTTCATATCCATTCAGTATACTCAAGAACAGGTACATTTACAGTGATCTGAAGAAAGAACCTTGACATTTCAACAATTCTATCCTCATTAGTCTCAGTAATCCGATCTCCTAATTGATTCTACAGTAATCGGCCTTCTTGCCAGATATTCCAATGTATCTTTCTGTATATCTCTTTTGACAAGCTCTGGCTCTTATATAGAGCAAATGCCAGAAAATAGTTACAATGATCCAAGGATTAGGATCCTCTCATAATAATCAACGGTCCAGATGAAAAGCACATGCTTCGCCAGTTGGCAAATGTACAGCTGGCACAGAATATTCCAGCATCTTTGATTTGATTCGGTCTCCAGCTGGCAAACAACATATTTGACAATATCCTCCTCACCTCTGGTTCATGTTGCCTCCATGTGCAACTTTGTAATTATTAGCTTCAGCTCTAATAGCATCATGACTTCTGCAAGTAAACAGACAAGCATTAAGTTCATCATCATGTGGATAAACAGCAGGAAGTAAAACATTTTATTAACCAGGCCTCCAAAATGTGCAGCTACAGGCAATCAGGCTCTGAATTTCTATCGCTCTGTTTTCCCGCCCATTTTCTTGTATATCGGGTTCAAATATGATCATGTATGTATCGACGTGACTACACACGGTCAGGATGACAATTTTACGTTAGGCCGACGGCAACAGTTATACCAACGCCAAAAATCATGATGATGTCCATCCATCGGGAAGACATGTTCTATCGGTGAGAAAAATCCAGACTTGGCCGATAGCAAGACTTAAAACTTTCGTCTGCATGATATTTTGGAAATGTGATGCTCCCCCTTCCGAATGTCCAGATGATGCAACCGTTATGTTTCGCTTCTGTATATTGGGGAAAAGAAAGACATCATCATCATCATGTTATCGAAGGAAAATAGGAGGATATGAAATATGATCCTGCTACTGAGGAAAGGAATATGATGGTGACGTCATCGTCATATTCGGGCTTCATTAAAATGCAAAAGATGACGTCACCGTCATGTTTAGTTAAGATCAGGGGATAAATGTAATATCGGGTCACCTAAGGAAGATGATCAGGTGGTGAATGTAATATGACCCCTTTGCGGCCAAGGTAACCCTCTCGAAAGATCAGGATGATGATGATCATCAGGATATCCGGGGCTTTTGTTTAACTTAAAGGAACATGACGTCATCGTCATATTCGCGAACCGGATCATGTTTTGGAAAACATCCTGCCGAAGGAGAAATGTGATGATGATGTCATCCTGATATTTGCTTCTTCGTTTATCAGGTTAGGATGACGTCATCAGGATATTTGCAAAAGGTCATATTTTTCGACAGGAGGACATTACGAAATGTCGGGTTAACAAACAAGATCATGATGATCTTGACAACAAAAGACCGCTCGACGGGAAAACTTACTATCACTTAAATTTGACGTCCGGATATTGGGACTGTAGGATATTATCAGGGGGTGTTTCAAATATGATGATGATGTTCTTCATACAGCAAAATTGAGTTTATAAAATATGACCCTCCCTTGAAAGATTAGGATGCTCACGATGCGCATAAGGTCATTTGACGGGTAAAACACACTATCACCTAAGATTGACGTCCGGATATTGGGACTGCATGATTTTTATCGGGTGATAGATCAAGATCAGGATGACCTTGACAACATGACTGAGGATAACAATATGATGATCACTTGTGATTATCAGGTTTGACCAAAACTTTGACTGTACATAACTCCCTCATATGGACGAATTTTTAGGTGATGTAAAAGGCAAACCTGCATGGAATTTCAAGCTCTTTCTAAATATGAGGTCATAGAAACAAAATATGAACCTTGACAAACTGACCTCATGATGATGACCTACCTCATCGAATATCATGATGATGCACCTGACTCATTTTTACCAAACCGCCAGAAAACAGACAACACAAGCCAAGCCAAAAGTTGGGTCCCTGTTTTGATAAGTTAAAATGGGGCGTGTTGTGTAACCACACAACAACTTGCCACCAAAGAAAACAACAAAATTCAAATGATTCAAGTGATATGATCATATTCATCTATAGTATTCTAATTCTTTCTAAGTAAAATCATCATGATCTTTGAATGATAAAGTTTCATCAAGGTAACAGTGCTAACAAAGGATCATGTGTGTGCATATGATTAATTATCCTCATCTTGAAAGCAAGTTGAAAATATAAGTAACTGGTGTTAAACTACATAGTTGGAGATCATCCCTCATAGCCAACCTGGATAGAGCCTTGCTGCCAGCAGGCTTCCATAGCCCCGGCAAGGTTATCTATACAATCTCCCTAAGTAGAGCCCCACTGCCAGCAGGCATCTATAGCCCCGGTAGAGTTACTTAGATGGCCTAAGTTTATTGTTTATATATATTTTTATTTATATATCTGATATCATCATGTCAGCTCATTTGTACAAGGTATGGTCACTTGCAGCTTTAGGTTGGAGATTGTATTGGTAGCAAGGGAGTCCCTTTAGATTTTTCACTTAACACCTATACTCATATCTTCAACAAGCCCAAGGCTGTTAGGTGTTTCATTGTGTTTGATTCACTTTGGACAAGAAAAGGCACCTGATGAAAAGATATTATAAAACCTGATCATGAGTATTTATCAGAATGAATTACAATCTATATCTAAATCTGATCTCATCACTTGAATCCTAACAATTTAGTTATTTTCTTAGGTGATGAAGTGCATCATCTTGACTTACCAAAACAAAAACTCAACCAAAACAACACAAAACAGAAGAAACACTATACAAACAACTAACCTACAAAAAGGAAACAACAGAAACAGAACAAGAAAGCAAAACAAGCAAACTGTACAAAGAACTAACCTACAGAATTATATACAAACCACTACTAGGCAAACAAAAACTAGCAAAAGACCTAAGTACACCTGTATTTGCATACTTCTTTTGATTGTGCAGGAGCATTAGGGTATTAGTTATGGTTCTCAACCTAGCAAATTTATCTTTATATTCTGAAAAATATTCTGGTATTCTGAATTCATTGTATTCAACAGAACAACTTTTGATGATTAGCAACTGAGGAAGCTCATCATGTTCATGATTAATCCATATGCATGTCTTATCTCCTGAATTTCCATAATCAAAATAGTATTCAACATCATTTACTGTGGAAAGGAGAAATACAACCTGGTGTATTTCTGATTTTGTTGGACATGCTTCTTCATTGCCAGTTGATCTTCCATTTGTCATTATATTTTTACTGCTTGGCTCAGTGCCTGGTCTCTCTTCAAATTGAAGGATGTATGACTCTTCATGTATTGATTCTTCATCTTTATCCATCTTTGTTCCTTCATTCCGGATGTTCAATTTATCTTCCAGTTCAGGAAACTTCTCAATATTTTCTTCAATCTCCTGCACATCAGCATCTAAATAAGTATCTTTATTATCACAACCTGATATACAGAAATTTATCATTTCTAAATCACTTGACTGTAAAAGAGAAACAACTTTCACTTGATAAGGACACTCCCCTGTTTCATTTTCAAAATATTTCTGGAGTGACATCTGATTATTCATAACAACTCCAAAGTCTTCTACATCTTCATCTTTCAGGAATTGTTCATTAAACAATTCACATCTTCTATCTAGTAAAGGATCTGGTTCCATTAACCTGCAACATTCTTGCATTTGATCATTTAATTCAACCTAGTTAGGTAGTAAATCAACATTTATTTTCTTTTCTATGACTTCCTGAGTTACTATCATAGGAACTTCATCATCAGCAGTGAATTTAAAGTGCTCTACTATCTGTTTACACTTCTCTTTACCATAGAATGACTCCAGGAAAGATGTTTCATCTTCTTTATCAAAAGTATTAGGATTAGAATCAAACATATTATCCTGATGAGTGATTTCTTCTCTAAAATTTTCACAAGATTCATACCTGCATACTGACTGATCCTTACTTGTATTAGGAAGTAGAGAACTCCTATCAATCTCACCATAGAATGAATCCAGGAAAGATGTTTCACCTTCATTACCTTCTGGAACTGACTCAGCTATTGTATTTTCTAGAATCTTTTTCAACATGGCCAAGCAAGGGTAGCAATCTCTCTCTGAATGCTCTTCATCATGTAATCTGCACCAGCTTTCAATCAAGACATCATCAGTGGATAAACCTAATATTTGACTACACTGTATATTTCTAGACAAATATAATTCAAAATTTTTAGAACGGTCCACTTCAGTGTCTGGACAATTAATAACTTCTGGTGCTGCATCTGCTTGTTGCTCCAGAATTTCTTCATTTTCCTGGCAAACTTCTTCATTTTCCTGGCAAATTTCAACCCTGAACACATCTAGAAAGTATATTAATCCTTTCAAATATAAATCCAACCTTGTAAGGAAAGTTAAACAATTAATTTCACTGTGTTCTACATTCTGGTGTATCCTGCAACAGGTTGATAAACCAAAGTTAGACAAACTATGAGGGTAAAGCTGCCTACTCAAAGTTTCTTGAAATAAAGGAATGTTAACTTGACAATTGTCTTCATATGCATCCATCAAAATGAGACTCTATTTGTCAATTTTTTAGTATTTTGAAATTTTAAGGAGATCCATCATATCTCAGAATAAAACTTGAAAGTTCAGAAAATCAAACTAATCTTTGATGCTTTGGGCTAGATCTTGGCAAAGGTGCAACCAAAACATCTCAGATAAGAGATATTTGCAGACATTTAACTCAAATGCTGAAATATTTATGCAATATTTGCAGAAATCCAGAAATGTGACAGGATATTGGGATATCCTGACCCGTAACACAAGATCTCGAGTGCCTAAGGCTTAAAAGTCTCAAAGTTTGAACAAATTTACATACCTTTAGCCGATATTAGTGAATTCAAAAAGATCTACTGTAAAGCTTGCAATATTTATGTGAGATCTGGAAATCTTTACATAGAATGAACACATACAAACTTCTCACAGCAAATATTTACGTAATTTACTGAAATTCACGGGCAATCTGAGGTTACCTTACTCTATGCGTCATCAAACCTGAAAATACTGATGATGAGCGTGATCTTCCGGGCCTACCCTCCTTCTAGCGCCAATTTATGTTGCGTTAGAAGCGAGGGGCCTGCAGATATGTTAGCAAGATTTAAAGTGGGCTGATAAACAGAGGTAGGGGATATCACCTCAACTGAAAAGAATTTATTTGCTGAGAAACAGCTCGACCCTCCTTCTAGTGCCAATTTATGTTGGTCAGAAGCGAGGGGCATCCTCCTTCTATGTTGAAATCCAGAAATTCTCTGTCCTGCCCTCCTTCTATGTTGAAATCCAGAAATTCTCTGTCCAGCCCTCCTTTTGTTGATGATGCTGAGAAACAGCTCCGCTGCCCTCCTTCTGTTGATGATGCTGGGAAACAGCTCAGCCCTCCTTCTAGCGCCAATTTATGTTGGTCATGATGTTAGTCATTCACAAACATAGAATAAAAGTTACACAACAACCTTTACTCATCTTGAAAGATACGATGAATTCAGAGAATTCATGATCCCAAGTCTCCGTTGATTAGGTCTTAATCTACTGACATTACTCAGTGGTTGATGTGTGTTGCTGTTTTCCATTCAGGGGCCTTACGTGTTTCTGCAAAGTTCATCATCATTCCTCCAAATATCCTGCTCTATATGTGTGCTCTGCATAAATCTCCAACAATTCTACCTCTGCACTTATGGATTCACTCAAATAATGTGCCTACAGGCTGATATTTGCATGATTTCTACCATTATTTATGATTCTTTGCATGATATTTTCAATACTACATGCATTTAACTCAATATGCTAATGATTTTCAGTTACCTACGGGATTTCAGCATATTTCTCTGTTCTGCATGTTATTTATCATGATTTGCAGTTATGGTGATGACTTTATGAAATTAAAAAAAGGAAAAGGGTTAAAGAATGAGATTCCCAAAACTACTTGACTTAGATCACTGATCCACATACAAGCTCCCATACTTGCAATGAAAAGAAGGAAACTAGAATCATACTTCACCAGGACATTCCACAAATCCGCATGATCCAGTGCAAATCTTCAAAGGAAAAGTTGATAACAACATGTAATGAAATGAAAGCGCTTCCAGTTGAACACAGCATTCACCAGTACATATCTAGAAATCAACAAGAAGATTACGTAAAATTTACAATCAGGATGTAATCTGAAACTTCATATCCATTCAGTATGCTCAAGAACAGGTACATTTACAGTGATCTGAAGAAAGAACCTTGACATTTCAACAATTCTATCCTCATTAGTCTCAGTAATCCGATCTCCTAATTGATTCTACAGTAATCGATCTTCTTGCCAGATATTCCAATGTATCTTTCTGTATATCTCTTTTGACAAGCTCTGGCTCTTATATAGAGCAAATGCCAGAAAATAGTTACAATGATCCAAGGATCAGGATCCTCTCATAATAATCAACGGTCCAGATGAAAAGCACATGCTTCGCCAGTTGGCAAATGTACAGCTGGCACAGAATATTCCAGCATCTTTGATTTGATTCGGTCTCTAGCTGGCAAACAGCATATTTGACAATATCCTCCTCACCTCTGGTTCATGTTGCCTCCATGTGCAACTTTGTAATTATCAGCTTCAACTCTAACAGCATCATGACTTCCTGCAAGTAAACAGACAAGCATTAAGTTCATCATCATGTGGATAAACAGCAGGAAGTAAAACATTTTATTAACCAGGCCTCCAAAATGTGCAGCTACCGGCAATCGGGCTCCGAATTTCTATCGCTCTGTTTTCCCGCCCATTTTCTTGTATATCGGGTTCAAATATGATCATGTATGTATCGACGTGACTACACACGGTCGGGATGATAATTTTACGTTAGGCCGACGGCAACAGTTATACCGACGCCAAAAATCATGATGATGTCCATCCATCGGGAAGACATGTTCTATCGGCGAGAAAAATCCAGACTTGGCCGATAGCAAGACTTAAAACTTTCATCTGCATGATATTTTGGAAATGTGATGCTCCCCCTTCCGAATGTCCAGATGATGCAACCATTATGTTTCACTTCTGTATATTGGGGAAAAGAAAGACATCATCATCATCATGTTATCGAAGGAAAATAGGAGGATATGAAATATGATCCTGCTGCTGAGGAAAGGAATATGATGGTGACGTCATCGTCATATTCGGGCTTCATTAAAATGCAAAAGATGACATCACCGTCATGTTTAGTTAAGATCAGGGGATAAATGTAATATCGTGTCACCTAAGGAAGATGATCAGGTGGTGAATGTAATATGACCCCTTTGCGGCCAAGGTAACCCTCTCGAAAGATCAGGATGATGATGATCATCAGGATATCCGGGGCTTTTGTTTAACTTAAAGGAACATGACGTCATCGTCATATTCGCGAACCGGATCATGTTTTGGAAAATATCCTGCTGAAGGAGAAATGTGATGATGATGTCATCCTGATATTTGCTTCTTCGTTTATCAGGTTAGGATGACGTCATCAGGATATTTGCAAAAGGTCATATTTTTCGGCAGGAGGACATTATGAAATGTCGGGTTAACAAACAAGATCATGATGATCTTGACAACAAAAGACTTCTCGACGGGAAAACTTACTATCACTTAAATTTGACGTCCAGATATTGGGACTGCAGGATATTATCAGGGGGTGTTTCAAATATGATGATGATGTTCTTCATACAGCAAAATTGAGTTTATAAAATATGACCCTCCCTTGAAAGCTCAGGATGCTCACGATGCGCATAAGGTCATTTGACGGGTAAAACACACTATCACCTAAGATTGACGTCCGGATATTAGGACTGCATGATTTTTATCGGGTGATAGATCAAGATCAGGATGACCTTGACAACATGACTGAGGATAACAATATGATGATCACTTGCGATTATCAGGTTTGACCAAAACTTTGACTGTGCATAACTCCCTCATATGGACGAATTTTCAGGTGATGTAAAAGGCAAACCTGCATGGAATTTCAAGCTCTTTCTAAATATGAGGTCATAGAAAAAAAAAATGAACCTTGACAAACTGACCTCATGATGATGACCTACCTGATCGAATATCATGATGATGCACCTGACTCATTTTTACCAAACCGCCAGAAAACAGACAACACAAGCCAAGCCAAAAGTTGGGTCCCTGTTTTGATAAGTTAAAATGGGGCGTGTTGTGTAACCACACAACAGGTTGAAGGTTTAAGGATTGAGGGTTGAGGCTTTAGGGATGAAGGTTTAAGGCTTAAGATATAGTGTCAAGTGTTGAGGGTGTAGGGATAGGGTTTAAGTTTTAAGGGTTAAGGGTTGAGGGATAGGGATTAGGGTTTAAGGTATAGTGTTGAGGGTTGATGGTTTAGGGATAGGGTTTAGGTTTGAGGGATTAGGGTTTAGGGTTGATGAATTAGGGTTTAATGTTGAGGGTTGAGGGTTGAGGGTTGAGGGTTGAGGGTTGAGTGTTGAGGGTTGAGGTTGAGGGATATGGTTAATGGTCAAGGGATTAGGGTTAAATAAGAGTGTCGAGGGTAGAGGGATTAGGGTTTAAGATATAGTATCGAGCCTGTTGAGGGTCTAGGAATAGGGATAACGTTTAGGGTTTAGGGATGAGGGATTAGAGTTGAGGGATGATAGATAATAGATTAGGGTTGAGGGTTGAGGGATTAGGGTTTAGGGACAAGGTTTAGGGTTAGGGTTGAGGGATTAGGGTTTAAGGTATAGTGTTGAGGGTTTAGGGATAGGGTTTAAGGTTGAGGGATTAGAATTTGATGTTGAGGGTTGAGGGTTTAGGGTTGAGGGTTTAGGGATAGGGTTGAGGGTTGAGGGATCAGAGTTAAGGGTTGAGGGATTAGGGTTTAATGTTGAGGGTTGAGGGTTGAGGTTTCAGGGTCAAGGGTTTAGGGATAGGGTTGAGGGTCGAGGAATTAGGGTTAAAGTAGAGTGTGGAGGGTATAAGGATTAGGGATAGGGTTGGAGGGTTTAGGGATAAGGGATTAGAGTTTAAGGTATAGTATCGAGTCTGTTGAGGGTTTAGGAATAGGGATAGCATTTAGGGTTTAGGGATGAGGGATTAGAGTTGAGGGATGATGGATTAAGGTTAAGGGTTGAGGGATTAGGGTTTAGGGATAAGGTTTAGGGTTGAGGGCTGAGGGATTAGGGTTTAGGGATGAGGGATTAGAGTTGAGGGATGATGGATTAGGGTTGAGGGTTGAGGGATTAGAGTTTAGGGATAAGGTTTAGGGTTGAGGGTTGAGGGATTAGGGTTTAAGGTATAGTGTTGAGGGTTGAGGGTTTAGAATTAGGGTTTAGGGTTGACAGATTAGCATTTAATGTTGAGGTTAGGGTTAGAGTGTTGAGGGTAGAGGGATTAGGGATAGCATTTAGGGTTGAAGGTTTAAGGATTGAGGGTTGAGGCTTTAGGGATGAGGGTTTAAGGCTTAAGATATAGTGTCAAGTGTTGAGGGTGTAGGGATAGGGTTTAAGTTTTAAGGGTTAAGGGTTGAGGGATAGGGATTAGGGTTTAAGGTATAGTGTTGAGGGTTGATGGTTTAGGGATAGGGTTTAGGTTTGAGGGATTAGGGTTTAGGGTTGAGGGATTAGGGTTTGACATTGAGGGTTGAGGGTTGAGGGTCGAGGAATTAGGGTTAAAGAAGAGTGTGGAGGGTATAAGGATTAGGGATAGGGTTGGAGGGTTTAGGGATAAGGGATTAGAGTTTAAGGTATAGTATCGAGTCTGTTGAGGGTGTAGGAATAGGGATAGCATTTAGGGTTTAGGGATGAGGGATTAGAGTTGAGGGATGATGGATTAGGGTTGAGGGTTGAGGGGTTAGGGTTTAGGGATAAGGTTTAGGGTTGAGGGCTAAGGGATTAGGGTTTAAGTTATAGTGTTGAGGGTTTAGGGATAGGGTTTAGGGTTGAGGGATTAGAGTGAAGGGTTGAGGGATTAGGATTTGACGTTGAGGGTTGAGGGTTCAGGGTTTAGGGTTAGGGTTGAGAGATGAGCGAACAGAGTTAAGGGTTGAGAAATTAGGGTTTGATGTCGAGGGTTGAGGGTTGAGGTTTGAGGGTCAAGGGTTTAGGGATAGGGTTGAGGTTGAAGGGATTAGGGTTAAAGTAGAGTGTGGAGGGTGTAAGGAGTAGGGATAGGGTTGGAGGGTTTAGGGATAAGGGATTAGAGTTTAAGGTATAGTATCGAGTCTGTTGAGGGTGTAGGATTAGGGATAGCATTTAGGGTTTAGGGATGAGGGATTAGAGTTGAGGGATGATAGATTAGGGTTGAGGGTTGAGGGATTAGGGTTTAGGGTTGAGGGCTAAGGGATTAGGGTTTAAGGTATAGTGTTGAGGGTTTAGGGTTGAGGGATTAGAGTGAAGGGTTGAGGGATTAGGATTTGACGTTGAGGTTTGAGAGTTTAGGGTTTAGGGTTAGGGTTGAGAGATGAGGGAATAGAGTTAAGGGTTGAGGGATTAGGGTTTGACGTCAAGGGTTGAGGGTTGAGGGTTGAGGTTCAAGGGTCAAGGGTTTAGGGATAGTGTTGAGGTTCAAGGGATTAGGGTTAAAGTAGAGTGTGGAGGGTGTAAGGATTAGGGATAGGGTTGGAGGGTTTAGGGATAAGGGATTAGAGTTTAAGGTATAGTATCAAGTATGTTGAGGGTGTAGGATTAGGGATAGCATTTAGGGTTTAGGGATGAGGGATTAGAGTTGAGGGATGACAGATTAGGGTTAAGGGTTAAGCGATTAGGGTTTAGGGATAAGGTTTAGGGTTGAGGGCTGAGGGATTAGGGTTTAGGGATGAGGGATTAGAGTTGAGGGATGATGGATTAGAGTTGAGGGTCGAGGGATCAGAGTTAAGGGTTGAGGGATTAGGGTTTGACATTGAGGGTTGAGGGCATTTTCTATCAAGAAATTGATTATGAGGGCTTGCCCCTTCATTGTTATGCCTATCATATGGCGGAGCATCTGGCAAGCTCTTGTAGGAAAGAGATGTGATCAATGGAAAGGATGTGATGAATCTATAGCAAGACAAAACGTGAGTGCGTTATAACGAACTCGCGTTATAATGTGCTTGCATTTTGTCTTTCTATTGAAATGGTAAAAAAGTGGTTACCCCCATGATCTAGGCCCACATGCTCTGTTTTCTTACTGATTCTGCACGTGCTCTGACAAAAAAGAAGTGCTTTCATGCTGTTGGGAAGTTCACATGCACATTTGACACATTGTACCACCTTTGCATGATCTTTCCACCACCTTTTATGCATTGCCAACTTGAGAAGGAGGAAATAACATAGTTTTCACACCAAGTTTGATATATATCTATTCAAGTTTCAATTTTTGTAGTGTTGCAATGTTAATTGTGATTCAATTTTAGGAATTTAACATTATAGATAGGTTAATAGTATTGTTGTTAGTAATTATATTTGAGTGTTATTCAATTTAACATTGAAAAGGAAGCAAGTGGTGAAAAACTCAAATTGTTGAGGAGTTTGATGCAAGAAGAAAAAATAGTACATAATTGGTTACTCTCTCCATTCAAATCTTCATTTTTTAGGTATGTCAAGTCTTTACATGCATGTTCTTTACATTTTCCTTAATTCGAATTGAATTACTTTATCATGCTTTATCATACATGTTTAAAATAGACACATTCCCAATCAAGAAAACAGCCAACAATCTCACATGATGCCATGTATATTTTCTACACTTGGGCTCTTTAATAATTATGTGTAATAAACAGACCTTAACATACCATGATGTCAAACTATACAGGAATAAATCCTTACAACATAATAAAAGTACAATCCCACTATTATCTTGTATTCATTTCTTAGGAAGTAATATTGGTCTCTTTATCATGCTACAGACAAATTCTCCGTCATGCCAAGGAAACGATCAAGAATTAAACCAACACAGGAAGAGATAGAATCTAAGAATGCAAAGAAAGCAGTGGCTATGAGGGAACTTTGTGAGAAGAGGAAATTGGACATGATAAATGAAGACATACCAATTGAAGAGGAACCACAACCATCACAAAGAGATATGGTATTGGCGGCACAAAGAGAACTAATGCAAAAACTTTGTGGTATGAGTGATTTGAATACCATAGTTGGAGACACGTCCTCTACCACAAGTCAACATGTAGGGACACCATCTACCACATCTCAAGTTGAGAGTACATCATCACTCACATGTGATGAAGGAGGTATGCCATTGTTCCCACCTCAACCTCAAGGTATGTCATCTATTCCATCTTCGATCGAAGGTATGCCATCTAACCCATCTCATTTAAATATTGATGAAATTCCTAATGTTGAGATGAATTTACCTAACTTGACACCACCTAGAATTTTGCATAGAAAGCCAAAGTATTTGATTGATATTGATGAGAATATTTTGCAGCCAATGGAAGGTAAGATTCCAAAACGCACTTGTAGAAGATATGCTAATAAGATTTGGAGATTGTTCTTTGAAAAGTTAAATGAGACTACAAGATGTCAACTATTCGTTGAAATGATGCGAAGTATAAAGTATAGGTCTATCATGAAGATTCTTGGGTCGAGAACATCAGAGGCGTCAAGTGAAAAATCTATTGTCAAGAATCTAATGAGTGTGTATGAGAGTGTGGGTAACACCTCACGCACAAAAGATAGTAATGCAACACGGCGTGTGATTACATTGACTATAGTAAGTAGTCAAATGAGGAAAGCTTGTCTCATTAGAAAGACAAGTCAAGAATTGAGAATTAATAGGAAAACTTTATCAAGCGCTGTTGGAAGACACCAAAGAATTGAGGACACTAATGCTAATGAATTATGGGCTTTCTTGGGGAGACTACCACAAAAAGATAAACCAATTGTTGAAGCATTGAGATCACTAATTGAAGACTTTTGGAAGAATTACACAAGGGTATCTCTGAATCAAAGGGATGTGGTAAGAAGGAGAATCGGTAGTTAGAACCGCGAGCCACATCCAAAGCATTTTTTGGATGAGACTCAAACATAGTTTTATGGTAAATTTCTAGAGAAGTATCCTCAAATTAAAATTTGTCAAAGATATTTTGAATTGCTAAAACCTTTCTATGTTAAGATAAATCACACACACACTACTTGTTGTTGTAGATTACATATTGAATTTTCTAACCATTTTGATGCTTATAGGTCTATATGTTTAGATATGCATACTAACAATGATTTGCAGGGTTGTGCCATATGTGCCCCACCAACATCTTCAAGAGACTTCATATCAATAATTTTATGTGAAAGAGAGGAAGGTCAAATATTCTACAAGAAATTGTGCTTGGATGGCACATGTCATCGTTGCGGTGGCTTGCAACATTTACCAATATGTGAACATATGGAAATAACACATGCGGTTGGAAATGAACTAGTAGAGTTTGGCAAGTATAAAATAGTGGAATACAATACAAAAGATGGTAAAGAAGCAAAGAGGTGTGAATTAGTTATTGAAAAGATTCCAGTGTATCAGTTTATGCCTATATTTCGTGACAGCATAGTGTATGAGTATGCAAGACATGCCCATAGAGCTCGATGGTTGGACTTGCAATTCAAGTTATGCAAGGACACATTTCCAGTTGGTAGCATTGTTTCAGTCGTTGACTTTGCAGAGAACTATAGTCTACAGCCACAGCGTGAGGTGCAATCACAATATTACAACTCCACACAGGTTTCTATATTTGTGCACATCGCATTCATTCATGCGAATGATAGTACAGAGGATGATAGAAAGGTCATAAGGGAGTATAATTTATATATTAGTGATGATCGCACGCATTCTACGGAGTTCGTGCAAGGTTGCTTTCAGGTGTTCTACAATGATTTGGCTAGAAGGGGCATATCGTTCAGTCAGCATATCATATGGTCAGATAACTGTGCATCACAATTCAAGAACCTGCGGAATTTCTATTGGCTGAGTAGGAGGCATAATTTTACAGGTATTCAACATATGTGGAACTTTTGTGAGGCCAGGCATGGAAAGGGGGAGCATGATGGTGCAGGAGCATGTATCAAAAGAGCCATAGCACGAGAAGAGTTAAAGTGTAAAGACAATGCAAAGTTGACAGATGCAAAATCGATTGTCGAGTGGTGTAATGCTTCCATGGGTCTAGGTAATTAAGGTAAGTCTTTAGTTCATAGATTTTTTTGGTTGATAGATGATACTAACATTGCACCATATGAGGATTGTTGTACACTGATAGGATCAAATGAGATGCACTCTTTCAGAAGCTCAATTGCAGGTTCATGGAGTATCCATACACGAAAGATGTCATGCTTTTGTTCTTCTTATACAATTCAAGTCTGGGATGAGTGTGAGTCAAAGGAGTGGGTTGACGAATGGCAGTTAAGTTATCTTAGCCCACTTGACACGTATCGACCCCCGACGGCACTGGAACTAACACAGATGGAATCGTTAGTTGACTTTGACCACATATCAGATTTAGTTCAACTAGGTAATATAGGGCATGTATATGCATCTAATTTCATCTAGTTGAACCAAGTAATGTCATCTTACTTTGTAGTGTTTTTGTAATGTTGACTAATTTCATCTAATTTGCTACACATATCAATGTAGGGTACGTATATGTAGTTATTGCAGATGAAGATAATGAAGAGGGAACAGATTATTACTTATGTCGTTGTGTTGAGGCCAAAAAGAAATTGGAGGCCCCTGTTACAGATGGGGAAAACATCAAATACCCTACAGGCTCAGTGGTTATTACTGGAACATGGCTTAGAAGGTACCCACATAAGAGTGTTAATATTTGGCTATTTTAGGACTTTGACACGCATCGGAAGATTCTTCATTACTCAAACCTTGTCGTGGCATCCAATGTTCATTTGATAAAGTATGGGGGTAGACCTTTGAACAAAATATTGTGGAAGGTGCGTGAGTCTGACCATGAAGCAATACTTGACACAATAAAGAGTAGAGTAGACCCAGATGGTTCATTGGATTAATTTGTAAGTATTCACATTGATTTTGTAAAGTCATGTTACATTGAGTTGTAAGTATGCACATTAATTTGTTAGGTTTGTCTCTTTTTTATTTCCTCCTACATTTTTACACATATGTACACATTTTTACATCATCATGTTATGCATTTTTGGTGTTATGCTCCTAATACGACCAAACTCATAACTCACCCTACTTCCTCTAGAGACCATTTGATGATCTCTCCAACACTCTAGATCCAGGGCGCCCAATCATGATGATGGCCTATATACCATTCTCCCAAGGCGCCCATAATGAATGAAAAGAAGACCAAGGGCACCCAAGCTTAATAGACTTATTTCTTTCAATTTTGATGATCCAAACTGGATGAAAGGAGACATGAAATGTGCCTTAGGACTCCATGCTAAGGTTTGAGCCATTAAAGTCTCTTGATATTAGGCACTCATGATGATGAAACTTAGAGCTTTTTCCTTGTCTATGTGCTCATCTAAGATGTTTGAATCATAAGGAGCGCCTCGACCTCTATAATGTACATTGGGCACCAAAATCAAGGTGATTTAAGTCACTTTGAGTCATTTGGGGTCAGTTTGAGTCTTTGAGTCATGTTACAAAAAAGTGTCAATGTTGTCAAGTTGCACAAAGCAACTTTTGCATTTTTGGTGTCCTGCTTGTGATGTGACCAAACTGACTATTCCAACACATCCGGATGGGTACATTTATGCTAGGCATGGTCCTGTTTTTCACCCAAACATGTCGAAACAGTTTGAGCTACATTGTACCGACGATATCCCTAAAGAGTCCAAAGTGCAAAAAGGCTGCAATCTTTGACAAGATGTTACTCAAAAACTGTGTCACTTAGAAACATTCTATCTGAGGCAACGTGATCACGTAAAGTGCCTCTACAATAACCTCTCTCAATTTTTTATATCTCTGAGGCATTTGCCCGTGGTTAAAGGTTTTCTGCTACCCCAAAAATCGTTAGGAGGCAGTGTAAAGTTGCAAAGGGGTGTAACTTTTGTCCTGCTCCTGATGCGACCAAACTGACTATTCCAACGCATCTGAATGGGTACATTTACACTAGGCATGGTCTTGTTTTTCACCCAAACATGTCAAAACAGTCTGAGCTACATTGTACTCACGATATCCCTAAAGAGTCCAACGTGCAAAAAGGCTGCAATCTTTGACAAGATGTTACTCGAAAATCGTGTCACTTAGAAACATTTTGTCTAAGGAAACATGATCATGTAGAGTACCTCTACAATAACCTCTCTCAATTTTTTATAGCTCTGAGGTATTTGCTCGTGGTGAAAGGTTTTGTACTGCCCCAAAAATCGTCAGAAGGAGGCAGTGTAAAGTTGCAAAGGGGTGTAACTTTTGTCCTACTCCTAATGTGACCAAACTGATTATTCCAATGCATCTGAATGGGTACATTTATGCTATTCATGGTCCTATTTTTCACCCAAACATGTCGAAACAGTTGGAGCTACATTGTACCGACGATATCCCTGAAGAGTCCAAAGTGCAAAAAGGCAGCAATCTTTGACGAGATGTTACTCAAAAACTGTGTCACTTAGAAACATTTCATCTAAGGAAATGCAATCATGTAGAGTGCCTCTATAATAACCTCTCTCAGTTTTTTATAGCTCTGAGGCATTTGCCCATGGTGAAAGGTTTTCTGCTGCCCCAAAAATCGTCAGAAGGAGGTAGTGTAAAGTTGCAAAGGGGTGTAACTTTCATCCTGCTTCTGATGTGACCAAACTGACTATTCCAACGTGTCTGAATGGGTACATTTACACTAGGCATGGTCCTATTTTTCACCCAAACATGTCGAAACAGTCGGAGCTACATTGTACCGACGATATCCCTAAAGAGTCCAAAGTCCAAAAAGGTAGCAATCTTTGATGAGATGTTACTCAAAAACTGTGTCACTTAGAAACATTCCATCTAAGGCAACACGATCACGTAGAGTGCCTCTACAATAACCTCTCTCAGTTTTTTATAGCTCTGAGGCATTTGCCCGTGGTGAAAGGTTTTCTGCTGCCCCAAAAATCATCAGAAGGAGGCAGTGTATTAAGTCAGGATGAAAGCCTATTCACTCTAGGCACCTATTTTTCACCAAATCACACATGCACCTTGAACAAGTGATGCTACAAGTGGTGAACAAAATGGGCGGCTTAAAGAATTGAGCCCTCCAAGACATCTTGCAATTGCCTAAAAGTCTAAAATTTACATAAGTGAGTTAAGGCGCCATTTTCCATCTCTAGAGCCTCCTTTGAGCACCTTAACATGGAGTGAATGTTTTAGTCTATGAAAGATTGTGCCTAAAGAATATAACAACCCCTTGAGTCACTAGGATGAACTAAGTTAACAAAATGAACTTCATTGAGGGAGGCGCACTTGTGCATGTAGACAACTCCAGTTTAGCGCCTGAGAAAAAGCATGTTTAGAGACACCCCTCGAATGAACCCTCTAGAACCAATAACCATAGCTCAAGATCCATAACCATGAGAAGATAAAGCATTAAAAAAATTCATATAAAGGATGGGAAATACCTCTTAGATAATAGTCTGCCAAGTAGACCAAGAGTGGGGAATGAGAATGCTCGTCAAAGATACACCAAGCCACAATGATTCTCTCCAATAAGAATCTTCTCTAGGTCCATAATTAACTCACACCCATATCCAAGTGAAAGTCTCCTTGGTCTTCCTGTTAAAACCTCTAAAGGGTAACCATCTCAACAAGTGTCTCTAATCCCAAGAGAACTCTAGCCTCACCCAAGTCTCGAAGTATGTATGAGAACCTACAACCAATCAATCCATGTTAAGCTCCAAATGCAACACAACATTATCATGAAGCTCCCAAGCACATGACCAATGTACTTAATACCAAGAAAACCAACAAGACCACTATCAAAACTCCAACTACAAAATTAGGTATCCAAACATGACATCATGATCTAACATCTCCTCCTAGAAGATCACATGCACCAATACAGACATCCTAGTCTCAAGAGAACTTGTATCATGCTAATACTCTAATCTAGAATCAAGAGTCCACCAAGACACACTACCAAACACCTCTAAACCAAGGATCAACATCTACAACCACATGAAGATAACCATCTCCTAAAAATAGTAGCCAATATGTCAAAGCACTCTCACTACAAATAATAATCATAATCCAAGAGTTTGTCCATTACACCCAACCACTATATAAGATCATCCATCACTAGGTGATGAATACACATCACTATCAAAGCAACATCCATCCTCTCATCCCAATGCAACATACCAATGTGCAAATGAGCATAGACAAGGAAAAATAACAAAGTCATCCCATGGATATAGGCAATATGCATTCAAGTCATCCCACTACAATCAATGAGGTGTGCATCCCAAAAAAATGCATAACTTGTAGATCCCAACCATTGAAAACATGCAAAATCATCATCACATTAGTAATCATCATCACATTAGTAAACTTCATCACATTAGTAAACTAGTAAACATCATTTGCATCCATACTTAAACCAATCTTATTGTTGTGTTTGATGTGTCCTCTTTCAAACAACCATTTAACAAAATTTGAGTCCAAACAATAAACATTTACAACCATAAACATCTCAAAGTCCAAAATCCAAACATTCTATCATCCTTAATCATTTCCATCATGGACCCTTGGTTTGAAAAAATCATTATGTAAGATAAAAACCCTATGCCTATTACCTTGTCCGAGGCTCATGCAAAACCCAAAATGATTAGCCTAGTACCATGTGTCATGTCCCCATTCCCGGCTTGATCATCAAGTGTATAATGGATTAGCCTATTCCTCATTCCTGGAGGTTAATTCCAAATGATGAGGGAATGAATTGGTTTCGAACTAACTCTATCTGTTTGTTTTGCAGGAACAAGGTCAGAACCCTAAAATTTGACTAAGTATGGAAGCTTGGGAGCCTAGGCGCCCATTTCCCTCCAGTTTTCCTTACTAAGCGCCTAGCACAAGGATCATCCAAATTAAGTGCCTAAGAACCTCAAGGCACCTATACATGTTTCTAGGGATCCTCCAATTGAGCGCCTAGCATAGATGGATGAAGATTGAAAGTTTTCAAGTTAAAGATGTCCTTTGGGTGAACTCACAGCACTAGGCGCATGTGTTGGTTGGAACTCCTTGGATCTAGCGCCTAGGATTGAAAGTCTTTGATGAGGAGAGAATTCTTAAGGCCTAGTTTGGTGCCCTCACTTGCCTACCCCATCCTCAGAATGCGCCTAACCTTCATAAGGCATTAACACTCTATTTTGAGCGCCTAGCAGGGGGTAATGGATAGATTGAAGGCTTGGGAGCTAAGGAAAGTCACTTAGATGAATAATCAAGATTGAAATGAGAAACTCCTAGGCAAGGCACAAAATTCCTCAATTCTGGCATCCAAAAATCAAATCTAAGTAAGGCGCTCTTTCCATTTGCCAAAGGCTCTATTAGCACCCTTGGTTGATGATCTCTCCAGACACCTGAAATGGCGCCCAGTGGATCTTTCAACTTGTATCAGGTAGAAGGGAAGCATTCTTAGTGTTGTTCAGATAATCTAAGTTGTAAAGTTAACAAGGAATAGAGCCAGAGGACAAGGCGCACTTATTGGTCTCCATCACCTCAGAAATGCACCTAATGCAGTTGGTGTCAACTTCCCTCTTTCTAGCCTCCAAATGGCGCGTAGAGTCAAAAAAGGATTTCACTAAATAATGTTAATGTTTTAAGCATCAAACTCTTCTTGGCGCATACCTATGCTCTTGCAACCTCAATTGGCACCTAGGGTTCAGTCATCCTCCTAAGGCGTGGTTCTACTCCTCCATAACCATGTTTTGGCACCTAAACTTGGAAGTACCTTGAAGACTTGGATTAAGATCGAATTCACCTCCAGAATTTTAGGTGCTTGATAGAAGATAAAGGCGCTAGGGTAAAAGAGCTTCAAAAGTTTGATGTCAAGTGTGAATTGAGATAATAGGCACTGATACCAGTTAACATTACTCCAAACATGCGCCTAAGAGAGATGTAAGTCCCCAAGACCAATTTTGGAACAAGGCGCTCCATCACAGGGTAAGATGATAATCCTTGGAAGTCAAGTGTTTCAAAGATTCTTTGAGAAATTGACAAGTTGTAACCTAGGTGCCAAAACCCCTGAGAATCCTCCTATCTGGCGCCTAGTCAGAAGAACACTAATATTGTGCCTAAGTGAATTTGAGTGTCAATATAGAGTCATCAAACCCCACCGGACGTTCATCCATGTCTCTACCACCTTAAGGAAGCACCCAGCTTAGGATGGTGCCTAGTCTAGTCTCTACTACCTTCAGTTGGAGCCTAACCCTAAGAGTTTTGCAACTATGACATCATATTGGCGGCTAGAACTCATGATGCATGAAATCAACACCTAGGTTCCAGAGAACTCATTTGGGTGCCTACTCTTGGAAACAATCCAGAGCATCCATAAACTCTAATAGGCACCTAATGTTGGCAAGGCGCAACTTCAGGAGGAGATAACCTCAACTTGGCGCCCAAGTCAAAAATCTGCACCTAAGGATCTAGAAGGAGTTAAGGTTGTTACAATTACCTAAATGCTCATTGGTCAGAAGAGTAGCATTTGGATCCGTGTCAGGGCCCCTGGATAAGTTTACCAACTTAGAATGAGTCATCAGATGGAATATTCCCTTGTATATGCTTCTTGGGAAACGTGCCTTGGTTCCTCTTTGTGCATTGAAAAATGTGCCTTCATTGCCTTTGGAAGGCCTATAAAAGGAGGAGCCCTCTCATTCATTTGTTATCTAATCATTTTGATAGAATTCTCTCTGCAAAGCTATTTAGCTTGTGATCTTGAGGCCTATGAGTTTCAAGTGTTGGGGTGATGCTCCCTCAACAAGCAAGGTGATGCTTCCTTGTGATATTGTGAGGTGTTGACATTTAGTTGACATCATTGAGTTTGATTGAGTTGATCAAGTGTAGATGCCATTGTAAACATCAAGGCTTCAAGGCCTTTCTTTTGTATCTCCATTGAATAAGTTGTAACTTCATGCTATTGAAAGCATTATCCATGTAATAAGACATTGCAAGTTGATTGAGTCAAATAACTAGACAAGTACCCAACTCTAAGGTCGATTCATTCAAGTAGTTATCTTTGATGTATATCTTTGTGTTGTTGAAGTAGTTGATGAATTGATAGCAAATAAAATTGTTTAAGTAAGGAAAAATTTTCGTAGAACTAGTTGGGTATCTTACACCATGCTTATCCATCAAACACCACAATGCAATCAAAATCCTAACAACATTCCCATGATCCAAGATCAAGTGCAATCATGCAAAGATATTATCAATCACAAGCCTATTAAGAATGAACTAGAGTCTTCTAGTACCATACTTTTCCATCAAACACCATCATTTAATCCATGGCCTATCAAGCCTATCAAAGAAAATGCAAACATCCTATGTAATACAATCAGACTTTAAATATTTGAAGTAGCCATCTACAAATATCCATTCAAACGTGGATTTATAATGCAAGTATGGATGCCATCAATAAAAAAGATTTGTATTAACCAAATATCCATATAGGCATACATCAATATCTGTCGATACAAGTATAACATATATACAAAATAGCCATATAGGCATACAATGTCAACTATGTACACTACAAAATATATGTCCACAAATGCCATATAGGCATACAACAAAGGAACACAATAAAAAGTCATTCCCCTCTGGCTGGTGAAGAGAATAAATCATGAGCAGCCTTTGATCTTCTAGGGGATGGAGACGCGCATGTGGGTGGTCTACTACGAACCCGAGGGCTACTCCTCCTATTTGGGTCTTCCTGCATCTTTACCTGTTACAATAAAAAATATAGACATTAATATATAGAAATTACATGTTATAAAAAATGAAACATTTAACAAAATAATCACTTACCACTAACATATAATCTGTCACCTCGCTTGCCTCAATAGCAGGAATAGGCCCTGGTGATGTCATGTCCTATAGAAACCATCCAGATAGAAATTAAACTTTAAATCAATAATCTTTTGATTTTTCAAAAATAGACAACTATAACAATGAATGTAAATTGAAATTTACTAATCTGCCTCATACCCTTGTCAATGCCATGGAGCTATGAATCGTAGAGGCCACACCCTGCTCCATTGCCCTATGAACATGGGGAGGTGTCTCCGCAGCCTGCATCATCTGGAAATAAAACAACATTATTCAATTACGAAAACTATAATAGTGATGCAAATCATGGCTCCTAACATACACACACGTTCATCTAAACATGGAAGTACACACAATAAAGCACACAAATCACATACAAAAATTTAGTAAGTACAATTCATTCATTAAACTATTTATTTTATTACCTCCGTAAAGCTTTGAAGTCCACCACCACTGGCAGGTGTTGCCATGAAATCTACAGTATTAATTTATTCAACATCCAAAATCAGAAATTAGAATACCATTCATATAATGATGCTATTCACATGTAATATTTATAATTGTTTACTAGTTACATACCTTGAAAGTAGATGATCTAGTGAAAAATGCAGGTGGAGAACCACTGAAAATTGTGTTGACGCTATGACCCTGAAATTTCATTAAAATCATCAATTTAAATTAGTTAATCTTGTATTTCAAAAATGAAATTTCATAAATTAAATTCAATAAACTTGCTAATATTTACCTGAGTATCAAGGCCGAAAGTCTCACTCAGGAGGGTATCTGTCATCACCATCTACTCAGCTATAGATGTAGCCTATGCACTTGCGTCCTGACTGTCCATGGGGTCATAACCATAGGCTGACCTACAAGCCTAGCAAGTATGCGGTGGGACCCTACTCCTCGCACTATCTCCCAACCCACTCTGTGTTGTAGGACTGGCATGCTCTATGATGCTCTGGGTCAAGGCACTAATTGACCTCAGTGTATCAACCTCAACACTCTCCTTCACAATGGAAGGGATAGAAACATGCTTGTGGGCTGGTCTGCTGATTACTCGTCTCACTACCCACTGTGGGTCAAGACGTGCCTGTGGTCTATCCTGTGCTGAGCCCCCACCTCTACCCTGGAAGTCCCGCATATCAAAATATTTTGGCACTTTATTGAGGACAAAATCGCAGTAGAGTTTCCTCAAAAAGTATTGTGGGACCTCATTATTATTGCATGGAGGATGGTCAAAAACCATCCAACACCTCTACCCGAAATTGTCCCTTATCACTTGGTTGTTGCACCAATGGATAGGGAACCTCTTGCATGTAATGGATGGAGGTTGATTTGTTTGTGGGTTTGTGAAAATTGAACACAAGTCTAATTTTATAATTTGTAATTTTTTGACATCTTGGTATGACAACTTGTTTGCATAGTAATCTCTAAAATCTCTCTTTTTATTGGTCCAACTAGTTATTTGCTTGCTAATTAAATTTACATTTGATAACATAGACTCAAGAGATTCGGCAAGCATGGACCTATGCACGGTTGAAGTGGAAGGATCTTTCAACCTTGCAATTATATCTTCAATTTCCTTTTTGTTGTTTTCAATTTGCCCCATTATATTATCTTGTGTTCCAGGGGCATGTCGAGGAATGAATGGAGGAGGTTGTTGTTCTGCAGGTATTTCCTTAGGATTTTGTGGATTTTGAGGAGAAGGAGGAGGAGGAGGAGGTGCATTAACATTTCCTAACAATTAACGAAACATACATCAAAAATCAACAAAAACCTACCTATTTTGAAAGAAATTCAAACAAAAAAACAAAGATAACTCACCCCTTTGGCGTGCTCGACATTGCGGCGGCATTTGGCGATGAATCGATAAGCTTTTTGTGTTGATTGGCGTTTTGCAGAACGTGAGCACGTTTTTGAGGGTTTGGAAGTCGCGGGCAGAGGAGAAAATCAGAATGAAATGAAATTTGATTGCTTTTTTTTAATTTATACTAGGTCATAACGCGAGCGCGTTATGGCTCGGTAATGACGAGCCTAAGGTTTGTCATTACCAAGCCATAACGCGAGCGCGTTATAATGCGCTCACATTATGACTTAAATTTTTTTGAAATTATTTTGGTTACTTTTTGGCCCCCCATCTTCTTGCACTTACCCCAACGAACCAAAAAAGTAGCCATTGTATCTCATGCCAAGATGGATGATGATTTGATAGATTCTGCCTATCGTAGGAAAGATATATCCTAAGGCAGGAATTGATAGAGGATTAAATGATGTTGTAAAATTGGCTCAAGATGTGATGGTGACAAGTTGTGATTGATGCTAATTTGATAGTGGAGGATTTGGATTAAGGACAATGCTTTGATAGGTGATGCAAAGCTTGGATCTGGTGCAAGCTTATTGATGATAGATGTGATGACGAATAAATTATTTTTGGAATTTTGTGTTTTCTATTGTTTTGGTATTTTTGATATTTGTGATGTTTTTGGATTTTTGATTTTTTGATGTTTTTGGATTTTGTGGATAGCCTTTGTGCTAAATACCAATGACAAGGGAACACCAAGTCTAGAGGTGAAAGTACATGAGAAATGGATGAATGCTATGGAATGCAAGATAAAAAGATGACACACACAAGCAAGTTAGCAAGTATGCACGAATGATGCAGGCACAAACAAGGTATTGCCCCTGTCAAGCGGTAAACCCATGATATAGATTGATGATGTCTGGTTTCAAGAATGAAGTATGTTGTATAAGACTTCGGGTCTGGTTTCAACAATGCGACATCCTGTCTAAGACATATGATAATGATATACGACAGTGTTGTCATGGCTGGGAGTGATGTATCCCTAGAGCAACACGAAGGATAGTTATGACTGATTGATATGGTTTACGAATGGACAAGGATCAAGACCATTGATTGCGATTGGATCATTTTTGCAAGATTAACTTGACTTGATTGGTATGGATTAAGGATTGACTTGCAATTGGATATGGTATGGATATGGATATGGATATGAGGCATACTTGGATATGGTATAGATATGGAGATGGATATGAGCTGTAGTTGGATATGGTATGGTTATGAGGATGAGCAATAGTGGATAGAAGGCAACAAGGATGTGATCTCCAAGAACTATGTCACATAAGTGTAACATGCCCCATTGTAGGTAGAGTACATAGGAGTTTTCATGATAATGCTTAAGATGATAGGAGGGTGAAGGATTTGCATGTTTTGGAGGGATAAGGTATGTCAAGAGCCTTTCAAAACATTTGTCAACATTGTGCCCCCAATCTTTATCAAGACCAAAGAAATAGAGGAAAGGAAGATTTAGGATAGATGGACTGGACAGTATAGGTACGATAGGATAGGAAATGGTATGGAAGGAAACTGATAGGAGAAGAGCGATATGCCAATGAGACAAGGTACCCCCAAGTGTAGGTGACATAGAAGATCAACTTACACATGACGCCTGTTTGCCAGGTTTTCATCATGGTACTTATCCAAGGCGCCTGTTTGCCTGGTTTTCACCATTGGATGAAGGGATGTTTCTTTACTGTTTTTTTTTTTTTTTTCTCTTTCTTCTTTTTTTTGTTTTTTTGAATAGTGAGATTGGAGAAGGTGGATATGGAAAGACTCAAGTATAGAGTTCCTTGAAAGGTGATAGTCCTGCTAGATAGATACTGTCGAATGGACAATGTTCAGTGCTCTCACAGATGTTGGTAGGGGATCGTATGAAAGTGAGATGGTGTAGGTAGATAGTGGATTATGATGCAGAATATGGAGGGAAGGCTTATGCAAAAACATGTACCATAGGCATAGGATGAGGAAGATGTGTAGGATAATGGATGTAAGATGGGGAGATGTAGTTATGTGGAGGTGTTGTGAAGTGGAAAGGAACCATGACCAACAGCTGCACACACTGTGATAAACATTGAAAATTTTGATGATATGGTGGTGTAGGAAGCAATGGAGATGTTTGCTTAGGAGATGGTTGATGAAGTGATTTAGGAACCCACATAGGTTTAGTATTTTTAGTGCTTTTGTTTTGCTTGTGGGATTTTTGAGGGGAATGAAAGTTTTGGATGGAAGTAGGCTTTGGGATGGATATTGGTGGTTAGGATTCCTGAGATGTGGATGAGGATGCCTCATTTGACTTGCTAGCTACTTTCTTAGAAACCCAAACCATTTTGCTTTTTGGCTTTGCATTTGGAGGTAAGGGGTTTGATGGCTGTTTAGATGAACTTTGCTTTGATTTTGATTCTTTATGTCCTAAGGTATGAAGACCATTAGGATTTTTGGGAGGAATTTTAGCTTTATGGATAAAGGCATCAAACTTTTTGCTTTTGAATCCCATGGGGTGGGTGGAGTGGATGGAATGATTGGAAGCTGTATGCTTAAATGATGTGTGCTTTTGTTGGCCATGTTTAGGGATGTAAGGATACTCATGAATGAGAGATATGTTAGGTGTCGGAAGCAACGGTGGCAAGGTGGATGGAGGGACATTTAGAGTTGGAAGGAGTGGAGGTAAAGTGGATGGTTTGGAAGGTGTATGAACACATGCTTTTGACATTTATAGGATGATGGAGGTGGAATGGCAACATATGTTTTGGGGATATGATAGTGTTTGCGATGGAAAGTGGTAGACTTAGGAGGAGTGGAGGAAGTACCAACATTTTGAGTTCGCTCACCTTGGGGTATGTATCCAAGGCCGTATGAAGGTGGAGGAACATTGACATGGATAGGTTCCAAAATACCTTGTTCATGAAGGCCTAAGCCTTTACCTTGATAGTTCATACGCTGGAGTATATGGTGGACAGCAGGATTATGTGTAGGTGGAACACTAGACACAAGTTCCTTATTGGATGTAGAAAGTGGGATAGTGGATAATGGATGCAGGTGTTCTAAGAAAGAACATTCATGCATGAAGGTAGTAAGACCAAGGATATACGGTGGAGGCTTTGTAGCATGGTCAATAAAGGATGGTGAAGGAGAATCATTAGGATCATGATTAGCATTGTGTTCACTAAGATCCAAGTTATTTGTTTGATCTTTTATGCTTACTTGGGGGACAAGTGTCTCATCATGACAAGTGGATGTTGTGGGATCTTGGGTAGGACTAGATGGGGTGTTAAGCTCAGGACCATGGAATACGTAAAGTGGGCTAAGAGGATCATCATGGTCTGCTTAATCATAGATAGGTTCTTCATCATAGATGGGATTTTGATCATAGATAGGATTTAGCATGATGGGATTAATGTTCTCTTGTATAGGTTTGTCATCAGCGATAATATCTTGATCATAGGAGAGATATAGGTTATGCATGGTTGGAAACTGAATCTCTTGCTCATGTAGAAGATCAAGTGGCTCCTAGAGAGGTTCATTATTATGGATATCATCTTGATCATAGAAAAGCCATTGGATCTCTAGTTCATGCATAGGATCCAGTTGCTCATGGATAGCTTCTTCATCAACACTAGTATCTTGATTAGGGAAAAGATATAGGTTATGGATGGGTTACATGAAAGTGTTTTGATCTTGAGTTGGACTAGGGCTTAATGTTTCCACATGCTTAGGATTAAACTCTTGACATACCTCTTGGGTTGCTTGAATGGAAGTGGAAGGCTCTCGGATAGGCTCTTGGTCAAAAACATGAGAACATGATGACTCTTGATTTGGATTCATAAGAAGAGACTCTTGAATAGGCTTGATGGCTTGTTGGTCACATGATGGGCTTGAAGGGATAAGAATGTTAATTGAGGACTCTTGGATAGGCTCATGGTCAACAATATGAGGGTGTGACGGACCCTGACTTTGGGGCATGGTAGAAGGCTCTTTGAGAAGCTCAAGGGGTTGTAGGATTTGACATGGTATTGGAAGAATATGTGGTAAGGTCAAGGACCAGAGTTTGGGGACATGGTTGACTCTCTGCTAATAGCCCTTGGAGCACATCCTTTGCAGGTGTATGGGTAGATGGATGAGGTGATGGAGGTTGATATGAGGATTTTGGAATTCTCCCTAGCTTTTCATATGTTGCATATCTATCCCAAAAATCATTCGAGAATGTTTTGTTTGTCGGTTTAGACGGTGGGGAACTTGAGGTTGGTCTTGGTGTAGAATTGGTATGTTTTGGAATAGGTGTCTTAGAATATGGTGAAGGAGGACTAGTCGACAGGGTAATATATGATTTCCCTCTTGAAGTGGTGGTTGCCTTGTCAATAGTATCATTAAGACGGGAAAAGAAGGTATGATTTTGAGATGAGGCATAGCTATTTCTGGCACGTTCAGCTTGCAAGTTTGTCAATTCTTGTCCTAAGATGTCGATTTGTTGGATAATTGCTATACAATCTTTGGGCGAGGGACCTAAGTTTAATTGCATTTGCAGAGATTGAAGTTTTTGTTCAAGATATTCTAATTTGTTTGCCATTGACACAAGGCTGGAAAAGCTTACTAGTTTGGATGTGCAAAAACAAATGCGTCACAAGTCGAGACAAGTGTGCTTGGAAGGATGAGTTGAATGACTTGTCTTATGTGTTTGGCGTTTAACTTGATTTTGGCAATATTTAGCAAATGATCACATCTATAAACAAGAAGCACTCACACAAGACACAAGTAACTTTGAATTTTGAAGAATATGATAATGATTAACAAGCACATGTGTAAGACAAATCAACATGCCCTAATGCCTAGTTTGATGTAAGGTATGGCCAGTTAGGTTTGGTCAATGTTTAGATGAGGTTGACTAGGAATTTGAAAATGAAATCTTGCCACATAGCCAGGAGAAGGGGGTAACCCACCCTTCACCTTCACTTCCCAAAGGTAGAAAGTTCTTTGGGGCTTACCCAAGAGTGACAGGATTCTGATTTCAAAGAGGGTGTCTTTTGATTCAGCCTCGAATGAGGTCATCCCTAGGGGTGATGAAATCCCCTAGCAGGTCTCCTAGGATAGGGATTGACAAAAGTGAATCAAGTGAGGTGTTTTTGATCTCCAAGATCACCTTGCTGTGCGAGGAGAGAGCATACACACACCCACTTGATTCACACTCGCAGTTGATTAATTGACCTTAGAAAATTGAAATGTGATGACAAACACGTCAAACAATGATTCTTTTTAAATCCTAATTTCAATGTGTGATTGAAGACACTGATTTGTTTTAAGCCCGATTTCAATATGTGATTGATCAAACAATGTTCATTTTAGAGGCCCAAATTGAAAAGTGTGATGAAAACAAGATGATGAGATAAAGGATGAAATGAAGGCACCTGATGAAATTGTTGTCCAAATTGATGTGTTTGCTGCTCCTGATGTTGCTCCAGTCCTGAATGATCACCTGCAAGTCACGAAACCGAAAAAAGAGCAAGTAGACTAGCTAAATAGATTGTGATGCAAAAATTGAGAATCTGAGAAAATTTGATGAAAAAAGAACTGATACAAGAAACCTGATTGCATGAACAGATTCTACACAAAATTCTATGCAATTTCAAAAAAAAAATTGCTAAAAACTAAGCAAAATTGCAAAAGATATGAGAGTTTAAAGTTTAATGAACATTGTTTGATCAATCACATATTGAAATCAAGCTTAAAACAAATCAGTGCCTTCAATCACACCTTGAAATTGGGCTAAAAAGAATCACTGCTTGATTTGTTTTCATCACATTTCAATTTTCTAAGGTCAATTAATCAACTGCGAGTGTGAATCAAGTGGGTGTGTGTATGCTCTCTCCTCGCACTGCAAGGTGATCTTGGAGATCAAAAACACCTCACTTGATTCACTTTTGTTAATCCCTATCCTAGGAGGCCTGCTAGGGGATTTCATCACCCCTAGGGATGGCCTCATTCGAGGCTGAATCGAAAGACACCCTCTTTGAAATCAGAATCTTGTCACTCTTGGCTAAGCCCCAAAGAACTTTCTACCTTTAGGAAGTGAAGGTGAAGGGTGGGTTACCCCCTTCTCCCGGCTATGTGGCAAGATTTCATTTTAAAATTCCTAGTCAACCTCATCTAAACATTGACCAAACCTAACTGGCCATACCTTACATCAAACTAGGCTTTAGGGCATGTTGATTTGTCTTACACATGTGCTTGTTAATCATTATCATATTCTTCAAAATTCAAAGTTGCTTGTGTCTTGTGTGAGTGCTTCTTGTTTATACATGTGATCATTTGCTAAATATTGCCAAAATCAAGTTAAACACCAAGCACATAAGACAAGTCATTCCAATCTAGTCCATGCAAATATCGAACAAGCCAATCCTCACACATACAATACCTCTTGGAAGAAATCCAACACCTCTTGGCCACTTGCAAAGTCAAACAACCATCATATCTAGCACCTATCCCATCATATCCCTCTACACATCAAACTAATTCTGCATCAACTTACCCCACTTCACATCAACCATACTCATCCACATGTCCTCCCAACCCTTTCTCAACTCATCCCAACCCTTATCTATATCAATCCATATCACAACAATCATTATCCTATGCAACCCCTACATCATCATCACATCAACACATTTACCAACATCAACAACAACTCACCTCACAACACGAAGTCCAAACACCATCTTCAACCTCATATCAACTTCCATCATATCAACTTCCATCATCCTCATATCAACCCTCAACTTCATACCAACCCCAAAACCTTTCGTCTACATATCCTACCATTACACCTATCAAATCAATCAAAGCACTAGTGAGCCCAAATCCACCTTTGCAACAAGAAGTACCTACCAGTCCAAGTGGTCCCTTGTACATAAATCAAATGAGTCCAACTTACCCTAGGCAAGATCTAATAGCCTTTGACAAGGGAGATACCAATCTAGAGTGCCCTCCAACACCATCATCCAGTCCAACACCTATCCTTGCACCCATCCAAGAACTATCACAACCTAATCCCATCACCCCCATATCCAATCCCCATCCTAACCCCACACCAACCACCATCATTATCCATCCTTTATATTGCTCTTCAACCCATCAACTCATGAAGGATACCATCCATTGGTTATTAGCAAGGAATCAAACACCCATCCAAGCACCTATCACACCCATCCAAGCACCTATCATATCCATCCAAGCACCCACCACATTTATCCAAGTCAATCCCACTTCCACCCAAACACATGAGCTATGTCAAGACACAAATCCAAAGCATGTTGAAACATCAACCTCTTCTCCTAATCAAGATCTACCCATCCCATCTAATCCCATCCCTGATCCCCTCCCATCTATTGGTCAACTTATTGATCCCCCATCAACTTCTACCACCCCTTTACCATCCCCCATTAATCCTTCACCTCCATCTACCAATCCCATCCCAAATCCATCCCCTTATCCACTTGGAAAAAGCACCTTCATCCGCGGTAAACCCCTTGTAGGATGTGAACAAATTCCTTCCACCACCTATCTATCTCCAACAATTAATGGATTCGCGTCCTGTTTCCACAGCAACAAACATCCCATTGCATGTCACATGCTCCAACATATGAACTACCAAGGCAAAGGCTTAGGCCTTCACGAACAAGGCATATTAGAGCCCATCCACACCACATTCCATCCATCCTCACATGGCCTTGGCTATGCATCCCAAGAACACCAATCTACACAAGTTGATACCATCCATCCACCTTCCAAATTCTATTCATCCAATCCCAATATAAAAACTAATCTAGGATTAGGAGCCTGTGGACTGATTTTGACAGATTTCTGATGCCTCCAAGTGGTCTCTTTGGAGAGATTTGGACAGAGGTTTGGTACTTGAAAATGGTCTCCCTAATGGCCTAGAGAGGGCTCCTATTTATAGGATTTTAGAGATGAGAATGGAGGGTCAGGATTCATCTGACAAGATCAAAGGCTAGGTATAAAAGTGATTCTTTTATTCCTTAGTGGATGAATTAAAAATGGACTATTAGGACTGGCATACATATGATGTTTGAAGTGTGTTTTGCAACCAAGATTATGATGGAATGAGAAATAGGATGAGTGTACCTGATTAATTCACTATCCAAATTATTGTATTTGCAGCACTTGATGTTTGTCCAGTCCCGAATGCTCACCTACAAGTCACAAAAATGAAAACAGAGCAAGTAGACTTCCAAGAGGATTATAATGCAAAAAATTGATAATCTGAGAAAATTTGATGAAAAAATGACTGATACAAGAAATCAGATTGCAAAAATAGATTCATCACTTGATTCTATGTGATTTGAAAAAAAAATTCATTGAAAACTGATCAAAATTGCAGAAGTTATGATGATTTGAAGATTTTAAACAAGTTTGACTTTGACTGAGGAAAAAGGCAGGAAAAAGGCATATTCACCTGATGAAAACCTCACAACTGCAAAGTGCTCGGAGTCCTCTTTCTGATGAGTCCTCATTTGCGCGATTCTGACATCGTATGCAAAAGTTATGAGAAAAAGAAAAAAAAATAGCCCTCTTATGGCATGTAGAAGGTACAAGATCAAGCTCTGACAGTTTACAAAAAGTGTTAGCTGTTTGTTAACGGTTGGTCACATGTCAATGTTTGATTCTAGTGGTTTAGGTTTGAATCATCATCCCATATCATCATCACATCTATCATCCATAATACGAATCTCCTCATTTCTATATTCCAATTTATGCATAAATTCACAGCTTTCTCTGTCCTCTATGCACTCTTTACAGATCTCTGGTTGTGTTCTTAGAGTATGGATTTTACTCATCTTACACTCCTGATCATCAACATTTAAGTCCTCCTCTGTTATTGGCACTTCCTTGCAGCTTCCATATATATCATTTGCTTCAGAATTTTGAAATTCAACCAGACAACCATCATAATAAATCATGCCCTTTCTGCAAAATCAAAAATACAAAAACATCACAAAATCACAAAATCAAAAACTTCAAAAATCACAGAATCCAAAAACATCAAAAAATCCAAAAAATCCAAAAACATCACAAAATAAAAAAAAAACAAAAACATCCCAAATCATCAAAACATCCCAAAACACTAGAAAATACACAAAATTCCAAAAATATTCTATCCATCACACAAATAAATTCCATCACACTCTCATCATCGTCACATTTATCATCATCCCACATCATCATCACATCTATCATCAATAAGCTTAGACTAGATCCAAGCATCGCATCACCTATCCAAGCATCATCCCTTATCAAAAATCATCAACTATCAAATCAACATCAATCACAACTTGTCACCATCACATCTCGAGCCACTTTTTTACAACATCATCAAATCATTTATCAATCCCTGCCTTAGGATATATCTTTCCTACGATAGGCAGAATCTATCACATCATCATCCATTTTGGCAAAAGATACTTTGGTTACTGGTTTAGTTTGTTGGTCTTTTGGTCTTTGATTTTTATATTGGTTTGCAAGGATAGGTGTTGGACTGGATGATGGTGTTGGAGGGCACTCTAGATTGGTATCTCCCTTGTCAAAGGCTATTAGATCTTGCCTAGGGTAAGTTGGACTCATTTGATTTATGTACAAGGGACCACTCGGACTGGTAGCTACTTCTTGTTGCAAAGGTGGATTTGGGCTCACTAGTGCTTTGATTGATGTGATAGGTGTAATGGTAGGATTTTGTGATGTTTTTGGATTTTTTGGATTTTGTTATGTTTTTGGATTTTTTGATTTTGTGATGTTTTTGGATTTTTGATTTTGTGATGTTTTTGGATTTTTGATTTTGTAGAAAGGGCATGATTTATTATGATGGTTTTCTGGTTGAATTTCAAAATTTTGAAGCAAATGATATATATGGAAGCTGCAAGGAAGTGCCAATAACAGAGGAGGACTTAAATGTTGATGATCAGGAGTGTAAGATGAGTAAAATCCATACTCTAAGAACACAACCAGAGATCTGTAAAGAGTGCATAGAGGATAGAGAAAGTTGTGAATTTATGTGTAAATTGGAATATAGAAATGAGGAGATTCATATACATCTTTTTTGAGGTAAAGAACCTCCTAGGTCCATTTTAGCTTCCTCTGGATCTTTATCTGATGTTGAACGGTGCACATCAAAGAGGTCTCGGAAGACATCGACAAATGGTAGCACAATTAACTTGAGAGTTTCATGGTAGGTGAATGGACAAGCGATAGGGATGCATGTTAGATAGATGGAAGATAGGGATGAGGGATAGGATAGGTATGCATGATATATGGATGGGGGATTGCAGGATTTTCTCCAAGGGCTAGGTTGCAAGGAATCATATGCCCTAATGCCTAAAGAATTTTGCATGATGGGCTCATGTTTGAATGGGTGGACTTTGCATTAGATGGATGGAGGATATACTCAAAAGGGAGTATGCCAAGAGGTTTCCAAGGCTTGTTTTTGATATGTTGCCCCTTGTCTTTATCAAGATCTAAGGTGGGAGATATAGTGGAGAGAATGGATGGGGAATGATAGGATAAATAGGGGGTAGTGGATAAGAATATGATAGGATAAGGATAAGACAGTGGATAAGATGTGCAAGGAGATGATGGATGTGGATGAAGGATATGGTTTTGCCCCAAGTGTAGGGATGCCAAATGGATGGAGAAGGGATTACACATGACACCCACCAGGGGTTTTCATCAAGGTACTTGCCCAAGGTGCCACAAGGAGTGGTTTTCACCATTGGATAGATTTTTTTTTCTTTACTATTTTCTTGATTTTTTGGTTTTTTTGGTTTTCTTGATTTTTTGGCTTTTTTGCTTTTCTTGATTTGTTGACTTTTTTGATGGAAGGGGGACTCTAGCGTCTATTTCCATAGCAAGGAGAAGATGGTCCCATGTTGGATAGCATTATGGATGATGATTGCATGGATGTTGGTAGATAGGAGAAGATGGAATGGATGGTGGATAATGGATATTTGATGTGGATTATGCAAAAGCATGGACTAGAGGAATGTGATGGGGAAGATATGTAGGATAGTGAATGAAAGATGGAGAGATGGAGGTATGTGGGAATTGCAAGTGATGGAGGGGAACCAAGACCAATGGTGGCACACATCATGATTTATTTGGAAGCTTGTATTTTGGATTTGGAGTTGGGAGTAATGGAGATTGGGATGGGGGATATTTGGATGGTCGATTTGGGGTTTTAGGGACACAAATAGACTTAGACTTTAGGGGATTTTTAGATGGGGAGCGGGGTGTTTGGAATTTTGGAGTGGATTGGGATGTAGATGCCTCATGTGTTTTGATTGATCTTTGCTTAGGGACCCACACCATTTTTGTTTTTGCTTTTTCTTGTGATGGTGTGGGATTGGATAGCCTTTTTGATTTTTCAAGTTGATTGGAAAGGATAATATCCTTAGGCTTTTGTGCTTTTTAAGTTGAGGCATTCAAATTTTTGAATCCCAGGGATTTGGGGGAAGCTTCATATTTGAAGGATGTGTGCTTGTGTTGGTCTTGATTGGATATTTTAGTGGATTTATGGATAAATGGATGAGGAGATGTGAGGATGGGGATATTAGGAGTTCGGAGGATGGGAGGATAAGAGGATTTGTGGATAGGGATGTTGGGAATGGGTAGGATAGGAGGTAGAGTGGATTTGATAGGGATTTTTAGAGTTGGAAGTAGTGGAGGAAAATTTGATGGAGGAAGATGGATGGTCACATGCTTTTGCAAATGGTAGGATGATGGAAGAGGGATGGTGACATATTTTTTGGGAGTGCGATGAGATGCACCATGCTTGGGATTGGATGAGTGGATTTTGGTAGGTGGATGGATGGTATCAGCTTGTGTAGGTTGTTTGCTTTGAGATGAATAGCCAAGGCCATGCAAGGATGGATGGAATGTGGTGTGAATGGGCTCCAAGATGCCTTGTTCATGAAGGCCTAAGCCTTTTCCTTGATAGTTCATGTGTTGGAGCATGCGAGATGCAATGGGATGTTTGGTGCTTCAGAAACAAGACGCGAGTCCATTGTTTGTTGGAGAAGAATATATGGTGGATGGAAGTTGTTCACCCCCTACAAGGGAGTCACCACGGATGAAAGTGCTTGTGCCAAGTGGATAAGGGGATGGATTTGGGATGGGATTGGTAGATGGAGGTAACGGATTGATGGGGGATGGTAAAGGGGTGGTAGAAGAAGGTGTGTGATCAATAAGGTGACCAATAGATGGGCGGGGATCAAGGATGGGATTAGATGGGATGGTTAGATCTTGATTAGGAGAAGGAGTTGATGTTTTAACATGATTTGGATTTGTTTCTGGACATAGCTCGTGTGCTTGGATGGAAGTGGGAGTGACTTGGATAGATGTGGTGGGTGCTTGGGTGGATGTGATAGGGATTTGACTTATGGAATATTGAACATGGCTACATGATGGTTCTTGACTTATGATAGGGGGTTGTTCAAGGGATTTGGTGGATGGTGGATTAGATGAGGGTGTTTGATTCCTTGCTACTAACCAATGGATGGTATCCATCATGAGTTGATGGGTTGAAGAGCAATATAATGGATGGATAATGATGGCGGATGGTGTAGAAATAGGATTGGGATTGGATAGGGGGGTGATGGGATTAGGTTGTGATGGTTCGTGGATGGGTTCAAGGATAGGTGTTGGGCTGGATGATGGTGTTGGAGGGCACTCTAGATTGGTATCTCCCTTGTCAAAGGTGATTAGATCCTGCCTAGGATAACTTGGACTCATTGGATTTATGTACAAGGGACCACTTGGACATGCATGTGTGTCATGTTGCAAAGGTGGATTTGGGCTTACTTGTGCTTGGATTGATGTGATAGGTGTAATGGTAGGATATGTAGATGAAAGGTTTTGGGGTTGGTATCAAGTTGAGGGTTTATATGAGGATGATGGAAGTTGATATGAGGATGATGGAGGTTGATATGATGGAAGTTGATATGAGGTTGAAGATGGTGTTTGGACTTCGTGTTGTGAGGTGAGTTGTTGTTGATGTTGGTAAATGTGTTGATGTGATTATGATGGAGGGGTTGCATAGGATGATGATTGTTGTGATATGGATTGATATAGATAAGGGTTGGGATGAGTTGATAATGGGTTGATATGACATGTGGATGAATTTGGTTGATATGAAGTGGGATAAGTGGATGCAGAATTAGTTTGATGTGTAGATGGATATGGTGTGGTAGGTGCTAGATATGATGGTTGTTTGACTTTGCAAGTGGTCAAGAGGTGTTGGATTGCTTCTGAGAGGTATTGTATGTGTGAGGATTGGCTTGTTCGACCTATTTGAATCAAATATTGAATGCTTTGAAAGGTTCACTGCTCTAAAGGGGATTGGCTTGCATGTATTTGGTGAAGCATATGAAGGAGCTGTTCAAAGTCCTCTAAGGTTGCCATGATGTCACACACGTGGTTGAATCTTAAGTCCTTTTGGTAAGTGCTGGGTTATGATTTGATGATTGGATTTGAAATATGGTTTGGAAGATTATGGATTGATGTTGGTTAGATTTTGGATTTGATTTGGAAGAGATGGGATTAAAATGATGTGGATGAATTGGATTAAGGGTGATGATAGTGATTAGGATAAGAATAGATTGAATGATTTGGATGATGATGTGGATAAGGTAGGTGATTAGGATGATTAGGATAGATGAGTGATTGGGTGTGATTGTGTTGGAAGGACTTGTCTTATGTTTCTAATGTTTAGTTTGATTTGGCAATGTTTAGAAAATGATCACATATAAAAACAAGAATCACTCACACAAGACACATGCAAATTTGAATTTTGAATTGGAAGAATATGGTGATAATTAAACAAGCACATGTGCAAATCAAAATAACATGCCCTATTGCCTAGTTTGATGTAAGGTATGGCCAGTTAGGTTTGGTCAATGTTTAGACGAGGTTGACTAAGAATTTAAAACTGAAATCTTGTCACACAGCCGAGAGAAGGGGGTAACCCACCCTTCACCTTCACTTCCCAAAGGTAGAAAGTTCTTTGGGGCTTAGCTGAGAGTGACAGGATTCTGGTTTAAAAGAGGGTGTCTTTTGATTCAGCCTCGAAATGAGGTCGTCCCTAGGGGTGATGAAATCCCCTAGCAGGCCTCCTAGGATAGGGATTGACAAAAGTGAATCAAGTGGGGTGTTTTTGATCTCCAAGATCACCTTGCGGTGCGAGGAGAGAGCATACACACACCCACGTGATTCACACTCACAGTTGATTAATTGCCCTTAGAAAATGAAATGTGATGAATACATGTCAAGTAGTGGTTCTTTTTAAGCCTAATTTTAGGATGTGATTGAAGACACTGATTCATTTTAAGCCCAATTTTGATACGTGATGAAGACACTGATTTGTTTTAAAGGCCCAAATTGAAGTGTGTTTACAAGCTATGATTGAGAGATAATGGGATGAAAATGAATGCACCTGATAAAGTGATTGTCCAAATTGATGTGATTGTTGATGCTGATGTTGCTTCAGACCCGAATGATCACCTGCAAGTCACGAAACCAAAAATGGAGCAAGTAGACTAGCCAAAAAGATTGTAATGTGAAAATTGACAATATGAGAAAATTTGATGAAAGAAGAACTGATACAGGAAAATAGATTGCATGAACAGATGCTTCAGGAGATTCTATGCGATTTGAAAAAAAAATTCACTGAAAACTGATTAAAAATGCAAAAGATATAACAATTTGAAGTTTTAAAGCAAGTTTGACTTTGACCAAAAAAATGGTGGGAAAAAGGCACCATCATCTAATGAAAACCTCACAACTGTGAAGTTCACCTCATCAGCATTTCATTAACTATTCATTTGTGAAAATCCATCTCTGTTTGCAAAAGTTGTGCCTGTTGGAAAAAAATAGCCTCCTTCGGTGTATAGAAGGCACTAGGCGATTAAGTGTTTGCTGCCAAAAAAAATTTAACTGTGTTGATTTCGGTCACATGCTAGCGGTTTACATCCGGCAGTTTGGGTTTGAGTTCTGGTGGTTAGGGTTGGATGTTGGTAGTTTATGACTTAGATTGGCCCTAAGTCATACATATGACCAGGGGTGAATAAGGAAAAAAATAAAATAAAAGATAAAAAAATGTGACCAAGAGATGGGACGCGCTACAAACCCTAACCATTGAAAACATTAACAAAAGGGGTGGGAATACGCAGGGTTTAAAAACCCATGCACCAAAGCCTAAGGATGGTGCCCAAACTACACTATGGGCGGCGATGACGAAAGTGGTGGCGACTATTGGGAATCGATGAAGACTGCGAAGGATACTCAGATGTCAGTTGTGGGTTTCACTGGCGACGACTCCACTTTCTGCGGCGGTGACAGATAGGTCAACACCCCCACAGATGATGGTGAGTGGAGATCTCATGGCGTGTTGTGTCCAGGAGGGTGTTGGGGGTTTAAAACTTAGCTTAGATGGCAGTGGATGGAGCTCAGGCGGTGAGTGGGTTTCGACTGAAGAGATTTGGGCAGACGGGTAGTGTTGGGGGGTTGTTGACTAGGCGGACGGTGGTGAGTGGTGTGGGAGGGAGGGATGTGGAAGTGTTGGATGGAGGGGCTCCGCGTTGAGGTTTCAGCACTGGGTAGAGCGGCGACCGGGGTGGCGGGAGTGAGGATTGCAGAAGGGTGCCGACGGGAGTTTGGGGGTTTAATAGGTGAGTGGTGGCGGTGCAGGTGTAATATGTGAAATTTGAATGAAGATAGAAACTAATCTAATGCATAAACAAAACAATTATACCTCAATTATGACCTCACGAATCCATGCGGGAAGGAGATGCGCCATGTAGCTCCTCAAGATTTCTCCCTTGATTAGAATGACTAACGTGTAGAATGTGGGTTACTCAAATGTTCACAACACAATGTAAATGAGTGATTAGGGATTTTATGACTGATTTGGAAGGAGATAGGGGATGATCAGAGTGATTTGGGCAAAGTGATCATTCGCTAAACATTGCCAAATCAAACTAAACATCAGAAACATAAGACAAGTCCTTCCAACACAATCACACCCAATCACTCATCTATCCTAATCATCCTAATCACCTACCTTATCCACATCATCATCCAAATCATTCAATCTAATCTTATCCTAATCACTATCATTACCCTTAATCCAATTCATCCACATCATTTTAATCCCATGATAACCAAAAGCAGTCCAATATTTATAGGATTTTGGAGCTGAGGATGGAGGGTTAGGATTCATCTGATCAGATCAAGGGCTAGGAATAAAAGTGAATCTTTTATTCCTAGTGGGTGAATTAAAAATTTTCATTTTGGGAAGAGTGGAGATGAGTGGGGCACACATGAATTTTAAATTCATGTGAGTGGAGGTGAGTGGGAGACATCTGAATATTATATTCAGTGATTGGGAGTGAGTGGGAGACATCTGAATATTATATTCAAGTTAGTGGATGAGTGGGGGACAAGGTTAATTAAGTGTCATCTTAATTAACTTAAGCATGATTAACCTAATTAACATGGATTAGGGAAAATGAATAAATCATCTAAATGAATATTAGGAATATTCATTTAATTGACATGGATTAGGGTTGTAAGGTTAATGAATCAATTAGGTGGATTAATTGATTATCAGGGATATGCAGATTGGGGGAATGGATTAGTGTGAGGTAGAGAAAATCGGTCTGCAGAGCAGTCCAATTTAGTGGTGTCTACATTTGCCCCTCTTTGAGATGGTGTTGCGACTAAGCAACATCATTTCAAAGAAGTTAAAACATAGAGATGGATTGGATAGAAAAAAGATTTTGGTTTGGAAGAATAGGGTTTGGGGATAATTGGTAAAAGTGATGCCCCCTCGAGAGGATAGGCAGGTTGCGAGAACACGGTTGTGCTCTCGAAATGGATGGGACAGATTGGTTGAACTGGTTAGAGGATAAGTGGTGGGATGAAAGGATGATGATGTTGGGAGATGATTGGTGGATGATCATTGTGCTAAAACTAAATTTGAGCAATCCTAGGTTTGATATAGCAAAGTGGATATGTTCACCAAGGTATAGAAGACTAGGGTGATGATGTGTATCCGACATTTGCATGGACTAGACACACAGACAAAGGGATGATCTCATGCATGCCCAAGATAGTACAACCTTGTCTAGATGAGGGAAGGGGACTCATAGCATAAGCCCTTAGTACATAAAAGGTATGAGGAACCTTAGATGCATAAGGAGATCAATATGCTAGAACCGACCCTATGATCAATCAAGATATGAATACTAGCTTGGAGTAATGAAACCAACCCACAAGCACAGCATACAAAAGCAAGACCATGCCCCATTTTAGATGTTTTTACCACATACCATGATATAGTAAGATCAAGGTAGCTTTGATGTGATCTTCGAATAGGACAAAAGATAAAAATCAAAAACCAAAAGACCAACTAACCAAACAAGTAACCATTGTATCTCTTGCCAAAATGGATGATGATGTGATAGATTCTACCTATCGTAGGAAAGATATATCCTAAGGCAGGAATTGATTGATGATTTGATGATGTGAAATTGGCTCAAGATGTGATGGTGACAAGTTGTGATTGATGCTGATTTGATAGTGAAATCTCAACCTCCATCATCCTCATATCAACTTCCATCATTGTCATATCAACCCTTAACTTCATACCAACCCCAAAACCTTTTGTCTACATATCCTACCATTACACCTATCACATCAATCCAAGCACAAGTAAGCCCAAATCCACCTTTGCAACACGACGCACCTGCAAGTCCAAGTGGTCCCTTGTACATAAATCCAATGAGTCCAAGTTATCCTAGGCAGAATCTAATCACCTTTGACAAGGGAGATACCAATCTAAAGTGCCCTCCAACACCATCATCCAGCCCAACACCTATCCTTGAACCCATCCATGAACCATCACAACCTAATCCCATCACCCCCCTATCCAATCCCAATCCTATTTCTACACCATCCGCCATCATTATCCATCCATTATATTGCTCTTCAACCCATCAACTCATGAAGGATACCATCCATTGGTTAGTAGCAAGGAATCAAACACCCTCATCTAATCCACCATCCACCAAATCCCTTGAACAACCCCCTATCATAAGTCAAGAACCATCATGTAGCCATGTTCAAGATTCCATAAGTCAAATCCCTATCACATCCACCCAAGCACCCACCACATCTATCCAAGTCACTCCCACTTCCATCCAAGCACACGAGCTATGTCCAGAGACAAATCCAAAGCATGTTGAAACATCAACTCCTTCTCCTAATCAAGATCTAACCATCCCATCTAATCCCATACCCGATCCCCGCCCATCTATTGGTCACCTTATTGATCACACACCTTCTTCTACCACCCCTTTACCATCCCCCATCAATTCGTTACCTCCATCTACCAATCCCATCCCAAATCCATCCCCTTATCCACTTGGCACAAGCACTTTCATCCGTGGTGACTCCCTTGTAGGGGGTGAACAACTTCCATCCACCATATATTCTTCTCCGACAAACAATGGACTCGCGTCTTGTTTCCGAAGCACCAAACATCCCATTGCATCTCGCATCACCCTTACCAATTATCCCCAAACCCTATTCTTCCAAACCAAAAGCTTTTTTCTATCCAATCCATCTCTATGTTTTAACTTCTTTGAAATGATGTTGCTTAGCCGCAACACCATCTTAAAGAGGGGCAAATGTAGACACCTAAAATTGGACTGCTCTGCAGACTGATTTTCTCTACCTCACACTAATCCATTCCCCCAATCTGCATGTCCCTGATAATCAATTAATCCACCTAATTGATTCATTAACCTTACAACCCTAATCCATGTCAATTAAATGAATATTCCTAATATTCATTTAGATGATTTATTCATTTTCCCTAATCCATGTTAATTAGGTTAATCATGCTTAAGTTAATTAAGATGACACTTAATTAACCTTGTCCCCCACTCATCCACTAACCTGAATATAATATTCAGATGTCTCCCACTCACCTCCACTCACATGAATTTAAAATTCATGTGTGCCCCACTCATCTCCACTCTTCCCAAAATGGAAATTTGTAATTCACCCACTAGGAATAAAAGATTCACCTTTATTCCTAGCCCTTGATCTGCTCAGATGAATCCTAACCCTCCATCCTCAGCTCCAAAATCCTATAAATATTGGACTGCTTCTAGTTATCATGGGATTAAAATGATGTGGATGAATTGGATTAAGGGTGATGATAGTGATTAGGATAAGATTAGATTGCATGATTTGGATGATGATGTAGATAAGGTAGGTGATTAGGATGATTAGGATAGATGAGTGATTGGGTGTGATTGTGTTGGAAGGACTTGTCTTATGTTTCTGATGTTTAGTTTGATTTGGCAATGTTTAGCGAATGATCACATATAAAAACAAGAATCACTCACACAAGACAAATGCAAATTTGAATTTTGAATTGGAAGAATATGGTGATGATTAAACAAGCACATGTGCAAATCAAAATAACATGTCCTATTACCTAGTTTGATGTAAGGTATGGCCAGTTAGGTTTGATCAATGTTTAGATGAGGTTGACTAAGAATTTGAAACTGAAATCCTGTCACACAGTCGGGAGAAGGGGGTAACCCACCCTTCACCTTCACTTCCCAAAGGTAGAAAGTTCTTTGAGGCTTAGCTGAGAGTGACAAGATTCTAGTTTCAAAGAGGGTGTCTTTCGATTCAGCCTCAGAATGAGGTCATCCCTAGGGGTGATGAAATCCCCTAGCAGGCCTCCTAGGATAGGGATTGACAAAAGCGAATCAAGTGAGGTGTTTTTGATCTCCAAGATCACCTTGCGATGCGAGGAGAGAGCATACACACACCCATGTGATTCACACTCACAGTTGATTAATTACCCTTAGAAAATGAAATGTGATGAGTACACGTCAAGCAGTGGTTCTTTTTAAGCCCAATTTCAGGATGTGATTGAAGACACTGATTCGTTTTAAGCCTAATTTTGATATGTGATGAAGACACTGATTTATTTTAAAGGCCCAAACCGAAGTGTGTTTGCAAGATATGATGGAGAGATAATGGGATGAAAATGAATGCACCTGATAAAGTGATTGTCCAAATTGATGTGATTGTTGATGTTCATGTTGCTCCAGTCCCGAATGATCACCTGCAAGTCACGAAACCAAAAACGGAGCAAGTAGACTAGCCAAAAAGATTGTAATGTGAAAATTGATAATATGAGAAAATTTGATGAAAGAAAAACTAATACAGGAAAATAGATTGCATGAACAGATGCTTCAGGAGATTCTATGCGATTTGAAAAAAAAATTCACTGAAAACTGATCAAAAATGCAAAAGATATGACGATTTGAAGTTTTAAAGCAATTTTGACTTTGACTAAAAAAAGGGCAGGAAAAAGGCACCATCACTTGATGAAAACCTCACAACTGTGAAGTTCGCCTCATCAACATTCTGTTGACTATTCATTTGTGAAAATCTGTCTCTGTTTGCAAAAGTTGTGCCTGTTGGAAAAAAACAGCCTCCTTCGGTGTATAGAAGGCACTAGGCGGTTAAGTGTTTGCTGCCAAAAAAAAGTTAACTGTGTTGATTTCGATCACATGCTGGCGGTTTACATCCGGCGGTTTACATCCGGCGGTTTACATCCGGCAGTTTACATCCGGCGGTTTGTGTTTGAGTTTTGGCGGTTAGGGTTGGATGTTGGCAGTTTATGACTTAGATTGGCCCCAGGTCATACATATGACCAGGGGCGAATAAGGAGAAAAAATAAATAAAAGATAAAAAATGTGACCAAGAGATGGGACGTGCTACAAACCCTAACCACTGAAAACATTAACAAAAGTGGCAGGAATACGCAGGGTTTAAAAACCCGTGGACCAAAGCCTAAGGGTGGTGCCCAAACTACACTATGGGTGGCAATGACGAAAGTGGTGGTGACTGCTGGGAGTCGATGAAGACTGTGAAGGATACTTAGAATTCAGTTGTGGGTTTCACTAGCGACGACTCCACTTTCTGCGATGGCAACAGATAGGTCGACACCCCCACAGACGACGGTGAGTGGAGATCTCATGGCGTGTTGTGTCCAGGAGGGTGTCGGGGCTTTAAAACTCAGCTTAGATGGCGGTGGACGGAGCTCGGGTGGTGAGTGGGTTTCGAATGAAGAGATTTGGGTGGATGGATAGTGTTGGGGGGTTGTCGACCGAGCGGATGGTGGTGAGTGGCGCGGGAGGGAGGGATGTGGAAGTGTTGGATGGAGGGGCTCCGCATTGAGGTTTCCGCGCTGGGTAGAGCGGCGACCGGGGTGGCGGGAGTGAGGATTACAGAAGGGTGCCGATAGGAGTTTGGGGGTTTAATAGGTGAGTGGTGGCAGTGTAGGTCGCCACCACTGGTGGCGACGGGAGGGGGAAAAGCGGCGGGAGGTCTACAGGTGGAAGGAAGTGGTGGTTAGGGTTTGGTGGAGGGTAGTGACTTGAAACCTGCACCAAAAAATTAACCTTACACCTGCTTAAAAATCATTAAACCTACAAAACCGAACCTGTGACAGAAACCAGAGATGAAAACCTCGGGGGTCGTAGGATCCATATGGTACGGATCCGTATGGTACGGCCTATGGCCCCTAAAAAATTTTCAAAAAAATTTCAAAAAATATATCGAAGTTTATAGTCAAAATTCATGGAATCGACGTCCTGATCACGAAAATGAGGTCGATTTTCGTGTAGGACGCAACTTGCAATAGTTCCTCACCTAAACTTGCAAAAAATTGTTAGAAAGATGAAGATTTTGACAAAAAACCTTCACAAAATGATGATTGGACTCGAGACCGGGCATGCCAATGTAATATGTGCAATTTGAATGAAGATAGAAACTAATCTAATGCATAAACAAAATGATTATACCTCCATTATGACCTCACGAATCCATGCGGGAAGGAGATGCGCCATGTAGCTCCTCAAGATTTCTCCCTTGATCAGAATGACTAACGTGTAGAATGTGGGTTGCTCAAATGTTCACAACACAATGTAAATGAGTGATTAGGGATTTGATGACTGATTTGGATGGAGATAGAGGATGATCAGAGTGATTTGGGTAGAGTTCTAATGAGATGAGAGGATTGAGACAAAATTTTGGTAGAGGTTTGGTAGGATGAAGAGATCTCTTGGAGAGATTTGGGCAGAGGTCTGATGCCTAGACTGGGCTCTAAAAATGGCTTAGAGAGGGGTCAATTTATAGGATTTTGGAGATGAGGATGGAGGGTCAAGATTGATCTGGTTAGATCAAGGGCTAGGAATAAAAGTGAATCTTTTATTCCTAGGGATGAATTAAAAATTCCCATTTTGGGAAGAGTGGAGGATCATGGGGGGCAAATGAATTTTAAATTCATGTGAGTGGAGGTGAGTGGGAGACATCTGAATATTATATTCAGTGATTGGGAGTGAGTGGGAGACAAGGTTAATTAAGTGTTTTCTTAATTAACTTAAGCATGATTAATCAGATAATCAGGATTAATAGAGATTTAGGGAAATGGATAAATCAATTAAATGAATATTAAGAATATTCATTCAACTGATAGGGATTAGGGTTGTAAGGTTAAATGGGATAATTAGGTGAATTAATTGATCACCAGGGATATGCAGATTGGGGGAGTAGATGAGTGTGAGATACGGAAAATTGGTTTGCAGAAGCAGTCCAATTTTACGTGTCTACAGTTTCCTTTCAATGGTTGGTGTTGGTTTGCACTTGATGACTACAGTAGAGATTTCATTTCCCTTAGGAATGCCATATGTATTAGGGGATGGTGGTAGAAGTCTGACACAAAAGAAGGCACCATGTAAGTCATATTCACCACATCCTTTGTCACTTGCCTTGATCTTGATCTCGAGATGAGGGGTGGATTGGGATGTTGATGGCAAATTGATAGGATCAATGTAGGCAGAAGATGATCGGGTTGTTTGTTGACACTTGGAAGGGGGCGCAACAAGATGATTATAGGGACAAAAAGTATGATCATGTCCTTCCAAGAAGCTGTAGTATTTGAAAGGACGGGGGTCAACATAGATGGTAACCTCAGTTTTGTTGTGCGGGAAGTTGAGGCACTGATGGAAAGTGGAGGGAACGGTTTGCATAGTATGAATCCATGGCCAACCAAGAAGAATGTTGTAAGGAAGATTAAGATCAAGGACATGGTACTTTGTCTCCAAAATCTTAGGTCCCACTTAAATAGGGAGTTTGATAGTCCCTGCAGACAATCTCTCTGTGTCGTCATAACCTTTTATGGTGATACATTCATTTGCATTTACGACCACATCAGAATACCCCAAGAGTTTTAATAATTTTAGAGTGCATAGATTTAGGCTAGAGCCATCATCTATTAAAACCCTTTTTATGATGTGTTTATGGACTAGGACTTTGATGTGCAATGCTTCATTATGAGATGTGTCTGAAGAAAGATCTATTTCTGAAAAGGTGAGGTGATGGGGTGTTGCAAGGTGAGCTACCATAGCTTGAAATTGTTCCACATTTAGATCAGTAGGGACTTGTGTTTCCGTCAAGGCCTTATCCAGAATTTCCTTGTGAAGTGGTGATGTGCGAAGGAGCTCAAGAATTGTTATTTGGGCCAGTGTCTTTCCTAGATGATCTAGGAGGTTGTATTTATATGCGAGTGGATTGGAAGGTGTGGATGATGAAGGTTGATCAGCTGCAGTTGGTTGGTTAGTGGCACCACAAATGGTTACGTGACCATGACGGGTTGTGATAGCACAATTGGGAGTTTGGGATTGGACTCAGATTGTAATAGTGTTGACATGGCTAAAAGATTCTTCTATTCGGCCAACAACAGAATCAAAACATTTTGGTGGAGGAACAACATGATATGTTTGATTGGCAGATGAAGATGCTTTTCCTTTGTTATGGTCGGGGAGGGGGTCCTTATATGCTCCCAAGTTTGTATTTGGAGAGGGATTTGAAGAGTCTTGGAGGTTGACTTTGCCTACTTCTATGAGATCTTGTATGTGATGTTTTAATCTCATGCAATCTGATGTTGGGTGTCCCTTAACACAATAATGTTCACAATATTGATTCTCATTATACCATATGGGTTTAAATTGACTTTCATCAACATGTCTTATGGGTGGTAGTTACAATAAGCCCCCTTTCACACACCTATCCAAAATGTCTGCGATGGGTTCCCCCAAAGGGGTAAATCTTCTTCTAGGGCAATTTTCTTGTCTTGGAGGTCCCCTAGGTATGTTCACATTATTTCTTGAGATATTCAGCGGGCGATTATTTTGGACATTTTGGACAACTTTTGTATCTGTTACTCCATCATTGAGGGAATTCTTATTTTTGTTCTAGAAGCACGGCTTGTCACTTGTTTGAGTGTTACTGTTGTTGTTTGAGGTGTTTTTGTTGTTATGGTTGTTCTTGTTGTTGTCATACAGTTTTATTGATCCTTTAGCAACAAGGGACTTTTCAATGGATATTCCCTTTTCAATAACTTCTTCAAAGTTTGAGGCACAAAACATTTGCAAGTGAAATGCTAATTCAGGATTCAAATTAGTGACGAATATGGTTACAAATTGTTTCTCAGGTATCTACCATGGTAACTTGCTTTCCAATGCTCTCCATTTTTGTAAAAAGGTCGCAAATGGTTCCCCATTCTTTTGTTTAGTATTACAAAGGTCTATCATGGAGATTTCATTCTCACAATTGTAGGAGAAATGAGTTATGAATTTGTCCACAAGTTCCTCAAATGATTTAATACCTAGGAGAATATGTGTAAACCATTCAGCGGCTTGTCCACTAAGGCTTTTGGGAAAAAGTCTCATTAAATAAGTGTCCTCTTGAGCAACTTCTAGGCAAGCGAAGTAGAATTCCCACAAGTGATCCCGAGGGTCTCCCTTTCCCTTATATTTGTCAAATTTTGGCATTTCAAAATGTTTAGGGAATTGTGGCATGTATAGATTCTTGTCAAAAGGATAATGACATATTTCCTCAAGAGAATAATGCTTCTTTTTGGGTTCCTTTGCCATCTCTACTATTTTTTGGACCATTTCAATTGTCAAAGGTTGTTGTGGGGTAGAATTGTTTTGACACATTCATTGAAGATATGGTGGTAATTGTGTGTCTTGGCCTTGTCGTGTGTTGGCATCTTGTCATTGCGAATTTGGGTTTTGATTAACTTGGGACATGGAAATGGTTGTGACATTGGAAGTATTGACATTTTGTTGTGAAAGTAGCTGAGATATGATGGCTATGGAGTTAGGATCGTTGGATGGGAGGCTTATGGAAGCATTTGCATTTGGGGTGTTGCTAGGAATAGTGAGTGTGATTTGTTGTGTGGTGGTGTTAGTGTTTGTAGGAGTGGCCCCAAGTCGAATAAGGTGATCCATAAACCTATTGGGGTCTGACTTGAGGACTCTATGTAACACATACATGGCCCCAGTATCTTGTAAGAAATCCTCAACCTCTTGGTTAGGTACATTCCTTCCATGGGGTGATGGTGGAGGTTGAATTGGAGGTTGAATTGAATGGTTATAAGGCACATTATTCTCATCAGTTGGTTGCATTCCAATTTTGATAGCGACATTGTTTTGGTCGGTTTGAGGCATTCCAGTATCGAAGGATCCCATTTCTTGAAGTCTCTTAGCTTGTAACCTTGTCAAGGGCATGCAATGATGTTGAAGTGAGTTTGATTATGAGATGTTCTTGGGAAGAAAGACCTTAGAGATCAATTTGTAATTAGTTGGACCCAAAGGGGAGAAGGAGTGAAATTGATGAATTTTTTCAAGGCTAAAGGGTGATATTGGTGATGGAGTTGGCTAAAGATATGGTGTTTGAACTTTGGAAGGATGGATTAGGACTAAAAAGGATGAGCTTGGATAAAATCTAGATCTTTAAGTTTTGTTTCAAGGATGACTCCTTATACTCAAGGTAGACTAATGACCTCAAAGCAAAAGGATGATAAGATATTTTACTTGAAGGTAGACTAATGACCTTCAACATAAAATAAGGATGATGATAGATGAAGTTTATAAGGATACCAAAGGTAGCTAATCTTTAAGTATCTTACAAACAAGGATAAGATGAGATCTAGATTGAATCTTTTACACACAAGCTTAGTCTAAAGGTTGATGGATTGGTGGGATAAAATGTAAATGGCTTAATAATTTTGGGATGAAATGTTTAAAAGATGGAGAGTCGAACAAATCAAAATATTTTCTCTAAGGTCAAGATGAGATGAATGGATGGATGTTTAAGAAATAAATGGATAAATGAAATGAAAAGCGTTAATGAGACAAGGCTAAAATGTTTTTGGGATTTCTAAGTGTTTTGGAATTTTGAAAGCTTTTGATTTTTTTTGGATTTTTCTAAAGTTTTGGATTTTTTTTTGGATTTTCTAAAGTTTTTGGATATGAGGATGTCTCTTGTCAAACAAATACAAAGCACACAATTCACACAATGGGAAATTTTGTTTTGATACAATGTCTTTATTGTTTTGCAAATTTTGAAAAAATTAAGCACAACCTAAGGCGAAGGCAAGGACAATATTTGTTGAATCCCCTAGCTGGGCTTATTCAAAGCGGGTAGCTCTAGGATCTTGGTAGCACCATCTCCCCCTTATAGTGCACTCACTTCTCACACATACCAAGATCCAAGTTTCCCAAGGCTCGTCCCCCCACCAAACCTTAGGATTGTCCCTGCTACCTCAGCTAAGAACCACATGAATTGGGGCCGCTTCAAAGGTTACCCTTTTGCGTCAACAAATAGAAGGATTTGGGCTACTAAAACAATGGTTCATAGTGGGAGAACATCTGAGGGATCGGCACCTCACGGGCATCCAACAAGCCACTTAAGGCTCTAACTAACCCTACTAGGAGTTTAATATACACAAAGGTATGCCTCCTTTCAAGCTAGCACTGTATGGTCAGCACTAATACTGCTTAGACTTGGCTTTTGCCTTATCCTCAATTTACATATAGCAGACCAAATGAAAGTACCACTTGGGGTTGCCAATGAGTTCTCTGTACGGATGTGTCTCAAGGGCAGCCCACATCCTGAAAAAGAAGAGAATAGAATCGTTTCTCTTACACCCAAGATCCTTTTGAAGGCGAGGGGAGAGGATACTTCGATTCTAACCCTTGGGTAACACAAAGTGTGCAAGTGCACCAAACATGGAAAACAAATGCTAATGTTCTTTTTAAGTCTAAATCCAAATGTTCTTAAGATCAAGCAATGGTTCTTTTTAAGCCCAAATGAAATGTTTACCTAACTAAACACACAAAGTTTCATTTGTAAAGCCCAAAACAAAGTGTGCCTAATTTAACAAAAACCCTGCAGCAAATCATTAGTAGTTTTTAGATTTAAGTCTTTGACATGCATTCTTTTATGTTGCAGAGTTCGGCCAATAACCTGCACAATCAAAAAATTAGTACAAAAAATAGCACCAAAATAGAATAGAAAAGTGCCAAAAAATCATGAAATCGCGCCATAGAATCAGTAAATCATGACACATAGAAATGTTTACCTGTCAATAGAATATCGCGCTACAGAAAAGAGGAATCACGCTACAGAAAAGATGAATTGCGCTGACACTAAATATGGCGCTATAGAAATGAAATATTGCGCCACAGAAATAGAAAATGGTGCCAGAAAAATAGAAAATTGTGCCACAAAAATTAAAAATAGCGCTAGTCTGGGTTTTTACTTGATTTACCTATTCGCAGAGGTTAAACTATCGCATGGATTTGGGTGTAGATTGCACCAAATTGACAAAAAAAAGACCTATCCTCTAAAAAATAGATTAGATGAAAAGCCAAACCCTTCTATTTGCTTTAAGATGGACTTCTATATGATCTTAAACCCTAATAAAACTAGAAATTTGCAAACCCTGGTTCATGAATGCAAATCTATCTAACATGCAATCTAAATATCAAACCCTAGTATAAACCTAGTGGAAAATATTAGACCTTTGGTCAAAAACCTGCAAGACAAAATCTTGTTAGAACTTGCAAGTACAAAACTGAGTCAAAAACTAAAAATGCAAGACCCTGCAACCACAGAAAATCCATCAAACTGAACACAGAAAAATCATGCCAAAATATGAAATCGTGCCAAAAGTTGACAGAATCACACCATAGTAGACAAAAATAGCATCAAAACAGTCTAATATCGCTCCAAAACCTGTAACAGAACCTGCAGTATGGCTTTTTGATGAAAATCTTCAAAAACACAATGAAGAATTAGTAAAATCAGGACCTAGGAGTCCCACCGGGTGTGTCAAATGAAATCATGAAAATCAAAATGAAGTGAATGATAACAAAATGCAAATAACACAATGCAATATACCTTCAAGATGATCCACAATCCATGGTTAAGGTTGAGAATGTTGCACCCAAGAACATTCTAGCTATACCCACAAGATTGAAATGTGAAATGCTCTCATGCAAATGCAAATCACTAAACCCTAGCTCAAAGATGCAAGAATGATTTTGACAGAGTGATGATATGCTCAAGATTGGATGCAAATGGCTTAAAAGAGGGCTGTATTTATAGAAAAGCTTGGTTGAAATGGAGGGATGAGATTTGATTTTGACTTTTGGCTTATGGATGGCTGAGATTAATCATACATGGATTAAGTTTAGCTTTGTAACAAGTGTACGATGGAGAAGAGATGAATTTTAAATTAGAATAAAAGTCTAAGAGGGGCATGTGACTATGTAGTCATGTGACAAATGGAGGGAGGAGAATAATTAGCTCCAATTTAAATAAAAATATTTAAATTGGCAAGTCATGTGAAGGGATTAAGTGGAGGGTAAATGATGTGACACGTGTTGCAATGAGGTGAGAGGTGAGGAATTTATTTTAATTTTTTATTTGGGTTATGGAGACATGTGACAAAAGGATAATTAATTAAATAAAGTGGGTTTATTTAATTAATTAAGGATGTGATTAAGTTAGAATTGTGAATGGGAATATTAACCAAATAAATATTTAATATTTATTTAATTAATATGGGCTAACATTAGAAGGGGATAAATATTGAATTAAATTAATTCAATATAGGTGACCAAGGGGATTTAATTAATTAATAAAATTTAATTAATTAATTTTGGATAAATTAGGATTTAATTAATTAATTGGGACAATTAAATGGTTAGGACATTTTAGGGTGTCTACACATAGTGTCTTCATTCTTTGTTTGATTCATTCCTGCATAAACATGATCTCAAAATATCATCTGTATTTTCTCTTCAGAAGAATCTTCACAAAAATGTCTTCACTACATATTACTCCACACACACATTCCATCTACAATACCATTATATAAAAATCTGAATGTCCTTTCATATTCCTCTCAGATTCTTCTTCTTCTTTGATTCATTTTCACCTTCACAAAAATTTCCATCTCCTTTTATTGCATATCTTCAAGAACATTTTCCAATCTGCAAAAATCATCTTTAATAAAAAATTAATTCCAATTTTTGTTCTCAATAAAATCTGCAATATTAATATCATCTGACTGTTGCAAATAAATCACCATTTTGTATCCATATAAAGAAAAGCATTCATTCCTTCTAAAATCTCTTCATATTCCTTCTAAGAAAAAATCATCTCCATTTCCCATCATAAGATATTCTTCATCACCTGCAAATAAAGAATTTCAATAATATTTTAATCAAACTCTCTGTGAGAGAAAACAAAAATAATTTTTCATATTCAGACCCCTCTTCATCACCTGCATGTAGAAGAAGTCATAAAGACTCATGTGCTTCCTTAAAGCATTTTAAAAACAGTTAGTCTTCTAACCATTATAGAAAAAGAAAAAAAACACTCCTCATTAACATCCATGAGAGGCACACTAGTGGAGTTGAAAATAGAAATAATCTCTAAAAAATATCTTTTAAATCCACAAAAATTTGCCTTGTCTAATATGCTAAAATTAGCCTCAAAAAGCATATAGACTGCAGTCTACTCATTCTAACGGCTAGAAGCACATCAAACTTCATGCACTAGGAAGAGGATTTGAAGTTTAAATGTAGGCCATCGATCTTCAAACTCGCGCCCCTCTTATTTTAAATATAAACCACTGATTATGATATTGATGCCCACCACTCATGAGAGGAACCAAGAGAGTGGTTGTGTTAGATAAAGGGGCCGGTTAGGCCACGATGACAACACCCTTACTTTGTAACTTAAGTGACATGTAACCTGCAATAGTCACTTCCAAATTAAAACATAAAGTGCTTTTCAATGATGACGGTTGGATTTAGGAATTTTGTAATGTCTCTTAAACAAAAACAACCTTTGATAAATATTAAATCTATCAGCCACTACACAAATCCAATAATGAGGACCTCCTGACCATTAAATACCTATGTCACCTTAGTCTTTTCCACTGGTTTATATATAACCCTTATGAAGGATAGATGAAAACTAGAACACTATAACATTATGTTTATAAATCATGAGAGATGAAGTCCTGAATACAAACATGAGTTCTGACACTTCTTATCTAACACCATTCTTTACAAGTTTTATCATTACATCAACTTGAATTCTAGTCATCACTGAACTGTAAACATTACCACAATATCATGTAATATTCATCTCTGTCATCCACTCAAACAATCATGCCAACTTAAGCAACTATCAAACATAGTATCTCACTTAACATGCAAATATAGTATCATGACAACTCTTGATTCCATTAAAGTGATGATCTGAGACTAATAGATGACCCTTTGTCACAAGTACAATCTTGATGATACTTCATGAAATTCTTTATGATGCAGTCCCATGAAGAAGTATGAACAACATTCTCTTGATATAGATGCTCAACATCATATGAGCAATCTCCTAACATAAGATAAATCTTAAATACCTTTTATCATTAAGCATAAGTGAAGTATGTGAATTTTCCCCAACATGAAAATATTCAACTTGATCTAAGTTCTCTTCAACCTCCACAACTCTTGAAGTAATGACATGACATATGAAGATGACTTCCTGTCATATGAAGACCAAACACAAGAACTACTAACCTCTTGATGTCTTGTCCCAACTAAAAGCAAGCAACACCTCCTGAAGCATCTTGATGCTATGAACACTCATCAACCATGAAGATCAAAACAAATTTTGACATCTATTGAGCCTTGAACAACACCACACACTTCTATCATCAATGACAAACAACTCAACAACTTTTTGACATCAATGACAATCAATTTCCACCAATCTCCTCCTTTGTCATTGATGGAAAAACTACATGATGCATATTCTCTCTCTTCCCCTTTTTGACATCTAATGACAAAGGCTAAAAACTATCTGCTCCCTCTGTGATGAAGTGTACTAACAAATCACTGCCAATTACTGACAAGGATAGATTATCACTGTTTTAAACTTCCCATAGACTATACCATACTCTCAACACAATACCACTTCTTGTCACAACACCAATATGAAGATAAAGATGAAAAAATGACATCATTGAATTCCTCTGATCACTTCTTTTGACAAGATGAAGATTAACATATTTTTGCTATCAAATACCAGCTCCTAATGACGTCACTTGTGATTGCAAAAACAAACTTTTCATGACAAACAATTCTTTCAATCATCAGCCCTTTTTGACCTAAATGACAAATCTTCAAGATGACCCAAAGCATAAAGTATGATGTATGATTATGAAGGCATAAAATTGACTCCTTTGATATGACTCATATGAACTTGAACTCCATGCAAATATATCATAATCACATCAACACTTATGATGAAATATAATACAGACTCAAAAATCATGAAGACTACTCATCACACTATTCACAACTCATGATGACATGATGACAACTCTTAAGAAGACCTTGCCTAGACTTCCATGATAGTGACAACAAGATCAATCAAATTTGCAAAAAGTTGCAACCAATATACTCTTGCACACACTTCTTGACATGATAAAGAATGAAGACCATCCTGTAAGGAATGAGTCTAACTATTTTCTTGTTCCTACACATGACACTTTTTGCAACACAATGTCAAATCTGATATATATAGAATCACTATCAATACCTTTGCATAACCAAATGTAGAGACATGTGCTATGAATTGACTTCTTCCATTTCTAACTTCCTCAGCCAACATATGCTAACATATGATAAGAGCTCCTTGACTACACCTTAACTAGAATTGAACAACTCTTTCCCAATCACTTCACATTCTCAAGAACACTTTGAGCTGCAACATCATGACAACTTAACCTTTGTAAGTATCAACATGATATAAACAAGATATAAATAGGATCAATTATAAACCAAGTCACTCAACATCATCAAACTCTTTGTACATTGAACCCCTGAACATCTTATCAACATTTTACTAGCATTACGACATCATGAACCACTGATCATCTGTATCACTGTCATACACTGAAGATCAACATTATCAACACCATTAAGAATTTCATTTCATAAGACTAATATGAGTAGCATCTTAGCAAATATTATTAGGTAAGAATCTAATAGAATGATAAACAAGACAAGGTCATCATATTGACAAGCATCAAATGATCTCCTCCTGAAACTTCTTGGGGATAATTGATAGGACATGAATAACTCCCCCTTACTTCATGCTATCATTTATGCAACTGATGATGTAACTTGTGTAAGATGCACAAGTTTAGAATCTATCTTCTTTTGATTTTGTTGCAGTCTCCAAACTTTTACAGGTTCTTTCTTCCTCCAACCTTTTTCAACCTCTTTCCTTTTCCAACTTTTCAAACTAGGTGATGCTTTTCTGCACAACTATGTGCTTTGTGACCAAGAGAGTTGGACAAATAACAAACTATATTGTAATCATAATCAAATGACTGATAATACCTTTTTGACATCCTTTGAGCACTTATGTTATGATTCCATGCAGGATCATATCTTCTATGCATTTTATAGTTTCTTTATATGTGACCAACATTATTGCACTTGTAACACACTGGATCAACATTAGATTGATTTCATCTGCAATCAACTACTTTGTGTCCAAAATGATTACAGGTATAACAATAACCAAAAAATGAATAATTATACCTATACATATATGCTTGCCTTACAGGAGAAGTTCTTATGAAATTTCTCCTCATTTGATTATGCATTTTGACAAACTCATCTTTGGTTTTCATTTCAGCTTCAATCTTCTTTTTACCTTCAAGAGAAGCAGCATGATAAATCAGATCAATTTTCTTTCTAGGAGTCTTTCTGACTTTGGAACACTCTCCTTCTTCATAACCTAGACCAGTAGTGTCCTTATGATACTTTTGTTTGCCCAACATTTCATGCAACTTATTTGTACTTTCTTCAAACTCCTGATATTTCTTGGACAGAACCTCGAGACCTTCATAATCTTTTCTAAGATTGATAATTTCATCCTCTAATTTCAGATTTTTAATTCTTTTAACCTCAAGGTTAGGTTTTTTTACATCAGCTATCCTCTTAGCTTCCTCAACCTCTATCTTCAAACTGATAATCAAATTGTCTAAGTCATTAATTTGTGTCCTTAAATTCACAATCTAATTTCTTGCCTCTTCAAGATTAGAGAGTGCTTTGTCTTTGAAGTCTTTTTCTTGTTGTAGTTGCAACTCTAATTTCTGATTCTCCTTTTTGTATTTATTGATCACACTAAGACCACATATTAGTTCTCCTTCAACATCAACGTCACATTCTTGTTCATCATACACCTGATGCATAAAAATTTGCACAACAAACCTTTATTATCTTGTAAAGTATGATCAGCTTAAGGTAAGTTGATGGCTCCAAGTCTCCGTTGATCAGGGCATGATCATTTGACATTCACCTAGGCGATTGGTACTGCACTGTATTATGTAAATTTACTCCACAAAGAGGTTAATTCTACTCGATTTCCAAAGATTACTATGATATTTGTAAGTTTGATCAATTCTTTTGATCATTGATCATTATGAATTCACACATTCTTCTACATTATATATTCATTTAAATAATGTGTCTATAAGTGGATATTTATGTATTCCTCATAGATATTTATCTGTATTTGCATGATATTTATCAATTTGACATGCTTTCATTCAGAATATGCTCTGTATTTTAAATTACATACGGGATATCTGCATATTTCATTTTTATTTGCTTTTGATTATGTGTTATTTGCAATTATGGAGATGATTTGTAAGGAAATTCAAAGAAATTTAAAAGAATACTTCTAATTTTAGTGAACCTTTAGTTATTGAATCACATACACACAAGATACATTCATGGAGAGAAGAAATCAAACCATAAGTCACCAAGTTGTTCCACAGCTAGGTATGGTTGATGCTAACTTCAAAGGAACAAGGAATGAAAACAATATATGCAGACTGAAAAGCACTCCAAGGGACACAACTAATCAATACATATATCTAACTTTCAATCACAGATTACTCAAGATTTACAATGATTTGTAATCAAAATAGATTCTCTTTCATTAAGTATGCAAAACATGTATATTCACAATAACTTTGAAATAAGTCCTGAATTTTTTAGCAATCAGATTTCAATTAAGTTTTAATGACTAAAAGATTGCACCCCTGCACCTTTTATAGAATAAGGTGAGGAGGCAGCTACAATTGACCAATGGTCAAGATTTATCAGTTTAGATCAACGGTTGACAATTCTCCTATGACTTAGTCAACTTTTCTTTCGTGGCACAGGTTTCCAGCTGGCAACCATCTATATGACTCACTGTTTATAAGTGGCCCATGCATATGTTCTCTTAGTGATGCATCTACATTCACTCTTCATGTCCTTCTTCTTCATTTTCTTCTTGCTCATCATTCTCTTCATCTTGATCACTGTCATCATCACTATCACTTTGATATACATTCTCTTTTATGTGGACCTTTATTACTGTCCTGATATGTTCATGTGCTTGTGCTATTTTGTCAACCTCTCCCCCATCCTAGATATTAGCTTTTGCTATTGCATGTTTATGAGATTGGAATTTAGCCTTGAGAGCTTCCAACTTTCCTTTTTTGTTGTTTAATGTCTCATTGTATGTCTCTACTTTAACCTTTATTCTCATAATTCTATTCATTACCTCTTTTGTCAAGTGAGTGAGAGGGTCATCTATTACTGGCTTAAAATTATCATGCAGAGCCTTAATAGCAAAGTCTGCATCCTAATTCTCAATTTTATCTTCTATTTTCCCTTCCAAGGCCTCTAGGATTTCTGCTTCATATGCCATCATGCTATGTAGTTTAACACTAATATCCCTGAGTTTGCCGCTGCACTTCTTCAAGACATCACACTCAAACCTGATATCTTCATACCATATACTTGTTAGTAGGGCAGTATTATTATCTAATACCTTATTACTTATCAAAATCTGTGAATCAATTCTCTTCATCTCGCTCAGAGTACTTAGGTCCTTTTCTAATTGGAATGACTGTCTCCCTATGTCGTTCTGCACTTTGTCTACCTTCCACTTTAGGCTACTTAAAGAATTCCACCTCTGCAGAGAGGTTCTCAATACATCTTCAGCCCCAGTGAGTGCTAAAAACATCCACTTTTCCATCACCATTGCTTCATGTCTCATCAGGTCTAATTTGGTGACCTCCTGTGATATAACAGTCAATGAGACTGCAGGATCAACTAGTTTATGATTAGGGTTAATTAACCCTTTTATGAAAGAATGCAATTGAGCAATGTGCTCTTTATGTGCTTTATTTTTGTCCTTTTCCTTCTTCACCCTTTGGGTTAAAGAATCAATAATATCCTTCCTCTCTTGACCTTTTTGGTCTTCATTGGCAAAACCCAAATCAACACTTGTGATTTGGAATTCCTCCAGGCTTATTTTTCCTTTTTCCTTTTCAATTGTGGGAAGTGCTATTTGTATAGTTCTCCTACCTGTGGTAGGATCTCTTTTTATGGTAGATGTTAATTTGGCTTTCCTCCTTGGTTTCATCATGTTCTCAGCAAACAAGGTGGGGACATCAAACTTTTGAACTTCTAACACTTGTTCTGTATATATTTCTTTCTCTAGCTAATGAGGTACATCACCTCCAGATTCTTGGTGGCCTTTGTTAACATCATGTGTGTCTAGCTCCCCAGTATTAGCTTCTATCCTTGGTGGAGAAGGTACCTTCTTAATTTCATCCTCATGTAGTTCATCATCAGGGGGATCTTGTTGGAGTTCTTCTTGTTGAGGGGTTGCCTTCTGCAAGGGAGGATCCTATGGAATTTCCACATTTTGATCCCGTGCTTCATCCTGTACTCCCTCCTTTGGGTTTTCATCTTCTTTGTTATCCTTCTTATCCTATGGCATATTAACCTCTTGGGAGGCCTATGTATTATGCCCTTGAGGATCACCCTGATCATGGGTCATTTCTTGTTCTCCACTCGGTGCATTGATATCCTGTGGCTTGAGGTCTGCCTGAGCTACTTTGTCTTCTATTTCTGGGACTTGTCTAAGTAAAACCTCCTGATCCTCTTTATCTGGAGGCAATGATGAACCTCCCTAAGTCTAAGCAACACCAGTGTCTGATATATCCTGATCACCTCCACTCTTCTGTTGGAGTTCTAATATTTTTGGTTATGTGGGTGTCTCATGCTATTGCTGACTTTGATCAAGAGCAGTGCTATCCTTCTATGTATTCTCTGCCACTCTAGTCTTCTTGGGTTCCTTGTGTGCACCCTCATCTTTTCTTGGGCTTATATCACCCCTATATGTTAAGTCTATGGCTGCAGGACTAGTAACCTGCTCATCCAAATTGTCTAGCCCTATCTGTTGGGTTGCCCTTTTTGGGCTACCTTGTTTCATTTCTTCTGTTTGCTTTACTTTTTCCAACACCGCCATCTGAGCTAATGGCATTCCATGAGGAGTCATTCAGGTGTTGGAATCCAGAGTTTCCATTTGTTAAGCGGCCACATCTTGGACCACCTCATCATCAGATAAGTCAATTGTATCATCTAAAGAGAAAGGAACCCCCTTCCTCGTCTTGAGTGTTTCTCTTGTCTACTCCTCATCTTTCTCAGTTTTGAATTTATTTATGGTGGGAAGAGGAACATCATGCTGCAACTCCTTCCTAAAAACTTCACCACCTTCTCCTCTCAAGATGATGGGGTCAGCATGGATATCTCCCCTCATGGTCGTTCTTTGTTTTTTAGGTGGTGACATTAGTGGCATCCCTGTCCTCTTCTAGCTAACTACCAGCAAGTCATCATCTTTAGGTTCTTTATCTAATTGTTCTTCTTCCAAGGGGGCTCCCTCTTCCACCTCATGCTGCAGTATCTAGCCTTCCACCTGCATCTCTGTAATTTCAACAGTAGGCTCCAAAATTCTTTTAGTCTTTGGTTTTCTGTTAGAGGCTGCGTAGATGATGTAGATGCACCTACAACTGTAGTGGCAATCCTCCCTATTATCACCCCCTTTGGTTCATTTTCACCTTTCTTACCCTTAGGGGGATCCTCTTTTGTTTTTCTGTAGGCAATCTTTCCCCATTGGATTTTCTCTTTTTAGTGAGGAAATCATCATATTCCTCATCAAACACCTCCTGCCTCTTCTTTTTAGTATCAACCGTAAGGGAAACACCCATTTTATTTAGTTTGGATAACTCTGCATCCACCCAAGCCTGGGTTAGCTGGATCACCCCATTTGTCAGCTGATCTAAGGATATATCCTCCCGTTGTGTGAGATTTGGGGCCGATATGGTGTCATTATACACCTTTTTTGTCCTCATATTCATTGGACATGATTTTCCCATCATCCTTACGCAGTTGTGCGGGCACCGAGATATAGTCAAAGGTTTCGATCTGATTCAAGGTGAGTCTTTGATATTTCCTTCTCGCCTCAGCCTCATCATCACAATCGGTCCAAAAGTCCTCTAGATTCTTTTGATGTATTTGTTTGCCCAGTATTTTCTGCATCCTACCATAAGGATCATATGATCTAGCCAGAGGAAATGGTTGTAAATACATCAATTTTAACCCCTTGATGACATGTTTTATACTCTCTAAATCTAGGCACATATACCAGCCCATGGATACTAGAAACAAAATTGGAGGTATCTTCTTCTGTGCCTTATAGGCTTCAACTATTGTAGATACCTGCCTAACAAATTCCATCAAGATGACCCAATCAGTGGGGTATCTTGGAAACATAAGAGGTTGTCCCTCAAAATCCTCGATCCTAATATATGAGAAAGTGGCAAATTGGATAAACCATGCTCCATGTCAGAAAATAATTTCTTGAGCTTCCATGCTCAGCCTTTTGGTCCTGTCCTCTTCCATAGTTCTAACCAGATGCATGGAGAATGCATCATTTACCAGCTTATAGTCCAAGAGGTATGCCTTCCTTTGCAATTGGGGATAATGATCCCATATGTGTACATCATTAGCATCACCACCAACCTTACCCACTATTTTAAAAGCATCAAAAGTTCCTTTATATGCACAAGAGTATACCACATATGAAGTCATGTAAAATAAACATGTTTGTCCTCCTAGGCTCCTCATTCCCTCATCCAATGAGTCACTAATGATCTTATCCCATAGAGGCCGGTTGTCTGCATATAAGACCATATGGATGATCCCAAACATCCAGTTCTCAAAATTTCTAGCATGAGGCCTGCTAGTCATCCTACTAAGTAGAGCAATCGTATATTGGTACTCATCATCAAAATCAAACTTGTACAAACTACTCTTTGATCTCCACTGATACATCCTCTTCCTCACATTATTCTTGTTATTGTTATACTCTGTTTCCAATTTATGCAGGTCCACATTTACTATCTTTTTCCCAACTGGCAAATTGAAAGTGGCAGTAATGCCCTTGACTGAGAAGTTAGCGTATATCCTCCCATACTTCTCTACCCGCCTAGTTTCAGGGTTGTAATTTTTTGTGCATTCCACTACTAGCTCCGAAGCATCTATAGCATAAGGAAAACCAGCTGCATGCCACATACCTGAGACAAACACCCCATCTAGAATGGGATTATCCTTATCATTGTCCAATCTTGTCGACCATACTGCCAGATCCGTATCCCCCTAGTGCGTATCACCAATAACTCCTTCCTTGAACTGTACTCCCTCAGGCTGCACAAACATGGGCTTGAGGAACTTTGCCTCAGACCTATTTGTCCTAAGATCTACCATGGATTCCTGCAATAAACATGATATAGTTTACCCTATGGTGTCCATATGAATTCTTACAACATCATGTACCTCTATCATGTATACTCTGTATATTACTCCTTATTTTACCTTTATTCATATTATCACAAAGCCATACCTTAGTAAAAACAAATACTCTACCTAAAATTATAGAAAATGACAACGAGAGGGTTTACAGTTATTTACCTGACAATGCTTTCCTTTAGATTAGATGAGTGATTATGGAGAAAGACTATAAACACTTAAGATCGCCTGTTCCGTTACATTGAAGGATCCAATCTGTTGATAGGTAAGTATTAAGGGTTTAACTTCAGAGCTCTGTAATTTCTTGATTTATCGCAAGGTAAATGAAAAATGACCTTTTAATTTTACCTTTAAAATAGATCAATAGGACATATTAGGGTAAAAATATGTTGTCTTGATCAAATCCGTTGATCATCTGCAGGGAATCCGTAGATGCGACCAAGTGTTCAATTTGTATTTGTGACCGACAGGAGTTCATCTACCACATTTAATTGCATTTAATGTCAAAAAAAGGGGGGGTGATCTTCGAAAGATTAGGGGATATTCACAAATACGACCCCTCTAGATAATATGACCCCCTCGCTTTTGCGCGGGATAACTAAGTGCAAAGGATCAGGTGATATGGTCAATGTTTGACCATGGTGTATATCAGGTCACGGAACTAAGATCAGGGGTATCTAAAATATGACCCCCCCTTTCCTTGGAAAAGATTAGGATGACATCATCATGTCATCGACATCGTTTGATTATCGTGTTTTAATGAGGTCATCATCATATTAAGGAATATGATGGATATTGGATATATACCCCTCGTGGTTTAGATGGAATGGTGATGTCATCATCGGGGTGATTTCCTTCGTTCATGGGAATTGGATGATGTCACCATCATATTTGACATAGGGTGATATTCCTAAGATGACTAATGTTAGAAATATGACCCTCCGCGGGATATGCAAAGTCTTTTGACAGGTAGATATAGGTTCCTATTTAAATTTGACATCTGCGCATCGCACACTGGGTGATTATCAGGTGACGATCCTATATCAAGGTGATCTTATCAAATATGACTAATGTTAGAAATATGACCCCCCTACCCTAGGATATCAGGTTTGACCAAACTTTGACTCAACATAACTTTCTTCCCTTAGACAATTTTGGGGTGATCTAAAAAGACAAACCTGCCTAGAATTTTGTGTACTTTCCAACCATGAAGTTAATAATGAGATTTACCAAATTTGATAATTGACTTCATCATAGTGGCAAATCCACCCCCTTACAAGGTTACATGCATGACTTATTTTACCAAACTGCTCAAAGAAGAAAACAAACAAGCCACAAGCAGCAAGAAAAGTTGGGTCCCTATTTTGTCAAGGAAAAATGGGGCGTGTTGTGTAACCACACAACAACTTGCCACCAAAGAAAATAACCAAATTCCAATGATTCAAGTGATGTGATCACATTCTAACATAGCATTTTAACTCTCTCTAAGCATAAGTATTATGATCTTTCTGAATGATAGGGTTTTCATGATTGCAACAATGCTAGCAAAGGATCAAGTGTGTGCAAATGATTAATTATCCTCATCTTGAAAGTAAATTAAAAACATGAGTAACTGATGTTAAGCTACATATTTTGGGAGCATCCCTCATAGCCAACCTGGATAGAGCCTTGTTGCCAGTAAGCATCTATAGCCCTGATAAGGTTATCTATACTATCCCCCTAAGTAGAGCCCCACTGCTAGCAGGCGTCTATAGCCCCGGTAGAGTTACTTAGATGGCTTAATTTTATTCCTTTTGGATTTTCAATATTTATTCTTTTTGTTCATATGATGTCATCATGTAAGCTTAATGTGCAAGGCATGGTCACTTGCTGATTTAGGTTGGAGATTTCATTAGCAGTAAGGGAGTCCTGTTGGTCATGATGTTAGTCATAAGCAAGCATAGAATAAAAGTACGCATTAACCTTTATTCATCTTGAAAGATACTGTGAATTCAAAGAATTCAAGATCCCAAGTCTCCGGTGATTAGGTCTTAATCGTCTGAAGTTACTCAGAGGTTAATGTGTGTTGTTGTTTCCATTTTGGGGCCTTACGTGAAATTGTGTCGTCATCATGACATTCCTGCAGAAATTCTTTACAGAGAAGTCATATTATGCAGTTATTAGATGAAAAGATGTAGAAATACCTCAATCTTTGCATGATATTTTTCAATTGTGCATGTGTTGCATTCAAATATGCTAAATATTTGCGATTACCTACGAGATGTCTGCATATTTGTGTTATTTACTTAGGATTATCAGTTATTCACAATTGTGATAATGAAATGTTCTAAAATTGAAAGAAATTAAAGGAATACTACAATTTAAAGTTGAACCTTCAGCTATTGATCCACATACATACTCAATACTGTCATGACGAGAAGAAATCAAACCATATGTTCACCGGGATATTCCACAACTAGATACAATTGATGTAAACTTCAGAGGATGATGAATGAAAATAATACATGCAACATGATGAGCACTCCAAGGGACATAGCAAATCAAAGCACATATCCAGAATTCAGACACAGATTACTCAAGATTTACGAAGATTTGTAATCGAAATACTCTTCTCTTTCATTAAGTATGCAAAAGACATGTACATATGCAATAACTTTGAAATAAGCCCTAAATACTTCAGCAAGCAGATTTCAATTAAGTTTCAAATGTTTCAACAGGCCATTCCACCACCTTTTATAGAATAAGGTGAGGAATCCATTACAAAAGATCTACGATCTTGATTTATCAATACAAATCTATGGTCATGATTCACTTGATTTTGTCAATCTTTACAAAATGGCACAAGTTGCCAGCTGACAACTATCTATACTACTTATGCTATTATCCCCTTCATGATGTATCTTCATCATGCTCCTCAGCTAATTCATGCGGGTCATCATCATGTGCATCACTTTCTAAACTTTCACTATCCTGATGATGACGCTGCTGCATATGGGGTTGCATACTACTGCAGACCTACTCGTATGAACGCACAACCTGATCTATCCCTCCGCCATCTTGAGTCTTTTCTTTGAGAATGGCATGCTTATGTGCTTCATATTTGTCTCTACTGTTATCAAGCTTATTTTTCCTGTCTTGCAGTATGTCTTTGTATTTCTCCATCTGGACCTTGATCCTCATTATTTTATCTATCAATTCCTCTGTCAAAGGGACAGGTGGACCATCTGTCTTTGATTGGAAGTTGCTATGTACAGCTTTAATGGCGGACTCTTCATCTTGATTTTCTATTTTTCCTTCCACCTTGCCTTCCAATGCCTCCAATATTACTACTTCTTCAGCCATTAAATCTCGTAGCCTCATGCTGATATCCCTCAGCTTATTATTACACCTTTTGAGGACTCCACACTCAAACTGAGTGTCTTTATACTAGATATCTATTAATAATGCGGTATTACTATTCAGTACCTGCTTACTGATAAGCAGTTGTGGATTTATATTCCTTATTTCCCCTAACAGGCTCAGGACTCTCTCCAACTTGTAAGACCTCTTCCCGGTCTGCATCTGCAATTTATCCACTTTGGCCTTGGAGTCACTTAGGATGCTCCACCTCTTCAAAGAGGCCTTCATTATTTCTACAACATCATCCAATGTGGATGACATCCATCTCCTTATTACAAATGCCTCATGCTTCATGAGGTCCAATTTATTTACCTCCTCCTGAGAAATGGCAGTCAATGGGACTGCATGTTCAGTTGTGGTATCATCAGGATTGGTCAGCCCTTTGATATAGGCATGCAACTGAGCAATGTGCTCTTTATGTTGCTTATTTTTCTCCTTCTCTCTTTTCACTTTCTAAATTAGAGAGTCAATGATATCTTTGCCCTCTTGACCTTCTTGGTCCTCATTGGCAAAGCCCAAATCCACTGTACTGATTTGAAATTCATCAACAGTGATTTTACCTTTTTCCTTCTCCACCGCAGGTATGGCAATTTGCGCGGTCCTTCTCCCGGTTGTCGGATCTCTCTTGATGGCCGAAGTCATTCTGGCCTTCCTCTTTGGCTTCATTATATCCATAGAGAACAGGGTGGAGACGTCGAATTCCTGAATTTCAAGCTCTTCCTCAGCATTTACCTCTTTTGCCAACCACGGATGCACCCGATCATGTTTTTCAGCATTATCCTGATGTTCACCTATATCTCCCATTTCTGTCAACAAGTGTTGTGGAGATGGTGACTTTCTCATTTCTTCTTCTTGATGCTCTCTTTGTTGTTGATCCTGCGGCACCTCCTCCTGTTGAGGGATTTCCTTTTCTGGAGGAGGATCTTCATGCTGTGGGGACCCTTGAGGTGCATCTATATGCTGTGGGGAACCTTGAGGTGCATCTATATGCTGTTCATGATGATCATGATCTCCCTCTGTCATTACTTCATCCGTTCCCAATTCTTCCCCTTGTTGCTTATCCACTGCACCAGATACTGGGGACTCTGCCTGATGTGTTGGCGATTGCTTTGTAGCTATTATTTCTTCTGAGCTTGCACTGTCAACGTCCTATGTCTTGGCAGCTGGATCCTCTTTTGTTTCCTCCTTTTCATTAGCCTTCATTTCTTGAATCTCTACTATAGCAGGTTCCGCTAATGTATCCCATGGACTTTGTTGTCCTAATTCTAGAGCATGGCCTTCCGATTCTGCCATCTCTATCTCTTCTGTTTGGTGGCCCTTATCAGGTGATCCTGCTGGCTGTTTAGGACTTACATCCTGTTTCTCTATCAGATCCACCACTACAGGACTGGTCACCTCTGTGATCAATGTATCTAGCCCTATTTCCTGAGCTACTTGCTCTGGGCTCTTTTCTCGTTCTTCTTCCACTCGCCTCATCTCTTCTAGTACTGATTGAACTGGTGGAGACTTGTGGGGAGTCATACTAATACCAGCAGCCAGTGTTTCCATCTTCTGTGCAGCCACATCCTGCACCACCTCATCATCAGACAAATTTATTATCTCGTCGAGTGAGACATGCCCTTCTGCTTGTGTCTGAGAAGTTTCTTTCAACTGCTCCTCAGCAAGTTCAGTTTTGAACTTGACGATGGTAGGAAGTGGAACATTATGTTGAAGTTCCTTGCGCACTTCACTACCTTCCCCTTGTAATGAAGTAGGGGGTTGGCTTATTCCACCTCTCATGGAGGTTCTTTGTTTCTTAGGTGGGGTAGACACCAGCACCTGTGGAGCTCTCCTCTTCCTTTTTATTACCAATGGAACCTCCTCTTCCTCAGGCTCTTCTTCTATGAGGGTATCCTCTCCTCCTGGTTGTTTAGAAGATTGACCCACTTCTTGGGTCTCAGTGATTCTAGCCTCTGCGGTCTTACTTTTCTTGTGCCTTTCTTTCTTTGGAGGGGATGCTGATTCTGATCCTGACCCTGCCACCTCCTCAGCTGCAAATACTACCCTTTCAATTATAATCCCTTTTGGTCCCTGTTCCACCTTCTTGCCCCTTGGGGGTCTTTTGCTCTACTGTTGTGGTGGAGGGATTCTATCTCCCTTGGTCTTCCTCTTCTCTAATAGGAAGTCATCATATTCATCTGCGGGGATATCCTGCCCTTTCTTCTTGTTGTCCACCGTAATGGCAACACCCTTCTTCTTCAATGCCTCTATTTGTGCATCAACCCAAGCTTGGGTTAGGTGTAGGGTCCTAGAAATGAATGGGTCCAAATATATGTCCTCCTGCATAGTGAGGTCAGGTGCAGAGATGGTGTCATTATATATCCTTTTCTGTTCATACTCGTCTGCCATTGTCCTGCCATCATCCTTCTTTAATTGTTGGGGAAGGGAGATGCAATCAAAAGTTCTAACTTGGTTTAGAGTTAACCTCTGATACCTCCTTCTTCTGGGTTCTGCCTCATCTTCACAGTCAGCCCAAAAATCCTCTAGGTGCCCTTGGTGAATAGGCTTTCCTAGTATCTTCTGTATCCTGCCGTAAGGATCATATGGTCTTGTTATTGGGAAAGGCTACAAATTCATTTTATTCAGGGTGACCATCACCTTCTTTATATTATCAGAGTCAGGGCACATATAGTTGCGAATGCTAACTGGGAACAAAATTGGTGGCAGCTTCTTGGCATCCTTGTATATTTGTATCATGGTGGAGCCCTGCCTGATAAATTCCATTAGTTCTACGGCGTCGGTAGGATACCTTGGCAGCATTAGGGGATGTCCCTTGAAACCCTCAACCCTTATATAAGAAAAGGTTGCAAACTGTATGTACCAGGCCCCGTGCCTATAGACTGCCTCTTGAGCCTCCATGCTCAATCTCTTTGTTCTGTCTTCTTCCATGGTCCTTACCAGATGCATAGAGAACGCATCATTGACCAGTTTGTAATCTTTGAGGTAGTTGGTTCTCTGCAGCTGGGGATGATGATCCCAGATATATGCAGCATTTGTGCCTATGAGCTTCCCATCTGTAACCAAGGCATCAAAAGTGCCTCTATAAGCACAAGAATAAACAATGTAGGATGTCATGAAAAATGCACAATTTGAACCTCCCAGGTTCATCAGTTGCTCATGCAGAGCATCACTTATTATTTGCCCCCACAGTGGCTTGGTGTCTGAATATAGACACATCATTACTATTCCGTACATCCAATCCCTAAAACTGCCAGTATCAGGTTGGCTGGTTACTCTATTCAAGAGTACAATCATGTATTGGTACTCTTCACTAAAATCATACTTAAACAGGTGCACAGGAAGCTTGGCCGCTACATTATATGTGCTGTTTTCAGCCCGCCACGGATACATGTTCTTCCTGGCCGATTTCTTGTTGGCTTCATACTCCCTTTTAGACTTCTTCAAGTCTACACTTTTGACCTTACTACCCAGTGGCAATCCAAATGTCTGGGAGACACCTTTGATGGAGAGGTCTGCATATATCCTCCCATGCTTCACTACTTGCCTTGTTTGAGGGTTATAATTCCGGGCACACTCCATGACGAGTTCCGGAGATTCCATGGAGTATGGAAAACCGGCGGCATTCCACATTCCCGACACAAACACTATGTCCAACATAGGACTCTTGTCATGTCCATTGTTCAGCTTGGCTGACCAGGCCTCCAAATTAGTGCTTCCTTGATGGGTGTCTGTAATTGCTCCATATTTAAATAGGACCCCCCTCTAAGTAGAGAACATGGGTTTGCTGAATTCTTCTTGACACTTGACCAATCGCTTCTCAGCCATGAGTACCTGTAATTAATGACAATCCTATCTCACAATAGGTATGTATATGCATGCATATTGCAATTGACTTTATAAATCATTATGCCTACTGTATCAATTCCAACACTACTTAATCATACGGATGCATAAACCAGAACTTACATCATCGTACCAGAACAGAAACAATATGATGAGGGTTTTATTCACTTACCTGGTTATGTAGATTTCCTTTTATACTAGTAGATTGCTGAGACATTCTTGATTCAGCTGATGATCACCTCTTTCCTTCTGCCTGTGAGCTCAAATCGCGCAAAGGTAGCTGGTATGCAGATATGGAAGCTGGTGCTCTGTAAAACAAGTTTATCACAAGGTAAATGTGAAAATGGTGGTTGAATTACCTTTTAACCTCGCATTTAGGTTACATTTAGGGCAACTCTGACAGATTGGATCATGTTCCTTGATTATTCGTGTGAAAATGCAGGATCTCACCAGGTGTTTCATTGGGTTCCAGGGTCGGCGGGAACTACCTACCATGTCCATGCGCATTAAATGATAATGGTGGCAACAGGAGCGGGGAATATCCCTATGATAGGATATCATGAGGGCAGGATGATATTTGCAAATATCGGGTTGAGTTTCAATATCATCCTCCGCCCTCGTATTGTCATTGTTATCGCGACAAGATTCGGGTGACAAAAGCACCTTTGTTTATGCTTAGTACATCAGGAGGATATTTTGGTGAATCAGGTGATGTTTTTTAAATATGATGATGATGAGACAAACTTACATGTCTCTCTTTTTGGAATATCAGGATGACGTCATCCTGATATTCGCTCTTCTTATCGGGAGTGCATCATGACGTCATCATCATATTAGGCGAACATGATCATGTTTTAGAAAATATCCTGTGGCAATGTAAATGTGAGGATGATGTCATCGTTATGTATGTTCCTTCGTTTATCATATTCGGATGATGTCATCAGGATATTTGCTAAGGGTGATATTTGCGTCAGGAGGATATAAAGACATATCGGGTTACATGCGAAGTATGACGCTCGCGATAGATAAAACTATTTGACGGGAAGATTTTGCTACCATTTAAAGTTGACATCTGGATATTTGAACGGCATGACATATTGGGGGGGAATGTTTCAAATATGATGATGAACTTCAACAATATGACCGAGGATATAAAAATATGACCTTCCTCTTGTGAATATTAGGTTTGACCGAAACTTTGACTGTTCATAACTCTTACATCCTGATGAATGTCAAGGTGATGTAAAAGGCAAACCTGCCCGGATTTTAATGCTCTTTCAAAATTTGAGGTCACAAAGATGAAATACGAACTTTGACAACTTGACCTCATGGTGACTTACCTCATCCTGGTTTTGCATGATGATGCACTTGACTTACTTTTACCAAACCGCCCAGAAGCAGACGCACAAGCCAAACCAAAAATTGGGTCCCTGTTTTGCCAAGTCAAAATGGGGCGTGTTGTGTAACCACACAACAAGTCCCTTTAGATTTTTCACTTAACACCTATACTTATGTGTTCCTCAAACCCAAGGCTGTTAGGTGAGTCATTGTGAAAAATCACGTTAGTTAAGAAAAGGCACCATGATGAAAAGGATATCACAGACCTGATCACCAATGCTCCTCAAAATGAGTCATAACCTATATAGGAATTTGTCCTCACCACTTGAATCCTAATGACTTGGTTATTTTCTTAGGGTGATAAGTTGCAACATCTTGACTAACCAAAACAAAACTCAACTAGCAAATAAAAAAGTAAAACAAAAATGTACAAACAACTATACAATATGCACATTATGATACATTTGACCTACATGACACTATTTCAGGCTTGAAAATAATGCTTGAGGAACTATCCATTAACTGGTAATGGGACATCCTCACCGGTTAAAGTCTTGAGCTTGTAGGTACTGTCTCCTAAGATTTCTAAAATTTGAAAAGGGCCTATCCAAAGTTTATCAAATTTACCATGACCCCCTTTCCTTTCATGTGCTTTATCCCACATAAGGACTAAATCTAAAATTCTAAAAGCCTTAACTCTGGCTCTTTTGTCAAACTAATGCTTGACAATAGCTTGGTGTTTAGCAAATTGATCAATTGCTCTACTTTTTTCTTCTAGATGCATTAACTGAAGTAACCTGACTTCTTGTTTGTTGTCTATACCTAGATACTCTTGTGCAAACTGCAATGTGGGGATTTTTAGGTTAACATGGAGGATAGGATCCACCCCATATACTAGGTGATAAGGAGAATTTCCTAATGCATCCTTCACCCTGGTTCTATCTACCCACAATGCGTATTTTAATAGGGTGTTCCACTCCCTTGGGTTTTTCTCTATCAATTTCTTTATGATGTTCAACAAGTTCTTATTTGTAGACTTTACTAGTCCATTCCCTTGAGGATAGTAATTTGAAGAAAACATCAAAATGATTCCTTGGTCAAAAGCCCAACTTGATAATCTTATCGATGCAAAGGCAGATCCATTGTCACATACTAAAGCATAAGGAACTCCATACCTAGTTACTATGTTGCTTTCTAATAACTTGATCACATCTTCAACATTACATGTCTTACTACTAACAGCTTCAGTCCACTTGGTGCAATAATCAATAACAGTCAACACATACCTGTGGCCTGAGGATGATGGAGGATTGATGGGTCCTATGAAATCCATGCCCCATTGAACAAATGGGTGCATCTCCATCACTGGTTGCAAGGGCTTAGCAGCATATCTTTCTCTATTTGTAGCAACCTGACACACATGACAACATTTGATGTGTTTAGCAGTATCTTTAAAAATAGTGGGCTAGTAATACACCGCTCTGAGGATAGCATGAGTAGTAGCTAAGTACAACCCATGTGCAGTTCCAAACTTATCATGTAATTTTGTTAACACCTGGTCTACTTCTTGCCTTTCTAGGCATCTAAGATATATTCCTTCATAGTTCTTTTTGAAAATAATTCCTCCTTTTATCATGTACTTTTGTGATTTTATCTTCAAGGCTCTCCTTTGTGAGGCTTGTAACCTTGAAGGACATCTTCCAATAATCAAGATATGCCTGATATTTGAATACCATTCTCCAGTTTCTTTTGTGATTATAATATATTGTTGGCTCATAATGTTAGGATCAATTTCTGATATCATCTGGCTCAGGGCTTGTCCTCTTACTAATTTCATGGGTGTTATGTCCATATCATATTCTTGGAGGACGGTTATCCATTTGGCTCTCTTTTAACCTGGTTCACTTTGCATTAAAAGCATCTTTACTATTGCATCTGGTACTACGACCATTACCTTACTTCTCAAGATGTAATGTCTAAACTTCTTAACTGCTCGAACTAGAGCAAGTGCCTATCTTTTGACGTCCATATATCTAAGTTCTACATCCCTGAAAGGACAACTCATGAAAGCTATAGGGTTTTCTTCTTTAGACTCATTTCTTTGTGTTAGTATTGCTGTAGACGTATGCTCTGAAGCAAATGAGTATATGTAAAAATCTTTGGTATAGTCTGGACTAATCAGAACATGAGCATTAGATATAGCTTTTTGGATATCTTCAAAAGCTACTCTGGCTTTAGGTGTCCACTCAATTTTAGCATCCTTCTTGAGCATTGCATTCAATGGTCTGACAATCTCTGCAAAACTAGTAATTAATTTTCTAACAAAATTGATCTTACCAAAATAAGATTTGAGCTCTTTCTTACTCCCAGGAAGTTGTATCTTCATGATTGATTCTACTCTCATAGGGTCAATGATGATCCCATTCTCTGTTATCAGGTGACCTAATAACTTCCCTATGGTTACCCCAAATATACATTTCTTAGGGTTTAGGGATATTCCATAATGTTCACACTTCTTTAGTACTTTCCTGAGGTCTTCTACATGATTCCATCTCTCTTTAGAGACAACTGTCAAATCATCCATGTATATGACTGCATTTACCAACTAATCCCCTAAAGGCTATATCCATTGCTCACTGAAAGGTGGCCCCAACATTTATCAAGCCAAAGGGCATGAGCCTGTAAGCAAATATTCCCTAGTTAGTGGTGAATGTTGTCTATCTTGTCTACCATCACTTGGTTATAACCTGAAAAACCATCTAAAAATGACATCATCTTTGCACCATTCACTATCTGTAATACCTCATCCAATGAAGGAAAATGATAATTATCCTTCTCAGAAGCTCTATTTAAATTTCTAAAGTCTACACACAACCTAATGTCACCATTCTTCTTCCTTACAGGGACCAAGTTAGCCACCCATGTAGAATGTCTCATAGGGAATATGATTCTGGCATTAAGCAATTTCTTCACTTCTTCAAAAATGATGGGCTCCAACAAAGCATTAATAGGTCTTTGTTTTTGTCTAAAGGGCTTGACATTTGGCTTTAATGGTATAGTATGAGTGATGATTGAGGTATCATAAGTTTTTATCTCATCATATGTCTAGGCAATAACATGAATATAATCTTTAAGTGCTTGGGTTATCCCTGCCATTTCTTCCTCTATACACACCTTTCCAATTAGGACATTCCTTTTCTCTTCATCATGTCCTATGTTGACTAGTGAATATTATCCTCCATCTGCTTTAGGGAGATCTTTCTGTTTCAGCATGTTATCTAAACCAAATGCTCTTTCTAATTCAATAATTCCTTTAGGGATCTTGTTACTGGGTAGCTCCATGATCTCTTCTTCTTCCCAGGTATGATCTTCCACATTTCTTTCATCTATGATTTGTGCGTCAAACACATCTTTATTGGATATGAAGTCTAAAATATGATGGTCATCATCAAACACTTGAAGGTTAACGACATTATCTGGTATAGAGGGCACTGACACTAATTCAACTAAAAATCTCTTCAAACCAGATATGGATAATGACTCCAAAGTACTTGCAGCTTGGGCCAAGGCATCTACCCTGTGATTTTGTTCTCTAGGCACATGGGTGATGTTAAATGCATCAAAATCTTCTATCAAATCCCATACCCTATGTCTATAATTAGATAGCTTCTTATAATTACAAGAATATATGCCTCTTACTTGCCTTACTACTGTGAGGGTAAAATGTGGATTAATCAATTAAATATTAAAAACCCAAACATCAATAGAATATGAAGGAGAAAAGGAGATTTAAATAACAAAACAAATGATACTCACAACCTTTCACCTTTCATCTTCCATTGCTCGCCTTTTCTGTCTTGATCTTGATGGAGATGAATATGGCCCTCAGGAAGCTTGCTTCCTTGCTTCGAAGTTCTCAAGATGACAAGATGAAGTTGGCTATCATACTTTGTGTGATTGAAGATGAGCTTCAACACACTATTGGTGGATGGTATGGAGATGGGGGTGCCAAAGGCATGCTTATGTTTCTGTAGCATAAGTTTACTCAAACGATGGATATGAAATGAAGAAGAGGGTTGCATTTATAGAAATATGTGAGAGCAAATCAACGGTTGAGAAGAAATATGAAGATCAAAGGTTGAGAATGGTTGAGGAATGTGCGTGGATAGAAAGAGGATAAGTGTCCAAGCTCCATCATGTAACAGGGGAGTTAACAAAATTGATTGAATAGTTAACAGAATAAACCAACTAGTTAAGTGAATTGATTAGGGAGTTTGACTAAATTGATTGATCAGTGAACTCGAATGATTAATTATTAACATACTTGATTGATGAGTTAACTAATTTTGACTAGAGGATAAATAGGATATGTGGGTGAGGGAATATTAGCTAATTAAATATTTAAAATATTTAATTACATGTGCAACATGGTGAGGTGGAAAAGGTGAGGTGGAAAGATGAGGTGGATTGATGAGGTGGAATTATGGAATTAGGACTTAGGATAGAGAGATTTAGGATTAATTAAATAATGTAGGATTATTTAATTTATGTGAGACATTAGAAGAATTTAGGGAATTTAATTAAATAAAATGATTTTATTTAATTATGAGATAATGAACCAATCAAATAAACTTAGAATATTTATTTAATTGATAGAAGAAAATAAGAATTAAGATAAATATTAAAATATTTACTTAATTCGGCATGAGCCAATTTTAGGTGTATACATTTTTCCCCTCTTTGAAGCAATGTGTTTTATCACATTGTTTCAAAGAATAAGAATTTTTATGACAATGATACATGCCCCAGTTTGCCCCTAGTACAAGTTTGATGACAGGATGCCCCCTCGAGAGATTGGACGGGGAGAAGGCGTGAGACAGACAATCTCACGATGAAGAAGGTTAGGTTTGAAGAAAATGGGTGAAGAAAGAGCCGAATGATATGTGAGGCAAGATAGAGTGATAACACACACAAGCAAGTTTAGCAAGTATGCACAAATGATACAAGAACAAACAAGGTATTGCCCCTGTCAAGCTATAAACCACCTGATTGATTGATAACGATATACGACAGTGTTGTCATGGCGGGGAACGATATTCCCTAGAGCAACACGAAGGATAATGTCTAGTTTCAGGAAATGAAACATGTCATGTAAGACACATGTATTGGTCTGATTTCGATAATGTTACATCCTATATAAGACAAATGTTTGATTATAATTGATCGAGTTGGTTTACGACTAGACAAGGATCAAGACCACTGAGGGCACTTGGATAATTTGACAAGATTGACTTCAATTTGATTGGTATGGATTAAGGATAGACTTGCATTTGGATCATTGTTTAGATTGACTAGACAAGGATGAAAGATATGATGATAGATAGAAATTTGATTGATAGAAGAATGACTCGGCATAAGAAATCACAAGCTTTTCTTTGTAAACATTGATACGCTACATAGAATTTTATTACATGGGATATGGATATGGATATGGATATGAAATGCAACTGGATACATTAAGGATATGGATATTTGTCATCATTAGAGTGTAAGTACTTTGCTTTCATCATTGGGCATTTTTTGGCTCTTTTTGAAATGTTGTAAGAGAATACAAGAATCTAGGTATAAGTAGACCGAGATGACCTAAGTATTCCTTACATGGATTTTGTTATAGCAAGTTGATACAAGCATCTAGTCAAACTTGAATCTAGATGACTTGAGTACTTCTTGCATTTTAACAGACAAGGATTGCCCTTTTTCATGTTTTAGACCTCAGAGTCCTCGATGATCTTTTTGCTGATCACGTCGTTAGACAAAAGTCGTTACATTACTAAAGTTTAATCCACAAGCAACAGACAAAGAAAAGATTATGCCCCCATCATAGCATCTCTAGCTTTTGGCATCCTTGAGTAGCATAGGAAGACATAATGGCAAAAATCTAAGACTTTGTAAGTTAACCTATTCACAAGACATTCTTGCATTAGATGTGTCTTTTTGCCATAATTGATATAGAATTAGTTTGAGTGTTTCAATATGGTGCTCTGCTTTGGACAGGTTGATGTCTTTGTGTCAAGAATTTTTGCTTTGGGAAGCTTATTTTTGCTATGCTTGCTTGTCTAGTGAAAGTATCACAATCCTTTATTGGTATCCTCTTAGAACATGTGGCATTCAAGAATCCAAATCCATAACCAGGTCGAGGAGTTGCCCCTAGTTTAGACAAGGATTGACTTATTATGGGTGATAGGATGAACAAATATGGAGAGACGGACCCTAAGGGACTGACCTAGTGCCTCGGGGGCTCATTGCTAAATGGCCTTGCCTACGAGATGACGCAGAGGCCACGTAGTTCGAGGTGAACTTGATGGACCTAAGACCTAGGCAATGGCAAAGGACAAAGAAATAGAATGCACTTAGATTGATAGAAGGACTAGATATGGGACGGATGGGACAGTGGAGTGGAGTGAAGGGGAGCTTCGGGGGCACATTAAGAATGGCCTTGCCTACATGATAACTCAAAGGTGACATAGTTTGACAATGGTCTGAAGGACTGGTTCAAGATGAATGATATGGAAGACACAAGAGACATGAAGTCACAACAGGTGGAGGAAATGGTTTGTCGCAGAATAGCACCTGTTTACTAGGTTTTCACCACTTGCTTTTATTTGCACGAAAGCTAAAAGTACACATGATGCCTGTTTGCTAGGTTTTCACCATGGTACCTATCCTAGGCGCCTGTTTGCCAAGTTTTCACCATAAGATGATTTTTTTGCTATTTTTCCATTTTTTTTGCTTTTTTGCTTTTTTTTTTAAATTTTTTTTGAATTTTTTCAGGACTCTCTTGCATTGGGGTTTAGGTGTAGAACTTTCAGAGATGCATGCTGTTGATGGGATCATTAAATAGTTTTCCATCAGATGTAGCCAGTTGATATGCTCCTGAGCCATAAGTTGCAATGATGACATAGGGACCTAACCAGGTGGGTTCAAACTTTCCTTTCTTTTCTCTATCTTGCTAATTTCTGGGGTTTTCTCTGAGGACGAGATCACAAACTTGGAATACTCAAGGCTTTACCCTATGATTATAGCTTCTAGACATTTATTGCTGATATGCTTTTAGATGGTTAAAGGCCTGTTGCCTTCTCTCTTCGAGAAGCTCCAACTCTTGAAGTCTTGTCACTCTGTATTCTTCATCAGATATGAGGCCTTTTAACGAAACTCGCAAGGATGGGATCTTGACTTCAATGGGCAAGATAACTTCAGATCCGTAGACTAGGGAGTATGGTGTTGCACCTATGGGTGTGCGGATACTTGTATGGTAGGCCCACAACACGGGATTTAATTGGACATGCCAATCTCGACCGACATCATTGACAGTCTTCTTTAGGATTTTTAGGATGGTTTTATTTGATGCCTTCGCCTGACCATTGCCTTGGGGGTAGTACGGGGTTGAAAAGTGATGCTGGATATGGAATTTGTCGTATAGTTCCCTGACATCTTGATTTTTGAAGGGTCATCCATTATCTGTGATAATGGATGAAGGGATACCATAGCGACAAATGATATAGTTCAAGATAAAAGAGGCAATCTATTTGCCTGTGATGTTGGCTATGGGCATGGCTTCAATCCACTTCGTGAAGTACTTAGTGGTAGTGATTATGAATTTATGTCCGCTAGATGAAGGAGGGTGAATCTTGCCCACTAAGTCGAGTCCCCACTGACAAAAAGGCCAAGGAGTCGTTAATGGCTGCAGCTCCTGTGCTGGTGCATGTATCAGGTTCCCATGGAATTGGCACTTTTTGCACTTCTTTACAAAATGATAGGCATCTTGTTCCATAGTTGGCTAGTAGTATCCCATGCGTATGAGTTTCTTAGTCAGGGTAGGAGCACTAGAGTGGGTCCTACATAGACTGTCATGCACTTCGCTCAGGGTGGTTTGATAGTCCTCACTATCGAGACATCTAAGGAGAGTACCATCGAGACCTCTATGATATAGGGTGTTGGCGACAATGGCATACCAGGATGCCTGACGGATGAAGGTTCATTTTTGGTTACTAGAGAGGTCAGGTGGGAGGGTATTCTCTTTAAGGTAGGCAAAGATTTTTCCGTATAGGGGGCAATCAACTCTGACAATGTGGAAAATGATATGGGATTCAGGGGTGTCGTATGCAGGACAGATCACTGGCTCTACCAGGAACTCATAGCGTGCTTGATTAGTAGGAATATCAAGGAGAGATGCAATCATTGCCATTGCATCCGCAGCTTTGTTCTCTATCTGTGGTATCTACTCAAAAGAGATCTGGTCAAAGTATTCTTTGATGTCATCTACCATCTATTTGTAAGGGATCAATTTCTCATCTTTTGTTTGGTAGTCATCATTTACTTGATTTATGACCAGCTGTGAATCACCATACACCTATAGTTCTTTGATATTCCATTCTACTGCTAGCTTGACACCGATGACTAGGGCTTCGTACTCTGCCATGTTGTTAGTGTAGGGAAAGAGTAGTCTGTATGACTTTGGAATAGTGTCGCCACTAGGGGTAACCAACAAGATACCTACCCCCGATCCATGCTGAGTGTAAGATCTGTCAAAGTACATTTTCTAGATTGTTGTAGTGATATGAAAGATAGATTCATTTGGAAACTCAAAGCTCAAAGGGCTGTTATCTGTGAGAGGTGCATCTGCCAATTGATCTGCAAGCACTTGACCTTTTATTGCTTTCCTGCCTACATATTCGATATCAAACTTGCTGAGAAGCATGACCCACTTGGACAATCTACCTGTTAATGCTACCTTGTTGAGTAAGTATTTGAGTGGATCGATCTTTGCCACGAGCTTGATAGAATGTGACAACATGTAATGTCTCCATTTTTGCAAGGTGAAGATCACAACAAGGCACACTCTTTCAATGGGTGAGTATTGCATCTCATACCCAACAAGTGTTCAACTAATATAGTATATTGCCTGTTCTTTCCCTTCATGGTTTTGTTGTGCAAGAAGAGCTCCTAGAGCTGTTGGTGTAGCTGAGATATACAATAGTATAGGCTTACCCTGAATTGGTGGCATCAACACAGGTGGTGTCATCAGATATTCTTTTAATTGCTGAAATGCTTGCTCACATGACTCATTCCATTTGAAAGGGACATTCTTATGTAGAAGGTTGGAGAATGGGTGGCACTTGTCTGCCAATTGAGAAATGAGAATTCTGATAGATTGTAGTTTTCCCTGTAGGGACCTTAGCTGAGTGAGATTCTTGGGAGGTGGCATTTCCATGATGGCCTTCACTTTAGTTGGGTCGACCTCAATTCCATTTGCAGACACTATGTATCCTAGCAGCTTACCTGAGGTAACTCCAAATACACACTTCTTTGGATTGAGGCATACATTAAACTGTTCTAGTCTTGTGAAGATTTTGTCTAGTACTACCAAGTGTCCTCTTGTGAGTGATTTTTCTAGAATGTCATCAACATAATCTTCCATTATGGTGTGCATCATGTCATGGAAGATTGTGGTCATAGCTCTCTGATATGTTGCACCGGCATTTTTCAAACCAAACAGCATGACACACCAATAGTAGGTTCCCCAAGGACATAAAAATGCAGTCTTGTGTTAGTCTTCATGTGCAATTTTTATCTGGTTATATCTGAGAAAACCATCCATTGGTGACAACATGGTGTGCCCTACCATGAGATCTATAATCATGTCAATGTTTGGAAGGGGGAAGTCATCTTTCAGACAAGCTTTGTTCAGGTCCCTAAAGTCATTACATAGTCAGACTCTGCCATCCAGTTTAGCCACTGGTACTATGTTTGAAATCCACTTAGGATAGTCTATTAGTCTGATGAATCTGACATCTAACAATTTCTTCAGCTCTTCTTTGACCATGAGGGCCACATGTGGGTGCATCTTTCTGAGTTTCTGCTTTATTGGTTTGTCTTATGGAGCTAAAGATAGATGATGCATTATGAGATTCGGATCTAGCCCTAACATGTCTGCATATGTCCACACAAAGTTGATTTGTTTTCTTTTGAAGAAGTCGGTGAATGTGGGTTTCTCTTGTTCAATTAGAGCCCTTGCCATGTGGATCATTCTGGGATTATCACCTATGCTGACATTGATTGGCTCTGCTGGTTCTATCAAGATTGACGATCTCTCCTGATGTGTAAGATTGGGTAGAGGGTCAAGCCTTCCATCCTTCGACACCTCAGAGAGGTTTTCACCATTGGATACATCTTTATTTTTACTTTTTTTCATGATCTAACACTGCCACAGAGCGGTTTTCACCATTAGATCATTCTTTCATTTTCACATTTTTGAGACTGAAAGACTTGGCACTCTCTCCAAAATAGGCCTTCTCGTTGAGTTCTATAACGTATCCAGCTCTGTGGTCCCCTGCGGGTATATGATCTCTAAGCTCAAGGTAATCTGTGATGGCTTCATCATTTTTAAAGGTATCAAGTTTAGGGGTAGTACCTTCTAGGTCCCAGTCTATAAGTTCAGGGTGCACCAATGGTAAGGGATCATTGGGTTGCTCAAGTTTGATGGTATTGATGGTTAGGATAGAGTTGTTAAAAGCACGGACAAGGTCTATGATGGTACTCTCTATTAGCAGATCTGTCAAGGGTGGTATCATACTTTCCTCATGACTGTCACTATTGTTATTATGCAGGTCAGACTCTAGCGGTCTAGCCCTTGGACCTCGTTCCTCATTTGCGTGGGTTGGGTCATACTCGTGGACAACATCTATGTCTTTTTCATCACAAGATAGGTCAGAGAGGCTATCCCATTCATACTCGTTAGAATCAGTCTCACTCCCCAGTTGCATTTGCTAAATTTCCTCAACCAGATTGCTAGTAGATGTTTCTTGTTGTTTGCCTTTGTTCTTGTTTGTTTTGTCAGTTCTTGATGTGCCAGTGTAACCTAGCCCTGTAGTGTCTCAGGATGTTAAGGTGTGAGGTTGGATGGGTTCAGTGATACCATCTTTTCTTGAACCAAGTGGATCATGTCCTTCATACCCCATTCTTTGTAGCATTTGGAATCCTTGACCATACTTTGCAGTTGGTATATTGGGATGGTTGTGTCGTATTGATGAACTATCTTCTTCCTTATAGAGCCAATGCATGATATCTTTTTCATCGCTCTCCTCTTCGAGACTTCCCCATTTGACAAAAGGTCCTTTGGTAGCTTTCTCTAATGTGGGCTTTTTCAGGATAGGTCTCTCGTAAGATTTGGGAGATAGGGGGAGTTGTGCCAAACAAAGGGATTGGGAAATTGTGTACTCACCCAAGCCCTTATCCTTGAGTTGGAGTTTAGGTTGAGAAGCTCCTGAAGAGGAAGCAAGTGAAGTTGGGTCAACACGAGATGAAGACGAAGCAGAGGCACGATTGTTAGGAATCACCACTTCAGGTTTAAATTGAATGGAGTTGCAGTATTGATATGGATTGGGGTCACCTTGAATGGTGATCTCTTGACCTTTGTGAGGGAATTTGGTACACTGATGGTATGTTGATGGAACTACTTTTAGAGCATGTATCCATGGTCTCCCAAGAAGGATGTTATATGCTAGCTCCATATCAAGGACTTGGCAAGCCACATCTTTTACTATAGGTCCCACTCTGATTGGTAAAGTAACAATTCCCTTGGAAGTTCTCTCCTCCTCATCATAGGCTTTGATAGTGATTTTCTTTTTCGGATCTATAGCTTTCTCTGAAAACCCCAATGTAAGGATTAGCTTCAAGGTGCAAATACTCAAACCAGCTCCTCCATCGATTAGGACTCTCTTTATCTTGTGTTTGTGAATGAAAGCTTTGATATGAAGGGAGGTGTTATGGGGTTGAGTGATTTCCATATCATCCTTTTTAGTGAATGATAGGGAATGAGGTGAGGTAATGTGACCTACCATGGTTTGGAACTTTCCTTCAGCAAGTTTTGTAGGGATGGAGGCTTCTGCTAAAGCTTTGTCAAGAATGGCCCTATGAGACGGGGATAGACGTAGAAGTTCCAGGATGGAGATATGTGCAGATGTCTTATGTAGTTGGTCCAAGATACTGTACTGACTAGCCGACGAGGTGGAGGCTCCTCTAAGAGTGACTTTATTACTACGGGTGGTAATGTTACAATCTGGATCCTTGTTTATAGTGATCACATTGATATGTGGCTCACTCTCTAATATGTGGTTAACAACATAGTCAAAGGTGACGTTTGTGTAATTGGCATTCTTATTTCCATTGTTACGTCAGTTGGAAGGTCCTCCCTGCTCGTAGTTGGGAAGAGGATCCTTGAATGCCTGATAATCACTGTTAGAGGTATGTCCATCAATGGATATCTTGTTTTGTTCTATCAAATCTTGGATAGTGTGTTTTAGGGAAATGCAGTCATTGGTTTTGTGCCCCCTGTTTCGATGAAACTCACAAAAGTCGTTGTCATTCCACCAATAAGGTTTGACCTTTGGTTCATATTCCCACGTAGTTGGAAGTGTTATGATCTTGTTTGTGATTAGCTTCCATAGGGTAGTTTCCAATGATTCTCCCAAAGGTGTGAACTTTCTCCTAGGTTGAAAGTTGGTAAACTGTGATTCAGTGTTCCTTGGTTTGTTTTGTGGGGGGTTGTTTTGAGGAGCTGATAAATTGAAGATCGGTTGTTTGGGTGCCACATTTTTGGCATCCACCACCCCATCATTCACAATGTTTTTGTTTTTCATCTAGAATCTTGGTTTATCATTGCTAGTGTTGGTACTAGGAGTGTCTTTATATAGCTTGTTTTGACCTTTGGCAATTAGAGCTTTTTCAATGATGAGACCCATCTCAATGACCTTGCTAAAGGAAGTAGGACATTGGATTTGAATATGATAGCTCAGGTCGGTTTGTAAGTTGTGCACAAACATTTCTAGCATTTTCTTTTCAGGCATTTGGTGTGGACATTTACTTGCTAATTGTCTCCATCTTTGTAGAAAGGCGGCAAAAGATTCCCCACCTTTTTGTTTAGTGTTACAAAGATCCAATATTGAGGTGTCGTGCTCAATATTGTAAGATAAGTGGGTGACAAATTTGTCTACAAGTTCATTGAATGTTTTAATGCCCAGTGGTAGTCTAGAAAACCACTCCATGGCTTGTCCTCCCAAGCTTCTTGGAAACAGTCACATAAGGTAAGTGTCATTGTGTGCGACCTCAAGGCAAGCAACATTGAATTCCCTGATGTGGTCCCTTGGATCACCCTTTCCTTGATATTTATCAAATTTTGGCACCTCAAATCTAGACAGGAAAGGTATCATGGTCAAGGTCCTATCAAAAGGATATGGTGAATTATCCTCTAGGGTGTAATGTTGGGTCGATGCTCCTATTTTCATGTCTGTGAATAGTTGTTCTAAAGATTGAATCTTCTAGTTCACTAGACTTAGGGCATCCATGGAATCAGTGGTTGCTTGCTTTTGTCTGTGGGTACTTCTTCCTGTCTACTTCCCTTAGGGTTTCTTTCTTCCTCAGTTTCTTTTAGAGCCTCTACATCATAATCTTTGGGTAGCTTGACTCCTAGATTTGCTAGGTGTAAAAAGAATTTGGTAGGGTCTTGGGCAAGTACCTTTTCTAGTAGACATTGAAATTGTGGGTTATGTTGTGTTTGAAGGATGTCTTCCATAGAAATTTCTTCATCACTGTCGTGACCATTTGGAACACTTTTCTCAGCCATTCCAATCTATTTTTGTTTTTGTAACCGTGTTAAGACCATGCAAAGGGTGACGAGAGATGGTATGGAGTGAGAAAGTCTTTAAGCAAGGTGCTAGAATGGGACAAGATTTATGAGCAAGGTTCTCTTGAGATCTAGTTGGTGTCAAACAATAGTCAAAGTAAGGATGATAGAAACCCATTTACTTGATGGGACTAGTCTTGCACAAGCCACTAGTGGAGTTCCTAGAGAAAGGATAAGTGATCCTTGATGGTGGAGACTCACTAAGTTTGTTTGAGATTTTGATGTGATCAAAAATAGCTTGGTCTTAACCTTGTTGGATTTTGGAAGAATTTTGCGAGACTTTGGATGCACTGTGGAAAAAGCAGTGAAGGTATGGATTTGCAAGATCTTAATCAAGTTTTGGAAAAGCTAAGACAGTTTGAAATGGTTTTTGAAAAGTTGAAAAATTTGCTCTTTGGAAGGTACTGATTTACTCTCTAGAATGGATGCGCAACAGTAAATGCACCATGACAAAGTTCAAATGTGCTAAAAGTTGGATCAAATGCATGATTCTGTGGTTTTTCAAAAGTGCCACAATAGAGTTTAAATGCACCATAAGTCAGATCAAATGCGCCACAGGTCGTGGCAAATGCGCAACCCTAGCTTTCAGTTTGGTTTCTCAGAATTTTTGCAAAATTTTGGAATGTTTTTCGAGATTTCCTGTGTTTGGCTTGAAAACTCAGTGTTGTTGAGAATTAATTTTCAATTATGGCAAAAGATAACAAACACACAAAAGTTTTCATGATTTTTATCTTTTGTTATTTTTTTGTTTGTATTTTTGGACTTTTTGACTCAAAAATAAGTACACCCTAAGCTGGCTAGGACAATATTTGTTGAATCCTCTAGCTGTGCAAATTCAAAGCGTGTAGCTCTAGGATCTGGTAGCACCGGCTCCCCTCCATGGCACTCACTTCTCATGCATACCAGATCCGGGTTTCCTTAGGCTTGTACCCCCACCGAACCATAGGATTGTCCCTACTACCTCTACTAAGAATCACATGAATCGAGGCTGCTTCAAGGGCTTCACCCTTTGCATCAACAAATAGGGGTTTTTGGTATATTACACAATTGGTTCGTAGTCAAGGCAACCGTTCAAATGGTTATATGTGCGGCAGCACTACTCTCCATTATGGAGTCTCCCAGCCTCAAAGGGTTACGCCTTAGAGGGTTTTGGGGGAGGTTGGCCATCGATGTAACACATCAACACTCGTTGCAGGAAGCTTTTGCTTCAAGCACATTTATTTAAAGTGAATCAGTAGGGCTTAGTTTTAGCTTGTTTCCACTCAGGGTCATTCCCACTTGGACAGGCGTGCATCCAAGGGTAGGTCCCTCTAAAGGTTAAACAATTGGAATAACAAGTCTGGCGTTCTGGTCACCCAGTAAAGGGGAGAGCATAATCCTATTGTCATTCGATAAACATAGAAGGCACTGATTAATCCAAACCTAGTTAAAAGTAGAAAAACTAAATGGGCTATTCTACTTGTGCACTCACGCGGTTGTTAACTTTGAAGTGGTTAAAAAGATAGCAATGTTCATTCCCGTTTGTAAGATAACAATGATCTAACTAAAGAAAATAGCAATATGCAGATATAGCAATGGTTCAATTACTCTCTTCCTAGTTATGGACTACGTGAAATTTGCATGTATGCATTTTTACTTTCCTAATTAGAGTTAGATTAAAAGTGTATGCAAGTTGCATGAACAATGGGTTACTCCTTCCTAATTAGAACTAGATGAGAATTGTATGCAAGTTGCATGAACGATAGGTTACTCCTTCCTAATTAGAACTAGATGAAAATTGTATGCAAGTTGCATGAACAATAAGTTACTCCTTCCTAATTAGAACTAGATGAGAATTTGTATGCAAGTTGCATGAACAATGAGTTACTCCTTCCTAATTAGAACTAGATGAGAATTATATGCAAGTTGCATGAGAATGCCTAAATCAGTCCTATTCGACACTTAGTGAAAAATGATTGTCTTCAGTGGACGTTTTGCACCAAACTGGATTAGTAGTCTCTTAATATCCACCTGTAGTCCACAAAAACAAAAATTGAATCAAGAAGTTTCTAAATCAAATGGTTAGGTGAAGAACACATAATCTGGAAAATTTCATGAAAATATGATATTTTACAGCAAAATAGATATGAAAATTAGAATCTACACGAAATTCTATGCTGTTTCAAAAATAATTTCATGAAAATTTGATAAAAAATGCCAAAGTTATGGTCGTTTAAAGTTTTCAAGGTAAAATTGACTTTGACTGATTATACCTATTGAAGTTGACCAAAAAGGATGAAGATACCTATACGATTGAAAAGTAGAGCGAATCAACTTTCCAATGACTATAAATTTGTGAAAATTCGATGCTCCTGCAAGAAGTTATGCCCAAAAGAAAAAAAACACCTATTTTGCCCTCATGAACATTTGTATTTCTTATTTTTATTTTTTTTAAAAAAAATTAACGAAATAAAAGGAAGATTTTTTTTTTTTAAACATTTAAAATTAAAAAAAAAATTAAATTATAACATTAAAAGAAAAACCTAACCCTAAAATTTTGTCTCAACCCTATTTTTTTTTGTTTTATATTGTTTGACTATTTTTTATGTTTTATATTATTTTTTTTTTTGTGTGTGTGTGCAGGTGGTGGCTGGTCAGAGTTGTGGCAGAGCAGTGGCTGCGGTACAGAGGGATGGCAGATGTAGAGGGTGGTGAATAGGCAGTGGATGTGGGGTGGGGCGCAGGGCGGCAGATCTGGGAAGCATCAGAGGGGAGGCGGAGGTGGAGGTACAAGGAAGGTGCGAAGGGAGCGACGGCTGAGGTGGGCAGCGGGAGATGTGTGGGCAACAAGGGAGAGGTGGGGTTAGGGTAGGCAGAAGGGAATAGGGGAGTGGGTAGAGTTTTGGGGGAGGCCGTAGGGGTTAGGGAGCGTGTGTGGTAGGTAGGATGGGGATCGGGTTGGGAGGGGCTGCCAGAGGGGACGCAGAGGGAGGGAGGGCCGAGGGGTAGGTTAGGGTAGGGAAAGGGGCTACGGGTAAAGGGGAGTGTGGGGGGTAGTGGGTAGGGTTTTGGGGGAGGCTGCATGGGTTAGGGAGCATAGGCAGCGTGCGGGTGGGGGAGGAGGGAGGAGGCCACGAGGCCTGTGCAGGCCTTGCAATTTTTTTTTGTTTATTTTTTATTTTTATTTTTTTTAAAATTAAAATAAATAAAATGAAAATAAATAAATAAACACTGTGTAAAATGTTTTTTTTTTCTTGTAATTTTCTATGTATATATATATATATATATATTTGACTAGATGCTTGTATCAACTTGCTATAACAAAATCCATGTAAGGAATACTCAGGGCATCTCGGTCTACTTATACCTAGATGCTTGTATTCTCTTACAACATTTCAAAAAGAGAAAAATACCAAAAAGTGCCCAATGATGAAAGCAAAGTACTTGCACTCTAATGATGACAAATATCCATATCCATAACGTATCCAATTGCATTTTGTATCCATATATGTATCCATATCCATATCCATATCCCATGTAATAAAATTCTATGTAGCGTATCAATGTTTACAAAGAAAAGCTTGTGATTTCTTCTGTCGAGTCATTCTTCTATCAATCAAATTTCTATGTATCATCATATCTTTCATCCTTGTCTAGTCAATCTGAACAATGATCCAAATGCAAGTCTATCCTTAATCCATACAAATCAAATCAAAGTCAATCTTGTCAAATTATCCAAGTGCCCTTAGTGGTCTTGATCCTTGTCTAGTTGTAAATCAACTCGATCAATTATAATCAAACATTTGTCTTATACATGATGTAACATTGTTGAAATCAGACCAATACACGTGTCTTACATGACATGTTTCATTTCCTGAAACTAGACATTATCCTTCGTGTTGCTCTAGGGAATATCGTTCCCCGCCATGACAACACTGTCGTATATCATTATCAATCAATCAGGTGGTTTGCATCTTGACAGGGGCAATACCTTGTTTGTTCTTGTATCATTTGTGCATACTTGCTAAACTTTCTTGTGTGTGTTATCATTCTATTTTGCCTCACATATCATTCGGCTCTTTCTTCACCCATTTTCTTCAAACCTAACCTTCTTCATCGTGAGATTTTCCGTCTCACGCCTTCTACCTTCTCCCCGTCGAGGCGGCATCCTGTCATCAAACTTGTACTAGGGGCAAACTGGGGCATGTATCATTGTCATAAAAATTCTTATTCTTTAAAACGTGATAAAACACATTGCTTCAAAGAGGGGCAAAATGTATACACCTAAAATTGGCTCATGCCGAATTAAGTAAATATTTTAATATTTATCTTAATTCTTATTTTCTTCTGTCAATTAAATAAATATTCTAAGTTTATTTGATTGGTTCATTATCCCATAATTAAATAAAATCATTTTATTTAATTAAATTCCCTAAATTCTTCTAATGTCTCACATAAATTAAATAATCCTACATTATTTAATTAATCCTAAATCTCTCTATCCTAAGTCCTAATTTCATAATTCCACCTCATCAATCCACCTCATCTTTCCACCTCACCTTTTCCACCTCACCATGTTGCACATGTAATTAAATATTTTAAATATTTAATTAGCTAATATTCCCTCACCCACATGTCCTATTTATCCTCTAGTCAAAATTAGTTAACTCATCAATCAAGTATGTTAACCAATTAATCATTCGAGTTCACTGATCAATCAATTCAGTCAAACTCCCCAATCAATTCACTTAACTGGTTGGTTTATTCTGTTAACTATTCAATCAATTTTGTTAATTCCCCTGTTACATGATGGAGCTTGGACACTTGTCCTCTTTCTATTCACGCACATTCCTCAACCATTCTCAACCTTTGATCTTCATATTTCTTCGCAACCGTTGATCTGCTCTCATATATTTCTATAAATGCAACCCTCTTCTTCTTCATTTCATATCCATCGTTTGAGTAAACTTATGCTGCAGAAACACAAGTGCGCCTTTGGCACCCCCATCTCCATATCATCTATCATCCATCAATAGTGTGTTGAAGCTCATCTTCAATCACACAAAGTATCATAGCCAACTTCATCTTGTCATCTTGAGGACTTTGAAGCAAGGAAGCAATCTTCCTGAGGGCCATATTCATCTCCATCAAGATCAAGATAGAAAAGGCGAGCAATGGAAGACGAAAGGTGAAGGGTTGTAAGTATCATTTGTTTTGTTATTTAAATCTCCTTTTCTCCTTCATATTCTATTGATGTTTGGGTTTATTATTTATTATTGATTGATCCACATTTTTACCCTCACAACTACAAATTTTGAGTCTCCATAGACATGCAGAATCTTTACTTTCTTTCTAAGTGCAAACAATATCCCATGAATCAGAGCTTCATGTTCTACCACATTATTTGTGCATGGAAATTGTAATCTATATGCTACCGAGTAGGATTTACCAGCTGGATCAATAAGATCTATTCCTATTCCAGCCCCTTGTTTTGATTTGGATCCATCAAACCCGAGGATCCATGGCTTATCTTCAGTTAAAGGTTTGTCTGGACATTCTCTTTTCTTTTTAGCTCTAGTAGCTGCATCACTTGATATCCATCTTAATTTTGGTATTTCAATCTTCTCAAACTTCACCTTATCTGACTGATGTGAAGCTGATATGCCTTTTTCTTCTTTGTCATCAGAAGGAGGAACTTTTGAACAAGGCATCATCTGCTTTTCTAGAATATGCAAACATAATGAGCAAGTAGTCTCTGAATGTGGTGCTTCATGTAACCTGCACCACCCCTCAATTAGAACATCGTGTGGAGAAGTGTGTTGTTGTATCATCTTTTGAATTTGTTTTGATAAAAATTCTCCAAACTTGGACAAATTACTATCCCAATCTTCATCAGATATTTCATAATCTGACTCAACCAAGTAATCGGTCACTAGGATGATATTCTTGTTACTCTTAGAATTACTCTTGTTACACACCAATATCTCTTCTATCCTTTGAATAGAACATTCATCATGATATATGCTTTCTTCTATTCATGTAGATGATAAACAGGAATCAGTATCACTATCACTATCTGCAAAACTTACCTTGGATGATGATGATGCCTTCTCACTGTATGCTTGTTCCAGTTCCATCATATCTAAGCAAGCATCATAGGTCTTTTCAGAATGCGCTTCATCATGTAACTTGCACCATCCTTCAATTAGAACATCTTCAACAGACATTTTTAACAATTGGCAATGTTGTACCTTTTGGACAAGTGCATTTCAAAGTTCTTAAAGTGATCTACTTCTATCTCATTTTTAGAACTACAATCAGACTCTACAATTATTTTATCATCCTGAAGATTGTCATTATGAACACAAACATCATACATGAGGATCTCCTCTATCTTGATGGTCTAGGGTCTAATGGTATAGACTCCAGGTTCAACATCTACATACATGATCTCATTGGTTTTATTGTACTCAGTGATCATATGTTTCATGCGAGGTTCAACATCTATTCTTATTTGGTTAGGTATTCCTTTCCAAGGTAACCACATGTGACTGAAATCAGTGGACATGTATCCATTGAGTGTTTTTGACCAATCCCTACTGAGAAACATTCCATACATGTCTGGTATATCTACTACCTAGATATCGATGTAGTATTGAATTCTTGGATCTGATTCTAGCTGCATATGGATGAGTCAATTCTCCTATGACACTTACCTATGTTTTATCTAATTGTGTTACTTTCTTCAGTGACTTGGCAGGATGTAACCCTAAGGCATTACATATGGACAAAGGCATTACATTAGTAGATGCACCTGAATCTACTAAACAATTATGCAAATTCTTACTAAACATCCTTATGGTAAGGAGAAAAGGAGGTGATTCAGTTTTATCTCTGTAAAGAGTCATGTGTGAAGTTTCTGCAGCTTGAACAATGGCTAGAGTTTTGTGCTTAACATTAATATCCTTAGTAGAGTGATCTTTATTCAAGGTTTGACTTGAGGTATGATTGTCCTCTTTTGGAGTAGGATCATCTAAGGATTTCATGAAGGCTTTTTTAATAGCTGGGGTTTTGAGTAGTTCTGACAATGAAAAACTAATTTTGATCTTTTTCATTTCATCTACTAAGTATGTGACCAATTTATCAGACTCAGAGGATAGATTACCAGTTTTTGGCACTACATTTTGTGGTGCTAAGTATTGGGCATTAACTTTAGGAAATCCAGGGTTGTTGCTTGCCTTAGGATCAGGAGGAGTGTTAAAATTATTTGGAGGCAAGGATGTAGTCAAAGGACCAGTAGGTTAGTTGGAGTTATTCCTTAGGTTGTAGTTATGTCTACCCTGATACTATTGTTGATAAGCATGCACTTCTTCATGTTCACTTGATGGCTCGTTTTCATCTTCAAATGGAAAAACATAATTAGTTTCAAAATCCATGGCTGATTCTTCACATGATAAGGTGTCATTCTCATGAGGTGAGATTATCTCCTGATGAGGATGATTGATGAAACTTTCTAATATAAGAGCAGAATCATATCCACACGGGACAATTTCATTTTCTTCAACATAAGGTGGATTACCTGTAGTATTAGATACTTTAGCTTGGAATATACTAGCGGCTATCCTAAATTGTGGACAATCCAGCTCTGCATGAGCATTGATATTATGTATCCTACACCAGTTTGTAAGGGTTGCCTCTGCCAGGTTCTCTCTCATGTTTTACTTAGGTTCACTAGAAGGCTGATTATCTAGGGGTGATGGCAGAGAACCATTGTTTGGCCTAGTGGTCCACACTCTAGGTTGTCTAGGGGGATTATTGTTACCACTGTTGTTATTATTTTTGTTATTATATCCCCTATCAGGATAACCAGATCTGTCATTGGCATATCCTCTATTCTAATTTGGTTAAGAATAGAAATTCTGACTCCTTAGATGAGTGATTTCAGTAGTGAGTTTCCTCAATTGTGCTGATATCTCTTTAATTTCTTCCTTTTCTTCCTGAACTTTGGCTACTACGTTCTCTATTTGGGGTTTCAAGAAGGAAGAGCCATTGTTATTGTTATTAGTCTGTTCCATAGCCAGAGGTACCTGTGTATGTCTTGGATACTACACCATTTGATCATTTCTATTTGGAGGTGGCATGATGCTAAGTGGAGGTATCTGTAAAGGGCTTGGCATTACAGCTAGAGGTATCATGGCTCTATTGGTCTATTGTTGAGCAGGATATGTAGGATAAATAGGAAGTGTAGGAAATGCAATATTAGGTGTGGGAGCAAGAATCAACTGTTGACTGACTTTGACAGCTTCCTCAAAAGCTCCTGCCAAGGTTGTGATACCAGGATGTGTTCTCCTGATAAACATAGAAGTCAAGGGATCTAATGCTGATTAGTATATACTCCTAGCAGCTTCATCTGCTACATTAGATGGAGCAACTAGCTTTGAGAGCATCTTTTGGAATCTTGCATTGAAATTGGCAATAGGTTCTCCTTCAAATCTCTTGATTGTGGCAAATAGATGATAGTTCATTGAAGGATCTATAGGTATTTTGAATCTATCCTTAAAGGCTTTCTCCAAGGCATCCCATGAACTAACTAAACCTTGACGAAGACTGATATACCAATTATATTGCTCTTCCCCTAAGGAAAATGGAAATAATCTACATACCACATCCTGATGTTCAATTCTTTCTCTACAACAGGCTTCCTTGAATGTTCTAATGTGATCATCAGCATCCTGATATGGATGATATTTAGGACAAATCTTGTCAGGATTTTTAGGTAAAGGATGATATGCAGTGAAAGTCAGAGGTGACTTTGTAGTAAAGAATGACATTGTGACTGGTGGAGGTTGGATTGGGGGCGTAACAGGTGGTCCTGTAGGTACTTGCAACCTGATAGGAGTTATTGGAGTTTGCTCTAGTGAAGCTCCTGATGCACTAGAACCAGGAGAATGATGAATATCTACTGTCCTAGGTCTGAGTCCCCGGATAGGCAATTCCTCAAAGAGTCCACTAGATCTAGACCTGGTATTTGGCTTGAGAGCTAGGATTTCTTCAATTTAAGAAAATTTGGCTTGTTTACTGTAAAGGTTAGCTAAAACACTCATGTAAAGGATGTATCTAAGATCAGAATCTAAAATTGACTAGATATTTATGCAATATTTGTATAAATGATGCAAATATGGAGTGATGTGAGACTTTTAGACACATGAATCAAGATATCAGATATCTTAAGTGAATTACTTCAAAGCTTTAATAAGAAGACCTGAAAGAGAACTTATCTTTCAAGGATCACAATGATCGACTGCAAAGACTAAAATATTCACGCTCGATTTTGAAAACTTTGTGATGGATAAGCATGAACAGACTCAAAACAACAAATCTTTACATATAACCTGAAGTACAAGGTTGTGTGAGTATTACCTCTTCTTCTGTGTCACCGAATCACCCTTAGACAGAGAAGATGGCCCTCTTTCTAGTGCCAATTTATGTTGATGATGATTGTTAGTCATAACAACATGCATAAAAATTTGCACAACAAACCTTTATTATCTTGTAAAGTACGATCAGCTTAAGGTAAGTTGATGGCTCCAAGTCTCCGTTGATCAGGTCATGATCATCTGACGTTACTCAGAGGTTGATGTGACATGTTGTTTTCCATTTCAAGGGGTCTTACATTTGCCTAGGTGATCGGTACTGCACTATATTCTACAAATTCACTCCACAAAGAGGTTAATTCTACTCAATTTCCAAAGATTACTGTGATATTTGTAAGTTAGCATCAACCATACCTACCTGTGGAACAACCTGGTGACTTATGGTATGATTTCTTCTCTCCATGAATGTATCTTGTGTGTATGTGATTCAATAACTAAAGGTTCACTAAAATTAGAAGTATTCTTTTAAATTTCTTTGAATTTCCTTACAAATCATCTCCATAATTGCAAATAACACACAATTAAAAGCAAATAAACATGAAATATGTAGATATCCCATATGCAATTGAAAATATAGAGCATATTTTGAATGAAAGCATGTGAAATTGATAAATATCTTACAAATACAGATAAATATCTATGAGGAATACATAAATATCCATTTATAGACACATCATTTAAATGAATATATAGTGTAGAAGAATGTGTGAATTCATAATGATCAATGATCAGAAGAATTGATCAAACTTACAAATATCATAGTAATCTTTGGAAATTGAGTAGAATTAACCTCTTTGTGGAGTGAATTTATAGAATATAGTGCAGTACTGATCACCTAGGTGAACGTAAGACCCCTTGAAATTGAAAACAAAATGTCACAACAACCTCTGAGTAATGTCAGATGATCATGACCTGATCAACGGAGACTTGGAGCCATCAACTTACCTTAAGTTGATCATACTTTAATAGATAATAAAGGTTTGTTGTGCAAATTTTTATGCATGTTGTTATCACTAACAGTCATCATCAACAATAATGTGACCTTCTTCTGAATCAGATTGTACATCATCTCCTTCATGTGAATGACATCCATCATTGTCACTCTTCTCAGATAATAAGCTATCCTCTCCTTCAAGTGCATCACCTTGATAGATTCTTATCAATTCCTTCCACACATCCTGAGCTATTTCATAATGCATAACTCTATAAGAGACTTCATTAGATAATCCAAATAGAATAATCTTCTTTTCTATATTATTACATTCATAAGCTTCTTTGTTATCTGTAGTATTAGGTGATTGAGGGGAAACAAAATACCCATTCACAACAGACATCCAAACACCATACCCTAAAGAGGATAGATAGATTTGCATTCTAATACACCAAATAGAGAAATCTGAATCATCAAAGAAAGGAACTCCTGAAAACACTTTATCTAATTTAATACTTGATTAAACTTGTGAGACATTTCTATCAACAGATTCTATATCAACATTTGAATTTGATAAAGATGGTGCCTTTTGATCAATAGGAGACTTGACACAAGTTTTCTTTTCTCTATTTCTTTTGCACTTACCCATGGTACTACACACTCAGGACCTACCCAAGCTGATTAGACTTCTATAGGGAACCTATGCTCTGATACCACTTGTTGGAGTCCAGGACAACATTGGGAGGGGGGGTGAATCAGTGTTGTATAAACTTTTAAAATCTTTTTACACCATTTAACTTACAAGACAAAGAGAAAGAAAGACATCAATGATCTATTAAATACATATGCAAAAGTATGATGAAGATATGAATCGAGACCTTAAGAACATATCATTAGAGCACATGAACACATGAAGACAAACAAGAACCATGCCACCTGATTTGATGAGTGGAAAACCCTCTAGGGAAAGAAAAAACACTCTAAAATACTTCACGAGCTTAATCAAGAACCTTACTGGTTACAAATAGGTCTCACTGACCATACAAGCCTCACTGGCTACAAAGAGGTCTCACTGACCATACAAACCTCACTGGCACATAAAGCCTCACTGGCAAATACAATCACCATCATCAAAACATAATGTTTAGTGTGCAAGAAATGATTTTTGTCAATTTGATTTACACCATTACATAACTTGTGATTCATCATTCACACAAAGATTCAAATACAATCACTGCACAAAGAATACAACAAATTTCTTCCCTAAATTTTCATATCCTTTTGCAATCATATTCAATTCAATATGCATATCAGTCATGATCTCTACACAATCAATTCACTTGATGCACAATCAATTGCATACTGTCTTCATACTTAGCATGGTTCAATCTGTAAGTTCTTTCCATAGTGTCTTCATTCTTTGTTTGATTCATTCCCGCATAAACATGATCTCTCGATATCATTTGTATTTTCTATTCAAAAGAATCTTCACAAAAATGTCTTCACTGCATATTAGTCCACACACACATTCCATCTGCAATACCATTATATAAAATCTGAATGTCCTTTCATATTCCTCTCACATTCTTCTCCTTCTCTAATTCATTCTCACCTTAACAAAAATTTCCATCTCCTTTTATTGTATATCTTCAACAACATTTTCCAATCTGCAAAAATCATCTTTAATAAAAAATTAATTCCAATTTTTGTTCTCAATAAAATCTGTAATATTAATATCATCTGACTGCTCCAAATAAATCACCATTTTGTATCCATATAAATAAAAGCATTCATTCCTTCTAAAATCTCTTCATATCCCTTCTAAGAAAAAATCATCTCCATTTCCCATCATAAGTTATTCTTCATCACCTGCAAATAAAGAATTTCAATAATATTTTAATCAAACTCTCTGTGAGAGAAAACAAAAATAATTTTTCATATTCAGACCCTCTTCATCACTTGCATGTAGAAGAAGTAATAAAGACTCATGTGCTTCCTTAAAGCATTTTAAAAACAATTAATCTTCTCACCATTATACAAAAAGAACAAAAACACTCCTCATTAACATCCACGAGAGGCACACTAGTGGAGTTGAAAATAGAAATAATCTCTAAAAATATCTTTTAAATCCACAAAAATCTACCTTGTCTAATATGCTAAAATTAGCCTCAAAAAGAATATAGACTTCAATCTACTCATTATGAAGGCTAGAAGCACGTCAAACTTCATGCACTAGGAAGAGGATTTGAAGTTGAGATGTAGGCCACCGATCTTCAAACTCACACCCCTCTTATTTTAAATATAAACCATTGAGTATGATATTGGCACCCACTGCTCATGAGAGGAGCTGAGAGAGTAGATTGTGTTAGATAAAGGGGCCGGTTAGGCCACGATGACAACACCATTACTTTGTAACTTAAGTGACATGTAACCTAAAATAGTAAGTCACTTCCAAATTAAAACATAAAGTGCTTTTCAATGATGATGGTTGGATTTAGGAATTTTGTAATGTCACTTAAACAAAAAAACCTTTGATAAATATTAAATCTATCAGCCACTACACAAATCTGATAATGAGGACATCCTAACCATTAAATACCTCTGTCACTTTAATCTCTGCCACTGGTTTATCAATAACTCTTATGAAGGATAGATGAAAACTAGAACACTATAACATTATGTTTATAAATCATGAGAGATGAAGTCCTGAATACAAACATGAGCTTTGACATTTCTTATCTAACACCATTCTTTATAAGTTTTATCTTTACATCAACTTGAATTCTAGTCATCACTGAACTATAAACATTACCACAATATCATGTAATATTCATCTCTATCATCCACTCAAACAATCGTGACAACTTAAGCAACTATCAAACATAGTATCTCACCAACATACATATATAATATCATGACAACTCTTGATTCCATTAAAGTGATGATCTGAGACTAATAGATGACCCTTTGTCACAAGTACAACCTTGATGATACTTCATGAAATTCTTTATGATGCAGTCCCATGAAGAAGTATGAACAACATTCCCCTGATATGGATGCTCAACATCATATGAGCAATCTACTGACATAAGATAAAGCATAAATACCTTTTATCATTAAGTATGAGTGAAGTATGTGAATTTTCCCCAGCATGAAAATATTCAACTTGATCTAAGTTCTCTTCAACCTCCACAACTCTTGAAGTAATGACATGACATATGAAGATGACTTCCTGTCATATGAAGACCAAACACAAGAACTACTAACCTCTTGATGTCTTGTCCCAACTAAAAGCAAGCAACACCTCCTGAAGCATTTTGATGCTATGAACACTCATCAACCATGAAGATCAAAACAACTTTTGACATCTATTGAGCCTTGAACAACACCACACACTTCTATCATCAATGACAAACAACTCAACACCTTTTTGACATCAATGACAATCAATTTCCATCAATCTCCCCCTTTGTCATTGATGGCAAAACTACATGATGCATTTTCTCTCTCTCCCCCTTTTTGACATCTGATGACAAAGGCTAAAAACTATTTGCTCCCCCTGTGATGAAGTGCACTAACAAATCACTACCAATTACTGACAAGGACAAACATTACCACTATTTTAAACTGCCCATAGACTATACCATACTCTCAGCACAATACCACTTCTTGTCACAACACGAATATGAAGATAAAGATGAAAAACTGACATCATTGAATTCCTCTGATCATCATTGACAAGATGAAGATTAACATATTTTTCTATCAAATACCAAATCCTGATGATGTCACTTTTGATTGCAAAAGTAAACTTTTCATGACAAACAATTCTTTCACAATCATCAGCCCTTTTTGACCTAAATGACAAATCTTCAAGATCACCCAAAGCATAAAGTTCGATGTATGATTGTGAAGGCATAAGATTGACTCCTTTGGTATGACTCATATGAACTTGAACTTTATGCAAATATATCATAATCACATCAACACTTATGATGAACAATAATACAAACTCAAAAATCATGAAGACTACCCATCACACTATTCAGAACTCATGATGACCACTCTTGAGAAGACCTTGCCTAGATTTCCATGATAGTGACAACAAGATCAATCAAATCTACAAAAACCTGCAACCAATCTACTCCTGCACACACTTCTTGACATGATAAAGAATACAAACCATCCTATAAAGAATGAAGACTATTTTCATGTTCCTACACATGACACTTTTTGCAACACAATATCAAATCTAATATATATACAAAACCACTATCAATACCTTTGCAAAACCAAATGTAGAGACATGTGCTATGAATTGACTTCTTGCATTTGCAACTTCCTCAGCTAACAAATGCTAACATCTGATAAGAGCTCCTTGAGTACACCTTAACTAGAATTGAACAACTCTTTGCCAATCACTTCACATTCTCAATAACACTTTGAACTGCAACATCATGACAACTTAACCTTTGTAAGTATCAACATGAAATGAACAAGATATTAATAGGATCAATTATAAACTAAGTCACTCAACATCATCAAACTCTTTGTGCATTGAACCTCTGAACATCTTATCAACATCTTGCTAGTATTATGACAACATGAACCATTGATCATCTATATCACTGTCATAAGCTAAAGATCAACATTATGAACACCATTACGAATTTCATTTCATAAGGCTAATATGAGTAGCATCTTAGCAAATATTATTAGGCAAGAATCTAATAGAATGATAAACAAGACAAGATCATCATATTGACAAGCATCAAATGATCTCCTCCTGAAACTTCTTGGGGATAATTGATAGGACATGAATAACTCCCCCTTACTTCATGCTATCTGTTATGCAAATGATGATGTAACTTGTCCAAGATGCACAAGTTTAGAATATATCTTCTTTTGATTTTGTTTTAGTCTCCAAACTTTTACAGGTTCTTTCTTCCTTCAACCTTTTTCAACCTCTTTCCTTTTCCAACTTTTCAAACTAGGTGATGCTTTTTTGCAACTATGTACTTTGTGACCAAGAGAGTTGCACAAATAACAAACTATATTGTAATCATAATCAAATGACTGATAATACCTTTTTGACATCTTTTGATCACTTATGTTATGATTCTATGCAAGATCATATCTTCTATGCATTTTATAGTTTCTTTGTATATGACCACCATTATTGTACTTGTAACACACTGGATCAACATTAGATTGATTTCTTCTACAATCAACTGCTGTTTGTCCAAAATGATTATAGGTAAAACAATAACCAAAAAATGAATAATTATACCTGTTAGGGTAAAAATGGGATAAATTAAATTTAATAACATAAACCCAAACATCAATAGCATATGAAGGAAAAGGAGATTCAAATAACAAACAGATGACACTTACAACCTTTACCTTGCATCTTCCATTGGTTGCCTATCAAAATCGTCCTTGCATGTATGAAATAGGGCCCTCAGAGAGTGCACTTCTTTGCTTTGTTCAAGAATGTTGATTGAGAATGGTGGTGATAATGTCGCAATGAAGAGGAGCTTCGAGACGAAGGTAGTAGTGCGTAGTGCGTAGTAGCGAATGTGATCATAAGCAATGAAGGGATTGGTGCCAAAGGCGCACTATAATTCCTGTAGAGTAACAATACTTAAAGCTTGGATGAATAGAAATGGGAGAATAGGGTTTCTTTTATAGACTTAGGAGAAATAAGATCAATGGTATAGAGAGAATGAGAAGATCAACGGTTGAGAATAGTTGAGGAACGTGCAACGAATAAGAAGAAGACACGTGTCTTGCTTTCTTTTGCATGAGAGGATTTGCTAAGAATAGAAGAATGAGTTAAAGCAATTAAAAGAATATAATAATCAGTTAAGTGATTTAAAACAAGAAGAAGGGATTTGCATGAGAATAAGAAGATATTTTGCTTTATTAAATATTAAGAATATTTAATTGCATGTGCAAAAAAGATTGAATTATATTTAGAGATAACTCATTTTAGAAGAAAAGGTAACTTAAATAAATATTTGATTTATTTAAATTTAGAGAAGATATTATTGGAAGAGACAATTAAATAATTGAAATTATTTAATTTAGAATGATAAGAAAGCAAATTAAATAAATAAATATATTTAATTGTTGTGCATGATTTTGGAAGAATAAATAAAATATTTGGTTGTATTTTATTTTAGGAGATTGAGAAGATTTAAATAAATTTGATTTGATTTATTCAAATTTGGAAGAATGAATTGATTTAATTGTTTGGAAGAATTTAATTAAATAAAGGATTTTATTTAATTTTGACCTTAGAATAGATAATTAAATATTTTGATAATTAATTAACTTAGAAGAATGTGAATCATGTCATTTTTAGGTGTATACATTTTGCCCCTCTTTGATGCAATGTAGTTTACAGCGTTGCTTCAAAGAATAGATAGTCTGATAATGATAGATGCCCTAATTTGCCCCTGGTACAGGTTATGACGATAGGATGCCCCCTCAGGAGATTGGATGGGAAGAAGGCAGAAGGACGAGAGACAGACAATCTCACGAAGACGAAGGGAAAACCTGGTTAGGATTGAAGAAATTTGTTGAAGAAAGAGTCGAATGATACGCGATGCAAGATAAAATGATAACACACACAAGAAAGTAAGCAAGTATGCACAAATGATACAAGAAAAAGTAAGGTATTGCCCCTGTCAAGCGGTAAACCAACGATATACTAATAACAATATACGACAGTGTTGTCATGGAGGGTAACAATATATCCCTAGACCAACATGGCAGGCATGTTGTCATGGTGGGGAACGATAGATCCCTAGAGCAACACGAAGGATAGTGTCTAGTTTCAAGAAATGAAACATGTTGTGTAAGACATGTGTGTTGGTCTGATTTCGACAATGTTACATCCTGTATAAGACAATTGATTGATTAACTGATTGAGTTGGTTTACAACTAGACAAGGATCAAGACCACTAATTGTGATTGGATCATTTGTACAAGATTGACTTGACTTGATTGGTATGGATTAAGGATTGAATTGCATTTGAATCACTGCTTGGGTTGACCAGATTGAGAAGAATGGACCACAATGATAGATAGAATACTAATTGATAGAAGAATGACTCGACAGAAGGACTCACAAGCTTTTATTTGTATTGATACTCTGCATTGTTGGATCGTTATTCATGGGGTACGGTATGGATGCTTTATGGATGCATAACGGATGCGAATGGTGTTTGATTTTGACATCTTGATGGTGCAAGTATTTTGAAGTGCTTATTTCATCATTGGGCAATTTTTTTGGTACTTTTTTGAAATGTTGTAAATTAATACAAGCATCTAGGTATAATTGAACTGAGATGACCTGAGTATTGCTTACATGGATTTTGATGTAGCAAGTTAATATAAGCATCGAGGTATAATTGAACCAAGATGACCTGAGCATTTCTTGCGTATCAATAGTCAAGGATTGCCCCCATTCATGTTAGACCTTTGATGTCCTCGATGATCTTTTGCTGTTCATGTCTTTAGACAAGGTTTCACATTGCTAAAGTTTAATCCACAAACAACAAACAAAGAAAATAATCATGCCACCATCATAACATCTCTAGCTTTTGGCATCCTCGAGTAGCATGGAAAGATATGATAACAAAAATTAAGACTTAGTATTCTAACCATGTTTCCAATCCACAAAACATTTTTGCATTTAGATGTGTTTGTTTCTTGCCATAATTTGATAAAATCATTTAGAAGGCCTTAGGAGTTTGTTTTCTTTGCTTTGGATAGGTTAATGTCTTGTGTCATGATTTCTGCTTGAAAGCAGGTTTTTGCTTGTGCTTGCTTGCATGTCTAGTGAAAAGATTCCACAATATTTATTGGCGAGACGGACCCTAGGGACTGACCTAGTGCCTCAGGGGCTCAGTGCTAAATGGCCTTGCCTATGTGATGACACAGAGGCAACGTAGTTCAGGGTAAACCCTAGCGAACCTAAGACCCAGGCGGTAGAAAGTGGTGTGAACTCAGATAGAAAGAAGGACCAGACACAGGGCAGATGGGATAGTGGAGCCTCGGGGGCACATAAAAATATGGCCTTGCCTACGTGACGACGCAGAGGCAACGTAGTTCATGGATTGACTTCGATGGACCTAGGATATGGATCAGATGAGACACGATATGGAATAGATATGGATCAGACATGGAACAGATTTGGATCAGACATGGAATAGATATGGATCAGATAAGACACGATATGGAATAGATATGGATCAGATAAGACATGACATGGAACAAATATGGATCAGACAAGACATGGATCAGATATGGAACAGATATGGATTAGATATAGAATAGATATGGATCAGATATGGAACATATATGGATCAGATAAGACACAATATGGAACAAATATGGAATAGATATGGATCAGATGATACAAATGACAAGGAAACACCATGGATAGGTAGATGTACGGGTGATAGTAGATACATATGGTTAGGTAGAAGGAAACAAGGATGTGATCTCCAAGGACTATGTCGCATAAGAATAACATGCCCCATTGTAGGTAGAATACTTAGGATTTTTCATGACAAAGCTTACAATGATAGGAGGATGAGAGGGTAATGAAGGATTTGCACGTTTTGGAGGGATAAGGTATGTCAAGAGACATCTAAACATTTTGTCACCATTATGCCCCTGATCTTTATCAAGACTAAAGAAATAGAGGAAAGGAAGATTAGGATAGATAGACTAGACAATATAGGTATGTAATGGATAGAAGGATTGGATAGGAAATGGTATGGAAGGAAACTGATAGGAAAAGAGTGATAGGCTGATGAGACAAGGTGGCCCCAACTATAGATGACGTAGAAGATCAACTTACACATGACGCCTATTTGCCAGGTTTTCATCATGGTACTTATCCAAGGCACCTGTTTGCCAGATTTTCACCATTGGACGAAGGGATTTTTCTTGACTTTTTTTTTAATTTTTTTTTGGATAGGAGAAGGTAGATATGGACGAGAGGAACCCAGGTGCCTGGTTCCTTGAAAGGTGATAGTCCCGCTAGAAGGATGTCATTGCATGGACCATGTCAAGTGTTCTCATAGATGTTGGTAGGGGATTGCATGAAAGTGAGATGGAGAAGGTAGATAGTGGATTATGATATGGATTATGAAAGACTTATGCCTAGAAGATGGATAGAAGGCTTATGCAAAAGCATGGACCATAGGAATAGGATGAGGAAGATATGTAGGATAATAGTGGAAGGAAGGGGAGATGGAGGTATATGAAAAATGTTTGTGGGATGGAAGGGAATCATGACCAACAGTTGTACATACCATGATAAACATTGAAGCTGGTGATGGGAAAGTAGTGTAGGAAGCAATGAAGACTTTTTCTTGTGGATGAATGACTTAAGCATGTAGGGATCCACATAGACTGAGTATTTTTTTGATTTTTGGTTGCCATATGGGATGGAAGAATTTGAGACTTTTCGATGGAATTGGAGAAAGTGGATGGTTGGTATTCTTGAGAGGTAGATGCCTCATGTAACTTGAGGGATTTTTGCTTAGGTACCCAAACCATTTTGTTTTTAGATAGTACTTGCGAAGGTATGGGTTTGGGTGTATGCAACTTTTGTGTACCTTTTGGAGTAATCATTTGTTGGATGTGGACTCACACCTTTTTCAGTTTGGCATATAGGTGTGTGGGTGTATATAGCTCTTGAGAAGGATGTTTCTTTGATTCTTGGATTTTGTACCCTAGGTCATGAGGACTCTTAGGATTTTTGACTTTATAGGTAGAGGCATCTAGATTTTTGCTGTTAAAATCCTTTGGGATGGTCGAAGTGGGGTTGGAGGAAGTTCTTTGTTTAGACAATATGTGCATTTGTTGGCCATGATTGGGATTGTTAGAAGATTCATAGATGGATGGATAAGGTGTTGGGAGAAGTGGTGGTAAAATGTATGGAGGGATATTAGGAGTTGGAAGTAACGGAAATAGATTGGATGGTGGAAGGTGTATGGTCACATGCTTTTGACAATTATAGGATGATGGAGGTGGAATGGTGACATATGTTTTGGGGATATGATAGGGTTTGCAATAGAAAGTCATGGACTTTGGAGGAGTGGATGAAGTACCAACATCTCAAGATTGTTCACCTTGGGGCATGTGTCCAAGGCCATATGAAGGAGGAGGAACATTGACATGGACGGGCTCCAAAATACCTTGTTCGTGAAGGCCTAAGCCTTTACCTTGATAGTTCATATGTTGGAGTATGCAGTGGACAGTGGGATTATGTGTAGGTGGAACACTAGACACAAGTTCCTTATTGGACGAAGAAGGTGGGATAGAGGATAATGGTGGCCAGTGTTCTAAGGAGGAACACTCAAGAATGAAGGCAGTAAGACCAAGGATATATGGAGGGGGATTTGCAGCATGGTCAATAGTGGTCAGCAGAGGAGTATTTTTGGTTTGATCTTCTATGCTTGCTTAGGAGGCAAGTGTCTCATCAAAGGAAGAGGAAGTTGTTGGATCTTGGATGGGATTAGATGGGGTTATAAGCTCAGGACCATGGAACACATAAAGTGGACTAAGAGGATCACCATGGTCTGCTTGATCATAGATAGACTCTTGATCGTAGGTGGGATCTTGATCATAGATAGGATTTAGCATGATGGAATTAAGGTGCTCTTGTATATGTTCTTCATCAACGATAATATCTTGATCATGGAAAGGATATAGGCCATGGAGAGGTTGGAATTTGATCTCTTGTTCATGTATAGGATCAAGTTGCTCATGGATAGCTTCTTCATCAAAGGTAGTATCTTGATCATAAAAGAGATATAGGTTATGAATTGTTTGAAATTGGATTTCTTGCTCATGTATAGGTATAGCATCATTGAAAAGATAAAGGTTATGTAAGGGTCAGATGGGAGTGCTTTGATCTTGATTTAGACAAGGGGTTGATGTTTCCACATGTTCTAAAGTGTGTTCTTGACATAACTCTTGGGTTGTTTGAATTGAAGTTAAGGTAGAAGACTCTTGGATAGGCTCTTGGTCAACAACATGAAGGTGTGATGGACCTTGAATTTGGTGCATGGTAGGAGGTTCTTCAATACGCTCAAGGGGTTGCAGGTTACATGAAGGGGTTGTAGGATTTGACATGTTTGGAGAATCTTTGATAAGGTCAAGGACCAGAATTTGGGGACATGGTTGACTCTCTGCTAGTAGCCCTTGGATCACATCCTCCGTAGGTGTATGGGTCGATGAATGAGGTAATGGAGGAGTGGATTTAGAGTTCTCCCTAGCTTTTCTTTCACTGTGTAAATCTGGAAAGCATTTTTCCCAAAACTTATTGGAGGTTTCTTTGGTTGTCCATTTAGAGCTCGGGGAACTTACTGGCCGTGTTGGTGTAGGATTGGTATGCTTTGGGATATGTGTCTTAGAAGACAGTGAAGGAGGACTAGTAAACAAAGTGGTATACGATTTCCAACTTGAGGTGGTGCTTGCCTTGTCATGAGCATCATTGAGACGGGAAACATATGTATGAGCTTGGGGTGAGGCGTAGCTAGTACTGACAGGTTCAGCTTGTAAGATTTCCATTTCTTGTTGTATGACTTGGAGTTCTTGAGCAATTGCTATACGATCTTGGGGTGAGATATCGAAGTCTAATTACTCTCGTAGGTATTGGAGTTCTTGAGCAATTACTTCTAATTGGTACGTCATCTCTACAAAAACTAACACAAGACTGAAATGGGTACCTAGAAGACCTAAAATGTTTCTCTAAAAGATTGTGCAAGTGCTCACTATCATGCATTCACCGAAACAAATGCACTGTAGAAAATGATATATGCGCTATAAGTCACAACAAATGCGTTGTAATGGTAAAAGGCAAATGTGCTGTAACAGACAACAAAAGTGCTGCAAGTCAAAACATATGCGCTGCAGGTCGACATAGATGTGCAGGAACAGAGGACGGATGCACCACTTTGGCTTTTCTTAGTAGTTTTGCAATTTTGGAATTTTTTTGATATTTTTGGTTTCTTTTGTTGCAAGATGGTGTCTTTGATCTGATTTTCTAAAATTATGGCAAGAAGACAACAAACACAAAGAATGTTTTTAATGGTTTTTTATTTTTTTGTGATTTTTTTGACTCTTTTTGGAATAAAAAAGAAAAGCAAGTACAATCCTAGGCTTCAAATGGATTACAGGGGTTTTTGGCCACTAGAACAAAGGATGAGTAATAAAGGCAACTGTTCGAGTGGTTATACATGCGGCAACACTAATCTCTGTTATGGAGTTTCCCAGCCTGCAAGGGTTGCGACTTGGAGGGTTTTGGGGGAGGTTGGCTGTCGGTATAACACAACTTCACTCATTGCTTGAAGATTTTGATCCAAACATAATTTAGTTATAGTGTCTTGGAAGGGCTTGGCGTCTAGCCTGTTACCACTTAGGGTTGTTCCTACTTGGATGAACGATATCCAAGAGCAGGCCCCTCTAAAGGAAAAACACATACGAAAATGATATGTCTGGCATTTTGATCACCCAAGATAGGGGAGAGCATAGGCCTGGTATCATTCCCAAAACACAGAATACAGTGGTTCTTTTCCCCTAGTTAAAATGAGAAAAACTAGATGAGCTGTCTACTTGGGCAAGCACAGAACTTTGAAGTGATTTGGCAAGATAGCAATGGTCCAATTTTAACCAAGATAGCAATGATGAGTTCAATTTTATCCACCTAGCATGAATTGTTAACTTTGAAGTGTTGGTCAATCGAGATAGCAATGGTTCATTTTTAACCCAGATAGCAATGATGAGTTCAATTTTATCCACGCTAGAATGAGTTGTTAACTTTGAAGTGATGGTCAATCGAGATAGCAATGGTTCAATTTTAACCCAGATAGCAATGATGAGTTCAATTTTATCCCAGATAGCAATAACTTTGAAAATATAGCAATGTTGCAATGCAAGATAGCAATGATTCAATTACTACTTCCGTAGTTAAAACTATGTGAGGTTTGCATGCGCATCCGTTTTACTATCCTTTTAGAAATTGAATTGTGAGCTAACAAGTGCAAATATATGAATCTAAACTAGTACCTAGCTTGCAAAATAGATTAAGAGAGTTCCTGCAAAGACGTCAGCATTAGCAAAAATCTCCTAGAAAACCCTAAAATCACTGCCTACAACAGAAGCGCCGCTTCAGAGACTGAATGCACAGAAATAGTCAACAGAAGTGCCGTAATGCATATGCGCTGCAACAGAGGATAAAAATGCCGAAATATAGTGTATATGTGCCAAATTAGCGGATGCACTGCTTCAGATGGTAAAAGCGCCGTAACAGAGTGTATATGCGCTATAGTAACAAAAGCACTGTAACAATTGATAGATGTGTGTTAGGAAGTGATAGATGCACTGTTTCCTCCTGTGTATGGCTTTCTAAAACACAAAACTTAGATTTTGGGTTAAATTGGGGCTAGGCCCCACGGTGGGCACCAAAAATGTTAGGGTAAAAATGAGATAAATTCAATTTAATAACATAAACCCAAACATCAATAGAATATGAAGGAAAAGGAGATTCAAATAACAAACAGATGATACTTACAACCTTTACCTTGCATCTTCCATTGGTTGCCTATCAAAATCATCCTTGCGTGTATGAAATAGGGCCCTCAGAGAGTGCACTTCTTTGCTTTGTTCAAGAATGTCAATTGAGAATGGCGGTGATAATGTCGCAATGAAGAGGAGCTTCAAGATGAAGGTAGTAGTGTGTAGTGCGTAGTAGCGAATGTGATCACAAGCAATGAAGGGATTGGTGCCAAAGGAACGCTATAATTCCTGCAGAGTAACAGTACTTAAAGCTTGGATGAATAGAAATGGGAGAATAGGGTTGCTTTTATAGACTCAGGAGAAATAAGATCAACAGTATAGAGAGAATGAGAAGATCAATGATTGAGAACAGTTGAGGAATGTGCAACGAATAAGAAGAAGACATGTGTCTTGCTTTCTTTTGCATGAGAGGATTTGCTAAGAATAGAAGAATGAATTAAAGCAATTAAAAGAATATAATAATGAGTTAAGAGATTTAAAACAAGAAGGGATTTGCATGAGAATAAGAAGATATTTGGGTAAGTGCAAGAAGATGGGGGGCCAAAAAGGGGTCTTAAGTGGCCACTTTTTTTCTGAAATCAGGAAATACTAGCCTTGGATGAGAAATTGAGCATAGTTACACTCAAAATTTAGAGATGCAACCAAAACAATGTTCGTAGTGCTCCGAGTCTACTTTCTAAACTACTATTTTGTTTTGAAAATGGCATAGATTAAGGGGTTCAAAAGAGGGAGCCACAGAAATTGGTGTTGTTTCTGTCAAAAAAACATAACATAGCATGTTTTGTGGCTCCCTCAAAAGGTCAATTTTTTTTGGTATTTTTAAAATCTCTTCGGTGAGAAATTAGCTAATAGCATGTAGTTTATGCCTGATTTTTCTGATACTTTTTTGATGAATATTTGATTTTTTACTAATTTTAAAAGTGGACACATCCTAAAAAATAGAATTTTGGCCGTGCTACCCCTATAAATTTTGAAAACTAATTGAAAATCATTTTTTTTTTAATATTTGTAGAATGGAGTCTAGTTTCTAAATATGTAATTTTTTTGAAATTTGAATGAATAGTTATTTTACAATGAAAAAAAGACCAAACAGTGGTTTTTGCATAAAAACAGACACACAAACAAAAGAAATTAAAGATGCAAGGCTTAACATTGTTAAAATGTGAAAAAATCACATCGTCAAATAGCTAAGAGAAAGCCTAACATTACCCATGTGTTCGATTTGTTCAACCTTGAAACACGTGCAAATCTGAGGGTTAGCACAAACAAAATTATGTGAAATTTTGAAGAATATAGAAAAACACGTCTATGACTGTTCATAAGGCACTCCAAGCCTTTGGGTTGGAAATCCAAAGCAAATCCCAAGCCCAAGGCTTGGGATTCCCAAATCAAGAAATAACGCGAGCGCGTTATAACGCGCTCGCGTTATGTTTCGCCTTGCATTTTTCTTTCCCGTAAGTCTGTCTTTTGCTATGTTTGACATAACGCGAGCGCGTTATAACGCGCTCGCGTTATGTCCCACTCAAATTTTTTTGTGTTCAAGGCTATTAATCATGAGGGTTAAGGCATAAGGGATAGAGTTGGAAGGTTTACGGATAAGGGATTAGCGTTTAAGGTATAGTATCGAGCCCGTTGAGGGTCTAGGAATAGCGATAGCGTTTAAGGTTTAGGAATGAGGGATGACAAATTACGGTTGAGGGTCGAGGGATCAAAGTTAAGGGTTGAGGGATTAGGGTTTGACATTAAGGGTTGAGGGTTGAGGTTCAAGGGTCAAGGGTTTAGGGATAGGGTTTAGGGTTAGGGTTAAAGTAGAGTGTGGAGGGTGTAAGGATTAGGGATAGGGTTGGAGGATTTAGGGATAGGGGATTAGGGTTTAAGGTATAGTATCAAGTCTGTTGAGAGTTTAGGAATAGGGATAGCATTTAGGGATTAGGGATGAGAGATTATAGTTGAGGGATGATGGATTAGGGTTGAGGGTTGAGGGATTAGGGTTTAGGGATAAGGTTTAGGGTTGAGGGTTGAGGGATTAGGGTTTAAGGTATAGTGTTGAGGGTTGAGGGTTGAGGGTTTAGGGTTGACGGATTAGCATTTAATGTCGAGGTTAGGGTTAGAGTGTCGAGGGTAGAGGGATTAGGGATAGGGTTTAGGGTTGAAGGTTTAAGGATTGAGGGTTGAGGCTTTAGGGATGAGGGTTTAAGGCTTGAGATATAGTGTCAAGTGTTGAGGGTGTAGGGATAGGGTTTAAGTTTTAAGGGTTAAGGGTTGAGGGATATGGATTAGGGTTTAAGGTATAGTGTTGAGGGTCGAGGGATCAGAGTTAAGGGTTGAGGGATTAGGGTTTGACGTTGAGGGTTGAGGGTTGAGGTTCGAGGGTCAAGGGTTTAGGGATAGGGTTGAGGGTCGAGGAATTAGGGTTAAAGTAGAGTGTGGAGGGTATAAGGATTAGGGATAGGGTTGGAGGGTTTAGGGATAAGGGATTAGGGTTTAAGGTATAGTATTGATTCTGTTGAGGGTGTAGGAATAGGGATAGCATTTAGGGTTTAGGGATGAAGGATTAGAGTTGGGGGATGACAGATTAGGGTTGAGGGTTGAGGGATTAGGGTTTAGGGATAAGGTTTAGGGTTGAGGGCTGAGGGATTAGGGTTTAAGGTATAGTGTTGAGGGTTTAGGGATAGGGTTTAGGGTTGAGGGATTAGGATTTGACGTTGAGGGTTGAGGGTTTAGGGTTTAGGGTTAGGGTTGAGAGATGAGGGATCAGAGTTAAGGGTTGAGGGAATAGGGTTTGATGTCGAGGGTTGAGGGTTGAGGTTCGAGGGTCAAGGGTTTAGAGATAGGGTTGAGGTTGAAGGGATTAGGGTTAAAGTAGAGTGTGGAGGGTGTAAGGATTAGGGATAGGGTTGGAGGGTTTAGGGATAAGGGATTAGAGTTTAAGGTATAGTATCGAGTCTGTTGAGGGTTTAGGAATAGGGATAGCATTTAGGGTTTAGGGATGAGGGATTAGAGTTGAGGGATGAGGGATTAGGGTTGAGGGTTGAGGGATTAGGGTTTAGGGATAAGGTTTAGGGTTGAGGGTTGAGGGATTAGGGTTTAAGGTATAGTGTTGAGGGTTGATGTTTTAGGGATAGGGTTTAGGTTTGAGGGATTAGGGTTTAGGGTTGATGAATTAGGGTTTAATGTTGAGAGTTGAGGGTTGAGGGTTGAGGTTGAGGGATAGGGTTAATGGTCAAGGGATTAGGGTTAAATAAGAGTGTCGATGGTAGAGGGATTAGGGTTTAAGGTATAGTATCGAGCCTGTTGAGGGTCTAGGAATAGGGATAGCGTTTAGGGTTTAGGAATGAGGGATTAGAGTTGAGGGATGACGGATGACAGATTAGGGTTGAGGGTTGAGGGATTAGGGTTTAGGGACAAGGTTTAGGGTTAGGGTTGAGGGATTAGGGTTTAAGGAATAGTGTTGAGGGTTTAGGGATAGGGTTTAGGGTTGAGGGATTAGGATTTGATGTTGAGGGTTGAGGGTTTAGGGTTTAGGGTTAGGGTTGAGAGATGAGGGATCAGAGTTAAGGGTTGAGGGAATAGGATTTGATGTCAAGGGTTGAGGGTTGAGGTTCGAGGGTCAAGGGTTTAGGGATAGGGTTGAGGTTGAAGGGATTAGGGTTAAAGTAGAGTGTGGAGGGTGTAAGGATTAGGGATAGGGTTGGAGGGTTTAGGGATAAGGGATTAGAGTTTAAGGTATAGTATCGAGTCTGTTGAGGGTTTAGGAATAGGGATAGCATTTAGGGTTTAGGGATGAGGGATTAGAGTTGAGGGATGAGGGATTAGGGTTGAGGGTTGAGGGATTAGGGTTTAGGGATAAGGTTTAGGGTTGAGGGTTGAGGGATTAGGGTTTAAAGTATAGTGTTGAGGGTTGATGGTTTAGGGATAGGGTTTAGGTTTGAGGGATTAGGGTTTAGGGTTGATGAATTAGGGTTTAATGTTGAGGGTTGAGGGTTGAGGGTTGAGGTTGAGGGATAGGGTTAATGGTCAAGGGATTAGGGTTAAATAATAGTGTCGATGGTAGAGGGATTAGGGTTTAAGGTATAGTATCGAGCCTGTTGAGGGTCTAGGAATAGGGATAGCGTTTAGGGTTTAGGAATGAGGGATTAGAGTTGAGGGATGACAGATGACAGATTAGGGTTGAGGGTTGAGGGATTAGGGTTTAGGGACAAGGTTTAGGATTAGGGTTTAGGGATAGGGTTTAGGGTTGAGGGATTAGAGTGAAGGGTTGAGGGATTAGAATTTGGCGTTGAGGGTTTAGGGTTTAGGATCAGGGTTGAAGGTTGAGGGATCAGAGTTAAGGGTTGAAGGATTAGGGTTTGATGTTGAGGGTTGAGGGTTGAGGTTTGAGGGTCAAGGGTTTAGGGATAGGGTTGAGGGTTGAGGAATTAGGATTAAAGTAGAGTGTGGAGGGTATAAGGATTAGGGATAGGGTTGGAGGGTTTAGGGATAAGGGATTAGAGTTTAAGGTATAGTATCGAGTCTGTTGAGGGTTTAGGAATAGGGATAGCATTTAGGGTTTAGGGATGAGGGATTAGAGTTGAGGGATGAGGGATTAGGGTTGAGGGTTGAGGGATTAGGGTTTAGGGATAAGGTTTAGGGTTGAGGGTTGAGGGATTAGGGTTTAAGGTATAGTGTTGAGGGTTGATGGTTTAGGGATAGGGTTTAGGTTTGAAGGATTAGGGTTTAGGGTTGATGAATTAGGGTTTAATGTTGAGAGTTGAGGGTTGAGGGTTGAGGTTGAGGGATAGGGTTAATGGTCAAGGGATTAGGGTTAAATAAGAGTGTCGATGGTAGAGGGATTAGGGTTTAAGGTATAGTATCGAGCCTGTTGAGAGTCTAGGAATAGGGATAGCATTTAGGGTTTAGGAATGAGGGATTAGAGTTGAGGGATGACGGATGACAGATTAGGGTTGAGGGTTGAGGGATTAGGGTTTAGGGACAAGGTTTAGGGTTAGGGTTGAGGGATTAGGGTTTAAGGTATAGTGTTGAGGGTTTAGGGATAGGGTTTAGGGTTGAGGGATTAGGATTTGACGTTGAGGGTTGAGGGTTTAGGGTTTAGGGTTAGGGTTGAGAGATGAGGGATCAGAGTTAAGGGTTGAGGGAATAGGGTTTGATGTCGAGGGTTGAGGGTTGAGGTTCAAGGGTCAAGGGTTTAGAGATAGGGTTGAGGTTGAAGGGATTAGGGTTAAAGTAGAGTGTGGAGGGTGTAAGGATTAGGGATAGGGTTGGAGGGTTTAGGGATAAGGGATTAGAGTTTAAGGTATAGTATCGAGTCTGTTGAGGGTTTAGGAATAGGGATAGCATTTAGGGTTTAGGCATGAGGGATTAGAGTTGAGGGATGAGGGATTAGGGTTGAGGGTTGAGGGATTAGGGTTTAGGGATAAGGTTTAGGGTTGAGGGTTGAGGGATTAGGGTTTAAGGTATAGTGTTGAGGGTTGATGGTTTAGGGATAGGGTTTAGGTTTGAGGGATTAGGGTTTAGGGTTGATGAATTAGGGTTTAATGTTGAGAGTTGAGGGTTGAGGGTTGAGGTTGAGGGATAGGGTTAATGGTCAAGGGATTAGGGTTAAATAAGAGTGTCGATGGTAGAGGGATTAGGGTTTAAGGTATAGTATCGAGCCTGTTGAGGGTCTAGGAATAGGTATAGCGTTTAGGGTTTAGGAATGAGGGATTAGAGTTGAGGGTTGAGGGATTAGGGTTTAGGGACAAGGTTTAGGGTTAGGGTTTAGGGATAGGGTTTAGGGTTGAGGGATTAGAGTGAAGGGTTGAGGGATTAGAATTTGGCGTTGAGGGTTTAGGGTTTAGGATCAGGGTTAAAGGTTGAGGGATTAGAGTTAAGGGTTGAAGGATTAGGGCTTGATGTCGAGGGTTGAGGGTTGAGGTTCGAGGGTCAAGGGTTTAGGTATAGGGTTGAGGGTCGAGGAATTAGGATTACAGTAGAGTGTGGAGGGTATAAGGATTAGGGATAGGGTTGGAGGGTTTAGGGATAAGGGATTAGATTTTAAGGTATAGTATCGAGTCTATTGAGGGTTTAGGAATAGGGATAGCATTTAGGGTTTAGGGATGAGGGATTAGAGTTGAGGGATGAGGGATTAGGGTTGAGGGTTGAGGTATTAGGGTTTAGGGATAAGGTTTAGGGTTGAGGGTTGAGGGATTAGGGTTTAAGGTATAGTGTTGAGGGTTGATGGTTTAGGGATAGGGTTTAGGTTTGAGGGATTAGGGTTTAGGGTTGATGAATTAGGGTTTAATGTTGAGAGTTGAGGGTTGAGGGTTGAGGTTGAGGGATAGGGTTAATGGTCAAGGGATTATGGTTAAATAAGAGTGTCGATGGTAGAGGGATTAGGGTTTAAGGTATAGTATCGAGCCTGTTGAGGGTCTAGGAATAGGGATAGCGTTTAGGGTTTAGGAATGAGGGATTAGAGTTGAGGGATGACGGATGACAGATTAGGGTTGAGGGTTGAGGGATTAGGGTTTAGGGACAAGGTTTAGGGTTAGGGTTTAGGGATAGGGTTTAGGGTTGAGGGATTAGAGTGAAGGGTTGAGGGATTAGAATTTGGCGTTGAGGGTTTAGGGTTTAGGATCAGGGTTGAAGGTTGAGGGATCAGAGTTAAGGGTTGAAGGATTAGGGTTTGATGTTGAGGGTTGAGGGTTGAGGTTCGAGGGTCAAGGGTTTAGGGATAGGGTTGAGGGTCGAGGAATTAGGATTACAGTAGAGTGTGGAGGGTATAAGGATTAGGGATAGGGTTGGAGGGTTTAGGGATAAGGGATTAGAGTTTAAGGTATAGTATCGAGTCTGTTGAGGGTTTAGGAATAGGGATAGCATTTAGGGTTTAGGGATGAGGGATTAGAGTTGAGGGATGAGGGATTAGGGTTGAGGGTTGAGGTATTAGGGTTTAGGGATAAGGTTTAGGGTTAAGGGTTGAGGGATTAGGGTTTAAGGTATAGTGTTGAGGGTTGATGGTTTAGGGATAGGGTTTAGGTTTGAGGGATTAGGGTTTAGGGTTGATGAATTAGGGTTTAATGTTGAGAGTTGAGGGTTGAGGGTTGAGGTTGAGGGATAGGGTTAATGGTCAAGGGATTAGGGTTAAATAAGAGTGTCAATGGTAGAGGGATTAGGGTTTAAGGTATAGTATCGAGCCTGTTGAGGTTCTAGGAATAGGGATAGCGTTTAGGGTTTAGGAATGAGGGATTAAAGTTGAGGGATGATGGATGACAGATTAGGGTTGAGGGATTAGGGTTTGATGTGGAGGGTTGAGGGTTTAGGGTTAGGGTTGAGAAATGAGGGATCAGAGTTAAGGGTTGAGGGATTAGGGTTTGACGTCGAGGGCTGAGGTTCGAGGGTCAAGGGTTTAGGGATAGGGTTGAGGTTGAAGGGTTTAGGGTTTAAGGTATAGTGTTGAGGGTTGTAAGGATTAGGGATAGGGTTGGAGGGTTGACGGATTAGGATTTGATGTTGAGGGATTAGGATTTGACGTTGAGGGTTGAAGGATTAGGATTTGACATTGAGGTTTGAGGGTTTAGGGATAGGGTTGAGGGATTAGGATTGGACATTGAGGGTTGAGGGTCAAGGGATTAGAGTTGAGGGTTTAGGGATTATGGATCTATAGCAGGACAAAATGCGAGTACGTTATAGTGTGAGCACGTTATAACGCGCTCGCGTTATAACGCACTCGCGTTTTGTATTTCTACTGAAACAGTAAAAAAGTGGTTACCCCTATGATCCAGGCCCACATGCTCTATTTTCTTACTGATTCTGCGCGTGCTCCGACAAAAAAGAAGTGCTTTCATGCTATTGGGAAGTTCACATGCACATTTGACACATTGTACCACCTTTGCATGATCTTTCCACCACCTTTTCTACTTTGCCAACTTGAGAAGGAGGAAATAACATAGTTTTCAAACCAAGTTTGATATATATCGATTCAAGTTTCAATTTTTGTAGTATTGCAATGTTAATTGTGATTCAATTTTAAGAATTTAACATTGAAAAGGAAGCAAGTGGTGAAAAACTCAAATTGTTGAGGAGTTTGATGCAAGAAGATAAAAACACTACATAATTGGGTACTCTCTCCATTCAAATCTTTGTTTTTTAGGTATGTCAAGTCTTTACATGCATGTTCTTTACATTTTCCTTATTTCAGATTGAATTACTTTATCATGCTTTATCATACATGTTTAAAATAGACACATTCCCAATCGAGAAAGCAACCTACAATCTCACATGATGCCATGTATATTTTCTACACTTGGGCTCTTTAATAATTATGTGTAATAAACAAACCTTAGTTCATACCATGATGTCAAATTATACAAGAATAAATCCTTACAACATAAAAAAAATACAATCCCACTATTATCATGTATTCATTTCTTAGGAACTAATATTGGTCTCTTTATCATGCTATAGACAAATTCTTCGTCATGCCGAGGAAACGATCAAGAATTAAACCAACACAGGAAGAGATAGAAGCTAAGAATGCAAAGAAAGCAATGGCTATGAGGGAACTTCATGAGAAGAGGAAATTGGACACGATAAATGAAGACATACCAATTGAAGAGGAACCACAACCATCACAAAGAGATATGGTATTGGCGGCACAAAGAGAACGAATGCAAAAACTTCGTGGTACGAGAGATTTGAATACCATAGTTGGAGACACATCCTTTACCGCAAGTCAACATGTAGGGACACCATCTACCACATCTCAAGTTGAGAGTACATCATCACTCACATGTGATGAAGGAGGTACGCCATCGTTCCCACCTCAACGTCAAGGTATGCCATCTATTCCATCTTCGTTCAAAGGTATGCCATCTAACCCATCTCATTTAAATATTGATGAAATTCCTAATGTTGAGATGAATTTACCTAACTTGACACCACCTAGAATTTTGCATAGAAAGCCAAAGTATTTGATTGATATTGATGAGAATATTTTGCAGCCAATGGAAGGTAAGATTCTAAAACGCACTTGTAGAAGATATGCTAATAAGATTTGGAGATTGTTCTTTGAAAAGTTAAATGAGACTGCAAGATGTCAACTATTCATTGAAATAATGCGAAGTATAAAGTATAGGTCTATCATGAAGATTCTTGGGTTGAGAACATCAGAGGCTTCAAGTGAAAAATCTATTGTCAAGAATCTAATGAGTGCGTATGAGAGTGTGGGTAACACCTCACGCACAAAAGATAGTAATGCAACACGGCGTGTGATTGCATCGACTATAGTAAGTAGTCAAACGAGGAAAGCTCGTCTCATTAGAAAGACAAGTCAAGAATTGCGAATTAATAGGAAAACTTTATCAAGAGCCGTTGGAAGACGCCAAAGAATTGAGGACACTAATGCCAATGAATTATGGGCGTTCTCGGGGAGACTACCACGAAAAGATAAACCAATTGTTGAAGCATTGAGATCACTAATTGAAGACTTTTGGAAGAATTACACAAGGGTATCTCCGAATCAAAGGGATGTGGTAAGAAGGAGAATTGGTAGTCAGAACCGTGAGCCACATCCAAAGCATTTTTTGGATGAGACTCAAACACAGTTTTATGGTAAATTTCTAGAGAAGTATCCTCAAATTAAAATTTGTCAAAGATATTTTGAAATGCTAAAACCTTTCTATGTTAAGATAAATCACACACGCACTACTTGTTGTTGTAGATTACATATTAAATTTTCTAACCATTTTGATGCTTATAGGTCTATATGTTTAGATATGCATACTAACAATGATTTGCAGGGTTGTGCCATATGTGCCCCACCAACATCTTCAAGAGACTTAATATCAAGAATTTTATGTGAAAGAGAGGAAGGTCAAATATTCTACAAGAAATTATGCTTAGATGGTGTGTATGAGGAAAAATTGATTAAATCTAAACTAAATAAAATCAAAGAACCCAATAACATAAAGAAAACGAATTTAAATAAAAGCCATGACAAATAATGAAATAAAGACTTTTACCGAAATCTGTATTGTTTCCTTTGGATTGAATGTGGATTGCTCAATGAAGTTGCGAAGCCATAGCTGCAACAAGCAAGTAGTGTGCTCAATATGCTCAAAGATCAATGTCAAGAGATCGTGAGAGTGCTCAATCAATGCGTTTTGTATGCTCAAAGCTCTGTTAAGTATGCCTGAGAATACGATCGAAGAGAGAGGCTCAATGAAGGAGATGAGGGGGGTTTATATAGGTTTCAATGAGGATTGATCAACGGTCCAGATAATTCAGAAGAATCAATGGAGGAGATAAGTTGAGGAATGTGCAACGAATGAGAAGAAGACATGTGTCTTGCTTTCTTTTGCATGAGAGGAGTTATCAAGAATAGAAGAATGAGTTAACTGAAGAGATAAATCAATTAAAAGAATAAAGCAATTAGTTAAGTGATTTAAAACAAGAAAAAGAGATTTGCATGAGAATAGAAGATATTTTGCTTTATTAAATATAGAAATATTTAATTGATGAGCAAGAAAGCTTGAGTTATATTAGAGATAACTCAAATTAGAAGAAAAAACAATTTAAATAAATAATTGATTTATTTAAATTTAGAGAAGATATTTTGGAAGAAATAATTAAATAATTAGAATTATTTAATTTAGAAGATTTAAAAGCAAATTAAATAAATAAATTTATTTAATTGTTGTGCATGATTTTGGAAGAACAAAAGATTATAAATAAAATATTTGATTTTATTTATTTTTAGAGGATTGAGATAATTTAAATAAATTTGATTTGATTTATTTAAATTTAGAAGAACAATTGATTTAATTAAATAATGTAAATTATTTAATTGTAGATAAGATAGAATTGTGATGAATTAATTAAATAATGGGATATATTTAATTAATGTGGCTGTGAATTTTGGAAGGAGGATAATGATCAAATTAAATAATTAAAATTATTTAATTGTGGAAGAATATAGAGGAATTTAATTTAATTAATTAAATAAAGAGGATTTATTTAATTAATGTTGAATTTAGGAGATTTAGAAGAATTTGATGATAATTAATTAAATAATTAGATTATTTAATTAACGTTGCAATGCAGGTGATTAGACAGATTATGAAATGCAAGTAGCATAACAAGTTGGTCATTTTAGGGTGTCTACATTTTGCCCCTCTTTGATGCAATGTAGCATGTAGCGTTGCGTCAAAGAAAACGATTGTTGAAGATGTAATACAATTTTTTTGATGCCCCAGTGTAGGTAGTTGCCCCAGCGTAGCTGGCGTAGGGTGCCCCCTCAAGAGGAAAGATAGGGAAGTGACAAAAGAACTATGTTGACGCTCGACTAGAAGATTTGTTGGAGATAGGCGAGGTTGGGTTGATGATAGATAGAAGAAAGGAGATAGGAGAGAACATAAGAGAAAGACTGTTGATTGATCTTTGCTGGAAAACTATATAAGGCCATGGAAAAACGGATGGTGTAAATGGATGAGCTTGTTGCAATGGTTTCACATTTGTTTATAAAGAGCAATCCTTATTGTTGATATAGCACGTGGATAGTTTGCCACCAAGGTATAAAAGACCAAGGTGCTGTAATATCCGAGTGCATGTACGTTGACTCTGCAAGCAAGCGGTTTGAACTTAGATCCCCTTAGACATACTATGACCTTGTTGGTACATGTGAATAAGCCATAGTCTTGAACATAAAATAAACTCCAATACATGTAAATGCAAGAAGAATATTAATATGTAAGATGCTAGGTCGTAACACACACAAGATAAATATGATGTTAAGAAAGATACTAAAGATCATTCCTCAAACACGGCACACAAAAAGCAATGACTATGCCCCCAATCCGTACTGCATCGCAACATACCAAGATTATAGATAAATCAAGGTAGTCTTGAATAGGTATTGGAAAAGGAACAAAAGATAAACCATAACACAAATTGACTGACTTACAAAGTAAACATACAGCCAACATATTCTCTTGCCAAAGAGGTTGCTCAGGATAGATTGGATAGGAAAGATAACAACCTTATCGTAGGAACTCTGTGTCCGTTAAAGGGGGCTATCTACCTAAAAAGACAATGTCTCACTTGCAAAAAATGCCACATGTTGCAGGAGACGCGTGTGTTGGTCTCAACAATGGAACACTTTGCAGAAGACAAGCTTGTGGATCTAGGGCTTGGTTAAGCGGTACTTAGCTGATGTTGGCAATCGGTATGTAGGACAGTAGATGACTCTGGAAGTAGGCCTCTTTGCTTCAAGTTTGTTAAGGACTTTTGCTTTGAAAGGATGCGCTAGCTTGCTGCTTGAGTTAGTCAAGTCAAGGCGAATGGAGTTTGACAAACGGAAGACTAGAAGGATGAAATGCTAATGGATTGGGATGGGTGGAGAATGATGGATCATGTGTGCCTGAGTACTGGATACATCCTTCGTATTCCAGACTGCCTACATACCCTGTATCCCCGAGATCAAGGCACACTTACGATGGAAGGTGAACGTGATAAATATGTAGTTCTGGATAGAGTGATGAATGGGTCAAGGTGAAAGGAGGGGATCTTATGTACCTGAGTACCAGAAACGTCCTTCATATTCCAGACTGCCTACATACCCATATCCATGGGATCAAGGTATCTTAAGATTGGGAAGAGATGATATGTAGTTCTGGTTATTGTGATGATGTAGAAGAAGAGCGAAGAAAAGGTGATCTTATGTACCTGAGTACTGGAAACATGCTTCGTATTCCAGACTGCCTACATACCCATATCCATGGGATCAAGGTACCTTTAAGATTGAAAAGATGATACGTAGTTCTGGTTAGAGTGATGATGTAGAAGGAGAGCGGAGAAAAGGTGATCTTATGTACCTGAGTACTGGAAACGTGCTTCATATTCTAGACTACCTACATACCCATATCCATGGGATCAAGGTACCTTTAAGATTGAAAAGATGATATGTAGTTCTGGTTGTTGTGATGATGTAGAAGGAGTGTTGAGAAGATAACAGCCTTATCGTAGGAGCGAAGTGTCCGTTAAAGGGTGTTACCTGTGGAAATGAGACAAGATTGAAGTATGCGCTGCGAACCACGAACAATGGAACCAATCCTAGACCAAAGCTAAGGAAAGAGTTGCCCCCATTATGGTAGAGGAAACTATAGGGGTGACTGCCGAAGAAGACACAAAACGACTTGACCTAGGACAAGACAGTGTTAACTGTAGACATAGATCAAGACATAGGATGACAATGAGGGACATTGACAAATTTCCAAGCTATACTAGATAGGGAGATGGAAATGCAAACAAGGTCAATGGTTTTATTATGGATGGATGGATGAAGCAGGTTGCGAACTGGACAAGGAGTGGACAGGACTCGATAGACGATGGATGCTGACTCTACGCATAGTGCCTGTTTGCCAGGTTTTCACTATGGTACTTATCTAAGGCGCCTGTTTGCCAGGTTTTCACCAGAGGATGAATGTTTTTTGTATTTTTGTATTTTTGATTTTTTTGATTTTTTGATTTTTTTGATGTTTTTGATTTTTTGATTTTTTGATTTTTTTGATTTTTTGTGGGAATACTCTGAGGATCAGGCATAGAACTTCTTGAGATGGACACTGTTAAGTGGCTCATCTAGAGGAATGCCGTCAGGTGTAGCTAAAGTATAAGCTCCCGAGCCATATGCTGCTGTGACAATGAAGGGACCTAACCAGTTAGGCTCAAACTTGCCCTTCTTCTCTTGATCTGCTTGATTTCTCTGATTCTCCTTAAGTACAAGATCACCAACTTGAAACTGTCTTTCTTTGATCTTTTTGTTGTAATTACGCCAGAGGCGGTTTTGATAGACATGGAGATGATTAAGTGCGGCAAGACGCCTCTCATCTATTAGTTCAAGCTCAGCTAATCTAGAAGTGCGATACTCATCTCCGCCGATCAGGTCCTACATGGATACTCTGAGGGATGGGATCTCGACCTCTATAGGTAGGATGGCTTCAGAGCCAAAGACCAAGGCATAGGGTGTGGCACCAGTTGGTGTTCTGATACTAGTGCGGTAGGCCCATAGGGTGGGATTGAGTTGCAAGTGCCAATCACGACCAGCTTTATTGACCGTTTTCTTTAGGATCTTGAGAATGGTTTTGTTGGAAGCCTCAGCTTGGCCGTTACTCTGCGGATAGTAGGGAGTTGAAAAGCGATGTTGGATATTGTATTGGATGCATAAGGCACGAACATCTTGGTTCTTGAATGGTCTCCCATTATCAGTGACAATGGCTTGGGGAATACCATACTGGCATATGAGGTAGTTTAGGATAAACTTGGCTATTTGCTTACCGGTGATATAGGTCATAGGAATGGCTTCCACCCACTTCGTGAAATACTCAGTGGCGGTAATGATAAACTTGTGGCCATTTGAGGAGGAAGGGTGGATTTGTCCTATGAGGTCGAGACCCCATTGAGAAAAGGGCCATGGAGTTGTCACAGGTTGTAACTCATGAGCTGGTGCGTGAATCAAATCTCCATGCTGCTGACATTGTAGACACTTCTTAGCAAACTGTGCAGCATCTTGCTCTATTGTAGGCCAGTAATAACCTGTTCTGAGTATCTTCTTAGCAAGATTAGGACCGGTAGAATGTGCGCTGCAGACACCTTCGTGTATGTCTCGTAAGGTAGTTTCAGCTTCTTCCGCGTTAAGACATTGTAAGAGGATACCATCGAGACTCCAGCGATATAGTGTATCACCCAGAATGATGTAACGAGAGGATCAATGGATAAAGGTTTTACGTTGAGTGGATGATAGGTCAGGGGGAAAGGTATTGTTTTTGAGGTATTCATAGATATCTTCGTACATGGGGAATTGGGACCAACAAGTTCACAGGTGATTTCAGTAACAGGAACATCGACGGCTGGTATCAACAATTGCTCGATCAAGAATTCACACTTCTGTGTATTTGCAGGCATGTTAATCAGTGACCCTACAGAAGCCATAGAATCTGTAGCTTTGTTATGCTCTCTTGGAATTTGCTCAAATGTGATGTGAGAAAAGTGTGGTTTGTAGGCATCCACTAGTTGCTTGTAGGGGACCAACTTTTCATCCTTTGTTTGGTATTCATCTGTGACTTAGCGAATGACTAGCTGTGAGTCTCCATATACTTGTAATTCTGTGATGTCCCATTAGAGTGCTGTATTGAGACCTATGAGGAGTGCTTCATACTCGGCTATGTTGTTGGTGCAAGGGAATGCTAGCCGATATGACTTTGGAATGTAGTCATTCTGAGGTGTAACAAATAAGATGCCCGCTCCTGATCCATGCTGTGTGTAAGAACCGTCAAAGTACAACTTCCACATTATAGAGTTAGCAAGAGTGAATAGATTCTCATCAGGAAAGTCTGCGACCATAGGATGTGTATCTTTCATAGGTGCTTCTGCTAGTTGATCCGCGAGGGCTTGTCCTTTGATTGCTTTACGATCTATATACTCAATGTCGAACTCACTAAGGATCATGACCCATTTAGCTAGTCTGCCTGTGAGAGCTGCTTTTGCTAGTAGATACTTCAAGGGATCAATCTTGGCTATCAGATTTGTGTGTTGGTTCAGCATGTAATGCCACAATTTTTGGGAGGCAAACACTACTGCTAAACAAGCCCTTTCCATTGGTGAATAATTAAGCTCGTATCCCACCAAGGTTCTACTGATGTAATAAATTGCATGCTCCTTTCCTGTGTCATCATTCTGTGCTAGCAGAGCCCCTAGGGCTGAATTTGTAGTGGAGATGTACAATATCAAGGGTTTGTCCGCAACTGGTGGAACCAATACAGGAGGTGTAGCTAGATACTCTTTAAGTTGATCAAATGCTGCCTGACACTTGTCCCATCGAAACGAGACATCCTTTCGGAGCAAGTGTTGAAAGGGTTGACATTTATCTGCTAGCTGTGAGATGAAACGCCTGATGGACTGTAACCTTCCCTGCAGGCTCCTTAATGCTTTTAGGTTCTTTGGTGGAGGCATCTCCACTATAGCCTTTACTTTCGCTGGATCTACTTCGATGCCTCTACGAGATACGATGTATCCCAATAGCTTCCCTGATGTTACACCGAATACACACTTCTTTGGATTGAGTCTTACTTGGTATTTTTCAAGCCTGTCAAAGATCTGCCCTAGGACCTGTATGTGATCTGCCCGAGAAGATTTAGCCAGTATATCATCAACATAATCCTCCATGATGTGATGAAAGAGGTCGTGGAAGATCACTGTCATTGCTCTCTGATAGGTTGCTCCTGCATTCTTTAGACCAAACGGCATGACACACCAACAATAATTGCCCCAAGGACAAGTAAAGGTTGTTTTATGTTGGTCTTCTTCAGCTATCCTTATCTGATTGTAACCTGAAAACCTGTCCATGAGAGAAAGCATCTCGTGACCTGCTGTCAAGTCCCCTATAATGTCAATGTTTGGTAGTGGAAAGTCATCTTTAGGACATGCCTTGTTGAGATCTCTGAAATCATTACACATGCCAATGTGCCCATTAGGTTTAGACACAGGTACAATGTTTGAGACCCAATCTAAATAGTCAATAGGTCATATGAACTTTGCGTCTAATAGCTTTTGTATTTCCACCTTCACCAAGAGAGCTATCTGTGGGTGCATTTTTCTCAACTTCTGTTTGACTAGTTTCACCTTGGGATCAACTGTGAGATAATGAACTACCAGCTTAGGGTCTAGCCCTGGCATATCTACATAGGTCCATGCAAAGTTGATTGTTCGTTGCAAGAAGAAGTTGTTAAGATTTCTGTGCTTTGTATCAGATAATGATGCCGCTAGGAATGTTGTCTTTGGATTCTGTTCTGTACCTAGGTTGATCTCTGTAGAATCTTCCACTAGTAGAGCTGATTTCTCTTGGTACTTAGAGGGTAAGGGAAGGTCAAATCCTCCATCCTCAGGTGCCACAGTTGGGTTTTCACCTTTGGATACGTCCCTTATTTTTACTATTTTATGATCAGGAGGTGCCACAGTGTGGTTTTCACCTAGAGATCTTTCTTTATTTGCACTTTTGCAACTAGAGGATTTGGCATTCTCACCAAAATAAGCCATGGGCTCTAGTTCCATTACAAAAGCTGCCTTGTGATCGCCAAGAGGGATACCTTCCCGAAGTCCCATGAACTCAGCTAAAGCTTCGTCATTCTGAAATACATCTATAACGGGGGCCCCTTGTTGGTCCCAATCGATAAGTTCAGGGTAGACAAGCGTGACATTCTAGGTGCTGGTGGTGGAAGTTAAGGATACGGAGGATAGTGTAAAAATGGAGGATTCTACGAATAGATTGGTGATGTGGAGGGAAGAGTCATCGATGATATCCTCTGTAGACGTCGAATCGGCAGGAAAAGTGTCAGTTACCTCGTCGAGGATATACTCGATGTCCGAGGCGCGTGGTACCTTCTTACCAAATCCTAATCATTTCTTGTCTAGCTTCTTTGTAACCACAATGGGCTCCATAGTACCTTGATTCTGTTTCCCAAGGCCACCTTTGCCTTTATAGCCCATGTTTTTCACTATCCTTAGACCATTGCCATATTGCTTGACTGGTATCGTGACTGGTTCATTCTCCTTGTAGAGCCAAGAAGAGATGTCCTCAATGGTTTCCTCTTCCAATAACCGTCCATGTTGGAATTGGGTTAGGAATGTTGGGGGAGGAATAGTTGCTTTTTTGGTAACTTTGGCAATGGGTGGTTTGCCGTAAGATTTTGGAGATAAGGGCATCCGCCCTACACAACAAGATTCGGAGATATCATAAGTGCCAAAGCCTATATCTCGGACCCGTGCTATGATTTTTGGGAGGGGTGTAGGCTCACTGGTAGAGGCTTGTGTGAGAGTTTCAGGATCAACATAGAGAGGGGATTCAAGGGCTTTATCATTTTTAGGCACTTGGTTGCAATTCTTATAGCTTCCTTGCAAGACACGGCAAAATTCAAAAGGATTAGGGTCTCTTGGGATGGTGATCTCCGTACCATTGTATGGGAACTTGAGGGACTGATGGTACGTGGAGGGGACAGCTTTCATTGCATGGATCCATGGGCGGCCAAGAATAATGTTGTAAGGCAGCTCAATATCAAGAACTTGACACCTGGTTTCAAGCATGACAGGGCCCAGTTGTATAGGCAAGTGAATAACACCTTCTGAACGGCATTCTACATCATCATACCCCTTGATTGTAATACTATGCTCAGTGTTGACGTGATCCTCAGAGTATCCCAATTGCTTTAGTAACTTTAAAGAACAGATGTTGAGACCAGCACCACCATCTATGAGTATGCGTTTGATTTTGCGCTTATGGATGAGGACTTCAATATGAAGGGCGTCATTGTGACATGGATCATGGGAGGGGAGGTCTTTCTCAGAGAAGACCACGTTGTAAGGCGAAGCATTATTACCCACTATAGCTTGGAAATCTGTGACTGCTATGTTGTTAGGAACGGCCGACTATTGGAGGGCTTTTTCTAACACCACTCTATGTGCAGGTGATGACCGTAGAAGGTCCAAAATAGAGATCTGTGCTGGTGTTCTCCCTAGATGTTCGACAAGATTATAATCAGACTGAACCGGAAGTCTAGGTGTAGGTGTACGAATGGTGACATGACCTCGACGAGTAGTAACAGCACAATCCGTAGATTTGCCTTTGATGGTGAGGGTAGACACTCGACTCTCTTCAAAATGACCTACAATGGAATTGAAAGACGTGGAAGCATGATTGATACCTTTACCTCTATCCTGAGGAGGAGGTGGACCGTGATGAGGGAATGGTTCCTTGTACATATCAAGATCCTTGTTCGTGTGTTGCGGTGGTGATTCATTCTCAAAAGTGATTTGATTACCGTCGATGAGGTTTTAGATGAGGTGCTTAAGCTTCATGCAAGATGCAGTTCTATGACCTTTGCTCCTATGGAACTCACAATACTCATTGTCGCTGTAACGTGTAGTTTTGTAGACAGGTTCACCATATGGGGGAGCATCAGGTAAGGTGATGAGCCCTTTCAGCAAAGCTTGTTGTAAGACCGATTCGATGGGCACTCCCAAAGGCGTAAATTGACGTCGCGGAGGGTAATCTTGTTGGGGCCGCTCTTGTTGTCATTGTTGATTTTGATAAGGCTGCCTTTGTTGCTGCTGTTGTTGAGGTGGAGCTTGACTTGGTTTGTAGCGGTGTTTGCAACGTTTGGACATGCTTAGTATCGACCACTCCATCATTGACCACGTTTTTGTTCTTGTTCCAATATTTGGGTTTATCATTCGACTGTTGATGCGAATTGCTATCTTTCGTCTCCTTAAAGATTTTGACCACACCCTTAGCAATGAGGGCCTTCTCAATGTTGATACCCTTGTATGTGATTTCATCGAAGGTTGTAGCACTAAGGATTTGCAAATGGAAACCTAACTCTTGGTTGAGGTTCTGTACAAATATGCTAACAAGCTGTTTCTCTGGAATCTTGAAAGGGAATTTACTAGCCATTTGTCTCCATCGTTGGAGGAAAGAAATGAAAGTTTCACCATTTTTCTGTTTATTGTTGCATAGGTCCGTCATGGAAATCTCATGCTCTGCGTTGTAAGAAAAATGGGTGGCAAATTTTTCTGCTAGCTCGTTGAAAGACTTGATACCCGTAGGTAAGTGTGAGAACCATTCTATTGCTTGACCTCCAAGACTGCGAGGAAAGAGACGCATAAGATACGTATCATTGTGAGAGACCTCGAAGCAAGCCAGATAGAATTCCCTTAGATGGTCTTTTGGGTCACCTTTTCCTTTGTACTTATCGAACTTGGGAATAGTGAAATTTTGAGGAAAAGGAATCATTGGTAATGACCGATCAAAAGGATAAGGACACACTTCCTCTAAGGAGAAGGTCTTTTTGGTGTGGCCAAACGTAAGATCAGATAGCTGTTGTTGCACCTCCGTAATCTTTAGTTCCATAGTCGTGGGAGGGGTTGGTAACGTCTCCTGTTGTCCAAAAAGTGGTTGGTGTTGCCCATAAGGAATATTATAATGTGAGCCATGCGCAGTGGTATTGTAAGGGTCATAAGATTGATTGGGATTGTATGGATTGTATGATTGGTTCAGATTGGGTTGGAATTGGAGGTTTTGATTAGGCAAAGGTGGAGGTGGCGCTAGGTAAGAATGTTGGCTCTGTGATGGTTGAAGAAACGTATTGGGGGGAGGAAAGCTAAAATGCATTTGATTAGGTTGTGATGGTGGCACATAGCTTTGGGAAACCTGATGTTGGGCATGTTGAGAGTGGCTAGGCAATGTATGAAAGAAATTGAGCGTGGATGAACGTTGTGGAGGAGGAACATAGGTAGAAGTGATTTGCGACAGTGGGGGTTGATTGAAGATGAGAGTAGAAGAATGTTGTGGTGGAGGAACATAGGTAGAAGTGATTTGCGACAGTTGGGGTTGCTTGAGGATGAGAGTAGAAGAATGTTGTGGTTGGGGCTGTGTGACTCCAATTGGTTGAGAGACATGTAGGTGTGATGATATAGGAGGTGGCATATGTTGAGACCCTTGTTGCATGGCTACATACGTGTTCCTTGGATTGTAATTGGGTGGGAAACCTACGCGTGATGGGGTAACCAAGATTCCACTTGCGCTTGGGGTGGACACTTTAGGAGGCGGTTGCACATTCGATCGAGCTAAGGTGGCTTGCTTAGCTAACTCTGCTTGACGTTGGAGAGTTTCTTGTTGGTTTTGATAGATCTCCATAGGAGTCAAAAGTGGTGATACGGGCCTCTCCTCTGTTGGATTTTGAAAGAGGGGATTCCTATACTGTGAGCTTTGAGTAGGTAAGGGCGTAGTGACCGTGGACATGGTTTGCACCGCTTGTATGGTTTCTTGGGTGTTGTTGCTCTCCTTGAGAGTGGACACATCAAAATCTGGAGGTAACTTGGCACCTTGCTTTGCAAGCAAGCGAAAGAAATGATCCTGGTTCTCACTAAGGATTTTATCAAAGGTAGCTATAGCTCTAGGATCTTGTATAAATTCATCAAGATCTTGCCCATCTTCTTGAGAGGATTGACCTATTTCAAAGTGTCGCTCTTCTTGAGATGGGGTTTGATCTACGATATAACCTTGTGGGACAAAATCCGGAGGCAAGCCTGTGGTATACTGCGGTGCATTTAGCAAAGGGGTTCTATCCTCATGAGGATTGCTTGGTTTATCTATGTGCGGCATGTTTGGAGAGCTAATTGGTTTTGCCGTGGGTGTATTAGGAGTCACCTTGGGAGTAATGTTGAGATGACTTGATTGTGGTGTGCGAAGGGGTGACTTGTACTTCTTAGGGACAACTTGCCTAGACTTCATAGTTTGCTATAGCCTGGTGGTGACCATGGAATTCACTTAGGCACAATGTAATGCTGGGAATCTGTGAGATGCTTTGAAGAAACGGACAAACTCTGATGCACAAAGTACTGGGCCAAAAGCGCTATACTGTTTGACTAGAGGCGCAGGACTGTGCTACCAAAAGCGTGCTACTATGGGCCGGAGGCGACGGACTGAGCTACCAATAGCGAGTTACTACTATGTCAAAGGTGAGCTACAGTGACCAAAAGCGAGCTACTGTTATACCGAGGGCGCTGAAGTAGAGTTTTGCCAGAGGCGGGTTACTGCTTGACCAAAGGCGATCTACTGTATTACCAAAGGCGAGCTGCTGTAATACCACGGGCGCTGAAGTAGTGTCAGATGTTTTTCAAAGGCAAGATTTTTCTGTTTCTGATTGGATTGGTTTGGCAAGAGAAAACACAGCAAACAAGTGGTCAAAAAAGGCACAAGGACTGACACAACAGATAGTGTATGTTCAAGGCTCCAAACAAGCCCAATGTTTCCACAGGTCAAATACAGTTGCAATCAATAAGAAGCACTTTTTATCCCTAGAGACAAGGTTTCATTGTAGTAGATTAGCTCACAGCTTAATACTCCGTTGATAAAAATATCATTCCATAAAGGTGTCAGATATTTAGTATCTTTGCGAGAGACGATAGGTAGGGATATCTCACCCTCCCCTTGGAAAGCTCAAGTAGGTCACAAGAGCTTTATGTCCAAGGGAATACTATCTCTTCTCAAGGGAGCCAATGGTGAGTATCTTAAGGGTTTAAATCGATTTCCCTTGCACTGATGATTACCGCAATGTTCAGAGGTAGGTCGGGTAGTCTCTATCTAAATTGATTCTTAGTGACTTTGAGGGACCAACGCCTTACGAGCAATGCGACAAGCTACTAAAAGCTTTAACCAATCCTACTAAGAGTTTCAAACACTTTGCTCAATGTGAAAATCATTTCCACAAAGAGCTAGTACACCTCTTTTCAGTTTGGCACCACAAGGTAAGGCTGACGTCGGTTAGGACTTGGCTTTCGCCTTATCCCTCTTATATAGCGGTTCAAAGGAAAACTCCGCTTAGGGTCGTCCCTTTTGGATGAATCGCAATCCAAAAGCAGGCCCTTCTAAAGGAAGTACAAAAAAGTAAAAGCAAGCACGTCAAACAAAGGTTCAATTGTCCCGTTATAAGAAAAATAAGGTGCAACTAAGCTATGCACACACACGATTGTAGTTGTAAATTGTCCCTTATGAAATGAAGTGTTTGGCATTCATGTCCTTTGTCCTTTAGAAAATTGAGGTGTTTGTTCATACATGTCCATTGTCCCTTAAGAAAAGCAGTATGTTCCTAAGACTTAGATTGCAAGAAAAGATTTGTTCAATTATCCTTTTAAGCATGCAATGTGTTTCTAAGACTTAGTGAGATAAATCAAAGAGGTCTTCAATGCTCGTCCTGCATGAACATGTTAAGAAAACATCTATTGGCTCTGTGTGAGTAATAAGAAGCTGCAACAAGTGATATTAGGTCCACACAAACTCAAAAGTTAGCAAGTGCTTGAAGTCAGAGATTGAGAATAGGCCAATGAGTGGTCTTAAAAAATAAATCTCAGAAAATCTTTGAAAAAATATTACCACTGTGTAGAGGACAGAAAAATACCAACTTTCAAAAAAAACATCACCTGAATCTGAGTCCGTTTGTGAAAGTTATGAAGCTTGAAAAGTCAAAAAGCTGTGACGAGACAAAGACAGCAGTGAGAAAATCAATTTTCTGAAAAATTAGAGAATCTTGAGAAAAAACTAATTTCACCACGATGTAGATCATGAAATTCTAGCCTATTTCAAAAAAAAAAGCACTGAAATACGTGTCCGTATGACCAAGATAATGAGGTTTAAAAATCGCCTATTGAATCAAAATGCTCAATGAAGAGGGGCCTGTTTTAGCCCCCTCTAACTGGCTCTTGGTCACTGATGTGACCTGCTGCTAAGGGCTAAAAAAAGTTTGTTTTTTTTATTTTTATTTTAAAAAAAAAAAAAACTAAAAATATACTTCCCCTTTACTTTTTTGAGACAAAAATCAAAAATGCAAATTTTGTTTTATTTTTAAAAAAACTTTTTATAAAAAAGCTGCACTTTTTCATGGAAGAAAAGTACGGTCCTTTTTTTAAGAGGACAGCAGTGCTCCAGCTGGTACGTACCTTGCTTTTGATGCTTTGTTTTTTCTTTTTTTACTTTTGATTTTTTTTTTTTTTTTTTTTTTTTGGATTTTGCCTAGTTTTTTTTTTGTTTTTTTATTTTTGGATTTGCTTTTTCTTTTTGCTTTTTTTTTTTTTTTTCTATTTTTGAAAAAAGAAAACTTTTTTTTTTTTTTTTAAATAATTTTTTTCTTAACTGTACCTCACAGTGATTGTACGGCCTCGGGTTGCGTGCCAGAGGTGAAAAAATTTTACCTTCACTGAAATAGGCTAAATTTTATATTTTTCTTCGTCCCTCGACCCTTCCGAATGCAACCGTGACCTCCATTTTTGCCCAGCAAGCTTCCTTTAAAAATCCTTTTTCAGATCTCTCCAAAAAAAGAGTTAAAAAACCTGTGAAATCAAACTAAAAATTCCACAAATTTGATATTAAATCAGGACCAATGGGTCCCACCAGGCATGCCAGAATGTGTATGAGGAAAAATCGATTAAATCTAAACTAAATAAAATTAAAGAACCCAATAACATAAAGAAAACGAATTTAAATAAAAGCCATGACAAATAATGAAATAAAGACTTTTACCGAAATCTGTATTGTTTCCTTTGGATTGAATGTGGATTGCTCAATGAAGTTGCGAAGCCATAGCTGCAACAAGCAAGTAGTGTGCTCAATATGCTCAAAGATCAATGTCAAGAGATCGTGAGAGTGCTCAATCGACGCGTTTTGTATGCTCAAAGCTCTGTTAAGTATGCCTGAGAATACGATCGAAGAGAGAGGCTCAATGAAGGAGATGAGGGGGGTTTATATAGGTTTCAATGAGGATCGATCAATGGTCCAGATAATTCAGAAGAATCAATGGAGGAGATAAGTTGAGGAATGTGCAACAAATGAGAAGAAGACATGTGTCTTGCTTTCTTTTGCATGAGAGGAGTTATCAAGAATAGAAGAATGAGTTAACTGAAGAGATAAATCAATTAAAAGAATAAAGCAATTAGTTAAGTGATTTAAAATAAGAAGAAGAGATTTGCATGAGAATAGAAGATATTTTGCTTTATTAAATATAGAAATATTTAATTGATCGGCAAGAAAGCTTGAGTTATATTAGAGATAACTCAAATTAGAAGAAAAAGCAATTTAAATAAATAATTGATTTATTTAAATTTAGAGAAGATATTTTGGAAGAAATAATTAAATAATTAGAATTATTTAATTTAGAAGATTTAAAAGCAAATTAAATAAATAAATTTATTTAATTGTTGTGCATGATTTTGGAAGAATAGAAGATTATAAATAAAATATTTGATTTTATTTATTTTTAGAGGATTGAGATAATTTAAATAAATTTGATTTGATTTATTTAAATTTAGAAGAACAATTGATTTAATTAAATAATGTAAATTATTTAATTGTAGATAAGATAGAATTGTGATGAATTAATTAAATAATGGGATATATTTAATTAATGTGGCTGTGAATTTTGGAAGGAGGATAATGATCAAATTAAATAATTAAAATTATTTAATTGTGGAAGAATATAGAGGAATTTAATTTAATTAATTAAATAAAGAGGATTTATTTAATTAATGTTGAATTTAGGAGATTTAGAAGAATTTGATGATAATTAATTAAATAATTAGATTATTTAATTAACGTTGCAATGCAGGTGATTAGACAGATTATGAAATGCAAGTAGCATGACAAGTTGGTCATTTTAGGGTGTCTACAGATGGCACATGTCATCGTTGCGGTGGCTTGCAACATTTGCCAATATGTGAACATATGGAAATAACACATGCGATTGGAAATGAACTAGTAGAGTTTGGCAAGTATAAAACAGTGGCATACAATACAAAAGATGGTAAAGAAGCAAAGAGGTGTGAATTAGTTATTGAAAAGATTCCAGTGTATCAGTTTATGCCTCTATTTCGTGACAGCATAGTGTATGAGTATGCAAGACATGCCCATAGAGCTCGATGGTTGGACTTGCAATTCAAGTTATGTAAGGACACATTTCCAGTTGGTAACATTGTTTCAGTCGTCGACTTTGCAGAGAACTACAGTCTACAGCCACAGCGTGAGGTGCAATCACAATATTACAACTCCACACAGGTTTCTATATTTGTGCACATCGCATTCATTCATGCAAATGATAGTACAGAGGATGACAGAAAGATCATAAGGGAGTATCATTTCTATATTAGTGATGATCGCACGCATTCTACAGAGTTTGTGCAAGGTTGCTTTCAGGTGTTCTACAATGATTTGGCTAGAAGGGGCATATCGTTCAATCAGCATATCATATGGTCGGATAATTATGCATCACAATTCAAGAACTCACAGAATTTCTATTGGCTGAGTAGGAGGCATAATTTTACAAGTATTCAACATATGTGGAACTTTTGTGAGGCCGGGCTTGGAAATGGGGAGCATGATGGTGCAGGAGCATGTATCAAAAGAGCCATAGCACGAGAAGAGTTAAAGTATAAAGACAATGCAAAGTTGACAGATGCAAAATCGATTGTCGAGTGGTGTAATGCTTCCATGGGTCCAGGTAATGAAGGTAAGTCTTTAGTTCGTAGATTTTTTTGGTTGATAGATGATACTAACATTGCACCATATGAGGATTGTTGTACACTGACAGGATCAAATGAGATGCACTCTTTCAGAAGTTCAATTGCAGGTTCATGGAGTATCCATACACGAAAGATGTCATGCTTTTGTTCTTCCTGTACAATTCAAGTCTGGGATGAGTGCGAGTCAAAGGAGTGGGTTGATGAATGGCAGTTAAGTTATCTTAGCCCACTTGACACGTATCGACCCCCGACAGCACTGGAACTAACACAGATGGAATCGTCAGTTGACTTTGACCACATATCAGATTTAGTTCAACCAGGTAATATAGGGCACATATATGCATCTAATTTCATCTAGTTCAACCAGGTAATGTCATTTTACTTTGTAGTGTTTTTGTAATGTTGACTAATTTCATCTAATTTGCTACACATATCAATGTAGGACATGTATATGCAGTTATTGCAGATGAAGATAATGAAGAGGGAACAGATTATTACTTATGTCGTTGTGTTGAGGCCAAAAAGAAATTGGAGGTCCCTGTTACAGATAGAGAAAACATCGAATACCCTATAGGATCAGTGGTTATTACTGGAACATGGCTTAGAAGGTACCCACATAAGAGTGTTAATATTTGGCTATTTCAGGACTTTGACATGCATTGAAAGATTCTTCATTACTCGAACCTTGTCGTGGCATCCAATGTTCATTTGATAAAGTATCGGGGTAGACCTTTGAACAAAAAATTGTGGAAGGTGCGTGAGTCTGACCATGAAGCAATACTTGACATAATAAAGAGTAGAGCAGATCCAGATGGTTCATTGGATTAATTTGTAAGTATTCACATTGATTTTGTAAAGTTATGTTACATTGAGTTGTAAGTATGCACATTAATTTGTAAGGTTTGTCTTTTTTTATTTCCTCCTGCATTTTTACACATATGTACACATTTTTACATCATCATGTTATGTATTTTTGGTGTCCTGCTCCTGATGCGACCAAACTCATAACTCACCCTACTAGACACCATTTGATGATCTCTCCAACACTCTGGATCCAAGGCACCCAATCATGATGATGACCTTTATACCATTCTCCCAAGGCGCTCATAATGAATGAATGATAAGGAGCGCCTCGACCTCTATAATCAAGGTGATTTTAAGTCACTTTGAGTCATTTGGGGTCAGTTTGAGTCTTTGAGTCATGTTGCAAAAAAGTGTCAATGTTGTCAAGTTGCACAAAGCAACTTTTGCATTTTTGGTCTCCTGCTCGTGATGTGACCAAACTGACTGTTCCAACACATTCAGATGGGTACATTTATGCTAGGCATGGTCCTATTTTTCACCCAAACATGTCGAAACAGTCTGAGCTACATTGTACCAACAATATCCCTGAAGAGTCCAAAGTGCAAAAAGGCTGCAATCTTTGACGAGATGTTACTTGAAAATCGTGTCACTTAGAAATATTCTATCTAAGGCAACGCTATCATGTAGAGTGCCTCTACAATAACCTCTCTCAGTTTTTTATAGCTCTGAGGTATTTACCTGTGGTGAAAGGTTTTCTGCTGCCCCAAAAATTGTCAGAAGGAGGCAGTGTAAAGTTGCAAAGGGATGTAACTTTTGTCCTGCTCCTGATGCGACCAAACTGACTATTCCAACGCATCCGAATGGGTATATTTATGCTAGGTATGGTCCTATTTCTCACCCAAACATGTCGAAACAGTCGGAGCTACATTGTACCGACGATATCCCTGAAGAGTCCAAAGTGCAAAAAGGTAGCAATCCTTGACGAGATGTTACTCAGAAATCGTGTCACTTAGAAACATTCTGTCTGAGGCAACATGATCATGTAGAGTGCCTCTACAATAACCTCTCTCAGTTTTTTATAGCTCTGAGGCATTTGCCTGTGGTGAAAGGTTTCCTGTTGCCCCAAAAATCGTCAGAAGGAGGCAGTGTAAAGTTGCAAAGGGGTGTAACTTTCATCCTGCTCTTGATGCGACCAAACTGACTATTCCAACGCATCCGAATGGGTACATTTATGCTAGGCATGGTCCTATTTCTCACCCAAACATGTCGAAACAGTCGGAGCTACATTGTACCGACGATATCCCTAAAGAGTCCAAAGTGCAAAAAGGCAGCAATCTTTGACGAGATGTTACTCAAAAACTGTGTCACTTAGAAACATTCCATCTAAGGCAACGTCATCATGTAGAGTGCCTCTACAATAACCTCTCTCAGTTTTTTATAGCTCTTAGGCATTTGCCTGTAGTGAAAGGTTTTCTGTTGCCCCAAAAATCGTCAGAAGGAGGCAGTGTAAAGTTGCAAAGGGGTGTAACTTTCATCCTGCTCCTAATGCGACCAAACTGACTGTTCCAACGCATCTGAATGGGTACATTTATGCTAGGCATGGTCCTATTTCTCACCCAAACATGTCGAAACAGTCGGAGCTACATTGTACCGACGATATCCCTGAAGAGTCCAAAGTGCAAAAAGGCAGCAATCTTTGACGAGATGTTACTCGAAAATCATGTCACTTAGAAACATTCTGTCTGAGGCAACGGGATCACGTAGAGTACCTCTACAATAACCTCTCTCAGTTTTTTATAGCTCTGAGGCATTTGCCTGTGGTGAAAGGTTTCCTGTTGCCCTAAAAATCGTCAGAAGGAGGCAGTGTAAAGTTGCAAAGGGGTGTAACTTTCGTCCTGCTCTTGATGCGACCAAACTGACTGTTCCAACGCATCTGAATGGGTACATTTATGCTAGGCATGGTCCTATTTTTCACCCAAACATGTCGAAACAGTCGGAGCTACATTGTACCGACGATATCCCTGAAGAGTCCAAAGTGCAAAAAGGTAGCAATCTTTGACAAGATGTTACTTGAAAACCGTATCACTTAGAAACATTCCGTCTGAGGCAACGGGATCACGTAGAGTGCCTCTACAATAACCTCTCTCAGTTTTTTATAGCTCTTAGGCATTTGCCCGTGGTGAAAGGTTTTCTGTTGCCCCAAAAATCGTCAGAAGGAGGCAGTGTAAAGTTGCAAAGGGGTGTAACTTTCATCCTGCTCCTGATGCGACCAAACTGACTATTCCAACACTTCCGAATGGGTACATTTATGCTAGGCATGGTCCTATTTCTCACCCAAACATGTCAAAACAGTCGAAGCTACATTGTACCGACGATATCCCTGAAGAGTCCAAAGTGCAAAAAGGCAGCAATCTTTGATGAGATGTTACTTGAAAATCATGTCACTTAGAAACATTCTATCTGAGGCAACAGGATCATGTAGAGTGCCTCTACAATAACCTCTCTCAGTTTTTTACAGCTCTGAGGTATTTGCCTGTGGTGAAAGGTTTTCTGTTGGCCCAAAAATCGTCAGAAGGAGGCAGTGTAAAGTTGCAAAGGGGTGTAACTTTCATCCTGCTCTTGATGCGACCAAACTGACTGTTCCAACGCATCCGAATGGGTACATTTATGCTAGGCATGGTCCTATTTTTCACCCAAACATGTCGAAACAGTCGGAGCTACATTGTACCGACGATATCCCTGAAGAGTCCAAAGTGCAAAAAGGCAGCAATCTTTGATGAGATGTTACTCAAAAACTGTGTCACTTAGAAACATTCTGTCTGAGGCAACAGGATCATGTAGAGTGCCTCTACAATAACCTCTCTCAGTTTTTTATAGCTCTTAGGCATTTGCCCGTGGTGAAAGGTTTTCTGTTGCCCCAAAAATCATCAGAAGGAGGCAGTGTAAAGTTGTAAAGGGGTGTAACTTTCGTCCTGCTCCTGATGCGACCAAACTGACTATTCCAACGCGTCTGAATGGGTACATTTATGCTAGGCATGGTCCTATTTCTCACCCAAACATGTCGAAACAGTCAGAGCTACATTGTACCGACGATATCCCTGAAGAGTCCAAAGTGCAAAAAGGCAGCAATCTTTGACAAGATGTTACTCGAAAATCATGTCACTTAGAAACATTCCGTCTAAGGCAACGGGATCACGTAGAGTGCCTCTACAATAACCTCTCTCAGTTTTTTATAGCTCTGAGGCATTTGCCCGTGGTGTCAAGTTTTATGTTGCCCCAAAAATTGTCAGAAGGAGGCAGTGTAAAGTTGCAAAGGGGTGTAACTTTCATCCTGCTCCTGATGCAACCAAACTGACTGTTCCAACGCGTTCGAATGGGTACATTTATGCTAGGCATGGTCCTATTTTTCACCCAAACATGTCGAAACAGTCGGAGCTACATTGTACCGACGATATCCCTGAAGAGTCCAAAGTGCAAAAAGGCAGCAATCTTTGATGAGATGTTACTCGAAAATCATGTCACTTAAAAACATTCCGTCTAAGGCAACGAGATCACGTAGAGTGCCTCTACAATAACCTCTCTCAATTTTTTATAGCTCTGAGGCATTTGCCCATGGTGAAAGGTTTTCTGCTGCCCCAAAAATCATCAGAAGGAGGCAGTGTATTAAGTCAGGATGAAAGCCTATTCACTCTAGGCGCCTATTTTTGACCAAATCACACATGTGCCTTGAACAACTTTGTCTTCAAGGTGCTTTTCTCTAATCTCTTTAACTCTCCAAATCCACTAAGGTGCAAATTTTACCTCTTGGGCTCAAGATATAGGTTCTTCATCCAAGGCGCCAGAATGGTCCAAAGGCGCATTTCACCTCTAACCTCACCTCTGACCTTACTTGGAGGCGCTAAACCTTTTGACATTTCAAGTAACTTCAAGAGAACTATTTTTCCTTAAGGTGGTTCACTCCTTGCAATTGGATGTATGGTACTTGTAACTCATTTGATTGACTTTGTAATGTTTCTTCTTCTTGCAGAGTAGATAAGGATGATATAAGCTTACTTCATGAATCGGAGTAGAAATCTCTCTTGGACTTGCTAGGTGAAAGAACTTGAACTTGAAGGACTTGAAGTTGATGAAGTGATCCTTCATGATGGCCTTTGACATTACCTTCTTGGAGTGTAGATGATAACACCTTCCTTGGATAAAGTGGATAACCTCTGACCTAAACTTTGAAGCTTGATGAATCTTGAAGATTGGGTTTCCTCCTACTCCCCTTCTGGGCTCCACTCCATCAAAGGCGTATTTAGTTGTCCAAGGTGCCAACATTCACTCAGGGGCGCCCAAAGAGAAAGTTTACAAATCTAAGGCGCTAAACTCTTATGCAAAAATGGTCATCATCAAAGGCACAAAAATGGGTCTCTGGGCGCCAATCTCTACAAGACATTCCATCTCATTGCTCTCCTCCATTACAAGCGCTCACTTACCTCAATCTTGGGCGCATACCAACATCCCAACATCTAAATCACCTAGGCGCTCAAAACCTTCAAGACTCAAGGCACATTTTATGATCAAACAAGGTATCTCCTGAATAAGGCGCTCATAGTCTCATCAGGGCGTTAATCATCATCATGAGTGCTCATATTGTTCTAGGCGCATAGTTATCTCTGGAATGCTCAAGGCGCTCAAGGCGCACATACCCTTCTCTAGGCTAGTTTACACTTATTCAAGGCGCTCATTCCAAACTTACATGAACTCCTCATTACAAGACACACAAACTAGATGATCCTAGGGCATAAGGGCGCTCATAGGAGTTGTTATGTGTCATTTTGGCCAAGGTTTTCCGGAGCAGTGAAGACATTAGGAAGGGGATGATCGTTTGGATAGTTTTGAATGCTTTATTTCTCCTTGTTTAAACTAGGCGCTCACTAAGGATTGGAGTAGCCTTTGCACCCTCACATCATGTTAATCGACGTTTCAGAGGCAATCATAGTATAGGAAGATTTGCGCCTTGAAGAAGAGAGTTATCTGGTGAGCGCTTAGGAGTTCTGGCGCCTAGGGGAAAGGTCTAGGTAGAGCACCTTCAGACTTTGATAATGAAGTGCCTTAAGGAGTTGGATGATGTTTTTGCCTAGAGTGGAGATGATGTTTTTAGTGCCTTAAGGATGATGATGGAGCGCCTTGGAGTCAGGTTAGTCTGGAGCACCTTAAGAAGGTAAAGCACTTCAAATGTAAACACAAGTGTTTTGAGCGCCCTAATGAGAAGTTGTCTTGGCACCATAAGTTGTTCAAACGAAGATATGCGCCTTGGATAGTTGCAAAGACCTAATTTAGCGCCCAAGGTTGGAAGACTCTTTGTGAGCACCCAGTGTTTGAAAGCTCTTTGTGTTTGGTGCATTAAAATGAATTTGGCACGTAAGTAGTATTGAAACACTCAACTGAGCGCCTAAAGCCCATGAGAGAAGTGATATGCGCCTTGATAGGAATATCATGGAAGATGAGTTTACTGAATGGCGCCTTGAATGACTTGGTTGATTAAGTGTTTTAGCACCTAGATATGGGATGAATCATTGAGCACCTTTGGTTGAGATGATTGTTGGCAAGAGACACTATATGGATTCATGGTTGTTGTCATTGATGGCAACAAAGGTCATCCCACATATCCGCAAGTCATGATATGTCTCTACCGGAAGTCAGATTAAAGATTGTTGTGGTCCGGTGAACAAGAACAGAGCATGTGGCAAGGTCTGACAGATTGGTCCGGATCTCTCAGAGGAAGTGTCTTGGTACAGTGCGGATCTGGGGAAGTCAAGAGGACTATCTTGAGTAGTATATTCCAAGGATTTAGCCTCCGGAGATGGACAAGGAAAAAGATATGAATAGTTGAGTACCGGATTCCTGAGAAATAGTGAAAACAGAGGAAGAACTGACTGGCAGAGTATCAGACTACTTTCCGGATGTGTTACAGATGATGATAAAGGTTGCGGAGGCATGAATCATGTTTGGCCGACATAATTGATGATATCTACAAGTATATGCTTGATCCACATTGCTTGGTGAGGAAGGATTCAGCCGACAGAACAAAAGTTTGTAAGAAACTAGACTGTTCCGGATGCCGACTAGAAAGGTGATGAAATTACTTGTGCGGATATATATAGAGGATGGATTTAGTTGTGAAAGGTGTGAATGTGTGAAGGTATATGCGAACAAGTCCAGAGCAGAGCAGAAGTAGCAAGAAAGATCCGGTATGTGAAAGGATAGCAGACTAAAGAACAGAGGAAAGATGAAGTGCAGCAGATCAGTGTACTGAACCTAACCGGAACTGAACTCCAGCATATGCAGATGCTTCCAATCAGTTCAAGACTGTGATTCTTATCACTTTGTAAGACAGTGTGTCTTCCTGTAGGCAGTGAGCCTCTTGTGAGCAGTGTGCTCGGGCAGTGAGCCCTAATTGGCAAGTGCCATTTTGTAACTTTCTATTCTTCTAACAGAGAATAATTTTTGGGTTAATCACCCCGTGGTTTTCTCCCTTAACAGGGTTTCCACGTCAAAAATACTGTGTCATGTGTTTCTTATTTCATGGTTATGTTTTTTATGTTTGATTCAATGCTACATTAATCACAAGGAAGTTCAGATAGAGAAATAATTAGGATAACTGATTCACCCCCCCCTCTCAGTTATCAACAAGTGGTATCAGAGCTAAGTTCCTCCTAATAGAGCCTAACAGCTTGAGGAAGATCTGGGATTTCAAATGGATGCATATGGTTTAAGGGAGCAACTCAAGACTGCCCTTGAGGATCTTGAACAGTCAAATTCTGAAGTCAGTGAATTAAAAGAAAGACTCAAACAGGCTGATGAATTCATGAGGGAATTAAAAGACAAATTAAGTCTCTCTATGAAAAAGAGAAAGGAGCTGCTCCAACAGTTGGCAAGACAAAGTGAAGAAAGCAATACAAATGAAGAATTGACTGAGCAAACCAAGTTATGTGAAAAGTTATCAAAAGAAGTCATTATGTTAAGACATGAAATGGAATCAGGAACTATAAAGTTCACTCAAGAGATTAAAGAAAAAAGAAAGGCTGAAGACAATCTAAGACAATCTCTTAAGGAAAAATCAGAAGAATGCCACCAGATGGACAGGATTATCAGACATCTTGAATCTGATCTTGAAGATGCCAAAGATAATGAAGAAAAACTTGAGGATCAAATTACCTCTCTCAAAAGAGACCTTCAAACAGCAAATGAATATAAAGAGAAATTCAAGATAAGTTCTGCTCAACTTGAAGTTCTTCTTGGAAGTCAAAAGAGGACTGATGACAAGTATGGTTTGGGATATGAGAAAGGAGAAAGCTCCGGATCCGGTCAGAGGAATCTTGGATCAGAAAATCCAAGGAGCAGGCCTAGAAGACCTCCGGTAAGACAGCCAAATGCTCAAAGATATCCATCCTTCAATGGATACTGCCACAGCTGCAACCACTTTGGTCACAAAGCTAATCAGTGCAGAATGAGAAAGAATCAGATTAATTCATCCTTCTCCGGACAGTGCTTCAACTGCAAAAGGTATGGACACAAATCCCATGAATGCAGAATTATGCAAGTAAACAAATCATTCAAAGGTAGATGCTTTACATGCAATAGAGTAGGTCATATGGCTAATCAATGCAGATCAAGGGGATATCAGTCAAATATGCAAAGAAATGTTATTTGTCAAATCTGCAATAGGTCCGGTCATAATGCTAAAGTCTGCAGAAACAAGAATCAGGACAAAAGAGGTCCGGTGTATAATCAGAATCAAGACAAGGGTAAACAAAAGATGAATGCGGATGAGGTTAGGAATCAGATGAGCAAGATTTGGGTGAAGAAAAGTTCAGAGAATGTAGAGGTTGGATCCGCACCAGACTCTGGTGCTGATATTTCTTCCGGAAATTAAAAAGTGAGCTCAGGCTCAGGGGGAGACTCAAAGAAAATCTTATTCCCCCAGCCAAACAAGTGGTGCCGGATGTGGCACAAGATGCGGATCAAAGGGTTTGTAGATATGAGTCTTGAGATACTTCAGTCAAGTTTTCAGAGGTCCGCATGGAGTTATGAAGAAGCTGTGATCGATCAAATAAGACCTGTTCAGGGAGATGCTCCGGTATGATAAAGGATCACAAAAAGGTCCAGAAAGATCCGGAAATGCACTATCTTGTTCTGCGGATTGGACAGAGTGTTTGAGATGATCTTGTAATATGCTACCTCGATTTATTCATGATTGAAAGATCCGGATGATATCCACAGATCAGGACTAATCCGGGATACTCCAAGCTATCCAGACAAGGCAAACCAGAATGATGTAGGTGAAGCATTTATTGCAGACAGGTATTAGGGTTCGCGGAGCAATTTAAGGGATTTCTCAAAGGTCATTTGCTCATTCTGCACTCGAGAAGAAGCGAAAAGTGGAGCTCTGCAACAAGGTTCCTCAAGCACACCAAGGATCTCCTGCTAAAGCTATTGGATAAAGAAATCAATCCAACCACTCCGTGCAAACCGAAGGCGCATAAGGTATTCTCCGTTTTTCATTACCTCACTACAAATCTTTGAAGAATGGCTACTCCAAACATAGTTAAGATCTCTGATAGACCTCGCCCCTCATTCAAGAAACATCCCTACAAATCATTGGAGGTAGACCCACTAGGAGCCTTCTCTAGTGTTCCCCACGGAGTTTTACACACCGAAGACATTAGGGTTTACATACATGCAAACATTGAGGAATTTGGGGAATTCAAATTAAGAGACCTCTATCACAAGCAGCTGATTGACAATGCTTTTGAGCTTAAACCAGAGTATAAGGATATTCAGAAGAAACAATTTGAGCAATTTATTCATTTCCCCTGTTTTGAAGAGGATGAATGGGTCCGGTATGTACTGAGCAGGATGCATGACAACTTTCTATGGCTAGATAGACCTTGCAAGATTACAAAAGAGGCAATTAGAGTAGTAACTGGTCTATACTCTTCCGGAGGAGTACCTATCCTCAAATCTGTCAAGAACAACATTGTAACTGAGGCCACCGGATCAAAATTTGACAAAAGGGCAATGACCATTGAAGACATCTCCGATCCGGATATCAAATATGCATCAATGATAATAGGATACAAGATCTACCACTCCAGCAGGGAGAATTCTGTATCCGGAACTGCAGTATACACTGCCTATGAGATGCTAAGAAAGAATGCAGAGTATGATCTCTGCGAACTACTGCTAAGCCAATTAATGGAAAATATACAGAAAATCAAGAAGGATAAGAAGAATTCCTTTAAGTATGGTACTCTGATTGTATGTCTATTCTTCTACTTCATGAATGAGCTACCCGGATCAAGTGGATGGGTATGGCAGAGTGACAAACCTGTTGCAGTCCAGATAAGAGACTATTTGCATGGACTTGGGGATGCAAAAGCAAGAAATACAGCTCTATGGGGATACTTCAAAAACTTTCAGAGCATGATGCAAGCAAGAGAGAGAATTCCCCAGTCTCTTGTTGAAAAATACAAAGACTCAGTGTGTTTCATGATTGACACTGATCAGTGCCTAATGGAGGTAGTAGAGCCAAGGATTGTCTGGATCATGCCCATGGGGTATGAAGTGGATGAACAAATAGTGGAGCTGCATGTTCAACACATGCTAAGTCAGCCCAAAGATCCCAAGGCAGAAAGGTTTGGAACCTTTGAGGAGCTGAGTGTGAAATTACATGTAGAACTCAGGGAACCTGAGATTAAGAGAAAAGTGAGAAAAGAAGTAGAGCACATTGCTCAAGGCCTAGGCATCTCAAAAGAGGCACTTGATGCCAGCCGGGAAAAGAGGAGAAAGGCTGAGGAAGAAGAGAAAAGCAAAGAAAGTGCTCCGGTTGAAACCCCCACCCGGACCAGATCATCAAAGAGATCTACACCTTCCACAACCAAAAGCTCAAAACCGGAAGTCCAGGCATCCGGTAAAAGATCCAAGACAAAAGCATCAAGGGCTTATGAAAGCCAAAAGGATGAAGAGGAAACAGAATCAGATGAGGGAGTAAGAGAAGTAAAGAAACAGAAGAAGAAAGGGTCCGGTAAGCCCTCCACAGGCCAAGACAAGGATGAAATGGCAGAGGTAACTGTTGAAAAGCCCACTCTGTCACTAGAGAGCATAATCAAGTCGGTCACGGTGGATGGAAACCTTCAACCAATGACTGAATCCTATGATGACTTCAGTGAGGCAGACCAAAAGACTCTGCAGGAAGCCACAGTTAAATATCTGAACATATACAATAAGGCTTTCATTGAGATCATATCTCTCATTCCTAAAAGCCTAGAGAAGGAAATGGAAGTAAGAAAGAATAATGCTCATGCCAAAGATCTTGAGATCCGGGAGCAGATAGCTATTCAGCTATATCCTCAAATTGATCCCAAGACAATGAACATTATCTTCAAGGACTGCAAAGATGAGTTCAGAAGCAAAGCCAGGATGAATCAACTCATGCTTGGTGAGACTGACAAAGTGGCCCAAGAAACAGAAGAGATCCTCCGGAAGGCCTTCAAAAGGTTCAATCTTCCTGTTGTAGAGGATTTAGGTACAGAAACAACTGCAGATCTGGAATCATCTGTTCTGGAAGAAGTGGGCCCCGAACAGTCAAACATCTCTCCTCCGGTATCCCCTACAGTCTCCGGATCCAAAGAAGAAGAGCAATTGCAGGAGAAGGAAGCAGTGGTGAAAGACAAAGAGGTTGACAGTTCTAAGACTGCAGAAGAAAAGAAACATCTGTCTCCGGCAAGAGACACTGCACAAACTGTTCAACAATTTTTGAGCAAAGAAACTCTAGAGATTGATGAACCGGAGCTTCTAAAAGGCCCATTTGATTTTGACTCTCTCTCTCCGATACAAACAATGAAGATAGCTTCATTTGCAAATGCCAAGGCAAATGAAAAGCTCCTGAAGTCTCATATGGAAGACTGTGAGTTGATAGAGGCTGCTTCCGGAGTACTTGTAAAGATCATGCCATCAATCCAGATAGATCCGACAGCCTCCACTTCCGGTAATCTAAAAACCTTAGTCAGCAGTATTGATACACATTTTAATTCTCTAGAAAAATCAGCTGAAGAAAAGGTCCGGAAGGAATTTTTGGATAAGAGATTTTCTGAAATATTAGAACTAATCTCTAAAGATAGGAAGATTGTAAGCATTGGAATAAAGAGCTTAGAGAATGCTCTTAAGGATGGCGGTGACATCTACAAATTTTGTATATCTTGGTCAAAGGCAACAGCAGCAATTGACAAGAAAATAAAAGAGGAACAGGACAAGCTTCAAAGCTTATCTCAAAGTTTTGATCCTCTCTCTTCCTCTATAATAAATCAAGAATGTCAGACTATTGCAGTCTTGAATGAAATAAAGAATCTTGAGAAGGAGAGGAAGAACATCACCAACCGGATGGGAGAACTTAGAAGGATTATAGTCCCTAAGTTGGAAACTATGCATGAGGCCATCAGTGATGCCCAGACCACTGCCCAAACAAAAGATCCGACTGATCTCAGGCGGGCAGAAGCCTTTGCATTTTTGTTGAGTGGTCACATTTCAATTTTGGACAGAATGAAGCTAAGTTGGGCTACTGAAATGATTCAACTGCAGACATCCTTTGCAGACATTCTGCAGTATATGTGAGTATGTAAATATGCGGCTATATATAGAAAATTTTTGAAAATTTTGGTGTGCGGATCCTACCCTTTGCCATTGATGTCAAAGGGGGAGTGAGGAGCAATGAAAAATGAGGAATCCAACTCAGGGGGAGTTCCGGAAATTGTATATAAAGACAGAGCATCAGCAAAGGGGGAGCATAGTGTAAACACTTAGTCATTTTTCACTAAGTGTTGCCATCAATGCCAAAGGGGGAGATTGTTGGCAAGAGACACTATATGGATTCATGGTTGTTGTCATTGATGGCAACAAAGGTCATCCCACATATCCGCAAGTCATGATATGTCTCTACCGGAAGTCAGATTAAAGATTGTTGTGGTCCGGTGAACAAGAACAGAGCATGTGGCAAGGTCCGACAGATTGGTCCGGATCTCTCAGAGGAAGTGTCTTGGTACAGTGCGGATCTGGGGAAGTCAAGAGGACTATCTTGAGTAGTATATTCCAAGGATTTAGCCTCCGGAGATGGACAAGGAAAAAGATATGAATAGTTGAGTACCGGATTCCTGAGAAACAGTGAAAACAGAGGAAGAATTGACTGGCAGAGTATCAGACTACTTTCCGGATGTGTTACAGATGATGATAAAGGTTGCGGAGGCATGAATCATGTTTGGCTGACATAATTGATGATATCTACAAGTATATGCTTGATCCGCATTGCTTGGTGAGGAAGGATTCAGCCGACAGAACAAAAGTTTGTAAGAAACTAGACTGTTCCGGATGCCGACTAGAAAGGTGATGAAATTACTTGTGCGGATATATATAGAGGATGGATTTAGTTGTGAAAGGTGTGAATGTGTGAAGGTATATGCGAACAAGTCCAGAGCAGAGCAGAAGTAGCAAGAAAGATCCGGTATGTGAAAGGATAGCAGACTAAAGAACAGAGGAAAGATGAAGTGCAGCAGATCAGTGTACTGAACCTAACCGGAACTGAACTCCAGCATATGCAGATGCTTCCAATCAGTTCAAGACTGTGATTCTTATCACTTTGTAAGACAGTGTGTCTTCCTGTAGGCAGTGAGCCTCTTGTGAGCAGTGTGCTCGGGCAGTGAGCCCTAATTGGCAAGTGCCATTTTGTAACTTTCTATTCTTCTAACAGAGAATAATTTTTGGGTTAATCACCCCGTGGTTTTCTCCCTTAACAGGGTTTCCACGTCAAAAATACTGTGTCATGTGTTTCTTATTTCATGGTTATGTTTTTTATGTTTGATTCAATGCTGCATTAATCACAAGGAAGTTCAGATAGAGAAATAATTAGGATAACTGATTCACCCCCCCCCCTCTCAGTTATCAACAATGATGTCAGCACCTTTGAGATTATAACACCTTGGAGTCAAGTTCGAAGGAGCACCTTGAGAACGTAAAACACTTCAAATGTTTTCAAGGAATTGGAGAAGTCACTTAGTGCCTAGAAGGAATTCCAGATCAAGAGGGTTGGAGCGCCTTGAGCTTCAAGTCAGATATGCGCCTAGACCTCTACCCTTTAGCAAGTTGAAGCCCTCTGAGCCTTGACAAAGTGAGAATGCCTTATAGTGAATATGCACCTTGGGCAAGGTTGAATACAAAGTTGAGGAGTATATCATAATGAGTAAGTGCACTGTAGGGTTAGATGATAAAGACTAGTGCCTTGAGTGTCTTGGTCAAAATTTTGACGTGAGAAGTCTTGCAAGATCAAACCCTGGAGTGCGCCTTAGAGAGAACCTATTGATCCTTTGCTTTGACAAGATTTGGGTGCCAGAATGATCCTTAATAAATGGAATGTATCTACACCAATTTTGCGCCTTTAGGGAAGTGATGGTGGCCAGAATGATCCTTAATCTCATGTTTGTGCGCCTAGGTCTAGAAGCAAGATTTGAGTGCCTTAGGATAGGGTTTTTTGCACCTTGTCTTGGAGAGTGAATTTGTGCCTTGGATGATGTTGAAGCGCCTTGGGATGAAATGCGCCCAAACTTAAAGAGGGCCTTCAGTGAGGGAGTTGAAGAGAGTGCTTAGAGGAAGGATAGCCTTAAGATCAAACTAAGTACTTAGAAACCTAAGATTAGTGCCTTATTTGAAGTTATACACCTATTCTGGTGCCAGAGAGTGAGTTTGAGTGTGAAGAAGTGAATGTCTGCGCCTTGAAGGGGATACAAAGGGAAGATGATGCACCTTGATGGGTTGATGATGGAAATTTGCGTTTTGGAGCTAAATGTGCACCTTGAATCTAAATGATATTTGAGTGCTTAGAGGTAAATAGGGGCGCCTTTGAGAATTCTTTGTGCTTTAAGGAATGGATTGTGGCACTTTGGACTAAGGTAAGTCCTGAGCACTTCCAATGATTTTAAGGAGCGCCTTGAAGGAGATAGTACCTAGAGAAGAAAAGATGTCAAGTTTTAACACCTTGGAAGAAATTCTAGATAGTGGCGCCTTCACAGGGTTTTCCAAGTTGGCGCCCTGGTTTGGGATGATCATGCTAAGAAAGAAAATGCGCCTTCAGCAAGGTCACATCAAGTCCAACATGTCAATACTCTTCATCACTAATGTCATGTTGAAATTTCAAGGCATCTATCCATTCAAATTCTCTGAGGAATATCTTGCAAGTAACTTCAAGTTCTCCAAGGAATATCAAATGAAGAATGAGTTAGCCTATTCCTCATTCCCAGAGGCTAATTCAAAATAATGAGGGAATGAATTGGTTTTTGACTAACTTAACTTTAGTTTTTTGCAGGAACAAAGTCAGAAACTTGAAATTAGTTAAGTCTAGATGCTAAACTTGACTAAGGCAGGACTCCTAGAGTCAGGGCGCACTTTCTTGCTTGCTCAATGTCAAATGTGCACCTAACCAAGAATCATGGAGCTTTGAAGCACTTTAATCACATCAACTAGGGCGCCTAAGTGCATAGAGGTACAATGAATCTTCCAGAGAACATGGATAGACAACTAAGTCTCCAACTTGAGTCTTCTAAGTGAATTGGATGATGAAGAGAGTCTAGTCATTTTGGGCGCTAGTATCAGGATGAATCATCCAAAATGGGTGCCTAGAACTAGAAGGCGCTAATGCATGAGTTCAAGGATCCTCCATTGGAGCGCCTAGCCCAGATGGCTATAGATTGAAAGTTTTAAAGCTAAGTGATGTCTCTTAGGTGAATTCCTAGCCTAGGTGCATGTGTTGGGAAAAACTCTTTGGCTCTGGCGCCTAGAATTGGGAGCTTTGTAAGATGCACCAATTGATGAAACATTTCCATTTTGCACCTAGAATAGAACTCTCTCACATAGTTGAAATTGACTTGATAGAAGGAGATAAGTCTTAAGGACTAGTTTGGTGCCTCACTTGCCTATCTCACCTTTGAAATGCGCTTTGGTTGATGATCATCATTGATGGCGCCTAGTGAAATGTAAAGCTATTTGCATCTCTAGAGGATCAAAATTGGATTAGGAGATCATCCTTGCAGTTGAGATTGACAGAGAAGTGTTAAAGGAATCACTTCAAATGGACGCCTAAGCTAGTTGAGGTGCATATCAATTCCACTGTAACTCCAGACTGATGCTTAGGATCCAGTCATCTCCTAAGGTGTAGTTCCATTCACCCATGACCTTGCTTGGTGTCTAAAACTTGGAAACTCCTTTGGAAAGCTCCTGTTGCGCCTAGAAGATGAGTTTGGGATATCAACTTGCAAAAGGCTTAGAAACTCTTCAAAGATGTTAGGCACAATCCCATGGCACTGGAGCTCAGTTTTGGCACCTTCAAGGAATAGCACATGAAGGAACTTGGGAGGTCAGGTGCTTGTAAAAGGGAACACCTTGGAACATCTTCCAGGGGTTGAAGTAGTAAGAAAACATCAAGTGAGTCTAGGCGCACTCCCTTGTGTGAACAGTTTAGCTCTGGCACCTAGCCACAGAGTGAGCCAGAAGAAGTAGCTTGGACATTAGAAGATAGGCGCTCATTCTACAATGAAGCATTCCACCTTCCTAATCAACAAAGACTTGCAAGAATTGACAAAGGAAGCTAAGGCGCACCTTCTACTTGTTTCCACCTCTAAAATGCGCCTAACCTTGAAAGGGGGTTCAAAGATGTTTGTTAGACCTTTTCACTCAAGGCGCTCACCTTAGGTGCACTTTCTAAGTCCTTGTCACCTCAAGGAAACACCTAGTTTGGAAGGTGCTTGCCCTGTTCTCTACTCCTTTCAATTGGCGCCTAGAACACAGAATGCATGAAAGGAGCGCCTAGACTCCAGAGGGCTCATTTGGGCGCCTAGCATTTAAAACACTTTCATAATGATGATGTTTTGGCGCCTACTCTTGGAAACAATCCAGAGCATCCATAAACTCTAATTGGCGCCTAATGTTGACAAGGCGCAACTTCAGGAGGAGGTCACCTCAACTTGGCACCGAAGTCAGAAAAACCTGTAAATCCTTCAAATATGCGCCTACCTTGTGAGGTGATGAGTTGAACATTCCAAATCTTCAAATGTTGCTCAAGTAAGGAAGACATTGTAACATCAAGGCTTCAAGGCCTGTCCTTGTATTTCCATTGAATGAGTTCTACTTCATGCTATTGAAAGCATTTTCCATGTAATAAGACATTGCAAGTTGATTGAATCAAGTAACAAGACAAGTACCCAACTCTAATGTTGTTTCATTCAAATAGTTATCTTGATGTATATCTTTATGTTATTGAAGTAGTTGATGAATTGTTAGCAAGTAAAAGTGTTAAAGTAAGGAAAATTTTTCATAGAACTAGTTGGGTATCTTACACTTACACCATGCCTATCCATCAAACATCACAATGCAATCAAAATCCTAACAACATGCCCATGATCCAAGATCAAGTGCAATCATGCAAAGATATTATCAATCACAAGCCTATTAAGAATGAACTAGAGTCTTCTAGTACCATACTTTTCCATCAAACACCATCATGTAAACCATGGCCTATCAAGCCTATCAAAGAAAATGCAAACATCCTATGTAATACAATCAGACTTTAAATATTTGAAGTAGCCATCTACAAATATCCATTCAAAAGTGGATTTATAATGCAAGTATGGATGCCATCAATAAAAAAGATTTGTATTAACCAAATATCCATATACGCATACATCAATATCTGTCGATATAAGTATAACATATATACAAAATAGCCATATAGGCTTACAAGAATGCCATATAGGCATACAATGTCAACTATGTACAATACAAAATATATGTCCACAAATGCCATATAGGCATACAACAGAGGAACACAATAAAAAGTCATTCCCCTCTAGCTGGTGAAGAGAATAAATCACGAGCAGCCTTTGATCTTCTAGGGGATGGAGACATGCATGTGGGTGGTCTACTACGAACCTGAGGGCTACTCCTCCTATTTAGTTCTTCCTACACCTTTACCTGTTACAAAAAAAAGTATAGATATTAATATATAGAAATTACATGTTATAAAAAAATGAAACATTTAACAAAATAATCACTTACCGCTAACATATAATCTGTCTCCTCGCTTGCCTCAGTAGCAGGAATAGGCCCTGGTGATGTCATGTCCTATAGAAACCATCCAGATAGAAATTAAACTTCAAATCAATAATCTTTTGATTTTTCAAAAATAGACAACTATAACAATGAATGTAAATTGAAATTTACTAATCTGCCTCATACCCCTGTCAATGCCATAGAGCTATGAATCGCAGAGGCCACACCCTGCTCCATTGCCCTATGAACATGGGGAGGTGTATCTGAAGACTACATCATCTGGAAATAAAACAACATTATTCAATTACGAAAACTATAATAGTGATGCAAATCATGGCTCCTAACATACACACACGCTCATCTAAACATGGAAGTACACACAATAAAACACACAAATCACATACAAAAATTTAGTAAGTACAATTCATTCATTAAACTATTTATTTTATTACCTCCGTAAAGCTTTGAAGTCCACCACCGCTAGCAGGTGTTGCCATGAAATCTACAGTGTTAACCTATTCAACATCCAAAATTAGAAATTAGAATACCATTCATATAATGATGCTATTCACATGTAATATTTATAATTGTTTACTAGTTACATACCTCAACAGTAGATGATCTAGTGAAAAATGTAGGTGGAGAACCACTGAAAACTGCATCGACGCTATGACCCTGAAATTTCATTAAAATCATCAATTTAAATTAGTTAATCTTGTATTTCAAAAATAAATTTTAATAAATTAAATTCAATAAACTTGCTAATATTTACCTGAGTATCAAGGCCGAAAGTCTCACTCAGGAGGGTATCTGTCATCACCATCTGCTCAGCTGCAGATGTAGCCTGTGCACCTGCGTCCTGACTGTCCATGGGGTCATAACCACAGGCTGACCCGCAAGCCTGGCAAGTATGCGGTGGGACCCTACTCCTCGCACTATCTCCCAACCCACTCTGTGTTGCAGGATCGGCATGCTCTATGATGCTCTGGGTCAAGGCACTAATTGACCTCAACACTCTCCTTCACAATGGAAGGGATAGAAACATGCTCATGGGCTGGTCTGCTGATTACTCATCTCACTACCCACTGTGGGTCAAGACGTGCCCCTGGTCTATCCTGTGCTGAGCCCCCACCTCTACCCTGGAAGTCCCGCATATCAAAATAGTTTGGCACTTTATTGAGGACAAACTCAGAGTAGAGTTTCCTCAAAAAGTATTGCGGGACCTCATTGTTATTGCATAGAGGATGGTAAAAAACCATCCACCACCTCTGCCCAAAATTGTCCCTTATCGCTTGGTTGTTGCACCAATGGATAGGGAACCTCTTGCATGTAATGGGTGGAGGTTGATTTGTTTGTGGGTTTGTGAAAATTGAACACAAGTCTACTTTTGTAATTTGTAATTTTTTGACATCTTGGTATGACAATTTATCTGCATAGTAATCTCTAAACTCTCTCTTTTTATCGGTCCAACTAGTTATTTGCTTGCTAATTGAATTTACATTTGATAACATAGACTCAAGAGATTCGGCAAGCATGGACCTATGCAAGGTTGAAGTGGAAGGATCTTTCAACCTTGCAATTATATCTTTAATTTGTTTTTTGTTGTTTTCAATTTCCCCCATTATATTATCTTGTGTTCCAGGGGCATGTCAAGGAATGAATGGAGGAGGTTGTTGTTCTACAGGTATTTCTTTCTCAAGATTTTGTGGATTTTGTGGAGGAGGAGGAGGTGCATTAACATTTCCTACAATTAATAAAATATACATCAAAAATCAACAAAAACCTACCTATTTAGGAAGAAATTCAAACAAAAAAACAAAGATAACTCACCCCTTTGGCATGCTCAACGTCGCGGCGGTATTTCGGTGATGAATCGACAAGCTTTTCGTGTTGAATGGCGTTTTGTAGAACGCGAGCGCGTTTTTGAAGGGTTTTATGCCACGGGCGGAGGAAAAACTCATTGAAATGAAATGACAGCGGGTTTTTTTTTTTATAAATAGCACTTTATAATGCGAGCGCATTATAACGCGCTCGCATTATGGCTCGGCAATGACGAGCCTAAGGCTTGTCATTGCCAAGCCATAACGTGAGCGCGTTATAACGCGCTCGCGTTTTGCCTTAAATTTTTTCAAAAATTTTTTGGCCACTTTTTGGCCCCCCATCTTTTTGCACTTACCCATTTTGCTTTATTAAATATTAGGAATATTTAATTGCATGTGCAAAAAAGATTGAATTACATTTAGAGATAACTCAATTTAGAAGAAAAGACAACTTATATAAATATTTGATTTATTTAAATTTAGAGAAGATATTATTGGAAGAGACAATTAAATAATTGGAATTATTTAATTTAGAATGATAAGAAAGCAAATTAAATAAATAAATTTATTTAATTGTTGTGCATGATTTTGGGAGAATAAATAAAATATTTGGTTGTATTTTGTTTTAGGAGATTGAGAGGATTTAAATAAATTTGATTTGATTTATTCAAATTTGGAAGAATGAATTGATTTAATTAAATAATTAAGAATTATTTAATTGTTTGGAAGAATTTAATTAAATAAAGGATTTTATTTAATTTTGACCTTAGAAGAGATAATTAAATATTTCGATATTTAATTAACTTAGAAGAATGTGAATCGTGTCATTTTTAGGTGTATACAATACCTATACATATTGTACAACTAGAAATATGGTTAGATCAACAATGAAGTAAATCAGCTAAATACAGTGATATAAACTATAGATCTATGTACTCAATAAAGCAAGATAAACTATGAATGCAAATATAAAATTATTAACAATTAAACCAAAAGCTCTATTGTGCTTCTTGTGATCCTCGTGATTGAATTGGCTCTCAAAAATGCATAATGCAATAGCTTGGATGATAGAGTGCTTTGAGTGCTTGGATGAATAGATCAAGTGATTGAAAATGTGACAAGAATTCAAAAGTCAAAATGGCAGCATAAGTTTGCATTTCAAGAGTGATGTTAAATGGCTTAGGTTGCACGCATTTATATAGTTTTCTTGAAAAATAATGAATGGTCAAGATTAAAAGGAACTCAAAAATGATCAACGACTAAAAATGAATGAGACAACAAGCTTAGAAAGATTCAAGGGATCTGATTGAGTTAACTGATGAGCTAATTTCAAAAATCAAGGAGATTGACATGAGATAACAAAGTTAAGTTCAAATTAGAAAGATTTGATATTGAGTTCCATTCAAAAATTGTGGAGATAGATTTTAGAACTTAAAGTCAAATTTGGAGAGGTGGAATTTAAAATAGACATGTGTTGAATTAATAATATTTTATTATTATTATTATTTCTCATTCAAACACATGTGAGAAATAAGATTTTTAAAGAAAATAAAATAGGATATTGGAATTAATTTCAAAAAGCAACGTGAAGATTTTGAACAAATTTGAGATATTTAATTTTAATTTGAGAGGGACAATTAAATAATCTTTATTATTTAATTATGAGGGATGAAATATTGGAGAGAAATAATTAAATATTGTTTATTTTATTATTAGAATGATAGAGAAAATAAATAAATATTATTTAATTATTTTAGAAGAAATAGAAGAATAATTAGGCTTAATTAAATAATTAATATCATTTAATTATTTAATCAAATAAGAGAGATAAGGTGAAATATAGAAGGCGTAGTCAAAAGGGCAAAATAATAGTTTTATGTTATTTTTGGGTGTCTACATTTTGCCCCTCTTTGATATAATGCCCTAACCATGTGGCATTGTATCAAAGAACAATGAAGAAAAAGAATGGAAGAAAAAGTTGAAAGAATGCCCTGGTGATGATGCCCCCTCGAAAGGTTGACTTGGAGGACACAAGGCAAACTTTTGAAAAGAAGGGATGTTATTTTCAAAGCAAAGAATAGGATGAAAAGATTGAGATAAAATAAAAATGTGAAAAGATTTAGATGATGATTTTGTACTCATGATATTTCCTTCATAGAATAGAACATATCCATCTAGGATACTTTTGTTATGCTTGATTTTTCATCATAGAGCAGTTACATACACACATACCCATACACTCATGTCCCCATTCCTCACTCTCCTTCATACACACCATGGTGTAGAGATCATCAAGCTTCCTCAGAATGTAACATAAAACAAAATAAGATAAAGATAAAAAGACAAAATAAAGATAAGATAAAGAGATAAAATCACCTAAGGTACAAGATAAGGTAAAAGATAAAAATGACAAAATGATAAAAGATAAAAACACTAAAAACACAAGATATGAGATATTTAAAAAAAATAGGAAAAAACAATAATGATAAATGATAAATGATAAAGATAAAAGAAGATAATCATGACAATAAAATGATTTTATGCATATAGACAACATTCATCAACATTCCGCAGCGACATCCCGACTAACACACACATGTCACTAAAAGAAAGAAATCACAAATAGCCCCAAAAAGTTCCCAAATAAAATAAGTTAAAAATACCACAATGCCATTTGCCAATTTTTTTAAGCTCAAGATTTAGATAAAGATGATAGCCTGATATAGGAAAGATATATCCTGTTAAGGAATCATGATTCTGATATTAGAATTTGGAATTTTGAAAGATTTTGGCTTTTAGACAAAGTTAGGAGATTAACTTAGGTTATAAGGATTTGTTTCTAAGGTCAAGGCTTCTTGCTTATTAGTTTGTTTGTGTTTGAAAGTTAGGATATTAGCTTTAAAATGTTTTTAGATTTGTTCAAGGATCCATATGCATAACCATATACTAAGGACATGCTCATAAAAAAAGGTAATATTTAAGATACAATGATACACCAAAGGATGAGGGAAACATAGATGCCAAGGTACAAGACTCAAGGTTGGAATACTGCACATCAACCATTTTTATGTTTCCAAGGTTTAAGCATAGAATCTTTGATATGGGTCATTCAAACAATAAGTCCCCCATGGACTTGTGAAGGCGGTCTTCTGTTGATCTCTAAGAGCTTTTTTGATTTGATTATATCCATCCATTAAAGAGAGCATTTCTTGGCTAGATGTTAGGTCCACAATGATATCTATATTAGGAAGGAGAAAATCATCCTTAGGGCATGCCTTATTTAAATCTCTGAAATCTGTACAAACTCTGATGCCCCCATTGGACTTGGTGACCAGAACCAAATTGGAGACACACTCAGGATAATCAATAGTCCTAATGAACCCCACATCCAATAGTTTTTAAAGTCTTGCTTTAACCAAAAGAGCTATTTGGGGATGCATCTTACGAATCTTTTGTTTTACTGGTTTTGCATTAGGCATAACTGTTAAATGATGCACCACTAAGGTAGGATCAAGACCTGGCATATCTGAATAGGACCAGGAAAAATTTATCTTTCTTCCCTCAAAGAAAGTTTTAAATTCTTGTTTGTCTTGTGGGGTTAAGGATGCTGCAAAGAAGGTGACTTTAGGATCCTCTTGGGTACCTAAATAAATTGCTTGAGCTTCTTCCACTATGATAGGAAATCTTTCTAGATCTTTGTCATGGGATTCCATATCATAAATTGTACTTTTAGCATATTCCTTGAAATAAGCCTTTGCATCTAATTCCATGGAAAAACCTACTTCATGATCACTTAAGGGAATTCCATCCCTAAGACCCATAAATTCTACAATTGCTTCATCATTTTGAAAAAAATCCAAAGAAGGTGGTCCTTGTTGGTCACAATCAATGAGTTGAGCATATATGAGGTCAACACAATGAGCTTAAGAAGTGGATGACACAGGTGTGATGGTGCAAATGGACATGTCTTGGAAAATGTTCTTTAGATCAAAGGAAGAGTCTTCTTGAAAGGCTATATTAAGGTTTTTGGACAAAGGGGGAGGTTCAACTTCATCAAGAGTATATGTGGATTTTAGGGGCACATTCATAGAAGATACATACCCTAACCCTCCATGATTACCTCTAGGAATTTGAATGATAGGCTCAATGATACCTTGGCTTTGACTACCAAGACCACCTTCTCCTCTATAACCCATGTTTTTAATGATATTAAGACCTTTTGGATAATTCTCAAGGTTTAACTTAGGAGTCTTGATTTCTTCTTTTTCTTTATATAGCCATGATGATACGTCTTCTTCAATGTCTTCTTTCTCTAACTTACCTCAATAGATAAATTTAGGGAACCCTTGCTTGTCCATGACCTCCAATAGGTCTTCTTTAGGTTTACCATAAGATTTCAGTGTGAGAGTGAGTTGACCCACACAAAAGGAACGTTGCTGAGTATATTCTCCACAACCATTGTCATGAATTTGGACCTTGATCTCAGATATTGATGGATTTGAAGTGGATGATGATGAGGCTAAGGTGGATGGGTCTACATAAGATGATGATGATGGAGAGGCTTCATGGGTAATGGGAATATGATTATTTTCTTGGTATTTTCAGCTATGTTTTGACAATATTGAAAGGGTTTAGGATCTCCATAGATGGTAATTTCCTTCCCATCATGGGGGAATTTTATGCATTGGTGGAAAGTTGATGGGATAGCTTGCATAGCATGAATCCATGGGTGACCAAGAAAGATGTTGTAGGGTAGATCAAGGTCCAAAACTTGACCCAAACTTGTGATTAATATAGGCCCCACTTGAATAGGCAATTCAATTGTTTTGTTTGATTCTCTCTTAGCATCATCATAACCCTTAATGGTTATTTTCTTGGAGGGATCTATTATTCCATCTGAATATCCCAACTTCTTGACAAAACTTAAGGTACAAATGTTTAAACCAGCTCCCCCATCAATCATGACTCTTTTAATCGTATGCTTATGAATAAGAACTTCCAAGTATAAAGCCTCAGTATGTTTGGGGCTAAGAGGTGGAATGCCCTCTTTAGAAAACACAAGTTGATGTAAAGAGGTAATATTACCAACCATGGCTTGAAACTCATTGGCATCTATGTTGGAAGACACATTTGATTCCTAGAGAATTTTATCAAGGATTGCACAATGGGTTGGGGATATTTTCAGAACTTCAAGGATAGAGATTTGAGATGGTGTTTTATTCAAATGATCTTCAATGTTATAATTAGATGAAGGTCTAGATGAAGTAAGAGGTCCCTGAATAGTGACCTTACTTCTTCGGTAGTTACATGACAATCAATTATTGGATTTTTTATGGTCAATGTAGAAACATGGTTGTTTGATTGTCTTAAATGGGCTACAACATAATTATGGCCTACTTTGCTATAGTTGGCATCTCTAGAAGAATTACCTTGGTTATTCGCACGTCCTTTTCCATGGTTAGGCATAGGATCATTAAAAATTTTTAAATCCGCATTGGTGGTATGTGAGTTATTTTCAACCGTTACATCACCACGATCAATGAGGTCTTGGATTATGTGTTTAAGCCTCATACAACTAGAGGTTTTATGACCCTTGGTCCTATGAAAGTCACACAATTCATTGTCATTGTACCAAGGCGGTTTTACTTGGGGTTCAACATTTTGAGATTTGGGGAGATCAATTAATTTAGATTTGACCAAGTTTTGCAAGGCCACCTCAATAGGTTGTGAACTTCCTTTTTGAGGGAAAAAGTGATCTATAAGGATGTTCATTACCTTGAGAGTTGGTTGACAATGCTGTATGTGATGAAGATGGGGCCGTTTGAATAGCCCTTGCATCAATCACTCCATCATTTACAACATTTTGATTTTTAAACCATAATTTAGATTGATCATTATTATTATTATTAGAGGGTTTTCCTTTATCTTCCTTATAGATTTTAACAAGACCTTTCGCTATCAATGCTCTTTCAATGGTCATACCCCTCTGTATGAGTTTAGAAAAGGTATTAGGACCTTGAACTTGAACATGGAAGCTCATTTCTTGATTTAGATTTTGAGTAAAGATGTTGACTAATTATTTTTCAGGAATTGACCAAGGAATTTTACTTGCCAAATTCCTCCACCTTTGTAAAAATGAAGCAAAAGATTCACCATTATTTTTCTTTGTATTATACAAATCAGTTATTGAGGTTTCATGTTCAATGTTATAGGAGAAATGTTGGATAAATTTCTCAGCCAATTCTTGAAAACTTTTAATCCCTTGAGGCAAGTGAGAAAACCACTCTATTGCTTGGCCCCCTAGACTTCTAGGAAATAGGCGCATGAGATAAGTTTCATTATAGGATACTTCCATGCAAGCTAAATAGAATTCTCTCACATGTTCTCTAGGATCACCTTTACCCTTATATTTATCGAATTTGGGAATCTCATTTAGTTCTTAGGGAATAGAATCATGTTAAGGGATCTATCAAATGGGTAGGGACAAATGTCCTCTAAAGTATAACTCTTCTTAGTACTTCCCATTTGAAGGTCCACCATTTGTTTTTGTAACTCTTGAAATTGTTGCTTTATTACCATTACTTCATCAATTTGGGGATTTTGATTAGAATTAGAATTTTGGTTGAAAAGGTTATTATTAGACATTAAATTTGGCCCTTGGGGAATAAAGGATGAGGTTTGAACCTGGGTTTGAGGGATGTGGGTAGAGGTATTGAAAAAAGGATTTTGGGTACCATAGTATGTTTGAAGGATGTTTGAGGTAGGAACATGAGTTTGTTGAGGCATGGACACGTTGGGAATGGTAGGTGAACTTGGGATAAACATGGGATTAGATGGTTGAGGCATAGGCATAGATTGAATTCTTGGGACACTTCAAGAAATGGTAGGGGTTAAGAGGTCTATGGTGGGATTGATTTGGCTAATGATAGGATCCCCATTCCCAAGTGGCCTTAATTCTTCTTGAGAGGGAATTCTAGCCCCTTGTTTTAGCAACATTTCTATATAGTAATCAAGGTGTCTAGCCATCAATATTTCAATAAGCTTAGTGCCCCTTGGATCAGCTTCAAATGCTTCTATTTCCCTGGAAGTAGGCAATTCATCTAGGTCTTCCACAAGGACTTGTTCCAAGGGCAAGGGTTATGTCATACATGTCATGCCATATTCTTGAGAAGTAGTGTTTGTAGTTGAAACATAAGAGGTTCCTAAAACATTGATGGATATTCTTCTAGGATCCATTTCTTCTAGTTTAGAGCATGCTCTTGTATTAACCATATACTATTGTTAAATGATATCAAATTTGGATATGTTTAAAAAATCAAAGTTGAAACCCTTAGGCTTAATCTAAACCAAGGAAGTCAAAGGTATGCTAGATCTCCACTGATATAAGATATGATAGTTTTGCTCAAGATATGATAAGGTTCACTTGTACTAGACTTATGAGTCCAAGCAAACTGATATGCTACAGATATGATCCCAATATGATAACTTTCTCAAGATATGATAATGTTCACTTGTACTAGACTTATGAGTCCAAGCAAAATGATATGCAACAGATATGATATTGATATGATAACTTTCTCAAGATATGTTATGATATGATGGAGAGATCTAGTGCACTTTGATATGTTCCTGATATAGATAAGTTGATAGGTTCAAGTTGATTTTGATAGTTCACCAAGATTTTGATAAGTTCAACAATTGAGTATATGATAAGGATAAGGGAAACAATCTATCACTTTTCAAAATGTGTCCTATGCAAATCCCTTGATTTCTATAGGTAATTGCTTTACTTTTAAGGGTGACAAAAGTTGATTAGAGAATATTTGAATTAGGGTAAGGTTGGTTAGGGTTTGTTTGAATTGGTTAAAGGATGATTAAGTTTAGGATAGGTGTGGCAAAGGAATTATGTCACAAACTGATAAATGAACCCACCCCGAAATGGAAAAAGTAAAAAGGTTTTGAACAAGTTTTTGATTGAAACTAGTTTATGTTTTTGAATAAGAACTTGATTTGACTTCTAAGTTTGAAATGAAATATAGATGTGAAAAGTAAACAATCAAAAGCAGATAGTTACAAACACTTGATATAGATCTAATTTCAATATTTATCTTGCAAACATGAAAGACACAACAACAATCCTATAGAGTAAAGGGTAGATAGGTTGGATGGCTTAGCTAGGATAAAATAGGTGCACTAATGAAAGTGCCCTCTATATACCTCAAGGGTACGTTGAGGCCCAAATCCGTAGATAAATAAGGATACCGTCACAATAACCAAGAGGAGAGGGTAACCCACCCTCCTCTATCACTTCCACAAGGTATAAAGTTCTTGGGGGCTTAGTTATGATGATAATATGCCAAATCCAAGAGAGGCATCTTTCAATTCACCTCCCGCTATTTATACTCCACCGAAACATGAGAGTTAAGGTCGTCCCTAGAGTGATCACTTCTCTAGGCAAGCCTTCCTAATAGGTTACACAGGGAAAATAAACATCATGTTTGATCCTCAAAATTGTGTGACCATGCAAGAGGAGATCAAAGATGTGATTATTTTCCAAAACAAGTTCATTTTAACCGTTTAAGATTGTGAAGTTTACTTTTTTTATCAAACACAACAAACAATGATTCGTTTTAAAACCCAAAAGAAAATGTGAAGAAACTGTATAGAGGAAGGTGTAAGATAGTGTTTTTGATCCTCAGGATCATGCTAAGCATGCAAGAGGAGAGCATACACACTGATCTTTGATGGCCAACATCTCATGCACCAAATAGTTGTTCATTTTAAAACCCAAAAGAATTGTTATTCAATCAACCTAGTAAACTAGAGAGAGAGAGAGTTTGGAAGGAGTGCACCTTGTGTTTTCTCCTTTGTTTCTCACAAATAGATTTGGTTTTTTGATGTAGATTGGATCAAGGTAAAACAATGTTTCCTACACACAGAAAGACAACAAAGCAAACAGCAAACAAGATCCTAGCAAAATAATAAAGTTAAAAATGTCTATTAGAGGATTAGAAAGCAAAAAAATGCCTATGTTGCACAAAAATGAACTAGTTAAGATAAAAGTTGAAATGAAGTGAATTTTTTTTTAACTAGATGAGATTTTAGGCTAAAATGAAAGCTAAATTAAAGATTAAAAAAGAGATTAAATTATAAAATTGAATTAAAGTCTAAGATTAAATATGCATGTCTTACAGGAGAATTTCTTCTGAAATTTCTCCTCCTTTGATCATGCATTTTGACAAACTCATCTTTGGTTTTCATTTGAGCTTCAATCTTCTTTTTACCTTCAAGAGCAGCAGCATGATAACTCAAATTAATTTTCTTTCTAGGAGTCTCTCTGACTTTGGAACACTCTCCTTCTTCATAACCTAGACCAGTAGTGTCCTTATGATACTTTTGTTTGTCCAACATTTCATGCAACTTATTTGTGCTTTCTTCAAACTCCTGATATTTCTTGGACAGAACCTTGAGACCTTCATAATCTTTTCTAAGATTGATAATTTCAGCCTCTAATTTCAGATTTTCAATTCTTTTAACCTCAAGGTCAAATTTTTTTACATCAGCTACTCTCTTAGCTTTCTCAACCTCTTTCTTCAGACTAATAATTAGGTTGTCTAATTCATTAATTTGTGTCCTTAAATTCACAATCTAATTTCTTGCCTCTTCAAGATCAGAGAGTACTTTGTCTTAGAAGTCTTTTTCTTGTTGAAGTTGTAACTCTAATCTCTAATTCTCCTTTTTGTATTTTTTTATCACACTCAGAGCAAATATGAGTTCTCCTTCAACATTAACCTCACATTCTTGTTCATCATACACCTGATCATAATCACTAATAATCTGACCTTCTTTTGAATCAGATTATACCTCATCTCCTTCATGTAAATGACTTCCATCATTGTCACTCTTCTCAGATAACAAGTTGTCCTCTCCTTCAAGTGCATCACCTCGATAGATTATTATCAATTCTGTCCACACATCCCGAGATGTTTCATAATGCATAACTCTACAAGAGACTTCATTAGATAATCTAGATAGAATAATCTTATTTTCTATATGAATACATTCATAAGCTTCTTTGCTATCTGTAGTATTAGGTGATTGAGGGGAAACAAAATATCCATTCTCAACAGACATCCAAACACCATACCCTAAAGAGGATAGATAGATTTGCATTCTAATACACCAAATAGAGAAATCTGAACCATCAAAGAAAGGAACTCCTAAAAACTCTTTCTCTAATTTAATACTTGATTCAACTTGTGAGACATTTCTATCAACAGATTCTATATCAACATTTGAATTTGATAAAGATGGTGCCTTTTGATCAATATGAGACTTAACACTTTTCTTTTCTCTATTTCTTTTGTACTTACCCATGGTACTGCACACTCAGGACCTATCCAAGCCGATTAGACTTCTATAGGGAACCTATGCTCTAATACTACTAGTTGGAGTCCAGGACAACACTGAGAGGTGTGGGGGGTGAATCAGTGTTGTATAAACTTTTAAAATCTTTTTACACCATTTAACTTACAAGACAAAGAGAAAGAAAGACATCAATGATCTGTTAAACACATATGCAAAAGTATGATAAAGATATGAATCAGGACCTTAAGAACATATCATTAGAGCACATGAACACATGAAGACAAACAAGAACCATGACACCTAATTTGATGAGTGAAAAATCCTCCAGGGGAAGAAAAACCACTTTGAAATGCTTCACTTATTTAATCAAGAACCTGACTAGTTACAAATAGGTCTCACTAACCATACAAGCCTCGTTGGCTACAAAGAGGTCTCACTGACCATACAAACCTCACTGGTACATAAAGCCTCACTAGTGAATACAATCACCATCATCAAAACATAATGCTTAGTGTGCAAGAAATGATTACATGTCAATCTGATTTGCACCATTACATAACCTGTGATTCATCATTCACACAAAGATTCAAATACAATCATTGCACAAAGAATACAATAAATTTCTTCCCTGAATTTGCATATCCTTTTGCAATCATATTCAATTCAATCTGCATATCAATCATGATCTCTGCACAATCAATTCACCTGATGCACAATCAATTGTATATTGTCTTCATACTTGGCATGGTTCAATCTGTAAGTTCTTTGCATAGTGTCTTCATTCTTTGTTTGATTCATTCCTGAATAAACATGATCTCACAATATCATCTGTATTTTCTCTTCAAAAGTATCTTCTCAAAAATGTCTTCATTGCATATTAGTCCACACACACATTCCATCTGCAACACCATTATATAAAAATACGACCGTCCTTTCATATTCCTCTCACATTCTTCTTCTTCTCTAATTCATTTTCACCTTCACAAAAATTTCCATCTCCTTTTATTGTATATCTTCAACAACATTTTCCAATCTGTAAAAATCATCTTTATTAAAAAATTAATTCCAATTTTTGTTCTCAATAAAATCTGCAATATTACTATCATTTGACTGCTGCAAATAAATCACCATTTTGTATCCATATAAATAAAAGCATTCATTCCTTCTAAAATATCTTCATATTCCTTCTGAGAAAAAACCATCTCCATTTCCCATCATAAGATATTCATCACCTGCAAATAAAGAATTTCAATAATATTTTAATCAAACTCTCTGTGAGAGAAAACAAAAATACTTTTTTCCTATTCAGACCCTCTTCATCACCTGCATGTAGAAGAAGTCATAAAGACTCATGTGCTTCCTTAAAGAATTTTAAAAACAATTAATCTTCTCACCATTATAGAAAAGAACAAAAACACTCCCCATTAACTTCCACAAGAGGCACACTAGTGGAGTTGAAAATTGAAATAATGTCTAAAAAATATCGTTTAAATCCACAAAAATCTGCCTTGTCTAATATGCTAAAATTAGCCTCAAAAAGCATATAGATTGCAGTCTACTCATTTTGACAGCTAGAAGCACGTCAAACTTCATGCACTAGGAAGAGGATTTTAAGTTTAAATGTAGGCCACTAATCTTCAAACTCACGCCCCTCTTATTTTAAATATAAACCACTGATTATGATATTGGCGCCCACTACTCATGAGAGGAATCGAGAGAGCAAGTTGTGTTAGATAAAGGGACCAATTAGGCCACGATGACAACACCCTTACTTTGTAACTTAAGTGACATGTAACCTACAATAGTAAGTCACTTCCAAGTTAAAACATAAAGTTCTTTTCAATGATGATGGTTGGATTTAGGAATTTTGTAATGTCACTTAAACAAAAACAACCTTTGATAAATATTAAATCTATCAGCCACTACACAAATTTGATAATGAGGACCTCCTGACCATAAAATACCTCTGTCACTTTAATATCTACCACTGGTGTATCAACAACCCTTATGAAGGATAGATGAAAACTAGAACACTATAACATTATGTTTATAAATCATGAGAGATGTAGTCTTGAATACAAACATGAGCTTTGACATTTCTTATCTAACACCATTCTTTATAAGTTTTATCATTACATCAACTTGAATTCTAGTCATTCCTAAACTATAAACATTACCACAATATTATGTAATATTCATCTCTGTCATCCACTCAAACAATCATGACAACTTAAGCAACTATCAAACATAGTATCTCACCAACACAGATATAATATCATGACAACTCTTGATTCCATTAAAGTGATGATTTGAGACTAATAGATGACCCTTTGTCACAAGTACAATCTTGATGATACTTCATGAAATTCTTTATGATGCAGTCCCATGAAGAAGTATGAACAACATTCCCCTAATATAGATGCTCAACATCATATGAGCAATCTCCTAACATAAGATAAAGCATAAATACCTTTTATCATTAAGTATGAGTGAAGTATGTGAATTTTCCTCAACATGAAAATATCCAACTTGATCTACGTTCTCTTCAACCTCCACAACTCTTGAAGTAATGACATGACATATGAAGATGATTTCCTATCATATGAAGACCAAACACAAGAACTACTGACCTCCTGATGTCCTATCCCAACTAAAAAGAAAGCAACACCTCCTGAAGCATCTTGATGCTATGAACACTCATCAACCATGAGGATCAAAACAACTTTTGACATCTATTGAGCCTTGAACAACACCACACACTTCTATCATCAATGACAAACAACTCAACACCTTTTTGACATCAATGACAATCAATTTCCATCACCTACTTCTCCTTCGTTTCTTTCTATCTAATCTTGAATCTAACCTGCATAAGCAAAAGAAGGAGAAAGATGGTTGTGGCTATATAGGGGTTTGCCTCATTCAAACCTCATCTTTGTTATTTCTACCTCGGCAATAGCCAATGCCAAAGTATGCAGATGTGTGTGCTTGTAAAACCAAATGTGTAAGCATAAACATATGCAAGATACTAAATGATTCAAGCATCAAGGATTAGATCCATGAATGTTTCACGTAAGGAAACAACTTCACCTCAACGAGATGACATCAATGAAGACTTTTAGAACAAGAAGGCGAGGTAGTTGTATCTATAGAGGATTCCAAAATGCAAGTTGGAGGCTTCAACCCTTCTCCTTATTGTAAAAAGGGATTGACAAACCCTAGGAAGAGAAAGATAGACTCAAGATCTTGATTCCTAATCTCCACAACATATCTCCATGATAGCAAAGATCAAATTCTTCATTGAGCTTCAACAGTTTTTAGACTTTCAAGAGCACCTCTCGCAGAGTTTCAATGTAGTAAGCCTTCATGAGAGTTGTTTGTGATAAAATGATTTTCAATTCTCTTTAAATACATAACCTTAGGAGGGAAATGGATCAAAATAAGATGCCGACATTGTGCAAAAATCAAATTTGAATCTAGAATCTTGAAACACCCAACATAAGGCAACATTAGAACAAAACTTGGAATCTTGAGATTTAGGGTAGGAATAGGGTGCAGGCACCCAAGTCCAACCCCTAAATTTTGCTCCAAATCAGGATTAAGGATGTCCTAAATGTCTGGAATCCATCATCTCATTTTGGGTTTTGTCATTAGATACTTGAAAATGAGACATTTCCTCGGTAAGGTTGTCATTAATCAGGGTTTAGATATGTCCAATAGTGAAACGGGTTGAGGGACACTAAAAGGTAGGAGCTAAACTTAGTGAAATTGTGCTAATCAAAGTAGGAGCACAATTTACGACATAAGAAGAGGAATGACACAACGTGTTATTTCTCCTTGTACCTTTGTGCTAACAAGGGTGCCAAGGTGTTGATGATGCTTGTGAATCATAACAACATGCATAAAAATTTGCACAACAAACCTTTATTATATTGTAAAGTACGATCAGCTTAGGATAAGTTGATGACTCCAAGTCTCTGTTGATCAGGTCATGATCATCTGACATTACTCACTCAGAGATTGATGTGACATGTTGTTTTCCATTTCAAGGGGCCTTACATTTGTCTTGATGACCAGTATTGCACTGTTTCCTATAAATTTACTTCACAAAGAGGTTATTTCTACTCTATTTCCAAATATAGCTGATATATCTGCAAGTTTGATCAATTCTTCTGATTATTGATCATCATGAACTTGTTCTTTCTTATACACTATATATTTATTCAAATGATGTGTTTGTAAGTGGATATTTGCATGTATTTGCATGATATTTGTCAATTTAACATGCTTTTGCTCTAAATATGCTCTGTATTTTTAATTATCTATGGGATATCAGCATATCTCATGTTATTTGCTTTGGATTATTTGTTATTTGCAATTATGGTGATAATCTACTATGAAATTGAAAGAAATTTAAAAGAATGCTTCTAATTTTAGTGAATCTTTAGCCATTGAACCACATACATACAAGATACATTCATGAGGAGAAGAAATCAAACCATATATCACTAGGATGTTCCACAGCTAGATATAGATGATGCTAACTTCAAAGGATAAGGAATGAAAACAACACATGTAGACTGACAAGCACTCCAAGGGACACAACTGATCAATGCATGTATCCAGATTTCAAACATAGATTACTCAAGATTTATGATGATTTGTAATAAAAAATGTCTTCTCTTTCATTCAGTATTCATAACATGTACATTTACAACAACTTTGAAATGAGTCCTGATATTTTAGTAATCAAATTTCAATTAAGTTTTGAATATTCAAAATATGTCCCTCCTGCACCTTTTATAGAATAAGGTGAGGAGGCAGTTACAAATGACCTATGGTCAGGATTTGTCAATTAAGATCTACGGTTGATAATCACTCTTTGACTCAGTCAACCTTCCTCATGGCACAGGTTGCTAGCTGGCAACCATCTGGATGACTTATTATCTTATGAGTGCCCTACGGATATGTCTTCTTGGTGATGCATCTTCATTCATTCTTTGGGTTCCTCCTCTTCATTTTCTTCTTCTTCATCATGGTCATCATATTCATTACTTTCGGTATCACTATCACCTTGATGTACATCCTCCTGTATATGGACCTTCATCGTTGTCCTAATGTTCTCATATGCCTACACTATTTTATTCACCTCTCCCCCATCTTGGATTTTAGCTTTTGTTACTGCATGCTTATGAGACTAGAACTTGGCTTTGATCACTTCCAGCTTACCTTTTTTGCTATTTAAAGTCTCATTATAAGTTTCCACCCTGACCTTTATTCTCATGATTTTATTCATCACTTCTTCCGTCAGGTGGGTGAGGGGGTCATCTGCTACCGACTGTAAATTATCATGCAGAGCTTTGATAGAAAAGTCTACATCTTGATTTTCAATCTTTCCCTCTACTTTTCCTTCCAAAGCTTCAAGGATCTCTACTTCGTATGCCATCATGTTGTGCAGCTTTACACTTATACCCCTAAGCTTAGCACTGCATTTCTTCAGGATATCACATTTGAACCTGATATCCTCATACCATATGTCTATCAATAGTGCACTGTTATTATTCAACACTTGATTATTCATGAGGATTTGAGGATCAATCCTCTTTATTTCACTTAAAACCGTAAGGTCCTTTTCCAATTGGAATGATCACTTCCCTATTTCATTTTGCATTTTGTCCACCTTTCTCTTTAAACTACTTAAAGAATTCCACCTCTGTATGGAGGTTCTCAAAACATCCTCAGCTCCTGTGAGGGCTGACAACATCCATTTTTCCATGATCATGGCCTCATGCTTCATGAGGTCCAACTTGGTGACCTCCTCCTGGGATATGATAGTCAATGGGACTGTCAGATCAATTGGTGTACTATCAGGGTTAGTTAACCCTTTTATGTATGAATGCAGTTGAGCAATGTGCTCCTTATGCTGTTTATTTTTCTCTTTCTCCCTCTTTACCCTTTGGGTTAAAGAATCAATGATGTCCTTCCCTTCCTAACCTTCTTGGTCTTCATTAGCAAAAACCAAATCAACAATTGTGATTTGGAACTCTTCCAAGGTAATCTTGCCCTTCTCCTTTTCAACCATGGGAAGTGCTACCTGTGCAGTCCTTCTGCCTGTAGTAGGATCTCTCCTTATGGCTGATGTCAATCTGGCCTTCCTCTTTGGCTTCATTATTGTCTCTGCAAACAAGGTGGAAACATCAAATTCCTTGATTTCACACCCTTGTTCCATACCTATCTCTCATTCCAACCATTGAGGCACATCTTCTCTGGATCCTTGATGTTCTTTGCCAACATCATGTCTGCCCTAATCTCTAGTATCTGCTTCTATTCTCGGTGGAGAAGGTGATTTCTTAGTTTCTTCCTCATGAAGTTCCTCATGAGGGGGATCTTGTTTCATATCTTCTTGTTGAGGGGCCTCTTCCTGTAGAGGAGGACCCTGTGGAATGTCCACATGATGATCCTGCACCTGATCCTGTACTCCCTTGTCCTTACTTTCATCCACTTTAGTATTTTCTTCATCTTGAGGCATATTGATATCCATGGATGTCTGTGCATTTGGGCCTTGTGCATCACCCTGATCTTGGGTTAACTCTTGTTCTGCACTTGATGCACCAACATCCTCTGTCTTAAGGTCCTCATGACCTGATTCATCTTTAGTTCCTATGGCATCTCCCTGATCTCCCTGAGTTTGGGTAGCAACATCACCTGATGTATCTTTATCACCCCCACCTTTCTGTTGCACTTCTACTATTTTTGGTTCAACAGGTATTTCATGTTGTTGCTAACCCATATCAGGAGCATTGCTCTCTTTTTATGCCTACTTGGCTACTTCAACCTTCTTTGTCACATCAGGTGCACCTGCTTTGTCCTTGGGACTTACATCACCCCTGTATGTTAAATCTATAACTGTAGGGCTAGTCACCTGATCGACCAACTTATCAAGCCCAATTTGTTGGGTTTCCCTCTCTGGGCTACTTTCTTTCACTTCCTCTGTTTGTTTTACTCCCTCCAATACCGCCATTTGTGCTAATGGGGTCCTATGTGGAGTCATATGGGTACTGGAGGCAAGAGTCTCCATTCTTTGAGAGGCTACATTCTGCACTACCTCATCATCTGATAAGTCAACGGTGTCCTCCAAAGAGAAAGGAACACCCTGGCCTGCCCTAAGAGCTTCTTTTGTTTGCTCCTCTGCCCTCTCAGTCTTAAACTATATTATGGTGGGAAGCGGGACATCATGCTATAGCTCCTTCCTGAACGCTTCACCACCAGCTCCTCTTAGTACAATAGGGTTAGCCCTGATATCACCCCGCATGGATGTTCTTTGCTTCTTGGGTGGTGATGTTAGTAGCATCGCCCTCCTTTTCCTACTGACCATCATCGGGTCATCACCTACAGGTTCTTTGTTTACCCGCTCTTCTTCAAACGGGATGTCCTCTTCCACCTCATGCTGTGAGGCTTGACTTTCCTCCCATACTTTTGTAGTTTCTACATCTGGCCTTAGGATTCTCTTTGTCTTTGGCTTTTCACCCAGAGGCTATGTAGAAGAGGCAAATGTCTAACCTAATGTTGATGCACCTGTAGCTAGTGTGGTAATTCTTTCAATTATTACCCCCTTAGGTTTATCTTCAGTTTTCTTTCCTTTAGGGGGACCCTTCCTTTGTTTCTGTGTGGGTAACCTCTCCCCATTGGACTTTCTTTTCTTATTGAGGAAGTCATCATACTCCTCATCAGCTAGTTCTTGCCTTCTCTTCTTGGCATCAACTGTAAGGGCTACGCTCTTTTTCTTCAATCTGTTTATTTGTTCATCTACCCAAGCTTGGGTTAATTGTAGCACACCACCTGTAAACTGATCCAGGGAGATATCCTTTGGCTATGTTAGATTAGGGGCTGATATAGTGTCATTGTACACCTTCTTATCTTCATATTCATTAGACATAGTTTTTCCATCATCCTTCCTTAGCTGTGCTGGAACTGGGCTGCAGTCAAATGTCTTTATCTGGTTCAAGGTGAGCCTTTGGTATTTTCTTCTCCTCACCTCAGCTTCATCCTCATAGTCAGTCAAGAAATCCTTCAGATGCTTCTGATGAATAGGTCTTCCTATTATTTTCTGCATCCTGCCATAGGGGTCATAAGATCTAGCTAAGGGAAATGGTTGTAGATACACCAGTTTCAAACCTCCTATGGAATGCTTTATGCTCTCTGAGTCTAAGCACATATACCAACCCATAGATACTGGAAATAAGACCGAAGGTATCTTCTTTTGCTCCTTGTATGCTGCAACTATGGTGGCCACTTGCCTACGAAACTCTATCAGGACAACCCCATCAATAAGGTATCTTGGTAGCATAAGGGGTTATCCTTCAAATCCTTCTTGTAAACACCTAAAAATGTCTTCTACCATCAAACTAACTCCCGACATCCCTAAACATATCAATTTCCCTCCAAACCAATTAATTAAATTTTATTTAATTAATTACCCCTTTCATTTTCCAAATTCACGCCATTTAATCCCCAAAATTGAATTAATTTCATTAATTCAATAGTCCAAACCTTAGCCAATTGATTTAATAAATATGCAATATTTATTAAATCAATTTCCCCCTTTTCACTAAATCCAATTAATAAGTTAAAACCATGTTAACTAATTAATTCAGCCTATTAATTAACCTATCCCTACCCTAGACAATTAAATAGCTATTATTTAATTGCCTACCCTAGCCTACCTCATCCTAGCCCTAGGATTAATTAAATGAAACCTATGATTAATTAATCCTAACCCCTTCATTTGGGTGGTCAAACCTTGTTTAACACCCTTCCCCACATCGTCCAAATAAAAAATTGAATTAAATCCACATAAGTCAAATTTTTATTTAAAAACATCCCACATCACATTTAATTTTCCTTACAAACCCATACTCATTTATTTCCTCTCTTCCCCAAATGAATTTTAATTCATTTACATTCCCCCGTATGAATCTTTAATTCCAAAACAATCCTTCACCCCCATGCTCATTTAATAACTCCTTTTCCCAAAATGAATAAAAGATTCACTTTTATTCCTAGCCCTCCATTCATTCAAATATTGAATCTAGGTCCTGCACATCACTTTTATCCTCCACCATTGATCTTCCAAATTAATTTCCACCCTTGGATCAAAATCGCTTCCAAAAATCTATAAATAGAATCTCTCTCCATCCATTTTCATCATCCAAGTTTATGCAAAGTTATTATGCCAAAATCTCCATTGAGCTTGAATAGTGAGTTGCAAATTATAGTAACATTTCACATTAGAATCTATTGTCTAGGGATTATCTTTGTCTTAGGAGTTCTTTCGTGCATGCTCCTACTTACCTTGATAAGATTGGGTTTACATGTGAGGTATAACTTCTTGTGTTTTATTTGCATTTTGTTTAGTATTTCTACCTCATTTGCTTATCTAATATACATCTTATACATCTCATACCTTCCCGGCAGCTGGGGCATATTTTTCTTTGACCTGACGCCACTTCCCTCCTAGGTCCTGATGCCACGTCAAAGAGGGGCAAATGTAGACACCTAAAAATGTCTTCTACCATCAAACTGACTCCTGACATCCCTAAACATATCAATTTCCCTCCAAACCAATTAATTAAATTTTATTTAATTAATTACCCCTTTCATTTTCCAAATTCATGCCATTTTATCCCCAAAATTGAATTAATTTCATTAATTCAATAGTTCAAACCTTAGCCAATTGATTTAATAAATATGCAGTATTTATTAAATCAATTTCCCCCTTTTCACTAAATCCAATTAATAAGTTAAAACCATGTTAACTAATTAATTCAGCCTATTAATTAACCTATCCCTACCCTAGACAATTAAATAGCTATTATTTAATTGCCTACCCTAGCCTACCTCATCCTAGCCCTAGGATTAATTAAATGAAACCTATGATTAATTAATCCTAACCCCTTCATTTGGGTGGTCAAACCTTGTTTAACACCCTTCCCCACATCCTCCAAATAAAAAATTGAATTAAATCCACATAAGTTAATTTTTTATTTAAAAACATCCCACATCACATTTAATTTTCCTTACAAACCCATACTCATTTATTTCCTCTCTTCCCCAAATGAATTTTTAATTCATTTACATTCCCCCATATGAATCTTTAATTCCAAAACAATCCTTCACCCCCATGCTCATTTAATAACTCCTTTTCCTAAAATGAATAAAAGATTCACTTTTATTCCTAGCCCTCCATTCATTAAAAAATTGAATCTAGGCCCTCCACATCACTTTATCCTCCACCATTGATCTTCCAAATCAATCTCCACCCTTAGATCAAAATCCTTTCCAAAAATCTATAAATAGAACTTCTCTCCATCCATTTTCATCATCCAAGTTTATGCAAAGTTATTATGCCAAAATCTCCATTGAGCTAGAATAGTGAGTTGCAAATTATAGTAGCATTTCACATTAGAATCTATTGTCTAGAGATTATCTTTGTCTTAGGAGTTCTTGGGTGCATGCTCCTACTTCCCTTGATGAGATTGGTTTGCATGCGAGGTATAACTTCTTGTGTTTTATTTGCATTTTGTTTAGTATTTCTACCTCATTTGCTTATCTAATCTACATTGGCAAGCCCGGTGGGACCCACAAGGCCCAATCCTAATTAATTTTTGTGAGTTTTGGTGTGAGTTACGTGTTTTTGTAGGTGCAGCGCCATCCACCCCTCGCAGTGGCGCTATCTCTAGTGAGTATTGGCGCTATACTCTGTTTTAGCGCCATCCCTGCAGAGCATTTTTCTCATTATTAGTCTAACCCCCCACTCACATGTCTCATTTCTAACGGTCTTCCTGCTATTTTTGCGCCTAAACTACTCTCTGTTTTGCAGGAATAATAGAAAATATAAGGGGAAGTTATGTCAAAATTTACATAAAATCTAAACATGCATGCTAGTTTCTGCTTTGGCTTGTTTTTTGTTTGCTAATGACTAACAAGGCTAACAAAGACCTCATTTTTGCTGTCTGACCCTTTGTGTTGTTCAGGAAAAAAACACTTTTTGCAGGTCGAATGCATTCAGTCCCATATCGACGCTATCCCCCAGATTGGTGCTATCCGCAGGTGTAAACAGACTGTTTGACAAGTTGCATAGTGGTGCATTCATAGAGTTATTTTAGCACTATTTCCTATTTTAGCACTATTTTGGTCTGATATTAGCGCTATGTATTGTATTAGCACCTTCATTGTAATATTGTAACACCATCTTCTATTCTGGTGCCTTACTGGTCTTGTATTGATGCTATCGTATGAATTAGTGCCATCTGTATAAGGGTCAGGTTCTGTCTGTTTCCTGTCCACAGTAGCGCTATTGGACCTCTATTTTAGCACTATTTTGAAAACTAACTTTGCTGGCTGTGCAGGTACTAACAAGTGTTTTTGCAAGTTTTTACTATCATTTTGCGGATACTAACAAACTGTTGCAGGGTGGTTTTATCTCTAGTTTAGCAAAAACATTTCAATTAGAGTTTAAAAACGAACCCTTTGCATGTTAGTTACACAACATCTTGATTTGGTGCTATAAAATTGAACAACAACAAAAAAATCTTTTTGTGTGTGTGTGTGTGACAAACATTTAAAATTTGGTGTTCTAAAATTTACAAATTGTGTACCAACAACTATTAAATACTTCAATTTTGGGGCTTTAAAATGAACCACAAATTGCATCAATTGACAACATTGGGTTAAAAAGCACAACAATCTTGCATTCTTCACTCATTTAATCAAGAAAATCATTTTAACTTGTGTGAAGTGTTTTTCGTGGTTGTGTTAAGTAGTGTGAAAAGTGTATGGTCTTCCCTCACACCATTTGGTGACCTTGGGAATCAAAAGCTCCTCACAATACTTGCATTAATCACCCCCAACATAATCCAAAGAAATAAAATGAACCATGTTTAGTGTGATGCAATTATAAAGAATACGTATGCTCTCCCCTCACATCTTTGTATGAACTTGGGGATCAAAAGTATTTTTGTGATTGTATTGCTTTTGTTAATCCTTAGAGGGCCTGCCACCCCACTTCGAAAGGTGGAACGACCCAATTGGCATCAAGCTAAAGCAAAGATCTTCCAAGCCGCTATATAAAATAAGGTGTTTGTGACGAAAGTCATAGACAACAGGTGTTGTTGTGTTATACCGACAACCAACCTCCCCCAAAACCCTCCAAGGCGTAACCCTTGGAGGCTAGGAGACTCCATAACGGAGAGTAGCGCTGCCGCATGTATAACCACCTTAACGGATGCCCTTACTACAAACCATTGTTTAGCAAGCCAAAATCCTTCTATTTATTGATGCAGAAGGGAAACCTTTGAAGCGGCCCCAATTCATGCAGTTCTTAGCTGAGGTAGCAGGGATAATCTAAATTTTTGGTGAGGGACAAGCCTTATAAGAAACCCAAATCTTGGTATGCATGAGAAGTGTGTGCAATTGTAAGGAGGAGCTGGTGCTACCAAGATCCTGGAGCTACCCGCTTTGAATAGGCACAGCTAGGGGATTCAACAAATATTGTCACATCCTCACCTTAGGTTGTTCAAAGTGCTTGTTAAATAAAATCACACATATTTTTTTTCAAAACAAAGCAAAATCTTGATTATTGTGCTTGAATTGTTTGCAAACAACATTGCCAAGAAACCAAATCAGTTGATCACAGGCCAAACAAAAGAAAATCCAAAAAATTGCCATCAAAAAAACTGTCTTTTTAGGACCTTGAAAAACATTGCCCTGTTTTAGCGCCATATCTGTCTGATTGTAGTGCCATTTCACCTGTGGATTGGTGCTATTTTTAGATTGACTTGCCTGAAATAGAGACCTATTTAGTTGTGATCTTCACTGTTTGCTCTGCCATAATCCATATCCACCTTCCAAAAATCTGACAACAGTCTATCCATTTTCTTCAAAATTTTCCAAAATCACACCTTCTCTTTGACCTTAGAGGATCAATCATCACCATTGTTGGACCCCTTTGCTACATCATAATCAGCCCAAATCCATATCTATCCATCCCCCTCAAATCTTTTTGCATATCTCCTTGGACCAAAACAAATCATTTCAAAAAATGCAAATCCAAATCAAAACACCCATCAACAAATCATAAACCAAAGCTTGTCATCCTTTTTGAGCCAAAGTTAGATCTAGATCTCATCATTAACATCACATTTTCCTTGAAAAGTCATTAGTCTACCTTTCAAGAAAAACAAATCATCCCTCTTTGCGTAAGGTCATTAGTCTACCCCAAACAAAGAAAAACATCCATTTGTGCCAACACAAAAATCTAGATCTTGCCTAAAGCTCAACTTGTTGACCATCAAGTCATTCCAAAAACATCATCCTAATCATCCTTATCAGTCAAAATCAACATCAAAATCAAAACCCCTTCCATCAAAATCATCCTCAAAAACACACATCATCATCTATCTTTGGTCCAAAATTTGTGCAAAAAAATCAATATCGCCCATCTGTATCACCCTTAGAAAGACATCAATCTTCCACCACATCCTCTCTTCTACTCCATCTCACTACCACATCCATCTTTGGGTCCAACACAATCAATCAGATTCTCTAAGGTCTCCATCCCCATCTCACTCTACATCTAGGAATCAACCCCATATCATGCCCACCACGAGATCACAACACAAAAAGAATCAAGAAATGGTAGATCATTGGCAATATGGCATGCCTAACACCAATAGCAACAACATACCCATCTATCAAACATGCAACCCACCTACATACTCTTACATCCCCCCATATGGTCCCAACAAAAATCCTTTTCATTACTTACAACAAATACAACCAACACCACCACCACCAACACAAAATGTCCCCACCATTTCCCAAGATGATCTAGATGTCTTGAGCTTTACACAAGCCACTGATAACATGGACCTACTTGATAAAATCCTAAGGTCGGACCCAAGTAGATATCTTGATCATCTTCTCAAAATTGGTGCTCAATTCCCCCCCATCACGACATCATCACAACCATCCACCTCTACAATCGTTCCTACCCCATCAAATACCCAAGCATCTACATCACATACCCAACCCACCATCTCTCAAACATCAACACCTACCGTATCTACCACCTCCACAAGCTCAACCACTACCACATCTACAATTCCCACATGTACCACCATCCCTACCATCTCCCAACCCGTCATCACCTCTACTACCACAACTACCATAAACCCTTTCGTTTCACAAATCACCCTAGACATACACAAAAACATCACGCAAGCAAGTACATCCACGAGTGTGCCCCCACCCAACCCTCAAACCATTGGATACCTATGACAATTATTCTCACAACCACCTCACAACACATCTAACCAATCCAACGTCCACCTACCCAACGTCAATCCATCCACTATCACGTATCCGCATAACCCCATAACATCATCGATACAACATCAAACCAATCCCCAAATACCACCACATGTTCTCCAACAACTCTACGCACATCAACAACATCAGGCACCAATCAACCAAAATACCAACCCGCAATACCAACATCTCAGTCAAATAAATCCCCAACATCAAATCCCACCCCATCTCCAACATCTCACCAATCAACAACCCTACATGCATCAACCACAACCACCACAAGACCTCACAAATGTTGTACAGGCCTTGATCCAAAAGGTCGATGACCCACAAACTGGGGGCAAGAGAAAGCACTATTTCTTTGACGACATTTGCCCCTATCCATTCGATCGCACATTGTATATGCCCCCTTTCCCCAAGAACTTCAAGACACCTAAATTCAACAAATACAAGGGAAAGGGAGACCCTAGAGATCACCTTAGGGAGTTTTACATCGCTTGCTTAGAGGTCTCAAATAACAACACCTATCTAATGAGACTATTCCCAAGAAGCCTCGATGGTCAAGCCGTTGAATGGTTCGCACATCTTCCCCTAGGCATTAGGACTTTCCCTGAGCTTGCAGAGAAATTTGTAAACCACTTCTCCTACAATTTTGAGTACGAAATGTCTATGATAGACCTTTGTAACACCAAACAAAAGAACGGAGAAGCCTTCGCTTCCTTCTTGCAAAGGTGGAGAGGCTTAGCAAGCAAACTCCCATGGCCAATTCCAGAAAAACAACTCGTCACCATGTTTGTGACCAATCTCAACTAGGAATTAGGGTTTCATTTACAAATCCTTTGTGCATCTACCTTTGAAGAGGTCATCGACAAAGGTACCACTATTGAATGAGCCCTCATTGCCAAGGGCTCCATCAAACTGTACAACCACAAATCCAACAACACCCCCAATACAAACAACAATGCCAACACACAATCAAATGATAAATCACGCTATTGGGGGAAGAACAAGAACAATCTGAATGACGGTGTCATCGATGTGAAAGCCATCCAACATATACAAAACCAAACACCTGTGCATACATATGCAACAAATGTAAATAACCAGAGGGGTCAAACTAAACCACGCAAACCTCGCAAACAATTTACACCCTTAGGGGAACCCGTTGAAGACATTCTTGATAGATGTCTCAAGCAAAATTTGATCATGCTCCCACCCATTAGACCCCATCAAGAGAATGAACTAAAAGCTGCGTGGTACAATGAGAATGACTACTGTGAATACCGCCGTGTTGCAGGTCATAAAACAGCTGACTGCATGCAACTAAAACATTGCATCCAAGACCTTATAGAACAAAATCTAGTTAGCCTCAATCACAGTCCCAACCATCACCAAATGCCAACCTTGGAGCTTACAAGGATCCCCTACCTAACCATAATAAAGCCTCCTCATCCAACCAAGCATACAACGTCATCCCACCACCCGCATCCTATGACTCCATCATAGGTCAGATAGAACCATCATCCCACCATGTCAACATAGTCACCATTCGGGCGCAAGCACCCGATTGCATTGTTACAAACCGCCGTGGCCGTGTATCCATCCGCACAACCCCTCCCACTAAACAAACACCTGCATCCACATCAGATCCCCTACCTCCTCATCCAACCACACATCCATCACCTACCCACCAATATAACCTCCTAGAACACCTAGGAAAGACACCCGCACAAATCTCCATCCTTGAGTTGCTTTGCACATCACCCCTTCACAAGGATGTCCTTGACAAAGTGCTCTTGCAAACTCAAGTCCCTACCTACTTGAATGTAACTCAATTCCAAGCCATGGTAGGACACATCGCCGCACCCCACCATCTCACCTTTTCAGAAAAGGACCTGCCTGCCTCTGAACACATACATAACGACCCCCTACACATTGAAGTCTGTATCCACAAGTACACCATTAAAAGAGTCTTAATAGATGGTGGCTTCAGCCTCAACATATGCACTCTAAAACTGCTAAAACACTTGGGGTACTCCGATGTGGTTGTTGACAACAGCGAGTGCATCACAATCAAAGGCTATGATGACACCGAACGGCTCTCTGAAGGCACTATCAAGCTTCCCATTCAAGTGGGACAGAAAATACTAGAAACAAAATGTCAGGTTCTTGATCTCGACCTCCCCTACAACATCCTTCTTGGCAGACCATGGATTTATTCCATGCAAGCCGTCCCATCTAGCTTCCATCAATGCCTCAAATTCCCTCACAACGACACAGAAGTCACAGTCTATGCCGATCCTCACCCCTTCCAATACTACAATTTTCTGGAAGGCCACAACCAAACCTTCTGCCCATACAATAAAGCCACCACTAAAGCCAATCCAACAACATCAAACTCATATGTTGACCCCGCAAACATTGCCACCACTTCATCCCAAGCACCTCCACCACCTGAGGTCTAGATCAAGCTAACCGACATGGGATGTGGGGAATATGACCTGCACGGTACCTTTTGTGTGGGCACATTACCCAATCCTAAGACATTCGGCATCCCAAAAATAGAGGTAGCCAACACAGTCATCATCAAGTACAAACCCTCGCCCATCTTTGAGAAGAAACACCTTCTAGATCAGGATGTACTTGAAGATATCTCATCCTAGCTATACAAGGATGAAGAGCCTAAATAAGAAGCCCCCACAATCCCAACAAAAATCTATGGCAAAGGCTCTGAAATTGTCAAAAGCATGGGCTATAAAGGACAAGGTGGTATTGGCCTTCATGAACAGGGAATCATAGAACCACTGCAAGCAACAAAGAATCCCTATGCTCAAGGGTTAGGGTACGGTCAACCACAACGCATCCTCACTACCGGTGAATGTATCTTAGCTGAGGTCACTATGGTCTCCTTAGATGTTGAACATGTTAATGAAACAGGCCTTCAAGACTCCTTTAGTGACTTCACCAACTTTTTTGACTCATCCATTTGTACCATCTACTCAATGACCACTCTCGCTTCATCCTCCAATGACTTACCACTAGTTTACCCTAACCTCATTGATTGGGACCAACAGGGACCTCCTGTCTTCGACATCGCACCTAACGATGAGGCCATCATTGAAATGATGGGGCTAAGAGATCACTTCCCTTTGGGAGATTACAGAGCAGGATACATCATGGAACTCAATCTAGATGCCTATTTTGAGGAGACAACCCCTGCTTCCAGTCATAAAAACATAAAACTCAAAAATGGATCTGATGGTGAAAACTATTTCACGGCGGTATCAGATCCTAAAAAGGTAAAAACAAAAGACGTATCTCCTAGTGAAAACCTCCACGAGGCACCAGGAGATGGAAGCATGGGCCTTCCTGAGGTAGACAAAGTATATCCAGACAGATCACCCATCTTGGTAGAACCAGCTCAGGAAATGAATCTTGGGACTACAGAAGCGCTAAAAATCACATACAAAGTGGAATCTCTTAGCATGCTGGAATAGGAGAACTTCTTGTCCTTCACACGCAGAAATCACAATTTTGCGTGGACCTATGTAGACATGCCAGGGCTAGATCCCGCTTTGGTTGTTCATCACCTTGCAGTACGCCCTGATGCGAAACCAGTCAAGCAAAAGCTCAAAAAAATGAATCCTCAGGTGGCTCTCCTTGTCAAAGCAGAGCTAAAAAAATTACTGGATGTTGGGTTCATTCACCCAATTAATTATCCTGAATGGGTTTCAAACCTAGTACCAGTTGCTAAACTGGATGGCTGAATCCACTGTTGTACCAATTTCAGAGATCTCAACAAGGCCTGTCCAAAAGACGACTTCCCACTACCAAACATCGACATGATAGTGGATCTCACGGTAGGACATGAAATGTTATCCCTCATGGATGGTTTCTCAGGATATAACCAATTAAAAATCAGCGAAGAGGATTAGCACAAAAGAACCTTCATATGCCCATGGGGAACATACTGTTGGGTGGTAATGCCATTTGGCATGAAGAATGCAGGAGCTACTTATCAACGAGCTATGCCCGTCATCTTTCATGACCTTTTTCACCACATCATGGAAGACTATGTTGATGACTTACTAGGCAAATCAAAGACAAGAGAAGAACATTTGGATGTATTGTCCAAGATCTTCGATAGGTTAGAGCAATACAATGTTTGATTGAATCCAAAGAAGTGCATCTTCGGTGTTACCTCAGGCAAACTTTTGGGATACATAGTCTCGAGAAGAGGAATCGAAGTTGATCCCGCAAAGGTCAAGGCCATCACCGAAATGCCACCTCCCAAAACACTAAAGTAACTGAGAAGTCTGCAAGGAAAACTCCAGTCTATCTGACGATTCATTGCCCAACTTGTTGATAAGTGCCAACCATTCCAGCATCTACTCCGAAAAGACATAGCTTTTGTCTAGAACACTCAGTGTCAGGATGCCTTTGACCAACTAAAAGAATACCTAGCTAATCCTCCTGTGCTAACTCCACCAAGGCAAGGCAAACCCCTCTTGCTGTACATCTTTGCAACAGAGACAACTATCAGAGCCTTGCTAGCACAACTCGATGAGCAAGGGAAAGAAAGAGCCATCTACTACATCAGCTGCACCTTGATCTCATATGAGCTCAACTACACACAAATCGAACGAGCATGTCTAGCCCTCATATTTACTTCACAAAAGTTAAGACACTATATGCTCAATCACAAGACCAAGCTCATCGCCAAGATCGATCCACTGAAGTACCTGCTAAACAAAGCTACTCTTACTGGCAGAATGGCAAAATGGGTCATGATTCTAACCGAATTTGACATTGAATACATAGAGAGAAAGGCCATCAAAGGACAAGTTATAGCAGATCAGCTGGCTAAAGCACCTATTTTGGTAGAACATCCTACAATAGCAGAGTTTCCTGACGAAGCTATCTTGACAATCACACCAGCCACAGACACATGGAAGATGTATTTTGATGGATCATACACTCACAGAGGCTCGGGGGCAGGCGTCCTGTTTGTTACCCCTCAAGGTGACACAATCCCTAAATCCTTCAAGATCACATTTCCATGTACCAACAACGTAGCAGAGTATGAGGCCCTTATCACAGGTCTCCAAATGGCCATCCAATGGAAAATTGAAAAGCTAATTGTGTATGGCGACTCTCAACTGGTCATCAGGTAGGTAAATAATGAATACAAAACCAAGGATGATAAGCTCCTTCCCTATAAGAAGATGGTCGTGATTTTAAAGACTACTTCAAAGACATCCACTTCGAGCAAATCCCAAGACTCAACAACAAAGTAGCAGATGCCATGGCAACCATTAGATCTTTGGTAGACATGAAGAAAGACAGCAAGAAATGTGAGTTCCTGATCGAAGAACTCCCCATCCTAGCATACGATGTTCCTCAATCTGAACTAGTGTGTGAAGTCATTGGTCCCTTATCCCCATGGTATCAGGAAACCTACCTATACCTTCATGATAATATCCTCCCCCCTAACCTATCCACATCACAGAGAAAATTGTTCATCCGTCGAGCCTCTTGTTTCATCCTTATAGGCAACACCCTGTACAAAAGGAGTCTTGATGGCACTCTTCTACGATGTTTAGACTCTAGGGAAGCTGAAGTAGCCTTGGAAGAGGTACACACAAGCATCTGTGGGGCACATTCAAGTGGACCCACTCTTTCTAAAAAGATCCTCAGGACTGGGTATTATTGGCCAACAATGGAATAAGATTCCTATAGATTTATCAAGAAATTCCTCCCATGTCAACAGCATGGCGATCTCATCCACGCACCAGCACAGAAGTTGGAACCTATCACAACGTCGTGGCCTTTCTCACAGTGGGGACTCGACCTCGTAGGGAAAATACATCCTCCATCCTCCAATGGCCATAAGTTCATTATCACTGCTACCGAGTACTTCACCAAGTGGGTGGAAGCAATTCCACTTACCTTCACCACTGGCACCCAAATCTCCAAATTTATCCTCCACTACATCATCTGCCACTATGGTATCCCTCAGTCCATTGTCACCGATAATGGAAATCCATTCAAGAACCAAGAAGTTCGCACCTTGTGCAAAAAATTTGATATCAAACACCATTTCTCCACGCCGTATTACCCTCAAGGAAATGGTCAAGCAAAGGCTTCTAATAAAACCATCCTCTGCATTCTCAAAAAGATAGTCAATGAAACTGTCCGTGACTGGCACCTCCAACTCAACCCCGCCCTATGGGCATACCACACAAGCATCTGCACTCCTACAGGAGCCACTCCATTCTCACTAGTGTTCAGATTTGAAGCCATTTTACCTATCGAGGTTGAGCTCCCATCTCTACGAGTATCCCTACAAAACATAATCTCTGACAAGGAATATAGAGTCACAAGGTTGCATCAACTAGAACTACTGGATGAGAAATGCCTGAATGTGTTGAACCACCTACAAGCATAACAGAACCGCCTCCGAAGAAGCTACAACAAGAGGATTAGAACCAAAAAATTTGAAGTAGGCAACCTTGTCCTTATGGAAAATCAGAAGAACCTGCAAGAACGTCCTAAGCAAGGAAAGTTTGAACCTAATTGGCTAGGACCTTATGTCGTCACAACTGACTATGGGTTAGGAGCATATCAACTTGCAACACCTGAGGGGCAGCCTCTAGATGAGCTGATGAACATCCTGCATCTCAAGAAATTTTATGCATAATCCATCTGGTACACCAAGTCAAAAAATAAAAATCAAAAAATCAAAAAATCAAAAACACCAAAAAAATTAGAAAATCAAGAAAAATCTGAGTGCAATAAAAACTTCCAATGGTGAAAATCACTTCGATGACACCTTGGATAAGTACCATGGTGAAAACCTGTTTCAGGCGCCATGCGTAGTGGCCGGTTCTACCATCTAATAAGTCCTCTTTCTATCACATCACTCCACATCTCACGCATCCCATGGCTTGGAATTATGAAACATCAAGTTCTATCACCCAACCCATACTATCCCATCCCCAGGCTAACTCATGGAATGAGGATCCTTGTAAGCTCCCCTTTGTACATACAAAATTAGAAAAATCCAAAAACAATGCAAAATCAGAAAAATCCAAAAACAATGCAAAATCAAAAAATCCAAAAAAATAATACAAAACCAAAAAATCCAAAGAAAAATACAAAATAAAAAATTTCAAAAAATAATCCAAAACAATCACCCCATACATCGATCTCGCTACAAATCACAATCATCAAAACATACATCAAATCCCGACCATCACACCATCCCAACCTTTTCCCACATCATCAAGTCATACTAGAACTACATATTCATTTCGCCCGCATCTTGAAAGTACCTTGATCCCATGGATACAGGATATGTAGGTAGTCTAGAATACGAAGGACATTTCCAGTACTCAGGTACATAAGATGCACCCATCCAACCCATTTGGATGGTCCCCATTCATTGAGCTTTCTGGATCTAATAAATAATACACATGCTATGTATACGCTTGAAACATGGTCCCTAACGCAAAAATCATCAATCAACATACCAACTATAATCTTACATCTGGCCAGACTATTCTTTTTCCCATCTTCCAAAAATTTTCCAATCGACACCAACTGATCTGTGTCCTAGGATATATCTTTCCTACAATGGACAAAATCTGTCATTCTATCATCACATCTCTTGGCAAGAGCACACAAAGGTTATTTGTATCTTTTCGTTGGTCTTTTTGATTATTGATTTTTATCTTTTTGTCTCGCTCTAAGTCATTTCCAAAGCTACCTTGATCTCATTATATCATGGTAAGTAGCGGATAGCACCTGGAGTAGACATAGTCATTGTTTTTGTATGCTGTGCTTGTGGGTTGGTTTCATTACTCTAGGAATAGTATTCATATCTTGAAGTCTGGGTCGGTTCTAGCATGATGTGTCCCATTTACATATATAGGCATCAAAACTTGTTGTTATATGGAGCCTAATCAAACTTGGAGGTTAAATTTTCCCCACTTTTATCAGCATTGTTTCCCTCCAAATTCCTATGGGGTCAAGGGGCAGCACCCCTGGCGCGTTCCCTGTCGCGATACAGGGCGGGGTCGAGGGGCAGCGCCCTCGTGGGGGCTCGGGGGCAACGCCCCCGAAACCTCACATGGTTTTTTATTATTTTATAAAGCACCGGGAGTTATTTTTCATTGACCGACATAAGAAAACCCTATTTTTGTAACCGACAAAAAGCTTGATAAAAAGCGGCTAAGGGTTAGGGTTTTGATATATTGTATTGTAGCATTTTGTAGCGGTATTGAGTTGTAGGGATTGGTGATTGTAATCGGTTTGATTTACTGGATAATAATATTGGACTCTCTGTTTGGTGGATGTAGCTCAAGTTTGGGTGAACCACGTTAAAACTTGTCTCTCGCTGTTATTATTTCTGTGTATTTCCATTCCTCTGTTTAATCTTTATTTGCATTTAATTGATATCTTCTTCTGGCTAACCCTAACAAACCTTATATGTATTATTCGCACTCATCGGTATGAGTCCCCTTCCTAGGCTAGGCAAGATTATACTACCTTGGGCATGCATGAAATCAACCTATTGTTTGTGGGTCTAGTCCATGCAATCATAGGATATACATCATCACCTAGGTCATTTCATACCTTTGTGAACTATATCCTACATTGCTACAGTAAACTAAGAAATTCTCTCAATTAATCTTTTGCTACTGTTACTAGCTCAAAATCATCATCCTAATCACTCATTCAACATTATCATCTGGGCCTAGATTTCATAATCACCTACCCTATCCCCCCCATCTAAAATTCCCTCACTAACCCCATTTCCCCACCATATCTCCACTCAACACATCTTAAATCAAACCAAATCCCCCCTCAATGACGTGGCATTTTATGACCTAAACAATCCTCTCATCCCCCCACCCCCATTCTCTAGATGCTCCCAATCCTATCCATACCCCATCCAAACATCCCTATTCTCTCCCCACTCGATCCCCTTTCCCACAGCCTCACCACTCAAGGTCAAACAAAGAACATCATGTGTATTAGGACTTGATCACCTAGCTTGCATCCCACCTATCACCTCGCTTCCACCTTGCATGTCATTTAGGTTCATTTTAATCCATTTAAATTGCATATCATTTAGGTTCATTTTAATCCATTTAAATTGCATATCATTTAGATTCATTTTAATCCATTTAAATTGCATATCATTTAGGTTCATTTTAATCCATTTAAATTACATGTCATTTAGGTTCATTTTAATCCATTTAAATTGGATGTCATTTAGGTTCTTTTTAATCTATTTAAATTGCATATCATTTAGGTTAATTTTAATCCATTTTAAATTGCATGTCATTTAGGTTCATTTTAATCCATTTAAATTGCATATCATTTAGGTTCATTTTAATCCATTTAAATTGCATATCATTTAGGTTCATTTTAATCCATTTAAATTGCATGTCATTTGGGTTCATTTTAATCCATTTAAATTGCATGTCATTTAGGTTCATTTTAATCCATTTAAATTTGCATATCACTTAGGTTCATTTTAGAATCAATTTAAATGGCATATCATTTCATTAGGTTCACCATTAACAACTGATAGTTTGCATAATAATTAGGTTCATTTTAGAATCATTTAGTTGCACATTATACATCACATTGCATATCATCTCATAAACATTTCGTTATATTACATCATCACAATCATAGTCATTGAAAGTGCATTTAAATCATCTAGTGGCACATACATATTTTCATACATTTCCATTACATCACATTGTTGCATCCATAATAAATGTTTATTAGTCTAAACATTCATTTGCATTATACATCATATAGTCCATAAAATCACAAACACCATGCATATTCCACAATAAATCCATCATAAATGCATCCATAAAATCAAAAACATAATGGCATAAACATAGCACATCCATAGCATATAAATCCATAAAGAATATCTACATCCATCATATAGGCATCATCATAATAGGGCATCATAAACCATCAAAAAGCATCGCATCATATATAATCACTACAAAAAAAAAAAGTACATCGCTCATGTATCCATCAAAAAATATAGTGTCCTGATACAATGCCTCTAAGGGCTAAGATAATATAACCATCACATAGAGGATCCTCTCTCCGAGGGAGTGGGAGACTCTGACCCTGGTCAAGGCTATGATCCTGTCGGTGGCTGTGGCTATGGCTGTGCCTACACCTATGGAACCTGCTGGGGCATGTGTAAGGGAGGAGGCATCATCTGCTGAATAGAATGAATAGATCTTGATCTATGTGATCTCGATGCCCTCGATCCACTGACCTGGCTATAGCTCAGTGCTCGCTACTTTGCTGGCACGGCCGCATAGTACAACCCCTGATAATACTCCATCCACCCCTAGTCTCTGTCAACTGTCCCTGTACCTGAGACATCTAAACCTGAGACTGGGATAGCTGTGTCTGCATCAATGCCAAAACTGGGGCTAGTCTAGCCCCTGATGCTTGTAGACTACCCACTGTAGTCTCTGCCTGCTGAGCCCTGGTGAGTGTTGCATCTCACTCCCTTGTCAAGGTGACTATGTCACCCTAAGCCCTGGCAAGTGTTGCATCTCGCTCCCCTGTCAATGTGACTATGTCACCCTGAGTCTGTTTTAGCTATGCCTACAATACAGCCACCTACCCATCTGATCCATCCAACAAACCTACTGTGGCCTGCAGCTGCTCCAACTCTGCCTCGTGGCTCTCCAATGCCTCCTGTAGGCTTGCCACTTGTGCTCTCAGGGTCTCCATCTCCTCCTCCTCATCCCGTCATCACCGATGAGTTGTGAGCCTCTCAACCTCAGCCTCTCCAGCTGTCCCTGAGGGACCTGCTTGCTGCCTGCTGCCCTCCCCCAATAACCTGCTGCTGCCCTACCTGTGGTGGGGACAAATCACCCATATCCACCCTAGACTGTCCCCCACGCTGTCGAGGTCCTCTAGGTTGTCGCCTGACTCCAACCTGCACCTGCTCAATAGGAACTTGCTACACAGGTACCTGCTACCACACATGCCCCTGTCCTACTACCACCACCGCCAACACATCTATTTGCTAGCCATCCCTACCAACCACTCTCTCCTCTCCATCATCTCCAACCTCCATGAGGTAGTCCTCATAATCTCCTCCCCCTCCGCCACGCAGTCATCCCCATCTGAGTCATCTCCATCACCATCTAAATCATCCCCCCTGAACCTATTGCCTCCTCTGCTGGATCCATCAACCGTGTAGGCCGATGCATATGCCACCATATATCATATGTAGCCATAGTCCCTGCATCCCTCACTGTGCTCCTCCACTCCCACCGCACTAGCCGTAAAGCTGCAAAATCAGCTAGGGTGACTTGTGGCTGTATGGCGGTAGGCCAAAAGGCCGCATCTCGAGGGGTCTGAGCATATATCACCATCTGCTGTGGGGTATCCTGCATCAAACCAAACTACCACATGACCTGCGAGGGTAGATACATCTCTATGGTATGGTCTCCTCGACCCATAAGGTACCGCTGCTGAAACACAAAAGGGAGATGAATATCATCATCTGGCCATGGCTCTATGCCGATATACGGTCACTAGGTTACACTAATCACATCATCCAACATCCTCCTCCAGTACCGTACCTATCTAGTATACGTGCACTCTGCATCCTGATATAAAAATATAAAAGCCTCAAAAGGCCGCCGATAATACCCGCATGTCGGCCAGGTAACAGTGATGTGCTCCCAAATCCATACATGAAGCAGAGTAACTCCAGCTGACAACTCTCTATCATGTAGATAGGCAACCGTATACATCTCATGATATAACTGCCCTAGCATCACCAGTCCCCAGGCATAGATGGTCTCATGCCTCACCATCCCCTCTATCACCCCCCCAGCCAATTGGAAAACCCCTACCTCATCTATCAAGCATCACAACACCTCCAATCAATGCACAAAGGAATAAGACAAAGGGATCTGCACCCGCAGTCAGTGTTCCCTCATAGTCCATCTCTCTCCCATCCGCTGAGAGAACAATGTGGTTTTCTCCTAACACTCTGATCAGGGCACTCTGGCCCATCCTTGTGTCATACCTAACATGCCGGCCTTGAATAGGGAGCTTGAGGATGTGCTAAACATCCTCAAGTGTAATGGTAATCTCACCAGTTGGCAACAGAAAACTACAGGTCTCAGAACGATACCGCTCCACAACCACTATCATCAGAGCTCTATGAGCTCGTAGAACTGGCATCGACGCCACCATCAGAAGCCCTAATCTCACCAGTCGATCCCGTGTAGCATCATCAAAACCATCGAATAGTGCCATCACGGATAGAACTCATCGCTCTCGTGACTGCAATATAAATCACTATGTATCCTGCATCCACATCTTTTGGATCAGATACCAACCTATCTTTTTTCTAAACCAACCTCTTCTTCTAATGTCTAAAAAGCCAGCATCATGTGGCACCAAAATAGACAACCCCTTGTGCCATTTTTAAAATGGAGCTACAATTTCCTCTAAACTACGCTATTATAGACAATAGCACCACTGTGCAGACCTCTTTGCGCTAATCCAAAATATAGCACTACTGTGCACTGTTCATGGCACCATTTTACCAAATAGCATCACTTGACATTTTGGGGCTAATTCCCACAATAGCACCAATTACCCCAAAAGCACTAATTCAGTAAATAACATTGATCCCCTAAATCACGCTAAAATGCAAAATAGCGTTGTTTCCCAATATAGCGCTATTCCAAAGTATAGCGCCACTTTGACCCCCATATAGCACTAAAAATGTTATATCCCATTCTTCTAAGAATGGCGCTAATCCAAATGATAGCACCAAAATACCTACCAAATGGCGACAATCCGCCCTAACCCTACCCTAGTGGATAGCGCCAATCTAGAGAATGGCGCTAATCCGCCTTACCATTGGCGCTACGTGCTCCAATCCCAAATCCCAAACCCCAAAAAAATGCATGTAAAATGAAAAAATCACAAAGTCAGGGTTATGCCCTACCTGGGGTCCAGCGTCCGGTGCCCGGCCAAACTCTCGGAACCGCTCAGAGATGTGTCGAAGTCATGGAAACTAGGGGTTACGGTCAACCATTTCTCCTTCGCTCTTTCTTCTCCAAAGTCAAAAGTGTGCAAATGTGGCACTCTAAGGGCCCACTTTGCCTAATATAGTGGGCCATGTCATTCTTCTATCCCCTTATTTTCCCTCCAGGGTGCAGATCTCAGCCTTTTTCCTCTGTTTTTCTTCCCGTCATCCTCTTTTCCCATCCCCTATCTGATTTTCACTCGCATCGCATCCTTTTTGAGAACTCACCCAGAAAAATTTATTTTCCCGCCGTCCTCTCAAGGGGGCATCCCTTATCCATCTCATACCTTCTCGGTAGATGGGGCATATTTTTCTTCGACCTGACGCCACTTCCCTCCTAGATCCTGACGCCACGTCAAAGAGGGGCAAATGTAGACACCTAAAAATGTCTTCTACCATCAAACTGACTCCGGACATCCCTAAACATATCAATTTCCCTCCAAACCAATTAATTAAATTTTATTTAATTAATTACCCCTTTCATTTTCCAAATTCACGCCATTTTATCCCCAAAATTGAATTAATTTCATTAATTCAATAGTCCAAACCTTAGCCAATTGATTTAATAAATATGCAATATTTATTAAATCAATTTCCCCTTTTTCACTAAATTCAATTAATAAGTTAAAACCATGTTAACTAATTAATTCAGCCTATTAATTAACCTATCCCTACCCTAGACAATTAAATAGCTATTATTTAATTACCTATCCTAGCCTACCTCATCCTATCCCTAGGATTAATTAAATGAAAACTATGATTAATTAATCTTAACCCCTTCATTTGGGTGGTCAAACCTTGTTTAACACCCTTCCCCACATCCTCCAAATAAAAAATTGAATTAAATCCACATAAGTCAATTTTTTATTTAAAAACATCCCACATCACATTTAATTTTCCTTACAAACCCATACTCATTTATTTCCTCTCTTCCCCAAATGAATTTTTAATTCATTTACATTCCCCCATATGAATCTTTAATTCCAAAACAATCCGTCACCCCCATGCTCATTTAATAACTCCTTTTCCCAAAATGAATAAAAGATTCACTTTTATTCCTAGCCCTCCATTCATTCAAAGATTGAATCTAGGCCCTCCACATCACTTTATCCTCCACCATTGATCTTCCAAATCAATCTCCACCCTTGGATCAAAATCCCTTTGAAAAATCTATAAATAGAACCTCTCTCCATCCATTTTCATCATCCAAGTTTATGCAAAGTTATTATGCCAAAATCTCCATTGAGCTAGAATAGTGAGTTGCAAATTATAGTAGCATTTCACATTAGAATCTATTGTCTAGGGATTATCTTTGTCTTAGGAGTTCTTGGGTGCATGCTCCTACTTCCCTTGATGAGATTGGGTTTGCATGTGAGGTATAACTTCTTGTGTTTTATTTGCATTTTGTTTAGTATTTCTATCTCATTTTCTTATCTAATCTACACTTCTATTGTTATGTATGAAAATGTGGCGAACTGGATGAACCAAGCACCATGTTTGTATATAACTTCTTGAGCCTCCATGGTCAGTCTTTAGTTCTGTCTTCCTCCATGGTTCTAACTAGATGCATAGAGAATGCATCATTTACCAATTTATAATCTAGGAGGTAGTTTTTTCTCTATAGCTGAGGATAATGATCCCATATGTGGGCATCATCTACATCACCACCAGCTTTACCCACTATAGTCAAGGCATCAAATTTTCCCTTATAAGAACATGAGTACACAACATATGAGGTCATATGAAACATGCACGCCTGACCTCCCAGGTTCCTCATGCCTTCATCTGGTGCATCACTGATGACCATGGCCCATAATGGCTTATTATCTATGTATAGGACCATCTGGATGACTCCAAACATCCAATTCTCAAAATTTCCCGCATGAAGCTTTCCTGTCATCCTGCTTAGCAGGGCAATAATGTACTGGTACTCATCATCAAAATCAAATTTGTACAAGTTTACAAGTAATTTAGCTGAGGCAATGTAGGTGCTACTCTTTGACCTCCACTGATACATCCTCTTCCTTGCATTCTTCTTATTATTGTACTCTGTTTCTAGTTTTCGTAGATCTACATTGACCACCCTCTTTCCAACTGGCAGGTTAAAAGTAGAGGTGATGCCCTTGATTGAAAAGTCGGTATAGACTCTTCCGTGCTTCTCCACCCACCTCGTCTTAGGGTTATAGTTCCTAGTACATTCCACCACCAACTCTGGGGTCTCCATGGCATACAGAAATCCAGCTGCATGCCACATTCCTGAAACATATATTGCATCCAGAAGGGTATTGTCATTGTCATGATCTATTCTTGTTGACCATACCGCTAGGTCTGTATCTCCATGGTGAGTGTCACCAATGATGCCATACTTAAATTTTACCCCTTCTAGTTGAACAAACATGGGCTTAAGAAATTCTGAATCAGACCTATTCCATCTGAGATCCGCCATGGACTCCTGCAATAAACATGATCTATCTTACTTTACAATATCTATATGCACTTGTACAACATTATGTATCTCTACGGCATCATGTATACTCTATCTACTATTCTTTTACTTCATCATGATATGCATATCCATAGATTCAAACCATAAGAAAGAACACTCTACCTGAACATGCAGAAAATGACAACAGGAGGGTTTTTCAATTACTTACTCGATAACACTTTCCTCTTGGGTTAGATGGGTGATTACGGAAAAGGGTTGCAAATGCTGAAGACCACTCATTCCGTTACGCTGAAAGCTCTAGTTTGTTAATAGGTAGCTGTATGAGGGTTTGACTTATCTGCTCTATAATTTCTTGTTTTTTCACAAGGTAAATGAAAATAACCCTTGAAAACTACCTTTAAACGCATCTATAGGCTGAATTAGGGTAAAATTGAGCTAGGATGGTTTAAATCCATTGATCTTTTGTAGAGAATCCATGGATGATGCCAAGTGTTTGATTTATATTCACAATAGGTGGGAATCTATCCACCACATTTAAGTGCATTTAATGTCAGGAAACAAGAGGGGGGGTGATCTTCGAAAGATCAGGTGATATTCAAAATATGAGCCCCTCTGTATAAAATGACCCCCCACCTTTGAACGGAAAAACTAATGCAAAGGAATTAGGTGATGTGGTCAACGTTGACCATGTGTATATCAGGTCATGAATTTAAGATCAGGGGATGCTCAAAATATGACCCCCACAACTAAAATGACCCCCTTGGGAAAAGATCAGGGTGACGTCAGCATGTCGATGACTTTGTTTAATCTTTGTGTCTTAATGATGTCACCGTCATGTTATTGAATATGGTGGGCATCGGAAACATACCTCTGTGAGGTGAAATGGAATGATGACATCATCATTAGGATGATTTTCTTCATTCATTAGACTTAGATGATATCACCATCATATTGGCATAGGGTGATATTTTGCGAAGAGGGTGATATTTGTAAGATGACGGATATTAAGAAATATGACCCCCCGCAAGAAATATGACGTCGTTTGATAGCCAGATAGTAGCTACTACGTAAAGTTGACATCTAGACTTCACGGACCAAGTGATTATCAGGTGATAATGCGTTATCAGGGTGATCTTATATAATATGACTGACGTTTGAAATATGACCCCCCTCGGTATATCAGGTTTGACTGAAACTTTGACTTAACATAACTTTCTCCCTTAAAGAATTTTGGGGTGATCCAAAAGGCAAACCCGCTTGGAATTTCATACACTTTCCAACCATGAGGTTAATAATATGAAATACTAACTTTGACAACTGACCTCATCATGGTGTCCTATCCACCCTCTTGCAAGGTTAAATGCATGACTTACTTTTACTAGACCACCCAAAGTAGAAAAACCACAAGCCAAAGTAGCAAAAAAGTTGGGTCCCTATTTTGTCAAGTCAAAATGGGGCGTGTTGTGTAACCACACAACACAAGGGAGAACTAGAAATCAACAAAACATCACAATATGGGGATAACGGTACATACAAGCATAACACAAATGAGAAGGAGGGACCATACTTGTAATTCGGCATGTAACAAATCATCCTTCCCCAACTTGCCTATTATAAAATGGATGCAGGACAAGGTTCTATAGGGACTACATCAAGTGTGGTGCTATAGGGACTACATCAAGCATGGTCCTATAGGGACTACATCAAGTGTGGTGAAATTTTTAGACCCATTTTGTGTTCGAAGTTGTTGAATTTTGTCACTCAAGGCTCAACATTCCTTAGTGGAATGACCAAGCGCTTGATGATATGCATAGTAATGAGGTGTTGAATGATTATTTTGTAGAATCTTTTTGTGTGTTGGAGGAAGAGTGATTAATCTATTCTTGAGTAGACTCGACAAAATACACTCTTGTTGAGATAGAATAGAAGATATAGGTAGAATAAGAAGCAATCCTTTTTGTTGTGAACATGGTGGAGAGAACGTAGGAGAAGGTTAGAAACCTATGCCTACTTTAGACAAGTGTGGTGTTGGTTCCACAGGTTCCTTAATGCCTTGTTCTTTGAATCTTAAGCCATTTCCATTGTATCCAAGTTTAGAAAGAATTTTGAATCCACGCCCATAACACATCAACAAGTCTGAAGGAAGAGGAGAAATTACATTATCATCTTTGTTGAAATTGTTGTTGAACTTCTGAATCATAGTAAAAACTACTAAATATTCAATAACTTCAATGAAATTGATGCAAATACAATAAACAAAGATATTACCTTCATAGATCCTATTCACCTCGTAACTTCCATTGTTGCCTATCTCTTATTGATCTTATGTATGATTTTAGCTCTCAAAAGTTGTACTTCCTTGTTGTTGAAGATGACAATAGGAGAATGGCTATGATTGGATTGTGCAATGGAGGTTAAACTAACAATGTAACTTTAATGAAGATGGATGGTGGAGATATGGAGACATGATTGGATGATTATGATGATAATGAGGTTATGCAAATGCAATGAGTATACTTTGCCAAAGGCACGCTGGTAGGATTTCTATAGAGTAAGATTGCTAAAGCTTGAGTGAATGAAATGAGGGAATGAGGGTTCCTTTTATAGGCTCAAGAGAGGCCAAATCCAAGTGTTAATAGATCCATGACTGGAGGAATTACTTGTGACATGTACCGTTGAGGAAGCTTGAGAGAATGTGCATGAATTAGAAGAGGACAAGTGTCCAGGCCTCTTTCATGAGTTATGGGTGTTAATAGAATAGATTGAGGAGTTAACTGAATAGACTGACCAGTTAAGTGAATTGATTGATTAGATAACTAATTCGACTGATGAGTTAACTGATCTTGATTGGAGGATAAATAGGACATGTGGGTGAGAGAATATTAGCTAATTAAATATTAAAAATATTTAATTATGTGTGCAACATGGTGAGGTGGAAAGGTGATGTGGATTTATGGAATTTAGGACTTTGGAATAGAGGAATTTGAGATTAATTAAATAATTTAAGATTATTTAATTAGATGAGACATTAGAGGAATTAGGATATTTAATTAAATAAAATGATTTTTATTTAATTTTGGGATAATGAACCAATCAAATAAATTAGAATATTTATTTGATTGATAGAAGAATAAGAATTAAAATAGATATTTAAAACATTTATTTAGTTCGACATGAGCCAATTTTAGGTGTATACATTTTTCCCCTCTTTGATGCAATGTGTTTTATCACATTGTTTCAAAGAATAAATTTTTTTGACTATGATGCATGCCCTGGTTTGCCCCGGTATAGGTTTAGTGATGATAGGATGCCCCCTCAGGAGATTGGTCAGGATGAACTTTGGAAGAAATAACAAACGATCTCACAATGAAAAAGAATGATAAAGGATGACTAAGAAAAGTGAGGATGCAAGATAAGAGATGGATGAAAGAGTTGAATGCCATGTTACGCAAGATAAAATGATAACGCACACAAGCAAGCAAGCAAGTATGCACAAAGGATACAAGAACAAACAAGGTACTACCCCTATCAAGCTGTAAACTAATGATTAATTGATAATGATTGATGATAGTGTTTTTCATTGTGGGGAATGATATATCCCTAGATCAACACAAATATGTGGGAAAGACATATCCCACTGATGATGATGATTGATTGATTAATTGAGTTGGTTTATGACAAGATTAAGATCAAGACCATTGATTGCGATTGGTAATTTGACAAGATTGATTCACTCAATTTGTATGGATTAAGGATGGAATTGCACTTGGATCATCGCTTGGATTGATTTGATGATTAGATTGATGCTTAGATTGATGATTAGTGAGGCCCTAGTCACTCAAGAGTGAGGGTGACAAGGAAAGATAATGGTAAGTTAGAAAATAAGATGAATGATGATGATGATGCCCCCTTGGGAGGATAATTAATGTGCTCTTAAAACGAAAAGAGAGAAAAGGGTGAGTAGATAAAGAGATGTAGATAAAGAAAGGACTTGGATATTAAGCCACTTGGAAAATGATATGTATGAAATGCTTATAAATAAAATGAAATGCAATTTGGTATGTATGATGGTGGATTTTGTCATCTTCTTGTACACGTTTATGAAATACTTTGTTTCATCATTGAGCTTTTAAAATGTTGTAAGAAAATACAAGCATCTAGGTATAATTAAACCATGATGACCTAAGTATTACTTACATGGATTTTGATTTAGCAAGTTAATACAAGCATCTAGTCAAAATTGAACCTAGATGACTTGAGTATTTCTTGCATATCAACAGACAAAGATTACACATGTTTCATGTTTAGACCTCTGATGTCCTCGATGATCATTATGTTGATCATGTCTTTAGACAAGGCTTCACATTACTAAAGATAAACCCACAAACAATAAACAAATAAAATAATTAGGCCCCCATCATAGCTCCTCTAGTTTTTGACATCCTTGAGTAGCATAAAAAGACATAATAACAAATATCATGATATAAGGCTTAAAACAACCATTAAACCTTCTTGCCATAGATATATTTTTCATGCAATAACTGATAGAGTCATGTTTGACAATTTTAAGTAGGTTGGTGTTGTTAGGTTTAGTTTAATGTCTCTTTGTCAAGATGATGTTTAAAGCTTGCTTGTTGTGCTGCTTGTTGTCTAGTGATAAAACCACGATCCTGATTGTTATCCTCTAAGATTGTGAAATTCAAGAATCCAATTCTCCAACTAGGTCGAGGATTATGTCCCCATTCAAGTAAAGGTTCTAGTTATTATAGATGAACTAGTGATAGACATGAAGAAACGGGCCCTAAGGGATTGACCTAGTGCCTCAAGGGCTCATTGATAAATGGCCTTGCCTACATGATGATGTAGAGGCAACATAGTTCACTTTAGGTGGACTATGTGGACCTAAAACCTAGAGGTTGGGAAGCCTCAGGGGCTCATCGATAATGGCCTTGCCTACATGATAGCTCAAAGGCAACGTAGTTCGACCTTGAAGGCTGATACCAATGAATGGATGAATGAAAGATATGCAAAGGTTTATGATAGGATTGAGAGGAGCCTCCTGCAACAATATAATGAAAAATGCACAAAATAATAGAAATAGCAGAACACAGAAGGAATTTATTGATCGCAGGCCACTTTGAGGGGGCAAGCTCAATACAATAAACTCATGGATGCCTTCATTGGCCTCAACACGTACTTATATACTAAGTCTAATATAAACAACTATTACTTCCCATGAATGTGGGATAATATAATATACTCAGGGGATGACTTACAAAGCATATGCGTCCAAATGTAATATACTAACAAAGTAAAGAGAAGGGCTAAACATGGGTTCCTAACATCCCCTCCCTCTTAGAAAAGCTTTGTCCTCAAAGCGTAAGATGTGGAAATTGTTGTTGAATCTGAAGGAGTGGTTCCCCTGTAGCAGTCTCTGAGTGCATTCCATGCCACTGAATTAATACCTCTGGGATGGATCGGGAGAGAAGAGGATGACTGCACCTATCAAGGATTACCTCTGGCTCCAAAAGGATGGCTCCTTCATTATTTAGTTGTGATAAAACGGTTTGTGCTCTGTCGTTGGCACCAAGAAATTTCTTTAGACAAGAGACATGAAATATTGGATGAATACAGGAAGACGGAGCCAACTTATGATCCCCAATCTGATCCTAGGTGTAGAGAACCGTGTCAACTATCTGTACTCATGAACTACTAGGGGAGTATGGAAGGAGCATTGGTGGTGCCTGACCATAGACTGCTTCATATGAAGTCATGTTAGATGCAGTGTGGTAGGAGGTATTGTACCACCATTTAGTGAGAGGAAGCCACTTTGCCCATTGATACTATTGTTCTGAGGTATCACATGCAGCCACAATCTGTTGAATTGCCCTGTTCATTCCCTTCCAAAAGAAGTGATGCCATGCCCACTCATAAGGTTTGAGGAACCTAGAGTGCCCTACCGATGGAGAAACATAGAGTTCATAGAAGATAGCCTGCAGGATAGATTCTAACCAATTTGGAACAGACATAGAAATAGCTAAAAGAGAATCTTGGTCATCACGTGTGCGAGAAAGAGAATCTGCCACAATATTGTCCGTACCCTTATTGTAAGTGATCTCATAGTCATAACCCATGAGTTTGCTGATCCATTTCTGTTGTGCTGGGGAGGAGACCCATTGTTCTAGGAAATATTTCAAGCTCTGGTGAGCCATCCTGATGCAAAAATGATTCCCTAATAGGTATGGCTGCCCCTTCTGTACTGCATGCAAAATAGCCATCATTCGTTGTAGAGCTGAAGGAGTAGTGGAGACCATAGATGGTTGCATCTAAATGGATTGAAGCTGAGTGATGACACCATGTGAATCCTTCTTAAGAAGCTTTTCTAGGCAATGTGAACTTATGATGCTGAGAGACCCCGATTGTAAGCCTTTCAATGTGTGTTTGTGCCCATTGTCTGAAAACTACATCCAAAGTTCAACAAAATCCCATAAGATGGGTCCAAGTGTGCGTAACCATTGGGCCCCCAAAACCACATCACATCTACCTAAGGGAAAGGAAAACATGTCAGAGTGTAGGTTATAATCTCCAATAGAGATATGCACATTGCGACACTTCCCTTTGCAAGGTAATGTGCCCCCATTGGCAATCATGACTTCAAAGTTTGAGCAAGGATGAACAAAACAATTAGCCTGTTTGGCTATTCGAGGGTTAATGAAGTTATGAGTACTACCAGAATCAATGAGTATTGTAAGAGGGAGCTTCTTGAAGTAACCCTTGACCCGTATGGTTTGTGGGGTGGTGACTCCTGCTACGGTATGGAGAGAGATATCTAAGTGGTCTTCCTGAGAAGTAGGGTCAACAGGTGACTACTAAGTTTCAACCTAATTACTACTGTATCCTGAGCATTGCATAAACTTTAGTTTCAGGTGGGGAATTCACATCTAAGAGATAGAGCTTTTGCTCAACACATCTATGTCCCCGAGTGAATTTGTCATCACAATTATAACAAAGCCCTTTTTCTCTATGTGCCCGCATCTCTGCTTCAGTCAAATGCTTGATAGGAGTTGTTCTAGGAGCTAGCATTATTTGAGGGCTTTGGGGATCCATATTTCTGAATGGAACAAAATTGGATTTGGAGCATTGTTGAGCTGTGATCTTGTCCTCCGCCAACTTAGCCAACCCTAAGGCTTCCATCATTGTGCTTGGACAGAACATTTTAACCTCAGAGCAAATTGCATCCTTCAAACCACTGACAAAACAACTCCTGAAGAATTCATCAGACAATCCCTCTGTGTGATTGGCCATTTTTTCAAATTCTGTTTGATATTCTCTCACAATGCCTGTTTGGCACAGTTTTGTGGGTGCTCTTGTGAAGTCATCAAAAGCACTAGGGCCAAATTGTTGCAAAAATCTGTCCATTTTGGCTCTTCATGAGCTTTGATGTACCAACGGAACCATTGAAGGGCTTCATGTTCCAAATGAAAGGAGGCAAGTGGGACTTTGTTGAAATCAAAAGTATTATGTAGATTGAAATATTGTTCTGCTCGGTATATCCATCCAGTTAGATCATCACCATTGAAGCAAGGAAAATCAAGCTTCGGTCCACAAAAATTACCAGAAGAAGAAAACCTTATATCTGTAGAAGACTCTGGCTGCAGTCTATTGTTCATGGCTAAATGTTAAAGATTAAGCCTGAGAATTTTTTCATCCAGATCTTGGAGTTTGGTCTTGATGGCTGCAAGTTCCTCCTCCATTTTTTTTCTCCTATGCGGGTGACAACCATAACCAGGATTTTTTTTTTGGAATAGGTAGAAAAACAAAAAACAAAAAAAAAATTAGTAAAGGAAAATTTGGATTTGGGAAAAACTCTGATGGGTAATTGGGGTTTGACTAGGCTTTGGACACTTTTTGAGGGACAGGGAAGCAAAAAATGGGGATTTCAGAAGTGGGGTGAAAGAATGGAAAAATTTGTCCAAGAGGAACAAAGGAGTAGAAATAGGAAATGAACACTGTGACAAAATTTGAAGGTAATTGGGTGAGAATTGAAGAAGTTATGGGAAACCCTAAAAATAGACAAATGTCAGATTTCTAGCTTTGATAAGTAGAATTTGGGATATGGTCCTCAAGGAAGGAGAGATGCAGAATGGAATTTCAGGGGTTCTAGTGAATTTTCAGAGGAAGCGAAGCTAAAGCAAGGAAGATATGGTGAAAAAATAGAAATGATTTGCAACAGGATCTACAAACGGCTCTAGATAGATTCAATCAGTGATTTGTCAGCTAGTAATAGATATGGACCCCAGGTATGTTGAGCTTCCTAAAGGTTTAGGGGATTCACTTGGATACCAATGCTGTCTAATGGCTTGCCTATTGGGGCAGTACCCCTCACTCCACGGCTCCAGTAAAACTGATAACCGCTTTGCCACAAATGACAGCTCTTGGTTTACCTCACAGATGGGAACTAGTCAATCAGGTAGGGGCCATTGCCCTTTTCATTGGTAGTCCTCTCAATGGGCTAGCTACTTTGGGGTTCCTGTGGTACTCCTCACAATGAGTTTTAGGGCTATGCCTAAGCACTTCCCACAGTTAAGCGGATAGGGATTATTCCTTGATCCGAACCTACAATTGAAATGAACAATACAGATGCAAAGAAAAAAGAACTACTACAATAATCGCAGCACCTGGAGGGCACTGCGAAAAAAATTCAGCAAAAATTACACCCAGCGAGCCCAAGAAAGCGCTCTAATACCAGATGAGAGGAACCTCCTGCAACAATATAATGAAAAATGCACGAAATAACAGAAATAGTAGAACACAGAAGGAATTTATTGATCACAGGCCACTTCAAGGGGGCAACCTCCTTTGAGAAAGCTCAATACAATAAACTCGTGGATGCCTTCATTGGCCTCAACACGTACTTATATACTAAGTCTAATCTAAACAACTATTACTTCCCATGAATGTGGGATAATACAATATACTCATGGGACGACTTACAAAGCATATGCATCGAAATGTAATACACTAACAAAGTAAAGAGAAGGGCTAAACACATGTTCCTAACAAGGATTAGGGATACAGATGGAAGGGAAGCCTTGGGGGCTCATTAATGATGGCCTTGCCTACATGATATCTTAGAGGCGACATAGTTTGACAATGATAGAAATGGAGTTATAATGGATGACAAGATGGATGAAGGTTTGGATGGATAGACTGAAGGGACAAGATGATAAGGGCAAGTGAAAAACAAGCTATGATAGGTATCTTTATGTGATTGGATGGATGCAGTAAGAAAAGATGGATGAGCACTAAAATCCTAAGAGATGGAGGAAGCGGTTTATTAATGACATTGCTTTTTGATTCCCTTGCATTGGAGTTTGTAGGATTTGACAATTGGATAAAAGGATGGGCAATAAGGGATGGAATGGATGCACATGTAAGAAAACAAGGATGTGATTTCCATGGACTATTTCACATAGGAATAACTCAGGATTTGAGATGACAACTCCTATGACAAGAGGGTAATAGGATTGGACTGGTTTGAAAATGATAAGGTACATCAAGAGTTTTTCCAAAGCATATTTCGACATTTGTCCCCATAGCTTTATCAAGATCAAAAGAGGAATGGAGGATGAATGGACTCAATATGATAGGTATATGTAGGATAAGGATGATAGGAAGGTATGGTAAGATAGGATGAAAAATGATAGGGTTGATGAGACAATGTGCTCCCAAGGGTAAATGACATAGAAGATCAACCTAGACATGACACTTATTTGCCAAGTTTTTCATCATGGCACTTATCCAAGATGCCACCAAGGGTGGTTTTCACTGTTGGATGAAGGGATGTTTCTTCTTTTTTTGCTTATTTGGAGAGGTGGAATATGGATGAGATGGACTCAAATGTCTAGTTTCCTGGAAGGTGGTAGTCCCACTAGAGATGGATGTCATCACATGGACCAAGTCAAGTGTCGTTATGCTCACAGATGTTGGTATGGAATTGCATGATAGGGTGATGGATTAGGTAGATAGTGGATTATGGTGTGGATTATGGAGGACTTTATGCAAAAGTATGGATGGAAGGCTTATACAAAAGCATGGACCATAGGAACAAGGTGGGGAAGACATGTGGGATAATAGTTGAATGATGGGGTGATGGAGGTATGGAAAGGCATCATGACCAATAGTTGCACACACCATGTTAAACATTGAAGCTTTTGATGGGAAGGTGGTGTAGGAAGCAATGGCAATGTTGGCTTAGGAGATGGGTGATGTAGTAACTTAGGTACCCACATAGACTTAGTATTTTATGCTTTTTGTTTTTCTTGTGGGATTTTGGGTATTTTTGAATGGAATGAGGATTTTGGATGGAAAGGGATTGTTGGGATTTTTGAGATGTGGATGCTTCATTTGAATTTCATTCTTTTTTTTTAGGTACCCAAACCATTTTAGTTTTGGACTTTGCTTTTGGAGGTATGGGCTTGGATAGCATTTTAGATGGATTTTTCTTTGAATTTTGGCATTTATACCATAAGGCATTAGGACCTTTAGGGTTTTTGGATTTATAATACGAGACATCCCAATGTTTATTTTTGAATCCCATGGGTATGGTGGAATGAGTGGAAGCTTCATGTTTAGACAATATGTGCATTTGTCGGTCATGATTTGAAATGTGAGGGAATGTATAGATGGATGGATTTGGTGTTGGGAGAAGTGATGGTAAAATGGATGGAGATATGTTAGGAGTTGGAAGTAGTGGAGGTAAATTGGATGGTGGAAGGTGTATGGTCACATGATTTTGACACTTGTAGGATGAGGGAGGTAGAATGGAAACATATATTTTGGGAATATGATAGGATGTGCGATGGGAATGAGTGGATTTAGAAGGCATGGAGGAAGTACCAACATTTTGAGATTGTTGTTCTCGGGGAATATAACCAAGGCCATAAGAGGGTGAAGGAAGTTTGACATGGATAGGCTCCAAAATACCTTGTTCGTGAAGGCCTAAGCCTTTACCTTGATAGTTCATATTTTGGAGTATGAAGTGGACAATAGGGTTATGGGTGATTTGGACACTAGATGTGATCTCATCATTTGATGGGGAAGGTAACATGGTAGATAATGGTTGTTGCTCTACTAAGGAAGAACATTCATGGATGAAGGTAGATAGACCAAGTGGATATGTTGGATTTGGAATGGAGTTAATAGTGGATGATGCAGAAGGATCATTAGGATCCAAGTTATTTGTTTGATTCTTTATGCTTGCTTGGGAGACAAGTGTCTCATCATGACAAGTGGATGGTATAAGACCATGTATAGGTGGAGAAGTTTATAGGAAAGCCATGAAATGGGGTGAATGTTCAGGTAGGTCAACAAAACTTGCATTAGATGGACCATGTAGGTCCTGGGTATCTTGCTCACGAATGGTTATAGAGGGATGGCCATGATTAAGTTGTTCATGGATAGGTTCTTCATCATGCATAATGTCTTGATCATGGAAAAGATATATGTTATGGATGGGTTGAATGAAAGTGATTTGATCTTGATTAGAAGGGGGACTTGATGTTACCGCATGCTTAGGATTATACCCTTGACATATCTCTTGACTTTGGGTGAAAATGGAAGTGGAAGACTCTTGTGTGGACTTGATAGGCTCTTTATGGTTATTGACATGAGAGCATGAGGGAGGTTGACTTGGACTCAATGGGGGAGACTCTTGAATAGGGTTGAGGGGTTTTGGGCAACATGATTGGTTTGTAGGAATGAACATGGTGTTGGAAGGTTCTTGGATATTTTCAAGGATAGGGATTTGAAGGCATGAGGCACAACCTTCATGAGTATATGGGTGGATGGACAATATAATGGATGGAGAATAATGGTAGATGGCATAGGCATATGAATAAGGTTAGGATTGCTTGTGCTAGATGGGGATGAAATTGGATGAGTGGATTTGGATTTTTCTATAGATTTTCTTTTTCTTTTAGATTTTGGAAAGAGTCTTTGGAGAAAATCGTTCAAGGATTCTTTGGTTGATGGATTAGAGCTTGGGAAGTTTGATGGTGGTGTTGGTGTAGGACTAGTATGCTTTGGGATAGGAATTCTATGGGATGGTGATGAAGGACAACTAGATGGAGGGGTATATGATTCTAAGCTTAAGGTGGCATATCCCTTGACAATAGTATCATTAAGATGAATTGAGGATGTGTGATCTTGGTGTGGATAAGGAGATATGTCCTCTAATGGATATTGTTTTGTGGAAGATCTAGTTTGTAAATCTACAAATTGTTGTTGTAAAGCTTGGATTTGTTGTGTGAGTGCTTCTAATGGATTTGTCATAGCCTTATCTTTCTTATTTTTAGGAGCTTTAGTTTCATTTGTTTGCCTTGTTTCTCTCAAATTTTCTATGTCAAAATTAGAAGGTAACTTTGTTATCAGAAAATGTGGTTAACAATATTAAACTATCAATAATTGAATAATCTCAATGAAATTAGAAATAAACAAGATTAAACACAAAGGAACAATACCTTACAAATTAAAATGAAATAAATATTTAAAATATTTATTTAGCTAGAGTTGTGTCATTTTTAGGTGTATACAAACTTAACTCCTTGTTGTTCTAGCATAAGGAAGTACTTTTGGGGATCCATTGTGATGACCTTATCCATCATTTTTTGGAATTCAGGGTCTTGTTGAGCACTAATAATTTCTTCTTGGGTAATGTCCTCTTCCTCATCACTAGAAGTATAGTAGCTACCATGTAGTGAACCCATTTCTTTTCTTCTCTTGACTTGTTATCTAGTTTCAACCATATAAAGATTTGATGTGGGTGGCATTGGATGAAATGCTCGTGAATGCAAGTGAATGTTTTTGGCAAGATGTGGTTTGAGGTGAGATGGGTACCTTAAAGTGCTTTTGTTTTTCTCTCAAAATGTCAGGAACAAGCCACTATCACAAATGCACAGGTTTATTTGTATAGAAATAGGGTGTGAATGCACACTTATGTGGCTTAAATGCGTAGTTTTGAATGCGCATATCTGCTGCTTGAATGCGCAGAATTGTGTATGCGCTGAAAGATTTTAGCAAATGTGTAGCAAGAATGTTTAAATGTGCTACATAATTTAGATGCGTTGAAAGATTTGTTAAATGTGCAAGAAGATGCATCAAAAGCACATTTCTGCTCTTCTACAGTGTTGGATCAATTTTTCTTGTTTTCAAGGACGTTTTTCGAAGCAAGAAGTGTTTTTGGTGATGATTTTTTAATTTGTTGCAAGAAAACACAACAGACAAGAAGATTTCATGTTATAAAAAAGTTTTGATACACATTTTTGCAAACAAATTTAATTCCTATGGTTGGCCAGGGCAATATTTGTCGAATTCTAACTTAGATTTTACTCTAGCCACTTACATAAAGGTAGAAAGTTAGTAGCTTGGTAGCACCAGCTCCCCCTTACAGTGCACTCACTTCTCACACATACCAAGTTACAGTTCCTCTGAAGAGTTGAACTTTTCTGTCTCCACACTAAATGAGTGTATGATGTTGGATGACTTTAGAGGTCCGACCTCTTACATCAACAAATAGGCATTTTTGGCTTTCTAACAACAATTGGCTTTTAGTTTGGGCATCCGTTCAGGTGGTTATACATATGGCAATTTTCTCTATTTAGGAGGCTTCCCAATTTATAGAGGTTAAGATTTGTAGTTTTAAATGCACCATAAGGGTACTCTAGGAAACACTCGTCGGTATAACACAGTGGTACCTATTGTTTGCAAATTTTGTCACAAACATAATTTATTTAAAGCAGCTTGTAAGTGGCTTGGCTTTAGCCTATTACCACTCGAGGTCATCCCACTTGGAAGAAACACAATCCCAAGGGTAGGCCTCTTCTAAAGGTTACATAGATAAAATGATGAGTTTGGCATTTTGATCACCAAAAAAGGGGAGACCATAGTCCTATCACTGTTTTCAAGCATATAAGACACTGGTTCTTTAAACTTTTTAGATTTAATCCAAATGTGATCTAATCTACCAAACATGAAATTGACATGATAGCTTAAACATGAAAAAGATAGTTGATTTTAGCCTCCTAAACAAACTATGTGAAAATTGTTGTTGAAGATTTGATCCAATTTCTTTCCCTTATTTAAGCTAAATGAGAGTTTGTATGCAGGTTGCATGAACAATGATTTACTGCTTCCTAATTAAAGCTAGATAAGAATTGTATGCAAGTTGCATGAACAATGATTTACCTCTTCATAATTAGAACTAAATGAGAATTGTATGCAAGTTGCATGAACAATGATTTACTTCTTCCTAATTAGAGATAAATGAGAATTGTATGCAAGTTGCATGAATAATGATTTACTCCTAATTAAAACTAGATTAAGATTTGTATGCAAGATGCAACTAAAATGACTAAACCAACTCTCAAAATTGCAAGAACATTGCGTTAATGGCCTCCATTGATGATTAAAAATACCTGCAATCCAAGTTAGTAACAAAATTTATCAAAAAGACCCCGAAAAACTAACAAATTTCATATGCATAGAAAGAAGTATCATATGCGCAGAAAGATGGATCATATGCACATAAAGAAGTGTCAGATGCACAGAAAGATGAGTTATATGTTGTAACATCAGAAAATGTCCCCTTGGGGGCTTTTCCCTCATAAGGTTTAGCTCTCGAGTCTTTAGAGTGCATTTAGGACATTTTAGTTCATATTTTAGCATCCTGATGGAATGAGACCTAAGTCCCATGGAAAATAGGACCTAGACGGACCCCTTGAGTTGTACCCTACCTAAAATAGGGGGGAGGACTTGGGTGCCCACGCCCTAGTCCTGCCCTATTTTGAGGCAGCCCCAATTTCTGGGTGTCGGTTAGTGACCGTTATTAGGTCCCTTTGTCAACATGGTAAGTTTGAATTTCAAATATCTTGGCGGGAGTGCTTGGCATAAATAAGCATGTGTAGGCATTCATTTGAAAACTAAATTTCAACTTTTGGCATCCTAAGGTGATTCAAGGCTTTCTATTGTGTTGCAAGAGCAGACTTGTGTGTTTTGTGTGTTGATATTTGCAGATTTGAGCATCAATTCCTTCATGGCATGAAGAGCATCTTCCTCCATGAAAGATTCACTACAAGGTGACATATCATTGTGTTTTTATCATTGATTCCTTTGGTTTTTGGCCTTTGCCTCACAAGGACACGCCCTCTCTATTTGACAATGGTGTTTAGAGACTTAAGTGTCCTCTGGGGTTTGATTGAGGCAAACCTCTAAACACCACAACCCCCAAACCAAGTCTTGTGATTGCAAGTTATAGGTGTCGCATCTAGGAAACGTGAAGTTGCAGGAAGGCTAGGAAGACATCAGGGATTCAAGATTTGAAGGAAAGATGGACAAAGGAGCACTTCCAGGACTAGGGCACTCACTCCAGTGTCCTCCACAGACTGATTCTGAAAAATAGAAGTTACAGGGCTGATCAGTGTCCGAAGGAGGTCCAAATTCCTTGAAAAAGAAGGTACCTTGGACTTGGGTGCCTGCTCCAGTGTCCCCGACTATTCTGCTTTGGAACACTAAAAATAGGTATTTTGTAATTTGGTATTTTACTCCTGTCTGCAAGAGCTTTTTCTGTAATTCATTAATTTGTTGTCGTATTTGCATAATTAGGGTTTTAATGGTCAATTGAGCATAAGAGAAGGAAAAATTGATAATTAATTCCCTAATCCAAGTTTCCCTACATTTGCAAGTGACCTAGGGTATGATAGTGCTTGCCACTTGACCCTAGATCCTTCAATGTATAGTGGAGAGGCAGATTTAAACACCTAAACAACAAAGGATTAATGAATCCAATTTTCCACTAAACATATGTGCAGAAAGACATATGCGTAGAAAGAAGTGTCAGATGCACATAAAGATGAATTTTAAAGGTGCAGGACTATTATTTCTTCATGGATGTACAGAACTGGAAATTAAATGCGCTAGAATGACCTGTCACGATTGCAACTTCACCAAAAACTTAAAATGGAGGTTAAAAATGGAGCAAGACCCCATAGTTGGTGCTAAAATGTTGTTGAACTTCTAAATCATAGTAAAAACTATAAATATTCAATAACTTCAATGAAAGTAATGCAAATACAATAAACAAAGATATTACCTTCATAGATCCTATTCACCTCGTAACTTCCATTGTTGCCTATCTCGTATCAATCTTATGTATGATTTTAGCTCTCAAAAGTTGTACTTCCTTGCTGTTAAAGATGATACTAGGAGAATGGCTATGATTGGATTATACAATGGAGATTAAACTAACAATGCAACTCTAATGAAGATGGATGGTGGAGATATGAAGACATGATTGGATGATTATGATGATAATGAGGTTATGCAAATGCAATGAGGATACTTTGCCAAAGGCACATTGGTAGGATTTCTACTGAGTAAGATTGCTAAAGGTTGAGTGTATGAAATGAGGGAATGAGGGTTCCTTTTATAGGCTCAAGAGAGGCCAAATCCAAGTGTCAATAGATCCATGACTGGAGGAATTACCTGTGACATGTACGGTTGGGGAAGCTTGCGAGAATGTGCATGTATCAAAAGAGGACAAGTGTCCATGCCTCTTTCATGCATTATGGGTGTTAACAAAATAGATTGAGTTAACTAAATAGACTAACCAGTTAAGTGAATTGATTGATTAGATAATTGATTTGACTGATGAGTTAACTGATCTTGATTGGAGGATAAATAGGACTTGTAGGTGAGGGAATATTAGCTAATTAAATATTAAAAATATTTAATTATGTGTGTAACATGGTGAGGTGGAAAAGTGATGTGGATTTATGGAATTTAGGACTTTGGAATAGAGGAATTTGAGATTAATTAAATAATTTAAGATTATTTAATTAGATAAGACATTAGAGGAATTGGGATATTTAATTAAATACAATAATTTTTATTTAATTTTGGGATAATGAACCAATCAAATAAATTAGAATATTTTTTTGATTGATAGAAGAATAAGAATTAAAATAAATATTTAAAATATTTATTTAGTTTGACACGAGCTAATTTTAGGTGTATACAGAAATGAGAAGTGTAATCATGTGTTGAAGAAGAAGTGGAAGGATCATTTTTTTATCATGGTGAGGAGGTTCAATCATTGTTTCAACAAACCCACGAGGGTTCAAATATAAAGGGACCTTGTCATTACCAAGACATGGATCAGAAGAAGATGATCCATTAGATTTGAGTTTTTAGATTGAGATGATATATCACAACTAGCCTTCATTTCTATAAAAGAAAGTGAATCATCATCAATATCAAAATTTCCATCGTCATTACGTTTAAGTTTTTAATGAGCAAGAGACTGTGTTGAAGAAATTGCATTTAACTTCAAGGTTTTATGGTTTGAGGGTGAGACTTTATATTCACCCATAAAGGTGGGTGTAAATCTAATGAACCCCAATCATCACCAAAAAATGCATTCGAAGAACTGACACTATCCTAACCATCACTATTGTTAGCAGTAGAGGGTAGTGGGTCAGTTTTTGTTAAAGAAGGGATCAAATTATTTTGAGGGATTTGATGTCTTGCTTCCATTTGCAAGCAACTTTTTGGAATCAGACCAACTTCAATAGTATGGAGCTTATTTTCAAAAATAAATGTTATTGAATGATAAAGGGTAGACAAGACTGTCCGCATGGCATGAATCCATAGTCTACCAAGAAGAAGAGTGTATGAGAGAACCAGACATGACATGGATAAGGGTAGGTAATGTCATAGGTCCAACCTTAATATTTAATGTGGTAGTACCTAGGGATTATCTACAACCATTATCAAAGCCATGAATCTTGAGTTTATTCAGTTTGATGAGAGACATATCTATACCAATCTTAAGCAACAAGTCCATGCCAAAAATATCAAGACCCGGTCCACCATCAATCATAATGCATATTATACTCATTTTATTAATTATTATGAATATCATAAGAGGCTCATATTGGTTTTGAACTTCTATGGGAGGTAATTAATGTTGTTGAAATAAAATAACTGATGTTATTGCATGCATACAACTAAATAGAGATACTAGACCATTTGGTCTAATAGAAGGTGGAACAACTACCTTTTGTAGAGCCTCTTGGAGCATTATGTGGTATGTAGGTGATGTTTGTATTAAATCCCATAGAGAGATCTTTGTCAGAGTAGCACAGAGCTACTCGATAAGATCGTATTCTCTACAAACATGTTGGAAGACAAGGAGGTGGGGGAAGAAAAGGTTGAGAAGGTGGAAGAGGAGGCACACTCGGTGCTTCCCTACTTTGCTTATTATTATGGATGTTGTGTGTGTGAGCAACCACATGATAATGAGGTTGTTGCAACACATTTTGTACACCTTAATTCTTTTCAGTAATTTGATATGTAAAGTTGAAGATGTAACCAGGAGGTTGAGATGGATTTGGAACACCTCAAACTTTAATCATAGGTTTAGAGAAAGGAGGTAGATTAGGTGCCTCATGCACAATGAATTTAGGAATATTTTCACTTTAATACACTTATTCACTATCCGTCTAGTGGGAGGTGTCTACCTAAAGATTTGGGATCCTAAAATGAATGCAAATTATCCTAAAATGCACCCAATCCCAAGTCCAAGGGACCTCAAGATTGGACCTAATTTATAATGCACTAACCTATCTAATTTGCACCCTATCTAAGCACATTAACAATGATATGTCCTATATGACTATAAGACTACACTATGCTAGCTTAATTTTATACTATTCTAGATGGATGTGAGCACTCAATTTGGCAGAGTAACTTTGTATATGATGGCTTATCAAAAGTGGGAGCTGGATACCTCAATTTATAGATTTTTAAGGATGAGACTGAAGGGACAGGATCAATTTGGAAGATCAATGGTTGAGATTGCTTGAGGATCCTCAAGCAAGGGGAATTGGACAAATGGCAAGGTAGGATTGGATGCAAATTTTGCTCCAAGATTCAAGGGATGATCAATGGATGAGATTGCAAGTTTGAATTGATGGATGACTAGGATTGGGTAGGTGTATGACATGTAAGGACTTATGAAAAGGTAAGGCTTAGATTTAGTGAAGAATTTTAAATTAGATGGAGAGGACAAGTGGAATTTTAAATTGGATGAATAGTGTTCAAATAGTGCCACATGTAATTTTAAATTTGGATGAATGGGGTGGAAGAAATAGGACAAATGTACACTTTATGGAAGATTTGGCCATGCTTCCAAAGTACCACTTGTCATGTACATGTGTGTACATAGGATGACAAGTGGACTTCTAGAAACATGGGGGTCTATAATGATAAATTAATTAAAATTAATTCACGTGCACATGGATTAGAAGAAAATAATGATGATTACAAAAAGTAATCAAAAGTGAACAAAATAGGAATTAAATAAATATGATAATTTATTTAATTTTTGGGATGTGATTTATGAACTATAGTAAAAAATATTTAATTTTTAAACTATAGTAGAGGAATTTGATTTTTGAGAAAGGGAAAAGGTGTATGATAAATTAATTAAATTAATTAAAAATTATTTAATTAATATATGGATCATATAGAATGATGCAGGTGAAATAGGGTTGATTGCGTGGGTGGATGAAGTTGGCTGTGACCATTTTTAGACGTCTACATTTTGCCCCTCTTTGATATGGCATCATAGCTTCGTAGTTGACAGGATATCAAAGAACATAATTTTTTTGATAAATATGCCTCGGTGGGTGAATGAAAGGGAAATGGATGACCAGGTGATGCCCTCTTGAGAGATCGGCAAAAAAATATAATTTTTTTGGTGATCTCTTGAAAAAAGGTGAAAAAGTGAGAGAAACAAGGGGAAAGGGTTCTTGAGACTGAAGAGCAAGGAAAAAATATGAAAGGGAAAAAGTGGTGAGAGAGAGGAAAAAATAAAAAGGTGGGTGAAAAAAGAAAAAAGAAAAGGAAAAAGGTAAATTAGGGTTGGGGAGGTATAAATTGGAAAAGGAGCTCATAAAGCTTATTTGGCTTTTGTGAGTTGGAGGTGTGAGAGGAAAAGAGAAAAAAGGAGAGAGGAGCGATGGTAGGCATCCTATAAGAGGAGCATCAGGCAGAGTAGGTGAGGGAGTACTTGTGACCTGTGGTGGTAGGCAAGCCGGTAAGTGCATCTGGCACATTGTGTGATTTTTTTATATTTTTTGTTTTGTTTGGGTTTTTGGATAGTGACCTAGGGTTTGAGTAGGTGCGCAAGAAAAATGGTACGAATAGGGGTGAAGTGGCATGGCCAGAAATGGTGCAAAGAGTGAAGTGTGAAAAGGGGGTTTAGGCTAGAGTAGCGCCCGACCGACGCAGAGTTGCATTGAGCCAGTGCCTGGATGGGACTATGCCCAAGCTGGCACCAAGGTGCCCGGTCGGGTAGGACTACGCCTGGGCCAGTGCTAAGGCGCCTAGCCAGGACAAAGAGCACTCAGTCCAGCACCAGGGGCCTGACCGGGGGAAGGGTGGTTAGCTCACGCCAAAGCGTGTAGTCAGGGGAATGATGCTCAACCTACACTAAAGTGCACGACTAGGGGAATGATGTTCAGCCTGTGCCAAAGCGCATGGCTAGGGGAACGATGCCTGGGTGGGGAGAGGATAGGGATCCAACTAAGAGGAAGAGATGCTAATTAGTGCAGAAAAGGACACGCCATCTGGCTTGGAATGGGCACGAGAAGGGCATGCCTTGCGTTATAGTACCTTATGTTAAAATGGAGGCTGACATAGTGCTTGTGTGGGATGATGCAGGATGACAAGTATGTTCTGCAGTCACGGGAGAGGTGGCCACCTACGTTTGACCTATGGAGGGAGCTAGATAGGACTAAGAGATTCTTCTTGTGGATGGTGGGATTAAGACATATCACAAAGATGCCATGGATACGAGCAGACAGAGAGATGATGACCGCATTAGTGGAGTAGTGATAGACAGAGCAGTGCGCCTTCCTATTGCCCATAGGGGAGGGGATGATCATGTTGGAGGATGTATGGAGGATCCTACTGTTGCAAGTATGGGCCTAACCGGTGTTGTCATTGATGTCAACATACTCCTATTGCATTGATGATAAGGATTGGATGAGCTGTATGCTGAGGATATTGAGAAAATTAGTCCTATTAGGAATAGAGAAGATCAGTGAAGATAGTGAGGTAAAGATACCAACTAAGATGAAGATCAGAGGATGCACATCAAAGAGTTTGTAGATATGTGTCTTAAGATGATCTAGTAAAGATTTTAGAGGTCCGTACGAAGATCTGAAGAAGTTATGGCCACTTAAGTAAAATTAGTTTTGGTAGATGTTTAGAAGTGACAGAGTGACACAGATAGATTTAGTGAGATTCAGAAATGCAATATCTTGTTCTACATATTTGGTGGAGTGTTTAGGAAGTTAATGTGAAATGACAACTCAATTGATTCATGGTCTGGAGGTCCGCAAACATCTATTCCAATATGACAGTGATGACAGACTGTGTTCTTGAGGTTTTAGATGAAGGAGAGAATGATTTCAGTAAGCACAAGTAGTGTGGATGTTCCTGGCAATTCAGGCAAGTTTGTGGAGGTCTTTAGATTGTGTCCAGTTTGTGTTGGTGGTCCCCATTGAAGATTAAGCTCGTAATTGAAGAATTACTTCTGGATGATGATGTTCTTCCTAAGTCTGGCCAATCAGATGAGTTACACATCTTGCGGATGATCTTGGAGATGTTCTATGAAGAATGGCATGTTCCTAAGGAAGATTGAAGTCTCAGATCTATGTGAAGTATTTTTGTAATTAGTCATGTTGTATTTATGTATTTACTCTGTAATGTATGCCGACTTGGATGATTATCCCTAAGTCGATGTCTTGTATAAATAAGGAGTTGTAAAGTCATTTCAAAGGTATCTGGTTGAGATGAAAGTGTGATAGAGAGGAGTAGAGTAGAAGTATTGGGCTTAAATGGAATTGACTCAAGCATGGTGAAGATGCTATTCTTCAGTTCAAGTATGTAATACTTATTATTCTGTAGACAGTGTGTCTCCTGTAGGCAGTGGGCCTCTTGTGAGCAGTGTACTCAGGTAGTGAGCCCTAATTGGCATGTGCCATTTTGTTCTTCCTATTCTTTTAATAGAGAATACAATCTTGGGTTAGTCACCTTATGGTTTTTACCTTAACCAGGTTTTCCACGTCAAAAATCTTGGTGTCATATGTGTTAATGTGTTTCTACTCTTGAATTGTTGCATTATGTTTCCATGATTGATTTATTATTATGCTGCTGACTTAAGAAAATGATTTAAGTGATTCATTGGAAGAAAGTTTTTGGTGCAGGAGCACCAAGGGCTTGGAGCCCATGTGTATTTATGTTTGCATTTTGTTGTGATGTTTTGAATTTTCAAAATAGGGTAGAGCGGGAAGAAGTTTATACATGGGCAAAGTAAACCCATCGGAGTGAGTATTGATATCGGCGTAGCTGGAAGATGTATCCTCGATACTTCATGTTATACCGATGGAGGGCTAGCTATCAGCTTGAGGTTTACTATCAGCAGGAGTTCGGTGTCTTATGCCGATCTCCAAGGTCTTACAGATGTGTGATGTCCATCAGCATGAGGGTGGTCATCAGCGGAGCCTATGGTTGTGTCTTTGATCACTTGGTGTTACCCCGATGGAGTGGTAAAGGTTGGTGAAGGCCATCGGCATGAGAATCACTATCGGTGAAGGATGTGGGTGTCACTCCGATATTAAATGTCTGTCCGATGAAGTGTTGCCGAGGCTTGTCATTGGTATGAGGCTTGCTATCGGCGATGGCTGGGAAGGTCACTCTGACAGCTATGTGTTACTCCAATGGAGTTGGACGTCAGTGCAAGGATTTCTATCGGCGTAGCTTTAAGGCTTTAGGCCGATGCTTAGTGATCATGCCGACGAAGGGTGAGGACTTGGTATCAGTGAGACAAGGGACTATCAGAGTGCATGGTTGTGGTTGTGCCAACAGTTTGAGTTGTGCCGATGGGGGTAGACAGGGGTCATCGGCGGCAAAAGTGCCGACAAGAGTTTACTAAGCCGACGGATATAAAAAACCACAGTGGCCGATTTGAACGGGTGCATGTGGGACTAAAAGTTCTCATGAATACGAAAGTCAATAGAATGCATATCAACAGGGGAAGAATATGATCGGTGCGACAAAGAATCTGTCTTGCCGATGGGAAAGCATAAGTATGTTTCGATGAGACATCTGTGTTGTCTTGCCGATAACACAAAGCTGAACCGGCAGTTAGAATATGAACCGTCTGGTAGTTGAACCGTCCTGTAACAGACATGAGTAGATTTATAAAATGTAGCATTCTTTCTATATGAGGAGTTAAGCAGAAGAAACAAGAAAAAGATTTTGATTTGAGAAGCATTCTGATGTAAAGGCAATTTTTGAATAAAAATCAAATTCAGTAGTTCGATCATTTGTGTATTTCTATTCTGTTTCCGTTTTTAGTTTATTATTCTGAAATAGATTAGTCCTTTCTATTTTTATAGTTTTGTTTTCTTTTGCCAGCCATGACTCTGTTTTGATGATTCTTCAAATCCCATTGTACAGTATGGAGGTCATCAAACAGAGCCATGCTCTTTGTTTGTTTTTCTTTTGTGGGGTGGTCGGATTGCCGGCTAGAGGCAATGCATGCTTGTTCTAGGCGAGCTCAGTGAGGAGTCTGGCTAGATAAACAAGTAGGAAAAATAGATTTGCAGGGGTGGAAAAGTAGAGAGAAAGAAAGTGAGCACCAAGCAGCCCAGACCCTTGAACAGAGTGAGAAGGGTGGACAACGGGCTTAGAAAGTTATGTGCCATTGAGGTAGTACCTTGGAAGTAGTGAGGACAATGTATGTGTCCCACACCAAGCAGAGAAGTAGAGTTTTCCATCTCTGCAAAGAGTATGTCTTTTAGTACTTTGAATTGGTAGGAAGGCTAGTGTTGTCAAACAGTCTTGTACACCTACAGGATGCAGAGCAGGCAGCCTAGAGTCCTCCCTATCAAATTGGTATCAGAGTAGTAAGATTTGGGTTATTCCTAGATAGGAATAGAAGAGTTGTATGTCATCACCAAGTTCAAGTGAGTCTATTAGTTCATCCAAGAAAATGGTGACTAATGCAGAGTTAGCAAAGAAAGTTGAAGATCAAGAGGAGGAGAATAGACTCCTACAAGAAAGACTAGCAGAAATGGAGAGTAAGCTAGGCTTGATGTTGCAAAAGACTGAAGAAGTCAGCCAAAGAGTTAAATATTCTGAGGATAAGGGAAAAGGTGTATCTGTAGAAGATGAAGAGCCCACACCTGATCCTAAGTTGGAAGAAGAACCATTCTTGAAAGCTTTGAAAGCAATGAGTGGTAAAACATTGGAAGGAGTACCACTTTTTCAGTGGGAAAATGGACCTAGATTTGGTAATGGAGTGGATAGAAGGACTTGAAAATCACTTTGAATGTGATGGTGTAAGTGAGGCACAGAAAGTAAAGGTGGCCAAATCCAGACTCAGAGGAGCTGCCTTAACCTGGTGGAAATTTGTGCAGACTGAAAGAGCAAAAGAAGATAAGAAGCCCATAGCTACTTGGAAGGGAATGGTAGCTAAAATTAAAGAAGCATATATGCCAGAAGATTATGAAATACAGCTGCACAGGAAGAGACAAAATCTGAGACAAAAGGAATTAGATGTCAGTGCATACACTGAAGAATTCCAAAAGCTATGCTTAAGGTCCAAAGTAATGGAGGATGAAAGCATAAAGGTAGCAAGGTACCTTAACGGTCTGAAGTGGAATATACAAGAAGAAATCAGTTTGCTATGCCCTACCATAGTGTAAAAATGCTATCAGTTGGCACTGAAAGTGGAGGAAAAGAATAAGAGGAAACAAGACTCAAATAGCAGAGGAAGAGGAAGAGGCAGAGATAACAGAGGGCACAGAGGAGGTTTTGGTGGAAGGAATGCTGACAATAGATCCCAAGCAGAATCCAAACTCACAGAGCAGAGTGGGGAGTCAAGTGGTAGAGGAAATCATAGAGGAAGAGGATCTAACAGAGGAAGGTTAGGAGGATCAGGCAGAGGATCCTATTTCACCAACATGAAGTGTTACAACTATGGCAATCTTGGTCATCTGGCATATAGGTGTCCAGAAAAGACCACATCCTCTTCTCAAGGAGGTGATAAGAGGAATCACTATGTCCAACACAATGCATCTAGCAGCCAGTTACCTGAGGTCAATCTGAACTCAAAAGATGGAGAGAACCTAATGATAAGGAGAACCTTGATGAAGGAACCAGTAAAGTCTGAACCAAGCCAGAGGAGAGCACTATTTAGAATCAAGTGCAAGATTTTGAATAAGGTATGTAAAATTATCATAGACTCAGGATCTACTGATAATATTATTTTTGATGAAGCAGTTAAGAAACTGAATTTGAAAAGAATTACTCATGCAAACCCATATAGAGTCACATGGTTGAATAAGGGTCAACATGTGGTAGTGAATGAACAAAGTTGGGTAGAGTTTAATATAGGTGGCTATTAGGATAAGGTAGTATGTGATATACTACCCATGGATGCATGCCATCTCTTATTGGGCAGACCATGGCAGTATGACCGAAAGGCAGTACATGATGGTGAGAAGAATGCCTATTCTTTTCAGAAGGATGGTGTCACCTATAAAATTCAGTCATTGGAGGATGAAGATATAGTTCAGACAAAGAGTCCTAATATCTTGGTTGTGAGTGGAAAAGAGTTTCTGAATACTCTTAAGGAAGATGGTATTGGTTATGCCATCATAGTAAAACCAAAAGAAGGACATCAGGATAAGAAGACAGAGATTCCCAAAGAGATGCAGCCTATACTGGAGAAGCATAAGGGCATAATCAGTGATGGTACACCAGCCACATTGCCTCCACAGAGAGCAATAAGCCATCAGATAGACCTGATTCTAGGGGCATCTTTGCCAAACAAGGCACCTTACAAGATGACTCCAGATCAACACAAAGAGATTTCCAGGCAAGTGCAGGAGTTGCTAGATCAAGGATTGATCAGGAAGAGTATTAGTCCTTGTGCAGTGCCCACAGTGTTGGCACCCAAGAAAGGAGGATCATGGAGATTATGCACAGATGCCAGAGCCATAAACAAAATAACTATAAGGTATAGATTCCCAATTCCCAGAATTGAAGATCTCATGGACTGTATTGGAAAAGCAAAGTATTTCACCAAGATAGACCTGAAGAGTGGTTACCACCAAATAAGAATCAAGGAAGGAGACGAGTGGAAGACAGTCTTCAAGACCACAGAAGGGCTGTATGAATGGCTTGTTATGCCATTTGGTCTATCAAATGCACCCAGTACCTTTATGAGACTCATGAATGAAGTCCTAAAGGATTACATTGGTAAATTTGTTGTTGTTTTTCTAGATGATATTCTAATTTTTAGTCAGACCAAGGAAGAACATCTAGAACATGTAAATACTGTTTTGCAAAAATTACATGATGAACAACTAACCATCAATCTGGAGAAGTGTGAATTCATGAAGCAGGAATTGGTATACCTTGGTTTTGTGGTGTCCCAAGGAGAGTTGAAGATGGACAAGTCCAAAGTAGAAGCCATATTGAGCTAGCCTACTCCCAGAGTAGCCACAAAGGTGAGAAGTTTTCATGGCTTAGCCCAGTTTTACAGAAAGTTTATCAGAAATTTTAGAGGAATATGTGCACCCATGTTGAATACAATCAAGGGTGGAATGAAAGCAAAATTTAGATGGACACCAGCTGTAGATAGAACTTTTGAAAGATTGAAGAAAGAGGTAGCAACACAACCTGTTTTGTTGTTGCCTAGTTTTGATAAGCTATTTACTATTGAATGTGATGCAAGTAATATAGCTGTAGGAGCAATGCTAAATCAGGAAAATAGACCTGTAGCCTTTTTCAGTGAGAGGCTGAATGAAGCAAAGAGTAAGTACTCTTCGTATGACTTAGAGTTGTATGCTCTAGTCCAAGCATTGAGGAAGTGGAGACATTATCTCCTACCTAAAGAATTTGTTGTCTACACAGATAACCAAGCTCTGAGTTTTCTAAACTCACAGGATAAGTTAAGCAGCAGGCATATCAAATGGATGGAGTACCTGTAATCTTATACCTTTACAATTAGGCATAAGAAGGGGTAGCTGAATAGAGTTGTAGATGCTTTGAGCAGAAGATTGCTCACAGTGCAGGAAGTGCAGTTGAAGAGCATTGGAATTGAAGATTTCAAGAATCTTTACCAAGATGATGAAGATTTTGCTGAGGCATACAAGGTATGTCAAGATTTTGAGAATCACTTTCACAGTGAGTTTGCAGATTTCACCTTACAGCAGGGATTGCTATTCAAAGGTGGGCAATTATGTGTGCCAAGAGGATCTATGAGAGAAAATCTCATACAGGAGAAGCACAATGGTAGTCTGAGTGGTCATTTTGGTCTGAATAAGACACTAGAGCTAGTCCAAAGGTTCTATTATTGGCCAAGGATGCACAGAGACATCAGAAGGTATGTAGAGCAGTGTATCGTATGTCAAAAGGCCAAGGGAACCACTTCAAATGTAGGACTATACCAACCCTTACCCATTCCTTCCAGACCATGAGAATGTGTAAGTATGGATTTTGTAGTTGGTTTTCCTAAGACTAAGACTGGTTATGATAGCATATATGTAGTTGTGGACAGGTTTAGCAAGATGAGTCATTTCATTCCCTGTAAAGTGACTCATGATGCCAGTCATATAGCACACTTGTTTTTCAGAGAAGTGATCAGAATTCATGGACTTCCAGCAAGTATTGTGTCTGACAAAGATGCTAAATTCATGGGGCATTTATGGAAAACATTATGTCAGAGATTGGGAACAAATTTGTCATTCAGTTCAGCATATCACCCACAGACACATGGTCAGACAGAGGTGGTAAACAGGACATTGGGCAACCTGTTAAGGTGTATAACCAAAGAATATGGATAGAGTTGGGATCTTGTCATTCATCAGGCAGAATTTGCCTATAATGACAGTGTGAATAGGACTACTGGTAAGAGTCCATTCGAAATAGTCTATGGAATGCATCCCAGAGGTATATGTGAGCTCAGGAATATGGGAAACGTGGAGAACAGAAGTGGACATGCAGAGGATTTTGCACAATCCATAAAAGAAGTGCATGAGCAGGTGAAGAAAACCTTGATAGAGAACACACAGAGAATCAAAGACAGAGTAGATGCCCACAGAAGGGATATTCAGTTTGAGGTTGGTGATCTGGTTATGGTGCACTTAAACAAAGCCAGAATGCAGAAAGGAATGCCAACCAAACTGCAGATGAGGAGAATTGGTCCTTGCAGAATACTGAACAAGTATGGAAATAATGCATACAGAATTGAATTTCTAGAAGATTTGGCAATCTCACTAGTGTTTAATGTCTAAGACCTGGTGCAATATAGGGGTCCTCAGTCAGCAGTAGATGGATCCATTTCAGAGAAGGAATGGATAGCAAAAGATGTGACTTTGCCACTAAAACCCAAACTGCAGGCAGAGAAAATACTGGATTCAAGAGTACAGAAGCAAACCAGACATGGTGTCTACATGGAGCATTTGATCAAATGGAAGTAGTTTCCTGAAACAGAAGCTACCTGGGTTGCAGAGTCAGAATTCAAAAAGAGGGGCATTGATTTTGCCTCATTGTCACTGGAGAAGACTTGACTTTTTCTGCATAGGGGGAGTATGGTGCAGGAGCACCAAGGGCTTGGAGCCCATGTGTATTTATGTTTGAATTTTGTTGTGATGTTTTGAATTTTCAAAATAGGGTAGAGCGGGAAGAAGTTTATACATGGGTAAAGTAAACCCATCGGAGTGAGTATTGATATCGGTGTAGCTGGAAGATGTATCCCCGATACTTCATGTTATACCGATGGAGGGCTAGCTATCCGCTTGAGGTTTACTATTGGCAGGAGTTTGGTGTCTTATGCCGATCTCCAAGGTCTTACCAATGTGTGATGTCCATCGGCATGAGGGTGGTCATCGGCGGAGCCTGTGGTTGTGTCTCCAATCACTTGGTGTTACCCCGATGGAGTGGTAAAGGTTGGTGAAGGCCATCGGCATGAGAATCACTATCGGTGAAGGATGTGGGTGTCACTCTGATATTAATTGTCTGTCCGATGAAGTGTTGCTGAGGCTTGTCATTGGTATGAGGCTTGCTATCAGCGATGGCTGGGAAGGTCACTCCGACAACTATGTGTTACTCCGATGGAGTTGGACGTCGGTGCAAGGATTTCTATCAGCATAGCTTTAAGGCTTTAGGCCGATGCTTAGTGATCATGCCGACGAAGGGTGAGGACTTGGTATCAGTGAGACAAGGGACTATCGGAGTGCATGGTTGTGGTTGTGCCGACAGTTTGAGTTTTGCCGATGGGGGTAGACAGGGGTCATCGACGGCAAAAGTGCCGACAAGAGTTTACTAAGCTGACGGATATATAAATCGCAGTGGCCGATTTGAACGGGTGCATGTGGGACTAAAAGTTCTCATGAATTCGAAAGTCAATAGAATGCATATCGACAGGGGAAGAATATGATCGGTGTGACAAATAATCTGTCTTGCTGATGGGAAAGCGTAAGTATGTTTTGATGAGACATCTGTGTTGTCTTGCCGATAACACAAAGCTGAACCGGCAGTTAGAATATGAACCGTCTGGTAGTTGAACCATCCTGTAATGGACATGAGCAGAGATATAAAATGTAGCATTCTTTCTATATGAGGAGTTGAGCAGAAGAAACAAGAAAAAGATTTTGATTTGAGAATCATTCTAATGTAAAGGTATTTTTTGAATAAAAAACAAATTCAGTAGTTCGATCATTTGTGTATTTCTATTCTGTTTCTATTTTCAGTTTATTATTCTGAAATAGATTAGTCCTTTTTGTTTCTGTAGTTTTGTTTTCTTTTGCCAGCCATGACTCTGTTTTGATGATTCTTCAAATCCCATTGTACAGTATGGAGGTCATCAAACAGAGCCATGCTCTTTGTTTGTTTTTCTTTTGTGGGGTGGTCGGATTGCTGGCTAGAGGCAATGCATGCTTGTTCTAGGTGAGCTAAGTGAGGAGTCCGGCTAGATAAACAAGTAGGAAAAATAGATTTGCAGGGGTGGAAAAGTAGAGAGAAAGAAAGTGAGCACCAAGCAGCCCAGACCCTTGAACAGAGTGAGAAGGGTGGGCAACGGGCTCAGAAAGTTATGTGCCATTGAGGCAATACCTTGGAAGTAGTGAGGACAATGTATGTGTCCCACACCAAGTAGAGAAGTAGAGTTTTCCATCTCTGCAAAGAGTATGTTTTTTAGCACTTTGAATTGGTAGGAAGGCTAGTGTTGTCAAACAGTCTTGTACACCTACAGGATGCAGAGCAGGCAGCCTAGAGTCCTCCCTATCAGTTTTGGACAACTGATTCACCCCCCCTCTCAGTTGTATATCCTAAATCTAACACCCATGAGTCCCCATACATGACAAGAGGGTGGTGTATGATCACAAACAGGGAGCAGCATATGTAGATTAGGTTTTTTCCCCAGGATAGGTGTCATATGGTAGTGATGGGATAAAGATGATATATCGACGAGCGATAGATAGGGCCTATATCGATTGCCCCTATTTTTAGCAGGATTGATAGCAGGGACCTTGGTCCCATACAAGAGATCGCATGGATTTCCAGTGGGCTTGGGAGTGGTACTGCTACAGATGATCAGGGATGGCATGATCTATGCATGGGGTCCATGCATACTGGCTCATTTATATAATGATATGGATGTTGTGGTGTATAGGCGATCTGGGAGCTTGGGATGCAGTGTAACTTTGCTACATATTTGGGCGTGGGAGCATATTATAGTGACTCGGTCATTGGTAGTGTGAGATAGGTTGAGGCATTGGCCATTTGCTTATGCATACAGGGTGATGAGTGCCAGGTAGCACCCATGAAATACATCTTTTTACCTCTCTTTTTCTCCTTTTTGATTACATCTTCTTGATAACTGCACCTGAATAGGCTAGCAAGCTTGTTCTAAATAATGATTAATAGGAGATGAATTACTTAAGATCGTGATTTTTGATTAAAGGACTAATGTGCATGGTATTGATGGAAATATGCAGAAAAACTTCTCTTTTTGAATTAACAAGTGTAGATATTCAGGTTAGCAATTTTGTGCATCTCCGAAGGTATTCCGAATGACCTCCAGAGACAATATCAGAATACCATGGCATCAAAAGTTTTGGAGTAAAGAGGAAAAGCATCTCAGGAGCTGGACTGAAGTTTGAAGCATCTCTAGAGTTGAGCAAGAAGGCCACAATTACATCTCTGGAGCTACAAATAGAGTATCTTTAGAGCTGTAGATAGAGACATACATCTCTAGTGCCTCCTTAGAGCAGAGCATATTTCTAGCATAGCTATCGGTCAAGCACTTTCAACGGTGATCGTGATACCCCTGATATTACTCAAATCATCACCTGAGTGATTAAGGGCCATCTATAGTTAACTGCTGAGAGTTTTTATCTCTTTTAAGTTTTTGCATGAGTTACTGATCAAACTAATTTAATATCCATATTTTTAGGGCCTCGCTACCCAAATGTATTAAGACTAAAACTTAGATTTAGAGTGGACTTCTGTTCCATTCAATCTATTTTTATTGCATGGTTATTTTTCGTAGTTAGATAGCTAGTATAATAAAGAGATGGATGTCATCTCATAGAAGAACTGGTAGATAAGATAAGTGATATCTCATCACTAATTTTATATATACTTATAGCAGAAGCAGAAAAACAACAAGCAATTATTTTCCTTTTGATTTCTGTAATCTCATTTTCTGATATTAATGCAAAGTTGATGGAATTAGACTGAATTGAGTTGTGATATCATTCTCTTGTGTTGATTCTTTACTTTAGTCTTCAGCCCTAAGGGTGTGGAGCAAGGGTCCACTCTCACCACCAAGGCAGAAGGCTAGTACTGTTGTTGTTTTGTTGTTTTAGATTTTGCTTTACATAATATTTACTATTTTCATAGATAGATGCATGGTGTAGTTTATAGATTTGCTTTAAGTAATTCACTGTTCAATTATGTTTTCAGCATTCTTTGAATTCATTTAATAAGAAGATAGATCAATCTCTTTAAATCAGTCAACATCAAGAATTAGCTAGAGAAAACTGGTAACTATAGGATTCCTAATTGCAGACAGCCAAGGACACAACCTTGGATTTGACATTTGAAATATGATTAAATGATGAGGTAAAATGACCCTTGTCATTTTTGGTGTAGTTGCCGGGGAAATTATGTTAATTAGGGAAACTTAGCTAAATAGTTTTAGGCTAGATCTGTATGGTTAGAGCTAGGGATTCAAAAGGAAGATACATAAAACATACACCCCATCAACAAACTATAGGAGAAAGTAGTGGGGTGGCACAAGATCTTGTTGAAGAAAGAAACCTAGAACCTACCTTGGAAGCTGCACCTCAAATCAATAATCCCTTAGATCCTCCAAATCTTTCACTCGTTGATTATATCCAAGAATTACAACTAAAATTCTAGGTAGATCCTTTGATAGAACCTAATTTCCTAGAACCTCAGAGAGAAGAACTAGTACTAAACATGGATGATAATAATGATAATCATGAAGAGGAGGAAAATTAGGCTTCAAGAACCTTCTCATATCCCAATATTCTAGTTGCTGTAGACAATGCTCCTATGAAAAATATTTCACCAGCACACTTGCTAAATTTTAGAGGTCTTTCTTCTGAGGATCTAGATCAGTTTTTGTTCGAATTCAAAGTGGTAAGCCAAACTTATGATTATGGATCAGATAACCAAAAAATCAAACTGTTCCCTTCAACCCTAAAATATTCTGTAATGAGATGGTTTATGGGTTTACCCCAGAACTCTATCCATTCTTGGGATCAGATGGAAACATAGTTTTTAGGAAAATACCAAGATTACTGTAGGGCTAGTAATAAAAATGAGGAATTGTTTAAAATTAAACAAGGAGAGGAAGAGACCTTAGAGGACTATGTGGACAGGTTTAACTTTGCCTTGAGAAGGTATGTCAACCCAGTAAATCACTCTTTGGCCAGAACCTTGTTTGTAAAAGGGTTGGATAAAGAATCAAAATAGGCACTAGATTTGATGGGAAAAGGAAATATAAATAAAATGGATATACCTGCTATAGAAGAACTCTACATGAACTATTCTATTGCAAGTATGGGCCTAACTGGTGTTGTCATTGATGTCAACATACTCTTGTTGCATTAATGATAAGGATTGGATGAACTGTTTGCTGAGGATATTGAGAAAATTGGTTATATCAGGAACAATGAAGAATAGTGAAGACAGTAAGGTAAAAGTCCAAGATACGATGAGGATCAGAGGATGCAGTTTAAAGGGTTTATAGATATTTGTCTTAAGGTGATCCAATAAAGATTTTAGAGGTCCACATGAAGATCTGAAGAAGTTATGGCCGCTCAAGTAAAACTGGTTCTGGCAGGAGTTTAGAGGTGACAGAGTGACACAGACAGGTTTGGTGAGATCTGGAAATGCATTATCCGGTTCTACAGATTTGGTGGAGTATTTAGGAAGTCTTTGTGAAGTATCAACTTGATTGGTTCGTAGTCTAGAGGTTTGTAAGAATATATTCCTTTGTGACAGTGATGACAGACTGTGTTCTTGAGGTTCCAGATGAAGGAGAGAAGGATTTCAGCAAGCAGATGTAGTGTGGATGTTCTTGGTGATTCAAGTGAGTTTGTGGAGGTATTTGGATCATGTCCTATTTGTGTTGATGGTGCGCATTGGAGTTTGAGCTCAAAATTGAAGAATAACTTTCGGTTGATGGTGTTCTTCCAGAGAATGGCCGACCGGATGAGTTACACATCCTGTGGATGTTCTTGTAGATGTTTTCTGACTTAGATGATTATTCCTAAGTTAATGTCTTGTATAAATAAGGGATTGTAAAGTCATTTCAAAGTGTGTCTGGTGGATATGTGAGTGTGGAAGCGAGGAGGAGAGCGAAAGGCAGAGTAGAAGTATTGGACTTAAATGGAACTGATTCAAGCATGGTGAAGATGCTACTCTCTAGTTCATGTATGTAATACTTATTATTTTGTAGACAGTGTGTCTCTTGTAGGCACTGGGCCTCTTGTGAGCAGTGTGCTCAAGCAGTGAGCTCTAATTGGCATGTGCCATTTTGTTCTTTCTATTCTTCTAACAGAGAATACAATCTTAGGTTAATCACCCTATGGTTTTTCCCTTAACCGGGTTTTCCACGTCAAAATCTTGGTGTCCTGCGTGTTAATGTGTTTCTGCTCTTGATTTAATGCATTATGTTTTCATGATTGATTTATCATTATGCTGCTAAATTACAAAGTGGATTTAAGTGTCTAATTGGAAGAAAGTTTTGGACAACTGATTCACCCCCCCTCTCAGTTGTTTGCCCTAAATCTAACAATTGGTATCAGAGCTAAGTTCCTCTAAAAGAGCTTAACCGCTTGAGGAGATCCAGGATTTCATCCTACAAGAAGGATAGTCTGAAGTTTGATGGAACCAATTTTAATCTTTGGAAAAGTCGCATGAAATGTCACTTGCAATGCATGGGAATGCAGTACTGGACCATGGCTTCAATGAAGTATACTCCTCCACAGGGTGGCCTGAAAGCCCCAAATGAAATCACAGATGCTGAAAACAATCTGTGGACTATGGAAGCTCTTCTAAGCACATTATCTGATTCAGAGATTTCAAATGTTGTTGACCTACCAACTACTTTTGAGATTTGGGAAAAACTAGAACATCTGCATGAAGGAGACAAGTATGTTAAATGTGCAAGCTACAGAGTCTAAAAGGGAAATTTGAAAATCTAAAGATGAGAGAAGATGAAAATATCACTACTTTTATGCCAAGAGTAAATGAGCTTGTTTGTGGAATTAGATGTGCTGGTGGAGTCTTGGATGAAGATGAAATTGTTGGCAAAATTCTCAGATCCCTTCCTGCTTCTTATAAAATCAAGGTTGCTGCCATTGAAGAATTTAGAGCCCATACAACTGTCACAAGAGATCAATTGGCTAGTAAATTAGCTGCATTTGAAATGACCAAGTTTGGAGATGCCCCTCCCAAGATTGAATCTACATTCAAATCCAGTGCCTTTGTAAAAGGTAAACAAAGGTCTAATTCGGGAGAGAACTCTTCAAGGAAACTATCATGGTATGAAAAAGCAAGAAAAGACCTGGAAGAAGAAGAAGCAGAAACTGCTCAACTTGAAGCCCTTATTGCAAAAAGACTACCAAGAGGATCTGGTAAGTATGAAGGAAAATTGCCTTTTAAGTGTTTTAACTGCAATAAGATTGGTCATTTGCCTCAAGATGTCTGGAAATATTTTCAAGGCCAAATCCTAACAGATCAAGGTTCCAAAAGAATTGTTACTATGTGCATGAAGAAGATGATAATGAAGGAGTAACAGATGAATCAGAGACAGGAAACAATACTAGAAGTGATTGGGTGTTTATTGCCATCAAGGAAGAAGATCCAATGCCCTCTAAATCTGTCAATCATAAAGTTGTAGAAAGAGCTCTGGCTACCCAAGTTGAAGAAAATGATGATTGGGTCATTGACAGTGGATGCTCTCACCATATGATAGGTGACAAAAATAAGTTCATAGATTTGGAAAGGTATGAAGGAGGAGTGGTAAAATTTGGTGATAATTCTGCTGGTAGAATCAGAGGTAGAGAAACTATTTCTTTTGATGGAAGGAACAAAACCGGTAATGTACTATATGTTTAAGGACTGAAGCACAATCTTCTCAGTGTTGGATAGTTGGTGGACAAAGGCTATGATCTTTGATTCAAGAATGGAAAATGCAAGATCTTTGAAAGTTCCATACTAGAGATTGCATCCGGTACTCAAACAAAAGGTAATATCTTCCATTTAGTTGGTACTGGTAAAAGTTGTCTATTTGTGCAAATTGATCAGAGTTGGTTATGGCATAGGATAATGTGTCATGTGAATTTTGATAATATCATCAAGATAATCAATACTCAGGCAGTAAGAGATCTTCCAAAACTGGTAAAACCTACAAATAGTTTGTGCAAAGAATGTCAGTTGGGAAAACAAAGTAAAGTCTCATTTAAAAGCAAGGAACAATCTTCTACCGGATTATTAGACTTAGTTCATACTGATCTATGTGGTCCAGCAAGAATTAGGAGGGTGCAAGGTGATAGATACTTCATGTTACAAATTGATGACTACTCCTGGATGATGTGGGTAACTTTTCTGAAAGAGAAATCAGAAGCTCTTGAGAAATTCAAAATATTCAAGGCTATGGTAGAGAATGAAACCGGATTAAAATTAAAGTGTCTGAGGTCTGATAGAGGTGGAGAATTCACATTTGGTGAGTTCATAGAATTCTATGAGAAACATGGAATAAAGAGACAATTGTCTGCTCCTAGGACTCCACAACAGAATGGAGTAGTGGAGAGAAAGAACCAGACCATCTAGGAAGCATCTAGGACAATGATGATGGAAGCATATGTTCCTCAGATCTATTGGAGAGAAGTTGTCAGCACTACATTCTATACTCTCAATCAAGTTCAAAATAAGAAGCAATACTGATAAGACTCCTTATGAACTTTGGTTTGGCATCACTCCTACTATGAGGTATTTCAGAGTCTTTGGCAGCAAATGTTACATCAAAAGAGATGAAGATCTAGGCAAGTTTGATGCTAGAAGTGATGAAGGAACATTCTTAGGTTACTCTGCTCAAAGAAAAGCATACCGGTGTTATAACAAGAGACTGAGAAAGATTATAGAAAGTACAAATGTGAAGGTTGATGAAGGAATTGAAAAACCCTCAAGGTTTTATGAATATGATGAAGATGATCAGAATGGTGTTCTGATTCAAGGAGCCCAAGCCCCTTTTGAAATTTAGATTCAAATTGATCCTGTAAACCATGAAGAAGAGATGAGTTTCAATGAGCCTGATCAAGAATCAGAAGTACAAGAAACTCCCAAAGTTCCTAGGTATGTAAGACTGAACCACTCTGAAGATCAGATCATAGGTGATAAAAGTAAGGGTGTACAAACAAGAAGGAGAATTGCTCAAGATTCAGATGAGTATTGTCTGATTTTAAAGATTGAACCTAAGACAGTGAATAAAGCTTGCAATGATGAAAACTGGACTAAAGAAATGGAGGAAGAGCTGATGCAAATTGAGAAAAATCACACTTGGGATCTTGTTCCTAGACCTAGAAACAAGAATGTGATTAGAACAAAATGGGTCTTTTGGAACAAGATGCATGAAGTTGGTGAAGTAATCAGAAATAAAGCCAGATTGGTCTGCAAGGGTTACTCTCAAATAGAAGGAGTTGATTTTGAAGAAACTTTTGCTCTGGTGGCAAGAATTGAAGCAATCAGATTATTTCTTGCTTTTGTTTCCTTCAAGGACTTCAAAGTATATCAAATGGATGTCAAGTCTGCCTTCCTGAATGGTGACTTGGAAGAAGTATACATTGAGCAACCGGATGGATTTCAATTGTCTGATCATGGTGATATGGTCTGCAAGTTGAAGAAAGCACTGTATGGACTCAAGCAAGCCCCAAGAGCCTAGTATGAAAGATTGGATAAACATCTTTTGAAGATTGGTTTCAACAAAGGTACTGCTGACAGTAATTTGTATTTCAAAATTGATCATGAAAACATCTTGATTGTTGAAGTGTTTGTTGATGATATCATTTTTGGAGGAAGAGATAGTATGTGTAAAACTTTTGCAAATCAAATGAAAAGTGAATTTGAGATGTCCATGCTTGGGGAAATGAATTTCTTCTTGGGTCTACAAATCACTCAAACAAATAAAGGAATCTTCATTTCTCAGACCAAATATGTGAAAGAATTGTTGAAGAAATTTGGGATGGAAGACTCAAAACCAATGAATACTCCCATGGCAACCAGATGTAAATTGGGAAAAGATGATGACTCTCCTAAGGCTGATCAGAAAAAGTACAGGTCAATGATTGGAGGATTGTTGTATCTCACTCAAACTAGACCTAACATTATGAATGCTGTGGGTCTTGTTGCTAGATTTCAAGATGATCCTAGAGAATATCATGTCATGGTAATCAAGAGGATTTTTAGATATCTAAAAGGAACAGTTGAGTATGGATTGTGGTATCCCAAAGATCATGATTTCTCTCTTCATGCATATATAGATGCGGATTGGGCAGGAGATGTGGATGACCAAAAGAGTACCAGTGGTGGAGCATTCTTTTTGGGGAAAAGATTGGTTTCTTGGCTAAGCAAGAAATGAGAGGCAATATCTTTGTCCACTACAGAAGCAGAATATATTGCAGCAGCAAGTAGTTGTACTCAAGTTTTATGGATGAAGCAAATGCTAAGAGACATAAGAGTGGAGTATGAGGAGCCAATCATAATCTTCTGTGATAATTCAAGTGCAATAAATATATCTAAGAATCTGGTGTTGCATTCAAAGACTAAACATATATCCATCAAGTTTCACTTTTTGAGAGAACAAGTGAACAAGAATGAAGTTAGATTGGAGTTTGTGCCATCCAAGGATCAGATTGCAGACATCTTTACTAAACCTCTACCTAAGGACTCTTTTGAGTATCTCAGGGAGAAGTTAGGGGTTATTGCCCCTCAGGTGAAGAACTAAGATAGTGCATTAGTCTGGTGGATATCACAGTCATATCTTGTGATCCAGATTGATGATGGAGAGCTAATACTCAGGGGGAGCAGCTGATGTAAGGGTAAAATAGTGATCAATCAAATGAATTAAACAAGACCCAAACATCAACAGAATAGTGAAACAAGAAGGATTCAATAAACGAAGCAATGAACAAATACAGAGCAAACCTTTCCCATTTCTAAACTTCTGTTGTTCGCCTATCACAGATCGTCCTTTTGCAGATGAAGTGAGCCCTCAGAGAGTGCAATCTTTTTAGCAATTTATAGGAAGTCGACGGTGAATGGCTGTGGTGATACGTAATGAAGATGAGCTCCAATGCAAGTATGTGATCTCAAGCTTGTAGATGACAAAAGGGTGCCAAAGGCGCGCTGGTGATATTTCTGCAGAGTAACGATGTCAAAAGCCTGGATGATTAGAATGGAAGAATGAGGTTTCATTTATAGACTTGGAAGAATGAGAATCAACAGTTGAGAGAAGATATGAAGATCAACAGCTGAGGATGGTTGAGGAATGTGCAACCAGTGGAAATGTGACAAGTCTCCCAGCTCCATCATGAAAGGGGGGATGTGACAAAACTGATTAGAGAGTTAACTCCATTGACTGGTCTGTTAACAGACTTGATTGATCAGTTAGAAGAATCAATTGTGGAACTGACTAAATTGATTGAGGATTTGACTCAATTGACAGGTTAGTTAACACTTTTGATTGATTAGTTAACTAACCTCTGATTTGAGAAGAAATAGGCCACGTGGGTGAGGGAAAATAAGGTAATTAAATATTAAATATATTTAATTACATGTGCAACCCGATGAGGTGGACAAGGTGAGGTGGAAAAGGTGAGGTGTAAAGGTGATGTGGATTTTTGAATTTAGAACTTAGGATAGAGGAATTTGGATTAATTAAATAATTTATGATTATTTAATCATATAGGACATTTAGAAGAATTTTAATTAAATAAATAGATTTTATTTAATTATGGAATTGTGAATCGATTAAATAAATTTAGAATATTTATTTAATTAATAGAAGAACGGAATAAATATTTAGAATATTTATTTAGGATGAATCGTGTCATTTTTAGGCGTATACATTTTGCCCCTCTTTGATGCAATGCAGTTTACAGTGTTGCTTCAAAGAATTCGATAGTCCGAATGATGATACATGCCCCAGTTTGCCCCTGGTACAGGTTCAATGATGATAGGATGCCCCCTCGGGAGATTGGATGGGAAAAGGGTGAAAGATTCAGAGATGGACAATCTCACAAAGACGAAGGGGTTAGGATACGTTGGAGGAAAAGGGACGTAGTCAGGGAGGCGGGAAGAAAACGGGAAGAAAAATGGGAACAAGAAGTAGTCACAGTCATCACCTAGCCAGAATTAGGGTTTGGAGGCTATAAATAGGAGCTGGGTCCACAAGAATAGTCATTTGTACACTTGTTTACTCTGGATTGGAGTGAGAGAGCCTAGAGCAAACTTGGAGCAGCATGGTAGCCAGAGCAGCAGACATTCCACGCGAGGAGCACCGATTCGAGCGAGTCCGTTGATTTAGGCGGCCAGCAGAGGCAGGACCCCCGGTATGTGCTTCGAAAAATTTCTCCTAGGGTTGATTTAGGATGTCATAAATGCACTTAGAAAATAGGTCAAATGCATGTGTTGAAACGCAGAATGGCGCATATGTCCCGCGAAGCGGCGCTTTTGTCGTTGCGCGGCGCATATGCCGGTTTCGGCAGTGCATACATGAAAGCTGCGCATCTGTGCACTATAGCTGCACTTATGTAATTTGGCAGTGCATATGTATTTAAGCCGCACATATGTGGAAAGTAGCGGCGCATTTGTGAATGCCGCGCATATGCTGATTTTAGTGGCACATTCATAATATGGCAGTAGATATGCCGAATGTTGCGGCGCATCTGCTGGATCTGCGCATGTGTGCACTGTGGCGGCACATTTGTGTGAGGTGGCGTATATGCTGATTTTAGTGGCGCATATGCTGATTTTAGCGGCACATATACAAAAAAAAGCACTTTTACCACCTATAGTGATGCATTTGCTATGGATAGCAAAGGACTTAGCCAAATTGACTCGATTAGCGTCCTGTTTGATGCGGTAATCGATGAGCTATCTCTGAGATTGCAGAAATCTAGTCAAGAGATGTAGTGTGCTGTTTTGATCAATTTGAAATGCTAAGTTTAGTTGATATAGTTCAGTAGGTATGTTGAGTATGGTATATGTTGCTTGAGACTGACGCTTTGCCTTGCTTGCTTGTAGGAGGAGATTCAGGACACATTGCAGTCGAGGGAGATGTTTCCCATGCTCCTATTGTAGAGATATATGCTGACAGAGACTGACAGAGTGGCGCTTGGTGCCATGGGTTTGGATTATGTATGCTTCATGCCCGAGGTGCGGGTGAACCGTGGACTGCTGACAGCTGCCGTGGAGAGATTCCACAGTGAGGATGGGACCTTCCACTTTCCGACGGGACAGATGACGATGACCTTGGAGGACATCTACCGGATACTGCACTTGCCTTTGGTAGGCGAGTTAGTAGAGTATGATGCACAGCGGGACGTGGGACTCGCCGAGTGCCAGCGGGTGTTTGATGATCCTGAGCTAGTTGGACAGGTTATCCCATGGCAGGATATATACGACTACTATGACTACTTCCCTAGGATTGTGGCTGGACTGATCGGGGGCGTTGTATGCCCAGACAGGAGATCGCATGGGTTCCCCATTGGATGGGGCAGGATCATGGAGCGGATGCTGACTGAGGGCACCTGATATGCATGGGGAGTTTGCGTACTGGCCCATTTATACCATGACATGCATCAGGTGGTGTACCACCGCAGCATGAGTCTATCGGCTGGGGTGTTGCTGTTACAGTTCTGGCTGTGGGAGCACATAGCGGTGACTAGGCCAATATGTGTCTTCGTGAGGCAGCGAGGAGAACCATACAGTTATGGCTATGTAGGAGTGATTTCCCAGCATCGGCTGGGGAAGTTGGAGTATTGGAGACACACCTTGGATGGGGTAGATGTGGTCGTCTGGCGACCATATCTCGACTACGAGCCTTGGGACGACAAGGGAGACGAGCTGCCATACTACTTTCAGACCAGGTGGCTAATAGGCCAGACACGACATATACTAGAGAGGCAGATGGTGGGCCGAGTGTTGAGACAGTTCGGCAGGAGGCAGGGCATGCCACAGGGGCAGGCTATGTTCGCATGGACACATGCAGAGAGGGTCCGATGGGGGCCGATGGCTTTGTATGAGGAGGCTCTGGCAGAGTTCCAGCAGACGCCTTATGTGGCATGGGACATGAGGAGAGAGATAGCAGATGCGGGGGTGATACAAGAGTACGAGGATTGGATCACTGCACATCCTTTCCTGAGATATTCAGGACCTGGCATGCTGGTGCCTCGTATTGACGAGGCGGACTCAGAGGAGGAGGGAGAGGCTGGCCCAGGGTGGAGGGGAGTTAGAGGAGGTCAAGGACGATGGGGTGGTAGGGCCAGAGAGAGGCCGAGACAATGGAGGAGGATAGTTCAGGCTGAGCAGGTAGTGCCAGGGTAGGTAGAGGCACAGCAGCAAATACCTCAGCAGGCACAGATGCCACCACCCTAGCAGGTACCACAGCAGCAGGTGCCCCAGCCACAGGGGCCAGGACAGGCAGAGGTAGCACAGGGGCCAATACAAGGAGAGGCTCATGAGAGGACTATAGCCGGCCTGAGGGGACAAGTGTGAGAGCTGCAGGCACAGCTGAGGAGGGTAGAGCGGAGGCGAGAGACAGACGCAGCGGTGATCACTGGGTTGACTTGCGAGAGAGACATGGCAGACGCACGGGTACGGATTATCCGTGTAGAGCGGGACACTGCTATGGCCGCTATGGGGACAAATGCAGCGAGTTCTTTTTTGGTTGGCCAGGTGCAGCAGGCACAGGCACAGGTTGGCCAGTTGCAGACGCAGTTGGCACAGGCACAGACAGATCTAGCCAGAGCACAGTCCCAGGTGCAGTATTACTGAGGGTTATACCATGGTGCCGTGGCATCGAGCCAAAGGGCAGGGAGTTGGACGGAGATGGTGATGACCTTGGAGGGGTGGTATTGATCGTGACTTTACCACTGCGGGTAATTATACTACAACCAGTTCTGTTAGGTCCTGGTTGTTAGTTGGGGGAGATGACATTTACCTGCAGAATATGCTCAGAAATGTAGTTAATGGTGTACTCAAATGGAATGCTTGCATAGTTAGCATTACTCAACCTGCTGTTCTGATTTGGCCTGTTGCGATTGTTGTCATTATTGTTATTACCATTGGAGTTGTTGCCATTGTGACCATTGTTGCGATTGTTGTTATAAGACCGGTTGTGGTTCAGAAGAGGATCTCGGTAGGCCACATGAGATTCATTGGAGGTATGCTGTTGTGTCCCTCCCTAATTTTGATCCAGTATATCTTATATGACATTCTTGAGGCAGATGCAATTGTTAGTCGTGTGCCCCCTTCCTCGATGATACTCACAATAGTCTGTGTCCTTCCAATAGGGAGGTTTGACGATAGGCTCATAGTCACTTGTTGGCGGTAGAGAAATTTCATTGTTAGCCAACAACTTCCTGAGGGCAGATTCTTGAGATTCCCCTAACGGCGTGAATTTTTGCCTTGGATTTGAAGTGAACCAAGGTCTAGGTTCCCGAGGGGGTGGCTTGTTGAGTGCACCGGTATTTGCTTCTCCCTTAAGAGTGAATATGGGTTGTTGCTTAGGGGCTGCCGCCTTGGCGTCCACTACTCCATCGTTGACCACATTCTTGTTCTTGGTCCAAAACTTTGATTTATCTGTTGTGTAATTGGAAGGAGGTGTGTCCTTGTAGAGCTTGAGAGTTCCTTTAGTGATCATAGCTTTTTCAATGAAGAGGCCCATTTCAATGACTTTGGTGAACGAGGTAGGGCATTGTATCTGAATCTGATAGCTAAGATCAGTGTTTAGATTGTGGACAAACATTTCCAATAGCTGCTTCTCAGGCATATCATAAGAACACTTACTAGCTAGCTGTCTCCATCATTATAGGAAGGCGGCGAATGACTCACCACTCTTCTACTTGGTGTTGCATAGATCTAGCATAGATACCTCATGTTCTATGTTGTAAGAGAAGTGCATTATAAATTTATTGACAAGTTCATCAAAAGTTTTGATTCCTGGTGGGAGACGCGAGAACCACTCCATAGCTTGACCACCTAAAGATCGCGGGAATAGTCTCATTAAGTAGGTCTCGTTGTGAGCTACTTCTAAACATGCTGCAGTGAATTCCCTGATATGATCTCTAGGGTCCCCCTTCCCTTTATATTTGTCGAATTTCGGAACTCTGAACTGATAGGGGAATGGTTTCATGATCAAATTTCTGTCAAAGGGGTACGGTGCTATATCTTCCAAAGAGTAGTTCTTAGAACTTGTACCAGTCTTAAGGTTGGATATCTCGAGCTTTAGACTTTCGATTTGCTGTCTCACATCTGCCATAGGAGTAGTTGGATCAACGGGTTGCTTTCCTCTCTCATTTGTATGGGGGACCATGTCATTTGTGCCTCTCTCATGCGCATGTGGGACTGTGTCATTTGTGCCCCTCTCATGATCATTGTCTGCATTTTCCATGATGGAGCTAATATCAAAGTCTGCGGGGAGTTTGATTCCGAGACTAGCAAGATGATGGAAATACTTATGGGGGTCTTCAAGGATCATCTTCTCTACGACGCGTTGGAATTTTCTATCTTGCATGTGCGCCACTAATTCTTCATGAGAAATCTCTTCTTCACCATCACGTGGTGGGAGAAGGTGATCAGATGAGTCAGCCATTTCGATTTTCTTGTTGTACTGGGATCGAGTAAGAACCATGCAAGGTGACGTGGGATGGAGGGGGTGAGGACTAGAAATTCTGGCAAGGTGCCGACTGAGGCTGTTATGAATGGGATACCTAGGATAAGACTTGGACAAAGGATTCTCTCGCTCAATGACTTCAAGTAAGATGGTTGACACAAGACTCTAGCCACTAGCAAGGGTAGTCGATACCAGTCTTACTGTGTAGGGCTTAGTCGTTCAATAAGACTACTAGCAAAGGTACTGTGACCTACTAGGCTTACGTGAATTCACTAATGAAATGAAAAAGGACTTATGCCGAATCGATATGGGATAGGCTGACTTTGGGACAAGAGTGATTTGGACAGAAAGTGAGAGACAATGGATGAAAGAGAAAGAGTTGGGTGTAACGGATGGAGATTGACTGCAAGGTTGACTCTGATCTCAGAAAGTGAAACTAGGCTGAAATGGGTGCTCTGATCAGGTGAAAATATCTCCTCAAAAATAGGGCAAGTACTCACTGTTGCATATGCGCAGAAATAGATGCGCAACAGAAATGGACAAATGCGCCGCAAGTTGCAGTAAATGCGCCGGTCTGGTGAATTATATATGCGCAGCAACAGTGCATATGCAAAAAAGGTATATGCGCAGCAAGTCGTTATAAAAGCGCAGCAAGTCTCTGTAAATGCACAGCAGAAATGTGTAAATGCGCAGCTTTGAAGTTTTTGCAAAATTTTTAGTTTTTTCTCCTGTTTTTGGTATTTTTTGGCTAGAAAAGGTCTTCCTGATCTGATATTATGAATTTAATAGTAAGAAAACACAGCAAGCACAAAGAATATTTTGTAGTTTTTCATTGTTTTTGTAATTTTTTCGACTCTATTTTGGACAAAAGCAAGCACAAAATCCTAGGCGAGAAATGGATTATAAGGGATTTGGGCCACTAAAACAAGAGGTATTTAATTCGAGCAACCGTTCAAGTGGTTACACGTGCGGCGATGCTACTCTCCGTTATGGAGTCTCCCAGCCTCACAGGGTTGCACCTAAAAGGGTTTTGGGGGAGGTTGGCTATCGGTGTAACATAACAGCACTTGTTGCAGGAAGTTTTCATCTCAAGCACAATTTATTTTAAGTGGCTTGGTAGGGCTTGGCGTTAGCCTGTTACCACTCAGGGTCGTTCCCACTTGGACAAGTGTGCATCCAAGGGCAGGCCCCTCCTAAAGGTTAAACAGATAGAATGACAAGTCTGGCACTCTGATCACCCAGAAGAGGGGAGAGCATAAGCCTATTGTTATTCGCAAGCATAGAATACACTGATTAATCCACCCTAGTTAAAAGTGAAAAACTAAATGGGCTAATCTACTCAAACAGAACTTTGAAGTGATTTCAGCAATATAGCAGTGGTTCAGTTTTAAATCCCAGAAAGCAGTGGTGAGTTCAATTTTTAAACCGCATAGCACGAGATTGTTAACTTTGAAATTTAGGTCTCATGATATAGCAATGGTTCATTGTAACTTCAGAAAGCAGTAGTGAGTTCAATTTTTAAACTGCGTAGCATGAGATTGTTAACTTTAAAATTCAGGTCTCACGATATAGCAATGGTTCATTTTAACTTCAAGATCATTGATGAGTTCAATTTTAATATTTAGATAGCAATAACTTGGAAGGTGTTTGCAATGCAAGCAAGAAATAATCCAGTTACTTCCTCCCTAATTAAAACTAAATGAAGATTTGAATGAACGTCAATTTTACTTTCCCTTTGAAAATGAAATGTGAACTAATTAGATGCAACTACATGGAACTAAACCTGCACCTATCCTGCAAAACCGCTCCAGCAAACACCTGCGAAAAGGTTAGCGTTAGCAACTTCCCCTAGAAAAGTACTAAAACATCAGCCTGTTACAAATGCGCAGCTTCAGTGAACAGATGTGCAGAAATAATCAACAGAAGTGCAGCATTCATAAATGCACCGCAATATTGCACGCATGCACCGTTAAAAGGAATGAATGCGTAGTATTAATGTATGCGCAGTAACAGTCTTCAAAAGTGCAGCAAAAATGCACAGATGCGCAGAAACAACAAAAGCACCGTAACAGTGTGCAGAAGCGCAGTGAAAATACACAGATGCGCAGAAACAACAAAAGCACCGTAACAGTCTTTATATGCACCATGGAAATGAACAGATGCACCGAAGTAATCTGTGCGTGACTCTGCATGACCTGTACGGAACCTGCCTTCAAAAAAGCTCAGAAACGGTAAAATAAAGGGGCAAACGGCCCCACAGTGGGCGCCAAAAATGTAAGGGTAAAATAGTGATCAATCAAATGAATTAAACAAGACCCAAACATCAACAGAATAGTGAAACAAGAAGGATTCAATAAATGAAGCAATGAACAAATACAGAGCAAACCTTTCCCGTTTCTAAACTTCTGTTGTTCGCTTATCACAGATCGTCCTTTTGCAGATGAAGTGAGCCCTCAGAGAGTGCAATCTTTTTAGCAGTTTATAGGAAGTCGACGGTGAATGGCTGTGGTGATACGCAATGAAGATGAGCTCCAATGCAAGTATGTGATCTCAAGCTTGTAGATGACAAAAGGGTGCCAAAGGCGCGCTGGTGATATTTCTGCAGAGTAATGATGTCAAAAGCCTGGATGATTAGAATGGAAGAATGAGGTTTCATTTATAGACTTGGAAGAATGAGAATCAATGGTTGAGAGAAGATATGAAGATCAACGGCTGAGGATGGTTGAGGAATGTGCAACCAGTGGAAATGTGACAAGTGTCCCAGCTCCATCATGAAAGGGGGGATGTGACAAAACTGATTGGAGAGTTAACTCCATTGACTGGTCTGTTAACAGACTTGATTGATCAGTTAGAAGAATAAATTGTGGAACTAACTAAATTGATTGAGGATTTGACTCAATTGATAGGTTAGTAACACTTTTGATTGATTAGTTAACTAACCTCTGATTTGAGAAGAAATAGGCCATGTGGGTGAGGGAAAATAAGGTAATTAAATATTAAATATATTTAATTACATGTGCAACCCGATGAGGTGGACAAGGTGAGGTGGAAAAGGTGAGATGTAAAGGTGATGTGGATTTTTGAATTTAGAACTTAGGATAGAGGAATTTGGATTAATTAAATAATTTATGATTATTTAATCATGTAGGACATTTAGAAGAATTTTAATTAAATAAATAGATTTTATTTAATTATGGAATAGTGAATCGATTAAATAAATTTAGAATATTTATTTAATTAATAGAAGAAGGGAATAAATATTTAGAATACTTATTTAGGATGAATCATGTCATTTTTAGGCGTATACAGCTGATATGATTCTGAAGTGGTGGAATTGCAAGTATGTGCCCTTTGCCATTGATGTCAAAGGGGGAGAGAAGACATGTGAAAAACAAGTGGTTGCTAATCAAAGGGGGAGCAGGAAAGGAAGAGAAGATATGTGAATGGTTGTTGCTAATAGGGGGAGTTGTGATTGTAAGGAGAATTTCTTGTCTTGATGGTCATAAAAGTTTTTCACATCATATGTTGCCATCAATGACAAAGGGGGAGATTGTTGCAAGTATGAGCCTAACCGGTGTTGTCATTGATGTCAACATACTCCTCTTGCATTAATGATAAGGATTGGATGAACTATTTGCTGAGGATATTGAGAAAATTGGTCATATCAGGAACAGTGAAGACAGTAAGGTAAAAGTCCAAGATACGATGAGGATCAGAGGATGCAGTTTAAAGGGTTTGCAGATATGTGTCTTAAGGTGATCCAGTAAATATTTCAGAGGTCCACATGAAGATCTGAAGAAGTTGTGGCCGCTCAAGTAAAACTGGTTCCAGCAGGTGTTTAGAGGTGATAGAGTGACACAGACAGGTCCGGTGAGATATGGAAATGTATTATCTGGTTCTACAGATTTGGTGGAGTATTTAGGAAGTCTTTACGAAGTATCAAATCGATTGGTTCATGGTCTGGAGGTCCGCAAGCATATATTCCTTTGTGACAGTGACAGTCTGTGTTCTTAAAGTTCCAGATGAAGGAGAGAAGGATTTCAGTAAGCAGATGTAGTGTGGATGTTCTTGGTGATTTAGGTGAGCTTGTGGAGGTCTTTAGATCATGTCCTGTTTATGTTTATGGTCCACATTAGAGTTTGAGCTTGAAATTGAAGAATAACTTCCAGTTGATGGTGTTCTTCCAGAGACTAGCCGACGGGATGAGTTACACATCTTGTGAATGTTCTTGTAGATGTTTGCCGACTTAGATGATTATTCCTAAGTTGATGTCTTATATAAATAAGGGATTCTAAAGTCATTTCAAAGTGTGTCTAGTGGAGATGTGAGTGTGGAAGCGAGGAGGAGAGCGAAAGGTAGAGCAGAAGTATTGGACTTAAATGGAACTGATTCAAGCATGGTGAAGATGCTATTCTCTAGTTCATGTATGTAATACTTATTATTTTGTAGACAATTTGTCTCTTGTAGGCACTGGGCCTCTTGTGAGCAGTGTGCTCAGGTAGTGAACCCTAATTGGCATGTGCCATTTTGTTCTTTCTATTCTTCTAATAGAGAATACAATCTTAGGTTAATCACCCCGTGGTTTTTCCCTTAACCGGGTTTTCCATGTCAAAATCTTGGTGTCCTGCATGTTAATGTGTTTCGGCTCTTGATTTAATGCATTATGTTTTCATGATTGATTTATCATTATGCTGCTGAATTACAAAGTGGATTTAAGTGTTTAATTGGAAGAAAGTTTTGGACCATTGATTCACCCCCCCTCTCAATTGTCTGCCCTAAATCTAACATATTCTAGAACCCAAGATGGAGTGAGATCATCCAAAACCTTCAAAGGGAAGAATGAAATAGGATAGTTAATGGAAGAGATTACAAACCTGAAAAATAGATATTTTGGTCCAGTTAAATACCACATTGGATGGGATTCAGGCAAAAACTAGAACAACTAATCAAAATAGAACAACTTAACCACTCTCCATCTATTATCCTAGGTGTATAAACAAGCATCCGTTGAGAGAATGCCCTTTAGACAAATCAAAGATTTGTTAGGTCTGTGACAGGGAACATCCTACCAGTCAATGCAGTCAACTTCCATACTTAAAAAGGTTGAGTAAGAAGAATGCCGTCATAGAAGAAGAATTGAACTATGTGGGACAAAAACAAGCTGGAAAATAATTAATGGAAGAGATTGTAAACCTGAAAAATAGATATTTTGGTCCAGTTAAATACCACATTAGATGGGATTTAGGCAAAAACTAGAACAACTGATCAAAATAGAACAACTGAACCACTCTCCATCTATTATCCTAGGTGTAGAAACAAACATCTATTAAGAGAATGCCCTTTAGACAAATCAGAGATTTGTCAGATTTGTGACAGGGAACATCCTACCAGTCAATGCAGTCAACTTCCATACTTAAAAAGGTTGAGTAAGAAAAATGCCGTCATAGAAGAAGAATTGAACTATGTGGGACAAAAACAAGCTAAAAATTTCCCTTATAATCAGTATCCAAACTAGCCCTTTTACAAGGGTCCTTCTAATTGGGGAAATAATCAATGGAATCCAACTTGGCATGGGCCTCAGAATAATCCTCCTTGGGGACATAAGGATTGGCCAAATCAACATTGGCAAAACCAGAATTAGCAAAATCAGCACTGGGGGAATCAACAGTGGCAACCACAATTTGGATCACAAAACATGCAACTTCAATGGGGTTCTCAACAAGGATATAATCAACAATACCAGGGACAACCTAGGCATTTCCAACCTCAACAACAAGCATTACTAACTGGACCCTCCAACACATAAGGTCAGTCGCAAAATGAGCCAGTTAACCAACCACCTTGACCAAATCAACCTATACCAAATCCACGAAATAAACAGGGAGCAGCTATTTACATGACAGCAAGAAAACATGGCTGGTATTAATGCTATATATCCAAATAATCTCCAGCTACGTTTAGGGAAAGAATTCCCAAGACCATCTCCTCCAACTATAGTTGAAGGAATCAATGATGAGGAACTTGAAGATTCATCCACTCAACTCCCAGAGGAGATTACTATCAAAAAAGTGCTAAAAGAATCATCTTTGGATAACTCCAGAGTTCCTCCTAAAAGGTTGACTCTAGAGAACATTCCTTAACACACTTATGATAAAAGCTTTGGAGATGGAAAAACTAGCACCATACCTAGAATGACTCAAACAACATGTTCCCCAAAAAAAGATCTTACAAAAACAATTCCAATTTAACCTAGAATTAGAAATTTTATAAGAAATCAGGCAACTAAACATTGAAATTCCACTCCTCCAAGCAATTAGAGATGTACCAAAACTGAATCAATTCATTAAACAACATTGTGTCAAAACATAGGGCAGGAAGAAAAACTTTCCTTCTACAATCTAGGTGGAAGGGAAAGTAGTAGATCTATTGATGGGAGAAATGCTCCTCCCAAAATATGGAGACCCTGGAAATCCTGTCATAACTATTTTCATCTCAGGGGTAGAAATTTCAAATGTTTTGGTTGATTTGGGAGCAACAATTAATGTGATGACAGTTCATACAATGGACAAATTAGCCCTGACAGGTATCCAATCCACAACTACAATCCTTTAACTTGTTGACCAATTAGTAGCTATTCTGAAAGGGGTAATCACTGATGTTCCTATTGTGATAGAATCATGGGAATTGCCAGTAGACTTCCTGATATTAGAACTGAGAAACTAGAGAAATGCTTATCCACTGATATTAGGAAGACCATGGCTGGCTACCATAGCAGCATCTATTGATTGTCAAACTGGGGATATGGTCATTTCTAATGGGATAGATTTGAATAAAATATCTCTGTATCCTCTAGCTAAACCTTCAATACATTATACAGGAAGAGTATGTGTGGATGAACCAGATAACATGGACAATAATGCCTCAATAGCTATGGTAACCATCAAGGAACATTTGGGAGAGTTGGAAGAAGAAATCTACTATGACACAACATAAGACATTACCTACATCCTAATCAATGAGGATGTGATGGAGCTTGCCCAAGATTCTAGGAGAGAACTTCTCACTTCTACTCATTGTACCCTAGCAAATATCATTCCTTGTGGGGAGACCTTTTATAGAGACTTATCCACGTTCCACATGTTGCTTCCACATTCTTGTCCCCTCAATACCATGACTCCAGTGTATGGATTAACTATGCCATGGATCAAATCACAAAATAGGTCATGATTTTACTAGGAAAAACACTTAATATCAATACTCAGTTGACAACAAATTAGAAAGAAAAACTTATCCAACTTCTGATTTCCCATTTAGAAGATTTTGCTTGGGAATACCAAAATATGAAGGGCATCCCTCCTAAGATCTATACCCATCATATATACACTGAGGATATCAAACCTGTCAGTCAACCCTAGAGGAGATTAAATCCTGCTTTAAAAGACATTGTTAAGACTGAAATAGAAAAATTACCGCAAGTAGGGTTTATATATCCAATCTCAGACAGTCAATGGGTCTCACCCCTAGTCATAGTGCCTAAAAAGAATGGGAAATGGAGGGTGTGTATTGACTATAGGGAGCTAAACAAAGATACAAAAAAGGACTACTTTCCCTTACCATTCGTTGATCAAGTGCTAGACAACCTTGTTGGGAGAAAGTATTTTTCTTTCCTAGATGGATTCATAGGGTATAACCAAATCTAAGTAGCACTTGAAGATCAGGACAAAACCACTTTCACCTGCTCTTGGGGAACTTTTTCATACAAAGCTCTTCCATTTGGACTATGTAATGCCCCAGCTACATTTCAAAGGCTTGTTTTAGCCATTTTTGCTAAATTAGCTAATGAGTGTATGGAGTTCTATATGGATGACTCTACTGTGTATGGGGACAATTTTGAAGAAGCTCTCACAAACCTTGAGAAAGTACTAAAATGCTATGAGAAAAATCAATTATCCTTGAGCCATGAAAAGTATTTCATGATGGTGGAAGAAGGAATTGTATTGGGACACCACATTTCATCAAATGGGATCAAAGTAGATCAAAACAAGATATAAGTGATCAGACAGTTACCTTCACCCAAAAATTAGATAGATGTTAGAAGTTTTCTAGGTCATGTAGGCTACTATAGGAGATTCATAGAAAATTTCAGCAGAACAACTACCCCCTTGTTTACTCTGCTTAATAAAGACACATAATTTCTATGGACAAAAGACTGTCAATCAGCATTTGAAACCCTAAAAGACAAGCTTACTATCACACCTGTTTTGAGAGGACCCAATTGGACTTTAACATTTCACATACAAACGGATGCTTCAAATGAGCCCATTGGGGCAGTTTTAGGATATAAGGAGGAAGGAGAGAGTTTGCATGCCATTTATTACATCAGCAAAAACCTTACCTCTGTAGAAAAAAATTACACCACAACTAAAAAAGAATTCTTGGCAGTCATCTATGGTATAAACAAATTCAGACATTATATCACTGGATATAAAACATTTGTACATATTGATCATGTAGCCATCAAGTACCTAATGAATAAGACAGTAGTAGGTGCAAGGATCATTAGGTGGTTATTGCTATTATAGGAGTTTGACATTACCATAGTTGATAATCCAGGAAAGTTGAATTTGGTTGCTAATTTTCTGTCAAGATTGCATACAGGAGGAGAAAACCAACTAGTGGAGGATAGGTTCCCAAATGAACATCTTTTTGCTATCTCCTCTATTATACCTTGGTTCGCTGACATAGCTAATCTTTTAGCTACAGGCTTGTATCCATCCCATTTTACCTCAAAACAGAAAAAATGCTTAGTTAAGGAAAGCTTATCTTACAAATGGTTAAATGGGTTGCTTTTTAAATGTGGTCCTAATTTCATTTTACACAGGTGTTTAAAAGCTGATGAAATTTTTGATGTGTTGAGAGCATATCATGATGAACCATCTAGTGGGCATTATTTTTCCCACAGAACTATCCACAAGATCCTAGGAGTTGGTTACTACTGGCCCTCTCTTCATAAGGATACTAAGAAGTATGTGCAGCAGTGTGACTAGTGCCAAAGAATGGGACAACCAACCTTCACCCAGGAAATGTTATTGCATCCTCAAGTAATGATGGAGCTATTTGAATAATGGGGTCTAGACTTTGTGGGACCAATTTCTCCACCATCATCAGGCAAGGAGTATATCCTAGTCTGCACAGACTATGTGACTAAATGGGCTAAGGTTCAAGAATTGTAATTTGCATGAGGAGAAAGTTGTTGATTTCCTTTATAATAAAATTTTCTTGAGATTTGGAGCCCCAAGATCCATAGTTTCAGACAGAGGACCTCAGTTTACTTCATAGGTAATCAAAGCATTCACAGATTTATATCAAGTCAAGCACAAAAAATCATCACCTTACCATCCTCAAGCCAATGGGCAGGTAGAGGTGACTAATAGGGAACTTAAGAACATTCTGACAAGGATAGTGGCAATGAACAAAAAAGATTGGGCTAACAGATTACTTGAAGTAGTTTGGGCTTACAATACCACTTGGAAGTCCACAACAAAGTTCTCACCATATGAATTAGTTTATGATAAAAAGCCTATTCTATCTATCGAATTTGAACTCCAGACACTTAAAACTACATTGGATATTGGTCTACCATTGTCCATAGCCCAACAAAATAGAATTCTTCACCTCAATGAGTTGGATGAGATCCGGATAGAGGCCATTTAGAAAATAGAATTGGTTCAGTATCAAGAGAAGCAATGGCATGACCAACACATCAAGAGGAGGACATTTCAAAAAGGTGATTGGGTTCTTCTTTATGATTCTAAATTCAAAGAGTTTAAAGGAAAACTATAGACTCACTGGATGGATCCTTATAAGATAAAGGAAGTTTTTGAAAATGGAACAATACTATTGGAACCTATTGATGGAAGCACAAAAACATTCTTAGTAAATGGCCACCAAATCAAACTCTATAAAAGGCCATCCACTAAAGAAGAGTTCCTCAAAGATTTATGTTTTGATACAGGGGACACCTCCTCTGTCACAATTTTGGACTAGTGAAAAAAAAAGAGAAGGTTGAAAACCAGCAAATGGCGCCCTTCTGAAAAAAAAGAAAAAAAAAGAGAAGGTTGAAAACCAACAAATGGCGGCCTTCTAGAAAAAAATAAAATAGAGGAAGATGGAAAACTAGTAAATGGCTATCTTTCTCGACCAAGGAAATTGAAAACCAGCAAATGGCGGTTCCTTTCTTCATGCCAGATAAGAATAATCAAGCTATAGAGGTGATCAGATGCCAGGGGTTACTCAAACACACCTTTGGCGCTCACAAACTAGGATCACCTCCAGTGCTCCACCAATAAAGAGTTATTCATAGCCATAATAAGTGGGAGGGGACCCACCTCTCCAGGCAATAAAGTAGAGATGTCATCTGATGAGGTCATTATGACTCATCCTCCACTTTATGGTAGGAACAAAGATGAAGTCAACACGCATCTCGAGAGATATCATTTCTCTCATTTGCATAGGTACTTACAAAGACTATGCTGATGTCACCCTAGATACATGGATTCTTGAACCACTCAGTGGGAATGATTGTAGGTTGTGTGACAATAAAGATGATTGACGCCATTTCAAGCCACAAAAAGTTGCTCAAGTGCCATGTCGCATCTAGTCTCATCAATGCCGCAACATCTTAGCCAAGTACATTGCACCTCATCATTAAGAATGGTTAATGTAATTCTCTCTTAATTAAGCATTAATTAGCAACTGTCTTGTCATTTCTATTTTTAGGTGTCATCATTATGACACGTCCTCCTGCCATCAATTTCCTTCCCAAATTCATGCATGCCACCATCTTTGTTGGACTACCACCATGCCTATGGAGTGTCCCATCACTCTGCTTGAATTATGACCACATAAGTACTCTAACCTATTTTAAGTTCTTTTTCCATAAGTCTAAGCCATTCAATGAATTGACATAATAATCCTCATTCAAAACTGCAACATACCCTGAAGAACAGAATCAGCTGAAACAGTTCTCTGGAGCCTATGAAGTGAGGAAGAAAAAGACACAGAGGATAGGAAAAGAATTTAAAAATGGGGGGTTAAGAAGAAATTAGAGCCAGAAAGTGCTACAAGCCTTTTGTAAGATGATGTTACAACAAACATTATGAGGAATGCAGGATGGTTGGAATTTTTGGAAAAGTTCAAAGGGTTTCAAGAAGATATTGTTGATGAGTTCCTAAGAAACCTAAGGGACAATTAGACAGTTGTAAGGGGAGTTCAAATCAATCTCTCTGCAACCACTATCAGTCATATTTCTAGGTTTCCTAAACAAGGTGAGAGCTTCTATCATCTGAAAACTTTATATGCTGATTTGATTAGGAATTTCTCTGTCGAAGGTGAACCTGCAATACAATTGCATTTAAATAAGAATGAGGTTAAAGGAATTCTTAGGTCCTCACTTCCAAACCCTTGGCAATATGTAGCTACATGGCTAATGAAATATTTCACATGTGATGGTCAATTTTCCTTAGTTTTAGGGCCAATAATGAAAATGTTGATTTTTCTGAGGCATGGGAATGGACACCCTGAATTCAGCATAAACATTCCCAACTTTCTGTACTCTGCCATTAGGGCAACTGCATAAAAATATCAACAAAACAAGGGTCCTATGAAACATCATGGCCTCATTTTTCTGATAGTTAAACACCACTTTCTGTCTCAAGCTGATGGGGAAGAATTATGGCAAACATTTCTTGAACAAAATCCCCAGGACAGAGAGCCAGAGAGGGCACAAGAAGAGGGTGAGGGTTCCTCTACCCAGGAAGAAGAAGAGACAGAACCTTCAACCTCCTCTCCAGCTATTGAAAAAGGAAAGAAATCCTCGCTAGAGGTAACTTCATCTACTACCCTATTTCTGATAGGAAGAAGAAAGACAGAAATTAAAGAGCCTACTTTTGAGAAAACTCCATACATGACTCGCTTAGCCAGGAGGAAGATGACTCTGCCTGAGGAATCTTCTCCTAAGGGACTAACAAGGGAGAGGTCAGGGCAGAAAGCAAAGAGAACCCCAAAGAAAGATGACTCTAGAATACACTATTGGGTAGAAGAAGCATCTCATGATTCTGATGAGATCCCTCTGGTAAGGAAGAAAAGATAGAGAGAAGTTTCCCTAGAACCATCTATCCATCTGGGTTCAAGTCCAACTTCAAAACAATCTCCTACTCTAGAGATAGAACATAGGCAAACATTTCCTATTTCCTCAGATTCTGAGGATGAGATACTTGATCCGGAGGCACTTGTCCCACGTATGCTATAGAGAAGCAAAAGAAAAAGGCAGCTCTCCCAAACTGAGAAAGATACTGCTCTCCTAGCTGAAGTGCTTTTGGGTTTCAGAATTTCTAAGGAGAAAGATGGGCCTTCATTAGTACCAGGAAAAATAGAGAAAACCTAAGAAGAACCTCAGGATAGGGTGGGTATAGGGAAAGATGAAATAGAGCAATTGTGTGCAGCTGACAGTGCAGGATAGATGGCTATAGAAGACCCTAGTGTGCAGCAAATAGAAGAAGAAATAGAGACTTTCTCTCACCCCTTTGATCAAGAGGATATTGAGATTTCAAAAGAGCAGCAAATGTTGGAAGAAATTGATAATCTAAAAAGATTACTTTGGGGGAAAAATTAGATTATTAGTGATCTCAAGAAGGTTAGAATGGAGACAGAGATGGAGGAAAAATAGGTAATTGAAAAACTGCAAACAGAGCTCTAGAGCAAAGACTAAATAATTCAAGAGAGGGAAGCATAACTAGAAGCCCAGAAGATTGAGATAGCTAAAATCATGAAGGAAAAGGAGATAGAGGCAGTACAAATTATTTCTAATCTTACCAAGGCTAGAGACAATGGCCTCATAGTAATTACAACATTAATTGAGAAAGTACAGAGCCAAGATAAACAATTGACTTGGGCCAACAACAAAATAGATGATCAAGAAGAATATATTCGTGAGTTGGCTAGCCCAGGGGCAACTAGTGAACATGAGGTATAAATAGATCCATATGTGGGTCTAATCCCCATTGATATTCCTAAGGCCATATTCCACTGGGAAAGGAGATGTAGAGAATATGAGGCTTCTAAGCCTATGCTGCAATTACAGAGGGCATTTACTGCCGTGACAAAAAAAGTAGAAACTCTGGAGGAAAAAGTCTTGCAGATGGCCTCCATTTCTTCTAAGATTTTATCTTGCAGGCCTCCAAGTGCCAGTTATTGTATGTTTTTACAAGAAAGGGTCCTACAAAGAAAACTATCTTTAGTCCTGTCTGATCTAATTGAGAATACAGAGACAGTAGAGGGGTTCATGGAAGCATATACAAGAAGCTCTGATTAAGACAAAAATTTCCTATGTGAATTATATCTGCATGGATTCTATGTTGACGATATGACCTTCATTCTTAATTATTTTGTAGGGGATTGCCGGCTCAAAGCATTCATGTCAATGATGAGGAATCATCAAAGTTGGAATAAGCGGATGGAGGCTCACCTCAAGAAGGATACAAAAAAAATATTTTCATCAGAAAGGAGTGTCCAAACCCTCATGCTTTTGAGGTCCAATTCAGGGCATATGTCTATCACCCTGAAAGTCAGAACAAAATTTTGTCATTATACTTGAAAAATCTACAAGAGTGTTCCATTAATTTTGGTCTTTTTATGAACAGTTCAGCGAATCCAGTGCTTGCAATAGCAAAGAATAGGTAGAACATTCTGACCTTAGAGCAGAGAATGAGAGAAGTGGTAACCCCTGTGAACTTAAGTTTATTAATGAGGAAGGCAAGGTTAATATCCAAAATGATGGATAAACATAAATGGGAGTGGATAGGTGGGAGGTTTAGACCCCCTCTCATAATTGAGCCACTACCTGTCTGGGCTGAGTAGATAGAAGATGATAAACTGTAGGAGTGGTTGAAGCAGGTTGATCAATACAGGGGAAATAGTAATACCAACTACACCACTTGGGCTACCTATGCACAAGACTATAGCTTGACTAACAGGATACTCCACCAGAATGAGTCCATATTGTGAGAAGCAGGAGGAACTACTAAACCTTAGGTATGGGGGGATGATGAGTGCCAGGTAGCACCCATGAAATACATCTTTTTACCTCTCCTTTTCTACTTTCTGATTCCATCTTCTTGATAACTGCACCCAAATAGGCTAGCAATATTGTTCTAAATAATGATTACTAGGAGATGAATTACTTAAGATCGTGATTTTTTATTAAAGGACTAATGTGCATGGTATTGATGGAAATATGTAGAAAAAACTTCTCTTTTTGAATTAACAGGTGTAGAGATTCAGGTTGGCAATTTTTTGCATCTCTAGAGGTAGTCCTAATGACCTCCGAAGACAATATCAGAATACCACAGCATTAGAAGTTTTAGAGTAAAGAGGAAAAGTATCTCAGGAGTTGGACTGAAGTCTAGAGCATCTCTGGAGCTGAGCAAGAAGGGTACAATTACATCTCTGGAGCTATAGACAGAGTATCTCCTAAGCTGCAGATAGAGACATACATCTCCAGTGCCTCTTTAGAGTAGAGCAGATTTCTAGCACGACTGTCAGTCAGGCACTTTCAGCGGTGATTGTGATACCCCTGATATTACTCAAATCATCACCTGAGTGATTAAGGGCCATCTATAGTTAACTACTGAGAGTTTTTATCTCTTTTAAGTTTTTACATGAGTTACTAATCAAACTAATTTAATATCCACATTTTTAGGGCCTCGTTGCCCAAATGTATGAAGACTAAAACTTAGATTCAGAGTGGACTTCTATTCCACTCAATCTATTTTTATTGCATGGTTATCTTCCATAGTTAGACAACTAGTATAATAAAGAGATGGATGTCATCTCATAGAAGAACTGGTAGATAAGTGATATCTCATCACTAATTTTATATATACTTACAGCAGAAGCAGAAAAACAACAAGTGATTATTTTCCTTCTGATTTCTATAATCTCATTTTCTGATATTAATGCAAAGTTGATGGAATTGGACTGAATTGAGTTGTGATTGTTGATAACTAAGAGGGGTGGGGGTGAATCAGTTATCTTAATTAATTTAACTTTCTGTTCTTCTTTAACAACTAGTGCAGCATCAAAGCAAATAAGCATTCATAATCATGAAAGCATAAATAAAGTCAACATACATAACACAATGATTTTGACGTGGAAAACCCTATTAAGGGAAAAACCACAGGGTGACTAATCCAGGAATGTATTCTCTGTTAGAAGAATAGAAATACAAAATGGAACTTGCCAATTAGGGCTCACTACTCGAGCACACTGCTCACAAGAGGCTCACTGCCTACAAGAGACTCACTGTCTACAAGTTATAAAGAGAGTAACAAGAAATTTGAACTGATGAGAAGCATCCACATATGCTGAGGTTCAGTTCCAGTTAGGCTCAATACACTAATCTACTGCACTTCATTCTTCCTCTTCTTTGGTGCTGATGTCCTATCACATACCAGACCTGTCTTACTGTCTTCACGCTGCCCTTCTACTTTTCTTCACACTTCACCACACACAACACACACCTTCACATCCAAATCCATCTGGTATATATATCCACACTAAGGATTTCATCATCTTTCTAGTCAGCATCTAGAATAGTCAATATTTTCCCAAACTCTGGTCTGTCGGATGAATCCTTGCTTATCAAGTGATGCGTATCAAAGAGATGCTTATAGAAGTCATCAATTAAGTCAGCCAATAATGAATGATACCTCAAGAAGCTTGATCACCATCAATGTCTCATCTGGATTAAGATCTAATGCTCTGCCAGTCAGTTCTTCCTCTGTCTACTCTGCCAAACAGGAACCCAAAACTTAGGTGCTTATATCTCTTCACTCTTTCATCATCGGAGGCTCAATCCCTGGAATCTATTAGTCAAGGTATTCCTCTTGACTTCCCCAAGTCCGCAGTTTACATAGATACTTTCTCTAAGAGATCCGGACCTAATTGTTAGACCTTGTTGCATACTCTGTTCTTGGTCACCGAACCAAGTTACTCTACAATCTGACTTCTAGTATAGACACACCACGTCCTGTGGATGTGTGGGATGAACTTTGTTGCCATCAATGACAACAGTCATGAAGCCACAATGTGTCTCTTGCCAACAATCTCCCCTTTTGGCATTGATGGCAACACCTAGTGAAGAATGACTAAGTCTTATACTACACTCCCCCTTGGCTGATGCTTTGTTCTAATGTACATTTTCCAGAGCTCCCCCTTAGCTGGATTCCACATTTTTCACTGCTTCTCACTCCCCTTTTGACATCAATGGCAAAGGGTAGGGTCCGCACACCAAAATTTTCAAAAATAGTCTATACATATCCGCATAAGTATATATACAAGTTGTACTTACATATACTTAAGTATGTCTACAAAAATATTCTTCAACTGTACAACTTCTATCGCCCAACTCTGCTTCATCCTGTCCAAAATTGAGATGTGACCACTCAACAAGAATGCATGGCCTCTAACTTAGGGATAATGATCCCTCTAAGTTCACTCAACCTGTTTATTCTATTTTTCTTCTCCTTCTCAAGCTTCTTTATTTCATCTATAACTACAATAGTCTTACACTCTTGATTTACTATGGAGGAGGAGAGAGGATCAAAACTTTGAGATAAACTTAATAGTTTATCCTCTTTCTCTTTTACTTTCTTCTCAATATCCTTGGTCACTTTAGGCTAGGATAAACAAAATTTATATATATCTCAGCCATCTTTAGGAGCATTTTCCAAGCTCTTTATTCCAATATCCATAACTCTCCTATCATTTGTTATTAGACCTTGTACTTCGGTGAATCTCTTATCCATAAACTCTTTCTGGACCTTCTCCTTAGTTGATTTCTCCAAAGACTCAAAATGAGTGCCGATAGAACTAACAAGAGACTTGAGATTACCGGATGAAGAGACTAAAGAATCCTTCTGAATGGATGGCATGATCTTTTCCAACACACCGGATGCTATCTCTAGTAGCTCACAGTCTTCCATGTGAGATTTTAGAAGTTTCTCTTTTGCCTTTGCTTGGGCAAAGGATGCTATCTTCATTGTTTGAACCGAGGAGAGAGAATCAAAGTTGAATCATCCTTGAAGTAGCTCCGGTTCATTAATCTCCATCATTTCTTTAGTTAGGAAATCTTTGATAGTTTTTGCAGTGTCTCTTGCCAGAGACAGAGTTTTCTTTCCTTTTGTAGCTTCAGCACTGTCACTTGTGGTCTTCTTAGTTTGACCTTCTTCTCCTTCCTTCACTTCTTTTTCCTCTAATCTTTCTCCTCCTTTAGATCTGAAGACTGCTGGGGAATCCGGATGAGAGATATTTTCTTCTTCTTGGACTTCTTCTTCCAGAAAAGAGGAATCCTGGTCCTTGGACTTCTCCTCGCCTATCTCCTTTGTTTCTTCTACAATCTTTTTAGTAGGATCTTTCTTTGATGCACTTTGCCTTTCAACATCAGAAGGTTCATCACTTACATCCTCTATAATGGGAATGTTGAATCTTTTGTATGCATTCCAGAGGATCTCTTTTGTATCTTTTGCTACTTTGTTAGTTTCTCCGAGCAGAAGCTGATTCATTCTAGCTTTGCTCTGGAACTCATCCTTGCAATCTTTGAAGATCATATTCATTTTCTTTGGAGTGATTGAAGGATATAGCTGAATAGCTATCTATTCTCAGATCTCAAGATCCTTTTCCTTAGCATTATTCTTCCTTATTTCTAATTGTTTCTCTAGGCTTTTGGGAATGAGAGATATGATTTCAATAAAAGCCTTATTGTAGATATTCAAATACTTGACTGTAGCTTCTTGCATGATCTTCTGGTTAGCTTCATTATACTCATCATAGAACTCAGTCATTGGTTTTAGGTTCCCATACATAGTAACTGATTTGATGATATCATTAATGCGAAGAGTGGGCTTTTCAACAAATTACTCTGCCTTCTCTTCTTTGCCTTGACAGATAGAGGGTTCACCAGATGTTTTCTTCTTCTTCTTCATTTTCTTGACCTCTTCATCAGATTCAGTCTCTTCATCATCCTTTTGACTGGCATAAGATCTTGTGGCCTTTGTCTTAGTTCTCTTTTCTCCTTTACCGGATGATTTTGCTTCCAGTTTTGATGCCTTTGAGCTCTTAGCAGTGGCAGGTGCAGGGGTCTTAGAGGATCTGGTCCACGAGGGGACTTCCATCGGAGCACCTTCTTTCTCTGCTTTTTCTTTCTCTTTCTCTACCCTTTCTATCTTCTCTCCATTTGCATTAAGTGTCTCCTTTGAAATTCCATGCCTCTTGGCAAAATCTTCTACTTCCGTCCTTACCTTTCTCTTGATCTCAGGCTGTCTCAATTCGACATGAACTTTTATACTTAGTTCTTGGTAAGTTCCAAACCTTTCTACCTTAGGATCTTTGGGCTGGCTCAGCAAATGTTGGATATGCAGTTCTAGGATTTTCTCATCAAACTCATACCCCATTGGCATGATCCATACTATTCTTGGTTCTACTGCCTCCATCAGAAATTGATCAGTGTCTACCATAAAGCACATTGTATCCTTGTATTTTTCAACTAGGGATTGGGAAATTCTTTCTCTAGCTTGCATCATGCTTTGGAAGTTTTTGAAGTAACCCCACAGTGCTGTGTTTTGTACCTTGGCATCACCAAGCCCATGCAAGTAATCTTTGATTTGAATTGCACTAGGTCTATCATTATGCCATACCCAACCACTGGATCTGGGCAGCTCATTCATAAAGTAGAAGAACAAACACAGTATCAACCCACCATACTTGAAAGAGTTCTTCTTGTCCTTCTTGATCTTTTGTAGGGTTTCCATCAGTTGGCTCAAAAGGAGTTCACAAAGATCATAATCTGCTTTCTTTCTCAACATTTCATAAGCAGTGTAGATTGCTATTCCAGATATAGAATTTTCTCTGCTGGAGTGATATATCTTGTAGCCAATAATCATGGAGGCAAACTTGATGTCTGAATCTGTGATATCCTCAACTGCCATTGCTCTTTTATCAAATTTAAATCTAGTAGCCTCACTCACAGTTTGGTTTTTGATTGATTTTAGAGTAGGTAACCCACTGGATGAGTGCAATCTAGTTATTGCCCTAATTGCTTCCTTGGTTATCTTGAATGGCCTCATCAACCACATAAAGTTGTCATGCATTCTGCTCAAAACATATCGGACCCCTCAGCAAAATAGGGGAAATGAATGCACTGTCCAAAATGTTTATCCCAGATGGCCTTATACTGAGGTTTTAGTTCAAATGATTCATCTATCAGTTCCTTGTGGTAGATATCCATCAGCTTGGATTCACCAAATTCTTCAATGTTTGCGTGAATGTAAACCCTAACATTTTCTACATGCAGAATTCCATGTGGAATGCTAAAAAATGCACCTAGGGGATCAACTTCTAGGGATTTATAGGGATGTTTTCTAAATTTAGAGCACGACCTATCAGTGATCTTCACCACATTCAAAGTAGCCATCTTTCAAAGATTCACAGAGATATTTTCAAGAGCAAAAAATACCTTTTATGCTTCTAGGGTTCACAATATGAACCGAATTGGATTGCTAGATGAATCGACTTCTGCAGTTGATCTTTGATGGGCTTGAGGCAATTTGTTGCAGAGCTCCTTTTCTCTTCTTCTCAAATGTAAAATGAGCAAATGTTCAATAAGAGAACCCTTATATTTCTCTCCAATCCCTAATTTCATATTGTAATAAATGTGTAACTTAAGTCATTCCGGTTTGCCTAGTTCTCCTTGTTCTGAGAAAAATCTTTTCTAGATTACTGAGAAGCATTTAGAGTTGTTCTTGGTGATGATTGACAATCTATCTACCTTACACAATCATTCCATTTATCCATAGATCAAGTTCCCTCAAATTTGAATCATACCAGATCTAACTGTGAAAATAGATGACTATTGAACCGGATCAATCTTGGAAGATTAATCTTTTCAAAACATCTTGCTGATCTTCCATATCTTTACCATGGCTTATTTAGATATTTCTCTGAGAACCCTTTGATCCACAACCTTTCATGTGCCACTTTCAGGCACCTATTGGCTGGCTGGGGGAGATTGTTTTTCTTTTGTTACTCCCCCTGAGCCAGAGCTCATCCATTTAGTTTCCAGAAGGAATATCAGCACCAGATTCTGGTGTGGATCCATCCCCATCATTTTTTGTACTTCTCTTCACCCATATCTTGTTCATCTCTCTTTGAATTTCATCCGCATTCACTTTTCCTTTTCCTTTGTCTTGGTTTTGATTATGATGCACCAAACCCTTTTTGTCCTAATTCTTACTTCTGCAAAATATGGCAATATGACTGGATCTATTGCAATTGTAGCAAACAACATTTCTTTGCATATTTGACTGATATCCTCTTGATCTACACTGATTAGCCATATGTCCCATTCTATTGCATGCAAAACATTTACCATTGAATGAATTGTTCATTTGCATATTTCTGCATTCATGAGTTTTGTGACCATACCTTTTGCAATTAAAGCACTGTCTGGAGAAGGATGAATTAATCTGGTTCATTCTTCTTCTGCACTGATTTGCTTTATGACCAAAGTTATTGCAATTGTGGCAGTATCCATTGAAGGAAGGATATCTTTGGGCATTTGGTTGCCTTGCTGGAGGTATTCTAGGCCTGTTTCTTGGATTTTCTAATCTGGAGCTTTCACCTTTTTCATACCCCAAGCCTTGCTTGTCATCTACCCTCTTTTGGCTTTGAAGAAGAACTTCAAGTTGGGCAGAGCTTATCTTGAATTTCTCTTTGTATTCATTTGTTGTTTGAAGATCCCTTTTAAGAGTCTCAATCTGATTCTCAAGTTGTTCTTCATTATCTCTAGCTTCTTCAAGATCAGATTCTAGATGCCTGATTATTCTATCCATTTTGTGGCAGTCTTCTGATTTCTCTTTGAGAGATTGTCTTAGATCATCTTCAGTTTTTCTTTTCTCTTCAATTTCTTGGGTGAATTTCATAACTCCTGATTCCATTTCATGTCTTACCATAATGACCTCTTTTGATAACTTTTCACATAACTTGGTTTTCTCCTTCAGATCTTCATTTGTATCATTGGCTTCACCTTGACTTGCCAATTGCTGAAGTAGATCCTTTCTCTTTTTCATAGAGATACTCAGTTTCCCTTTTAGTTCATTTATGAAATCATCTACCTATTTGAGTCTTTCCTTCAATTCATTGACTTCAGAGTTAGATTGCTCAAGATCATCTAGGGCAGACTGAAGTTGTTCCCTCATACCATACACATCCATTTGAATTCCCAGATCTTCCTCAAGCTGTTAGGCTCTGTTTGGAGGAACTTGGCTCTGATACCAATTGTTGATAACTGAGAGGGGGGGTGAATCAATTATCTTAATTAATTTAACTTTCTGTTCTTCTTTAACAACTAGTGAAACATCAAAGCAAATAAGCATTTATAATCATGAAAGCATAAATAAAGTCAACATACATAACACAATGATTTTGACGTGGAAAACCCTGTTAAGGGAAAAACCATGGGGTGACTAATGCAAGAATGTATTCTTTGTTAGAAGAATAGAAATACAAAATGGCACTTGCCAATTAGGGCTCACTGCCTGAGCACACTACTCACAAGAGGCTCACTGCCTACAAGAGACTCAATGTCTACAAGTTATAAAGAGAGTAACAAGAAATTTGAACTGATGAGAAGCATCCACATATGCTGAGGTTCAGTTCCAGTTAGGCTCAATACACTAATCTACTGCACTTCATTCTTCCTCTTTTTTGGTGCTGATGTCCTGTCACATACTGGACGTGTCTTACTGTCTTCACACTGCCCTTGTACTTTTCTTTACACTTCACGACACACAACACACACCTTCACATCCAAATCCATCTGGTATATATATCCACACCAAGGATTTCATCATCTTTCTAGTTGGCATCCGAAATAGTCAATATTTTCCCAAACTCTAGTCTGTTGACTGAATCCTTGCTTATCAAGTGATGCGTATCAAAGAGATGCTTATAGAAGTCATCAATTAAGTTGAACAATCATGAATGATACCTCAGGAAGCTTGATCACCATCAATGTCTCATCCGAATTAAGATCTGATGCTCTGCCAGTCAGTTCTTCCTCTGTCTACTCTGCCAAACAGGAACCCAAAACTTAGGTGCTTATATCTCTTCACTCTTTCATCACCGGAGGCTCAATCCCTGGAATCTATCAGTCAAGGTATTCCTCTTGACTTTCCAAAGTCCGTACTTTACATAGATACTTTCTCTTAGAGATCCGGACTTGATTGTCAAACCTTGCTGCATACTCTGTTCTTGGTCACCGGACCAAGTTACTCTACATTCTGACTTCCGGTATAGACACACCATGTCCTGTCGTTGTGTGGTATGAACTTTGTTGCCATCAATGACAACACTCATGAAGCCACAACGTGTCTCTTGCCAATAGTGATATCATTTTCTTGTGCTAATTCTTTACTTTAGTCTTCATCCCTAAGGGTGTGGAGCAAGGGCCCACTCTCACCACCAAGGCAGAAGGCTAGTACTATTGTTGTTTTGTTGTTTCAGATTTTTCTTTACAGAATATTTACTATTTTCATAGATAGATGCATGTTGCAGTTTATAGATTTTCTTTAAGTAATTCACTGTTCAATTCTATTTTTCAGCATTCTTTGAATTCATTTAATAAGCAGATAGATCAATCTCTTTAAATCAGTAAACATCATTAGAATTAGCTAGAGAAAATTGGTAACTATAGGATTCCTAATTGCAGACAACCAAGGACATAGCCCTAGATTTGACATCTGAAATATGATTAAATGATGAGGTACAATGACCCCCATCATCATTCAGGGGATATGAGGTACTGGAGATGAGTGATGGATGATATAGTGGAGTTCATGTGGCGGCCATGGAGGGAGGTGGAAAGATGGGTGGAGGACAGGCGACAACTAGGGTATGTGTTGCAGTTTTAGTTCTTGATGGGGCAGACACATTTGATTATTGATAAATACCTGCCAGAGCGAGTGCAGCGATAGTTTGGTTTAGTGCAGGATGTGCCATAGGTAGATGCAATGTTCACGTGGATACGAGAGGTATAGGTTCAGTGGGGATTGGCTCCTAACCCACAGATGGTGATAGTGGAATTTGAGGGGCTTTAGCCACTGGCATGGCATACGAGATGGGATGTGGTGGATGCAGGGACTACTTCGACATATTAGGGGTGGTGGGCTTGGCAGAGGCTAGTGAGACTTATGCTACCAGTGGGATATGTAACACTAGAGGAAGTGACAACAGATGATGAGGAGGATGATGAGGATGACGATGCAGATGGGGATGAGGAGGATGTGGAGGAGATGTGGGTAGAGGTGATGGATGTAGATGGTGGAGGTGATGATGGAGGTGATATGGGTGGTGGTGGTGATACAGATAGATCATAGTTGGTCAGGGTACATGAGTAGGTATGCCAACTACTAGCACATATATCCTACCTAGAGGGATAGGGAACCCCGTTACAGGGACAGATCAAAGATGAGGGCTCGGCAAAGGTGACAGGATTATAGACTTTAGTGCAGTAGCAGGCACAGATAGCCCAGTTGGAGGGATAGTTGGCATAGACAAGCACCATACAGGTGCAGGTTACAGGACTGCAGGCACAGGTGATATAGGCTCAGGGATTAGTGTAATGGTATGTGCATGAGAGGGACCAGGCCCACTAGTCATTGGGCCCAGGGATGGGAGACATAGTGATGGATTTGCAGCAACAGATAATAGAGAATACTAGGGAGGCCTATAAGTACAGGACACTTTATGATATGTTAGTACCGACAAAGCAGAGAGCCAGTTACCGTAGCTAGTCATCGACTTCTGGATCCAAGAGGTCAGGGCAATCAGAGAGATTTATTCAGTGGCCCTCACCATCACATGCATTAGTAGCAGTACAGATACCGCCTCCATAGGCACTAAGACAAACAGTTCAGTAGGGTATGGGGGTTCCTCCTTAGAAGAGTTTAGGACCAGCTGAGTCAGAGGTTTTAGGTAGGGACAACTCCACCTAGGGGCATGATGTATAGAAGTACTATGTTTTTACAAGTCTAAGGACCACATTTTGTATCATGATCACATTTTGATATATATATGAGATGAATTGTTAGATTGATTTATTATGTGTTATGGATGGATGTATGGATTTGTGTTGTGTATATATGATGGATGCATCGATTATATATGATGGACATATGATTATGTGTAAACTTTTGGTTATATGTAGACTTTATGGATGTCATTATGTTATATATATGTGCTTATGATGGTTTTGATAGGAGATGTTATGAGTTGACTTGTGTGTGGATGTAGGATGGAGCATATATAATTGTGGATTATCTATGATGCACTATTTGATATGTGGATATTATGTTATATGATGGTGTATGTATGTGTGCTGCTAACGTGTTTGTGATGCAATATGATCTATGCTTATTTATGAATGATATGATATGTGATGTTTATGATATTGAGATGTTGGATCATGATAGGTGGACTAACATGTATGTGACACAGGGTGATTCATGAGGATGGATGTGCAGGTGTTGGGAGCGTGAGGTGAGTGATCATGATACACAAATAGGTCTCTAAAAATGGTCACAAGATGGTAGGGGGGATGTTGGATTGTAGGAAATAGGGGGTGATGTAGGTGTTGATGAATCTTTAGGTAAAAGTAGGGGGATGGGGTGATGAGAGTAGATGTAATTGTATAGGATAAAGGGATGACATCATATTGAGACATTCTGCCAATAAAAAATGAGTGCTACTGTTGATATAGCATGGGATGTTATGCACCAAGGTATGTGGAACCAAGGTGGCAAGGTATCCATGCATAGGACTTGACACTGCAAACAATAGGATGAACTCATGCATGCCTATGATAGTACAAACCTGTCTAGACAAATGAGGGGATTTGAAGCATAAACACGTAGTACACCAAAGGTATGAAGATCCTTAGATGCAAAAGGGGGATGCTATGCTAGAACCGACCCTACAATTCACAAGATATGAATACTAAGATGGAGTAATGAGAACTTTCCACAAGCACGACATATGAAAGCAATGACTATGCCCCATTCTGGAATTTTTGCCACATGTCATGATATGATGAGATCAAGACAGCTTTGAAATAATCCAAGAATGGTGTACACAATAAAAATCAAAGACCAAAAGACTAACTAACCTAAAACACATAGCCATTGTATCTCTTGCCAAAGGGTGGATGGAGGTTTGATGATTTTGTCCATTGTAGGAAGGATGCATCCTAGGACAAGAATTGATGGTGGATTAAGATAAACTAAGGATAGGTGGGGGGACACAGGCCACTAGTTATGGAAAAGCCAATCTATTAGTGAAAGATTTTTCATGAGAGTGTTATGCTTTGATAGGGTACCTAGAAAGTGTATCATTTGTAGATCAAGTGCAATCAACAAGCACAGGAAAGTGGGACCATCCAAAAGGTTTGGATGGGTGCATCGTATGTACCTGCACACTAGATGCTTCCTTTGTATTCTAGAATGCCTACATACCCTGTATCCATAGGATCAAGGCAAATTACAATGCAGGTGGTAATGATATGTAGTTTTGGGAGACTTGATGTAAAGGTAGGGATTGGTTCATGTGACTGGATGAAGTGTCAGTTTGCGGTGACGAGTATCAGTTTTCTGACTATAGAATAGTAGAAAAATCATGATAGGATGGGGGAGATGGTGACGATGTCAGGCAACTGTCAATTTTTAGATTGCACCATGGTATGAAAACCATAGTGGGGATGGTGTTGGTGTGGAGCAATTGTCAGTTCTCAGAATGCACCATGTAGCCCAATCACATGACAGGGGAACTAGTGATGAGAAGTATAAGATGGGTATGTTGTTTGATGAGGTGAAATGATGGTTCATAGACGTGATGGTTATGTAAAAACTACTAAAGGGACCAAGGATTGTAGTGGATGAGAGCATTAGGTGTTAGGGTGGGATGGGATTTCTACTTTTTGTTGTTACTAGTTTCTATCAAAAAGAGGGAAACTGTGAGGGAGAATAGCTTAGTAGAAGGGATGGGAGAATGAGGAATCATGTAGGGAGATGAGAGATATTTTGGGAATGATGGTCAATGGAATCTTAGATAATGGGTTTATTTGGAAGCTCATATAAGGGGATAAGTGGATTGGATGGTGTAGATGATGATGGTAAGGTAGTTTGAACAAAGGATCTAGGTTGAACCTACACAAGATGCCTGCAAGCAGGTTTTCATCATGGTACTTATCCAAGGTGCCACAAAGAATACTTTTCACCATAGGACAAATTATTTGTCTTTACTATTTTTTTGATTTTTTTATATTTTTGACATAGGGCATTCAGTGGACTAATTGTGAAACTGCTTTAGGTGGATGATGTTCATAGGATCATCAGGTTCTTTTCTTTCAGGGGGGAGTGGCGGTATGCTCCAGAGCCATACTTTACAGTGACAATGTAAGGTCTTAGCCAATTAGGCTCAAATTTCCCTTCTTTTCTCGCTCTGACAGATTTCTTTGATTTTCTTTCAGGACCAGATCTCCTACTGCAAACTCTCTAGCACAAATATTTTTGTTGTAGGATCTGTGAAGCTAGTTTTGGTATGCTTGGAGATGATTAAGGGCATTGAGGCACCGTTCATCCAATAGCTTGAGCTCTTGGAGGCATGCAACATGATATTCCTCATTAGTGATGATATTATGCAAGGATATACATAATGAGGACAATTCAATCTCTATTGGTAGGAAAGCTTCAGCTCTGAAGACTAAGGAATACGGTGTAGCTCCTGTAGGTGTATGGATGCTAGTGTGATAGGCCCAAAGGGCGAGATGGATGTAGAGGTGCCAATCATGACCAATTTCATTGACAAATTTCTTGAGGATTTTAAGCAAGGTTTTGTTAGTCGTCTTAGCCTAGCTGTTACCTTATGGGTAATATGGAGTGGACCAATGATGTTGGATGTGGACCTATTCATAAAGGGCCTGAACATCATGGTTTTTGAAAGTTTTACCATTGTCAGTAACAATGGCGGATGGGATACCATAATGACAGATGATATGGTAAAGGATGAACTTGGTGATTTGGTTCCTTGTGTTGAAAGTGAAAGGAATGGATTCAACCCACTTAGTGAAGTATTTGGTGGTGGTGATGATGAATTTGTGTCAGTCGGAGGAGGATGGATGGATTTTGCCAACGAGATCTAGGCCCCATTGAGAGAAAGGTCATGGTGTAGTGATAGGTTGCAATGCCTAAGAGGGCGTGTGAATGAGATCTCCATGCTGTTGATAGGGCTTACACTTCATGTACTCACACGCATCATGTTCCATAGTAGGCCAATAGTATGTAGTATGCAAGATCTTCTTGGCTAGGATAATACCACTTGTGTGCGCTTCGTATATACCTATGTGGACTTTGTGTAAGGCAAGGGAAGCTTCTTCCATGTTTAAACATCGAAGAAGAGTGCCATCATAGCTTCGGCAATAAAGAGTGTCGGCAAGGATAGTGTAGTGAGCGGCTCGGTGAATGAGGGATCTTTGTTGTTTACGAGTGAATTCAAGAGGGAAAGTGTGATGTTGGAGGTAGGTGTAGATGTCATGATACTAAGGATTTTCTGAACCAACAATCTCACAAACAAATTTCAACTTGGTGACATGATATGCTAGCATTAGGAGCTATTCCACAAGAAATTCACACTGATGGCTATCATGAGGCATATCCAAAAGGGAATCAATAGTACCCATGGCATCAACTGCTTTGTTGTGAAGGCGAGGTACCTATTCAGACTATATGTAGGCAAAGAATAGCTTGCATTCATCAACCATTTGCTTATAGGGCACTAGCTTATCATCCTTGGTGATAAATTCATCATTTCCTTGTTTGATGATCAATTGGGAGTCTCCATAGACCTGTAGCTGTAAGATATTCCATTGTACTACCATTTTGAGACCAATGATCAAAGCTTCATATTTGGTTACATTGTTTGTACATGGGAAAGGAAGCCTGTAAGATTTGGGATGTAATTGCCTTGTGGGGTTACCAACAGTATCCCTGTCCTTGAACTATGATTGGTGAAGGATCTGTCAAAGTATAATTTCCAGTTTGTTGACTTTGTCACGGTTAAGATAGACTCATATGGGAAGTCAATGGATAGTGGTTGATAATTGGTGAGGGGTGCTTCGGTCAGCTGATCTGCTACAACCTATCCTTTGATTGCTCGTTGGTCAACATATTTAATATCAAATTTTCTCAACAACATGACCCATTTTTCCATTCACCTTGTAAGTGTGGTCCTAGAAAGCAGGTACTTAAAAGGGTTGACTTTAGAGATGATCTTGATAGGACTTAGCATGTAGTATCATAACTTTTGGGAGCAGAAAATGACAGCTAGACATGTGCATTCCATGGGGGTGTAGTTAAGCTCATATCTATCTAGAGTCCTGCTGATGTAGTATATAGCCCTCTCATGACCAATATCATCCTATTATTCTAAAAGTGCCCCCAATGATACTGAAGTTGTTGATATATACAATATTAGGGGATTTCTAGGGATAGGCGCTATAGGACTGATGGTGAAGCTAGATACTCCTTGATGTGGTTGAATGCCTATTGACAATTTTGGTCCCATTTGAAATGTACATCTTTGTGAAGCAAATGGGTGAAGGGATGACATTTATCTGTGAGTTGAGTGATGAACCTGCGTATGGCTTGTAGTTTTCCTTAGAGACTTTGGAGCTATTTGAGAATCTTTGGAGGAGGCATCTCTATTATAGCAGTGACTTTAGTGGGATTTGCCCCAATGCCCCTACGAGAGAGAATGAACCCCAAGAGTTTTCCTAATGTTACGCTAAAGACACATTTCTTGGGGTTAAGACGAAGCTTGTACTCTCTGAGCCTCACAAAGATCTATTTCAAGACCTTAGGATGTTCTTCCCTTGTTCTTGATTTCCCCAAGAGATCATCTACATAGTTTTACATTATCTTGTGTATCATGTCATGGAAGATGGTAGTCATTGCACGTTGATAATTTGTCCCCACGTTCTTTAGACCAAAGGGCATGACTTGCCAACAGTATGTACCCCAAGGACAAGTAAAAGCTTGTTTATGTTGATCTTTAGGGCCAATTCTAATTTGATTGTATCTAGAGAAGTCATCCATGAGGGAGAGCATCACATGTCCTGTTGTGAGATCTACAATGATGTCGATGTTGGGAAGTGGAAAATCATCTTTCAGACATGCTTTGTTAAGATCTTGAAATTTTGTGCAACAATGGATGCCCCCAGTTTTCTTAGCAACTGGAATGATGTTAGATACCCATTATGGATAGTCAATAGGATAGATAAATCCAACATCCAATAATTTTTGCAGCTCTTCTTTGAAGAGCAAAGTGACTTGAGGGTGCATCTTGCGGAGTTTCTGTTTAACAAGTTTTTCGTCAGGATGTACCACAAGATGATGAACAACCAAGGACGAATCCAATCCAACATGTCGACATAGGACCAAGTGAACACATTAGGTGCTTCATGAAGCACTATGGAGAGGTTGGATTGTTCTTTAGTGTCGAGACTTTCTGCTAGATGTGTGAGCTTGGGCAATTCTTGAGTGTCGAGATTGATTTCTTGGATACCTTCAATCAGAATATTGGAATGCTCCTACTAGTAGGAAGGTATGGGGGAAGATGGAGATACTCATCTTCTAGCACCTCGAAGAGGTTCTCACTAGAAGATACGTCTTTATTTTTCTCTTTTGTGTCTGAAAGTGCCTCAGAGAGGTTTTCACTAGGGGACGATTTTCTATTTTTTGATTTTTGCTTTTTTGGACTAAGGATCTCCTCTTCCCCAAAATAGGCATGAGCATTCAAGCATATGTCATATTGTGAGGTGTCATGAAGCTCTAGGAATGTGGAGAGAGCCTTATCATTTGGAAATGTGTTGAGAGACGGGGGTCCTGGATAATCCCAAGCAATGAGTTCAGGATGAACCGGAGGAAGGTTAATAATGAAGACAACATTATCAGGGAAGATGCATGAAAGATCTAGATCTTCACATGAAGCTATAATGACACTCAAGGTGATGTTTTCAACATTAGAAGAAGATTCCATTACCGTTACCAAAGTTTTAGCAGGTCCACAGATTGTCACAGTCAGTGGTGTATATCTTAAACCAAAGTATTAAGCATATTTCTTGGGAGATGTAGGATCAACCGGGAGGAGTTCTGTAATACCTTGTTCATCAACACCAAGTCCTGTTCTATGGTAAGGCATTTTGGTACAAATTTGAAATGGTACAGGATATTTCTCTTTGAAGTATTCCATATTTATAGGTGTTGGGGTGGTTTCATCATGGTATAGCCAATCACTCAAAGCTGTTTCTTTGGCTTCCTCTTCTCTAGAGACCTGTGCTAGTACAAAGGGAATTTTATCATTGATCCTACATTGTTGCTCTTGTTCCTTCTTCTAAAGATGATGACCATGGGAGTGGGGGGATAATCATAAGTGTCCCATGTGGAAGGCATTATGAAGATCATATTCACCACACTCTTTGTCTATGATCTTAACCTTTTGAGGTGTAAAGGTGGAAGATGAGGTGGAAGCTTGTGATGGTTCAATGGTGACTTGTGGAGTGGATGATGATGTGGATGGTATGGATGAGGGGTCCTTAAGATGATCCCCATAGGTACTTGGATAATGGAATTGTCTATCATAAATAACCTCTAAAGCTTTGCAATATTTGAGAGGTTGTTGATCGGCAGGACTAGTGACTTCCACGCCATTATGAGGGAACTTGAGACATTGATGGTAGGTGGACTGAACAGCTTGCATGGCATGCAACCATGGTCGGTATAGGAGGAGATTATATGGAAGGTCAAGATCAATTATGTGACATAGAGTGGGCATGGTGAGTGGGCCCACCTTGATAGGGAGGCATATGGTGCCTTCAGATTCTCTTTCTGTGTTGTATGCCTTGATGGAGATAACCAAAGACTCTAGGTCAGCCGTTGAATACCCCATGAGATTTGTGAATTTTAATGTACATATATTCAAATCAGATCCATTATCCAAGATGACCCTCTTGATCTTATGGTTGGTGATTTGAACTTCGATGTGGAGTGCTTTATTATGAGTGGGATCGATGGGTGGCATGTCAGCATGGCTAAAAGTGAGATGATAGGATGATGACAATTAAGCCACTAGATTTTAGAATTGAGCAGGAGGTATGTCGGTGGTGACATGGGACTCTTGGAGAGCCTTGTCAAGGATTTCACAGTGGATGGTGGATGTCTTAAGGAGTTCCAACATGGAGAATTGTGCAAGGGTCTTCCCAAGATGGTCGAGGAGGTTGTATTCAGAAGTGGTGGTAGTGGAGGATGAGGATGGCCCCTTTATGATTACACACCCACGTAGGGTAGTAGTGGCATATTTAGGGGTGGTATTTTTGAGTTTGATGGTTGTGACATGAGTAGAATCAAAATCAATTTGACCCACTACATTGTCATCAGGAGGCAGAATACTGTTGTAGTCGATGTTGTTGGCTTGGTTGTTAGGATTGATGTTGGAGGATGATGGTTTGGATGTGGTTTGATTATTGTTGTAGTGGGGAAGGGGGTCTTGGTAGACACTGAGGGCATCATTGGGTGATGTGTTGTTGTTTCCTTCTATTTGGATGTCATCGCGATCGACAAGGTCTTGGATATAGTTTTTCAATTTCATGCATTTGCTTGTGGAATGGCCCTTTATGTGATGATAGTCACAATATTCATTTTCTTTGTACCACATGATTTTAGGTTGGTTTTCATCAAATGGTTTCATTGTGGGAAACTCAACCATATTTTCTTGGACTAATTTTTGGAATACAACCTCGAGTGGCTCACCCAAAGGTGTATACTTGTTTTTTGAATTGTTAGGGGATTCTACTTTGGAGGAGCGTGTTAGCACTCATTTTGACCTGGGGTTGATTTGTCATGATCAGGAGGTTTCTTCATTTGAAGCCTTTATCTTCTTGCCCATTTTTTCTATAGTGTTGGACCTCCTCAGCATTTTTCAGCTGCAGCATCATATTTTCCTGAGGAGGAGGTCATCATCATCATCTTGTCTTCGATGATGGTCTGCATCATCATGTTCTTCGTCGACTGGTTTCTCATCGTCATCATCATATTTTACTATCGGGTGATGTTTGGTTATTGTCCTGATGATGCTGATGAGGTACAGTGCGCCCTAAGTTGCTTGCGGGGGTGATTTTTCAAGTATCCGGTGATCTTCCGAATATCACCTTGCCCAAACATGATGATGATGTTGCCCCGTTATCCTAGAGGGGTTATTCTCTAAGTGGTTCGACCTGACTTGTTTTTTCTTAAGGGTCATCATCATCATCATGATATTTCCAGTTATCACCGTGTATATTGCGAGGGTCATCATATTTTCTGCCTTCATGATATTCCGCCGGGGTGATATTTTTATCATCGGGTGATCTTGGTTATGATCATCCTGATGGTGTTGTTGAAGAGTTCTAAGTGCGACCCGATATTCACTAGGGTCATCATATTTTGAACGTCAGGATGATCTTAGTCAATATCATCCTGATGATGTTGTATCACTTCTTGTTCGTTGTTTTGTCATCCTGATGATGCTGACGTCATCCTTATATCAGGGTGATATCTTTTTCTCTGCCTATCTGCATCATGATTTTTCCGAAGGAGGGGGTGATATTTTCATATCACCCGGATATATGTTTGTTCCAGCATCATGATGATGCTGATATCAAGGAGATATCCACCTGCTGGCTTCGCGCATTATCTACTGGGGGTGATCTTTTCAAGCAGCATCATCATATTCAGTTATCGCCCCGATCTTATAGAGGAGCTACAGTGCAACCTGATATTTGAACATCAGGATGATATTTCCAAATATCCGGTTGTCTTCTGAATATCATGATGATGTTGATATGATGATGACGTCATCAAGGTCCGGGGGGGTCATATTTCTAACACTGATCATCATGAGGAGATCTCCTGATATTTGCAAACATGATGATGACGCCATCCGGATATGAGGAGGTGCGCAGTAGGCAGATATGATGATGACGTCATCAGGATGTTCATCGGCCAGACTTTTGTTATAGGCTCAGCAGGAGGATGTTCCTCCGATGGATCAGGTTGTGCCGATTATCATGAAGGTTATATTTCAAATATCATGATGACGTCAGGGTGATATTTCGAACAACAGGATATCATGCTGCTGGAGGATGATGATGATGAGGTCTTATACTAGTGTCGTCAGGAGCAAAAGCACCGACATGATATATGCTCATGACCTAGTATATAAAGTGTTAAAGAGGTCATCGCGGGGTGCATGTGGGATAATTGATATCCTGCATTTTCAAATATCATGATGATGAATCTCGGCGGGAAAAGGTTGCGATGCAGAATTGATGTTCTTCCCAAGGCCGCGGGTTGGTGCGCCATTAATGGTGATTGTTGCAGAGGTATGGGCGATGGCGTGGATGGATCCTGTACCCGACTGAAGATGTACATTAGCGGATAGTGGCGCAGGGCTCGAGAAATCTTCCTGTCTCCTCCCCTACCTGCTGCATTCAAGTTTGGGCGCCAATCTGGTTGTGTTTGAGTGCCATTTTCCTGGTACTGTGTATCTGGCAGGATTTTTGGTCAACCTGGTAGTTAATGCTGAATACACCCTCCTGCTATATAATGCAGATGGTGTTATTCATTCAAGGTTGTTGAAAGTTGAAGATTTTGGCTCTGTAATGCATAACAAGCTGATCTGGTTGCTCTGTACAGCTTACCTGTGAGTTTATGTATCTCTTGTTGTATGTTTTGGGCATGAACCCACTGATTTCATGATTAAACTTATATGAGAAATGCTATCTTAGCATGTGTTGTGTTAATTCTGTCTCCAGTATTGCATGTATTCTTCTTCTGAATCTGGATGTTTGGTAATGTTTAGATTCTAGAGCATAGAATTCCTATGTTGAATGTCTGATCTTTTAACTTCTACTCAAGGGGTAGATTAAACTGTTTTCAAGTTGAACATTGGGAAGGGTATACTGCAGTAGGGATACCATAAGTAGAGATAACCTAACACTTTGTATTGGGAGATACCTGTAAGGCAGGTATCACATATATCCCCTTGAAATCCAGTTTTAGCTGTTCATGCTGATCATTCACAGGTGTATGTCTACTGACTCCAGGCCCTGGATAGGCACCAATCATGCTTTGTTTTGTGTTATAACCATATCCAGCTTTGCATCCAAGCTTAAAATCCAAATCAAAATCTAAAACCAACATTAGGACATTAGAGTTAGTTTTAGGAACCTCAGTCCTCTGTCTACAACTGCAAATAGGCCCAAAGCTAGCCCCTTTGCCCTTATCTTTCAGTTTTGGTCTACTTACAGGAGGACCCATCTGCTTTCTGTCAACATCCCAGCCTTGCATGCATATCCTCATGGATGTTGAGTAGGGAATACCCCCCTAGGTCTTGTAGATCCTGAAGAAGAAGAGGAGATAAAATATAGAGTCTATCTCCTACACTGTTGACCCCCTGGCCCAGAGATCCTGTTGATCACTGATGGCTACCTTGTAGGGAAATCTGGGAATAAGCATCCAGTCTGGGAACAAGTCAACAGAGCGGATGGGACCGATACATTGTTTAAAACATTTTGGACTACATTTGTCTCTTTTGGTTTAGGAGCAATGATTTGGATATACTTGGAATTGGTAGCACCATCTCCTATAGTGTTCTTGTTTTTAGCCCAAAACTTAGGTTTGTCGTTGGATGATTTGTCGTTGTCATTCTTGTTGTAGATTTTGACCAAACCTTTTGCAATAAGGGCCTTTTCAATGGTGACCCCTTTTTCTATGATTTCTTCAAAGGTTGATGCATAATGTACTTGCAAGTGAAAGGCCATCTCTTGGTTGAGATTTTGGATGAAAATGTGGACGAGTTATTTTTTGGGGGTTTGTCATGCCCATATTTCCCATGCAATCACAACACGCAACACACGTGTCATGTCCACATTTGTCATATGGTCATGACACAAAATATCAAAAAAATTCCACGCATCCCTAGAAACCCCCTCACACGCGTCAGCATGCTCAGTGGCGATACACATAAGGCGTAAACATGTCAATCAAATCTCAGGGTACTGTGATCACATGCACAATCCCCTACGTGATGATAGCCAACTAGGGGGTTATGTGATGTGATGAGCATCGCCATTAGGGTTAGGATAAATTGACCGAAACCCTAAGTTTTCCTAAGTGAGTGACGGGATCTTGACACGAGTCGAAATCAAAAGCCTAATTCTAGAGCATAAAAAGAATTAAATAGCCACTTAATCAAAACAATTAGTTTGCAGAAACATTAAAATATTACTCAACACCAAGATTAAATTACTTAAGAAAATTAACCCTAATTCCTGGAAAAATCTTGTAGCATAATGCCACTAGGGCATATATAGGAATTATTCTAATTAAGAAATCATGCCGAAGAGTTCAATAAACTTACTAACGTTGATTAATTAAAAATAATTACGTTAGAGAGATTTATCTGCCTCACTAAGGTTCTCTAATTAATTAACTAGGTTAAATTAAATTGTTAACCTACTCCGATTAAATCTAAACATACGATTAAATTAATTGATTCGACCCTATTAAAAATAAACTTGCATTAATAATTCAAGGTTACAATACTAAAAATAAAACCCCAAATATAACTAAATTATGACAATGTTTCTCCACATACTCAATTAAATAAACTCTAAATGAGCCAAGTCAAATAAATAATAGAAATAATCTCTTAACCTTTAAATAAATGAAATAACAACTATTCAAATATAATTTTTTTTAAACACACACTTAGTATTAAACTTTATGTTGGTCGTGATGTTAATCACAAACAAGCATAGAATAAAAGTACATATTAACCTTTATTCATCTTGAAAGATACTATGAATTCAAAGAATTCATGATCCCAAGTCTCCGGTGATTAGGTCTTAATCATCTGAAGTTACTCAGAGGTTAATGTGAGTTGTTGTTTCCATTTTGGGGCCTTACGTGAAAGTTTATCATCATCATGATTCTCCTGCAGAAATTCTTTACAGAGAAGTCATATTATGCAGTTATTTGGTGAAAAGATGCAGAAATACCTCAATCTTTGCATGATATGTTCAATTGTGCATGCTTTGTATTCAAATATGCTAAATATTTGTAATTATCTACGAGATGTCTGCATATCTGTGTTATTTGCTTAAGATCATCAATTATTTGCAATTATGGAGATGAAACGCTCTAAAATTTAAAAGAAATTAAAGAAATGCTTCTAATTAAAGTTGAACCTTTAGCTTTTGAACCACATGTATATTAGATACTGTCATGAAGAGAAGAAAACCAAACCATATTTTCACTAGGACATTCCACAGCTAGATATAGTTGATGCTAACTTCAAAGGAATTTGTATGAAAGCAACACATGTAAGTAGACATGCACTCCAAGGGACGCAGCAAATCACCACATGTATCCAGAACTCATACACTGATTACTCAAGATTTACTATGAATTGTAATCGACACAGTCTTCTCATTCATTAAGCATGCAAAAATATAAATGTATACAAAAACTTTGAAATGAGCTCTGAATGCTACAGCCAATGGATTTCAATTAAGTTTCGAATGTTTACAATAAGGCATTCCATCACCTTTTATAGAACAAGATGAGGAATCCGTTACAAAAAGATCTACGATCTTGATTTATCAATGTAAATCTACGGTCATCATTCTCTTGACTTTGTCAACCTCTACAAAATGGCACAAGTTGCCAGCTAGCAACTATCTAGATTATTTACACTTATATCCCCTTCATGATGTATCTTCATCATGCTCCTCATCTGATTCATGTGGATCATCATCATGTGCATCACTTCCTGAACTTTCGCTATCCTGATGAGGATGATGCCGCATATGGGGCTGCATGCTGTTCCAGATTTGCTCATATGACTACACAACTTGATCTATTCCTCCGCCATCTTGAGTCTTTGCTTTGATGATGGCATGCTTATGTGCTTCATATTTATCTCTGCTATTATCCAGCTTGTCTTTCCTGTCCTGCAGTGTTTCATTGTATTTCTCCATCTTGACCTTGATCCTCATTATTTTATCTATAAGTTCCTCTGTCAAGTGGACAAGTGGACCATCTGCTTCTGATTGGAAGTTATTGTGCAAAGCTTTGATAGTAGACTCTTCATCTTGATTTTCTATTTTCCCTTCCACTTCCTTCCAATGCTTCTAATATCTCTGCCTCTTCAGCCATTAAATCGTGTAGCCTCATGCTGATATCTCTCAGCTTATTATTGCATCTTTTGAGGACTTCGCATTCAAACTGAATGTCTTTGTACCAGATGTCCACCAACAATGTGGTATTACTGTTCAGTACCTACTTACTGATAAGCAGTTGAGGATTTATCCTCTTTATTTCTCCCAAGATGCTTAGGACCCTTTCCAGTTTGTAAGACCTTTTCCCAGTCTGCATTTGCAATTTATCCACCTTGGTCCTAGAGTCACTCAGAATACTCCACCTCTTCAAAGAGGCCTTCACTATTTCTACAGCATTATCCAATGTGGATAACATCCATTTCCTTATCACAGACGCCTCATGTTTCATGAGGTCTAATTTATTTACCTCCTCTTGAGAAATGGTAGTCAATGGGACTGCATGTTCAGTTGTTGTATCATCAGGATTAGTCAGCCTCTTTATATAGGCATGCAACTGAGCAATGTGCTCTTTGTGTTGCTTATTCTTCTCCTTCTCTCTTTTCACCTTTTGAATTAGAGAGTCAATAATGTCTTTGCCCTCTTGACCTTCTTGGTCCTCATTGGTAAAACCCAAATCCACTGTGCTGATTTGGAATTCATCTAACGTAATTTTACCCTTTTCTTTCTCCACCGTAGGTATCGCAATTTGTGCGGTCCTCCTCCCAGTTGCCGGATCTCTCTTGATGGCTGAAGTCATTCTGGCCTTCCTCCTAGGTTTCATTATATCCCCGGAGAACAAGGTGGTGACATCAAATTCCTGAATCTCAAATTCTTCCTCTATATTTACCTCTCTCGCCAACCACGGAGGCATCTGATCATGTTTTTCAGCGTCATCATGATGTTCACCCGTATCTCCCGTTTCTATCAGTAGATGTGGTGGACATGGTGATTTTATCATTTCTTCTTCCTGATGCTCGCTTCGTTGTTGATCCTGCGGCACATCCTCCTGTTGAGGGATTTCTTTCTCCAGAGGAGCATCCTCTTGGTGTGGGGAATCTTGTGGTGCATCTGTATGTTGATCATGATGATTATGATCTTTCTCCGTCATTACTTCATCTATTTTTAGCTCTTCCCCTTGTGATACATCCACTGCACTAGATACTGTGGATTCTGCCTGAGGTGCTGGCATTTGTTCTGCAGCCATTATTTGTTCCGGGCCTGCACTATCAACCTCTTGTGTTTTGGCAGCAGGATTCTCTATTATTTTCTCCTTTTCATCAGCCTTCATTTCCTGAACCTCTATTATAGCAGGTTCCACCGATGTATCCTGTGGACCTTGTTGGCCCAATTCTGGAGTATGGCCCTCTGATTCTGCCATCTCTATTTCTTCTGCTGGGTGCCCTTTGTCAGGTGATCCTGCTGGTTGTTCAGGACTTGCATCCTATTTCTCTGTCAGGTCTACCACTACAGGACTTGTCAGCTCTGCAATTAATGCTTCCAGCCCTATTTCTTGAGCTACTTGCTCTGGGCTCTTTTCTTGTTCCGCCTCCACCTGCTTCATTTCTTCTAGTACTGTTTGAACTGGTGGAGGCTTGTGAGGGGTCATGGTTGTACCAGCAACAAGTGTTTCCATTTTTTGTGCAGCCACTTCCTGTACAACCTCATCATCAGATAGATTAATTATCTCGTCTAGCGAGACGTGCCCTGATTGCGTCTGAGTAGTTTCTTTCATTTGTTCCTCCACAAGTTCAGTTTTGAACTTGACGATAGTAGGAAGTGGAACATCATGCTGAAGTTCCTTAGGTACTTCACTACCTGCCCCTTGTAATAATGTTGGGGGTTGTCTTATTTCACCTCTCATAGAGGTTCTTTGTTTCTTAGGTGGGGTGGACACCAGCACCTGTGGATCTCTCCTCTTTCTCTTTATTATTAATGGAGCCTCTTCTTCTTCAGGCTCTTCCTCCATGAGGATATCATCTTCTCCTAGTTTTCTTGAGGATTGACCCTCTTCTAGGGTCTTAGTGATTCCAGCCTCTGCTGTCTTACTCTTCTTGGGCTTTTCTTTCTTTGAAGGGGATGTTGATTTTGATCCACATCCTGATGCTGCTGCCTCCTCAGCTACAAATACTGCCCTGTCAATTATAACCCCTTTGGGTTCTTTATCCACCTTCTTGCCCCTTGGGGGTCTTTTGCTCTATTGTTGTGGTGGAGGTAGCTTATCTCCCTTGGTCTTCCTCTTTTCAACCAGGAAGTCATCATACTCATCCCCAGGGATATCCTGCCCCTTCTTCTTGTTGCCCACCATAATGGCAACACCTTTCTTCTTCAGTGCCTCCACCTGCTCATTAACCAAAGCTTGGGTTAGTTGTATGGTCCTGGCAATGAAGGGATCCAAGGATATGTTTTCCTGCATGGTGAGGTCAGGTGCAGAGATGGTGTCATTATATATCTTCTTTTGCTCATATTCATCTGCAATTATCCTGCCATCATCCTTCTTCAATTGTTGGGGAATGGAGATGCAATCAAAGGTTCTAATTTGGTTCAAAGTTAACCTTTGATACCTTCTTCTTCTTGCCTCTGCCTCATCTTCGCAGTCGGCCCAAAAATCCTCTAGGTGCCTCTGGTGAATAGGCTTTCCTATTATCTTCTGCATCCTACCGTAAGGATCATATGGTCTTGTTATTGGAAAAGGCTGCAGATTCATTTTATTTAGGGTGACCATCACCTTCTTTATATTGTCTGAATCAGGGCACATATAGTAGCTGATGCTGACTGGAAACAAAATTGGTGGTAGCTTCTTGGCATCCTTGTACATTTTTATCATTGTGGAGCCCTACCTAATGAACTCCATCAGTACTACCGCATCGGTGGGATACCTCAGCAGCATGAGAGGATGTCCCTCAAAACCTTCAACCCTTATGTATGAAAAGGTTGTAAACTGTATGTACCAGGCCCCATGCCTGTAAACTATCTCTTGAGCCTCCATGCTCAATCTCTTTGTTCTGTCCTCCTCCATGGTCCTCACTAGATGCATGGAGAACGCATCATTGACCAGTTTGTAATCTTTGAGGTAATTGGTTCTCTGCAGCTAGGGATGATGATCCCAGATATACACAACATTTGTGCCTGTAAGCTTTCCATCTGTAACTAAAGCATCAAAAGTGCCTTTATAAGCACAAGAATAAACAATGTATGATGACATATAAAATGCACAATTTGAACCTCCCAGGTTCATCAGCTGCTCATGCAGAGCATCACTTATTATCTGGCCCCATAGTGGCTTGATATCTAAATATAAACACATCAAGATTATTCCATACATCCAATCCCTGAAACTACTAGCATCAGGTTGGCCTGTTACTCTGTTCAGGAGTGCAATCATGTATTGGTATTCCTCACTGAAATCATATTTAAACAGGTGCACAGGAAGTTTGGCTGCTGCAGGATATGTGTTGTTCTCAGCCCGCCATTGATACATGTTCTTCCTGGCTGACTTCTTGTTGGCTTCATACTCCTTTTCAGACTTTTTCAGGTCTACACTTTTGACCTTGCTACCCAGTGGTAATCCAAATGTCTGGGAGAGACCCTTGATGGATAGGTCTACATATATCCTCCCATGTTTCATCACTTTCCTTGTCTGAGGGTTATAATTCCGGGCACATTCGATGACTAGCTCCAGAGATTCCATAGAGTATGGAAAACTGGCAGCGTTCCACATTCCTGATACGAACACTGCGTCCAGCACAGAACTCTTGTCATTCCCATTATTCAGCCTAGCTGACCAGGCTTCCAAATTGGTGCTTCCCTGATGGGTATCTGTAATTGCACCGTATTTAAACAAGATGCCCCTCTGAGAAGAGAACATGGGCCTACTGAATTCCTCCTGACACTTAACTAATCTCTTGTCAGCCATGAGTACCTGCAATTAACAAAATCCTATCTCACAATAGGTATACACATGTATGCATACTGCCATTAAATTCATAAATCACCATGCCTACTATATCTTTTCAACATTACATAATCATATGGATGCATAAACCAAAACTTACATCATCATACCTGAACAAAAATAGCATGATGATGGTTTCATTTACTTACCTAGTTATGCAGATTTCTCTTTTATACTAGTAGCCTGTTAACAACGCTCTTAATTTAGTTGATGATCCCGCACTTTCTTCCGTCTATGAGCTCAGATCGTGCAACAATCCCCTGTATGAGGATATGGAAGCTGGTGCTCTGTAAAATAATTTTATCACAAGGTAAATGTAAAAATGACGGTTGAATTACCTTTTAACCTTGCAATTAGGGTAAATTTAGGGCAACTCTGACAAATTGGATTGTATTCCTTGATTATCCGTGCGAAAATGCAGGATCTCGCCAGGTGTTTCATTGGGTTCCGGGGTCGGTGGGAACCACCTACCATGTCTGCGCGCATTAAATGATAATGGCGGCAACGGGAGCAGGGGATATCCATATGACAGGATATCATGAAGGCAGGATGATATTCGCAAAATATCAGGTCGGGTTTCAATATCATCCTCCTCTACCAAATTGGAATGGTTATCGCGACAAGATTCAGGTGACAAAAGCACCCTTTGGTTATGTTTGGTACCTCAGGAGGATATTTCGATGTATCAGGTGATGTTTCAAATATGATGATGACGAGACAAACTTACATGTCTCTCTTTTGGAATATCAGGATGATGTCATCCTGATATTCATTCTTTGTATCGGAAAGACATCATGACATCATCATCATATTATGCGAACATGATCATGTTTAGAAAATATCCTGTCGAAATGTAAATGTGATGATGATGTCATCATCATGTCTATTTCTTCGCTTATCAAATTTGGATGACGTCATCAAGATATTGGCTTAGGGTGATATTTCGCGTTAGGAGGATATTAAGAAATACCAAGTTACATTCGAAAACATGATGCTCGTGATATATAAGACTGTTTGACAGGGAGGATTGATTACCAGTTAAAGTTGACATCCAGATATTTGGACCGTATGACTTATCGGGGGATGTTTCAAAGATGATGATCTTCGACAACATGACTGAGATTATAAAAATATGATCCTCCTCTTGCGAATATCAGGTTTGACCAAAACTTTGACTGTTCATAACTCTCACATCCTGAGGAATATCAAGGTGATGTAAAAGGCAAACCTGCATGGAATTTAATGCTCTTTCAAAATATGAGGCTATAGAAATGAAATACAAATTTTGACAAACTAACCTCATAATGGTGACTTACATCATCCTGGTTCCACATGATGATGCACATGACTTACTTTTACCAAACCGCCAAGAAGCAGACAACACAAGCCAAGCCAAAAGCCAAAAAGTTGGGTCCCTGTTTTGCCAAGTCAAAATGGGGCGTGTTGTGTAACCACACAACAACTTGCCACCAAAGAAAACAAACAAATTCCAATGATTCAAGTGATGTGATCACATTCATCTATAGTATTCTAATTCCATCTAAGCATAGGCATCATGATCCTCTGAATGATAAAATTTCATCATGGTAACAATGCTAACAAAGGATTAGGTGTGTGCATATGATTAATTATCCTTATCTTGAAAGCAAGAGGAAAACATAAGTAACTGGTGTTAAACTACATACTTGGGGATCATCCCTCATAGCCAACCTGGATAGAGCCTTGCTGCCAGCAGGCGTCTATAGCCCCAGCAAGGTTATCTATACAATCTCCCTAAGTAGAGCCCTACTGCCAGCAGGTGTCTATAGCCCCGGTAGAGTTACTTAGATGGCCTAATTTTATTTCTTTTCTGATTTTCTCTTTAAAATTTGTATCTGATATCATCATGTCAGCTCATTTGTACAAGGTACAGTCACTTGCAGCTTTAGGTTGGAGATTGTATTGGTAGCAAGGGAGTCCCTTTAGATTTTTCACTTAACACCTATACTTGTGTGTTCAACGAACCCAAGGCTGTTAGGCATTTCATCGTGATTGATTCACTTTGACCAAGGAAAGGCACCCTGATGAAAAGATATCACAAACCGGATCATGATTACTTCTTAGGATGAATCATAACCTATGTCTAAATGTGTTCTCATCACTTGATTCCTAACAATTTAGTTATTTTCTTTGGTGATGAAGTGCATCATCCTGACTTACCAGAACAAGGTCTCAACCAACAAAACAAAACAAGCAAAACAAACAAATTGTACAAACAACTATACAAATATACAATATGATACATATGACTGTCATGAAGTCATTTAGGCCTAGAAATAATGTTTGAGGAATTATCCATTGACTGGCAATGGGACATCCTCACCTGTTAAGTTCTTAAGCCTATAAGTGCTGTCTTCTAGTATCTCAGAAATTTGAAAGGGACCTATCCATAATTTATCAAACTTACCATGGTCACCTTTCCTTTCATGAGCTTTATCCCACATCAGGACTAAATCAGATATCCTGAAAGCTTTAATTCTGGCTCTCTTGTCAAACCAACATTTGACAACAGCCTGATGTTTTGCAAATTGGTCAATTGCTTGACTCCTTTTTTCTTCCAGGTGCATCAACTGAAGCAACCTGACCTCTTGCTTATTGTCTATGCCTAGGTATTCTTGGGCAAATTGTAGAGTAGGAATTTTTAAGTTTACAGGGAGGATGGGATCCACCCCATAGACTAGTTGGAAAGGCGAGTTTCCTAATGTAGTTTTTATTCTAGTTCTGTCAACCCATAAGGCATACTTTAGAAATGAGTTCCATTCCCTGGGGTTCTTCTCTATTAATTTTCTTATGATACTCAGCAAATTTTTATTGGTGGATTCTGCTAATCCATTCCCCTGGGGATAATAGTTGGATGAAAACTTAAGTATAATCCCATGATCAAAAGCCCAACTTGATAACTTGGTGGAAATGAAGGTAGAACCATTATCACTTACCAATGCATAAGGAGTTCCATACCTAGTGACAATGTTGCTCTCCAGAAATTTAATGACATCATCTGCAGTGCAAGTTTTGTTGCTAATAGCCTCAGTTCATCTAGTACAATAGTCAGTAATTGTTAAGACATACCTATGGCCCGAAGAGGATGGAGGATTAATTGGTCCTATGAAATCCATGCCCCACTGTGCAAATGGACGCTCTTCCATCACTGGCTGCAAGGATTGTGCAGCATACTTCTCTCTGTTGGCAGCAACATGGCAAACATGACAACATTTAACATGATCAACTATGTCTTTAAAAATTGTAGGCCAGTAATATCCTGCTTTGAGGATTGCATGTGTTGTGGCCAAGGCTGATCCATGTGCTGTTCCAAACTTGTCATGTAGTTCTGACAGGACTTTATTTGCTTCTGGCTTTTCTAAGCATCTCAGGTATATTCTTTCATAATTCTTCTTGAATAAGGTTCCTCCCTTCATCATATACTTTTGGGATCTTATTTTCAAGGCTCTTCTCTGTGAAGCTTGCATTCTTGATGGACATCTTCCAGTGATCAGGATGTGCCTGATATCTGCATACCATTCTCTGTTGTCTTTCTCATCGATCACATATTGCTGACTAGTGATGTTTGGATCAATTTCAGATATCATTTGACTCAAGGCTTGTCCCCTTACTAGCTTCATTGGTGTAATTTCCATATCATACTCTTGTAATACAGTAATCCATTTGGCTCTTTTCTCACCAGGCTCACTTTGCATCAGTAGCATCTTCACTACTACATCTAGTACTACAGCAATCACTTTGCTTCTTAGTATGTAATGTCTAAATTTCTTTACTACTCTAACTAATGCAAGTGCCTGTCTCTCAACATCTACATATCTTAATTCAACATCCCTGAAAGGACAGCTCATGAAAGCAATTGGTTTCTCCTCTTTCTCTTCATTTCTCTGAGTTAACACTGCTGCAGAGGTATGTTCTGAAGCAAATGAATAGATGTAGAAATCTTTTGTGTAGTCTGGACTGATGAGGACAGGAGCATCTGAAATGGCTTTCTTTATATTTTCAAATGCAGCTTTGGCCTCCGGTGTCCACTCAATTTGTGCATCTTTTTTCAACATGGCATTTAATGGTCTAACAATCTCAGCAAAGCCAGTGATGAACTTCCTCACAAAGTTTATCTTACCAAAGTAAGACTTAAGTTCTTTTTTGCTTCCTGGAAGTTGTAACTTCATAATAGACTCCACCCTGTCAGGATCAATGATAATTCCATCTTCTGTGATCAGGTGACCTAGTAACTTTCCTGTTGTCACCCCAAATATGCACTTCTTGGGATTCAAAGATATTCTATACTCTTCACATTTCTTCAGTACACTTCTGAGATCAACAACATGATTCGCCCTTTCCTTAGAGAATATGGTCAAGTCATCCATGTAGATGAATATACATTTTCCTATTAAGCCTCTGAAGGCTATGTCCATTGCTCGCTAGAATGTAGCTCCAGCATTTATAAGTCTGAATGGCATACGTCTATATGCAAATATCCCCCACTTTGTGGTGAAGGCAGTTTTCAATCTGTCAATTTTATCAACCATTACTTGGTTGTATCCTGAAAATCCATCCAGGAAGGACATCATTTTAGCTCCATTTACAATCTGCAAAACCTCATCCAATGAGGGTAAAGGATAATTGTCCTTTTCTGATGTTCTATTCAGATTCCTGAAATCTACACATAACCTGATGTCTCCATTCTTCTTTCTAACTGGCACGAGATTTGCCACCCAAGTGGAGTGCCTCACAGGAAATATTATCCTGGCATTTAACAATTTCTTGACTTCTTCGAGAATTATTGGTTCGAGCAAGGCATTGACTGGCCTTTGCTTCTGTCTGAAAGGTTTAGCATCTAGCTTGAGAGGTATAGTATGAGTTATGACAGAGGTGTCATATGTCTTCAGCTCATCATAAGTCCATGCAATTACATGTATGTAACCTTTGAGGGCCTGAGTTATTCCTTCTAACTCTTCTGATGTGCAAACCTTACCTATCAAGACATTTTTCTTGTCATCATCCTGTCCAATATTCACTTGTGAATATTGACCTCCATCTACCTTGGGTAGATCCTTCTGTTTAAGCATATTATCCAAATCAAAATCTCTTTCTAATTCAATCATACCTTTGGGGATCCTATTGCTAGGCAACTCTAATATCTCATCTTCTTCCCAGACATGATCTTCCATACCATTCTCATCTATAATCTGAGCTTAAAATATGTCTCTGTTTGAGATGAAGTCCAGAATGTGCCAATCGTCATCAAACACCTAGAGGTTAGTCACATTATCAGGTACTGAAGGTACCAACACCAGCTCTACTAAAAATCTCTTCAGACCAGATATAGATAGTGGCTCCAATGTACTGGCAGCTTGGGCAAGTGCATCTGCCCTATGGTTTTGTTCTCTTGGCACGTGGGTGATATTAAAGGCGTTAAAGTCTTCAATCAGGTCCCATACACGATGTTTGTAGTTGGACAGCTTCATGTAGTTACATGAGTAAATTCCTCTTACTTGCCTCACAACTAGTTCTGAATCTCCGAAGACATGCAGAATCTTTACTTTTTTCTTATGAGCAAGCAGTATTCCATGAATCAGAGCCTCATACTCTGTTACATTGTTAGTACAGGGGAACTGTAATCTGTAAGTTGCCAGATAGGATTTTCCAGTTGGATCAATCAGATCAATTCCTACCCCAGCACCTTGCTTGGATTTAGACCCATCAAACCTTAGGATCCAAGGTTTATCTTCAGCAGGACGTTTAGTTGAGCTTTCTTTTCCTTTTGCAGCTCTGGCTGCTGCTTCGCCTGATATCCACCTTAACTTAGGGATGTCAATTTTCTCAAGTTTCTTCTTTCCTTTATTTTGTGAGTCTGATAGTTTTTCTATTTTCTCTTTTACTTCAGCAGGAGGATGATCTTCTGGATCTGCAGCTGCATGCTTTTTCAAAATGTGTAAACATAGTGAGCAAGTTGTCTCTGAGTGAGGTGCCTCATGCAACCTACACCAACCTTTAGTTAAAACCTCCTGGGGAGATTTATGCTGTCGTGTCATCTTCTCTATTTCTTTTACTAGAAATTCTTCAAACTTAGTCAGGTCACTACCTTTGTCTTCATCAGACAATTCATAATCTGGTTCCATAAAACAATCACTCCCAGTGGTGATCTTTTCTTTCATTTCATCATTCATTTGGTCAGAAACCAGAACTTCTTCTATTTCTAGGATATGATCCTCGTCATGATTTGTCAGTTCTTCAGTTCCTGCAGCAGACAGATAAGAATTAGTATCGTCATCATCATCAGATGTAGCATTTACCTCAGAATATGATGATGATGCCTCACTGCATGTCTGCTCCAGCATCATCATATCTAAGCATGTTTCACAAGTCTTTTCTAAATGTGCTTCATCGTGTAATCTGCACCATCCATCAATCAAAATATCATTAGCAGGTATATTTAACAATTGACAACGCTTTACCTGATTAATCAGATGTATCTCAAAGTCTTTGAAGTGATCTATTTCATTCTCATAATCAAGATTATTATCAGGTTCTACGCCTGGCATATCCTCCTGATGATCATCATCATCATGATGATGGAGATCAAGCATCAGGATCTCTTCTATTTTGACGGTCTGTGGCCTAATGCAGTAAACTCTAGGCTCTACGTCTACGTACATGATCTCATTTGTTCTGTTGTACTCAATGATCATATGTTTCATTCTAGGCTCAGCATCAATCCTGATCTGGTTAGGTATACCCTTCCATGGCAACCACATGTGACTGAAATCTGTGGACATATATCCGTTAAGCGTTTTGGACCAGTCTCGGCTAAGCAATATCCCATAAGTATCAGGTATGTCAACTACCTAAATGTCAATGTAATACTGGATCCTAGGATCAGATGCTAGTTGCATGTGGATATGAGTTAACTCTCCTACTACACTTACTTCTGTTTTATCTAGCTGAGTCACCTTTTTTAAGGATTTAGCAGGATACAATCCTAAGGTATTACATATTGACAAGGGCATAACATTCATGGAAGCCCCTGAATCAACCAGACAGTTGTGCAGGTTCTTGCTGAACATTCTTATGGTGAGGAGGAATAGAGGTGACTCAGTTTTGTCCTTATAAAAGGTCATGTGGGAGGTTTCTGCAGCTTGGATTATAGCTGACACTTTAGGTTTGATAGTGTTATCTCTGGCAGCATGATCTTTGCTACTGGATTGACTTGAAAGATGGCTATCCTCCTTAGGAGCAAGATCATCTAGTGACTTCATGAATGCTTTTTTGATGGCGGGAGTTTTCAATAACTTAGACAAGGACAGGCTGATCTTGATTTTCTTCATTTCATCAGCGAGATAGCTGACCAACTTATCAGATTCATGAGGTGCATTTACAACCTTTGATCTTGTGTTCTAAGGTGACAAGTATTGAGCATTTACCTTGGGGAACCCAGGGTTATTGCTAGCTTTAGGATCTAGGGTGTGTTGAAATTATTTGGGGGTAGAGATGATGTCAATGGGCCAGCAGGTCTGTTGGCATTACTCCTCAAGTTATAATTATGCTTACCAGGATATTGCTACTGATATGCATGTACTTCCTCATGTTCTCTTGTAAGTTCATTTTCATCCTCAAAGGGGAAAACATAATTTGTTTCAAAAGTTAAAGCAGATTCTTCACATGTTTGGTTATAACTCTGATGAGGTTGATTAGTATAGGCTTCTAGCACAAAAGCTAAGTCATATCCACAAGGAATGATCTCATTTCCTTCTGCCTGAGGTGGATTTCCAGAAGTGTTAGACACTTCAGTCTGAAAGATGCTGGCAGCAATCCTAAATTGTGGATAGTCTAATTTTGCATGTGCATTTGTATTGTGGATCCTACACCAATTAGTAAGAGCTGCCTCAGCAAGATTGACTCTAGTAGTCTGTTTGGCTTCTCCAGGAGGCTGATTGTCCAGGGGTGATGGTAATGAACCATTATTTGGCCTAGAATTCCATACTCTAGGCTATCTCTGAGGATTATTATTATTTCCACCAGTGTTATTGAAATTATTGGTGTTATATCCTCTGTCAGGATAATTTGGTCTATCATTGGGATAATTTCTATTCTAGTTTGGTTGGGAATAAAACCTTGGTTTCTCAAATGTGTTACTTCTGTGGTGAGTTTTCTTAATTGAGTAGAGATTTCTTTGATTTCCTCCTTTTCTTCTTGAGCTTTGGCCACCACATTTTCAGTCTGAGGCTTGAAGAAAGAGGATCCATGGTTATTGTTGGACAGATCAATGCCCTGAGGTGTCTGAGCATGTGCAGGATATTGCGATAATTGGCCATTTCCATTAGGAGGAGGCATAATGCTCAGTGGAGGTACTTGCAAAGGTGTAGACATGACTACTGGGGGTATCACTGCTCCATTAGGATATTGTGCAGGATACTATGTAGAATATGATGCAGGATATTGTGAATGCATGCCAGGCAAGGTAGGAAATACCACATTTGGAGTAGGAGTAGGTATTAACTGCTGATTTACCTATATGGCTTCTTGAAAGGCCAAAGCTAAAGTTGTGATTTGGGGATGTGTTCTCCTTATGAACATGGAGGTCAAGGGATCTAAAGCAGAATAATAAATGCTTCTTGCAGCTTCATCAGACACAGTATAAGGAGTGACCACTCTGGACAACATTTTCTGAAACCTAGCATTGAAATTTGCAATAGGCTCATGCTCAAATCTCTTGATAGTGGCAAATAGATGATAGTTTATTGAGGGATCAACAGGAACCTTGAATCTATCAAGAAAATCTTTCTCTAATAAGGCCCAGGAATCAACAGAACCCTGACCAAGACTAATGAACCAATTATAGGCTTCTTCCCCTAAGGAAAAAGGAAATAATCTGCACACCACATCTTGATGTTCTATTCTGGCTCTGCAGCAAGCTTCCTTAAAGGTCCTGATATGATCTTCAACATCTTGGTAAGGATGATATTTTGGACAAAGTTTGTCCTGATTCTTTGGTAACTCATGATATGCAGTAAAGGTCAAAGGTGATTCCGTTGCAAAGAAAGACATTGCAACCAGAGGAGGTTGAGCTAGTGGTGTAGCTGGCTAAGGTTGAACTAAAGGTACACCCTGAGGCTGAATAGGAGGTGTCACAGATATCCCAGAAGGTATTTGTAAACTAATAGGAGTTACAGGAGGAGGTTCTGGTGAAGCCCCTGACGCACTAGACCCTGGAGTATGATGAATGTCTACAGTTCTAGGTCTGAAACCTCTAACAGGCAATTCTTCAAAGATTCCGCTAGGTCTAGACCTGGTATTGATCTTGTGAGCCAGGATTTCTCAATTTTGAGGCAAATTGGCTAAAACTTTGCAAATATTGGCTGGATTTCACCGGATGAGGTGATATTTGTGGTCAGATGGTTGATCAGACTGGATATTTATGAAATATTTGCAAAGATACTACAAATATGAAAGGATATTTGAGGTATAATGACCCCTAGCACGAGATCTCAAGTTTCTAAGACCTGAATTCTTCAAAGCTTGAACAAATTTACGTATATTTGGCTGATATTTGTGAATTCAGAATGATCTACTATAAAGCTTGCAATATTTATGTGAGATCTGGAAATCTTTACACAGAATGAGCATATACGAGCTTCTTACAATAAATATTTGCGTAATATTTGAAATTCACAGATGATCCGAGGTTACCTTACTCTTTGCATCATCAAACTTGAAAATAATGATGATGAGCGTGGTCTTCCAGATCAGGCCCTCCTTCTAGCGCCAATTTATGTTGGTCATGATGTTAATCACAAACAAGCATAGAATAAAAGTACACATTAACCTTTATTCATCTTGAAAGATACTATGAATTCAAAGAATTCATGATCCCAAGTCTCCGGTGATTAGGTCTTAATCGTCTGAAGTTACTCAGAGGTTAATGTGTTTATCATCATCATGATTCTCCTACAGAAATTCTTTATAGAGAAGTCATATTATGCAGTTATTTGGTGAAAAGATGTAGAAATACCTCAATCTTTGCATGATATTTTCAATTGTGCATGCTTTGTATTCAAATATGCTAAATATTTGTAATTATCTACGAGATGTCTACATATCTGTGTTATTTGCTTAAGATTATCATTTATTTGCAATTATGGAGATGAAATGCTTTGAAATTTAAAAGAAATTGAAGAAATGCTTCTAATTAAAGTTGAAGCTTTAGCTTTTGAACCACATTTATATTAGATACTATCATGAAGAGAAGAAAACCAAACCATATTTTCACTAGGACATTCCACAGCTAGATATAGTTGATGCTAACTTCAAAGGAATTTGTATGAAAACAACACATGTAAGTAGACATGCACTCCAAGGGACGCAGCAAATCACCACATGTATCCAGAACACATACACTGATTACTCAAGAATTATTATGAATTGTAATCGACACAGTCTTCTCATTCATTAAGCATGCAAAAATATAAATGTATACAAAAACTTTGAAATGAGCTTTGAATGCTTCAGCAGATGGATTTCAATTAAGTTTCGAATGTTTACAATAAGGCATTCCATCACCTTTTATAGAACAAGATGAGGAATCCGTTACAAAAAGATCTACGATCTTGATTTATCAATGTAAATCTACGGTCATCATTCTCTTGACTTTATCAACCTCTACAAAATGGCACAAGTTGCTAGCTGGCAACTATCTAGATTATTTACACTTATATCCCCTTCATGATGTATCTTCATCATGCTCCTCATCTGATTCATGTGGATCATCATCATGTGCATCACTTCCTGAACTTTCGCTATCCTGAAGATGATGATGCCACATATGGGCTGCATGTTGTTCCGGATCTGCTCATATGACTGCACAACTTGATCTATTCCTCCGCCATCTTGAGTCTTTGCTTTGATGATGGCATGCTTATGTGCTTCATATTTATCTCTACTATTATCCAGCTTGTCATTCCTGTCCTGCAGTGTTTCATTGTATTTCTCCATCTTGACCTTGATCCTCATTATTTTATCTATAAGTTCCTCTGTCAAGTGGACAAGTGGACCATCTGCTTCTGATTGGAAGTTGTTGTGCAAAGCTTTGATAGCAGACTCTTCATCTTGATTTTCTATTTTCCCTTCCACTTTTCCTTCCAATGCTTCTAATATCTCTGCCTCTTCAGCCATTAAATCATGTAGCCTCATGCTGATATCTCTCAGCTTATTATTGCATCTTTTGAGGACTCTGCATTTAAACTGAATGTCTTTGTACCAGATGTCCACCAACAATGCGGTATTATTGTTCAGTACCTACTTACTGATAAGCAGTTGAGGATTTATCCTCTTTATTTCTCCCAAGATGCTTAGGACCCTTTCCAGTTTGTAAGACCTTTTCCCGGTCTGCATTTGCAATTTATCCACCTTGGTCCTGGAGTCACTCAGAATACTCCACCTCTTCAAAGAGGCCTTCACTATTTCTACAGCATCATCCAATGTGGATGACATCCATTTCCTTATCACAGATGCCTCATGTTTTATGAGGTCTAATTTATTTACCTCCTCTTGAGAAATAGCAGTCAATGGGACTGCATGTTCAGTTGTTGTATCATCAGGATTAGTCAGCCTCTTTATATAGGCATGCAACTGAGCAATGTGCTCTTTGTGTTGCTTATTCTTCTCCTTCTCTCTTTTCACCTTTTGAATTAGAGAGTCAATAATGTCTTTGCCCTCTTGACCGTCTTGGTCCTCATTGGCAAAACCCAAATCCACTGTGCTGATTTGGAATTCATCTAAAGTAATTTTACCCTTTTCTTTCTCCACCGCAGGTATTACAATTTGTGCGGTCCTCCTCCCGGTTGCCGGATCTCTCTTGATGGCCAAAGTCATTCTAGCCTTCCTCCTAGGTTTCATTATATCCCCGGAGAACAAGGTGGAGACATCAAATTCCTAAATCTCAAATTCTTCCTCTATATTTACCTCTCTCTCCAACCACGGAGGCACCTGATCATGTTTTTCAGCGTCATCATGATGTTCACCCGTATCTCCCATTTCTGTCAGCAGATGTGGTGAAGATGGTGATTTTCTCATTTCTTCTTCCTGATGCTCACTTCGTTGTTGATCCTGCGGCACATCCTCCTATTAAGGGATTTCTTTCTCTGGAGGAGCATCCTCTTGGTGTGGGGAATCTTGTGGTGCATCTGTATGTTGATCATGATCTTTCTCTATCATTACTTCATCTATTTTCAGCTCCTCCCCTTGTGATACATCCACTGCACTAGATACTATGGATTCTGCCTGAGGTGCTGGCATTTGTTCTGCAACCATTATTTGTTCCGGGCCTGCACTGTCAACCTCTTGTGTTTTGGCAGCAGGATTCTCTATTATTTTCTCCTTTTCATCAGCCTTCATTTCCTGAACCTCTATTATAGTAGGTTCCACCAATGTATCCTGTGGACCTTGTTGGCCCAATTCTGGAGTATGGCCCTCTGATTCTGCCATCTCTATTTCTTCTGCTGGGTGCCCTTTGTCAGGTGATCCTGCTGGTTGTTCAGGACTTGCATCCTGTTTCTCTGTCAGGTCTACCACTACAGGACTTGTCACCTCTGCAATTAATGCTTCCAGCCCTATTTCTTGAGCTACCTACTTTGGGCTCTTTTCTTGTTCCGCCTCCACCTGCTTCATTTCTTCCAGTACTATTTGAACTGGTGGAGGCTTGTGAGGGGTCATGGTTGTACCAGCAGCAAGTGTTTCCATTTTTTGTGCAGCCACTTCCTATACAACCTCATCATCAAATAGATTAATTGTCTCATCTAGCGAGATGTGCCCTGATTACGTCTGAGCAGTTTCTTTCATTTGTTCCTCCACAAGTTCAGTTTTGAACTTGACGATAGTAGGAAGTGGAACATCATGCTAAAGTTCCTTAGGTACTTCACTACCTGCCCCTTGTAATAATGTTGGGGGTTGTCTTATTTCACCTCTCATAGAGGTTCTTTGTTTCTTAGGTGGGGTGGACACTAGCACCTGTGGAGCTCTCCTCTTTCTCTTTATTATTAATGGAGCCTCTTCTTCTTCAGGCTCTTCCTCCATGAGGATATCCTCTTCTCTTGGTTTTCTCGAGGATTGACCCTCTTCTAGGATCTTAGTGATTCCAGCCTCTGCTGTCTTACTCTTCTTGGGCTTTTCTTTCTTTGGAGGGGATGCTGATTCTGATCCAGATCCTGATGCTGCTGCCTCCTCAGCTACAAATACTGCCCTGTCAATTATAACCCCTTTGGGTTCTTTATCCACCTTCTTGCCCCTTGGGGGTCTTTTTCTCTATTGTTGTGGTGGAGGTAGCTTATCTCCCTTGGTCTTCCTCTTTTCAACCAGGAAGTCATCATACTCATCCCCAGGGATATCGTGCCCCTTCTTCTTGTTGTCCACCATAATGGCAACACCTTTCTTCTTCAATGCCTCCACCTGCTCATCAACCAAAGCTTGGGTTAGTTGTATGGTCCTGGCAATGAAGGGATCCAAGGATATGTTTTCTTGCATGGTGAGGTCAGGTGCAGAGATGGTGTCATTATATATCTTCTTTTGCTCATATTCATCTACAATTATCCTGCCATCATCTTTCTTGAATTGTTGGGGAATGGAGATGCAATCAAAGGTTCTAATTTGGTTCAAAGTTAACCTTTGATACCTTCTTCTTCTTGCCTCTGCCTCATCTTCGCAGTTAGCCTAAAAATCCTCTAGGTGCCTCTGGTTTATAGGCTTTCCTATTATCTTCTGCATCCTGCCGTAAGGATCATATGGTCTTGTTATTGGAAAAGGCTGCAGATTCATTTTATTTAGGGTGACCATCACCTTCTTTATATTGTCTGAATCAGGGCACATATAGCAGTCGATGCTGATTGGAAACAAAATTGGTGGTAGCTTCTTGGCATCCTTATACATTTTTATCATTGTGGAGCCCTGCCTGATGAACTCCATCAGTACTACCCCATTAGTGGGATACCTCGGCAGCATGAGAGGATGTCCCTCAAAACCTTCAACCCTTATGTATGAAAAGGTTACAAACTGTATGTACCAGGCCCCATGCCTGTAAACTATCTCTTGAGCCTCCATGCTCAATCTCTTTGTTCTGTCCTCCTCCATGGTCCTCACCAGATGCATGGAGAATGCATCATTGATCAGTTTGTAATCTTTGAGGTAATTGGTTCTCTGCAGCTGGGGATGATGATCCCAGATATACACAGCATTTGTGCTTGTAAGATTTCCATCTGTAACTAAAGCATCAAAAGTGCCTTTATAAGCACAGGAATAAACAATGTATGATGACATATAAAATGCACAATTTGAACCTCCCAGGTTCATCAGCTGCTCATGCAGAGCATCACTTATTATCTGGCCCCACAGTGGCTTGATATCTAAATATAAACACATCATGATTATTCCATACATCCAATCCCTGAAACTACCAGCATCAGGCTGGCCTGTTACTCTATTCAGGAGTGCAATCATGTATTGGTATTCCTCACTGAAATCATATTTAAACAGGTGCACAGGAAGTTTGGCTGCTGCAGGATATGTGCTGTTCTCAGCCCGCCATTGATACATGTTCTTCCTGGCTGACTTCTTGCTGGCTTCATACTCCTTTTCAGACTTTTTCAGGTCTACACTTTTGACCTTGCTACCCAGTGGTAATCCAAATGTCCGGGAGAGACCCTTGATGGATAGGTCTGCATATATCCTCCCATGTTTCATCACTTGCCTTGTCTAAGGGTTATAATTCCGGGCACATTCGATGACTAGCTCCAGAGATTCCATAGAGTATGGAAAACTGGCAGCGTTCCACATTCCTGATACGAACACTGCGTCCAGCACGAAACTCTTGTCATTCCCATTATTCAACCTAGCTGACCAGGCTTCCAAATTGGTGCTTCCCTGATGGGTATCTGTAATTACGCCATATTTAAACAAGACGCCCCTCTGAGAAGAGGACATGGGCCTACTGAATTCCTCCTAACACTTATCTAATCTCTTATCAGCCATGAGTACCTGCAATTAACAAAATCCTATCTCACAATGGGTATACACATGTATGCATACTGCCATTAAGTTCATAAATCACCATGCCTACTATATTTTTTCAACATTACCTAATCATATGGATGCATAAACCAGAACTTACATCATCATAACTGAACAAAAATAGCATGATGAGGGTTTCATTTACTTACCTGGTTATGCAGATTTCTCTTTTATACTAGTAGACTGTTAACAATGCTCTTAATTCAGTTGATGATCCCGCACTTTCTTCTGTCTATGAGCTCAGATCGTGCAACAATCCCCTGTATGAGGATATGGAAGTTGGTGCTCTGTAAAACAATTTTATCGCAAGGTAAATGTAAAAATGACGGTTGAATTACCTTTTAACCTTGCAATTAGGGTAAATTTAGGGCAACTCTGACAAATTGGATTGTATTCCTTGATTATCCGTGCGAAAACACAGGATCTCGCCAGGTGTTTCATTAGGTTCCGGGGTCGACGGGAACCACCTACCATGTCTGTGCGCATTAAATGATAATGGTGGCAACGGGAGCAGGGGGATATCCATATGACAAGATATTATGAAGGCAGGATGATATTCACAAAATATCAGGTTGGGTTTCAATATCATCCTTCTCTACCAAATTGGAATGGTTATCGCGACAAGATTCAGGTGACAAAAGCACCCTTTGGTTATGTTTGGTACCTCAGGAGGATATTTCGATGTATCAGGTGATGTTTCAAATATGATGATGACGAGACAAACTTACATGCCTCTCTTTTGGAATATTAGGATGATGTCATCCTGATATTCGTTCTTTGTATCGAAAAGGCATCATGACGTCATCGTCATATTATACGAACATGATCATGTTTAGAAAATATCCTGTCGAAATGTAAATGTGATGATGATGTCATCATCATGTCTATTTCTTCGCTTATCAGATTTGGATGACGTCATCAGGATATTGGCTTAGAGTGATATTTCGCATCAGGAGGATATTAAGAAATACTGGGTTACATTCAAAAACATGACGCTCGTGATATATAAGACTGTTTGACGGGGAGGATTTATTACCAGTTAAAGTTGACGTCTAGATATTTGGACCATACGACTTATCGAGGGATGTTTCAAAGATGATAATCTTTGACAACATGACTGAGATTATAAAAATATGATCCTCCTCTTGCGAATATCAGGTTTGACCAAAACTTTGACTGTTCATAACTCTCACATCCTGAGGAATATCAAGGTGATGTAAAAGGCAAACCTGCATGAAATTTAATGCTCTTTCAAAATATGAGGCTACAAAAATGAAATACAAATTTTGACAAACTAACCTCATAATGGTGACTTACATCATCCTAGTTCCACATGATGATGCACATGACTTACTTTTACCAAACCGCCAAGAAGCAGACAACACAAGCCAAGCCAAAAAGTTGGGTCCCTGTTTTGCCAAGTCAAAATGGGGCGTGTTGTGTAACCACACAACACTTACCCCTTTACCCATAAGGGTCAAAGGTATCCCAAATTAAAAAAAAAACAATAAGAATATCCCCAAGACAAAAAGGGGGAGAAAAATAAAAAGAAAACTAATTTAAAAATCATGCCCTAAAAGCTCTCACAAATTAAAAACTATTTTCCTTGTGGAAGGGAGAACAAACCCTAACCCTATCTAACATCTCCCTTATTCTTTCTTCTTCTCTCTCTTTTTTTTTCCTTCTTGTGTTGCAGGTTTAGGGCAGCCATGGAAGCTTGCTCATGAAGGTGTATTCATTAAATATATGCCCCCTTTTTTAAATATATATATACACACCTAGAAGATAGCAATAAGTAACATTATGCTGCTGGCCAAAATATACACAGTTAATATATATATAACAATATGTTGCAGGTTTGATATATGGTCGAATGACCATAAATGAAGGGAAAGCAACCGCCAACAACATGACCATCACAGGGTTTTAATCGAAGGTTAAGGCAAGCGTTATGGGTGTGGGGTATGGATGCCAAGCAACGCCATCCCCACATTGCCTCTAGGGTAAGGTCTTCAGTGGGGGGGGTTCGAACCCCCCCACCAAACGCTGACTATTATACATTTTTTTTTTTAAATAATGAAAAAAATAGTCAATGGGGCCATCGGCCCCCCGTCCTCTCTGCTATCTTAAACACACACAACTGTCTTCCCTAATGCAGACAGGGCTATAAAAAAAATATTTTGTTTATTTAAAAATTTCAATATATATATATACACACACACACACTCAGAAATATATACGCACAGATCTCTCATTTATAAAATATTTTCCAGTCATTAAAATACACTATATATATATGTCTGGAAAATATTTTATAAATGAGAGATCTGTGTGTATATATTTCTGAGTGTGTATATATATATATAGTCATTCAAGTGGTAAATACATAGTTTTTCCTAATGCAATATAAATTCCAGCATTAAAATAATTTCACAATATATTATTTATATATATATATATATATATATATTCCCACAATCACGCAAATTTTTATAAAAAGAAAATTTCAGCTACAAATATATATATAAGAGAAACAAAGAGAAAGTATATTTACCTAATTATTGCATCAATTTACTTATTTCCTCCTACATATATTTTCTTTTTCTTTGCTGTCATAAAAATAATTATTGAAGTGACATAATTTTAAATAGATATTTCTTTTGCAAGTAAGGGAAATTTAAACTAGAACTTTCTTGAAATAAATAATGCATTTAGCATCTACTTAGTTTTAAACCATTAACCAACAACTAATCTTTTTAAAGGAAAAGTAATACAAACAACAATATACCCATAATTTTTTTTTTTACAACAATAAATAAAAAGTATCACATGTATATTTTCCATTGCAATTTTTTTTTTCTACAAAGTTATAATAAAAACCAACAACTATTTATATTTTTTTAACTTCAAAAGTATAATATAACACAAGATAAATTCTTTTAAACATAACATATGAAGAGAGTAGTTTTCTCTCTTTACATTTTTGAACAATCTATACAAAGGCCATTCTTGGCCCAAGGCTCTCAATAGCCAAAAATAACAATGCATAAGAATTTTAAGCAATTACTTCAAGCTCCAAAGCCAACAATAAACCTGCAAGAAACCAAACAAGGGAGGGAAACCAAGCCACACAATACCACTCTCCTCCCTACCATAGACTCACTAATGAGTCACCCCTGAGCTGGAGGTCATCCACACACAAGGATTCTTCACTCCACAACACAACAATAAACAAACCAACAAAACATGAAAAATGCCCATAGGTTTAACACAACACAAAACTCATTGAAATGAGTTTGAAGGGATAGGGGAGTGCACATCACTCAACTCAAGAGGGCCACTCCAATGATCTCAAAATCTCAACACAAGAAAGGCCTCAAGCCCAAAATAACAACTCCAAGTATACCTAGATTTCACCATGGCAATCATGCCAAATAAAATGCCACAAACTCAATATCTTGCCCTCAAGGCCATAGAAATACTAACACCAGGAGGGTGACCTCAAGGAGGTTCACTCCTGCCCCACCCCACACATGTTGAGCATCTTCTCCAAATGGAGAAGCTCTTACAAAACTCCCTCAAAAACCCCACAACATCAAAATACAATACACACTCATTGCAACCACACAACAAAAAGATAACTGCATAAGGAAAGGCTTTAATCTTTGAATCCTACCTTGAAAAGCCCAATAATGGTAGGTAGTTGAAGTAGAGCCTTCCAACTCCACCTCCAAGTCATTCTTCCAAATGTGCCTCCAAAAACTCCCTCTCTCCCAAAATTCTAATAAAATGAAAAATGTAATAAAATCAAGAACCCTCTCCATCTCTTCAAGAGGGAGTAAAATAGGCTCTCTTCATGAGCCTTGAGGAATGAGAAGGTGACACATCTCACCTTCTCCTTCCTCCTCACATCCACTTGCAAGCTCCATGGAATGTGGGGGTGACACATGTTACCCTCCAATTCCACCAAGTCTTGCCTACTCCACTTGTGCTCTCTCACACATGTGTGAGAACAAGGTGGATCCCAAAAAGGATGAGGGTATGACATGTGTCCAAATCCTATCCTCCCATGAAAGCCCACAAAACCCCAAGGTACTCTCACCAATGTGTGAGAGCCTTGGAGTTGGGTTCTCCACAATCAGGGGTCTTGAAGACTCCCCAAGCCTTCAATGCAAGGTACCCCAATGCCTTGGAATGAGGTGTGGATAAGGTTGAAGGTTTGACCCAACCTTCCACTCCTCCCCAAACTTCCATTTTCGTCACTTCACTTCAGGGTGAAGTTTAAGTGACCATATGAGAGTTATCCTAGGGTTAGACAAGCTCAAATGGGCCCTAGACCCTAGGGGTACATCCCATGGTCACTTTTAACCCAATTTGAGCACCTTAGGATGTAGAAAATCACATAAAAAGGGGTCAAAAAAATTAAAACCCAAAAATTTAGTCAAATAAACATTACACATTTACAACACCAATATACAATCAACTGAAAATAGGTAGACCTAGCCCAAAAGACACCATACAAAAACATTATGAAAATTCATCATGCATTTACACAGTTGATCTTGGTTCCTCTTAGAACTAGATCAGTTCAACATGGGATTCACAAAATGTGTGGGATGATCTCTGATTTCTCGTGGCTTGGGAAAATCACCTACGCACTTAAACAAAAGATTAATCCAACATGTATAACATAACTAAAGCAAGGAAAGAATACACTCACATCATCACATAATCATTTAAATCATCATAAAAATCACATCATAAATAGATTCATAATTTGCATTTCTATAATCCATCTCAAGATAAAAAATCGCATAGTAAATCCATAACATGATCTCACAACTAGCAACTCTAATAGAATTAGAATACATGTCACATGTCTAATCATCATCAGTGAATCAAAATCAGGATCTAGTCTCATCACAACTTACTAAGCATAACTAACCAAAATAAAGAAGTATAGTCTAGAAAATCTGCATATTGGGATCAATAGTCCCCAAATGTCTAAATGTCTCTAACAGTAATATGAGACAAGAAAAAAATAAGGGAGTGAAATAATAGGCCTCATAGGGTTGTCCAAGGTAGCCTACTAGCAAGGGCTCTCCATCTTTGTAGATAAGCGGCGAAACTCTCGCCACTTCGTTGTTTGGTGTTGCAAAGGTCGAGCATAGTGATTTCATGCTCTATGTTGTATGAGAAGTGTGTAACAAATTTCTCCAAAAGATCAGGGAAAGTTGAGATGGAGCCATAGGGTAAGTGCATAAACCATTCTAGGGCTTGTCCTCCTAGGCTTCGTGGAAAAGATGAAGGAGGAATTGGTCATCATAGGCTACTTCTTGGCATACCATGAAGAATTCCTTGATGTGGTCATAAGGGTCCCCTTTTCCTTTGTATTTATTAAATTTTGGCATTTCGAAATGTTGAGGAAAAGGTGTGATGGCGATGTTTCTATCAAATGGATAGGGACATAAGTCTTCAAACTTATAATGTTTCTTTTGAGTCCCTAGTTGGATGTTTTTGAGTGTGTTTTTCATCTCTTTCCATTCTTGATCAAAAGGATTAGCAAGAGATGGTTGTGGGACATGATGGAGTGGAGGTTGTTGTGACAATGATTGTTGATGTTGGGGATGGATGTATTGTTGTTGTTGGGTGTGGATGTATTGTTGTTGTTGGGTGTATGGTGGAGGGCCTATAGTTTGTGTGTAAACATGAGACCCATATGTTTGTTGTTGTGGGATGACTTGTTAGTTTTAAATTGATGGTTGTTGTTGGATGACATATGGATTTTGCATGAATGACCCATGGGGAGGTTGTTGATGCGTGGAAGATTGATATGTGCGTGGGATTGGCATACTTGTCAAGGGATTTTGTGGTTGGTTAAATGGATTAGTGATGGGTGTTTGAATCGTAGATGGTACCACTATTTGCGTGATGATCAATCTTTGAGGAATGTTCAAAGATGGGAGAGGTTGTGGCATGATTATGGAAGCTTCTTTTTATTATTTGGTGGAGGTGGTATGGTGGATACTGTAGACACCCAAAATTGTCCCAACTTTGTCCATGTCCTACAACACCTTGTCAAAAACATTATCCTAGACATCATGTAGCATTTTGTCCTAAATCCCACTCTTAATCCCACTAATCCATTAGCCAATTAATTAAATAAATTTTATTTATTTAATTAAAATCCCATTCAATCCCATCCTTATCCTACTTAGCCAATTATTTAAATAAATTTTTTTTATTTAATTAATTTCCACATCATATCCTAATCCCACTATCCAATTAATTAAATAAATTTTATTTATTTAATTAATATCCAACTCATATCCCAACTAATTCAAATATTTTATTTGAATTAAGTTATCATCATAAGCCGACTTTCCAATTAATTAAATAAATTTTATTTATTTAATTAATTTATCTTATCATTTAGCCGACATGTGTGCCTCTTTCATTTAAAAAAGATAAGTGGTACTACAGCCTTTTATTTAATATCTTTTATATGTAGTACTTTTTATGTACACAAGCACACATGAGCCCTATCCTCCTTGACACTTGTCAAATGACTACAACTCCCTTGAAGAGTGGGAATACCTAATCAATCCTAGCCGTCCACATCAATCAATTAACTTTTTAATCTCAACCATTCATTTGAACCAAGCCTTTCCTATAAATCAAACCCCTCATAAGCCATTAACATGCATTGAGCCTCAAGTACCCTTATCCTGCCAAATCTTCTAGCATGCATTGAGCTTCAAGTACCATTATTCTGTTGAAATATCATTAGAGCCTTTGCATCCTTCATCTATTATTCATTCTAGCATCTTCATCTTAATGTTATGCTGCAGAAGTGAGCACCCAACATTCTTTCAACAATAATCCTTCAAAATCTTGCATGCTCATGCAAGGTGGAGAAGAGCAATGGAGATAAATCAAGCATAGCGTGGAGATCGGTTTGCATTTATATTTCTTATTTTGATTTTCATGTTGTCTTGTGCTTCATTGTGCATTGCTAGGGTTTTATCATTGTTGATTCTTCATTTATCCTATTTGCAATTTTACCCTAACTACATTTGGCACGCCCGGTGGGACTCACTTCGTTTGATCTTTTTTGCAGGTTTTTGTAGTAAAAATTTGCATTCATCTAACCCCCATTGTTGAGTTTTGCAGGTTTAATTAACTTTTTGTTGCAGATCTGCTACTTTTTGGACAAAACCCTAGGTTTTAAAGATTTTATCATATCTTCCAAACGGCTATGAATTTTTCTACAAGATTTTAATAAAAGTTTGTCCATGATATAAGGAAGCTACAGCAGAAAATTTTTTGGTTTATCATGATTTTTGCAGGATTTATCACATTTTTATGTTTTTTCATAAAATCACAATTCTGGGTGCACATCAGTGACGTTTTTAAAAATTTTTATATTTCTGGAAAGCTCTTAAAATTCTAATGGGGGTCTATGTTTTGCAGATTTAATTTAGAGGTCGTTTATAGTGCAAAAAAATCAGATCTTTGCCAACTATACCATTTCCATAAATCTGCATTTCTAGGCGCAAAACAGGGAATTTTTCTGATTTCTTTACATTTTCGGAAAGGTCTCTGAAAATTAATGGGGGTCTCTTCTTTGATTTTTTAATTTTCAAACCAAAAATATATCGAAACAATCAAATCTAATTCGGCTATGCATCTAAAATTACAATTTTCCTTGCCTGATGAGCCTATTTTTTATGCCTGCATTATAATATCATTTTTTTTTATGTTGTAGGTGATCATAAGGAGCTGGAGCAGCATTGGCATCAACATCTATAGCAATTTGGATAGCGAATCAACCAGGTGCAATCATTTCATTTCCCATCTTCTAATCATTGTTTGCAAACACATTTGGATTTTGGGCATAAAATGAACAATTGTTTGCAAATTCACATCAAAAAATTGGGCTAAAACAAACCATTGTCTTTCATCACATTTGAATTTGGGTTTTAAAATAAACAAGTGCTTGCATTGTCTTCCTCACATTGAATTTCTAAGGTTAATGAACCCCATGCGAGTGTGACCAAGTAAATGTGTATGCTCTCTCCTCGCGTCCCAACACGAACTTGGAGATCAAAAACATTTACTTGTGTTGCTTTTGTTTAGCATTAGAGAGGCCTGCCTTGGTATCCACCCTAGGGGAATGACCTCAAGCGGTACTTTCATCTGGTCTGCTATAAAAATCAGAGGATAAGGCGAAAGCCAAGTCTAATCGGTATTAGCGCTCACCATACAGTGCTAACTCGAAAGGAGGTGTACCTTTGTGTATATTAAAACTCCTAGTAGGGTTAGTTAAAGTCTTAAGTGGCTTGCTGGATGCTCGTGGGGTGCCGGTTCCCCGGATTTTCACTAGAACCTCCTTGTGATAGTGGCCTTGCCTTGAATAGGACTTGTTGAAGTGTCTTCACGTGCTTGCTTAACCAACATCACATTCTTCTAAACTAAAACTTGCTTATGTGTCTTGTGTGAGTGATTCATGTGTGTATATGCATAATCATTTGTTTGAATATTGCCACATCAAGCTCTAAACACCCAAACACATAAAGACAAGTCATCCTACACATTCTTCCAATAACATTCAAACCCAATCACCTTCATCTCAAACATAGCCAAGTCATCCAAACATTCCACATCATCATCCAAATCCCTAAACAAGCACTTGTTAAAAGGACTTAAGACAAACAATTGGGGGACAACATGTTTACACCAGAGGACCCAACAATCAAATTCCAAAGATTCCTCTAAAATATTTATCAAGGATCACAACCCTTAAACCAAGATGCCATTGAAATATTACAATTCTTCCTCCAAAGAGCTCAATCCCATGCAAGCCAATCACCTCAATTGCAACACTCCATAGCCCAAGTCCAACACCTTTTAGCCACTAGTCAAGCTCGACAAGCACAACAATCCTTAGCCATTCACTATCAACCTAATCCACCTCATAGCCACATGTCATATCCATCCACTTCATACCAACCTAATCCACCTCATAGCCACATGTCATATCCATTCACTTCCTATCAACCTAATCCATCTAGTCACATGTCATATCCATCCACTTCCTATCAACTTAATCCACCTATCCACCAAATCAATGCCACATCAACCTATGAATATCCACCTCAAGCTTATCCAATCCCTCATGTTGCCATGCCAATGCACTACCAAGCCCATCCACAAGGCAATCAAGTGATATCACAAGAACAACATCCAAGTCCCAATAGCCCTTTGTATATAAATCAAGCAAGTCCAAGTACACCTTTTCAACATGACCACCAAGCACCATTGATAGACCTAAGTCCACCTTTGCAACAAGAAGCACATGCAAGTCTAAGAAGTCCCTTGTACATAAACCAAATGAGTCTAAGTTATCATATGCAAGACTTAATTACCTTTGACAAGGGAGATACCAATCTAGAGTGGCCTCCACCATCCAATCACATGCCAACACATGAGCCAACTAATCCTATCCCAACACCACCATGTGATCCTACCCCTAGTCCATTAATCCCTCTAGCTTCCAAATCACCAAACCCTTCATTACCTTCATCACCATGTCATTCTAATCCTTCACCAAAGGATGCAGCTGAGATAGTTTTACAACGAATGCTTGAAGCAAAACTCATTGAACTTCCCCCCATCAACCCATGTGAATAAAGTCCATATGATGAACATGATTATTGTGCATACCATAGGACCAAAGGCCACAATACAAATCAATGCCCAATATTTGTTCCAATTGTTTATAAGGTGTACCTACCTATAATGGGAAATCATGCCACATCATCCCCACCTAGTCCAAATCCAAATCCATCCAATCCAGTTAGCCCTCAACCTAATCCTAATCATAAGCCTACAACACCATCTACCCTTATCATCCATCCATTATATTGCTCATCCAATCATACACTTGCGAAGGATGTGATCCATTGGCTACTAGCGAGGAATAAACTATCTCCATGTCAAACACCAATTCATGAGCCTACCAAAGAACTTCCAAAGGTCATGTCCAATCCTATAATCCCATCATGTGGTCAACCTATCCTTGAGCCTATACAAGAGACCTCAATTAACATTCTTAGCCCTTTAAGCCCATCATGTGACCTACAAGCCATCAAGCCTATTTGCGAACCTTCTATCATTAATCGAAGTCAAGAGTCATCATGTTCTCATGTTGTTGACCAAGAGCCTATCCAAGAATTATCCACTTCCATTCAAGCAACCCAAGAGGTATGTCAAGAGCATAATCTTAAGCATGTGGAAACATTAAGCCCTAGTCCAACTCAAGATCAATACACTTTCATGCAACCCATCCATAACATTTACCTTCTTTATGATCAAAATGATATCTATGATGAAGAAGCTATCAATGAGCACCTTGATCCTATCCATAATCCTATATCTATCCATGAGCACGATATCCACATTGCTCCTAGTCATTCGCCATCTAGCACTATCCATAATGAGCAAACATCCACTTGTCATGATGAGACACTTGACCCCCAAGTAAGCATAAAAGATCAAACAAATAACTTGGATCATAGTGAACACAATGCTAATCAAGATCCTAATGATCCTTCATCCCCATCTACCATTGATTCCACTTCAAGTCCACCATCATGTCCTATTGGTCTTACCACCCTTATACATGAGTTTTCTTCCTTCAGACAACAACAACCTTTGTCCTCCACTTCACCTTCTCCATCCAATAAAGAGCTCAAGTCTAATTCCCAAAACACACCTAGTCCTATTGTCAATCGCATCCTCCAAAACATGAACTACCAAGGTAAAGGTCTAAGCCTTTATGAACAAGTTATTTTGGAGCCAAACCATGTCAAGATCCCTCCAAGCTCATATGGCCTTGGATACACACCCCAAGGTGAACAAGGTCAAGATGTTGGTAATCCCTTCATGCATCCTAAATTTACTACTTTCCATCGCACCCCCCATCATATACCCAAAACATATGTAGCCATTCCCCCTCCATCAACTTATAAATGTCAAAAGCATGTGACCGTACACCTTCCACCATCCACTTTACCTCCACTTTTACCAACTCCAAATATCCCTCCATCCACCTTACCACCATTGCTTCCAACACCTAACATACCTATCATTCATAAGTATCCTTACATCCCTAATTATGGCCAACAAAAGCACACATCGCCTAAGCATAAAGCTTCCAATCATTCCATCCACTCCACCTACCCCATGGGATTCAAAAGCAAAAATTTTGATGCCTCTACCTATAAAGTTAAAAATCCTACCAAAAATCCTAAAGGTCTTCATACCTTAGGACATAAAGAATCAAAATCAAAGCAAAGTACATTCACAAAGCTATCTAAGCCCATACCTCCAAAAGCAAAGCCTAAAAGTAAAATGGTTTGGGTTCCTAAGCAAATAGCTAATAGATCAAATGAGGCATCCTCATCCATATCTCAAGAATCCCAACCACCTATCTCTATCCAAAAGCCTATTTCCATCCAAAACTTCCATTCTCTTCAAAAATCCCACAAGCAAAGTAAAAGCACTAAAAATACTAAATCTATGTGGGTTCCTAAATCACTTCATCAACCATCTCCTAAGCAAACATCTCCATTGCTTCCTACACCACCATCCAATCAAAAGCTTCAATGCTTAACACGGTGTGTGCAACCGTTGGTCATAGTTCCCTTCCACTCCATAGCACCTCCACATAACTACATCTCCCCATCTTCCATCCATTATCCTACATATATCCCCCATGCTATCCCTATGGTCCATGCTTTGGCATAAACTTTTCATCCGTCTTCATTCCATAAGCCTTTTATCCATCCATCCTTGCATGAACCTTTCATAATTCCACATTATAATCCATTATCTACCTAATCCATCTCCCATCCACGCAATCCCTTATCAACATCTATGAGCATAATGACATGGTCCATGCGAAGACATCATCAATCTCTAATGGGACTACCAACATCCATTGAACTAGCCACTTGAGTCCCTCCTATCCATTACCATGGTGAAAACCTAGCAAACAGGCGCCATGTGTAATTGTCAACCCATCTAAAAGCAAAAAAGCAAAAAAAAAAAGAAAAAAAGAAAAAAAAGCAAAAAAAAAATGTCAAAATAGTAAAGAGAAATCCCTTCATCCAAAGGTGAAAACCTGGTAAACAGGCGCCTTGGATAAGTACCATGATAAAAACCTGGCAAATAGGCATCATGTGTAGGTTGATCTTCTATGTCACTTACACTTGGGGGCACATTGTCTCATCCAACCTATCCATTTTCAAACTATTCATTCCATTCTACCATACTATCCATAGCCATTACATCCATATACTTATCTTATTGAACCCATTTACCCATACTTCCTCCTTTTGATTTTGATGAAGACATGGGGGCAAAATGTTGAAACATGTTTGGATATTTCTTGACATACCTTCTTTCCAAACCAAGTCCTATCCATTGACCATTCATCCATCCCATTCAAACCAATCCATCATGTCATCCCATTGTCATGAGCCTTGCAATGTAAAATCCATCATGTGTCATGTAAAAAATCCTAAGCATTACCACCTAGAATGGGGCAACTTATTCTTCCTATGCAACATAGCCTTTGGAGATCACATCCTAGCTCCCTTATGATCCATCCACTATGGCGTATCCTTATCATGAGCTTTCCATCTTATAGCTTATCCCCATCCATTTATCATGAGCTTTCCACTATAGCCTACCTATCCATTTATCATGAGGCAAGCATCCATCCCTTATATGGCCTATCCTCTCTTCTATCCATCCAACTATCATGAGCTTTTCATCCCATTTACTATGAGCCCATCCTTTTATCCATCCATCCTACATCCATCCTTGCACCTAGACTTGGTTTTCTCCCTTGTCATTGGTATCAAGCTCAAGGCTACCCACATTGTAAATCCATAGATGTTCCAAAACATTCAAAAACACAAAAAAATCAAAATATCCCAAAAAATATAAAAAAAATCAAAATATCCCAAAAAATATAAAAAAAATCAAAATATCCTCAAAACTTCCAAAAAAATTAAATATCCAACAAAAAATCCAAGCAATAAAACCAATCACATCATCCAAAACAATCCACTCCATCAACATTCAATCAAAATCAAATCATCATCATCAATTCTTCTTATCAATAATATTCATTCATCCATTTCAATCAATCACTTCTTCCAATCAAATCAATCAAATCAATCTAAGCAATGATCTTAAATCCAAGTCACACTCATCCATATCAAGCAAGCTAATCAATCAAGGAACATTATCCAATCAAATCAATGGGTTTTGATCCTAATCTTGTCATGAGCCCAATCAATCATCATCAATCATCATCAATGGGATATAGCGTTCCCACATCCTTGTGTTGATCTAGGGATATAGCTTTCCCCGCAATGACAACACTATCTATCATTATCAATCAAACAATCAATTATTGGTTTATGACTTGACAAGGGCAATACCTTGTTTGTTTTGCATCCCTTGAGCACACCAAGAACACTTGCTTATGCTTAGATTGAGTGGACACTCTAATCATCACAACATCACTATCATCATTCAAAACAATCCAATCATCAAAACAATCAACCCAGCAATAGCAAACATCAAAACCAAAGCACATCAAGCTAGCCATCAAAACAAATCCAATCACTTCAGCAAATCAAAAGCAGCTCAATCCACCACAAATCATCCATCCTTCATCAAATCAATCTAATCAGCATTTCATCATCATCTTCAAATCATTCTAAGCAATGATCCAAATGCAAGCCCATCCTTAAGCTATACCAATCAAGTTAATCAATCAAACCAAGTTATCCAAACGCAATCAATGGTCTTGATCCTAGCCTTATTGTAAGCCAAATCAATCAATCAACTAGCCAACCAACTCAGCAAACAACCTTGTGTTGATCTAGGGATATAGCTTTCCCCGCAATGACAACACTCTCAACTATCAACAATCAGCAATTAATCATTGGTTTACAGCTTGACAGGGGCAATACCTTGTTTATTTTTGAATCATTTGTGCATGCTTGCTTGCTTGCTTGTGTGTGTTATCTTTTTATCTTGCATTTGCATCACATCGCTATCATTCCAGCTAATATTCATATCTTGTGTATGTTGGAATAGCTTTTTGCACTATCCTTTGCATCTAAGGTCATATCATACCTTTTGTGCATTAGGACTTTAATGCTCTAAGTTTACTTCCTCATACGTTTGACAAGGTTGTATTATGCTGGGGCATGAGACACATCATCACCCTGGTCCTTATACCTTGGTGCATAACGTCTAGTGCTATATCAGACATTATGGTTGCTCACCTTCATTGCAGCATAACGCATCATCCTTTTATCTATCTACCCCCTTATCTTTCTTTTGTAGCCAAGCCATTTCTTTTCGAGAGCCTACCCGTGTTTGTCCAACTCGCCTATCCTCTCGAGGGGGCATCATCATCCCATTTCATCATCATCCTCATCCTATCCTACATCATTATCATCATCCCTATCAATTATCCGTACCTTAACTTCTTTGAAATGATGTTACTCGACACAAAGCTCATCATCTCGAACATCATCTCAAAGAGGGGCAAAATGTAGACACCCAAAATTGTCCCAACTTTGTCCATGTCCTACAACACCTTGTCAAAAATATTATCCTAGACATCATGTAGCATTTTGTCCTAAATCCCACTCTTAATCCCACTAATCCATTAGCCAATTAATTAAATAAATTTTATTTATTTAATTAAAATCCCATTCAATCCCATCCTTATCCTACTTAGCCAATTATTTAAATAAATTTTATTTATTTAATTAATTTCCACATCATATCCTAATCCCACTATCTAATTAATTAAATAAATTTTATTTATTTAATTAATATCCAACTCATATCCCAACTAATTCAAATATTTTATTTGAATTAAGTTCTCATCATAAGCCGACTTTCCAATTAATTAAATAAATTTTATTTATTTAATTAATTTATCTTATCATTTAGCCGACATGTGTGCCTCTTTCATTTAAAAAAGATAAGTGGTACTATAGCCTTTTATTTAATATCTTTTATATGTAGTACTTTTTATGTACACAAGCACACATGAGCCCTATCCTCCTTGACACTTGTCAAATGACTACAACTCCCTTGAAGAGTGGGAATACCTAATCAATCCTAGCTGTCCACATCAATCAATTAACTTTTTAATCTCAACCATTCATTTGAACCAAGCCTTTCCTATAAATCAAACCCCTCATAAGCCATTAACATGCATTGAGCCTCAAGTACCCTTATCCTGCCAAATCTTCTAGCATGCATTGAGCTTCAAGTACCATTATTCTGTTGAAATATCATTAGAGCCTTTGCATCCTTCATCTATCATTCATTCTAGCATCTTCATCTTAATGTTATGCTGCAGAAGTGAGCACCCAACATTCTTTCAACAATAATCTTTCAAAATCTTGCATGATCATGCAAGGTGGAGAAGAGCAATGGAGATAAATCAAGCATAGCGTGGAGATCGGTTTGCATTTACATTTCTTATTTTGATTTTCATGTTGTCTTGTGCTTCATTGTGCATTGCTAGGGTTTTATCATTGTTGATTCTTCATTTATCCTATTTGCAATTTTACCCTAACTACAGATACATTGACATGAGATGGAACCGTGGAAGTGGCAACATCGAAGGGTAGCATGTTATAAGGTAGTCCGAAAGGGGGGTCGGATACTTGTTGTTGTGAAACATTTCTAACCCTCACATTTTGACCTAAAGTGTGAATAGCATTATTCTTGGAGGTATAGTTGGCCCATGGATTGTCGTAGATGGGTTTGTTGGGATTAGGGGTGTATCTCCATGGTTGATCGTGGATAAGTGTTGGTGGTTTGTCATGGAAAATGGTTTTGATCTTCTCATGATCGTATGAGTATGGAAGGCACATGCCATGTTCAATGAGATGTTCGAGGAATTCATCCTTATGGTTGTCAAGGAATTGGTCATATTTTTCGTGTAATCCACTTTCATTAAGGAAATTGACAAAGGTGGGGGAATAGGTGTGATGAGGATGAGTGGATGTTTCACCCATTTCGGGTTGGTTAACATATCCCTCCATGTTACTCATGATAGAGTTGTGAGGAGAGAGGTTGATAGAGTGAATCCATTTGCTTCTTTGCTTGTGATCTCATGATGGGAGGCATAAAAGGTGAACTTGGATAAGATTTGGATGATGAGGTACCAATGATGATGGATGGGGATTCGACTCTAAGTTTATAATCTAGATCAAAATGATTAAGGACCAAGGATTACCCTATGCACTTAGGGTGGACAAAGAGTATAAGGAAAAGGATAATAGGATTATTTTACTTGGGGTAGAAAAGATGCACCAAGCAAAATGAGATGAGGATTGACGATGCTTAGTTTATACTAACCTAAGAAAGTCTTAAGCTTATCATAAACAAAAGGATAATTTAATCTAAACTCTAACCTTAGGACTTGGATGTGATTTGGATTGATTATGGATTTAGATAGGGATTGATTATGGATGGGGATGATGTCATTTGATAAAGATTGGGTTGATTTGAGGATAATGGTCAATTATGGATTGGTAGGGATTGATTAAGGATGATAGGATCGATTAGGGATGATAATGGATGACAAACAAAGATTTGACAAAGGATGGTTTGAGGATAATGATTGATTATTACAAGGATAATTCTATGGTTACTGATGTGCCAGGGCTAATTAACTATGGATGACTTGGATAATCTATAAACTAATGAGGATGATGACAAGGATAATGATCAATGATTAGGGTGGATCACAAGCTAAGTGGGACAAATGGATGTGGATATGGATGATGTGGCATGCGATGTTGAGGGATGATGTGGAAAGGGGATTTGTTGATAACCAAAAGGACAAAATTTTGACTTTTTTAATGGCTTTGGAAATGTGCGCTAATTCAGGGGACTAGGCACTATTTCAGGACACTAGGCACTGATTCAAGACAGTGGACACTATTTTGGGACATCGATGGTATGTTGTGGTTTTCAAGTTGTAGGATTGGATTTTTCAATTGATTCAAGTGGTTTTGGATGATGTCGATGAAATTCCTTGGCAAGTAGATAAATAATCACTCAAGAAAACACAATGGCCAAATGTTTGGTAAAAGATATAACATTTTGTGTATGTTCAAAAGCCCCTCAAGGCTAAATTTCCACAAGTCTCAACACAATAAAATACACTTGAAGACAATGCTTAGTCTACCTAAGGTCAAAGGCAAATGGCAACTTGTTCAAGCCCACAACTTGGAATCTTTGTCGACTCAAATGTCATCACACCTTACATGGGTGTGTACATTCTTTTGTCTTTGTGAGAGAGGATAGGTAGGGGCCTCCAGGACTAGAAGGATGACTGAATCACCCTCTCCTTAGAATGCTACAAGTAGCTTATGCTAAGTTGGGGATTTCTATCTCATCTCAAGGGAGCCTTATAGTGAGTAATCTAGGGGGTGTCGTATCCTTGCATTGAACAAGACACCAATAGGTCAATAGGGTAGGCTTCTAACTTAAGGTGAGTGAAAATTTAGGGACTTGATCATTCATGCGGTAGTGACTCACTTAAGAGACTATCCTAGCCACTTGCATCAATCCTTTTGCAAGGAAAGAATGGGGTTAATACATCACATACACAAGTGCATGGATACTAGGGAACTATCAGAATGAGAATATGTCACCAAGAAGTTTTGGCTTTTGCCTAAACCATTTGTATCCAGACTGAATTGAAAGTACCACTTAGAGTCGTCCCTTGGGGTGAGTACCTCTTTTCCCACCAAGGAAGGCTCTCTTTCACCCAAGATCCTTTGAAATGCGAGGGGAGAGGATACTCTTATTCTATCCTAGGATCTACTTAACAAAGGTTGTGCAAGTGCACCAAGCATAGCAAACACTTGATCTTTTTTATAATCTAAAATCAAAGTGTTCCTACTTTAAACATACAAGTTTGTTTTAGTCCACCAAATCAAATGTTCCTATGCTTAAAATGCAACACACACACAAAGAACCTTGCAAAGAGATGTTAGTGTGGAGCAGGAAAAATTAGGTTAATAAGATCAAGAATTACAAAAAACCCTAATCCTACCTCCTTCAAAAAATCTATCTAAATGACACAAAATGAAAGCAAATCAAAGAATAATGTCACCTAGATTGTGTTGATTCCTTGGTTGAATGTGCATTGATTCTCAATAGTGAACAACCATAGTTGCCAAAAATGCCATGATGATAGATGATATGCTCAAAGTGCTTAATGGATGCTTAATGGATGTGATTATGCATAAGATAATAATCTGGATGCTAAAGAGAGTGGGATTTCATGTATATAGTGGGGGTTTGAAATGAAACGAGAGGGTGTATATATAGCTCTCAACTAAGATTGATCAATAGTGGAGAAAAGGTGGTGGAATGAATGGTTGAGATAATTCTAGAGGCATGGATGAATGTGTACAAGACATGTGTCCATAGGAAAGCTTTTATTAAATGAGTTAGTTGGCTTGTTGATAAAAATAAGATTGATTTTCTTACAAATAGAATGCTTTTCTATTTTAAGAGTCGGATGACAAGGATGATTGATTTTTAAACCAATTAAATCATTTTTGTATTTAATTTTTGACATACTAAGGACAAGGCCAACTTGTACACATAGAAGAAAGTGACAAAAGAGGAAAATGATAAGATAGATGATGGAGGAAAAAGCTAAATTTAGAAAATTGTAAGAATAAATATAAATTAAATAAATAAATTTATTTAATTTATATGCATGATGAGAAGATAAATAAATAATATATTAATTTTATTTATTTAAGAAGGCTCAAATTAAATAAATTTAGAAAATGTATTTAATTTTAGAAGAATAATGGGATAATTAAATAATATAAGATTATTTAATTATAGATAGAAAAATAGAAGAATAAAGATGAGATTAATTAAATAAATATAATTTATTTAATTAATGATAGAAGTGGATAATTTAGAAGAAAGTAGATAATTGATACAAGTGTGCTAGACAAAATCAACATATGCAGTGGTGAATAATGCAACAAATTGATAAATGGTACGGAGGGTCAATTTTGGGTGTCTACATTTTACCCCTCTTTGAGACAATGTACTTTAGGACGTTGCTTCAAAGAAGATATGACTAAGACATGAGGTAAAGACATTATGCCCCAATGAAATTGGCAGGTGATGCCCCCTCGAGAGGAAAACCAGGCTACCGTGAAAAGACTGGGTTGACTCGTGATTAGATGACAAATAAGGATAAACTAGATTGACATGAAGAATGTGGGCATTGGGTGGGATAAATGAGGGTTTTGGCTTAGATGAAATTAGGGTTTGGCTTAGCAAATGAAGTGTACAATGATTTATGTTATGCAAATATATTGATATAATGATATAGGGTGATATATGTCTAACACACTTGTTTTGCAGGATGAAGACAATGAAGACGGAGATGATGATGAACAGAAAAAAGTAGGTGAAATTCAATTGATCAATCCTTGTGAGAGCTATTTTATTGCGGGTTGAATGGATGGATGATGGATAGTGTTGCAAACACAAATTTAGAGATTGCAATCCTTATTTTTGATATAGCATATGGATATTATGTACCAAGGTATAAAGACCAGGGTGATGATGTATCCAATGCATACAACATAATACAACCTTGTCTATCGTATGAGGTCAAGATGTTGATCCAACATACACAAGATATAAATATTAGCTATTCCGAGATGGACTTTGACTCTGCAAGCAAACGGTTTGAACTTATTTCCACTAAACATAATGAAACTTTGTTGGTTATATGTATGGGAAATAGTTTTAGCATAGAATAGTCTTAGTACATAAAAGGATTTTTAGGTCCTCAAATGCAAAAGATATTGATATGCAAGATGCTAATCCCAACAGGTACAAGATACCATTAGGCATAGTAGGAGAATAAGATCATCCCACAAACATATCATACGAAAGCAAATGACTATGCCCAAGTCCAAACTTCATCGAGACATACCTATATATAAGAAATCAAGGCAGTCTTGACTAGGTATTAAAAAGAGACAAAAAGACAAATCAAAAAGAAAACAATGACACAATTGTTGATGTGTGTTTTAGCATGCAACAACACAGGTGTGATTGTTGGTTTCACAAATCTCTTGAAAAGTATCCTACCCTAGGTAAGACTACTCCAAGGATAATACAGCTAGGTCTTAGCTTGCTTGGAATCTCTCAATTGGTATGTTCTAGCTATGCTTACAAGCGGTCTTACATGCAATCTATAGATCTTTGAATTGGAATAGCAAATACATATAAACCCTTCAAGATTTCAGCTGATAAACAATGTAAAATGCTACTGGAATTCCTAGTCTAACCAAGGTTTTTTAAAGAAAATACAAAAGGTATAGAGTTTTAGAAGAATCCTAAGTGACATTCACAATGCATAGATTTTACTTTAAGTAGACAAATGCTCTGAAGCTTAACCAGCTTTCTGAGTTACCAAACTAAAATGGGTGTTACAACATTGCAGAAAATGGTGCTATCTTCAATAGAAATCTAGAGATTTTCAGATTACATTCATTCATTAAATACCCAATGACTGGTACAATTTAACTTACGAAATGCAATTGAACTAAGCACAACTAATAAATCTAGACTAACTTTACATAGCTATTTACCATCAGCAAATAACTAAAAGTATGGACTAGAGCATTCATCAAATACTTTCAGCAAACCATAAACATTATAAAGCACAACTAACTAACTATGGGAGAGCAAGAAATGAATGATGAAAACCAAAATGAGCCAATACAAGATACAAATTCTCAAGATAATTGTAGAAATTTGCTTTGCATTACTTCAAATGGCAGAGTGTCAACAATTTGGTATCAAAATCTCTCTTACCAATGAGAGAAAAGGATGGCCTTTTTATAGACAAGGCACCATACCGAGTTTTGAATGGATGGTGGAGATTAACTCAACACTAACGGTCTAGATTATATGTCATTTAATGAGATACATCAGTTTGTTACATTTTTAGATTTGCATTTGTCCTCTAGGAAAAAGACAAAATACAACTTGCAAATACATTGAATCTAGACAAAATGGATACCCATTTGGCTGTATATGATAAAAAGTCAATTTTCAAGGCCTAATAAAGACAAAATAGAATCACATGACACTTGAAAACTTGAGCTAATGTGGATTCACAAGATTCCAAGTGTTGAATGGACTGAGAGGATTATGTGGCACTTTATTAGTGAAGATATATTCAACTAGATGCTTGTTGGACTGATTCTTGATGACTAGACTGTTGGGACAGCTGTATGCATGTCTTGGTCATTGGACTTGATTTGTAGGAACAACAATGAAATAGACTTGATCTTGTATGTCTTTAGCTCCTATAGCCCATCGCCATCATCTTGGACATCATACTGACTTTCTCTTGCAGGTGCAACAACAATTTGGTTGATAAAATGAAGTTTCTACATTTATGGGTTAGCACTGCATATATGTGTACATCTTTCCAAGATGGCTCCAACAAGCTTCTGTGTCCTCCAAGACCTAAAATTCATAGTGCAAAGCATAAATTTCATCTTAACAAGTCATCTTTCACCAATTTGGATCAAAACATGTCCATTTGCAGTCACGGATCAGTAAAAAACAGCTCATTGTCAATGCCACATTCTTATAAACAACCTCTTAAATCTAGTGATTTTCACATGATTTTATGCATTTTTCATCATTTTTGAGTACCCATTTGGCCAATATGATGATTAGGGAATTTTTTGTTGTCATTAGAATCCATTTGCAAACTTTTATTTCATGTTTTTCTAGCATTTTTTGCAAAAAATGAGATTTTTGGGGTCACGGACTTTTCATGTGCAGTGGCATTAATTATCGTAAAACGTGCCAAAAATCCACAAACTTGATAAAATGTTCATCATGATGTGACAACTAGTTGTGCAATTCAATCCATCAGGAAAATCCAATTTGCTCATTGAAATTTGGCCCAAAATACCAAAAAGTGATGATTTTGGGGGCCACTGACTTAGCGAGGATTTTAGGTCCAACTGACCTAGCGGGGATTTCACCTCCAACTGACCTTGCGCGAATTTTGGCTTCATCCAACCTTGCACGGATTTGGGTCCGACCGACTAAAATGATGTTTCATGCGGTCAGTCGATTCACTTTTTAGTGCAGGTCTGTTGGGTCTGTTTTTAGTGCAAAGTGTGTTGGCGGGGATTTTGGTGCCGACTGACTTAGTGGTAGTGTGGAAGGAAGTTGGTCAGAGGTAATTTTAGCGCTAAGGTCGATGGATGATGATTTTCACGCAGAAGTCCGTGAGTGAGGTTTTAAGCACGGGAAGTCGGTAGCGACTGCTCTTAGCACAAAGTCAGTGGATTGAATTTTTAGCGCTAAGGTTGGTAAGGGCTATTTTTGGCACAAAGTGCAGTTGGGGTCATTTTTAGCACCAACTTTTGAACTTCCCAGGGTGAAAGTATATTTAAAAATATATTTAAGTATAAGTATTTTTAAATATACTTTCAGGATGTTTGAGATGGGTTCCAGATCCATAGGATTTCATATGCAGATTCTAGAATTTTGTGGTTCCACCAGATTTCAGACTTAGGATTTTAGACTTAGCCAAATCAAGGCTTCAAGAACATGTAGCAGGATGAAAGTATATGAACCCCTTGGTGAAATTTAGTGAAATTTGACATGATTTTGCAACTCTAACACCTGGAAAGTAGGAATTTCAACATGAAACATCCTGCAAAAGCACTTTCAAGGGCAATATCCAGTGACACAGGATTTTAGAGAAAAGTATAGTAACACCCAATTTTAGCACAAAAGGCAACAAATGACTATCTTTTAAGCACAAGACCACCCAAGACACCTCCAAATCAACCATGAAAGACATCAAATGACTCCAAACATGCAAAATACTCAAATTTGGAACAAATCATGCACTCTAAGCACAAATTCACTCTCTCATCATCATAAGTAACAAAGGTCAAGACTCTAAGCCAAAGCAAAAGAGGGGGTCTCCATTTGGCAAAATGGGGCATGTGTGCAAGGCACAACAACAACCCTCATGTTCTCTTGCCAAAAGAGAGTGCTCATGGATATATTGGATAGCGCCTTGTTGTGAGGAAAGATATATCCTGTTGAAGGTTGAGATGCTAGATTGATATAGCAAATGTTGGCTAAAGGCAGACGGATAAATGTCTTTGTTTACCTTTGATTTGATAAGTGCTTGAGCTATCAAGACATGCGTAGTTTTCTTTCTACTTGAGTTAGTCAAATCAAGATGGAAAATAGAAGAGACAAAGTGAAGAATGGAAGAATGAATCATTTGTGCTTGCATACCAGATACTTCCTTCGTATTCTAGACTACCTACATACCCTGTATCCAAGGGATCAGAGCATAGTACGATGATGATGAAAGTGATGATATGTATTTCTAGGTGTTTGTTAATGATGTGGGAGATAGATGAGTGAAGAATATGAGATGGATGAAGATGATGATTGGTGAAGGTTGGATGAAGGATGAAAGATGAAAGATGAAAGAGGTGTATCACCTGTGCCCAAGTTTGGATACTTCCTTCGTATTCCTGACTGCCTACATTCCCTATATCCATGGGATCAAGGCACTTAATGATAGAGATGATATGTAGTACTTATGATGTTTTGATGGTAATGATGAAGGTAGATGGATTGACTAGAGTATGGATTGATGGGATTGTGTGAATGTTTGATGATATGAGATGTTGATGGGATATTTGATGATGATGCTTTAAGTATCCACTCCAAAAACTAAGTGCAAGCAAGTGCCCCTAGTGTGGGAAGAACTTATTATGGAAGGTGATTGATTAGGTGAGCTAGGTCTAGACAGATGATGGAAAGGAATGAAACTTCAACTCCACCAATTTCCAAACCATGATATGAGTAAAGTATGGAGATGAAAAAGGAGATGGTCTTATTATGGATAAATAGGTTTATTATGGGATGGGTGGAGTTTATTATGAAATGGATGAAGTTTATTATGGGATGGATGGTATGGTAAACAAAAGTGAATAGATGGTAAGAGCTGGTTCTACACATAGTGCTTGTTTTCCAAGTTTTCACTATGGTACTTATCCAATGTGCCTGTTTACCAGGTTTTCACTAGAGGACGGATTTTTGTGTTGGGGATGTTTCCAAGGATCAAGCATAAAATATCTTAAAATGAACACTATTGATAGGTTCATCTAAAGGAATGCCTTTAGGTGTTGAGAGAGTATAAGCTCCTAATCCATAGACTGTTGTGATCAGAAAAGGTCCTAGCCAATTTGGTTTGAATTTACTCTTCTTCTCACGATCCTGTTGATTTCTTTGATTCTCTTTGAGGACAAGGTCTCCTACCTAGAACCTTCTTTCCTTGATCTTTTTGTTACAACTACAACAAAGACATTTTTGATAGACTTGAAGGTGATTGAGTGCAGTGAGGTGTCTTTCATCCAGTAGCTCAAGATCATTCAATCTGGATATTCTGTACTCCTCATCAGAAATGCTATGTTGTAATGAAACTCTCAGTGATGGGATCTTGACCTCAATAGGTAAGACAACTTTGGTACTGTTGGTTTTTCTTCTGAATTAGCAGAGGGTTTGCCAGTTCCAATGCATAAGCAGATTTGACCAACTAATATAGGAGGTTGCATGAGCTACCTCCCCTTCACTTCTGGTTCTGCCACACCAAGGGGGGTATCCCTATAGCTAAAGATTTCACCTTGACTCACCCAATGACAGAAAGATTTAGCTTTACAATAACAGGTGGAATACTCTCATAAGAGGACCAAGATTTGAATGATAGATCACAAGTTTGGCAACTTTCTTGGACATATCTGACTGGTTATGGATGAGAGTATGCAGGGGTCCTAATCCTACTCCTACAACTAATAGGCTAGAAAAATGGAATGATGGATTTTATGTTTTGGATGCAAGACAAGGGGTTTTGGATCATAACTACTACATAAGAAGCAGACCGATGCCTATCTCAGGGCAAGGGGTCAACTAGACGTATATAAGAGAATGGCTTGCAATTGGCATTCAAGTTTTAGGGGGTTAGGACTAGTATTTGCCTTACAAACACCACCCAAGGGTAAGTATTTAACTGTCTCTACTTACAAATATCCATGCTGACATACAATCTTCTCCATACTTAACCTAAAATAATTTAATCCACTCCTTGAATGGAAGTTAAAAGAACAAGCATGCAATATAGGAAATCTATACCCTAGAATCTGAGGAACCCTTAGCAACCATATTCAAGAGAAGAAAATACATACAACAAATGGAGACAGACAGATAAACACATGCAATGAAGCATCATTTTTCATATAAACATGACATGAAACTGAACATATGTGCAAGATGCATTCAGATGCAACTCATAAACTCCAAAAGAGATAAAACAGACAGGAAATGCTTTGTCTTTCATTATTTTTCCCCCAAAAATGCCCAAGTCTTCAACAACCCAAATAAGTAACATAGTTTGCATTTTATAGCAAGACTGTGTACTCAGCAGTAAATTCATGACATTTCAAAATTTTTGCCAGATACAATGCACTAAGAATGGCGCCCAAAATATTGAATGCAATAGGTGGGATCGGGAGATGTGCAACTGCTTGGAGGTTTCCCATTAAAATTGGTAATGACCTATCCATCGTCGATCAAACCTCTGTAACTCCACCATCAATAGCCAACTACCCATAGCTTACAGGTTCGCAAGCCCCTAAAGCTCCTTCCTGCCAAGAAACACAAACACAGTCATACAAAACCTCCTGCGCCTGAAAGTTTAAAAGACAGCCATCGATTTCCCTTCTATCACCAAGATCTGTGGCCCCAAAATGCTTTGAAAAGTCAACAACCAATTAAAACTTACCACACATGTGTCTTCTTCCTATCGCTGACTTTTCTCCCTTCAATTTTACCTTTTTTTTCCATTTTTGCCCTTTTCGCCTTGTATATACATATTCAAATGCATATACAACTACCCACTTTCCTGCCCTTCAAATCCTTTGTATATGCCAATGCATATACATACAACTGTTCACATACAAGATGCGGACCCCAATCTTGTATAGAACAAATTGAAATTCTACTCAGGTTCGGCTTGTATCACCTTTTGTATCTTTCCATTTTGTATATTGCATACATACAATGCAATATACATGCCGCGGATTTCAAACTTTATGAAACAGATTGGGATAGTTGTCAAATTCGGTCCTTGCATCTCCTCTTCCTTGCATCTCAGCATATACAATGCACCTCACATACAAGCTGCGGATCCTAAATTTTATTCACTGCATTTGATTTTCAATCAGGTCTGGATTGTATGTATTCTTTTGTATATCGGCGTGTATGTCGCATATACAATGCGAACATACAACCAGTGGGCCCCATAGCTACCGTTGACCACCGCTGACCTGTTTGTATGTTTCCCCTTGTACAATCACTTTGTAAATTGCATATACAAACACAATATACATACAAGGTAGATTTCACTGCATTTATCAATTAGACTTGAAAACCTTTGAAATTCGGCTTGTATCCTTTTCTTTGCATATGGCGAATGCATGCCGCATATACAATGCGACCAATATACGAGATACAAAGCCTTTGTATGTGAGGCGGACCCCACCAAATGCATCTCCCCCTTTGTATCTTTACTTTGCATGCCGAATATACATTCAATCCTACTTGCACATATCTACAGACCCGACCACCACTTTAGCCCAATTTGAACCTTTTGTTGAGATCCACAATGTATCATCGCGTTGTATGTTGAACATACAACAAAATATGCATACAATCTCGCTCGATACAACCATGAAATATTCTGAATCTTCAATGTATATTCCACCCTTGTATATTTCCAATGTATCTTTCCATTGTATATCGCAATATACAAACCCAATATACAAGCAAAGAATATTCTAGGAATCTGCGATAGATTCCTCAATGTACATGCAAACCCAGTATGCATACAAAGATGCATACAACCATTTTTTCACTATTTTCAAAGGCTAATTGAAATTTCTGCAAGCCCGCCAATGTATATTTGCATTTGTACATAGAAACCCCTTTGTATATACAAAGATACATGCATTTAAAACTATTTTTTGCACCTTTTCAACTGCAAAGGCCAAAAGACTAAGAATTTTTTGGATTTTATGAAGGGGCCTGTAGATTTAAATGTCTAAAATCTGAATGTTTATGTAGGCACCAACACAGGCTCTGTCTGGGGATGCATGCCTCTTGCAGGCATAGAAAAAACTTCAGATCTCTGGGATGCAGACCAGTCCCTTATCCATTGGGCAACAGAGTCAAACACTGCACCAACCTGCATCACAAATCACACATTTTAAAAATTTACTTGGTGGCCCAGGGCCACCAAAAAGGAAAAACCAGAATTTTCCTTTGTCAAACACCTGATTTTGTTTTGACTTCTTCAAATGAAGCCTGAAAGCATTTTGTTGTTTGCAGCACCCAGCGTCGTAATTGGTTGTGCTGCTGCCCATTTCTTTTTCTTCGACAAATCTACAACAAGCTTGATCAACATACATTATCATCAGCTATAGAGTGTCATCATCATATGAGTCACCAATGCTACTTGGAAGAATAACAGACTCACATGAAACAAATGAAGCCACATCAGAATTTTGCCCTTCTTCAAAAAATAAGAGCTCCTCTATATCAAACATGCAATATTCAGGCACAAGCAACATCTCATAATCAGATTTGTCTTTATAAACACTCAAGTATTCATCATCTTCAACAATTTTATCATTAATGTCCACCTGGAATGTCTCAAAAGAAAGCAAAAATAGCTCAGAATGCAGCCCCTCATTGAAAACTTTGTAGTCACTCTTGCAACCAACACTATTCCCAATTGTATGAGCACACACATCTGCAACTTGTCTATTCACATCTGAATAGTGACCCTATTTTTCCTCATCACCAATGCACTAATAATCAAAAGCAAATTTTTCAACCTCTGCACTGTGAAGGTGGTTAGAATTTTCAAGGAAACACTCATATTCAACATCCATATATATTTCATCATCTAAAAGGCTCGCATATGCATCTGAATGCTGACAGTCACTAACATATTCACTGTCATCCCTTGAATCTACATCTTCAATATTCAGAGTAAAGCTATGCATATCCACTTCATATAAACATTCAGGAATATCTGGGATATGCCTATCACTACAAGACACAATTTCATGTATATCTTTTATTTCATCCTTCAAAGGGCATTTTGTGTCTGCAGGCTTCTCTTCTAGAGGGTGACAACAATCTTTGTCTTCATTATTACAGGATGTGCCTACATTTTCTACAACATCTTCTTCATGTTTATGCATCACATCATGACTGCACACATTGTTCTAAAAAATATTTCCCTCTGCAAAATCATCTCTCAATGAGCACATTGGAACAACAGAAATATATTCACTTTGAAAACTATTTTGAAAGCTTGTAGTCATGAAACCTATTGGCATTCCATATTTCTGATTATTTTCAATGTCCATAGCAAATTTGAAAGCCTGGTGAAGCGTAGCTAGTTCTTTATCTCTCAATCTATAACTCATTTTCTTATCAAATGCAACCAAATAAATTGTCAAGAACAATGCATTATTGGGTCTCATATATTCAGGGATCTGCTTGAGCAACTTAACAAATCTAAGATTAAAGGCTGGAACCGGCTCCTCGTCTTCCCTTTGAATATTCATGAAGTGTATGATCAATGAGGCCAAATCAAATCTTTCACCAAACTGCTCTAGGAATGCAATTTCTAAATCTACCCATGAAGAAACTGAACACACGGGGAGGTCTGAAAACCATACACTAGCATCATCCTCTAATGAAAGAACAAAGAGTCTCATTACTACATCTTCATCCTATACCTCATAATCTTCTATCAAATTACAAAAATTTTGCAGATGTTTGTTTGCAGACTCAAAATTTGATCCACTATATTTCAGCAAACATTTTCTAATTTTATTCGGAATAACATTTGGGTAACCATATATTCCTTTGAAATTTAGGGCTTTATATCTTTCAATAAAAAATGGTCTTCTTTGAGGACACAACCAGGTTTGCTGCTCTAAACTCATCATTTCCTTTTTTAATCAAAAGATGAATACCTAGAAATATATTGCAGCATCGATAGGTTCAATCAAGAGAGTCACCACCTCTCACAGAGAGGACATAAATATCAACAAGGCACTTTTATTTTCTGGATTCATCACCCTAGTAGAGCACCATATGGTCATTCTTTGGTATTGCTGCAACAACTTCACTAGAAACAAGATTTTCTAGCCCTTTAAATTATTTGACTCGTCCCCAGTAGAGTCGCCATTTTGTTGGTTTTTCTTCAGAATCAGCAGAGGGTTTGCCAGTTCCAATGCACAGGCAGATTTGGCCAACTAATATAGGAGGTTGCGTTAGCTGCCTCCCCTTCACTTCTGGTTTTGCCACACCAAGGGGGGTATCCCTATAGCTAAAGATTTCACCTTGACTCACCCAATGATAGAAAGATTTAGCTTTACAATAATAGGCAGAATACTCTCATAAGAGGACCAAGATTTGAATGATAGATCACAAGTTTGGCAACTTTCTTGGACATATCTGATTGGTTATGGATGAGAGTATGCAAGGGTCCTAATCCTACTCCTACAACTAATAGGTTGGAAAAATGGAATGATGGATTTTATGTTTTGGATGCAAGACAAGGGGTTTTGGATCATAACTACTACACAAGAAGTAGACCGATGCTTATCTCAGGGCAAGGAGTCAACTAGACGTATACAAGAGAATGGCTTGCAACTAGCATTCGAGTTTCAGGGGGTTAGGACTGGTATCTGCCTTACAAACACCACCCAAGGGTAAGTATTTAACTATCTCTACTTACAAATATCCATGCTGACATACAATCTTCTCCATACTTAACCTAAAATAATTTAATCCACTCCTTGAATGGAAGTTAGAAGATCAAGCATGTAATACAAGAAATCTATACCCTAGAATCTAAGGTACCCTTAGCAACCAGATTCAAGAGAAGAAAATGCATACAACAAATGGAGACAGACAGATAAACACATGCAATAAAGCATTTTTCATATAAACATGACATGAAACTGAACATATGTGCAAGATGCATTCAGATGCAACTCATAAACTCCAAAAGAGATAAAACAGACAGGAAATGCTCTGTCTTTCGTTATTTTTCCCCCAAAAATGCCCAAGTCTTCAACAACCTGAAATGAGTAACACAATTTGAATTTTATAGCAAGACTGTGTACTCAACAATAATTTCATGGCATTTCAAAATTTTTGCCATATACAATGCACCAAGAATGGCACCCAAAATATTGAATGCAGCAGGTGGGATCGGGAGATGTGCAGCCGCTTGGAGGTTTCCCATTAAAATTGGTAGTTGACCTGTCCATCGTCGATCAAACCTTTGCAACTCCGCTATCAATAGCCAACTACCCACAGCTTACAGGTTCGCGAGCCCCTGAAGCTCCTTCCCGCCAAGAAACACAAACGCAGACATACAAAACCTCCTGTGCCTAAAAGTTTAAAAGATGGCCATTGATTTCCCTTCTATCGCCAAGATCTACAGCCCCAAAATGCTTTGAAAAGTCAACAACCAATTAAAACTTGCCATGTAGGTGTCTTCTTCCTATCGCTGACTTTTCTCCCTTCAATTTTGCCTTTTTTGCCATTTTTGCCCTTTTCGCCTTGTATATACATATTCAAATGCATATACAACTGCCCACTTTCCTACCCTTCAAATCCTTTGTATATGCCAATGCATATACATACAACTATTCACATACAAGACGCGGACCCCAAGCTTGTATAAAACAAATCAAAATTCTACTTAGGTCCAGCTTGTATCACCTTTTGCATCTTTCCATTTTGTATATTGCATACATACAATGCAATATACATGCCACAGATTTCAAACTTTATGAAACAGATTGGGACAGTTGTCAAATCCGAGCCTTGCATCTCCTCTTCCTTGCATCTTGGCATATACAATGCACCTCACATACAAGCTGCGGACCCCAAATTTTATTCACTGCATTTGATTTTCAATCAGGTCTAGATTGTATGTATTCTTTTGTATATCAGCATGTATGTCGCATATACAATGCGAACATACAATCAGTGGGCCTCATAGTTGCCGTTGACCACCGCTGACCTGTTTGTATGTTTCCCCTTGTACAATCACTTTGTATATTGCATATACAAACACAATATACATACAAGGCAGATTTCACTACATTTATCAATCAGACTTGAAAACCTTTGAAATCTAGCTTGTATCCTTTTCTTTGCATATGGTGAATGCATGTTGCATATACAATGCGACCAATATACAAGATACAAAGCCTTTGTATGTGAGGTGGACCCCACCAAATGCATCTCCCCCTTTGTATCTTTACTTTGCATGCCGAATATACATTCAATCCTGCTTGCACATATCTGTGGACCCGACCACCACTTTAGCCCGATTCGAACCTTTTTTGAGATCCGCAATGTATCATCGCGTTGTATGTTGAACATACAACAAAATATGCATACAATCCCGCTCGATACAACCACGGAATATTTTGGGAATCTTCAATGTATATTCCACCCTTGTATATTTCCAATGTATCTTTCCGTTGTATATCGCAATATACAAACCCAATATACAAGTAAAGAATATTCTAGGAATCTGTGATAGATTCCTCAATGTACATGCAAACCTGCTATGCATACAAAGATGCATACAACCATTTTTTCACCATTTTCAAAGGCTGATTGAAATTTCTGCAAGCCCATCAATGTATATTTGCATTTGTACATACAAACCCCTTTGTATATACAAAGATACATGCATTTAAAACTATTTTTTGCACCTTTTCAACTGCAAAGGCCAAAAGACTTAGAATTTTTTGGATTTTATGAAGAGGCCTACAGATTTAAATGTTTGAAACCTGAATGTTTATGCAAGCACCAACAAGTACCATACACAAGAGCATAGGGTGCAGCACTAGTAGGAGTTCTAACGCTTGTTCGATAGGCCCACAAGGCCAAATTAAGTTGTAGATGCCAATCACGACTAGCTTCATTGACTGTATTTTTAAGAATTTTGATGATGGTTTTGTTAGAAGCCTTGGCTTGACTATTACTTTGGGGATAATAAGGTGTGGAAAACCTATGTTGGATATGGAATTTATTGTATAAAGCATAGACTTCATGATTTTTGAAAGGGTGTCCATTATCGATAATGATGGCTTGTGGAACTCCATATCGACAAATGATGTAATGGAGGTTGAATTTGGATATTTTCTTTCCAGTGATATAGGTCATTGGTATAGCTTCTGTTGGAGTAAATGGTTTTCACCATTTTCACATGCTTAAGTTTAATTTAGGCATCCAACATTTAATGCATTATAATGCATAGTTAGGTGCATTTTAGTTTTGTTAGTTGTGTTGGTTATTTCTTTTACCAACTCATATTTTTGCCTTTAAATAAGCACTTGTATATTATTTTTATTATCTCAATACATATTTTCATCTTGGGTGAATTGTTTGTCTCTCCCTGTGAAGGTGTATTGCAGATTGGTGCTTTTGGGAGTTTGTTCGCTCCAACATGGTATCAAAGCCTCCCATTCTGCTTTCCTTCCACCATTGAGATTTTTCATCAGAAGTTTTTTGAGAGTATTTTGAGGTTGCATTGGTAGACCTAAATTTGGTTGGCCTACACCTTTATTCATTGAATTCATAGATTCATATTTCTATTCTTGGTCAGAGACCATCATCGATTTCAAGGAAGGCTGATTCCTCCTAGATCCCCATGTGAAGGCTCCAACATGGCTATGCTTTCTATGTTTTTGGCAGTGGCGGGGGTGGCATTGTGTTGGATGAGGTAAAGCCTTATTAAGGCCAACCACTGTGTGGAGTGCTGAACAGAGAAAACTCCTCTTATTTTTATATATCCAGTGCTTTGTATATCGGAGGTCCTCATTCGTTGTCAGAGGTTTATATTTGGCAATGTCTTCTACAGTTCATGCCACAATTTTTTGGCAGAAAATACATTTATATCAGGTTTCCTTACTATTGTTTTTGCCTAGAGTGAAAGCTGCCAAAATCAATTCCAACATGGAATGTCCAGGTTCACCCATCATAGCTGCTTCGTGATTGTAGATTGGTGCCATCTCTTCTTTGTGCTGAAGATTATTGTCTGCAAATCTAAATCCTACAACCATTGTTGTTGTACGGGATGTTAAAGCTTCAAGCTTTATTTATTTTGGCAAATATATATTATAAAGTTTGCACAAAATATTTGTTGATAGGGTTTCAAATTTGCAGCAAACAAAAGCCTAGTGGTCCTGTCTGTTGTCCTCTATTTGACAACATTTTATCATTTTATTGGGATCTTTAGTCCCACATTTGGATTGGAATGCTCTTTTTTTGTCATCATATAGCTCGATAGTTGTTACTTTAGTGTGAGTGAAGGCTCACGAGGCTGTGAATGATGTCTCTCTTACATTGGTTGGAAACTTATTTGTTGACGTGTATGGTCAGTTTGTACTTTGGTGATTTGTCCCCTTGTTGGCATGGAGATCCAGTATTGGGCCCCACCATCTTTTGCACCAAATTAGGTTTTTTTAACCTTTTAATTTCTTTTTGGAGGTTTTTTGAGAAGCTATCTTTGATTTTTTTTAAAAATAGTGATAATGTTGGTAAGAGACACTATATGGATTCATGAATGTTGTCATTGATGGCAACAAAGTTCATCCCACACATCCGCAGGACATGGTATGTCTCTACCGGAAGTCAGAGTGAAGAATGTTGTGGTCCGGCAAACAAGAACAGAGCATGTGGTGAAGTCTGACAGACAGGTCCGGATCTCTCAGAGGAAGTATCTTGGTGAAGTGCAGATTTGGGGAAGTCAAGAGGAGTATCTTGACTGATAGATTCCAAGGTTTGAGCCTCCGGTGTGGAAAGGATAAAGAGATATGAATGCTTGGGTGTCGGGTTCCCAAGTGACAGTGTGGACAGAGGAAGAACTGATTGGCAGAACATCAGACATTATTCCGGATGTGTTACTGATGATGGAAAAGGTTCTTAAGGCATAATTTATGTTTGGCTAACGTGATTGATGACTTCTACAAGTATATGCTTGATCCACATTACTTGGTGTGCAATGATTCAGCCGACATATCAAAGCTTGTGAAAAGATTGACTATTTCGGGTGTCAACTAGAAAGGTGATGAAATCACTTGTGCGGATATATATACATGATGGATTTATTTGTGAAAAGAGTTGTGGTTGTTGTTGATGTGTGGATAAAAGCAGAGCAGAGCAGAAGTAGTAAGGAGGGTCCGGTATGTGAAAGGAAAGCAGCATAAGAGAAAAGGAAAGATGAAGTGTAGCAGGTCAGTGTACTGAGCCTAACTGGAACTGAACTCCAGCATGTGTGGATGCTACCAATCAGTTCAAGTATTGTATAGCACTCCTTTTGTAGACAGTGTGTCTCTTGTAGGTAGTGTGCCTCTTGTGAGCAGTGTGCTCAGGCAGTGAGCCCTAATAGGCAAGTGCCATTTTGTATTTCCATTCTTCTAACAGAGAATACAATCTTGGGTTAATCACCCGTGGTTTTCTCCCTTAACAGGGTTTCCACGTCAAAAATGTTGTGTCATGTGTATTTCCATTTCATGGTTATGTTTGCTCATTTGAATTAATGTTACATTGATTACTAATAAAGTTCAGAAAGCAGAAATAATTAGGATAACTAATTCACCCCCCCTCTCAGTTATCAATAGATAATGGTTTCTTTGGAGAAAGGGGATTTTAAATAGTGGAGTGATTTTATCCTCACTTATCTTAGTGAGAAAAATCTCTTGTCCTATATGTATAATGAAGTTCCTATTCCAAATACACCTTGTGGGTATATTATTTGGAAAGGTTATAGGGCTAAAGTATTTAGAGTCATTTTTGAGCATGTAGATGATGAACTTTTGGAATCACTTGTTCATTTTGAGTGCCCTTATGCTCTTTGGACTTACATTCGAGAGTTATATGGAGATAATGATCCTCCGCCATCTCCCGATGCTCCTCCTTCCAACTCCGATGTGCCTTGTTATTCTTTAGAGAAGATAGACCATGCTTGTGATCCTTTGGAGGTTTTTGAGACTTCAGATGAGGTTGTAGTTGCTTCAGAGGTTCTTGATTCTTTGTTAGAAATAGTTGATTCGCCTTCCATCATTCCTGAGCAACAGGATTATCATTGTCTTCCTAATTGGGATTTGTTTTTACTGGACATTGGTTCATTGTTCGTGAATTCTCACATTTCAAACTTGGAAGACACATTTGAGGGATTAATTTTCCTATTTGATGATAGATGTGGTACAACTATTGTCTCTTCATCTTTGTCCTTGGAGAATGTTCAAAATTAGTTTCTAGTAGCACCTTGTTTGTCACTTTCTATTGTGATTGGGCATGTTACTGATTGGTTCATGGCATCATCTTCTAAGGTCTTGGCGACACATGAGCAGATTTTAGAGACATTTTCATCCTACATTTGGATTTCACTTACTAATTCCTATCCTGAATGGGAAGTATACCTGCATCTATACATGGTTTTGTTTCTTCCTAAGAGGAGACAAGTGGTTTGTCAGCATTGGATTCTATTTTGCCTTCAGACACTTACCATCTTTGTAGGACATTATTTATTATGGGGGGCTATGTAGTCTCCTTCTTTCCTTCCTATGGGAGAATCATTGATTGTATATACATGATGTATGTAGTCCTTGGGGGGGTGTAATTGAGTCCTCCATCCATGCATCTTGTTTTCTTTTCTCTCTTTTGGAGAGGGGTTTTTTCCCACAAGATTTTTCTCCTTTTCTTTGGTTTGTGAGAGATTCCTTTTTGTATTGTAAATGGGTACCTAACATGGTTGTGTAGCTGGGACCCATATTCATATTGCATAATAATTCTCCCTAAGTTGCACTTAAGGGGGGGTGTTGGAGTAAATAGTTTTTACCATTTTTACATGCTTAAGTTTAACTTAGGTAGCCAACATTTAATGCATCATAATGCATAGTTAGGTGCATTTTGTGTCAGTTATTTCTTTTACCGACTCATATTTTTGCCTTTAAATAGGCACTTGTATATTATTTTTATTATCTCAATACATATTTTTATCTTGGGTGAATCGTTTATCTCTCCCTAGGAAGGTGTATTGTAGATTGGTGCTTTTGGGAGTTTGTTCACTCTAACAGCTTCAACCCACTTTGTGAAGTACTCAGTGGCGTGAATTATGAATTTGTGGCCGTTGGATGAGGATGGATGAATATTTCCTATGAGGCTGAGTCCCCACTGTAAGAAAGGCCAAGGAGTAGTGACAAGTTTTAGTTCATGTGCTGGAGCATGTATCAAATCCCCATGTTGCTGACATTGTAGACATCTCTTAGCAAATTTTTGTGCATATTGCTCCATGGTTGGCCAATAATATCTAGATTTCAAGAGTTTCTTAGAAAGGCTAAGGCTAAAAGAATGCAAATGACAAACACCTTTGACATACCTCACATAAGGCAATGTTAGCTTCTTTCGAGTCAAGACATCTAAGAAGGATACCATCGAGACTCTTATGATTCATGGTTTCTCCAATGATGGTGTAATGAGAGGCTCGATGGATAAAGGTTTTGTATTGTGTGTTGGATAATTGAAATGGAAGGGTGCCATTGTAGAGATACTCATATATATCCTCATACCATGGAGAATTGGGACCAACAATTTCACATATAAGCTCAAATTGTGGGACTTCAAAAGATGGAATCAAAAGTTGTTTGACTAGAAATTCACATCTTTGTGTGTTAGTGGGCATATCTAGAAGAGAATCGATTGTAGCCATAGCATTTGCTGCTTTGTTGTTTATCCTAGGGATTTGCTCAAATGTGATTTTGGAAAAGTATTTATTGAAGTCATCTACCATCAACTTGTATGGGAGGAGTTTTTCATCTTTATTTGATATTTATCCAAGACTTGTTTGATGACCAACTGAGAATCTCCAAAAACTTGTAGCTGTCTGATATCCCATTGTACAACCAAGCGCAATCTAATAATCAAGGCTTCATATTCAACAATGTTATTGGTGCAAGGGAAGGTAATCCTATATGATTTAGGTATACAATCACCTTGAGGGGTGATGAATAATATTCTAGCTCCAGATCCATGTTGTGTATATGAACCGTCAAAGTACAACTATCATACTATTGAAGGATATAGATTGAATAACTCTTCATTAGGAAACTCAGGATGGATAGGATGAATATCTATCATTGGTGCTTTTTCTAGTTGATCTATGATCACTTGTCCCTTTATGGCTTTCTAGTCAACATATTCTATGTCAAATTCACTGAGAATCATTAGCCATTTTGCTAATCTGCTTGTGAGTACTGCTTTGAATAGAAGATACTTGAGTGGATCAAATTTAGATATGAGCTTCGTTCTTTGGTTCAACATATAGTGCTGCAACTTTTGGGAAGCAAACAATATAGCTAAACATTCTTTTTCCATGGTTGAATAATTAATCTCATAGCTGATAAGAGTCCTACTGATATAGTAGATAGTTTGTTCTTTCCCTGAATCATCATGTTGAGCTAAAACAACACCTAGAGCTACTGCTGTTGAAGAAATTTATAATAACAATGGTTGATTAGGTACAGGAGGTACCAATATGGGAGGTGTAGCTAGATATTTCTTTATTTGATCAAAATCTTGTTGGCACTTATCATCCCATTTAAAGGGTTCTCCCTTTCGGAGCAGGTGTTGAAAAGGATGACATTTATCTGCTAGTTGTGAAATGAGCCTGTGGATAGATTGTAATCTACCTTGAAGACTGTGAATCTATTTCAAATTTGATGGGGGAGTCATGTTAACTATAGCTTTTACCTTAACTGGATCAACTTCTATACCTCTTTGAGATATGATGTAACCCAATAGCTTTCCATAAGTCACACCAAATACACACTTCTTAAGATTTAATCTCACTTGATACTTTTCCAGTCTGTCAAAGATTTGATTGTAGTTAGAAAATCCATCCATTAGTGATAACATTCATGTCTTTCTATAAGATCAATAATGGTATCTATGCTTGGAAGTGGAAAATCATCTTACAGGCAGACTTTGTTGAGATCTCTAAAGTCGTAGTAATAGATGTCCCCAGTAGCTTTGGAAACTGATACTATATTTGAAACCCATTTATGATAATCAATAGGCCATATGAACTTAGCATCCAATAGTTTTTGAAGTTCTACTTTGACCAAGAGTGCTATTTGAGGATACATTTTCTGTAGCTTCTATCTGATAGATTTTGCATTTGGAAATACTGCTAGATGATGTACTACAAGTGAAGGATCCAATCCTAACATATATACATAGGTCCATGCGAAGTTGATTGATCTTTTCGTGAAGAAGGCAGTGAAGTCTATTCTTTCCTGATCTGATAGTGATGCCGCTAGAAATGTGATCTTGGGATTTTGTGTTGTACCTAGATTGATCTCTTGAGATTTCTCTATCAACAAGGGTGACCGTTCTTGATATTCAGTAGTCAAAGGAATGTCAAATCCTCCATCCTCAAGTGCCTTAGAGAGGTTTTCACCCTCAGATACATCCTTTATTTTTACTTTTTCATGATCAAGAGGTGCCTTTCGGTTTTCACCTAGTGACCTTCCTGTTTTGATTTTATTTATTTCACTTTTGTGACTGAAGGATTTGCTGCTTCCACCAAAGTATGCTAACTGAGGTAGGTCCATCATCAAGCCCACTTTGTAATCTCCCAATGGTATGCCTTTTATTAAGCCCATGAACTCTGCTATAGGTTCATCATTCTAAAATGTGTCCAAAATAGGTGCCCCCTGTTGGTCCCAATCGACAAGGTCAGGATATACGAGTTGAAGGTCAAATAATGTAGGTTGAGAGGTAAAGGAGGTAGATGATAACATAAATATGGAGAGATCTTGGAATAGTTTGGTTATGTGGAAAGAAGAATCATCGATGGTGTATACACCTAAAAATGACATGACTCTACCTAAATAAATATTTTAAATATTTATTTCATCTTAATATTCCTCTATCAATAAATAAATAAATTTATTTATTTATTTGATTCATTTTCTCCCATTAATTGAATAAATTACATTTATTTAATTAATTCCATCTATATCAACTTCATTCTTCTAAATAATTAAATAATTTTAATTATTTATTTAAATAATTTTAATTATTTAATTAAATCATCCATTCTTCTAAATTTAAATAAAATGCAAATTTATTTAAATTAAATCTCCAAAAAATAAAATATATTTAAATATTTTATTTATTCTTCAAAATTATCTACAAGTAATTAAATAAATTTATTTATTTAATTATGCTTTCTTATCTTCTAAAAAATCCTCAAAATCTTCTAAAAATAAATTCTTCTTGTCACACAAAAGCAAAAGGTGAGTTAACTAATTTAAAGCTATCAACAAAGCACTTAAATTAGAAAAATATATTCTAATTTAAGAAATAAAAACTCATCCTCATCAAGAAAGCAGTTAACTCAACAAAGAATATTTTTGAATGACACATGTCCTTCTATTTGCGTACGTTCTCTCGAACATCCTCTACCATTGATCTTCTTATTTCTTCTACACCGTTGATCCTCTCTCTCATGAGTCTATAAATACAACCCTCTATCTCTTCATTTCATCATCAAGCTTTCGAGTAAACTTATGCTGCAGAATCCATAGCGTGCCATTGGCACCCCCACTCTCATACCATCCATCATCCATTTCATATTGTGTTGAAGCTCATCTTCAACACAATAAGTATCCAAGCCGTTTCTCCTTGTCATCTTGAGGAATCGAAGCAAGGAAGCAAGCTTCTTGAGGGCCATCTTCATCACCAGAAGATCAAAAGAGAATAGGCGAACAATGGAAATCGCAAGGTAAAAAGGTTGTGAGTATCACATCTCTCTTATTTTAAATCCTTTTTGTTTGCACATTCCATTGATGTTTTGGGTTTTTATAATTAGTTTTATTCATCCCATTTTACCCATCACATTTCTGGCACCCACCATGGGGCCCTTGCCCCTAATCGAACTAAAAATTTGAGTTTCTAAGTGACAGGTTCCATATAGGTTTAGTACATGCTTCAAACAGGTTCAGTCAGCACATCTGATCGATCTTGAGGTGCATATACAACCTGTTACGGTGCATGCAAACTTCTGGTGCATACATCATCTGAGCTAGTGCTTTTACCTCCTGTTCTAGCACCTGCAGTATTACAGTGCATACATCCTCAGAGATGGCGCATATACTTCCTGTTCCGGTGCCTACAGAATCCCAGCGCATATACCCTCCGACACGACGCTTACATACTTTCTTACGATGCATATGTAGAAATGATGCTTTTGCCTCTCATTTCTATGCTTTTGACATCTGTCTTAGCGCATTTGTAAAGTGACACTTACACTCTTTGTTTCTATGCATACAGACTGTTAAGTGGTGCATCTGTTCTTCACTGTGGTTTTAGGATTTCTAGTGATTTTTTAGGTTAACACTAACGTTTGTCTTGCAGGATTAGGAGCTGGATAGATCATTTAGTTGCACTAATTAACTCATCTTAGATTAATTAGGGGAAAAGTAAAAAGTAAAAAAAAAATGCATGTATGCAAATCTCACGTAGTCCTTAACTAGGAGGATAGTAACAAACAATCACTGCTATCTTTGCATGATTGCTATCTCACAAACAGAATGAACCATTACTATCTTTAACCACTTCAAAGTTAACAAATGCGTGAGTGCCCAAGTAGATAACACATTTAGTTTTTTTTCCTTTTAAATAGGATTGGATTAACCACTGTCTTCTATGATTGTTGAATGATAATAGGCTTATGATCTCCCCTTTACAGGGTGACTAGAATGCCAGACTTGTTATTCCCTGTGTATAACCTTTAGAGGGGCCTGCCCTTGGATGCCCACCTGTCCAAGTTTGAATGAACCTAAGTGGAAATAGGCTAAAGCCAAGCCCTACCGATCCACTTTAAATAAATTGTGCTTGAGGTGAAAGCTTCCCGCAACGAGTGCCGCTGTGTTACATCAACAACCAACCTCCCCCAAAACCCCCCAAGACATAACCCTTGGAGGCTGGGAGACTCCATAATGGAAAGTAGTGCTACCGCACGTGTAACCACTCGAACGGTTGCCTTGACTACTTAGACATTTGTTTAGTATACCAAAAATCCCTATTTGTTGACACAAAAGGTTGAACCTTTGAAGTGGACTCGATTCATGTGATTCTTAGTAGAGGTAGCAGGGACAATCCTATGGTTCGGTGGGGGTATGAGCCTAAGGAAACCTAGATCTGGTATGTGTGAGAAGTGAGTGCCGTGGAGGGGAGCTGGTGCTACTAGATTCTGGAGCTACATGCTTTGAATATGCACAACTAGGGGATTCAATAAATACTATCCTTTCCAGCCTAGGTTGTAATTGTTCGTGTCAAAAAGTCCAAAAATACAAAAAAATAACAAAAGATAAAAATCATGAAAACTTCTATGCATTTGCTATGTCTTTTGCCATAATTGAAAATTAGAATTCAAAAGGACCAAGTTTTCAACCAAAAAACAATTTTTTTTTTAAAACGTGCCAAAAACTCTACAAATTCAAAACTGAAAACCAGAACGGCACATCTGCTGCGACCTGCGACGCATATATTTAGACTTACAACGCATTTGATCACTGTTGCGGTGCTTATAAAAATTGCTAGATTGGTGCATTTGCTTCAACCTATGGCACTTTTACACTCTATTCTGGCACATTTATTGCTACGTATCCAAACCAGAGAGCTATTCCTTACTTCCCAAGAGAAAAACTGTCAACTTTTTCGAAACCCATTTCAAACCTGTCTCAATTTTCCCAAGATCTGATTAGAATCGTGCAAGTCAACCATTTCGCTCTTCTTTCACACCATAGCTGCTTTTCCCACACTGCATCATCCAAAAACTTCACAAAAATTCTTCCAAAATCCAACAAGGTGAGAACCAAGCTATTCTTGATCGCATCAAGCCTCAAACAAACCTAGTGAGTCTCCACTATCAAGGATCACTTATCCTTTTCTCTCAGAATTCCACTAGTGGCTTGTTCAAAACTAGTCTACATCAAGTAAATGGATTTCTATCATCCTTACTTTTACTATCATTTTGTGCACCCAACTTGTTTGACACCAATTAGATCTAAGGAGAACCTTGCTCAAATCTTGACACATTCCATCACTTCTTGCTCAAGTCTTTCAAACTCACTCCATCCCATCTGTAGTCACCTTGCATGGTCTTAACGAGGTCCCAAAGGCAAAAATATATTGAAATGGCTGAGAAAACTATTCCAACCTCTCACGACAGTGACGAGGAAATTTCTATGGAAGAGGTCCTCCAAACATAGCAAGACCGAAGGTTTCAATGCATAATGGATAAGGTACTTGCCCAAGACCCTACTAAATTCTTTCTTCACTTAGCACAACTAGGAGTAAAGCTCCCTAAAGATTTTGCTATAGAAGCTCTAAAAGAACCCGACGAAGAAAGAAACCCTGAGGGAAGTACACATGAGGAAATACCTTCAGACAAAAGCAAAGCAACCATTGATTCCATGGATGCCTTAAGGTTAATGACCCAATAGATTCAAGCTTTACAACAACAATTCACAGACATGCAAACAGGAGCATCAACTAAGCATTATTCCCTAGAGGATATTTCACCATATCCTTTTGATAGGACCTTGATCATGATACCTTTCCCCTCTAAGTTTGAGGTGCCAAAATTTGATAAATATCGAGGAAAGGGTGATCCAAGGGACCACATTAGGGAATTTAACGCTGCATGTCTTGAAGTCACCCACAATGATACTTACCTTATGCGACTGTTTCCAAGAAGCTTAGGAGGACAAGCCATGGAGTGGTTTTCTAGACTACCACTCAGCATTAGAACATTTAACAAACTTGTGGACAAATTTTTCACACATTTCTCCTACAATATTGAGCATGACAACTCAATCTTAGATCTTTGTAACACCAAGCAAAAAGGTGGGCAATCTTTTGCCGCCTTCCTACAAAGATGGAGACAGTTGGCAAGTAAGTGCCCACATCAAATGCCTGAAAAATAAATGTTGGAAATGTTTGTCCTTAACTTACAAACCGACCTAAGCTATCAGATACAAATCCAATGTCCTACTTCCTTTAGTAAGGTCATTGAGATGGGTCTAATCATCAAAAAAGCTTTAATTGCAAAAGGTCAAATAAAGCTATATAAGGACACTCCTAGTACCAATACCAATGTAGATAAACTGAGATTCTAGACAAAGAACAAAAACATTGTGAATGATGGGGTGGTAGATGCCAAGAATGTGGCACCAAAGCAACCAATCTTCAACTTATCGACTCCTCAAAACAACCCCCCGCAAAACAAACCAAAAAACATTGAATCACAAATTACAAATTTTCAACCTAGGAGAAAATTCACACCTTTTGGAGAATCATTGGAAACCACCCTACAGAAGTTAATCAAAAGTAAGATCATAACACTTCTAACGGCATGGGAATATGAACCAAAAGTCAAACCTCCTTGGTGGAAGGACAACAATTTCTGTGAATACTACCAAAACAGGGGGCACAAAACCAATGACTGCATTGCACTCAAGCACACTATCCAAGATTTGATCAAGCAAAACAAAGTGTCACTTGATAGACACACCTCTAATAATGATCACCGAGCATTCATGGATCCTCTTCCCAACTATGAACATGGAGGGTCTTCCAACCAAAACAACAGTGGAACTAACAATGCAAATTACACGAATGTCTCCTTTGACTATGTTGTTAACCACATCTCGGAAGGTGATTCACGCATCAATGTGATCACTATAAACAAAGATGCAGATTGCAATGTTACCACCCTAGTAATAGAGTCACTCTTAGAGGAGCCTTAGCCACTCTAGCCAATCAGTACAATATCTTGGATCAACTTCATAAGACACCTGCACATATCTCCATTTTGGAACTTCTGTGTCTGTCCCCGTCCCATAGGGCCATACTTGACAAAGCTCTTTTCAAAGCCTTCGTTCCAACGAACCTGGATGAAGAACAATTTCAAACCATGGTAGGTCACATTGTCTCACCTCACTCTCTATCATTCACTGAAAAGGATGATATGTCAATCACCCAACCTCATAAGGCCTCTCTTCATATTGAAGCCTTCATCCACAAACACAAGATAAAAAGGGTTCTAATCAATGGAGGAGCTGGTTTCAATAATTGCACCTTTAAGCTAATCCTTGTATTGGGGTTTGCGGAGAAATCTATGTTGGCAAGAGACACTATATGGATTCATGATTGTTGTCATTGATGGCAACAAAGTTCATCCCACACATCCGCAGGACATGGTGTGTCTCTATTGGAAGTCAGAATGAAGATTGTTGAGGTCCGGCAAACAAGAACAGAGCATGTGGCAAGGTTTGACAGACAGGTGTGGATCTCTCAGAGGAAGTATCTTGGTGAAGTGCGGATTTGGGGAAGTAAAGAGTACTACCTTGAGTGATAGATTCCAAGGTTTTAGCCTCCGGTGATAGATGAGGTAAAAAATATAAATACTTGAGTACTGAATTCCTGAGTGACAGTGTGAACAGAGGAATAACTGACTGACAGAACATTAGACTACTTTCCGGATGTGTTTCTGATGGAGGTAAAGGTTATAAAGACATGAATTATGTTTGGTCGACATGATTAATAATTTCTACAAGTATATACTTGATCCGCATTACTTGATGTGCAAGGATTCAGCTGACAGAACAGAGTTTGTGAGAAGATTGACTGTTTCGGGTGCCGACTAGAAAGATAATGAAATCACTTGTGTGGATATATATATAGGATGGATTTAGTTGTGAGAAGCAGTGTGGAGATATGTGATATGTGAATAAAAGAAGAGCAGAGCAGAAGCAGTAAGGAAGGTCCGGTATGTGAAAGGAAAGCAGCATAAGAGAAGAGGAAAGATGAAGTGCAGCAGATCAGTGTACTGAGCCTAACCGGAACTGAACTCCAGCATATGTGGATGCCTCCAATCAGTTCAAGTATTGTATAACACTCTTTTGTAGACAGTGTGTCTCTTGTAGGTAGTGTGCCTCCTTGTGAGCAATGTGCTCGGGCAGTGAGCCCCAATTGGCAAGTGCCATTTTTGTATTTCCTTATTCTTCTAACAGAGAATAATCTTTGGGTTAATCACCCCATGGTTTTCTCCCTTAACAGGGTTTCCACGTCAAAAATACTGTGTCATGTGTTTTTCCATTTCATGGTAATGTTTGCTTGTTTGAATTAATGCTGCATTGATTAATAAGAAAGTTTAGAAAGAAGAAATAATTAGGATAATTGATTCACCCCCCCTCTCAGTTATCAACAATTGGTATCAGAGCTAAGTTCCTCCTAATAGAGCCTAACAACTTGAGGAAGATCTAGGAGTTCAAATGGATGCATATGGTTTAAGAGAGCAACTCAAGACTGCCCTTGATGATCTTGAACAGTCAAACTCTAAAGTCAATGAATTAAAGGAAATATTCAAACAGGCTAATGATTTCATGAGAGCACTAAAAGATAAATTAAGTCTCTCTATGAAAAAGAGAAAGGAGCTGCTTCAGCAATTGGCAAGACAAGGTGAAGAAAATAATGCAAATGAAGAGCTAACTGAGAAAACCAAGTTATGAGAAAAGTTATCAAAAGAAATCATTATGGTAAGACATGAAATGGAATCAGGAGTTATAAAGTTTAGGCAAGAAGTTGAAGAGAAAAGAAAAACTAAAGATAATCTAAGACAATCTCTCAAGGAGAAATCAGAAGATTGCCACCAGATGGATAGAATTATCAGACATCTTGAATCTGATCTTGAAGATGCTAAAGATAATGAAGAAAAACTTAAGGATCAAATTGTCTCTCTAAAAAGGGATCTTCAAACAACAAATGAGTATAAAGAGAAATTCAAGATAAGTTCTGCTCAACTTGAAGTTCTTCTTGGAAGTCAAAAGAAGGTAGATGACAAATGTGGTTTGGGATATGAGAGAGGAAAAAGCTCCAGATCCGGTTAGAAGAATTATGGATCAGAAAATCCAAGGAACAGGCCTAGAAGACCTTCGGTAAGACAGCCCAATGCTCAAAGATATCTATCCTTCAATGGATACTGCCACAGCTGCAATCACTTTGGTCACAAAGCTAATCAATGCAGAAAGAGAATGAATCAGACTAATTCATCCTTCTCCGAATAGTGTTTTAACTACAAAAGGTATGGTCACAAGTCTCATGAATGCAGAAATATGCAAATGAACAAATCATTCAATGGTAGATGCTTTGCATGCAATAGAGTAGGTCATATGGCTAATCAATGCAAATCAAGAGGATATCAGTCAAATATGCAAAGAAATGTTGTTTTCTAAATCTATAATAGGTCCGGTCATAATGCAAAAGTCTGTAGAAGCAAGAATCAGGACAAAAGAGGTCCGGTATATCATAATCAAAATCAAGATAAGGGTAAACAAAAGATGAATGCGGATGAAGTTAAAAATGAGATGAGCAAGATTTGGGTGAAGAAAAGTACTGAGAATGTAGAGATTGGATCTGCACCAGACTCTGGTGCTGATATTCCTTCCGAAAATTGAAAAGTGAGCTCTGGCTCAGGGGGAGACACAAAGAAAACCTTATTCACCCAGCCAGTCAATTGGTGCCAGAATTGGCACAAGAAGAGTTGCGGATTGAAGGAGTCATAAGGGATATATTCAAACAAACTGTGGTTAAGATTTGGAAGATCCGCAAGATGTTTAAAGATCAGGGTTGATCCAATTCTTCAAATCACTCGAATAAGGCAAACCAGAATAATATAGGTCGAGCATTTATTGCAATCTGATATTAGGGCTTGCGGAGCAATATAAGGGATTTTCATTAATCACTCATTCATTCTGCACTCAAGAAGAAATGAAAAGCAGAGCTCTGCAACGAAATTCCTCAAGTTCATCGAAGATCACCTACAGAAGTCATTACTTCCAAAGATCAATCCAACCAACTCTATGAAACCGATAGGCGCAAAAGGTATTTTCCATTTTCAAATATCTCACTGCAAATCTCTTGATAATGGGTACTCCGAATATTGTAAAGATTTCTGATAGACGTCGCCCTACATTTAAGAAACATCCATACAAATCCTTGGAGGTAGACCCCCTAGGTGCATTTTCCAGTGTTCTGTATGGTGTGTTGCACACCGAAGATATTAGGGTTTATATACATGCAAATGTTGAAGAGTTTGGGGAATTCAAACTAAGAGATATCTATCACAAACAACTGTTAGATGATTCATTTGAGCTCAAACCCCAATACATAGGCCTTCGAAACAAGCACTTTGCACAATACATACATTTCCCCTATTTTACAGAGGATGAATGGGTTAGGTACATTTTGAGCAGAATACATGATAATTTCATGTGGTTAAATGGACCATTCAAGATCACTAAAGATGCCATCAGGGCAGTTACCGGACTACGCCCATCCGGTGGGATTCATGTTCTTAAATCTGTAAAGAACCAAACTGTGAGTGAGGCTATCAGATTGAAGTTTGACAAAAGAGCAATGACAGTAGATGACATCACTGATCCGGATGTCAAGTTTGCTTCTATGATCATTGGATATAAGATATATCATTTTAGCAGAGAAAATTTTGTACCTGGAACTGCCATCTATACAGACTATGATCTTTGTCAACTTCTCTTGAACCAACTCTTAGAGAATCTGCAGAAAATAAAGAAAGATAAAAAGAATTCATTCAAGTATGGTGGATTGATATTGTGCTTATTCTTCTACTTTATGAATGAGCTTCCCAGATCCAATGGCTAGGTATGGGAGAATGATAGATCGGTAGCTATCCAAATCAGAGATTATCTACATGGACTTGGTGCCAACAAAGCACAAAATACAGCTCTATGGGGATATTTCAAGAACTTTTAGAACATGATGCAAGCAAGAGAAAGGATTCCCCAGTCTCTTGTTGAGAAATACAAAGACACAATTTGCTTTATGGTAGAGACTGACCAATGCCTAATGGAGGCAGTAGAGCCAAGGATAGTCTAGATCATGCCCATGGGGTATGAAGTTGATGAACAAATTGTGGAGCTGCATGTTCAACACATGCTAAGCCAACCTAAAGATCCAAAAGCAAAAAGGTTTGGAACCTTTCAGGAGCTAAGTATAAAAATTCATGTTGAACTTAGAGAACCAGAGATCAAGAGGAAGGTAAGAAAAGAAGTAGAAAATATTGCCCAAGGCCTTGGCATCTCAAAGGAGGCACTTGATGCCCACAAGAAAAGGATGGAAAGGGCTGAGGAAGAGAAGAAAGAGGTAGAAAAGAAAAGCAAGGAAAGTGCTCCAATAGAAACATCAACCCGGACCAGATCATCAAAAAGATCTGCACCTGTCATAGCCAAAAACTCAAAACTGGAAGTCCAGGCATCTGGTAAAAGAGAGAAAAGATCAAAGACAAAGGCCACAAGGGCTTATGCAAGTCAAAAAGATGAAGAGGAAACCAAATCAGATGAGGAGATTAGGAAACTAAAGAAGAAGAAGAGAAGGAAGAGGAATTTGTTGAAAAACCTACTCTCTCCTTAGATGATGTAGTAAAAGCAGTCACTGTGGATGGTAACCTACAACCTTTAATAGAATTCTATGATGATTATAATGAAGCAGATAAAAAGATTCTGGAGGAAGCCACAGTTAAGTTTTTGAACATTTACAATAAAGCTTTTATTGAAATTATCTCTCTAATTCCTAAGAGTGTAGAGAAGGAGTTGGAAATGAGAAAGACCAATGCCATGGCAAAAGACCTTGAGATCTAGGAATAGATAGCTATTCAGCTATATCCTTCAATTGATCCCAAGACAATGAACATGGTATTCAAAGACTGCAAGGATGAATTCAGGAGCAAAGCAAGGATGAATCAGCTTATGCTTGGTGAGACCGACAAGGTAGCCAAGGACACTGAAGAGATTCTCTGAAAAAATGTCAAAAGATTTAATCTTCCTATCATAGAGGACTTGGGTACTGATCCCTCCACCACAAATGTTGCAGAAGAAACTCCTGAGAAAATGTCAGAAGAGGTGGGCCCCGAGCAGACTAACATTTCCCCTCCAGTTTCCCCTATAGTCTCCGGATCTAAAGGAGAAGAAAAATTACAAGAGAAAGAAGCAGAGGTAAAAGAAAAAGAAGATGACAATGCGAAGACCTCAACAGAAAAGACCACAACTGCTAGTGGTAAGAATGTAGGAGAGAAAGCTCCAAGGGACAGCCTTAAGACTGCAGAAGAAAAGAAAAATCTGTCTCCGGCAAGAGACACTACACAAACTGTCCAAGAATTTCTGAACAAAGAAACAATGGAGATTGATGAACCGGAGCTTCTACAAGGTCCATTCAATTTTGATTCTCTTTCTTCGGTACAGACAATGAAGATAGCTTCATTTGCTAATGCTAAGGCTAACGAAAAACTCCTAAAGTCTCATATGGAAGATTGTGAGTTAATAGAAGCTGCTTCCAGAGTGCTAGAAAAGATCATGCCATCTTTTTAGAAGGATCCCATAGCCTCCTCTTTCGGTAATCTCAAAACCTTAGTCAGCAGTGTTAGTACACATTTTGATTCTCTAGAAAAATTAGCTGAAGAAAAGGTCCAAAAGGAGTTTTTGGATAAAAGATTCTCTGAGGTACAGGGTTTGATTATTAATGATAGAAGAAACATGAATATTGGAATAAAGAGCCTAGAAAACACTCTTAAAGATGGAGGAGAAATGTATAAATTTTGTTTATCATGGTCCAAAGTAACACTAGACATTGAGAAGAAAATAAAAGAACAGGAGGATAAACTATCAAACCTATCAAAGAATTTTGATCCTCTCTCTTCCTCTATAACAAATCAAAAATGTCAGACTATCGCAGTCTTGAGTCAAATCAAGAAATTGGAGAAGGAAAGGAAAAATAGAATAAGCAGGTTGAGTGAGCTCAGGGGGCTAATTGTCCCTAAGCTAGAGGCCATGCATGAGGCCATAACAGAAGCCCAAATTACAGCCCAGACCAATGATCTGATAGATCTAAAAAGGGTAGATGCATTTGCATTCCTGTTGAGTGGGCATATCTCAATTTTGGACAGGATGAAGCAGAGTTGGGTGACAGAAGTTGTATAGTTGAAGAACACTTTGCAGACATACTTAAGTATATGTAAGTACAACTTGTATATATATACTTATGCAGCTAAATAAAGTTAAATTTTTGAAAATTTTGGCATGTGGACCCTACCCTTTGCCATTGATGTCAAAGGGGGAGTGAGGAGCAGTGAAAAATGAGGAATCCAACTAAGGGGGAGCTCTGGAAAATGTATATAAAGACAGAGCATCAGCCAAGGGGGAGCATAGTGTAAACACTTAGTCAATTTTCACTAAGTGTTGCCATCAATGCCAAAGGGGGAGACTGTTGGCAAGAGACACTATATGGAAACATGATTGTTGTCATTGATGGAAACAAAGTTCATCCCACACATCCACAGGACATGGTGTGTCTCTACTGGAAGTCAGAATGAAGATTGTTGAGTTTCGGTAAACAAGACCAAAGCATGTGGCAAGGGCCAATAGACAGGTCTGGATCTCTTAGAGGAAGTATCTTGGTGAAGTGCAGATTTGGGGAAGTAAAGAGTACTACCTTGAGTGATAGATTCCAAGGCTTTAGCCTCTGGTGATAGATGAGGTAAAAAATATAAATACTTGAGTACCGGATTCCTGAGTGACAGTGTGAACAGAGGAAGAACTGACTGATAGAACATCAGACTACTTTTCGGATGTGTTTCTGATGGTGGTAAAGGTTATAAAGACATGAATTATGTTTGGCCGACATGATTAATAATTTCTACAAGTATATACTTGATCCGCATTACTTGATGTGCAAGGATTCAGCTAACAGAACAGAGTTTGTGAGAAGATTGACTGTTCTGGGTGCCGACTAGAAAGATAATGAAATCACTTGTGTGGATATATATATATAGGATGGATTTAGTTGTGAGAAGCGGTGTGGAGATATGTGATATGTGAATAAAAGCAGAGCAGAGCAGAAGCAGTAAGGAAGGTCTGATGTGTGAAAGGAAAGCAGCATAAGAGAAGAGGAAAGATGAAGTGCAGTAGATCAGTGTACTGAGCCTAATCGGAACTAAACTCCAGCATATGTGGATGCCTCCAATCAGTTCAAGTATTGTATAACACTCTTTTGTAGACAGTGTGTCTCTTGTAGGTAGTGTGCCTCCTTGTGAGCAGTGTGCTCGGGCAGTGAGCCCTAATTGGCAAGTGCCATTTTTGTATTTCCTTATTCTTCTAACAAAGAATAATCTTTGGGTTAATCACCCCGTGGTTTTCTCCCTTAACAGGGTTTCCACGTCAAAAATACTGTGTCATGTGTTTTTCCATTTCATGGTAATGTTTGCTTGTTTGAATTAATGCTGCATTGATTAATAAGAAAGTTTAGAAAGAAGAAATAATTAGGATAACTGATTCACCCCCCCTCTCAGTTATCAACAAGCTATAGATCCAAAAAAAGAAAATCACTATCAAAGCCTATGATGAGGAGGAGAGAACTTCCAAGGGAATTGTTACTTTACCAATTAGAATGGGACCTATTGTAAAAGATGTGGCTTGCCAAGTCCTTGATATGGAGCTAGCATATAACATTCTTCTTGGGAGACCATGGATACATGCTCTGAAAGCAGTACCGTCAACATACCACCAGTGTATCAAATTCCCCTATGAAGGCCAAGAGATCACCATCCAATGTGATCCCAATCCATTTCAGTATTGCAACTCCATTCAATCTAAACATGAAGTTGTGATTCCTAACAACCGTGCCTCTGCTTCATCTTCATCTCGTGTTGACCCAGCTTCACTTTCTTCCACCTCAAAGGCATCCCAAGTTGACCTTAGACTCAAAGATAAGGGCTTGGGTGAGTACACAATCTCCCAATCCCTCTATTTGGCACAACTCCCCCTATCTCCCAGATCATATGGAAGACCTACCCTGAGCAAATCCAAAGTAGACAAAACTACCAAAGGTCCGTTTATCAAATGAGGAAGCCTCGAAGATGAGAGTGATGAAAAGGATATCCTGCAATGGTTATATAAGGATGAAGGTAGTTCATCAACACAACAAGACCATCACACCACCATACAAACTGAATAATATGGTCAAGGATTCCAAATGCTACAAAGAATGGGATATGAAGGACATGGTCCACTCGGTTCAAGAAAAGATGGTATCACTGAACCCATCCAACCTCATACCTTGACAGCCTGAGACACTACAGGGCTAGGATACACTGGCACATCAAGAACCAACAGAGCAAATAAGAATAAAGACAAACAACTAGAAACATCGACTAGTAATTTGGTTGATCAAATTCAACAACTACAACTGGGGAATGATACTAATTCCAATGAATATGAGTGGGATAGCCTCTCTGAGCTATCTTGTGATGAAAAAGGCATCAATGTTGTCCACGAGTATGACCCAACCCATGCAAATGAGAGACAAGGTCCAAGGGCTAGACCACTAGAGTCTGACCTGCGTAATAACGATAGTGAAAGTCATGAGGAAAGAATGATACCCCCTTAACAGATCTACTAATAGAGAGTACCATCACAAAACTTTTTCGTGCTTATAATGACCTCCACAACAACTCTATCTTAACCATCAATACCGTCGAACCAAACCAACCCAATGACCCCTTACCATTGGTGCACCCCGAACTCATAGATTGGGACTTACAAGACACTACCCCTGAGCTTGATACCTTTCAGAAGGATGAAGTCATCATAGACTATCGTGAGCTTAGAGATCATATACCCGCAGGGGACCACAGAGCTAGATATGCCATAAAACTCAATGACAAGGCCTATTTTGGAGAGAGTGCCAAGCCTTTCAGTCTCAAAAATGTCAAAATGAAAGAAAGATCGAATGGTGAAAACTGCTCTACGGCAATGTTAGATCATGAAAAAAGTAAAAATATAGACATATCCAATGGTGAAAACCTCTCTGAGGCACCAAAGGATGGAAGGCTTGACCCTCTACCCAATCTTACACATCAGGAGAGATCTTCAATCTTGATAGAATCAGCAGAGCCAATTAATGTCAGCACAGGTGATAATCCCAGAATGATCCACATGGCACAGTCTTTAATAGCATAAGAAAAGCTAGCATTCACTAAATTCTTCAAAAGAAAACAAATCAATTTTGTGTGGACATATGTAGACATGCTAGGGTTAGATATGAATCTCATAATACATCACTTATCTTTAGCTTTAGAAGCTAAGCCAATAAAGCAAAAACTCAAAAAGATGCACCCACATGTGGCCCTCATGGTGAAAGAAGAGCTGAAGAAACTGTTAGATGTCAGATTCATCAGACCAATAGACTATCCTAAGTGGATTTCAAACATAGTACCAATAGCCAAACTAGATGGCAGAGTCTGAATATGTATTGACTTTAGGGAGCTAATCAAAGCTTGTCCGAAAGATGATTTCCCCCTGCCAAACATTGACATTATTGTAGATCTCACGATAGGGCACACCATACTGTCACTAATGGATGGTTTTTCTAGATACAACTAGATAAAAATTGCACCTGAAGACCAACACAAGACTACATTTACATGTCCTTGGGGCACCTATTATTGGTGTGTCATGCCATTTGGTCTAAAAATGCCAGCGCAACATATCATAGAGCTATGACCACAATCTTCCATGACATGATGCACACTATAATGGAAGATTATGTTGATGAAATTCTAGCAAAATCACTCATAAGAGAAGGACACCTGGCAGTACTAGACAAAATCTTTAGAAGACTAGAACAGTTTAATGTACACCTCAATCCCAAAAAGTGCATGTTTGGAGTTACCTCAGGTAAGCTACTTGGATACATAGTGTTTGCCAACAGAATCAAAGTCAACCCAACTAAGGTAAAGGCCATCATGGAAATGCCACCTCCTAAGAACCTCACTCAGCTAAGGTCCCTACAGGGAAAACTACAATCTATCAGAAGGTTCATTTCTCAGTTGGCAGACAAGTGCCACCCATTTTCCCACCTCCTACATAAGAATGTCCCTTTCAAATAGAATGATTCATGTGAATAGGCATTTTAGCAGTTAAAAGAGTATCTCACGAAGCCACCTATATTGATGCCACTGATTTAGGGTAAACCTCTGCTGCTATATATCTCAGCCACACCAACAGCTCTGGGAGCTCTCCTAGCATAGCAATATTATGAAGGGAAAGAACAAGCAATATACTATATCAATCGAACACTTGTTGGATATGAACTGCAATACATGTCAATTGAAAGGGCATGTCTCATTGTGGTCTTCACCTCACAAAAGTGGAGACATTACATGTTGTCACATTCAGTCAAACTAGTAGCAAAAAATGATCCACTCAAGTACTTACTCAACAAAGTAGCCCTAATAGGTAGATTGTCCAAATGGGTCATGCTTCTCAGCAAATTTGACATTGAATATATAGACAAGAAAGCAATAAAAGGCCAAGTACTTGCAGATCAACTGGTAGATGCACCTCTAACAGATGATAGCCCTTTGATTTTCAAGTTTCCAGACGAGTCTATCTTTCACATAACCACAGCAACCTGGAAAATGTACTTTGATGGATCATATACTCAGCATGGATCAGGAGCAGGTATCTTGTTGATCACCCTAGTGGTGACACAATTCCTAAATCATACAGATTACTCTTTCCCTACACCAACAACATGGCAAAGTATGAGGCCCTAGTCATTGGCATCAAGCTAGTAGTTGAATGGAATATCCAAGAACTTTAGGTGTATGGTGACTCACAACTGGTCATAAATCAAGTAAATAATGACTACCAGACAAAAGATGAGAAATTAATCCCTTACAATGGATGGTAGATGACTTCAAAGAATACTTTGTCAAGATCTCTTTTGAACAAATACCAAGGATCGAGAATAAAGCTATAGACGCCATGGCCACGATTGCATCTCTCCTCGATATTCCAAATAATCAATCATGTTATGAGTTCTTTGTAGAGCTAGTGTCCTGTCCTGCATATGACACCCCTAAATCTCATATCATTTGCCACATTGTTGGAGCTGATTCCCCCCTCTATGGAAAAATATTTGCCTATCTTAAAGAGAATACCCTCCCACCTGATCTCTCTAGTAACCAAAAATGAACCTTCATCCGTCAGGCATCCCAGTATGCCATTATCGCCAATACCCTATATCGCAGAGGTCTCGATGGTACTCTCCTTAGATGTCTTGATAGTGAGGAATATCAAACCACCCTAAATGAAGTGCACGACGATATATGTGAGACCCACTCTAGTGGCCTTACCCTAGCCAAGAAACTCATACGCATGGGATACTACTAGCCAACCATGGAACAAGATTCCTATCATTTTGTAAAGAAGTGCAAAAAGTGCCTAATCCATGGGAACCTGATACATGCACCAGCACAGGAACTACAACCATTAACAACTCCTTGGCCTTTCTATCAGTGGGGACTTGACTTAGTGGACAAGATTCACCCTCCTTCATCTAGTGGCCATAAATTCATAATCATCGCCACTGAGTACTTTAGAAAGTGGATTGAAGCATGCCCTTAGCCAATATTGCAGGCAAGCAGATTGCCTCCTTTATCTTGAACTACATCGTTTGTCGCTATGGTATCCCTTTGTCCATTATCATGGATAATGGACGACCATTCAAAAATCAAGATGTCAGGGAACTATGCAACAAATTCCATATCCAACACCGCTTTTCTACCCCCTATTACCCCCAAGGCAATGGCCAGGTAGAGGCATCAAATAAAACTATCTTGAAAATCCTAAAGAAGATTGTCAATGATGCCGGCTGCGATTGGCATATCTAATTAAATCCTGTACTGTGGGCCTATCATACAAGCATCCGCACACCCATAGGTGCAACACCATACTCCCTGGTCTACGGATCTAAAGCCATCTTGCCCATTGAAGTCGAGATCCCATCCTTACGAGTTTCGTTAAAAGGCTTCATATTTGATGAAGAGTACAGAGTGTCCAAACTTCAAGAGTTAGAGCTGCTCAAAGAGCGAAGGCAACATGCCATTAATCACCTAAAATCTTATCAACAACGGATGTCCAGAAGCTATAATCATAGGGTAAAACCCTGAGTATTCCAAGTTGGTGATCTAGTCCTCAAAGAAAATCTTAGAAATCAACAAGATAAAGAAAAGATAGGCAAGTTCAAACCCAACTGGCCAGGTCCCTATGCCATCATTGCAGCCTATGGGTCAGGAGCATATCAATTGGCTACATCTAAAGGTGAACTATTTGATGATCCCATCAATAGCATGCATCTTCGCAAGTTCTACACCTAAAACCCCAATGCAAGGGAGTCCTTAAAAATTCAAAAAAAAGAAGTGATAAAAAACAAAGCAAAAAAATCAAAAAAATGGAAAAATAACAAAAAAATCGTCCTTTGGTGAAAACCTGGCAAACAGGCATCATGTGTACTTTTAGCTTTCATGCAAATAAAAGTAAGTGGTAGAAACTTGGTAAATAGGTGCTATCTGTGGCAAACCACTTCCTCCATCTATTGTGACCTCATGTCTCTTGTGTCCATCATATTGTTCATCTTGAACCAGTCCTTTGAACCATTGTTGAACTACGTCACCTCTGAGTTATCACATAGGCAAGGCCATTCTCAATGCGCCCCCGAGGCTCCGCTCCACCCCACTTCCTTCCTCTCCATTCTTTTGAGTGTCATCTATCCTATTGTCCATGACCATTTCTACATCTTTGCCATCGCCTAGGTCCTAGGTCCATCAAGTTCATGCCAAACTATGTTGCCTTTGCATCATCACGTAGGCAAGTCCATTTAGCAATGAGCCCCCGGGGCATTAGGTCAGTCCCTTAGGGTCTGTCTCTCTGTGTCTGTTTGTCATATCACCCTTAATAAGTTGATCCTTTGTCTAACTAGTGGCAACTCCTCAACCTGGTTGCGAATTTGGATTCTTGAATGCCACTTTTTCTAAGAGGATACCAATAAAGGATTATGATACCTTTCACTAGGCAAGCGCGCGTAGCAAAGCAAGCTTTAAAACAAAAATCTTGGCACAAAACATTAAACCTATCCAAAGCAAACTAAAAACATGTACCAAAGCACTCAGACTAATTCTATATCAATTATGGCAAAAAGACACATCTAATGTAAGAATGTTTTGTGAACAGGTTAACTTACAAGGTCTTCAATTTTTTTCTTTATGTCTTCCTATGCTACTCAAGGATGCCAAAAGCTAGAGATGCAATGATAGGGGCATAATCTTTTTCTTTGTCTACTATTTGTGGATCAAACTTTAGCAATGTGACGACTTTTGTCTAATGACATGATCAGCAAAAGATCATCAAGGACTTCGAGGGTCTAAACATGAAAAAAGGCAATCCTTGTCTATTGAAATGCAAGAAGTACTCAGATTATCTAGATTCAAGTTTGACTAGATGCTTGTATCAACTTCCTATATTAAAATCCGTGTAAGGAATACTCAGGTCATCTCAGTTTAATTATACCTAGATGCTTGTATTTTCTTACAACATTTGAAAAAGAGAAAAGAAAAAAAAAAGTGCTCAATGATGAAAGCAAAGTACTTGCACTCTAAAGATGACAAAGTATCCACATCCATCCCATACCCAAAAATCCATATCAACCATGCAATAAGAAAATCCTATAGTATATCAAATGAAAGCCTGTATTTTCTTCATTTATTCTCTTCTGCCTATCTATATCATCTCTATGTCGATTGAGTACATTTGGACATATCAAAAACATAGCATAGATAACATATCATATCACATGAGATAGTCATTGACATGATTAAATCATTTGCATACATAATCAGTGCATTAGGTCATCCACATACACTTGCATCCGTCTATCATATTAAAAATCAAAAACATAGACAAAAACATATAGAGCTGCATAATCATATCAATAACATTCACATTTACATTAGCATATCAAATCATTCTATTCCATCTAAGTATGCATCACATATACAAAGCGTCATAAGATATATTGCATCCATAACATAAAAACATAGAACATGTGTATATAGAACATCAATAACTGCATCATCATATAAGCATAAAACATGTCCAAATGTACAACATATCAAAATATCTATCCATCTCTTAGAGTCATATCATGAAATGTATACAAAGTACAAAAAGATAATGATACATGTCTCGGGCCAAAATAATACATATACAGGCTATCTTAGCCATCAAAAATGTGTACATCAAATCAAAAATTGGTACAAGTGTCCAAGTCTGGCTAACCCTGCTATCATGGAGCACTGCTCCCTGCGCTGCTCTCTCCTCTGTCTCCCCCTGACTATTGGGGGCCTCTCACTGATGCCATAGATTAGGATCCACCTACCCTCTATGATGCCGCAGACTGACTCCTGTAACTAGGTGCACGCTGGTCCGCCGACACTACCCCGTGATATAATCCTCTGTAGTACTAAGCCTGAGCTTGTGCTCTGGCAAGCTCACCCTATACCTGGCCTAGTTGTGTCTGTGGCTGTTGCACCTGTGAAACCAAAAAGCTCAAAGTACCATATGTACCCAAGGCTACCACTACTGCATCTCTCTCTTCTCTCATCTCCCGCACACTCGCCAGGGCTACGTCTCGCTTTCTAGAGATCTCTGATATCCATCCTGTGTTTGCCTCTCTCAAAGACTTTGCTGCTCTCAGGTGGGCCCTCAACTACCTAACCTAACCCTGTAATGCAACCATAGCCTACTACTGTAAGTCAAGCTGCGGAGCCTGCTGTCCCTATCCCAGTCCCTGCGCCTGCTGCTGTGCCACCTATTGAGGTGGTGACATCTGCCTTTGTGGTGCCACCTATTATACTGGCACCTACACCTGTCCTGCAGCCTGTGGCTAGACAACCTCCTGCTGACCTGAAGGTCTCTCATCGGACCTCCTCCTCTGTCTCAGTCTACCACCTCCTCCTCCATCTCCACTATCATCTCTCGAACCTCCTCTCCCCCTCCTCCGTCTCCTCCTCCTCCTACCAACTCCACCCTCATCGTCTAAATCCTCCTTGTCTATATGAGGAGCCAGCTCTCCAGGTCTTGAATATCTGGGAAATGGATGAGTAGAAAACCACTCCTCATAGTACGGCGTCATGCCCATATCCACTATGTCCCTCCTCATTGGCCAAGCTACGTGGGGGATCTGATGAAAGTATGCCAAGGCCTCCTCATATGATGCCACGAGACCCCACCTAAATCTCTCTGTATGGGTCCTCATGAATCGTGCCTGCCCCTGTGGCCTGCCCTATACTCTACTAAACTGCCTCTGTACCCTGCTCACAATCTGCCGCTCTAATATGTACCTCATCCTACCAATAAGCCACCAAGTCTGGAAACAGTATGACAACTCGTCAGCCTCATCCTCCCATACCTCGCAGTCTAGGTATGGGTGCCAGATAACTAGATCCACATTATCCAGCGTATGTCTCCAATACTCAAGCTTCCCTAGCTTGTGCTAGGAAATCATGCCTACATATCCATAGCTGTAAGGCTCACCTCTCTTCCTGTGAAAAAGACATATCAGCCATGTGATAGCTATGTGCTCCCATAACCAAAACTGCAAAAGAGACACACCTGCTGACAAGCTAGCCCCTCTATACTACACAACCTAGTGCATATCCCTATACAAGTGTGCTAGCATGTACACACCCCATGCATACTGAGTCCCATCAGTAATCATACTCTCCAGCACCCTCCCCCAGCTAGTTGGGAACCTGTGCAACCTCCTATCGGGGCATACTACGCCACTGATCATCCCTGCCACTATCCCCGAGAAGTAGTCATAGCAGTCATGAATATCCTGCCATGAAATCACCTACTCAACCAACTCTAGATCATCAAAAACACGTCCACACTCAGCCAATCTTGTGTCACGCTATGACTCGTACTCTACCAACTCTCCTTGAATAGGGAGGTGCAGAATACTGTACACATCCTCCAGAGTGATCGCCATCTCCCTGGTCGGTAGATGGAATGTCCCATCCTCGCTATGGAATCACTCCACTACTGTAGTCAACAACCTGTGGTTCGTGCAAACTTTGGGCATGAAATAAATGTAATGAAGACCCATAGCACCAAGCACCTTGCGGTCCATCTCTGTCAGCATATACCGCTACAACAATGGCAAAGGGAGCTGCTCTCGTGACATCAGGGTATCACGGATATCCTCCTACAACCAAGCAAAGCATAGCATCAAAGAAATTCATATCCAAGGAAAACCTACTCAAAGCAATCAAACTATCCTATCATTGACTTAAAACATCAAATTAATCAAAACAGCATATCATCTCTTGACTAGATTCTCGACAATCTCAGAGATGGCTTATCAATTGACGCATCGATCAAGGTGCCAATTGGGTTAATTTCATTAAGTCAACTGATTATCCTAGTGTAAATGCATCGATCCAGGTGGCAAATGCACCAATTCATATCAGATGTGCCACTTCACTGTGAATGCACCAATCCTTGACATGTATGCGCCATTCTGGTACATGCACTGCTTCTAGTGTCACATGTGCAATTCTATAATATATGTGCCAATTCATAGCCCGTATGCATACATCTATCATATGCACCATAAGGTCTCTTAGATGTGTAACTTAGCAGCATATGCACCATTTCAGAGTGCATATGTGCCAAACTGCAATTCGATGCATCTATCCTAGCTTTTTTTCCTGAGCATTTATTGACCTAATAAATGACTTTTAGCGAGTTTTCTCGAACTACATACTAGTGGTCCTGCCTCAGGTGGCCGATCAAACCGTCGAACTCACTCAAACTAGTGTTCCTCACGTGTAATATCTATATCTCTATTGACTGCTCTAGCTCCTCTGCTCCACTAAGCTCTAAGAGACCAATCAGCTAAGGACAAGTGTGCAAATGAATAGAACTTGTGGACCCAGCTCCTATATATAGCAAGTGAACCATAGATGACTGTGTGACAACTGTGTCTACTTCCCATATCTGTTCCTCCAAACCATGTCCTATTTTTCTCCATCCTCACCCACTTTTCACCTTCTTCTTCGTGAGATTGTCTGTCTCATGCTTTCTGCCTTCTTCCCATCCAATCTCCCAAGGGGGCATCCTGTCGTTAAACTTGTACCAGGGGTAAACTGGGGCATGTATCATTGTAAAAAATTCTTATTCTTTGAAACAACATGATAAAACACATTGCATCAAAGAGGGGCAAAATGTATACACCTAAAAATGACATGACTCTACCTAAATAAATATTTTAAATATTTATTTCATCTTAATATTCCTCTATCAATAAATAAATAAATTTATTTATTTATTTGATTCATTTTCTCCCATTAATTGAATAAATTACATTTATTTAATTAATTCCATCTATATCAACTTCATTCTTCTAAATAATTAAATAATTTTAATTATTTAATTAAATCATCCATTCTTCTAAATGAAAATAAAATGCAAATTTATTTAAATTAAATCTCCAAAAAATAAAATATATTTAAATATTTTATTTATTTTATTTATTCTTCCAAATTATCTACAAGTACTTAAATAAATTTATTTATTTAATTATGCTTTCTTATCTTCTAAAAAATCCTCAAAATCTTCTAAAAATAAATTCTCCTTGTCACACAAAAGAAAAAGCTAAGTTAACTGATTTAAAGCTATCAACAAAGCTCTTAAATTAGAAAAATATATTCTAATTTAAGAAATAAAAACTCATCCTCATCAAGAAAGTAGTTAACTCAACAAAGCATCTTTTTGAATGACACATGTCCTTCTTCTATTCACGCACGTTCTCTCAAACATCCTCTACCATTGATCTTCTTATTTCTTCTACACCATTGATCCTCTCTCTCATGAGTCTATAAATACAACCCTCTATCTCTTCATTTCATCATCAAGCTTTCGAGTAAACTTATGCTGCAGAATCCATAGCATGCCATTGGCACCCCCACTCTCATACCATCCATCATCCATTTCATAGTGTGTTGAAGCTCATCTTCAACACAACAAGTATCCAAGCCGTTTATCCTTGTCATCTTGAGGAATCGAAGCAAGGAAGAAAGTTTCCTGAGGGCCATCTTCATCGCCAAAAGATCAAAAGAGAATAGGCGAACAATAGAAATCGCAAGGTAAAAAGGTTGTGAGTATCACATCTCTCTTATTTTAAATCCTTTTTGTTTGCACATTCCATTGATGTTTTGGATTTTTATAATTAGTTTTATTCATCCCATTTTACCCATCACAGATGGTATCCTAATTAGAGGTCTCTTTTGTGGGAAAAGATTCAGCTACCTTATCGAGAATACACTCAATGTTTGAGGAAGGCAGAACCTCCTTACTGTACCCTAAACCTTGCTTATTAAACTGCTTGGTGATAATGATAGGTTCAACAGGTCCTTGTATGTACGGTCCTAGACATCCTTGTCCTTTGTAGCTCATGTTCTTGATGATCCAAAATCCATTGTTGTATCATTCCACTTCTAAAGTGACTTAATCATTTTCATCAAAAAAGATCCAAGAAGAGATGTCATCAATATCTTCATCTTCTAACATTCCTGATTGGATGAATATGGTTGGAGGAATAGTGATAGTAGCTTTGGATGGGGTAGCTTTGGATATTGATGGTTGACCAAAGGATTTAGGTGATAAGGGTGAGGCTCCTACATAGCAAGATTCTTGTAGACCATATTCACCAAGTCCTTTCTCTTTGTATTGAACCTCAATATTGGGGATGGATTTGCTAGATGAAGGCTTATTCAAATTGGATGGATCTATTGGCAAGAGACACATTGTGGCTTCATGAGTGTTGTCATTGATGGCAACAAAGTTCATCCCACACATCCGCAAGACATGGTGTGTCTATACCGGAAGTCAAATTGTAGAGTAACTTGGTCCGGTGACTAAGAATAGAGTATGCAACAAGGTTCGACAATCAGGTCCGGATCTCTCAGAAGAAGTATCTATGTAAAGTGTGGACTTGGGGAAGTCAAGAGGAGTACCTTGAATGATAGATTCCAGGGATTGAGCCTCCGATGATGTAAGAGTGAAGAGATATAAGCACCTAACTATTGGGTTCCTATTTGGCAGAGTAGATTGAAGAAGAACTGACCGGTAGAGCATCACACCTTGATCCGGATGAGATATTGATGATGATCAAGCTTACTAAGGTATCATTCATGATTGCTCGACATGATTGATGACTTCTATGAACATCTCTTTGATACGCATCACTTGATAAGCAAGGATTCAGTCGACAGACCAAGAGTTTGGGAAAATAGTAAGTATTCTGGATGCCGACTAGAAAGTGGACGAAATCCTTGGTGCAGATATATATACCAAATTGATTTCAGTATGAAGTGGTGTGTTGTGTGTTGAAGTGTGCGAATAAAAGCAAAAGAGTAGTGTGGAAGTAGTAAGGAAGGTTCGGTATGTGACAGGACAATAGTACAAAAGAAGAGAAAGAATGAAGTGTAGCAGATCAGTGTATTGAGCCTAACCAGAACTAAACCTCAGCATATGTGGATGCTTCATATCAATTCAAGTATCTAGTTTCCTTATATAAACTATTGTAGGCAGTGAGCCTCTTGTGAGCAGTGTGCTCGAGAAGTGAGCCCTAATTGGCAAGTGCCATTTTGTACTATCTTATTCTTTTAACAGAGAATACAATCTTGGGTTAGTCACCCCATGGTTTTTCCCTTAACAGGGTTTTCCACGTGAAAATCATTGTTTTATGTATCTTGACTTTGTTTCTACTTTCATGATTATGAATGCTTATTTGTTTTGATGCTGGACTAGTTGTTAAACAAGAACATAAAGTTAAATTAATCAAGATAACTGATTCACCCCCCCTCTCAGTTATCAACAATTGGTATCAGAGCTAAGTTCCTCCAAACAGAGCCTAATAGCTTGAGGAAGATCTGGGAATTCAAATGGATGTGTATGGTATGAGGGAACAACTTCGACTGCCCTAGATGATCTTGAGCAATCTAACTCTGAAGTCAATGAATTGAAGGAAAGACTCAAACAAGCTGATGATTTCATAAATGAACTAAAAGGGAAACTAAGTATCTCTATGAAAAAGAGAAAGGATCTACTTCAACAATTCGCAAGTCAAGGTGAAGCTAATGATACAAATGAAGATCTGAAGGAGAAAACTAAGTTATGTGAAAAGTTATCAAAAGAGGTCATTATGGTAAGACATGAAATGGAATCAGGAGTTATGAAATTCACTCAAGAAATTGAAGAGAAAAGAAAAACTGAAGATGATCTAAGAAAATCTCTCAAGGAGAAATCAGAAGACTGCCACAAAATGGATAGAATAATCAGGCATCTAGAATCTGATCTTGAAGAAGCTAGAGATAATGAAGAACAACTTGAGAATTAGATTAACACTCTTAAAAGGGATCTTCAAACAGCAAATGAATACAAAGAGAAATTCAAGATAAGCTCTGCTCAACTTGAAGTTCTTCTTCAAAGCCAAAAGAGGGTAGATGACAAGCAAGGCTTGGGGTATGAAAAAGGTGAAAGCTTTGGATCCAGTTAGAAGAACTCCAGATTGGAAAATCTACGAAACGGGCCTAGAAGACCTCTGGTAAGGCAACCAAATGCTCAAAGATATCCTTCCTTTAATGGATACTGCCACAATTGCAATAACTTTGGTCATAAAGAAAATCAGTGTAGAAGAAGAATAAATCAGAATAATTCATCCTTCTCCGGACAGTGCTTTAATTGCAAAAGGTATGGTCACAAAACTCATGAATGTAGAAATATGCAAATGAACAATTCATTCAATAGTAGATGTTTTGCATGTAATAGAATGGGCATATGGCTAATCAATGTAGATCAAGAGGATATTAGTCAAATATGCAAAGAAATGTTGTTTGCTATAATTGCAATAGATCCGGTCATATTGCCAAATTCTGCAGAAGCAAGAATCAGGACAAAAAGGGTCCGGTGCATCATAATCAAAACCAAGACAAAGGAAAAGGAAAAGTGAATGTGGATGAAGTTCAAAGGGAAATGAACAAGATATGGGTGAAGAGAAGTATAGAAAATGGTGGGGATGGATCTGCACCAAAATCTTGTGCTGATATTCCTTCTAGAAACTAAATAGATGAGCTCTGGCTCAGGGGGAGTCACAAAAGAAAATATTTTCCCCCAACCAGTCAATTGGTGCCTGAAATTGGCACATGGAAGGTTACGGACTAAAAGGGCTCTCAGAGAAACATCTAAATAACCCTTGGGGAAGATATGAAAGATCCGCAATAAATTTGAAGAGGTTAATCATCTGAGATTAATCCATTTAATAGTCATCTAGTAAGAACAGGTTTTTCACAGTTAGATCCGGTATGATTCAAATTTGAGGTATCTTGATCTGTGGATAGATCAAATGTTTGGAGAAAGGAAGATAGATTGTCATCAATCACCAAGAATAACTCTAAATGTATCTCAGTGATCCGAAAAAGATTCTTCTCAGAACAAGGAGAACAAGGCAACCGGAATAACTTAAGTTGCACATTTATTGCAATATGGAATTAGGGTTTGCTTAGAGATAAAAGGTTTATTTGCTCATCACTTGTACATTTGAACTCAAGAAGAAGAAAAAAAGAGCTCTGCAAACAAATTATCTCAAGCCTCTCAAAGACCAACCACAAAAGATAATTCTTCCAGCAATCAGATCCAGCTCATTCCATGAAACCTAGAAGTGTAAAAAGGTATTCTTCACTCTTGATCAAACTCTCTCTGAATCTTTAGGATGGCTACTCTGAATGTTGTAAAGATTTCTGATAGGCCTCACCCCAAATTTAAGAAACATCCCTACAAATCTCTAGAAGTGGATCCCTTAGGGCCATTTTCCAGCATTCCGCATGGGGTTTTGCATGTTGAAGACATTAGGGCATATATTCATGCGAACATTGAAGATCTTGGGGAATCCAAGCTAATAGATATCTTTCACAATCAGTTAATAGATGACTCATTTGAAATCAAACCACAATATAAGGCTATCTGGGACAAACATTTTGCACAATGCATTCAATTCCCCTGTTTTACAGAAGATGAATGGGTCCGGTATGTTCTAAGTAGAATGCATGATAACTTTATATGGTTGACAAGGCCATTCAAGATATCTAAGGATGCCATTAGGTAAGTTACCAGATTCCACTCATCCGGTGGGATACCTACTCTCAAATCTGTCAAGAATTAGACAGTGAGTGAGGCAACCGGATCAAAATTTGACAAGAGAGCAATGACAATTGAAGATATCACTGATCCAGATATCAAATTTGCATCCATGATAATTGGTTACAAGATATATCACTCCAGTAGGGAAAATTTAGTACCTGGAACTGTAATTTATATAGCTTATCAGATGCTAAATGAAAATGCTGACTATGATCTTTGTGAACTTCTTCTAAGCCAACTGTTGGAGAACCTACAAAAGATCAAAAAGGACAAGAAGAACTCATTCAAGTATGGTGGGCTGTTATTATGCTTATTCTTCTACTTCATGAATGAGCTTCCCGGATCCAGTGGCTGGGTAAGGCAGAATGATAGACCTGTAGCCATTCAAATCAGAGATTATATACATGGGCTTGGTGATGCCAAGGCACAAAATATAGCACTCCGGGGCTATTTCAAGAACTTTCAGAGTACGATGCAAGCAAGAGAGAGAATTCCCCAATCTCTAGTTGAAAAGTATAAGAATACAGTATGCTTTATGGTTGAAACTGATCAATGCTTAATGGAGGTAGTAGAGCCAAGGACAGTCTAGATCATGCCAATGGGGTATGAAGTAGATGAGAAAATTGTAAAGCTACATGTACAACACATGCTTAGTCAACCCAAGGATCCTAAGGTAGAAAGGTTTGGAACCTTTGAAGAGCTAAGTGTGAAGATCCATGTGGAGCTTAGACAACTAGAGATGAAGAGAAAAGTGAGAAAAGAAGTAGAGAATTTTGCCAAAAGGTATGGCATATCAAAAGAGGCACTTGATGCAAATAGAGAGAAGATGGAAAGGGTAGAGAAAGAAAAGGAAGAAGCAGAAAAGGAGAGTGGTAGAAGCCCCATCCCGAACTAGATCCTCTAAGAGCTCTGCACCTGCTACTACTAAGAGCTCAAAGGTATCAAAACTAGAAGCAAAATCATCTGGTAAAGGAGAAAAGAAAACAAAGACAAAGGCTACAAGATCATATATAAGCCTTAAAGATGATGAAGAGACAAAATCTGATGAAGAGATCAAGAAGATGAAGAAGAAGAAGAAAGTATCTGGAGAATCCTCTACTGGTCTAGACAAGGAAGAAGAAAAGATAGAAAAAAGTGTTGAGAAGCCTACTCTTGACAATATCATCAAGGCAATTACTATGGATGGAAACCTGAAAACATTAACAGAATTATATGATGAATGTAGTGAAGCTGACCAGAAGATCCTGCAAGATGCCATAGTCAAGTATCTAAATATCTACAACAAAGCTTTCATCGAAATCATATCTCTAATTCCTAAAAGCCTTGAGAAGGAACTTGAAATCAGAAAGAATAATGCTAAAGCAAAGGATATGGAGATCCGGGAACAGATAGCCATTCAGCTTTATCCTTCCGTCACTCCTAAGCAAAAGAATATGATCTTCAAAGATTGCAAGGATGAGTTCCGGAGCAAAGCCAGGATGAATCAACTTATGCTTGGAGAAACTAACAAGGTGGCTAAAGAAACAGAAGACATCCTCTAGAATGCATACAAAAGATTCAATATTCCTATTAGAGAGGACTTAGGTGATGATCCCACGGCCATGGATGACAAAGAAGAATCTACTGAGACAGTGGCAGAAGAGGCAAATGAGACAAGTGAAGAGAAAGCTAAAGACCTAGATTCCTCTACTCCGGAAGAGGAAGTTCATAAAGAAGAAGACACTTCTCTTTCGGATCCTCCTGCATACTCTGGAATTGAAGGAGAAGAAAGAAAAGAAAAAAGCATCAGTCAAGAAGAACAAGTAAAGGGAAGTGAAGAAGGTCAAACAGAAAAGACCACAGATGACAGTGCTAAGGCTACAGAAGGGGAGAAAACCCTATCACCGACAAGAGACACAGCGGAAGTAGTCAAAGATTTCTTAACCAAAGAGATGATGGAATTTGATGAACTAGAACTTCTTCAAGGTCCATTCAATTTTGATTCCCTCTCTCCGGTTCAAACCATGAAGCTAGCATCCTTTACTCAAGCCAAGGCAAAAGAAAAACTCCTAAAGTCTCACATGGAAGATTGTGAGCTCATAGAAGCTGCATTTGGTGTATTGGAGAAGATCATGCCATCCTTCCAAAAGGATCCTTCGGCCTCCACATCTGGTAATCTAAAGTCTCTTATAAATTTTGTTCATTCACATTTTGATTCCTTAGAAAAGTCAGCAGAAGAAAAGGTCCAGAATGATTTTTTGGAAAAGAGACTCTCTAAGGTACAAGGTCTAATAAAAAATGATAGGAGAGTTATGGATATTGGAATAAAGAGCTTAGAAAATTCTCTTAAAGATGGCGGAGATATCTATAAATTTTGTTTATCTTGGCCTCAAGTGACCATGGATATTGAGAAGAAAGTAAAAGAGCACGAGGATAAACTGTTAAGTTTATCTCAAAGTTTTAATCCTCTCTCCTCCTCCATAGTAAATCAAGAGTGTTAGACTATTGCAGTCATAGATGATATAAAGAAGCTTGAGAAGGAAAAGAAAAATAGAATAAACAAGTTAAGTGAACTTAAAGGGATCATTATCCCTAAGTTAGAGGCCATACATGAGGCCCTAACTGATGCACAAGCCACAGCCCGGACCAATGATCCGACAGATCTTAAGAAGGTAGAAGCTTTTGCATTCCTGTTGAGTGGTCACATCTCAATTTTGGACAGGATGAAGCAGAGTTGGGTGACAGAAGTTGTACAGTTGAAGAATACTTTTGCAAACATACTTAAGTATATGTAAGTACAACTTGTATATATACTTATGCAGATATGTATAGACTATTTTTTGAAATTTTGGTGTGCGGACCCTACCCTTTTCCATTGATGTCAAAGGGGGAGTGAGGAGAAGTACAAAATATGGAATCTAGCTAAGGGGGAGCTCCAATAAAGTGTACATTAGAACAGAGCATCAACCAAGGGGGAGTGTAGCATAAACTTAGTCATTTTTCACTAAGTATTGCCATCAATGACAAAGGGGGAGATTGTTGGCAAGAGACACGTTGTGGCTTCATGAGTGTTGTCATTGATGGCAACAAAGTTCATCCCACACATCCGCAGGACATGGTGTGTCTATACCAGAAGTCAGATTGTAGAGTAACTTGGTCCGGTGACCAAGAATAGAGTATGCAACAAGGTTCGACAATCAGGTCCGGATCTCTCAGAGGAAGTATCTATGTAAAGTACGGACTTGGGGAAGTCAAGAGGAGTACCTTGACTGATAGATTCCAAGGATTGAGCCTCCGGTGATATAAGAGTGAAGAGATATAAGAACCTAAGTATTGGGTTCCTATTTGGTAGAGTAGACTAAGGAAGAACTGACCGGCAGAGCATCAGACCTTGATTCGGATGAGATATTGATGGTGATCAAGCTTACTAAGGTATCATTCATGATTGTTCGACATGATTGATGACTTCTATGAGCATCTCTTTGATACGCATCACTTGATAAGCAAGGATTTAGCCAATAGACCAAGAGTTTGGGAAAATAGTAAGTATTCTAGATGCCGACTAGAAAGTGAATGAAATCCTTGGTGCAGATATATATACTAGATTGATTTTCGGTATGAAGTGGTGTGTTGTGTGTTGAAGTGTGAATAAAAGTAGAAGAGTAGTGTGGAAGTAGTAAGGCAGGTCTGGTATGTGACAGGATAGCAGTACCAAAGAAGAGAAAGAATGAAGTGCAGCAGATCAGTGTATTGAGCCTAACCAGAATTGAACCTTAGCATATGTGGATGCTTCTCATCAGTTCAATTATCTAGTTTCCTTGTATAAACTATTGTAGATAGTGAGCCTCTTGTGAGCAGTGTGCTCGGGTAGTGAGCCCTAATTGGCAAGTGCCATTTTGTCCTATCTTATTCTTTTAACAGAGAATACAATCTTGGGTTAGTCACCCCATGGTTTTTCCCTTAACAGGGTTTTCCACGTCAAAATCATTGTGTTATGTATCTTGACTTTGTTTCTACTTTCATGATTATGAATGCTTATTTGTTTTGATGCTGAACTAGTTGTTAAACAAGAACAAAAAGTTAAATTAATCAAGATAACTAATTCACCCCCCACCTCTCAGTTATCAACAGGATTAACATAAGATGTGGATGGATGGGCTTTGACATTGATAGGTATGCAATTTAGATTTTGATATTTGGCTTGTAAGGCTTAGCAAAACTCAAATGGATTAGGGTCAGCAGGGATTGTGATTTCAACACCATTGTAGGGAAATTTCAGACATTGATGATATGTAGATGGAATTGCTTTCATGGCATGTATCAAAGGATGACCAAGGATAATGTTGTAAGGCAATTCAATGTCTAGGACTTGACAATAGGTATTAGTAGTAACAGGACCAACCCTGATAGGTAGATGAATAATTCCTTCAAATTCTCTCTCTTCATCATCATATGCTTTAATACTTATGCTCTTGGTAGTGTCAATGCGATCCTCAGGATATCCCAGTTGTTTTATAAGCTTTAGAGAACATTTATTTAACCCAACTCTACCATCTATTAGTATTCATTTGACTCATCATTGGTTTATGTAGACTTCAATATGGAGGGCATCATTGTGGGATGGATCAGATGATGAAAGGTATTTGTTAGAGAAAGTCAAATGATAAGGTGATACAATACTCGCTACCATGGCTTGGAATTGTGTAGTATCAATATCATTGGGTACCGATGACTCTTGTGAGGCTCTATCTAAGATAGCTTTATGGGCAGGTGATATACGCAATAATTCTAGAATGGAAATATGAGCAGGAGTCTTACCTAGATGGTCAAGGATATTGTATCCAGAGTTTGGGTGTATGGTAGGTGGTGCTCCTTGGATAGTAACACGACCTCAATGGGTGGTAACAACACAATTAAGTTATTTTCCTCTTATGTTAATGGTAGATATGTGAGCTTGTTCGATATATCTAATGGTAGACGACTCCTAGGTATAATGAACATTTTTCCATGTATTAGAGGCACTTGCTTTATCGTGTGATGGAAGTGGATTCTTGAAAGCATCAAGATCATAATTTGTCATCTGCTTTGGTGGATTAACATTGATTTCTCCTTGATCAATAAGATTCTGAATCAAATGTTTTAATTTCATATAACCAGTTGTGTTATGTCCTTTTACTCTATGATAGTCACAATATTTGTTGTCTTTATACCAATTAGGTTTAAACTGTGGTTCTTCATGTGGTCGAGCTTCAGGTAGTGTGATCATGCCTAATTCTACTAGATTTTTGAGAACAAATTCAATAGGCTCTCCCAAAGGAGTGAATTGGCATCAAGGTGATGGATTTATTTTAGCTTGGTCTCTTGGAACAAAGGGTGCACTCTTGGATGTTGCTTGGATGTGGATAGGAGCCTTCATGGTTTGAACATTCTTTGCGTTAACAATGTCATCATAGACAACATTTTTGTTCTTGTTCCAAAAGTAGGATTTATCACTTGAAGTTTGTCCATTATCTTTTGTTTCCTTGAAAATTTTAATTAGACCTTTGGCAATTAAAGTTTTTTCAATGTTGGTTCCCTTGGATATGATTTCATCAAAAGTAGTGGCACTTTACAGCTGCAATTGAAATGCTAGTTCAGGATGGAGATTTTGGACAAAGATGTTGACTTGTTGTTTCTTAGGCATGTGCCAAGGGAGCTTACTAGCCATGTTTCACCATCATTAGATGAAAGATGATAAGGTTTCCCCATTTCACTATTTGTTGTTGACAAGATCATTCATGGATATCTCATTTTCTATATTGAAAGCAAAGTGTGATACAAATTTGCCTATAGACTCTTTAAAAGACTTGATGCTTGGAGGTAGGTGAGAAAACCATTCCATAGCTTGTCCCCCAAGACTATGAGAAAATAGACATAGAGATATGTATCATTTTATGCAACATTAAGACAAGCTACATAAAATGCTCTAAGATGGTCATTTGGATCACCTTTCCCCTTGTATTTCTCAAATTGTGGTATCTCAAAATGTAGAGGAAAAGGTATCATTTGAAGTGACTTATCAAAGGGATATGAGCATACTTCCTCAAAGGAAAATGTCTTCTTTGTTTGGCTCATACTCATATTCGTGAATTGTTGTTGTAACTGATTGAATCACTGCTCAAAATCAAATGTAGATGGTTGTTGTTGTTGCATGGAATTTTGATGGCTCGGATTAGGTATTTGGTAGACTGAAGGTTGATTTGGAGGATATTGTTGTGATGGATTATATGACGGGATATATGTGTTTTGACCTTGGTTATCAAATGATGGGAATGTGTATAATTTTGGTGATGGATTGACATTGTGGGTTTGTATCGCATGTGAACCAAATGATGGATTGATATAGGACATATGTTGGTTGGAGGTTTGTGGAACTTGGGGGATGAGACGTGGATTGGGATAGGATATGTGAGGATTATATGAACCAAGAGATGAATTGTTGTAGGACATAGGTTGGTTGGAGGTTGGTGGAACTTGGGACATGAGAGGTGGATTGGCATTGGATATGTGAAGGTTGGACTGTTGTGGTCCAAGTGAAAGGAGTTGATCAACATATGATATGTTGAGATTGGAATGTGGTTGTGATCCGAATGGTTGGTTGATAAATTATGTGTTAGGATTGGATAACACATGTGATATTTGAGGTAGATTTACAGATGATGTATTAAGATGGGAAGACACATTGGATGTTTGGGATGGTTCAATATGCGACACATTTTGGTTAGAAACTTGAAGTGCTTGTGTCACTCGTGGAGGGATTATATTCATAGGAGGAGATGGAGTGGGATGTGACACATGAGATGAGCTAACATGTGGGACACTTTGATTAGAGACTTGAGGTGCTTGTGACAGTTGTGAATTGATCATGTAAGATGGTGTTAACAAAGGTTCTATCGATGTGGGAACATTTGGTTGGCTTGCTTCCATAGCTGTAGAAGATGCATGGAGTGGATGGGCGACTTGGTTAGGCAAAAGTGGTGTTTGGATGTTAAGTGTAGATGTTGTGGGTTTGGTGGACATAGTAGTAATAGCTTTATGGGTTTCCTTAGCAACAACATTATCATTGATTGAATCTTGTTTTCTAATTGTGGATATGTCAAAGTCACTTGGCAATTTGGATCCTCCTTGAATTAATTGTAAGAGAAATTTCTCTGGATTGTATTTTAAGAGAGTATTTAAATTTTGTAAGGTGTCAATGTCTTCTAGCCCTTCTAGATCATCTTGAGATTCTTCATAGGTATATTGATCAACATGATGTTGTGGTGTTTGAGTTGATGATGAAGGTCTGACAGTATAGCCTTTGGGTAAAAATATATAAGGATCCATTCCAGTTGTGAATTTTGAGGCATCCTTGAGAGGTGCAGATTGAAATTCTTTTAGGTTAGCCTCCATAGCTGGCTTATATTGACTCCTAGTTTGAGGCATTGATTGATGATGGATGAGATTGTTGGACTTGTGTGACAAAGTTGAGACTCTTGGATTGATTGGTTGTTTGATTGATTGATTTGATTGGTTGATGATTGGTTGGCTTGATCAATTGATTAGATTGATTGATTTGGATATGATAGGTTGATTGATGATTAATTTGATTAATTGATTGGGTTGCTGATTGATTTGGATAGGATGGATTGATTGATGATTGATTGATTGGTTGGTTGGATTGATTGATTGATTTGGATAGGATTATCTCCCAAGAGATAGACTCATGAACTCGAGGGTAGACTGAATTGATTGATGATGGTGATATAGCCCCACTCAAAAGGAACCACTCTCTTAACCTGGATAAAAGGATTGCTGGATAATGACCAAAGCTAAAGGATGATCAAGGCTAGTGTTGGTTTGATTGATTGGATGATGTTTGATAGCTACTTTAGAGTCTCAAGAGGATTCAAGGGCTCAAAAAGTCCAAAATGTGATATGATCAAGCTGAATAAGATGAGTGTTGGTTGTAGATGATCAACATACTATCTAAAAACTAATGACAAGGCTAAGGACTGACTAGAATGAGGTTTTGAACTAGATAAATGGAGAGATGTCTATATGTTACCAGAGGTGAGGTTGTACCCACTAGAAGTGAGTCAAGATAGCTCAAAGGCGACTCAGGATAACCCATAGGCGTGATTCTGTTAATCAAAGGTGATTTTCTATAGCTCAAAGGTAAATGGATATGATGCCAAGGTGACGCAGAATAACTCAAAGGTGATTTTTGATGATCAAAGGTGATTTAGGATGGCTCAAAGGCAAGTTTTTGATGTTCAAAGGTGACTGGATGTGATGCAAAGGTGAGTTTCAGTGATAGTGACTTGTTTTTGATAGGTTGTTGGCAAGAGAACAAACAACAAAGACATAATGGTTGAAGTTTGACTGATCTACGTAAATGTGTATGTTCAGCAACCGCTCAAGGCCAAGATTTCCAGGGGTCTTATCACAAATTGAAAACACTTGAACACAAATGCTTACTCTACCTAAGTTCAAGGTGTATGGCAGCTTGTGAAGCCCATAACTTGGAATCTCTGACTCAAATGTCCCCACACTGATAAGCAAGTTGTGTACATTATTTTGTCTTTTAAAAGAGGATAGGTAGGGGCCTCTTGCAATGGAAGGATAACCCAATCACCCTTTCCCCAGAAAGATAGAAGTAGCTTATGCTAAGCTAAGGATTTCTATCTCATTTCAAGGGAGCCATATGTTGAGAATCTAGATAGGATTATGTGTCCTCTTTCCTTGAACAAACTGCCACAAGGTCGAAAAGGGGTGGGCTTCTAATCTAAAGGTGTCTAGTAATGATTTGAAGGACCGACATGTTACGAGTGTCTACCAAGCCACTTAAATTTTAACTAGTACTACTAGGAGTCTCATATACACAAGGTATGCCTCCATTAAAACTAGCACTATATGGTAACCACTAATATCGGTTAGACTTGGCTTTCGCCTTATCCTTTTTTATATAACTAACTAAAATGAAAGTACTACTTGAGGTCATTCCCTTGGGGTGAGTACCTCTTTTCTCACTAAGGCAGGCCTCTCTAAAGATAATAACAAGTTCTCTTGTACCAAGATCCATTTGATAGGAAAGGGGAGAGGATACTTTTGTTATTAGCTTAGGGATCTACTAATGCAAGATATGCAAATGCAACACAACACAACAAGCAATCAAGAAAAGCAACAAGTTCTTTTTAAGCACTAAACAAAATGTTCCTAGATTAGTGAAAATAAAGTAAATCTGTGACTGATTGACCTGTAATAGATTTGTTAGTAGTTTCAGATCCACCTTTCTTTGACAATCGATAAAAAGTTGCACCCACAAATGTTAGCTTCGAAAAAACCAAGCTTGTAATAGTTCAGACCAAAGGTGATGAAACAGACTGCAAAAGTGATTAACAAAGAACTAAAAGTGACTGGATTTATACCAAAAGTGATGCTATGTCAATCATATGCAATGCCGGGTGATTCAAAGGCAACTAGATGATGAGGGTCGCTGCAGTCCTCATCATTTAATTAAAAATATCAATCCAAAGCAGTGTCCATGGTGATATGCAAGAGGGAGAAGAAATCATTTGCATGACATTCTTTTTCTACAAACAAAATTTAAAGACACTATTCTATCTTACTGGAAAATAAACACACTTTGTTGGAAATAAAAACATTTGCAGTAAAGGAAACTATTCTAGCTTGCTAAAAATAACCACACTTGCTGGAAAAGTAATAACAGGGAATTGAAAGATTGTTGGAAAAATAAATATTGCTACTAAAAGACTGAACTATATTATCTTAGAAAACTCTTCCCATTTGATTCCTTGATTACAATGCATTTATAGAATGCTTATTCTCAATCAATCCACCAAGAATGTGGATCTGAGATCCTATTCTTGAGGAGAAAAATTATAACTTCTTCCTCTGATTTTGCTACCTTCTTTCATGCTAGTTTTGTTTCAGTCACTTTCAGTCACACACTACATGCCTATTTTGATGAATCTCCTCAAAAGTTTCTAGGTTTTGTTCCCCTCGATCCCATATTTCCATATCATTTTTAAATTCCAAATTTCATTGAGAAATGAGGGAGATATTGTTATTTTACTGAAACTACATTTTTAAACTTCCTCTTTTAATGCTTCTTTCTGGAAGTTTTCTGACATTTCAAATTGATAGAATTTATTCTCCAATCCTCTAATTGTTTATTACAAGGAAAACATGCAATACCATTAAGACATGTAATGACACTAATTAAGCAAAATAAATGCTTTTATTTAGCTAATAGATGAGACAATTTATTGTCTCATCACCTCCCCCACTCCTAAAATGTTGCAGGTCCTCCTGCAACTCATAATGAGCTTTTGGAGCCAATCTCTTCACCTTTATTGCAATTTCTCTAGAGATTTTTTTGAGAGGTGCATTGGAGATGCTTTGAGGATGTTCTAAGTTACTTTGGAGCTATCTAGAGCTAGCTGTCTTTCCCCCATGGTTGAATCTCAGTTACTTCGAAGCCCTTTGGAGCCCTCCGGAGCTCTCCAGAGCTAATCTAGAGCTATCCAGAGCTAACTATTTTTTTTTCAGCGGCTCCAGAGAGATCTAGAATGTTCTAATGCTAGAAATAGAGCCCTGGTGCAGAAGCACCTACCTGACAGCTGGCCTCCATGAGGCAGTTAGTTAGTTTGAGTCTTGTTTATGTTTTCAAGAAGGTCTGATAAGACCAAATGCATGTAATAAGGTCAAGCTGATCATATTAAGATCACGCTGACCAGGCTTTGCTATTTTTAGATAGTTTGTTAGGACAGTTGTCATGTTGTAGGATCGGTTGGATCTCCCAGCCACCTAGAGAGAGTTCCCAGCCGCTTGGAGTCGGGTCAGTAGTACTTGTAGGAAAATCTATTTAAGCCTGAGGATCGGTTGATATTATAGACAGAGAGAGATATCATCGATCGAGTTAGGTTGCACAGAGTGAGACAGAGAGAGAGAGACTGATCATTGTAATTGCATCTTTGAAATCAATAAAGAGATCCTATTTGTGTTCTTTCTCTGGTTGGATTCCATTGTTTAATCGATTTGCTGATCTGGTGGTTTCATGGATATGCTGATCCATTCCACCGGTTGATTCGTCGAATCGGTGGAATGGTTGTGTACAGTAGATTAGAAGGTAGTTTGTTTTCTATTTGCATGCAGGTGTGCAGGATCGCGGTCAAGAGATGTTGAAGACCCTAGCATGGGTATGTGCTAGGTCGAGCTGAAAAAGTGTGGAAGATCACCCTGGAAGTGGATCGAGTCAACCCAGGAGGTTCGGCGGATCAGAACAGTGAAAATCCGCTAAGGTTGGAAGTTCGTTAAAACGGCATCATCAGGATATTTCTGCCAATATCCTGCAGTCGCTTTGGACATCGTCATCCGGATAAGCGGAGATGAGTATGATGCTTTCGATTGCATGAAGTGCGAGTTCGTCGGGGTGATCATCGTCAGGAGTTGCCGAAGAAGAGTGCATCGGCATAAGGTGAAGATCGGGTTATGAAACTAACGGAGTTTGCATATTTCAAGTGCATCAGGATGTTGTAAGTCAGATATATACTCAGTGTATATATCGCCGTCAGGATCATCTTCTGTGAGTGCCCATCATCCGCATATTGCTAACAGATGCGGGAGTGAAAGTTCAGTTTTTTGGCTAAGTGTTGAAGAGGTCATCAGGATATTGTGTGACGTCATCATCATCCGCATATGACGTCATTGTCATTAGGATATTGAGATATCCCCCTATGCATGTTGATCCTATTGTCGCTAAGTGGTTAGGTATCGGCGTAGGTTCTTGGTAGAAAGTTGTGTTAACATCATCAGGAGGTTTCGAGAGGACCGGATAAATCATATCATGATGCTGTTGCTTGTATCATCGGCTATCGGGGCATCGAAGGGAAGGTGCTGAAGTTGTCGTCATCAGGATATTTGGAGCAACTGGATATTTGATATCCTGCTGATGAAGGGAATGTTGAATATCATGATGATGCCGATAGTGTTTGGCGCCCGATGAACAGTGCAACAGGAGGATGTTTGCGCTCGTTGAGTATCATGATGATGATGATATGCGACAGGCGGAGGAGGTGAACAGTAGTCGGCAGGAGGATAATTGTGATCGTCCGAAATATGATGATGCTGTTGGTGTTTACAGGAAATATGATGATGATGCTGAGCCGATAGGGATTTTTATCATGCTGTTTGTATTATTGGCTCCTCCTTCCTGTTAGTAAGCTCCCGTTGCGTTTCACTCTGCATCATAGTGGTATCAGAGCAAAGGTTAGGATCTTCTGGAAAAGATAAGCAGGATGTCAGACGAAGAAGGAACATCTGAGGTTCCAGCAAGGATGACCAACGCTGAGTTGGCAGTTCTGGTGAAGAAACAGATTGCAGAAAGCAAGGCCGTGAAGGCTCAGAATCAGGAGTTGAAAGATGAGTTAGCAAAGTTGAGGAGCAGAGTAGGTTCTGGTAGAGAAGAAGATAGGGAAGAAGAAGAGATCCCTAATTGGAGCGAGGAGGTCGTTCCTGCAGACCAGAGACCACTGTTGAACGCCCTCAAGGCCATGGAGAGGAGAACCATGGATGTGAAACTGGATTTGCCAGTGTTTACAGGCAAGATGGACCCTGATTCAGTGATGGAGTGGATAGACTGTTTGAACAATTTCTTTGTAACAGAGGAGATACCAGAACAACAGAGAGTGAAGATAGCACAGTCAAAGATGAAAGAAGCTGCCTTGACATGGTGGAATTTTGTTCAAGATGATAGAGTACAGGAAGGAAAACGTAGAGTTGCCACATGGAAGAAGATGATGGCATTAGTAAAAGAAGCTTATATCCCATTGGATTACAGTATCCAGTTACACAAGAGGAAGCAAAACCTGAAGCAGAAGGAGCTAGATGTCAGCTCATATACAGAAGAATTCATGAAACTCTGTATGAAGACAAAGGTAAAGGAGAGTGAAGAAGAGAAGGTAGCCAGATACCTTAATGGATTGAGGTTTAATATTCAGGATGATTTAAGTCTGCATAATCCAGATACAGTCCAGAAATGTTTCCAGTTGGCATTGAAAGTGGAAGAGAAGTTAAAGAGAAAACAAGAACAACACAGTATGAGGGGAAGAGGATCAGCCCATAGAACAAGGCAAACCAATGAGGGTCAAGAAGACACTGGTAAAGGACAGGGACAGTCTGATTTCAGAGGTGGATGGAAAGGTAATAAAGGCAGATTTGGAAGTGGTAGAGGTTCTACTACATTTTTAGGGAAATGTTACACCTGTGGTGAGTTTGGTCATCCATCTTTCAAATGTCCAGAAAACAAAGGTTCATCATCCAGAAATGATAGAATGAGTGACAAGAGAGTACAACTTGTGCAAGAAGAGAAAGAAGAGAAAAGTGTGCAGAGTCCAAACACTTATCAAAAGGATAAGGAGGCTGATAATTGTGGATACCCAGAAAGTGGAGAGTCTCTACTGATGAGAAGAACAGTGATGGTACCTGACAAAGAATCCCCACACAGAAGAGCTCTTTTCAAAACCACATGTAAGAGCAAAGGTAAGGTATGTAAGGTTGTCATTGATACTGGTTCAACAGACAACATGGTATCTCAGGAAATGGTGTATAAACTGAATTTGGAAAGGATTCCACACCAACACCCTTACAAGGTATCTTGGGTGAGTGATAGTCAATCACTTTTTGTCTCTGAACAGGCATATGTTGATTTTCAGATTGGAGCATATCAGGATAGAATTTTGTGTGATATTTTGCCCATGGAATGTTGTCACCTACTGTTGGGTAGACCATGGCAATTTGATCGACGGGTACTGTATGATGGGTATGCTAATACCTACACCATCCAGAAAGATGGGAAGACTATTAAGTTGATGCCATTGCAGGCAAATGCTGCAGTACCGAAGGCAGCCCAAGTCATTTTAATGGGAAAGAAGGAATTTGTGCAGATGCCTATAGGAGCAGGCATAAAGGCAGTTGAGGACACCGCAAGGAAAGAAGTTGTTCAAGACAACAAGCTGAAGAAAGTTTCAGTTGTGACTGACAAAGGTCAGCAGCAGGTTCAGAAACAGGTGTGTAAACAGCAACCAGTTGAGAGGAATGACAAGGATGTTGTCATAGTTGGGACTATTGTTTGTCCTATAAGAGTTGAAAGAAAGACAGAGTTGAACATTGCAGAAGTTCAAGAGGCAGTTCTGACCGAGGTTTTGGTCAGACAACCTGACAAACACAGGGTATGGGAGAGAAGGGCCTACATTGACAGGCATGAGGATTTACTTGCCAGACAGCAAGTTACAGTTCAGAAGTCTTGGAGCAGCCAAGAGCCAGCAGAGGATAAAGCTGGAACAGGTCAGAAGACTGACAAGGCAAAGTGTAAAGGTGGAGGACTTCCATATCCTAACTCATGGGACATGAGTTCTTTTCTGTTGGGGAGTATGGTGCAGAAGCACCTACCTGACAGCTGGCCTCCATGAGGCAGTTAGTTAGTTTGAGTCTTGTTTATGTTTTCAAGAAGGTCTGATAAGACCAAATGCATGTAATAAGGTCAAGCTGATCATATTAAGATCACGCTGACCAGGCTTTGCTATTTTTAGATAGTTTGTTAGGACAGTTGTCATGTTGTAGGATCGGTTGGATCTCCCAGCTGCCTGGAGAGAGTTCCCAGCCACTTGGAGTCGGGTCAGTAGTACTCGTAGGAAAATCTATTTAAGCCTGAGGATCGGTTGATATTATAGACAGAGAGAGATATCATCGATTGAGTTAGGTTGCACAGAGTGAGACAGAGAGAGAGAGACTGATCATTGTAATTGCATCTTTGAAATCAATAAAGAGATCCTGTTTGTGTTCTTTCTCTGGTTGGATTCCATTGTTTAATCGATTTGCTGATCTAGTGGTTTCATGGATATGCTGATCCATTCCACCGGTTGATTCGTCGAATCGGTGGAATGGTTGTGTACAGTAGATTAGGAGGTAGTTTGTTTTCTGTTTGCATGTAGGTGTGCAGGATCGCGGTCAAGAGATGTTGAAGACCCTAGCATGGGTATGTGCTAGGTCGAGCTGAAGAAGTGTGGAAGATCACCCTGGAAGTGGATCGAGTCAACCCAGGAGGTTCGGCGGATCAGAACAGTGAAAATTCGCTAAGGTTGGAAGTTCGTTAAAACGGCATCATCAGGATATTTCTGCCAATATCCTGCAGTTGCTTTGGACATCGTCATCCGGATAAGCGGAGATGAGTATGATGCTTTCGATTGCATGAAGTGCGAGTTCGTCGGGGTAATCATCGTCAGGAGTTGCCGAAGAAGAGTGCATCGGCATAAGGTGAAGATCGGGTTATGAAACTAACAGAGTTTGCATATTTCAAGTGCATCAGGATGTTGTAAGTCAGATATATACTCAGTGTATATATCGCCGTCAGGATCATCTTCTGTGAGTGCCCATCATCCGCATATCGCTAACAAATGCGGGAGTGAAAGTTCGGTTTTTTGGCTAAGTGTTGAAGAGGTCATCAGGATATTGTGTGACGTCATCGTCATCCGCATATGACATCATCGTCATCAGGATATTGAGATATCCCCCTATGCATGTTGATCCTGTTGTCGCTAAGTGGTTAGGTATCAGCGTAGGTTCTCGGCAGAAAGTTGTGTTAACATCATCAGGAGGTTTCGAGAGGACCGGATAAATCATATCATGATGCTGTTGCTTGTATCGTCGGCTATCGGGGCATCGAAGGGAAGGTGCTGAAGTTGTCGTCATCAGGATATTTGGAGCAACCGGATATTTGATATCCTGCTGACGAAGGGAATGTTGAATATCATGATGATGCCGATAGTGTTTGGTGCCCGATGAACAGTGCAACAGGAGGATGTTTGTGCTCGTTGAGTATCATGATGATGATGATAGGCGACAGGCGGAGGAGGTGAACAGTAGTCGGCAGGAGGATAATTGTGATCGTCTGAAATATGATGATGCTGTTGGTGTTTACAGGAAATATGATGATGATGCTGAGCCGATAGGGATTTTTATCATGCTGTTTGTATTATTGGCTCCTCCTTCCTGTTAGTAAGCTCCCGTTGCATTTCACTCTGCATCAAGCCCATGTGAAGCTATGGAGAGATCCAAAATGCCATCAAATGCCAAAATAAATATGCAAGAGTTCTTGGGAGCAACATTTTTAATAGAGAAATGCATGTTCAGCTTTGGAAGAAGGAATAACATATGCCAAACACTTATTTATAGAAAAGAAACCTACTCTATCCTACTCTACTTATTGATGTAGAGATAGGTTACACAAAACCATTAACTGGTTGTGGAAAATAACATCCTTTTCTCAAAAGATGGATCCATGCATTCAACTTTTTTGAAAGAAGAGGAAAACCATGAGAAGATGATTGAATATTTGAATTCTGATGCTTCACCTTCCTTTGAAATGGTATCCTTCTCCATAATATATAATTTGAGTAGATGCATGGGCTCATTGAAAAGATCTTGCAATCCTTTCTCACATTCTGTTGCATGCATGACTGGATGCAACTCCTTATCCTTCAAATATCTGATCGAGCAACCCTCCTTGGACTTTGAAGGTGTCCAAACAATAATATTTTTCTTGTTAGGGCTTGAAGTCATAGTCCTCCAGTTGAGGAGATGCACAAGAGCTGTCACCTTTGCATGCAAGAACCTCTTCCTTTGGATCTGTTATTTTGGGAGGGAGTTTCTAAAATAATAAACCTAAAAAAGACTTGCCAAACCAATTTTCTCATTTGACCTACTATCACCAGATCAACAACTCCCTAATGATACCTATCCCTAGAAACAATGCCAAAAATGATGAGGGTCGCTACAGTCCTCATCATTTAATTAAAAATGTCAAACCAAAGCGGTGTCCATGATGATATGCAAGAGGGAGAAGAAATCATTTGCATGACATTTTTTTTCTACAAAAAAATTGAAAGAAACTATTCTATCTTGCTAGAAAATAAATACACTTTGCTAGAAATAAACACACTTGCAGTAAAGGAAACTATTCTAGCTTGCTGAAAATAACCACACTTGCTGGAAAAGTAAATAATAGGGAATTGAAAGATTGTTGGAAAAATAAATATTGCTACTAAAAGACTAAACTATATTTGTTATCAAGAATTGTGGTTAACAGTATAAAACCATTAATAAACCAATGAACATCAATAGAAATTGTGAATAACAAGATTGAATAAATAAAGCACAAACCTGACAAACCTTGTTATCCTGCGGCTTCCATTGTTCACCTAGTCTCGATCGATCTTTTGTGATGAAAGTTGCCCTCAGGAAGCACACTTCCTTGCTTCATTCTTCAAGATGATGATGGAGAAATGGCTATGATACTTTATTGCTATGAAGATGAGCTTCAAAGAAATGGTGATGATCTAAAGCAAATGGATGGTAGTGGGGGTGCCAAAGGCACGCTAGTAATTCAACAAAGTAATTGTACTGAAAGCTTGGATGATTGAAATGAAGGAATAAGGTTCAATTTATAGACTTAGAAGAGAAGAGATCAATGGTATAGAAAGAATGAGAAGATCAATGGTATGGAACGGTTGAGGAATGTGTGCGAATAGAAAGAGGACAAGTGTCCAAGCTCCTTCATGCAACAAGGGAGTTAACAGGATAGACCAATCAGTTAAGTGAATTGATTGATTAGTGAACTCGTATGACTAATTAGTTAACTGATTTGATTGATGGCTTAACTAATTTTGACTGGAGGATAAATAGGACATGTGGGTGAGGGAATATTAGCCAATTAAATATTTAAAATATCTAATTATATGTGCAACATGGTGAGGTAGAAAGGTGAGGTGGATTGATGAGGTGGATTTATGGAATTAGGACTTAGGAAAGAGGAAATTAGGATTAATTAAATAATTTAGGATTATTTAATTATGTGAGACATTAGAAGAATTAGGGGAATTTTAATTAAATAAATTGATTTTTATTTAATAATGGGATAATAAACCAATCAAATAAACTTAGAATATTTATTTAATTTATAGAAGAATAAGAATTAAGATAAATATTAAAATATTTACTTAATTCGACATGAGCCAATTTTAGGTGTATACATTTTGCCCCTCTTTGAAGCAATGTGTTGTATCACATTGTTTCAAAGAATAAGAATTTTTCTAACAATGATACATGCCCCAGTTTGAAAGGAAGCTAGGTGTGTAGAAATTGCTTCCTACACTAATCTAATGAGGGGATAGCTATACAAATTCAATTTAATCTTTCTAACTACAACAACATGAAACACATAAATGAGATATTGTAGCAATACACATGAACTAGAAAGAAGACAAAAGAAGAGAGACAAAGATATACGGTGGGGAAAACCCTTATCAGGTGAAAAAACCCACACTCAGAAACCTACATAATGTATTAACAAATCTGAAAGTTGTTTACAATACACTTGTAATGCAAGCTTCAATGGTCTTCGACACTTGTGTCTAGAGTTAATCCGAAAGCATAACAGTACCTGTAAAACCTATAATACATTTCCTCCTCCAAGCACCTGTTTATATAGAATATATAAGGTAATATTGGTCCTATCTTGGAATGGGTGTCCAACTTGGCCTCATGGCCCAAAACCCAAACCTAAGGACACTTGGTCAACATTGTAGAATGTTCCTGACACTTGTCCACAGCTCCCATCCCAAAGAGGTCACCTATTTCCAAAATGGGCTATGATAGATGCTCTGACGACACTTACGACCATCATAAAATATTTCATAGTGGTTACAACTTACAACTATAAGTAATCTGTCATACACAGGCTATAAATAGCATATTCTCTTACAACATGTCATAGTCCACCTCGAGGCACCCAAATATGCATTTTTCAAAGATTCTTCATGACACATGTCTTCACCTGTCTTACAACCTTCTATTTCTGACTCTTACATGTCATAACTTCATCATAGGAATCTGTCATAACTGTTTCGGTCAAGATTCCCTTACATAACATCTAAGATGCCGACACATGGCAAAATATTCCTACCACAAATTGGGACACCTATCTCCTCATGTGAGGACAAAATTACAAGTTGTCATCTTCCATGTAGGATGACACATCACCATGCCACATCCCACAACATGACAATATGGAATTTACAATTATTTACAACATAGGCAATGAATTAATAAATACAAGCATAAATAATGTAAGGAATTACCAAGGTTGAGACACCTTAATTCCCAACATTCTCCCACTTGTCAAACACCTTGTAAGAGCCAATAGAATAACAAGAATTAACTGCTATAGGCCGAGAGGCCCATAGACTCCGAACACCATCTAAACTTCTCTATGCTCATTAGCTTCACCAATGCATCTATAACATTCTTCAAAGTATCTACCTTCTCCAAATTTACCTTCCCATCCTCTACTATGTCTCGCACAAAGTGAAACTGAGCATCAATATGCTTTGTTCTGGCATGGAAAGTTGGATTCTTTGCAAGGAAAATCTACTCTGTTCTGGCATGGAAAGTTGGATTCTTTGCAAGGAAAATCTACTCTGACTGTCACAACTAATCCTAATCTAACCTACATCAACACCAATATCTGAACACAATATCTTAAGCCAAATGGCTTCCTTACAAGCATGAGTTTCTACCATGTACTTAGCTTCTATCATGGACAAAGCAACCATAGGTTGTCACTTACTCATCCAACTAATAGCACCACCAAAAAGTGTAAACACATAAGCACTGGTGGATCTCCTGCTGTCAATGTCACCTGCCCAATCTGAATCCACAAATCCACAAATATCAATAGAATGCAGAGGTCCTATAACATTACCATGATAGCATATGGAATACTCAGAAGTACCCCTCAAATATATGAACACTCGCTTAAATACATCCCAATGAACCCATCCAGGATTAGCCATAAATTGACTAAGGACTCCCACTACTTAGGCAATGTCTGGTCTTGTGCAGACCATAGCATACATCAAATTGCCAACAACACTAGCATAAGGTACTCTGCTCATGTCCTCCACCTCACTAGGAGATTTTGGACAATCATTAATAGACAACTTTTTCCCCAAAGAAACAGGAACACACAATGGTCTACAATTTGTCATGCTGAACCTATCCAACACGATCTTCACATACTTACTCTGGCTTAACCAAAGTTTTTTGTTAGCTCTGTCTCTTCTAATTTCCATTCCTCAAATGTACATAGCTGCCCCTAAATCTTTCATTTCAAATTGTGCTGACAACTAAGATTTAAAATCAGAAATCATATTCTTTCCCTTCCTAATGAGCAACATATCATCAACATATAGTGCAACAATGAGAATACGATCACCATCAAACTTATAATACACACAGTGATCAAATTTTGATCTCACAAATCTAATTGACAACACAAAGGCATCAAACTTCAAGTACCACATTCTAGGAGACTGCTTCAAACCATACAAAGATTTCTTTAACTTGCAAACCAAATTTTCTTTACCTTTCACCATGTAATGTTCTGGGTGTGTGTTGGTAAACAGATTTGTTACCGTGAAATAACCTTTGAAATTGACCCGTTGCCCTTTGAGCGGTGACTAAATTGTCCTAATAGTTGGAGAGATCGTGACAGAGCAACGATCTTCCTCTGCATTTGAGAGGGCAGCTCCCTTGTATGATAGGGTTATTTGTGGGTTTTTGTGTACTTTTAACCTTAAAGTACAAAAAGGAAGAAAAGCAAAATGACAGGAGAAATGGGCATGTAGAAACCCTCATGGTAGACGTACGAAAACTAACAGGAGTTTCACAATCTTATTGAAAAGTACAAGGGGATTTCACCACAAAGATAGAAACCACTTTCCTAAACTCTATGATGGATCTCATGACATATATGCAACAATGATGACAAAAGATGGCAAATCTCAACATACGAAGAGATAATTTATCTAAACACTTTCAAATCAGAATACCGAGACATGATTGTGCTTTATCACCCTGATTGCATGCTTTAATAGATAACTTTGATTCACACAAATACATAGAAAGATCACCAATTTGACATATGAGAAACTAGTAATCATAACTCAGAAATACATCAAGAACATACGAACTGAAAATGCATTCTTCATTATCTTTTCAAAATTATACAATTCCAAAAGTAGACCATACAATGTGTAGAATCAAAAATGTTCCAAGAAGTTTCATAAGTTCCCCCTGCAAAAGTTCTCTCTAAAGAGACCCCCCCCCATTTACATTTCAAATAGCCTTATATTTATAGGCTTTTTCCCATAACCACCTAGTAACCACTTTGTAACTACCTCAACTACCTAATAACTACCTTCTTTGAAAAACAATAGGATGATGAACTTTATTTTTGGGTATGTTTTACATCACTTTCTTGGAAATAAAGTTCATTTCTAACTTTACATTACAAAGAGTGACTCAAGTTATTTTCACAAAAAGGTAACTTGAGACACAAAATTTTGAAATAAAGACTGAGTTATTGGTAGTGTTGATGTAGGTATTCTATTTCCTTGCTCACTTAAAACTACAACTTGAATAGTGACAACATAAGCAATAGCCTCATCAGGGTTTAATGCTCTTACACAGTTCCTCCCCATTAAAGAAATCTTGTAGCAATTTTTTGTGTCTTTGGAAACTTGTACTTATGAATAGTGTTCTTGTTCATCTCGACATCTCTTAAACACTTCTTGACAAGCTCAAAGTATTCCTTTCTTTACCAAGACCATGAAGAAGTACTTTGTAGGTAATTTCATTAGGAACCAAACAAAATGTCACCATTTTTTATCACATATCCTGAGAGTTTCCATCATATTCTTCTCCTTGATATAACCATCAATAAGTATGTTGAATACAAAATCGTTGACATCAACATTACTACCAAGCCTTTAAGGATTTTGTAGGAAATTAGATTGGGGGCAAGTCTTGTATCTAACACGCCATCATAAACCTAGAAACCCTGTTGCAAGTCAATCCTCTCTATAGAATTATTAAATCTTTCATAGAATGCTTCAATAGTATCTTGGCTTTTATCTTGGAAAGTATAAGCTTGAAGCTTGTGTCTTAGATCAATACCATGGCCTTCACGACCCACACAAGTAAACCAAAACTTCTTTAACCAATTTGCTTAATTTGGTGCATGTCTTGTGCGAGTTGATTTCCACTATGAAATCCATCTTCCCTTAGTTCAATCACTTCAACATGCCCCAAAGATGGAGAAAAATCATTTTTTTTAGGGGCAATCAAGATCACCGTCATCTTCATTTAATTAACATTTGATTTGTTTCCTAGTTACCACTATCCATTGCATTTGCTTTGAGGGTTACATATCTTTGAGCCAATCTGTCAAAAAATTCACGTGCATTGGCTATGATTCAACATTTTACATATACGTCTACCAAGATAGTTTCGATTGTGCTTTCAATCATGTTTGATGGATATTCAGACCTATTCTGAAGATCTTGATTTGTGGCGTGCAATAGAATGTTTGTAAATGTTGTGGATTACAACATAATACCTGCCAGCACCTTTTCCTAAAGATTTATAAAGACTATCCAATGAATCTATTATGTGCATAGCCCTTTGTTCTCACATTTTGCAAAGGCCATCTACCAAAACATAGCAACTACAATATGATCACAAACTCCTTTCGTTCTGCGTTAATGGATGCACAAACCCTTATTTCAAAACTCTTAAGTCAATTTCTCCAACTTTTCTTGCTCAGTATTTTCTTGAGCCTTCACCATGTGTAGCAATCCATGCTCCTTATCAGACCTTTCTTTTGCCAACACCGACTCTTTCCATACTACTTGTCTGTTTACTTCTTTGCCACTATTACCTACTTGTTCAAGATTCAAAGTTTGCAATGGCTGTCTAGGGTTAGCAAGATTGTTAATTAATGAATATGGGAAAGTTGTCTTCATCAGTCCTCCTTTCCATGGGTCAAAGGATATTAACCTACAATCCTCTGGTCTCAAAGGTATATTCTCTGGTAAGGGATCATAAAAGGATAAAATATCCTGCTTAAACTGTTCAGTTCTTATGCCTCCTGAAGGGAAGTTAATGACAACTTCAGGACCTTGGGCAAACCTAGATCGCTCTCCAAACATTCCTTCAGCAGGAGCATTTTTGCCATCAGACCACAAGCACACTTCTATCTCCATCTAAATCTAGAATCCTAGTGCTACCTTTGCCATTCTTTTGTGACATAGGATTTGATGGGTATTGAACAAGCTCTTCCTCATACAAAGACCCACTAGGAGCTTTCTTGCCATTCCTCATCTCCATTGTCACTGGAGTTTTCATTGGTGACCCCCACACCTCAGTATTGGACCCTGTAGAATTTTCTTCCCTTTTATGTCTACAAACTTCTTTGCATTGTCAATTTGCTTTTGTTTATTCCCTTTGAAGGGCCTAGAGTCTCAATGCATCCAGCACCCAAATTCCATGCATATTTCTCTGGAAGAAATAAATTTTTAGACCTTGCAGAGGCCTGTGGAAACATAACTCTAGTATCACTTGTTCCTGCTGAATCATACAGTACCCTTGGCTCATTCCACACAAGCTGCTATTCCCCCTCATTAATGACTGGATTGTTTCTTCCAATTCTGTGCTCTTCTGCAGGTCCATTTTTAATGGGATTACATTCCACCTCTTTGACTATAAGTTCTATGTCTGTCACATTATCTTGGAAGGAACTTCCATCAGCCAATGACCGACTATTCATATTTTCCCCTTTATGGCAATATTCTTCATCAAAAGCAATGTCTTCAGATACACGTTTTGATCTTTCATCTTTGTTTTGAAAGCATTGAAATTCTGCTCCTCATCTTCCTCACCCTTCCTTGCCTTCATCAGCCTAATCCACTCTCTTCCCTTCTATGGACAAGTTACCAGTTAAAGAGAGGGGAAGAGATCCATTTGAGCCCTGCTGGTTGACCAACTCCCCTCGCAAAGCTGCCTCAGCCTTTGTAAAATGGTGCCTATGCAAGTAGTCCAATATAACATTCACAGTGTCTGCCATTGACACACTCACCCCTGCTGTGCCCTAGTCTATAGCTTAAGTGATCAATGCTATGATAACATCTGCAATAACAGGATGCAACGATCCCAAAATGCTGCCGCCATGTCCACAGCATCAATCTTTTTGAAGACTCGTTATTGTTTCAAATCTATAAATAACATTGACATGAAAGCATAAAACCATCACATCTGAGCAATCTTGATGCAGTTTGGGCACTTGGATGCTAAGATACAGTAGGCCCCAGTTTTTACTACATTGATGTTCTAAATTCAATTAAACTACTTCCGATCAAGCAGCAAACTCTACCTCCATTGACATGGTAGAGGGGTTCCCCACAGTTATCCTGCCTGCCTCTGACACAACTTTCATTTCCAACTGTTGTAACTAATGAACCACATAAGACATGTGTGGTCGCATGGAAGGAACATGCTGAGTACATGTATAAGCAAGGTCAACCACCTTTTGAATTTGTCCTGCACCCAACTCACTTTCATGCCTATTTTTACGCCTCAACATTCTTTACAAGTGGCAAAACTTAAACTTCTATAACTGTCAATACATTGCATGCGAGAAAAAGAAGGAGATTTGATTGATTATGGGAGAAAGCAACAACTTTTTCACCTCAGTGAATAATGAGTTTGAAACCATTCATGTGAGTTATCCATGCTTTGATGTCATTTCTAACTATTTATGACTGCTGTAAGATTCACGTTTCTACTTCTTTTCCAAATGCATGACATTGCTTGAAGGAGAGAAATATGCCCTTTTAACAATGAAAATCACTTCTTCTTTTTTTAACTGCCGGCTGCCACATGTAAAAAGTGAATTTCTCTTTTTAAAATCATCTCTTTGAACTTGTAGAACTATGCCATCGGTAAAAAGCGAAAATGTTCAACTTAGCCAAACTTCACAAGTTGCGCACACTTAGTGAAAAGGAGAAATTGGTGCGAGTTTGGCGAGGATCAAAAGCAAATGCAAGATGGAGTTGGTGAGAAGCAAAAATTAACGCGGACTTAGCAAAAATGGAAAATAGACGCAAAGTAAAAGATTACTAAGTCGTGAGTTTTGCCTTGGCATAAAAATTGGTTTTGACGCTTTAAATGGAGAGAAAAATGAGACAAGGGAAGACAAAGAATTTCAACATGACTGACGCAAGAAATATGACATTAGCGATTTGTAACCAAACGGATGACTTGGCAAAGGGTTTTGATATACGAAAATTTTAAATTCGGCAGGTTAGAAACGAGGCCAACAATGTGACATGTAGATTTCTTCCTCCAAATCACCATGAAGGAAAGCTCTCTTCACATCCATCTGTTCCACCTCTAAGCCTATCAACTTTCAATGGGAGAGAAGATCTCACCATAATCTATACCCTCCACTTGTGAATACCCCTAAACAACCAATCTGGCCTTATTCTTCTCAACACTGCCATCTACACAAAATTTCTTCTTAAACACCCATTTGCATCCAACGGGTTTCTGTCTAAGAGGCAAAGGCACCAAGTCCCAAGTTTGATTCTTTTCCAAAGAAGCCATCTCATCCTCCATGACCTCCTTCCAAGAACCTGCATCTTTCATTTCCATAGCCTCTGATATATTTCTAAGTTCATCACTATTAGTAATCAAAGCATAAGCACAACTAGAATCAAGCAATGTATAACCAAACCTTTTAGGTTGCTTTCTTATTCATGTAGGCCTCCTCAAGGGCTGAGGTTGAGGTTCAGCTTATTCTTCAGAGCTGCTAGAGTTCTCCTCATCATCAGGTCCAACATTGTCTTTTTGTTCAGTCTTATCAGGGGTAGCAGGAAACTGAACAAAATCCTCTTTCTTTTCTTTTTCTTCTGGCTGTAAAACAGTGGAAGAAGGTGTAAGCTCTCTAAAGATGATACTTCTACTATACAACATTGTTTCAGCCATAGGATCCCAAATCTTGTATCCTTTCACACCGACACCATAGCCAATGAAGATACACTTAACATCCTTGTTCTCTAATTTTGACCACTTCTCCCTAGGCACATGTGCATATGCCTCACAACCAAAAACATGAAGATGCCTTACTAAAGGATTTCTACCAGACCACACCTCCATGGGTGTCTTACCAACAAGAGCTAATGTAGGAGATCTATTTACTAGATAGCAAGTAGTGGCAACAACTTTAGCCCAAAACTTTTGTTCTAGGCCAGCTCCACTAAGCATACTCCTAGCCTTCTCCATCAGTGTCCTGTTCATCCTCTCTACAACTCCATTTTGCTACGGGGTGTATGGAGTTGTCTTATGTCTTTCAATCCCAAGTTCCTTGCAATATTTATCAAGTTCTGTAGAACAGAACTCACCACCATTGTCAGTTCTCAAACATTTAATCTTTTTACCAGTCTGATTTTCAGCAAAGGCCTTAAACTTCTTAAACTTACTATAGACTTCAGATTTGCTTCTGAAAAAATAAATCCATGTCCTATTGTAGTCATCTATGAAAGATACAAAATATATAGATTTTTATAATGAAGGAACATTAGTAGGACCAAATACATCAGAATAAACAAGGTCCAACACACCAGAAGACTTATGTGAACTCAATTAAAACTAAACATTTTTTTTTCCATATATGCAATGTTCACAAAAGTGAACTCAAGATTACAATCATCTAACCCCTCAACGAGGTTTTTATTTTTCAAGGTACACAGACCCTTCTCACCAATGTGGCCAAATTTCTTATGCCATAACATTGTCTTTTCAGTAGGAAGTTTAACTTCCAAGGTATGATTACAACCATCAGACTAGATACAATAGATTTCTTCACTGCTCATTTAGATGGTGGGGATGAAGTGACTGCTGCCCTCTTCCTTGAGCCAGAAGAACTATTGCATTATGAAATCCATGCCTCTAGCTGAAACAGAGTACCTCTCCTAGTACCCTAAGCAAGCACCATACCTCCTATAGTCATCTTGCATCCTCCTTTCGAAAAGACAACCTGCACACCTGTATCATTCAACATACTTATAGAAAGTAGGTTTCGTGCTAAGCCTGGATGTGCATAACCCCAGAGATCCCCTTCACTCATCCATCAAGTAATTGAATAGAGACTCTTCCATGACCAACAATCTTTAGATGAGAGTCGTCACCCAGGTACACCTTTCCACCATCAAACTCCTCATACTTAGTGAACTAGTCTCGATGCGAGGTCATGTGGAATGATGCACTAGAATCAATCAGCCACACATTAGCAGATGCATGGGCTGTCAGGGCTGTGATGAAAGCATCACCATCATCTTGTGACTTGTCAAAATCTAAATCTAAGTTCTTCTTCGTCTTTTTCTTTTCCTCTTTGCATTCCTTTCAGAAATGCCCAAATTTACCACAGTTCCAATAGAGAACCTTGGACTTTCCAGGAGATTTGGATCTCCCACAGGATTTGGATTTGCCCTTCTCAGCTTTCTTGCCCTTATTTTTCCCTTTCTCCTTGGGTCTTCCACAAACTACAAGAGCCTCTTTAGCTACCTTAGAAGACTTTCTCCGCATCTCTTCAAATAAAAGCAAAGAAACCACTTCATCCATTTTGAATGTGGATGTGGTCCTTCCAATAGCCATGACAAGATGATCCCATGAGTTCGCCAAAGAACAAATCAAGGTCATACAACAATCCTCCTCCTCTATCTTCACACTAACAGATGTCAATTGTGCAACCAGCATGTTGAAAGCATTCATATATTATACAACAGATCCTCCATTTGAAGAGAATATAACTTCTTTCTCAGAAAAAGTTTGTTAACCAGGGATTTGTCTCGATACACATCTCCCAACTTCTTCCAAAGCAAGTTTGCAGTAGCCTCCTCATGGACATTTAATAAGACATAATTAGCAAGACTAAGTCTTATGAGACCCTTAGCCTTCCAATCTTTGAGATCCCAATTAGCTTGTGACATTGCAGTTGGTTTTGTTCCACTGATAGTTTCCCAGAGGTCTCGATCAACAAGCATGTCTTCCATCTTGAGCTTCCACAGCTCAAAATTAGTGCCATTGAACTTCTCCACCTTTATCCTTCTGGATGTGCTTACCATCTCCTTGCTGCAATAAGATTCAAAATACTCTACAGAGACTCCCACTCAACTTAAGATCAGCTCAAAAAACCCCTACCCAACAACTAGGACCAAAGGTGATCAACTCTGATACAAACTGAAAGGAAGCTAGGTGTGCGGAAATCACTTCCTACACTAATCTAATGAGGGGAGAGCTATACAAATTTAAATTAATCCTTGCAATTACAACAACATGAAACATATAATAGAGATATTGTAGCAATACATAGAACCAGAAAGAAGATAGAAGGAGAGAGACAATATATATTGTGGGGAAAACCCTTATCGAGTGAAAAACCCCACACTCAGAAACCTGCACAATGTATTATCAAAATTGAATATTGTTTACAATACACTTGAAATGCAAGCTTCAATAGTCTTCAACACTCATGTCTGGAGTTAATCTGGTAGCATAACAGTACATGTCAATCTCATAATACAACTTCTCCTCCAAGCACCTGTTTATATAGAATATATAAGGCCAAATTGGCTCTATCTTGAGATGGGCATCCAACTTGGCCTCATGGCCCAAAACCCACACCTAAGGACACTTGGTCAACATTGTAGAATGTGCCTAACACTTGTCCATAGCTCCCATCCCAAAGAGGTTGCCTATTTCCAAAATGGGCTATGACAGATGCTCTTACGACTCTTACGACCTTCATAGAATCTGTCATAGCAATTACAACTTATAGTTGTAAGAGAATTTGTCATACATAGGCTATAAATAGCATATTCTCTTACATGTCATAGCCCACCTTAGGGCACCCAAAGATGCCCTTTTCAAAGATGCTTCATGACACATGTCTTCACCTGTCTTACAAGCTTCTATTTCTAACTCTTACATGTCAAAACTTTGTCATAAGAATCCATCATAACCGTTTTGGTCAACATTCCCTTACACAACATCCAAGATGCTAACACATGGCAACTCCTACCACAAAGTGGGATGTCTATCTCCTCATATGAGGACAAAATTACAAGTTGTCATCTTCCATGTAGGATGACACATCACCATGCCACATCCCACAAAATGACGATATGGAATTTACAATTAATTTACAACATAGGCAATGAATAAATAAATACAATCATAAATAATGCAAGGAATTACCAAGGTTGAGATGCCTTAATTCCCAACAATCACTGCTTGTTCTATCTTGATGTTGTTCAGTGTATGTGAGGGCAATCCCAACTTGTGTTAGATTGGCAACCTATGCCCTTATCGTGATTTTACTAAATTTTATTAGATTCCTCATTGCTTCATCTAAGGAGCTTTCCTCTACATCACCCTAGTTGGGAAAAGGAATGGGCTGGTTAAACAATGCTTCCCAAGGTCCTCTTTGAATTACATTATTATCTTCCACCACCTGATCTGGGACTTCTATGATATTGAATCTTTTAATAAAATCCAGAGACAATCTTGAATATTTTATTCTCAACACCTCATAATCATTAACATAGTTTGCCCATAAATCTTCAAGGTGTTCTTTATGAAACATCTTTTTTCTTACATGTCTCTCCATTATGCCAAAGGGATCAAAGTGCTTCCTTTTATGATAAAGATGTAGATTCAATAGTTGCAACTTTATGTTAGAGTATTCTGCTACTCTAATGGTAGTGCAAGAGTAGTTTACTCTTCCCAAAAGTATAGGAAACTTGATAGAGGCCCAGTGCTTCAACCTTTCTGCACAGGTAAGAAGTTTCCTTGTTAATTCAAGAAGCACCACTTTGTCTATTGGATATTAGGGTAACTTGTAAGGGACTCTAGTAAACCCTTGGACCCTTAAATAGGTGAACTTTTGAAATTGTATATACCATCTCCCATATAATTATACAATATTAGTAGCTTCGGGAGATAACCTTTTGGCCATATCATTTTGTAGTATTCGGGTAATGTGCATGATGAATGCATCATTCACCCTCTTGTAATGTGCTAGGGATTGGAAAATTTCTGATTGTAACACTCATACACTTTGAACTAACCATTTGCGTTCCCAACTTCCCCTAATCTAGACAAACCAGGATATACAACAATCCTACCCAGGGCATACACAACATAGGAGGTCCACCTAAAGGTTTCATATGTATGGAAGGTAACAAAGGCCTCATGGATATTATTGCTAATGATTTGTGTCCAGTGTATCTTCTTATCCCCATGTAAAATCTCTTCAATATTGTTATCCTCAAATTCAGCTACTCTCAATTTTTGGGATGACCCCTACGAAACTTGTCCATTTCATAGCCCACACACTCTAAGCATGCAAAATGAGGTGAATGACATTTGCCCTCGTGCATGGTCCCCAAACCTCAGAATATATTTTCAAGCGTTCACCTATGTTGGTTTGTCAGAATTCACAAGATAAGTGAAGTTACATATTTCACTTTACTTTCTAGAGTTAGGGATTTTTCTGTTGATGTAGGGTTGACAAATTTTGCCAAAACTGCATCTTAAAGAAAAATTAAATTTGTAGGGTCAGTGGAATTTGCCGAGCCTACATTTTAGTTTACTTAGTTACTCAGGTGGTGAATTTTGCTAACCATGCAATTATCAGTTTGCACAAGTGTAATTAATGCAAGGATTTAATTACGATCTGAAGGGGGTTTTTAAATCGATTTTGTTTTGTTTTTGTTTTTATTCTTCTTCCATACCCTCCTTCAACCCCCTATGCATTTGAAGACTACCAAGTTTGTTGGTGTGTAGTCCTTGAGTGGATTTGATAGGCATTCATCTAGGGTTTTCATTATTTTGCCAGGTTTGTTTCCTTGCTATTCTTCTTCAGTTTTCGTTTTGTTTCTTTCGTGTTTTAATGTTTTAAATATTTTTAAGTTTTCATCTTTCCTTGTTATACTAGGGTTTGTGTTTGTTTTACAATCATTTTTTCTTCCACTATTCGAATCAAACCTCATTTTAGAGAACCCTAGTTTCTTGATACCACTTTACACAGGGAGGGGTTTTGTGTTTGTGTTTTTCTTAAAAGACGGTGTCACTTTTTGCTTGAAGATACCCATCATATCTATTGGTCAGTTGGTTTTACCATTTTCATGTTTGAATCAGGAGTGTCGCTTGTCCCTCTGATTCATATGTAATGGTGGCATTTTTGCTGCCGTTACATATGAAGTCTTTGTAGCAGATGGGGTTTTCCCCTCATCACCGTGAGTCTTTCCTTTGTTTTGCAAGACTGGAAATTTTTCTGACCTTGCAAAACACTTCAAATATTTTTTTTTGCAAGCTCGGTGAAATTTTTTGACCTTGCAAAACATTTAAAACCTACCTCCCATGTAGGGTTGGCAAATTTCACCGACCTTACACCAATGTCTTACATCATCCCACACCAATGTCTTAGGCTTAAAACCTTCTAAGTTTTATCTTCCATGTAAAGTCGGTAATTTTCACCAAATTTACACTACCTAAGTAATAAAACATGAAGGGATTTCCCTTAAAACATTACCAACTTGTATGGTTGGCAAATTTCACCAACCCTGTCAAACTTTGTAAATCTTACCTTGCAAGGGCGGTAAAATTTATTGAACCTACAAAACTTGCAAAATTTTCCAACTTTACAAAGCTTTGCATTACTTCAAAACCCGCAGGAGCGCTAAAATTTAGTGCAACTACACCACCTCTCCAACATGTAGAGTCACCAAATTTTAGCACCATTACACCCACTTTTTGCAAAATTTTGCTAACACTGGAAATTTTCTCATTCTAACCAATTGCCTACTTTTGATTTATTTTTGCCTCCATCATGCTCTAGCCCCCCAAAGCTCATGCAATTACTTAGAATTTTCCCACCATTGCAATTTCCAATCAAGCAAGTTTTCCTAACACTACAAAACCCTAAATTTTGTGTTGTAGTCTCTTGTGCATGCATTTCAAGATTTGCATTTGAAAGGATAAGTTTTTCTTCAGATGACAAATCCCTCCCCAAAGAAATCAAAAGCCATGAAGTATAAATATCAAGGAGTCTTTCCAGTGATATCAATGACCTCCAATATTGATGAAATAAAGGATACCGAGATCGGTCATTTTGATATGGCTGAGTTTGTGGAAAGGACTAAACAACAACCACTCAGTCATGGTATGAATTGCATAGTGGAGAGTAACATTCAATCGGTAGCTACATTTCATGTGGCTGCACACAATCTTGAGTTTGTTCTCTAGGTTGTAGTACACTACAATAGAGATAACCGAAGTGTCAGTGACTCCAATGGAAATGTAGTGATGAGGTTGGATGCAAAATTCTTTGACAAAACTTTCATGTGTCCTAGCATTGATGCATATGCAGATATCAATTTTGATGATGCACAAGAAGCATATGCTAAAGATCCTAATATTGCTAAGAAGGTGATCAACAATAGGTGGTTAAAGATTGCAAGGCCAAATCTTTCAAGCTGGCCTAAGAACTTTGCTCGCGGTGACTTCATTGAAGAAGTTAGTGATTTGATTACTCTTCTTAGTAGAGTGAGAGGTCTGCCTACATCTTCTACCTTCCATGAATGGATGTATTTATACATTAGGATCATAATGAGAAGGAAGCAATAGATCTTCTGGCGAGTCCACATCAATGATGCAATTCATGATCAACTAACAAAGGTACACAATTCATTTAGGTTCTATATGACATCATATCTTGTCTATGTTTCTGCTTCAATGAGGAATTTTCTTGGATTGACATTAGAAGGAGATAGGAGAGTGGTTCAAGTTTACCAATATTATCCTCAGATAACTCTTGATGGAGATGTTCACAATTTAAGAAGAGTTAATGATTCTTTCTTTGCTACTTTCTTATGTTTGTTTGATCTTGAGTTGGAAAAGAAAAGGGTTTCTAATGAAGCATGGTCTGTGGTGAATAAATATGGTTGCTTGTATCTACAATTTCCTACATTTACCTATTTGAGGGTTGGATGTTTCATGGGGTATCCTTACATGCTTCCAAGGTACCCTAGTGATAAGATTGCATTGATAGAATTGTGTAGACAGATCATGGCAGTGCATAGTAAACAAATAAGTCAAGTTTTAGATTCCCCATCATAACTGGCTGATACTCTATTTGAACATCCCTAAAGGCTAAAGATGTAGAGTCTAAAATGCAATGGGTCATGATGAAATCCTACAAGAAAATATCCAATTTTGATTACAGAGGGTTAAAAGGTAAAATTAAGAGATCTTTAACCCATGTGCATAGAGTGGAGGATGTCTGGGCTGATTGTAGGATAGAGGAAGAGATAAGAAAAATGGATTATTGCTGATTGGCTTTGAGTTAGATTGAAGAACTTGATTTGGCAGATATTCCCGAGGGCATGGAAGATGATGGTGATATCTTGGATCCTACCCATGTGAGAAATAATGTTGCAAACTCTCTTTTACTAGCCATCCAATGGTCAAAGAAAGAGGTAACCTCTATTCGACAAAGGTTTCAACCAATTTTCACTAACACAAATGTATGGTTGGAAGAAAAGGGAATTCATTTGAAAGAATTTATAACTGGATTAGAGGAGGAAACTAAAGCTCCCATTGGTAAGAAGATTGAGTTGAGAACAAATAATAAGAGTGATGTGGTGAGTTCCAGCAAAACTACCAATCCTAAAATCAAGTTTGTTTCAAAAGGTGGAAAGGACAAGATAGTTGTTGAAGGGTCATCTGTTGAAGAACCATCTTTAGAAGAGAAAGAAGAAATTGATAAAGAAGAAGGGAAAGAGCAGAAGGAACAACATGAAGAACCTGAAATGTCTCCTCATAAGAACATTTTAGAAGAGCCACATATTTCTTCTTCCCTAAATACTTTGCCAATTTCTACTACTACTCCTACTACTTCAGTCATTCCTGTTACTCTAATTAATATTCCATCTTCTAGGTCAATTCAGTCTGTGCATTCATCTCCTTCCTCTAGGACAATTTTTGATAGTCCTAAACATGTTTCAGATACTACTTTGGGTTTTCCCCCATCTTTGCCAAGTTTGTCTTCACCTTCATTTGACATAAACATTCAATCTAACCTAGAGCAACTCATGACTGGGTGTGGGCAAATTTTTGGTGTTATTTTTACTAATACTTCACCTATTGTGACATCAACTTTTGTGAGTGTAGTCTCTACTTCACATACCATGGCTGCTGGTCTAGATGGAAGTTTATCTACACTTCCCCCTTAGCTCTCATCTTATACACCAAAGAGGAAGAAACAAGGCATCTCTCCAGATGATTTTGACTTTGAGAAATTGGTACCTCCAAAGACCAAGACTAATAAAAATCTAAAGACTCTTTCAAGGTTGTTTGATGACAAGGGTTATAGGTATGCAGAAGTAGCTCAGCCTCCTCCTGACAAATCTATTGAAGAGGTTGATATCCCTGATTATTCCATCTCAAGGGTTGAATTGGGAAAGATAACTCATGAAAGTGCCAAAGCTGATGCTCAGTCTATATTGAATTCTCTTATTGTGAAATTTGATGAGCTGAAAAAGATAAAAGATCAGTATAAAGCTAAAGAAGAACAATTGACTTTAGTACTCCAAAAGATCACTCTGTCTTTTGAATCAGTTGAACCTGTGGCTATAGCTATTGATGATCCAATTATTCAAAAGGTTGAAAAAGTTCATACAAGAGGCAGATTAGTCGGTGAGTTCTTGGATAGGATGATTGCACAAGGATCGCAACTTTTAAAAAGCTTTGTGGAAAGAATGGAGAAGATGGGAAGTATAAGAGAAGAGTTAGATAAAGTTGTTGATACTTTATCTCAAGAGCAGCAAGACTTGGAATGCAGTTTGTAGGATTGGTTAAAATGAAGAAACTCAAATTGAGTACATTGGTGGAGATTGGGATCATTCCCAATAGAGAGATGTGTGTGGAAATCAAAGAAACTATCATAAATAGAATAAGTGTCATCAAGGAATTAATTAAAGATTTGCATAGTGCTCATGAAGTTAGTGAAGATAATGATGTGAATCTTGTTAACAATATTGAAGAATTTCCTTGCAAATTACTTGATGACAACCAAAATTTTCTTTCTTCAGATGCAATGATACAAGAATTCAACAATATGATCCAAAAGGAATTTGAAGATCATGTCTTTTCAGTGGTTTCAATAGATAAGTTGTTGGATATTCAGCTAACTTTGGACAATCTCAAAGTGCTCTTGAGAAGGAACAAGAAAGCTCGTCACACCGTGAAGGATTCCATAACAAGGGCCCTTGCTATCTCTAAACATACTTCAGGACTAGATAATGATGAAGTGCAATCAGTCATGAAGAAATATGAAGATTTCATGGAGAAAGATGGTGGAGAAAGTTGAATGTGTGTTAGTTTTATTTTCAATATTTTCATGCTTTATGTTTTTTGTTCCAGACATATTTACATGTTATTTTCAAATATGTAATTACATGTAAAAATAGAGAAATCCTAAATCAATTTGGACTTTTGTGTTGAATAAGTCAAAGTAGTTATAGTTTTCCTATTTGTTCTCTCGACCTCTCCCTATAAATAAAGAGGGCCTCTTATGTAAATATTATCTTTTATCTTTGAAGTGAAGCACTGCCATTTTGAAGAGCAATTTGAGATTTTAAGCTTATTTTGTAAATCGATTTTCAATCAATATAAAGAAAGCAAGTTGGCATCCAATATTTGTCTTGGATCAAGTTTGTAATGTTATAGAATTGTTCTTATGTTCTTTCTATTATGTTATCTTGTATGTGTGGTTGAATTGTAAGCGTGAAAATCAAGTATTTAGAAGGTGATTCAAATATGATTTTGTAGACTTTGTGCTGCGATATCATCTTTGGGATTTGTGTTTGTGACTGAGAAGTAACTTGAAGACTTTGAGCTGCAAGTTATTATCTACAATAGTGTTATCTCATCTTGGTATATATTGAAGACTTTGGACTGCACTCTACTCTGAATTCTTTCATTTTCAATTGGCATAAGAAGTAATGAGAAACTTTGTGTTTTCGTGGGTTTCTTGGTGATTAACATACATTGGTATCATTTAGTTATTATTTCGTGTAACTTGATTGGATATTGGCTATTATTGCTCCAAGTTAGTAATTTGTAGTTCTTTGCATATTATAAGCTTCATGGGATTGTTATCTTGAATTGTAAACATATATTCTGAAATAGGAGAATAGGATGATATGGAACCACCCCAAGGATAGATTTTAGTGTAAATAAATCTAGTTAATTACTGGTTGATATTAGTTAGCAATAAGAATGGAGCCTCCCCTTTCTAAGAGGAGAGATTTAATCTCATTATACTGTGGTTGATATAACCATTTTTTCTTTAGTTAGTTGATGATAAAATATCCACCCAACAAATATATGGGAACATCTATCCCTTGAATGTAGAGGCAGAGCAAAACCCCATAATCCTGGTGAGGAGAGTCACTAAGTCCCCTATCTCCTCATTAAAATCAATTCCTATACAAAACTTGAGGGACCTTAGACATATTTGACCTCTTATTTTAAATCAAGCCCTCATTTATTTTCCTCCTACAGGTCTCTAGATCCTGGTTGTATAGTTTCTTAGCTTCCTCCTTATCCATCATGGTTAGGACAGGAAATGGGGGAATGTCAAAAGTTTCAGCTAGTGTTAGGGCACTAAGATCTACTAGTATTTGACCTCCTTGTATTTGTATGGTTCTAGTCACCTAATCATAGTTGTTGGCACATGCCACAATTAACTCAAGGCATTGCACTGAGGTAGGGAAGGAAACTGCCTGAGCAATCCCATTGTCTCTTACCATCTTGGCTTTAGGTGTGGGATTGGGACCTAAGACCCTTAGTCTATCTAATGTCAGAAAATGTCCCCTTGGGGGCTTTTCCCTCAAAAGGTTTAGCTCCTGGGTCTCTTAGCTGCATTTAGGAAATATTACTTCATAATTCAACATCCCGATGGAATGAACCCTAGGTATCATGACAAATGGGGCCCAGGGGGGGCCTTGAGCTTAACCCTGCCCAAAATAGTGGGGGATGACTTGGGTGCCTGCACCCTAGTCTTGCCCTATTTTGTGTTAGGCCCAAATTTGAAGTGTCGGTTTATGACCGTTATTTGGTCCCTACGCCGACACGGTAAGTTTGAATTTACAAAATCTTGGCAAGAATGTTTGTAGTCGCATATAAAAGCATGTTTAGGCATTCATTTGTAAACTAGATGGCTATTGTGAAATTTATGCATTCTAAAGGTGATTCAAGGATTTCATTATGTTGCAAGAGCATATTTGTTTGTCTACGTGTTTGTGTTTGCAGATTTGAGAATCCATCTCCTCATGGAATGAAGAGCTTCTTCCTCCCATGAGATCTTCACTACAAGGTGATATCTATTGTGATTATTGAGCATTTATCATTTGGTTTTTGCCTCTACCTCTCGAGGCAAGCACTCTCTATCTGAAAACAATGTTCAGAAGACTTGAATGTCTCTCTGGGGCTTAACTGAGGCAAGCCTCTAAACACCACAACCCCCTCCCAAAGTTTTCATGATTGTAGGTTACAAGTTGGAGTTGCAGACAAAGTGAAGTTGCAGGAGGGTATTGCAGAGTGTCAAGATTGCAGATCAGTGAAAGAAATAGCTACCTGGACTAGGGCACCCACTCATTAGTCCTCAAGGTTCTATAACAGGAAAATCTCTGATACAACAGATACAAATTGCAGACCTTGTTTCCAGATCTTGACAAAAAGCAGGGTACTAGACTTGGGCACCCGCTCTTTAGTCCCTGGCTTTTCCACCTCAGAACCCTAAAAATAGGTACATAGTTATTTGATGTTTTACATCTTTTTGCAAAAGCATTTTTTGTAATTCATCTGTTTACTGTTGTATTTGCATAATTAGGGTTTTAAGGTATAATTGAGAATAAGAGAAGGAAATTGTCAATCTAATCATAAAAATCCAAGTTTCCCTACATCTCAATAGTGACCTAGGGTATGATAGTACATAGAAACTCAACCCTAGGTCCTTGAATGTAAGGGTGAAAGGAGGATATACACCAAAACTACGAAAACCTCAACTATCTAAAAATCACCCATTACATTTTGGTGAACCGGTGTTATTGGACTTGTTTGCACCTTGCTGAGTGTTTTGCTTCAGATTGGCATTGATTTCATTCATTCATAGTATCATTCATCTTATTGCATTGGAAAACTTACAAACAAATGAAAAATTGGAAAAATTGGAAAAAAATTGCATGCTAGGGTTTCTATGTTGCATAAATTAATTTGAATTTCATAAAATTTATGATTTTTGCATTAGATCTGATATAAATTATAGAAAATTACAAAAAAATAGTAATTTTCATTACATTTTCATCATAAAATTGCTAGGGTTTTGTTGAAAATTATGAAATTTGCATATAACCTAGTAATTCCAAAATCTAGGGTTTGTAGGTAAAATCTTGTTTCAAAATTTTCTACTAATTTTAGAGACTCATTCAAATTTGCATTTGTCTATAGTCTTGCATCTTGGAACAAATTTGCATTTAGATGTGAAAAATTTGCATTTTTGCATAGAAAAATTCAACAAAAACTAGCATTTTCATTAGATTTGCACTTATATTTTGCATGTTAGAGCATAAAAATCATTTTCAGATCTGAGAGCATGTAATTTTCATCATATATCAGTTTTCAAAACATTCATATAGCATTTTGTGTGAAGATCTTAAACCTAGGGCTTCAAAAACATTGATTTTCACTAGAGTTGGCCTTATCAACTCTCTAAATTTGCACCATAGGCGTGTTATGAAGGATATTTTTGCACTAATTGGTTGTTTTTGAGGTAAAAATTTTTTTTCACTCCTTAAAATCTTCACAACACCTTTTTATCGAGCTTTTGTATTGAAAATTTGGTGAAAAACTACACATTTGGCTATTTTTGCCCTAGGGTTTGGCCTAGTTTGCACTCCAAGTGTGTTGTGAAAAAATTTATGGATTGAGGTGACTTATATCATCAGTATTATTTTCTACACCTCCCAAAATTCTTTACAACACCTCTTTTGCTAGGTCTTGGAAGTGAAAAACCATGAAAAATTGCCTATTTTAGCTACATTTTCACTAGGGTTTGACCTTAAGTGGCACTAAAAGCATGTTGTGACAGATATTTTAGCATTAAGTGGCTGTCATTACTGATATAATTTTCTTTACATCATCATTTTCCTCACAACACCCTTTGTCATGCTCTTGTACATTAAGATTTGGTGAAAAATCACATATTTTAGTGTATTTTCACTATATTTTTGACTTGGCATCATCTTAGATTTGCATCAAGAGAGTGTTGTGATAGATCTTATTGCTGTATTGGACTGGTATCAGACATATAATTTTTTTCCCCTGATCAAAATCCTTACAACGCCTTTGCTTTCAGATATTTGCATTAAGAAGTACAAAAAATCAAACATTTAGGTCATTTTACATATAACTTTGCACTTGTCTTTTACAAGCTTTCAAAATCTGATTTGGCACTAATTTGAGCATATACACATGGCCTCTAATTGGAACAACAACAATATATTCCCTCCTAGACCTTACATGAAAAGAAAGGTCATTGAACATGAAATTGTGTTTACACCTCATTGAAAGGAAGCTAGGTGTGCGGAAAACGCTTCCTATGCTAATCTATTGAGGAGAGGGCTATGCAAATTCAACTTTATCCTAACTATTACAAAAATGTTAATCCATTAACATGAGATACTGTAGCAAAACACAAGAACCAAAAAGTAGACAGAAGAAGAGAGACAAAGATTTACGGTGGGGAAAACCCTTGTCGAGAGAAAAACCCCACACTCAGAAACCTGCACAATGTATTAACAAATCTGAAAGAATGTTTACAATACACTTGCAATGCAAGCTTCAATGGTCTTTGACACTCATGTCTGGAGTCAATCCAGTAGAATAACAGTACTTGTAAACCTGTGATACAAACTCCATCTCCAAGCACCTGTATATAAAGGAAATATAGGCAAAATTGGACCTTTCTTGGAATGGGCGTCCAATATGGCATCTTGGACCAAAACCCACGCCTAGGGACACTTGGTCAACATTGTAGAATGTTTCTAACACTTGTCCACAGCTCCCATCCCAAAGAGGTTGCCTATTTCCAAAATGGGCTATGACAGATGCTCTTACGACACTTACGACTGTCGTAGAATCTGTCATAGCGGTTACAACTTACAGTTGTAAGATAATCTATCATACACATGCTATAAATAGCATATTCTCTTACAACATGTCATATTCCACCTTGGAGTGCCCAAATATGCCTTATTCAAAGATGCTACATGACACATGTCATCACCTGTCTTGCAACCTTCTATTCTCGACTCTTACATGTCATAGATTCATCATAGGAATCCCTCATAACCGTTTCAGTCAAACATTCCTTACACAACATAGAAGATGCTGACACATGGCAGAATATTCCTACCACTAAGTGGGATGCCTATCTCCTCATGTGAGGAAAAAAATTCAAGTTGTCATAATCCATGTAGGATTGACACATCACTGTGCCACATCCCACAATATGACAATATGGATTTTCCAAATTATTTACAACATAAGCAATTAAATAATAAATACAAACATTACAAATGTAGAGAATTACCAAGGTTGAGACACCTTAATTCCCAACATTCTCCCACTTGTCGAACACCTTGTAAGAGCCAATAGAAAGCAAGATTTAACTGCTATAGGCCCAGAGGCTGATAGACTCCTAACACCATCTGAACTTCTCTGTGCCCACTGGTTTCGTCAATGCATCTACAACATTCTTCAAAGTATCTACCTTCTCCAAATTTACCTTTCCATCCTCAACCATGTCCCTCACGAAGTGAAACTAAACATCAATGTGCTTGGTTCTAGCATGGAAAGTTAGATTCTTTGCAAGGCAAATTACACTTTGACTGTCACAATTGATCGTGATCTGACTTGCATGAACACCAATATCGGAACACAATCTCTTAAGCCAAATGGCTTCCTTCCAAAAATGAGTTGCTATCATATACTCAGCTTCTATCATGGACAAAGCAACAACAGGTTATCGCTTACTCATCCAACTAATAGCACCACCAAACAGTGTAAAACAATAAGCACTAGTGGATCTCCTATTGTCAATGTCACCAGCCCAATCTGAATCCACAAATCCATGAATATCAACAGAATGTGGAGGTCCTGAAACATTACCATGATAGAAAATGGAATACTCGGAAGTACCCCTCAAATATCTGAACACTCGCTTAACTACATCCCAATGAACCCATCCAGGATTAGCCATAAATCGACTAAGGACTCCCACTACTTGGGAAATGTCTGGTCTTGTGCATACCATAGCATACATCAAACTACCAACAACACTAGCATAAGGTACTCTGCTCATGTCCTCCACCTCACTAGGAGATTTTGGACAATCCTCAATAGACAACTTTGTCCCCAAAGAAACAGGAACACACAATGGTCTACAATCTACCATGCTAAATTTGTCCAACACATTCTTCACATACTTACTCTGGCTTAACCAAAGTTTTCTATTGGTTCTGTCTCTTCTAATTTCCATTCCTAGAATGTACCTGGTTGCCCCTAAATCTTTCATTTCAAACTGAGCTGACAACTGAGATTTAAAATTGAAAATCATATTCTTACCCTTCCCAATGAGCAACATATCATCAGCATACAGTGCAACAATGAGAATATGATCACCATCAAATTTATAATACACATAGTGATTTGATTTTGATCTCACAAATCTAATTGACAACACAAAGGCATCAAACTTCAAATACCATCTCCTAGGGGATTGCTTCAAACCATACAAAGACTTCTTAAGTTTGCAAACCAAATTTTCTTTACCTTTCACCATGTAATGCTCTAGTTGTGACATGTAGATCTCTTCCTCCAAGTCACCATGAAGGAAAGTTGTCTTCACATCCATCTGTTCTACTTCCAAGTCATAAGCTGCTGCGAGAGACAACAGGAATCGAATGGATGTCATCTTTCCAATAAGAGAGAAGATCTCACCATAATCTATACCCTCCACTTGTGAATACCCCTTCGCAACCAATCTGGCCTTATACTTCTCAACACTACCATCTGCACCAATTTTCTTCTTGAACACCCATTTGTATCCAACGGGTTTCCATCCAAGAGGCAAAGGCACCAAGTCCCAAGTTTGATTATTTTCCAAAGAAGCCATTTCTTCCTCCATGGCCTCCTTCTAGGAACCTGCATCCTTCATATCCAAAGCTTTTGATACAGTTCTAGGTTCATCACTATAAGTAATCAAAGCATAAGCACAACTAGAATCAAGCAATGTAAAACCAAACCTTTAAGGTTGCTTTCTTATCCATGTAGACCTCCTCAAGAGCTGAGGTTGAGGTTCAACTTCTTCATCTGAGCTTGTAGATTAGATAAAGCAATGAAGGTAAAACACTAAATCAAATGCAATAAAACACAAGATTATACCTCACATGCAAAACCTAATCCCATCAAGAGAAGAAGGAGCCTTTGCACCCAAAAGAAGCTCCCAAGACCAAGATGATCCCTAGACTATGGATTCAAATGTGAAATGCTCTTCAATTGTGCAACTCACTATCTAACTCAAGGGTGATTTTGGCATGATAACTTTGCATAAACTTGGATGATGAAAATGACTTGTGAGAGGTTGTATTTATAGACTTTTGGAAGGTGGTGCAGGAGCACCCCTACAAGACAGGATATAGGTTCATTGTCCGCATGACAGGACATTAGTCTATTTTTAGCATGTTTGACTTCATAATGTAATAAGGTCCATTGGACCAATGCATATGTATTAGATTAGCCTAGGAGAGTGTGCAGGCAGTTAGAGCTCGTGATCAGGTAGTATGAGCTGTCCTCTCCTAGCCGCTTGGAAGCTCCCAGCCGCTGGGAATCGAGTTGGTAGTACTCGTAGGATATTGCTATAAATAACTCAGATCAGTTAGGGTTTGAGATCAGAGTAGTAGTTATGTTATGTTGTACTGGTGATTGAGTGAGATCCAGAGATCAGGCCAGACATTGTGAAACATTGTTGTTCGATAGTATTGTAGAAATAGGACATTTGTGTTTCATCTAAATAAGATCTCATCAATTGCATTATCTGGTTTATCAGCTGTTTATGTTTTGATTTCTGTTCTGATTACAGGTTAATGGATTCTTTCAACCCTTCCACCGGTTGATTCTGTGAATCGGTGGAATGGTCATGCATGTTAGTTTAGGTTGTATTTTAGTTTTCTGTTTATGCATTTCATTGTGTGGGAGATCGATTGGTATCATGCTATGAATCAACCTAGCATCCTCATGTGCTAGGGTTTAGGAAGATAAACTGTTAAGTTTTGATTTGAAGGTGATCCGGCCCGATCATCATGTTTTCTTTGTGAAATTGTGTGGTTCTGTGAGTTTGCATGCAGCTGACGGATATACAGGGATCTGCATGTGCTTTTCTAGACGGAGTGATTCATATCGTCATCTACGAGTATATCGCTATCAGGATCAGGTTCTGAAGTTGGCAAAAATTGCATGTTTCAAGTGCATCAGGATGATATAGGTTGGATATATACTCAGTGTATATATCATCGTCAAGATCATCTTTCGTGTGTATCCATCATCCGCATATCGCTATCGCATGCAGGAGTGAAAGTTCACTTTTTCGCTAAGGACCGGAAAGGTCATCATCAGGATATTGAAAAGATCACCGGATATTCATTATCATGTTGCGGAGGATATAAGTGTCTTATATCCTGTTGACATCATCATCAGGTGCATTGACATCATCATCGGGTGCAAGTGACGTCATCATCATCAGGATATTGCGAATATCACCCTAGGCAAGTTTATCCTACTGTCGCTAAGTGTTTTAGCATCGGCGTAATCATCAGCATAAAGTTTGGTTAACATCATCAGGATGTTTCAATATGACCTGATAAGTCATATCCTAATGCTGTTTGTTTAAAGAAGGTCGATATCAGGTGACGTAAGCATCAAAGAAAAGGTGCATAAGGAATATCGTCATCAAGATATATGAGAGGAACCAGATATTTCATATCCTACTGACGAAGGGTGAAGATGATGCTAAACATCATGATGCTGCCGATAGAGTTTGGCGCTAAGTGAATAGTGATCATCAGGAGGATAATTGTGTTCGTCGAGTATCATGATGCTGCTGACAGGCGAAAGGCGAAAGGCGATAAGGAAGTGAACAGTAGTTAGCAGGAGGATATTTCATGCCTCTTCGAAATATGATGATGCTGTCTGTGTTAGCAAGAAATATGATGATGATGATAAGCCGATAGGTATTACATACTGCATGTCCAGGATTTTAACATGCTAGTGGATTAATGGCTTTTCCATCCTATTTGTAAGCTTCTATTGCGTTTCCTCTGCATCGTAGTGGTATCAGAGCAAAGGAAGGATCTTCTGGAAAAGATCAGGATATAGCAGGATGTCAGATGAAGAAGGAACATCTGAGATTCTGGCAAGGATGACCAACGTTGAGTTGGCAGTTCTGGTAAAGAAACAGATTGCAGAGAGCAAGGCCGTGAAGGCTCAGAATCAGGAATTGAAGGATGAGTTAGAGAAGTTGAGGAACAGAGTAGGTTCTGGTAGAGAAGAAGATAGGGAAGAAGAAGAGATCCCTAGTTGGAACGAGGAGGTCATTCCTGCAGACCAGAGACCACTGTTGAACGCCCTCAAGGCCATGGAGAGGAGAACCATGGATGTGAAACTGGATTTGCCAGTGTTTACAAGAAAGATGGAACCTGATTCAGTGATGGAGTGGATAGACTCGAACAATTTCTTTGAAACAGAGGAGATACCAGAACAACAGAGGGTGAAAATAGCCCAGTCAAAAATGAAAGAAGCTGCCTTGACATGGTGGAATTTCATCGAAGATGATAGAGTACAGGAAGGAAAGCGTAGAGTCACTACATGGAAGAAAATGATGGCATTAGTAAAGGAAGCTTATGTCCCATTGGATTACAGTATCCAATTACACAAGAGGAAGCAAAACCTGAAGCAGAAGGAGCTAGATGTCAGCTCATATACAGAAGAATTCATGAAACTTTGTATGAAAACAAAGGTAAAGGAAAGTGAAGAAGAGAAGGTAGCCAGATACCTTAATGGATTGAGGTTCAACATTCAGGAAGATTTAAGTCTGCATAATCCAGATACAGTTCAGAAATGCTTTCAGTTGGCATTGAAAGTGGAAGAGAAGTTAAAGAGAAAACAAGAACAACACAATAGAGGAAGAGGAAGACAACAAAGGGGTGGAAGAGGTCCTTTTAGAGGTAGAGGACATGGACATGGATATCAAGGAGAATCCAATCATGACAATAGTAAGGGAAACAATAGTCAGAACCAGGGGGAAAATTATAGTCAGCAAGGAAACTTCAGAGGTAGAAGACCTTTCAGAGGAAGATCCCAGGGCAGAGGATCCATCAGATGTTATAACTGTAACAAAGAAGGCCATATAGCCAGTAGATGTCCAGAAAAGGCCACAAGCTCAATAGGAGAAAGGAGAACAAATCTGATCCAAGAACCTGATAATCAAAGTATGACAGGCTCTAATTCTTTTCAGAGTGTGAATGCTCCTGATAATTATGGATACCCAGAAAGTGGAGAGTCTCTAATGATGAGAAGAACAGTGACTACCATGAAGGTACCTGACAAAGAATCCCCTCCAAGAAAGTCTCTTTTCAGGACTATTTGCAAAGCAGGAGGTAAGGCATGTAAAGTTTTGATTGATTCTGGTTCTACTGAAAATTTTGTGTCTGAAGAAATGGTGACAAAGCTTAAGCTTAGGAGATTGCCTCACCCATCCCCATATAAAGTCTCATGGCTTACCCAAGGTCAGCAGACAATTGTAGAAGAGCAGGCTTGGGTAGAATTTCAGATTGGAGCATATAAGGATAAGTTGTTGTTTGATATTACCACGATGGATGCTTGCAATCTTTTATTTGGTAGACCATGGCAGTATGATTTGAAGGCACAACATGATGGTGTTAGAAACACCTATACAATCACTAAAGATGGTAAGGTTATAAAGTTACTACCATTGACGGAGAAGGAGGAGAAATCTAAAGGAAAAGAGGTGAAGGTAATGCTGATGGAAGGTAAACAGTTCATGAAAGAAGTAGCAGCAGAAGGTGCAGTTGCATATGCCCTAATCCCATGTATGAGGGTGAATAAAGAACAGCAGCAAGAAGTCAAGGAAGAGAAGAAGCAAAGGTTCATAGACCCAGCTATCCAAGAGCTATTGGATAAGTACAAAGGTATCATCTCAGAGGGAATGCCAAGATCCCTACCACTTGTCAGGGATATTAGTCACTGCATAGACTTAATTCCAGGGTCAACACTTCCAAACAAAGCAGCCTATAAGCTAACTCTAGAACAGAATGCAGAAGTAGCCAGACAAATTGAAGAATTATTGGATTTAGGTCTGATTGGGAAAAGTTTAAGTCCATGTGCAGTACCAGCTGTACTAGCACCAAAGAAGGAAGGTACTTGGAGGCTCTGCACAGATTCCAGAGCTATTAACAAGATCACAATCAGGTATAGGTTTCCAATCCCTAGGATAGAGGATTTACTTGACTGTTTGGGAGGTGCTAAGCATTTTACAAAAATAGATTTAAAGAGTGGATATCATCAAATCAGGATTAGGCCAGGAGATGAATGGAAAACAACATTCAAAACTAATGAAGGGTTATATGAGTGGAAGGTTATGCCTTTTGGTTTATCTAATGCACCTAGTACTTTTATGAGGTTGATGAATGAGGTTTTGAAAGAGTTCATTGGTAAGTTTGTCATAGTATATCTATGACATTCTAATTTTTAGCAACACAAAAGAAGAACATCTCAGACACATAGATTTGGTTCTTAAGAGGTTACATGAAGAGCAGCTGATGATAAATTTAGACAAGTGTTTGTTCATGCAAGAGGAGATCACATATTTGGGTTTTGTCATTTCACAAGGAAAGTTACAAATGGATAAGGAGAAGGTAAGTGCCATATTGTCTTGGCCAACCCCAAAGACTATGAATGATGTCAGAAGTTTCCATGGGTTAGCAACCTTCTACAGGAAGTTTATAAGAGGGTTTAGTCATATTTGTGCACCCATGCTTGATACCATCAAAGGAGGACAGAAGTGCAGATTTGTTTGGACTCAAAGAGCAGATGATTCTTTTGAAACTTTGAAGAAGAAGGTGGCACAGCAGCCAGTCCTTGCACTTCCAGACTTTAACAAAATCTTTCAGGTGGAATGTGATGCCAGTCACATGGCCATTGGAGCAGTACTCAGCCAAGAAGTTAGACCTATTGCATTTTTCAGTGAGAAGCTCAATGATGCTAAGAAGAGGTATTCCTCATATGATTTGGAAATGTATGCTTTAGTCCAGTCACTCAAGAAATGGAGGCATTACTTGATGCCAAAGGAATTCATAGTATTCACAGATAACCAGGCTCTGAGTTTCATAAACAGCTAGGAAAAGCTGAACCACAGACACATGAAATGGGTAGAAACCTTACAAGCTTTTACTTTTACATTGAAGCATAAGAAAGGAGTCAAGAATAAAGTTGCAGATGCTTTGAGCAGGAGAGTTCTAACAGTCAACTAGATTCAGTTAGAAAGTGTTGGCATTGATTCACTAAAGACCATGTATGAGACTGATGAAGATTTTGGGGAGATATATCATGTATGTACTTCTTTTGGAGAGAAATATCATGCTGAATTCTCTGAATTTTTGATCTAGGATGGATTGTTGTTCAAAGGTGGACAGTTATGTATGCCAAGGTGTTCTATGAGGTTAAACATCATTAAGGAGAAACATTGTGGAGCTATGGCAGGTCATTTTGGTCTAGATAAGACTCTTGATCTTGTCCGAAGACATTACTTTTGGCCTAAGTTACAATCAGATGTCAGAAAGTTTGTAGAGACATGTGTGATATGTCAGAAAGCTAAAGGCAGGTCGACTAATGCAAGTTTATATCAGCCCTTACCCATTCCTTCCAGACCATGGGAAAGCATAAGTATGGATTTTGTCTTGGGTTTACCAAGGACAAGGAAAGGGTTTGACAGTGTTTTTGTTGTAGTGGATAGATTCAGCAAAATGGCACATTTCTTGCCATGCAAAACCACTGCTGATGCTTCATACATTGCAGATTTGTTTTTCAAGGAGATTGTCAGGATCCATGGATTGCCATTGAGCATAGTGTCAGATAGGGATGTGAAGTTTATTGGTCACTTCTGGAGAACTCTTTGGAAGAAACTTGGAACAAATTTGTCTTTTTCCTCTGCATATCATCCTCAAACGGATGGACAGACTGAAGTCGTGAACCGTTCCTTAGGAAATTTGCTTAGATGTTTGACAAAACAACATGGAGAAAAGTGGGATAATATTCTATCTCAAGCTGAATTTTCCTATAATGATACTGTCAATAGGAGCACAGGGAAATCACCTTTCCAGATAGTTTATGGTATGCATCCAAGAGGAATTTTGGAATTGAGAGATCTACCTACAGTAGACCCTGTTAGTGCAGAAGGTGAAGCTTTTGCAGAAGCCATCAAAGAGGTTCATGATCAAGTCAAGACCCAACTACAACAAACCACCTTGAAGTATATGGAATATGCTGATAAAAAGAAGAAGGATGTTCAGTTTGATGTTGGAGATTTGGTATGGGTTCATTTGAAGAAGGACAGACTTCCTAAGGGAAAATATACTAAACTTATGCAGAGAAAAGTTGGACCATGTCAGATCTTGCACAAGCATGGACAGAATGCTTATGAGATACAACTCCCCCCTGATCTTGGTTTGTCCCCTGTATTCAATGTATGTGATTTAACTCCATACAAGTCTTATCCAGATGCAGATCAGGAACTCCTACAGGATACAGTCCATGATAACATTCCCAAGCATGATCCTCCACAGTTGCAGAAGGTTTTGGACACCCGAGTGGTCAAATAGACCCGGAACAAATAGTACTTGGAGTATCTAGTATCTTGGCAGGGAAAACCTAATTCCGAAGCAGTATGGATGACTGAAGAGCAGATCCAGAAACATGGTGTAGATCTTCATACTCTCATCTCAAGTGGACTTGAGATTTCTTCTTCTGGGGAGTATGGTGCAGGAGCACCCCTACAAGACAGGATATAGGTTCATTGTCCGCATGACAGGACATTAGTATATTTTTAGCATGTTTGACTTCATAATGTAATAAGGTCCATTGGACCAATGCATATGTATTAGATCAGCCTAGGAGAGTGTGCAGGCAGTTAGAGCTCGTGATCAGGTAGTATGAGCTGTCCTCTCCCAGCCGCTTGGAAGCTCCCAGCCGCTGGGAATCGAGTTGGTAGTACTCGTAGGATATTGCTATAAATAACTCAGATCAGTTAGGGTTTGAGATCAGAGTAGTAGTTATGTTATGTTGTACTGGTGATTGAGTGAGATCTAGAGATCAGGCCAGACATTGTGAAACATTGTTGTTCGATAGTATTGTAGAAACAAGACATTTGTGTTTCATCTAAATAAGATCTCATCAATTGCATTATCTGGTTTATGAGCTATTTATGTTTTGATTTCTGTTCTGATTACAGGTTAATGGATTCTTTCAACCCTTCCACCGGTTGATTCTGTGAATCGATGGAATGGTCATGCATGTTAGTTTAGGTTGTATTTTAGTTTTCTATTTATGCATTTCATTGTGTGGGAGATCGATTGGTAGCATGCTATGAATCAACCTAGCATCCTCATGTGCTAGGGTTTAGGAAGATAAACTGTTAAGTTTTGATCTGAAGGTGATCCGGCCCGATCATCATGTTTTCTTTGTGAAATTGTGCGGTTCTGTGAGTTTGCATGCAGCTGACGGATATACAAGGATCTGCATGTGCTTTTCCAGATGGAGTGAATCATATCGTCATCTACGAGTATATCGCTATCAGGATCAGGTTCTGAAGTTGGCAAAAATTGCATGTTTCAAGTGCATCAGGATGATATAGGTTGGATATATACTCAGTGTATATATCATCGTCAAGATCATCTTTCATGTGTATCCATCATCCGCATATCGCTATCGCATGCAGGAGTGAAAGTTCACTTTTTGGCTAAGGACCGGAAAGGTCATCATCAGGATATTGAAAAGATCACCGGATATTCATTATCATGTTGCGGAGGATATAAGTGTCTTATATCCTGTTGACATCATCATCAGGTGCATTGACATCATCATCGGTGCAAGTGACGTCATCGTCATCAGGATATTACGAATATCACCCTAGGCAAGTTTATCCTGCTGTCACTAAGTGTTTTAGCATCGGCGTAAGTCATCGGCATAAAGTTTGGTTAACATCATCAGGATGTTTCAATATGACCTGATAAGTCATTACCTGATGCTGTTTGTTTAAAGAAGGTCGATATCAGGTGATGTAAGCATCAAAGAAAAGGTGCATAAGGAATATCGTCATCAAGATATATGAGAGGAACCGGATATTTCATATCCTACTGACGAAGGGTGAAGATGATGCTAAACATCATGATGCTACCGATAGAGTTTGGCGCTAAGTGAATAGTGATCATCAGGAGGATAATTGTGTTCGTCGAGTATCATGATGCTGCTGACAGGCGAAAGGCGAAAGGCGATAAGGAAGTGAACAGTAGTTAGCAGGAGGATATTTCATGCCTCTTTGAAATATGATGATGCTGTCTGTGTTAGCAAGAAATATGATGATGATGATAAGCCGATAGGTATTACATACTGCATGTCCAGGATTTTAACATGCTAGTGGATTAATGGCTTTTCCATCCTATTTGTAAGCTTCTGTTGCGTTTCCTCTGCATCAGAAGGGATTTTGATCCAAGGGTGGAGATTGATTGGAGAGATCAATGGTGGAGGATGAAAGTGATGTGGAGGGCCTAGATTTGATCTTGGAAGATGGAGGGCTAGGAATAAAAGTAAATCTTTTATTCATTTTTGGGAAATGGGTGAATAAATGAGGTTGGGTGAGATGGATTATTTGTGAATAAAAAATTCACATGGGGAAGGGTAAAATGAATTAAAAATTCATTTGGGGAAGAGTGGATATTTATGAGTTATGACATGTGTAAGGGGTGTGTAAGAGGAGTAAATGTGATGTGTGATTTATTTGAATTTTAAATTTGGGGGATGTGGGGAGAAGTGTTAATGAGGGTTTGACTCACTTAATTAAAGTGATTAACCTAATTAATGTGGCTGGAATAAATTAGTAGAGGGATTAGAGGGAGGATAAGATTAATTAATCAGTGATTTAATTAATTAATCCTAAGGCTAGGATGAGGTAGGCTAGAGTAGGCAATTAAATAATAGCTATTTAATTGTCTAGGGTAGGGATAGGCTAATTAGTAGGCTGGATTAATTAGTTAACATGGTTTTAACTAATTAATTGGATTTAGGGAAAATGGGGGAATTGATTTAATAAATTTTGCATATTTATTAAATCAATTGGCTAAGGTTTGGACTATTGAATCAACAAAATTAATTCAATTTTGGGGATGAAATGGTGTGGATTTAGGAAATGAAAGGGGTAATTAATTAAATAAAAATTTAATTAACTGGTTGGAAAGGAAATTGGTATGTTTAGGGATGTCGGGAGTCAGGTTGGTGCTCGAGACATTTTTAGGTGTCTACATTTGCCCCTCTTTGACGTGGCATCAGGACCTAGGAGGGAAGTGGCGTCAGGTTGAAGAAAAAAAATATGCCCCAGCTGCCAGGAATGAATGAGATGGATAGGGGATGCCCCCTCGAGAGGTTGGCGGGAAAATGAAAAATTTGTAGGTAAGTTCTCGAAAGGATGTGACAGAAGTGACAGTTGGAGAGGTGATGGAAAAAGAAGATGGTAGGAGGAAAAATGGAGGAAAAAGGGTGAGATCTGCACCCTGGAGGAAAAAGGAAGAGATGGAGGGATGACATGGCCCACTATATTAGGGAAAGTGGGCCCAAAGAGTGCCACATTAGCACACTTTTGACTTTGTAGAAGAAAAGACAAAGGAGAGATGGCTGAGCGCAACCCACAGTTCCCACGACTTCATCACATCTCAGAGTGATTCCGAGAGGTCGGGCGGTCACCCGAGACTGGACCCCAGGTAGGGCCTAACCTGAACTTTGTGATTTTTTATTTTACGCACATTTTTTGGGGTTTTGGGATATGGGTTTAAAGCGCGTGGTGCCAAAGATAAGGCGAATTAGCACAATCATGTGGATTGGCGCGATTTGCCAGGGTAGGGCAGGGCAGTTTTGTCGCCATTTAGGGGTAATATTGGCACCATCATCTGAATTGGCGCCAAAACCCAGGGAAGAAGAAATATGGCATTTTAGCGCCATGGTGGGGATTAAACGGCGTGATCATCTAGAATAGCGCCATAATGAGAAATAACGCTATTATATGTTTTAGTGCTTAAGGGTAAGTTGACGCAAAAATTTATTGTGTTGCCATCGTCAGGATTGGCGCAATATGGGTCACGTAGTGGTGCCATTATCTATATTAGCGCAATGGGTAGGGAAAAGTAGCGCCATTTTAAAAATGGCACCAGGGACTGTCCATGTGGGGGCCACATGGTGTGGGCCTTTGAGACATGAGAAGAAAAAGTGTGTGTGGGGGAAATAAGTTAGTATCTAACGAAGAAGTGGTGGATGCAGGATACAGAGCGGTTTATACTGCAGTCGCAGGAGTGACGAGTGCCCTCCGTGATGGCACTGTTTGATGAGGCATGGTAGGCTCGACTGGCGAGGTTGAGGCTTTAGACGATGGCATCAATGCCAGTGCTGCGAGCTCATAGAGCTCTGATAACGGCCATGGTGGAGCGATATCGCACCAAGACTTGCAGCTTTCTGCTGCTAACAGGAGAGATGACCATCACACTTGAGGATGTTTATCACATCCTCAAGCTATCGATTCTAGGTCGACGTGTGAGGTATGACACGAGGAGGGGGCGGACTGCATTGACTAGAGTGTTCAGAGCAGAGCACGTAGTTCTTTCAGTAGATGAGAGGGAGTTGGATTACGATAGGACACTAGCGGTGGGTGCAGATCCCTTTGCCTTATTTCTGTGTGCACTGATTGGAGGTGTGGTGATGCCGGATAGGCGAGGTAGAGGTTTTCCTGTGGGCTGGGGTGGGATGATAGAGGGGATGGTGAGCCATGATATTGTCTATGCATGGGGGCTGGTGATGCTAGCACAGCTGCTTCATGAGATGCACACGGTCGCTTATCTTCATGACAGGGCTTTATCTGCTGGGGTTACGCTGCTACACGTATGGATTTGGGAGCATATCCCTGTGACTCGACCGATATGCGGTTATTATCGGCAGCTGTTTGAGGCGTTTGTGTATTTATATCAGGATGTAGAGTATACATACACTGGACAAGTCCACCACTGGCGGCGGATATTGGATGACGTGATTGGCATGGTATGGCGTCCATATATATGGTTGTGAGGAGTGGCCCGATGATGTGACTCATCTCCCGTACACATTTCAGCAGAGATATCTTATGGGTCGTGCAGACCATACCATCAAGATGTACCTACCCTCGCGGGTTATGCGTCAGTTTGGACTGGTATAGGATACGCCTCAGCAGATGGTGATATATGCACAAACGCCATGGGATACAGCCCACTGGCCTGCACCATTATAGCCACAGGTTGCGCTGAATGATTTTGCAGCACTTCGGCCAGTTCAGTGGGATTGGAGGAGCACAGTGAGGGATGCAGGTACTACACCTGCATATGAGGTATGGTGGTAGATGCATCAGCCCACCCGATTGATAGATCTGACGGTGGAGGTATCAGAGGATGACTCAAATGGGGGTGGAGATGATCCTGATGGGGATGGAGATGAGGTGATCACAGATTACATATTGGAGGTGATGGATGATGGGGAGGAGAGGGTGATTGTGAGAGATGGCCAGCGTGTAGAGGAGTTGGTAGTAGCGGCAGTGGGATAGGGACAAGTGGGGCAGGAGGTTCCAGCATAGCAGGCCCAGGTTAAGGGCAGACGACAACGTAGAGGACCGCAGTGGCGCGGTGGATAGCCAAGGGTGGAGCAGGGTGATCTATCTCCATCACAAGTGGAGTAGCTACGAGTCGACAGACATGATACCGGGGTAGGGAGTTCAAGGGCAAGGGTGGCGGCAGAGGTTGAGAGGCTAACACCTCAGCGACGTCCACAGGAGGAGACGGAGGAGGTGGAGACATTACGTGCTCAGGTGGCCAGCTTAGAGGAGGCGTTAGGGCGTTGAGAGGCCGAGTTGGGACAGCTGCGGGGAGTAGATGGGTAGGTGGCAGTGCTAGAGGCTCAGTTGGCCCAGGCTCGAGAGGACATGGAGGATTTGAGGATAGAGCGGGATGCAGCGCTCGTGAGAGCACATCAGGCAGAGACTGCGTTGAGTAGTGTACAGGCTGCGGGAGGGGGACTTACCCCGATTTTGGCAGGGATGCAGGCCCAGCTGGCTTAGGCGCAAACACATGCACATTAAATACAGGGGCAGTTGAGCCAGGCATAGGGACAGATATCTTAGGTACAGGGAGAGCTAGCATAGGCCAGAGCACAAACGAAGTATTATCGAGGGTTGTACTATGCAGCCATGCCCGCGGTGCAATGGGCACCGAGTTATAGCCAAGTCAGCAGATCAGGGGCATTGAGATCACATAGATCAAGATCTGTGCAGTCAGTACAGCAGACGATGCCTCCTCCCTCACATGTGCCCCAGCAGGGTCCTCAAGTACCAGTAGCGCCACAGCCACAGCTGCCATTGGGATCACAGGTTCGACCAGGGTCAGGGTCTCCTACTCCCTCAGAGAGAGGATCCTTGATGTGATGTTATACCATGTTAGCCCTTAGAGGCATTGTATCAGGACACTTTATTTTTTGATGATGTGAGTGATGTACATTGTTTTTGCAGTGATTATATATGATGTGATACTTCTGATGGTTTATGATGTTCTATTGTGATGATGCTTATATGGTCGATGCACATATATGTTATGGTTTTTATATGTTTGTGAATGTGTTTTATTGGTACAAATGATGTGTATGATTTGATGAATGCATGGATGCTTTTGTGATATATGCATGGTGTTGTGATTTTATGGATTATATGATGTAATTGAATATGCAGACTAATGAACATTTATTATGGATGAAAATGTATGGAATTATGTATATGCCATTAGATGTATATGTTGTTTCAATGGTGATGCTGATGATGTTGTAATGCAACTAATTGTTTATGAGATGTTTATATGTATGGAATGCAATGTGATGATACTATTTTTAATTTTAACATGCACCTATATGATAAATGAACATGATATGATGTGTAATGATATGCAGCTAAAATGAACCTACTTTTGTTTTATGCAAATTTAAATGGATGAACCTAGAATGCAATGCAACTTAAATGGATTAAAATGAAGCCTAAAAGGTGATTGAAATGAATTAAAATGAACCTAGAATGCAATGTAAGGTAAATGGATTAAAATGAACCTAAGATGTTATGCAAATGGATTAAAATGAATCCTAGAATGCAATGCAAATTAAATGGATTAAAATGAACCTAAGATGTTATGCAAATGGATTAAAATGAACCTAAGATGATATGCAAATTAAATGGATTAAAATGAAGCCTAAAATGTGATGCAGATGGATTAAAATGAACCTAAAATGCAATGTAAAGTAAATGGATTAAAATGAACCTAAGATGTTATGCAAATGGATTAAAATGAATCCTAGAATGCAATGCAAATTAAATGGATTAAAATGAACCTAAGATGTTATGCAAATGGATTAAAATGAACCTAAGATGATATGCTTAAATGCAGTTAAGGTGATAGGTGGTATGCACACTAGGTGATAGGTGGTATGCACACTAGGTGATAGGTGAGATGGCCTAGTCCTGATACACATGATGTTCCTTGTGATGACCCTGAGGGGTGAGACTGTGGGAGAGCGTGTTAGGTGGTGGGGATGATAGGGGTGGGAGCATCTAGGGGATGGCAGTGGGGAGATTGGAGGCTTGCTAGGTCATAAGACACCACGTCATTGAGGGGGGGGTTTGGTTTGGCTCAGGTTGTGTTAAGTGGAGATATGGTGGGAAGATGTGGTCAATGAGGGAGTTAGATTGGGGGGAGGTTGAAAAGTGTTTATCAAATCTAGGCTGATATGGGATAGGTGACTGAGTGATTAGGAAGATGATTGTGAGCTAGTAACAGTAGTTGCACAAAATTAATTGAGAGCATTTCTTAGTTTAATGTAGCAATGTAGGATACAATTCACAAAGGTATGAAATGACCTAGGTGATGATGTATATCCTACGATTGCATGGACGAGACCCACAAATAATAGGTTGATTTCATGCATGCCTAAGGTAGTATAATCTTGTCTAGTGGAGGAAGGGGACTCATAGCAGTGAGTGTGAATAATGCATATAAGGTGTTGATACCTGTATATGCAAATAGGACACATCATGCTAGAATCGACCTAGACTTCAAGATATGAATACTATTCTTGGAGTAATGAAACCAACCCACAAGCACAGCATACCGAAACAATGACTATGTCTACTCCAAGGGCTATCTGCTACCTACCATGATATAATGAGATCAAGGTAGCTTTGGAGATTGCTTGGAGCGAGACAAAAAGATAAAAATCAATAAGCAAAAAGACCAACGAAAGATACATATAGCCTTTGTGTGCTCTTGCCAAGAGATGTGATAATAGAAGGATAGATTTTTGTCCATTGTAGGAAAGACATATCCTAGGACGCAGATCTGTTGGTGTTTGATTGGAGAGTTTTTTGTTTTGGAAGATGGGCAAAAGAACATTCTGGCCAAATGTAAGATTATAGTTGGTATGTTGCTTGATGATTTTTGTGTGAGGGACCATGTTTCAATTGTATATGTAGCATGCGTATCGTTTCGTAGATCTAGAAAGCTTAGTGAGTGGGAGCCATCCCAACGGGTGGGATGGGTGCATCTTAGATACCTGAGTACTGGAAATATCCTTCGTACTCCAGACTACCTACATACCCTGTGTCCACGGGATCAAGGTACTTTTAAGATGCAGGCAAAATGAATATGTAGTTCTGGCATGACTTGATGATGTGGGAATGGTTTGTGATGGGTGGGATGTGATGAGGATTGAGGTGTGTTAGATGATCATGATGGGATACGAGATTGATGCATGGGATGATTGTTTTTGGATTTTGTATTTTTTATGATGTTTTTTGGATTTTCTGATTTTATGATGTTTTTGGATTTTCTGATTTTATGATGTTTTTGGATTTTCTGTTATGAACTGTACAAAGGAGAGCTTACAAGGATCCTTGTTCCATGGATGGGGTTTTGGGTGGGTGAGGTAGTGTGGAATGGGCGAACAAACTTGATGTTTCAGAATTTCAAGCCATGGGATGCGTGGGTATGGAGTGTTATGATGGAAAGAGGACTGATTAGATGGTAGAACCGGCCACTACGCATGGCACTTGAAATAGGTTTTCACCATGGTACTTATCCAAGGCATCATCGAGGTGATTTTCACCATTGGAAGTTTTTATTGCACTCTAATTTTTCTAGATTTTTTTATTTTTTTGGTGTTTGATTTTTTTGTTTTAATTTTTTTTTTATTTTTTTATTTTTTGATTTGTGGTACCAGATGGGTTATGCATAGAATCTCTTGAGATGCAAGATGTTCATCGGCTCTTCTAGAGGCTACCCCTTGGGTGTTGCAAGCTGATAAGCTCCTGACCCATAGTCGGCAGTGACGACATAAGGTCCTAGCCAATTAGGTTCAAACTTTCCTTGCTTCAAACGCTCTTGCAGGTTCTTCTGATTTTCCATTAGGACCAGGTCACCTACCTCAAACTTTCTGGTTCTGATCTTTTTGTTGTAGCTTCTTCTGAGGCGGTTTTGGTAGGCCTGTAAGTGATTTAATGTATTCAGGTGTTTCTCATCCAATAGGTCAAGTTGGTGCAACCTTGCGACACGATAGTCGTCATCAGAGATAATGTTTTGCAATGATACTCGGAGGGATGGGAGCTCGACCTCTATAGGTAAAATGGCTTCAGATCTGAATACTAGTGAGTATGGAGTGGCTCCGATAGGAGTGCGGATGCTTGTGCGGTAAGCCCATAGGGTGGGGTTGAGTTGGAGGTGCCAGTCATGGCCAGCTTCATTAACTATCTTTTTTAAGATGCGGAGGATGGTTTTATTAGAAGCCTCTGCTTGACCGTTTCCTTGGGGGTAATATGGTGTGGAGAATCGGTGTTTGATGTCAAACTTTTCACACAAAGTGCGAACTTCTTGGTTTTTGAATGGCTTCCCATTATCAGTGACAATGGAATGAGGGATACCGTAGTGGTAGATGATGTAGTGGAGAATGAATTTGAAGATTTGGATGCTTATGGTGAAGGTGAGTGGTATTGCTTCCACCCACTTTGTGAAGTATTCAGTAGCAGTGATTATGAATTTATGGCCGTTGGAGGATGGAGGATGTATTTTCCCTACGAGGTTGAGTCCCCACTGTGAGAAAGGCCATAGCGTTGTGATTGGTTGTAGCTCCTGTGCTGGTACGTGGATGAGATCACCATGTTGTTGACATGGGAGGCATTTTCTAATAAACTGATGTGCGTCCTTGTCCATGGTGGGCCAATAATAGCCAGTCCTCAGGATCTTTTTAGAAAGAACTAGTCCACTTGAATGTACCTTGTAAATACCTACGTGTACCTCTTCCAACACTGCCTCAGCTTTCCTAGAGTCTAAACATCGTAAAGCGTGCCATCAAGACTCCTTTTGTAGAGGGTGTCACCTACAAGGATGAAACGGGAGGCTCGATGGATGAAGGATTTTCTCTGTGATGGGGATAGGTTGTTGGGGAGGATATTATCGTGAAGGTAGAGGTAGGTTTCCTGATACCAGGGGGATAGAGGACTAATGATTTTGCACACTAGTTCAGATTGGGGAACATCATATGCTGGGATGGGGAGCTCTTCGATCAGGAATTTGCATTTCTTGCTGCCTTGCTTCATGTCTACCAAAGATCCGATGGTTGCCATGGCATCTGCCACTTTGTTGTTTAATCTTGGGATCTGCTCAAAGTGGATGTCACTGAAATAATCTTTAAAGTCATCGACCATCTTCTTATAGGGAGGATCTTATCATCCTTGGTTTTGTATTCATTATTGACTTGCCTGATGACTAGTTGAGAGTTGCCATACACAGTTAGTTTTTCTATTTTCCATTGGATGGCCATTCGGAGACCTGTGATGAGGGCCTCATACTCTGCTACATTATTGGTGCATGGAAATGTGATTTTGAATGATTTAGGGATTGTGTCACCTTGAGGGGTAACAAACAGGATGCCTGCCCCCGAGCCTCTGTGAGTGTAGGATCCATCAAAATACATCTTCCATGCATCTGCGGCTGGTGTGATTGTCAAGATGGCCTTGTCTGGAAATTCTGATATTGTAGGATGTTCTGCCTGAAGAGGTGCCTCAGCCAGCTAATCTGCTATGACTTGTCCTTTGATTGCCTTTCTCTCTGTCTATTCTATGTCAAATTCGGTGAGAATCATGACCCATTTTGCCATTCTTCTAGTGAGAGCTACTCTGTTTAGCAAATATTTGAGTGGGTCGATCTTAGCAATGAGCTTAGTCTTGTGATTGAGCATATAATGTCTTAACTTTTGTGATGTGAAGACCAGGGTGAGACATGCTCATTCAATTTGTGTGTAGTTAAGCTCATAGGAAATCAAGGTGCAGCTGATGTAGTAGATGGCTCATTCCTTCCCCTGCTCATCATGTTGTGCTAACAAAGCCCCAATTGTTGTGTCTGTCACGGAGATATACAAGAGGAGGGGCTCTCCTTGTCTTGGTGGAGATAGAACAAGGGGATTAGCCAGATATGCTTTTAGTTGGTCGAAGGCATCCTGACACTGAGTAGTCTACGCGAAAGCCGTATCTTTCCTGAGGAGATGCTGGAATGGTTGGCATTTGTCAGCAAGTTGAGCAATGAATCGGCGAATAGGCTGTAGTTTACCCTACAGGCTTCTCAGTTGTTTCAAGGTTTTAGGAGGTGGCATTTTAGTAATAGCTTTGACTTTCACTGGATCTACCTCGATTCCTCGTCTGGAGACTATGTATCCCAGCAATTTACCTAAGGTGACACCAAAGACACACTTTTTTGGATTTAGACGAACATTATATTGCTCTAACCTGTCAAAGATCTTGGCTAGCATGTCTAAGTGTTCTTCTCTAGTCTTTGATTTTCTGAGTAAGTCATCAATGTAGTCCTCCATGATGTGGTGAAAGAGGTCGTGGAAGATGATGGTCATTGCTCTTTGATAAGTAGCTCCTACATTCTTTAGGCCGAATGGCATTACTACCCAATAGTATGTCCCCCATGGGCATATAAAGGATATCTTGTGCTGATCTTCTTTCGCAATTTTGATTTGATTGTATCTTGAAAAGCCATCCATGAGAGATAGCATCTCATGCCCTACGATAAGATCCACGATCATGTCAATGTTGGGAAGTGGGAAGTCATCTTTCGGGCAGGCCTTGTTGAGGTCTCTGAAGTCAGTGCAACAACGGATTCTGCCATCTGGTTTAGCAATGGGTATGTTGGTTAACAGATTTGTCCTTATTCTAAAAATAATTTACTCTGACTCTATACCCCTCTTTTGAAGAACAAATGAGTTAAACAACAAATGGGTGAACCTTTTATATTAGTTCCCCTCTGAATTTAGGTACAGCTCCCTTTAAGATTTTCAATGAATTTAATCTATTCAAGTATCCAAACGCATTTTTAACCAGAAAATGCTTAAGGCAAACTGATATTCATACATAACTATGTAATGAACACGATAAATTTATATAGTAACAGTGAGCAATAGAATGCACAGATTCTACTTTTGATATATTCAAATATATGGATACATTCATACGAACTTGTTGAACCAGTAAATAATAAAACACATATGACGAATTGTCCAAATAAAGAACAATTACCAGATGAAAGGAGATTTCACACAGAAAATCTAATTCCACACATTCAGACGCAGATCCAAATAAGAAGCAATTGTTTCTTCTTCTTATTCACAGATGAAAATTACTCAGACAATCATCACATAATGTAAAACTATGAACCGTTTTGCTAAAATTCCCCTCTTTTCTTTTTCTAAACTTATGTATCTATATCCCTTCAAAGATTTCAAAAACCTATAAATATGAATGTCTTAATCATGTCTTTGAGTAAATTAAACCCAAAGTTAACATAACTCTGAACCGTACGGGATTTAGTTTTTAACAATTGAATTTAAAGATCAAGATGCTGAAAATAACATGATAAAGGAACTGAAATAGAGAAAATGAGCCAATGAGGTCATGACTGGGATGACGGCTTTGTATCTCCAGATTTGTTATCGGTGGCCTGGGAAGCACATTGGCTCTTCCATTCCTGAAAAGCAGCAATGAACTCCTAAATCTTCAGGAAGTTAGGAATACCTATATGCTTCATTCTTGACTTCCAAACCTCCTTTTCCCTTCGCATTTTACCAAATTTTTCTGTGTTCTGGAAGTGCATCGATGTAGAGGTAAAGTAGTGATTCAACTTTAGAAATCCTAGAGAAGTCCTCAATTAAAACATTGTCATTTTCTCTGACGAAGCTGATTTTATCTTTGAAAGATTGGACCATTGTATCGACATCTTCCACTGGTTTTCCATCATCTTTAATGTATTTAACATCAATACATTGCAAGTCATGTTGCAACGATTGAGTGAATTCTGTTATCTCATTAATTAACTTTGAAAGTTTAAAGCGTCCTTGCCGGGATATGGAATTCCTCCATTCAATATTCTTTTTGTTCACATATAACAAATCCTCGTCCAAACCAGTCAGGATTTTCTCTGTTAAAAACTTCGCCAGCCCATATTTTTGAACCTCATCTATTTGGTTTATTACATTCATCCACTTGCCCTCATCTTTCGCCCAAACAGCAACCTATGCTTTGAAATCTTCAACGGTGGCAGTAGTCAGGTCATATATACCCTTGAGCTCATGGATGTATTCGGTTCCTTTTTGCTCAATGTTATCCAACCAACTGTTAAATGTTTTTGTCACCATTTTGCTTCTATGAACCTGATCTAACATCTTTTGGTTGACAGGTGATTTCGGGTCAAAAGACAGGGGAAGCTGTGAGATCGGCTGCAGGTTAGGGTTGTTAATAGCCTCAATGTACTCTGCCATTGAACGCAGAGTTTGTTTCAATTCCTTCTTGTCCTTTTCATCTTTCCATGTTCGACTGACCATCCTCTTAGTAGAAGCTTAAAGGTGGTGGACATCTGCAGCTCTGGAGGTAGCACCGAGATCCACTTTCTCCACAGTGAAATCATGCACTGTTGCGTCCTGCACTTCTTCCTCTGTCACTGGCTTAGCAATTTCAGCACTCTAGTTACCAGTGTTTGGATCAATATTTATTCTGGATGTCGTCTTGAGTTTCTTGGACTTGGGGGTTTTCCCCAAACATTTGCTTACCATGTCCTCTAAAGGGACAACAAAAGGAATCACTTTTTTCTTATCAGAAATAGAACTTTCTAGCCACTTTGGTGCAGGGGTTGAGGTTGTCTTCTCGGGGTTCACTTCATCAGAGGATTTATTTGAAATCATTAATATTTCAGGGGTCTCCAGAGCAGCCTCTGACTATAACCCGGTGTCAACCTCCTCTGTTCTATGTGGGCTTAACTCCTTGTCACCCATAGGTCCTTCTAAATCTTCTTCTGAATTCAAATCAACAACTATTGTTTCAGAAGCTTGTTTATTTCTTTTTCCTTTAGTCCTCAACCTGGTAACACAAGATGGCAGAATATCTATGAGGACCCTTTTGGATCTCTTAGTGACAAGGATTCTCTCAGTTGATGGCTTGGAAGCACCTGCACCATAGATAGCAAGAGGTTGATTAGAAGAGTCTATGGGAAGCGATGATCCAACCATTGAAGAGAATTGTTGGGTATTTTTATCCTGAAGCCCTTCCTGTCTCTTTTCTCTCAACCATTTCTTAGTTCTTCTTATTACTAGAAGAGTTTTAACTTCAATTCTATCCTCTTCCTTTTTTCTCCAGTCCACCTCTGGAATGGGTAAGTGTTTTACTTTTTCAAACTGTGGATCAACCACCTGTTCTCCATCATCAGAAATTCCAGAAATATCCATGTTTAAATTGAGTGTAATTATCTGCCCCAAAGAAAACCTACACCACAACCTTCTTCTGACCTCAAATTCATCTGGACAGTCTTCCCAGTAATCCTCCAACTTCGGAAGGTGTGAGTGCCCTGTTCCAGGATCTAGGTTATCTTTGACAAATTGTTTACTGTCGAATTGAGTCCTAGCAGTGAAGGACTAAAAATTGAACCTTTTGAGGTTCACCTCCAAATTCAAGGCATCAGATTTTGAATGGCATGAATAATGCCCAAGTTCAATAGGAAAAGAAATACCAAAACCCTTTTTTGATGAGAATTTCTTGTCAACATGTGCCAGCTGCCTACATACCTCCATCAGCACGAAATGATCAAACACATATCTAGGTAACTTCATAGGTTCACCATCAAATCCTCCAACTCTGATGTAAGTGAACATAGAAAATTGGATGAAGAAGCTACCATAGATGCTAATCAGTTGCATTGCTTCACTAGACATTCTTTTACCTAGGTTCCCTACCAATTCATAAGTCATTTTCCCAGTGAAGACATCATTAACCCTTTTATAATTTTCATAGCAATTCTTTCTCTGCAACTGTGAATAATATTCATAAATTTTACTATTCTCAGCTATGGGTGCATGGGGTAGGTCAAACCAATCTCTTGTAGATGCTAGACAATAGAACGGGTATGAAGACATATAGAAATTTCTGTTACCCAGACAATTGCTCAAACCCTGATGTAGACAATCAACCACTATTTCGGCCCAATCTAAATATTGTTCCCCTTGAAGGATGACTTGTATGAAAAAGTACATCCAATCCTCCCAAAAATAGGCATGCTGATTGCCCCTCAGTCTATGTAACAATACCACAATATCCCTTACTTCTTTTATCAAATGATCTCTGGTAAGTGGCCTAGGCAACCTTGAACCGCCCTTCTGAAATTTTAGCAGCCAGTTCCTCGCTATTACACTTTTGTAAGTTGGTCTCTTCTCTGAGAAATACCCATTGGAGGAAGTAATGTCAAGGCTGGAATATGCCTCTTTAGGTAGTATCTTCATCATAGACATGAGGGTTTGTCTGTTGACATGAAATAACACATCTCCGCTTGCATTTCTGACGCACCTGTCCTGGGGGTCGTATCTGTTCATACACTCTTGAACCAATTCTGGACACAATATAGCCTGAGGAAAAGCTGTGGCTTCAACTAAACCACTGTCTACAATTTTCTTCATCGTAGGGGTTTGAACAGGGTTTCTAGTTCTTTCTTTAAATTCCTCTAAATCATATTGAACCAATGCAGTATCTCCAAATTTTGAGTGAGAATAAGTAAGGTCAGGACCATGTTCATCCCCCAAACACGTAGATTTCAAAGACATAGTTGGAAGATTTCAATAAAACACTTGGAATTTTGAAAACAACAGAAATTCCAGAGATTTTTCTTTCCAGCATAAGAACTAGGAATAGAATATGGGAAATAGAACTCACCTTCAAGATATCTGAATTCACTGTGAAAACTTGAATAAAAAGAGCCTTACACTTCCGGCGCTATCCTCCTCCGCATTGCACAGTATGTTTACTTGCTAAACTTGGCTTGTTCTTGGTTAATAATGGCACTAACCAAAATGAATAATTATCACTCGGAACAAAATGTGCCAAAAATATTTGAAAAGACGTGAACTCTGATTTCTTCATTAATAGCAAGTAGTATTCACGTGCCATCATGAAGTATAATGATTATCCATAGTCTCCGCTAAATTAGAGCTCTCAGTCTCATAATGAGTTTCTGACATAATTTCCTCCAACTTTCCCGCTAAATTTGACTTAGAAAGCCGTGGGAACAAACGGGACCAAAATCACCTAATCTTTGAACTATTGAACCATTGAACCTTTAGGACGTGGTTCAATGCATTGGTTCAATATGGTGGTTCAAACATGCCAATCGGACCATATAGATAAGCAAAGGAGTGACTTACTGAAACAGGAACTTAACTCATGAACCGTTGAACTTGTAAAGACATGGTTCAATACGAAGGTTCAAAGATGCAAGGGTTATGTAGACCAACAAAAGTTACGCAGCTTTGGTAAAAGGCTTCCAATTATGAAACAGTGAACTGTTGAACCTTGAACCTTGAACCCCGCTACAGAGTACAAGCGGAAGGTTCAACGATACAATAATTACACAAGGTAACTGCATGACCCAACTTATAAGAAGACAAAGAGTGTTGAACCTTAAGACCATTGAACCATTAAACCTTGAACCACGCCATAAAGTACGAGCGAAAGGTTCAAGTTCAACCCGAAAGTTCAAAGGCACATAAGACAAACAAAATGACAGCTTGCTTTATGAGACACTTAGACATATTGAACCATTGAACTTTGAACTTTGAGAATGGTTTAGGTTCAAAGGTTCAAACCTTAAGTAACCTTGTCTACAAAGACAACAAATGAATACAAATTGAAGGACCAAGAGCCGATTTACGAAACAAAGGTATGACCAAAAATATAACATGGTAAACCGGCTCTTGGCTCGGGAAATATTACCAATGAATAAATAAATAAGGGGCGACTCAAAAGGTAACATTGGCTCTGACTGGGGACTACATTTTATGACAAGATGCAGAGAACTCAGAAGCTCTGGTTTCGTAGAAAAAGGAAAATAGAGAAGAAAGGAAACAGAACGAGACAAAACAAAAATGAGAAAGGAAAACACAAAACCAAACAAAAGGGAAGACTATGTACAAAACAGGGGATCCTGTTTACAGACAATACAGCTTGAGATCCTGTCCATTATAGGACAGGGGTAAAACAGTTCCATCAAGATATTCCAACTTAAAAGAATTTGGACCCAATACCTGGTGAATCTTGAAAGGCCCATTCCAAAGCGGGTCAAATTTGCTATGTGCACCTTTTGGTTCTCTTCTTCTATCCCATAGTAATACTTCATCTCCTTCCATAAACCTCCTAGGTCTTGTTTTCTTGTCAAAAATTTATTTAACTCTAGCCTGATGTATAGTAATTCGGTCAACCAACTCATTTCTTTCTTCTTCAATCTTAGTTAAATACATAATCCTCTTCTCCAGAGAATCTTGGAAATACTGATCCTCAATTACACTTTGCAGCTTGGTTGTAGACAGCTCCAGAGGTAAAGATAATTGGGCACCTATCCCATAAACTAATTCAAAAGGTGCCATCCCAATTGCTCTTTTTGGAGTTATTCTGTCGGCCCAGAGTGCTTCATACAACCTCTTATGCCAATCTCTGGGGTTGTCATTCACCAATTTCTTCATGATAGTAATCAGATTCTTGTTACTAGACTCAGCTTGTCCATTCCCTTGGGGATAGTAATCTAATGAATGGGAGAGAGATATACTATGTTCATAACAGAAAGAAGTCATTTCAACTGAAGAGAAACTGGTAGCATTGTCTGCTACAATCTTCTGGGGCACACCAAATCGTACCAAAATATTTTCTTTGAGAAAATTACAAACCACCTCCGAAGTTGTTCTTTTAACAGGGCCTACCTCAACCCATTTTGTGAAATAATCTGTTGCTGTTAAGATGTGGGTATGCCTTGCACTTGAGGGGGGTGAGATAGGCCCAATAAAATCCAATCCCCATTGTTTAAAGGGTTCTTCAACAACAACAGGCCTCAAAGGTAGAGCTGCAAGTTGTGGCCTCCTTGAGAAAATTTTACATTTTTCACAATTGGCCACCCATCTATATGCATCCTTAAACATCCCTTGCCAGTAGTAACAATTTCTGAGAATCTTGAAAGCTGTAACTGAAGAAGAAAAATGTCCACCACAAGCTTCATTATGGAAAACTTTTAAGAGCTTATTCTGCTGCTCTTTATCTACACATCTCAGGAAAGTTCCATCTAATCCTTTCTTATAAAGGACATCCCTCCAAATAACATATTTCACAGCTTTTAGCTTCAGGTTTCTTTTCTCTTTAGGAGTTAGGTGATTAGGACAATCCCCATATGTAAGATAATGTGCCACATCCAGAAACCATGGGTCCTGCAAGCTTACCAATAAAACTGTGGGGAGTCCTTCTCCTTCTTATTCTTTGTTCTCAGCAATCAACTTACATAAACCTTGACCCCTGATCAACTTAGTAGGCTTAATTTCCAGATCATATTCCTGAATTTTAGCAACCCATGTTGCTCTATTGTTTAATCCTACTTCTTGCTGAGTCAAAATACTTTTCACATCTGAATTTGGAACAAATACAACTGAATGGGAATGAAGTATATAATATCTGAACTATTTAACAGCTTTAACCACTGCAAAAGCTTGTTTTTCAACCAAAGAATATTTTAGCTCATGCTTTTTAAGGGGAATGCTCATAAAAGCTATGGGAACCTCTTCATCCAATTCATTTTTCTGTAACAAAATACCTGACATGGTGTGTTCCGAAGCATAACAGTAAATAATAAAATCCTTTTGAAAATTAGGATTTACCAAAGTGGGGGTGTTTGCAATCACTTCCTTGATGTCCTCAAATGCCTTCTTAGCAACTTCATTCCACTTGAAAGGTTGTTTCTCGCTCATCATCCCAACAATGTGTTTTGTAATCTCAGCAAACTTAGGAATGAACCTCCTCAGAAAATTGATTTGACCAAAGAAGGACTTGACTCCAGTCCTATTTGAAGGGAGACTAAGCTGTTGAATTGCCCTGACCCTCTCTGGATCAATTCTAATTCCGTCTTTTGAGACTAGGTGTCCCAACAATTTTCCCTCAGTCACACAAAAAACTAACTTCTTGGGGTTGAGTGAGATGCCATGGGTTCGACACCTTTGCAAGACAGACTCCAGATCTCTCAAGTGATCTTGTCTATTCTTGGAAAAAATAGTCAAATCATCAAGGTAAATAACAATAATCCTGTTCTTCAGGTCTCTAAAAGATGAATCCATTGCCCGCTGAAAAGTTGCTCCTGTATTAATCAAGCCAAAGGGCATTCGACTATAGGCAAAAGTTCCTCGAGGTGTGGTGAAAGCAGTCTTATGTTGATCTTCTGCAGCTACACCTATCTGACTGTAACCTGAGAAACCATCCAACATAGACATCATTTCAGATCTGGCGACTGTCTGCAAGATGTGGTCCATCACAGGCAAGGGATAGTTATCCTTCAGACTGGCCTGATTCAAATTCCTAAAGTCAACACAGATCCTTATTTCTCCATTCTTCTTTCGTACTGGAACAATATTTGCCACCCAAGTGGAGTGATGGATTGGATAGATAATTCTAGCTTTCAACATCTTATCAATCTCTTTAAAAATGGCTTCAGCAACTTTTGGGTTATAATTCCTCAGCTTCTACCTGAATGGAGCTGCATTTGCTTTTAATGGAATATGATGTTGAAACTGTCCATGTCTAAAATTTTTAAGATCATCATAACACCAGGTGAAAACATCCTTGTACTTGATTAACAATTTAATCAGCTTATTTTTCTCCTCTAAAGAACAACGCCTACCAATGGATACCCATTTAGGATTAGCTTCATCCCCAATATTTATCTTCTTATAAACCTCTGCTTTGTTAGGAATACAGGGAGGTTTGCCTTTAACATATTCATCTCTTCGAGAAAACAGATGTTCTAAAGAGACCAGCCCTTTAGGGATTTTGTTTCCCTTTAACTAAATCATGTCATCTCTTGGATTAATCCTAGGGTCAGGATTGAATTCTTTACACTCTGCTTCAGAACCTTCAAAATAGGTCCCCAGGAACATTTCAGCATTTTCTAAAAACTTTCTGATCTGGTTATCACTTTCAAAAACTTGCCAGCTCTTAGCATTGTCGGGGACATTAGGACGATATATCATTTCTATTCTATAAGAATCTTTTTTGAAATCCGGATGTGGCAAAAGGAGAGAAGCTGATACTACTAAAGAATCTGCTCGGGAGTTTTGATCCCTGGGAATTGTTTCGATAGAGAAGGCATCAAAATATTCAATCTCATCCCATACCCTATTTCTGTAATGCCTTAGTCTCTCATTCTTAACAGAAAAGATCCCCCTTACCTGTTTCACAATTAGTTCAGCATCACCCTTCACCTTAAGTAGCTTCACACCCTTTCCTTTAGCTTCAAATAATCCAAGCAGTAAAGCTTCATATTCTGCAGTATTATTGGTGTTTTTGAACTCTAGCTTAAAAGAATAAGAAAAAATTTCACCTTCAGGTGAGATCAACACAACTCCAGCCCCTGAACCAGCAGTAGCACAACTGCCATCAAATTCCATAACCCATAAATCATTAGAATGTACAGACCTTTGCATTAATTCTTCTTTGGGATCTAACTCACAGCTCTGTTCAGAGGAGAGAAAATAGTTTCCAAATTCACATTCCTTAAACAAAATCTGGGCCTTGGGATCATCAGAGGGGTAGACAGTGAACTTGCACTTGGGCTCAGGTTCCAGCTTCACTTTCTGCTTCCCCACTAGGATTGTGGCCTCTGACCAATCCAGTTTGATTTGTCCACCCAAATCCTTACAAAATGTCCTGCTCAAAAGCATTCCATAACTAGCAGGAATATCTGCTACCAAAATAGTCAATTTGACCCTTTTGTCAGGGTAAGCTACAAGAGCGACTCATGCATCCTTAATCTGCCCAAGCAAGGAAACCTGTTTTCCATCCATAGAATAACATCTACCAAATGTTTTTGTGAGTGATAACCCTAGGGATTTAGCCACAGAGGAAGGCATAATGTTATCAGAGGCTCCTGAATCTATAATGCAGTTACTAAGTTTATGGTCATTGATAAACAAAGACACATAGAAAGGATTGGGTTTTAAATCAGTATAAGGAGCATTGGTTGATGAATTGGGAGTTGTTTTAGGGGCAGACAAGGATGACTCAGATGAGGAAGCAAATAGTCTAGCAATGGGGGATTCAGTATCAACCTCCAATTGATTCTCAAATTCAGTTTGTGCAGGACTACCCTTAACATGTTTAACTAATTTGTCAAGTTCAGTAGGTTTCAACTTGAGATACTCAATAAGAGAAATTTGGATTTTTGCAGACTTACAGAAATCTACAATATCAAAAGAAGCATCTAGATCATTTCTATGTAGCAATCTATTTTCTTGAGCCTTCAAATTAGCATCATGAGTTCTAGTTAAAGGCTCCTTACCTTTGCCAGGTACTTCTTGAGTATTAGAGGGTCTCGTATTCCTCTGACTCCTAGTGAGCACAGCACATGAAGGATCTTCAAGGGTTACCAATATTTCACCTCCCCTTTCTGAATCAGATTCATATTCCAGGAAGTGTATCTTAGAGCCGCCAGGTTCCTCGAAGTTCCTTTCTTCTTCTGTGGCTTCCCCTAGCATATCTTGAGTAGCAGTCATCTGAGTATACCTGAGCATTTCTGGGCAAGAATTTCCATCATGGTCAGTAGTCAAGTGAAAAATACACATGTTTCACCTCCTAAGAGGAGCTTCAATAGCCAGTCTTGGCTATGCTGATGTCAGGGGTAAAGCTCTACCAGTATTTGCTTGTTGATTCAAATTCCTTTTGCTTATATCTTGATACGGTTGTTGGAAGGGGGTACCAGTTTTAGGTAGTTGCCTCTTTAAGGCAATCATATCATTCACCAACCTTTGTACTACAGGATCCATAGATGATGAGGGCTGGGCATTTGGCACCTGGACCTCTCTCTTCCATTTACCGGCCATCATGAGATCATCCTCCAATCCGACTGCTAAAGCTTGTGCAACTGGTAAATCAGCAATTACACCTCTCCTGAGATGGAAGCTAATATCAGGAGGCATAGAATTAATAAAGAAACATTTTTTATTTTCGCCAGACGGTCTTTTAGTAGCAGGGATTTTGTTCACAATTCTATTAAATTTAGCCATGAACTCCCTCATAGGTTCATGAATCTCTTTTTTAAGCTGAGTCAACTATGCAAGGAGGTAATGTTCATCCTCTGCACTTTTGAACCTATTTTCAAAAGCAGTCTTCATGTCATTCCAATTTGAAATTGAGGAATTAGTTAGGTGGTAGAACCATTGCGCCGCAGTGTCAGTCAAAGTCTGCACAAAGAGCCTTATGGCAACATCTTGGTGTTGTGCACCTAACACACTACATGCTGCTGTAAAAGCACACAAATGTTCTTCTGGTGATTGTTTACCATCTCCATTGAACCTGGGCAAATTTTCTCTTGCATTTTTAGGTAAAGGATTTAGGTTAGCCCCTAGGTTCAAAGGCCCTATGGCTGCTCCCCAAGGTTGAGCCATGGGTAGAAAGTTTATAGCTAAGGGGATAACGGTGCCTGAAAGGGTTAAAGCTTGACAGACAGGGGAAGTAGCAGGTTTGGGAGGGCTAGGGGGTCTACTTCTAGCTCTTCTTGCACGAGTAGAGATATAAGGAAAATTAAGATTTTGCAGTGCTTGAAAGGTAGGGTCCTCAACTCCCTCTCTTCTCGAAGACCTGGTATACGGTCTAGAATCCAGCTTAAAATATTGAGGCTGGATAGGTAGTTATTGATTTCTTTGTTGTTCTTGATTTCTTTGTGCTTCAAGGACTTGGTTTCTTGCTGCGTTTCGTGCCTACCTTCTTCTCTGCCTGAGTAACAGCAATCTCAGGTTATCGGCCAATTCCTCTTCTTGTTCTAATACTCTGCTTGCTCTTCTGTAATCTTCACTATTCCGACGAGCACACCAAGCAAGGGTATTCAACTGGCCAATAATGTCTTCCTGCTCGTCTTAAAATCCAAGATTGGGTTGCAGAATAGGAATTATGTTTTCGTGTGGAAGCACCATTATTGCTTCATATTCAGGTGACCAATCTTTAATTAATGATTTTATCTATCGATCCCCAGTAGAGTCACCAAAAACTGTTGGTTAACAGATTTGTCCTTATTCTAAAAATAATTTACTCTGACTCTATACCCCTCTTTTGAAGAACAAATGAATTAAACAACAAATGGGTGAACCTTTTATATTAGTTCCCCTCTGAATTTAGGTACAGCTCCCTTTAAGATTTTCAATGAATTTAATCTATTCAAGTATCCAAACGCACTTTTAACCAGAAAATGCTTAAGGCAGACTGATATTCATACATAACTATGTAATGAACACGATAAATTTATATAGTAATAGTGAGCAATAGAATGCACAGATTCTACTTTTGATATATTCAAATACATGGATACATTCATACGAACTTGTTGAACCAGTAAATAATAAAACACATATGACGAATTGTCCAAATAAAGAACAATTACCAGATGAAAGGAGACTTCACACAGAAAATCTAATTCCACACATTCAGACGCACAGATCCAAATAAGCAGCAATTGTTTCTTCTTCTCATTCACAGATGAAAATTACTCAGACAATCATCACATAATGTAAAACTATGAACCGTTTTGCTAAAATTCCCCTCTTTTCTTTTTCTAAACTTCTGTATCTATATCCCTTCAAAGATTTCAAAAACCTATAAATATGAATGTCTTAATCATGTCTTTGAGTAAATTAAACCCAGAGTTAACATAACTCTGACCCGTACGGGATTTAGTTTTTAACAACTAAATTTAAAGATCAAGATGCTGAAAATAAAATGATAAAGGAACTAAAATAGAGAAAATGAGCCAATGAGGTCATGACTGGGATGACGGGTTTGTATCTTTAGATTTGTTATCGGTGGCCTGGGAAGCACGTTGGGTCTTCCATTCCTGAAAAGTAGCAACGAACTCTTGAATCTTCGGGAAGTTAGGAATACCTATATGCTTCATTCTTGACTTCCAAACCTCCTTTTCCCTTCGCATTTTACTAAATTTTTCTTTGTGTTCTGGAAGTGCGTCGATGCAAAGGTAAAGTAGTGATTCAACTTTAGAAATCCTAGAGAAGTCCTAATATTAAAACATTGTCATTTTCTCTGACGAAGCTGATTTTATCTTTGAAAGATTGGACCACTGTATTGACATCTTCCACTGGTTTTCCATCATCTTTAATGTATTTAACATCAATACATTGCAAGTCATGTTGCAACGATTGCGTGAATTCTGCTATCTCATTAATTAACTCTGAAAGTTCAAAGCGTCCTTGCCGGGATATGGAATTCCTCTATTCAATATTCTTTTTGTTCACATATAACAAATCCTTGTCCAAACCAGTCAAGCTTTTCTCTGTCAAAAACTTCGCCAGCCCATATTTTTGAACCTCATCTATTTGGTTTATTACATTCATCCACTTGCCCTCATCTTTCGCCCAAACAACAACCTGTGCTTTGAAATCTTCAACAGTGGCAGTAGTCAGGTCATATATACCCTTGAGCTCACGGATGTATTTGGTTCCTTTCTGCTCAATGTTATCCAACCAACTGTTAAATGTTTTTGTCACCATTTTGCTTCTATGAACCTGATCTAACATCTTTTGGTTGATAGATGATTTTAGGTCAAAAGACAGGGGAAGCTGTGAGATCGGCTGCAGGTTAGGGTTGTTAATAGCCTCAATGTACTCTGCCATTGAGCGCAGAGTTTGTTTCAATTCCTTCTTGTCCTTTTCATCTTTCCATGTTCGACTGACCATCCTCTTAGTAGAAGCTTCAAGGTGGTGGACATCTGCAGCTCTAGAAGCAGCACCGAGATCCAATTTCTCCACAGTGAAATCATGCACTGTTGGGTCCTGCACTTCTTCCTCTGTCACTGGCTTAGCAATTTCAGCACTCTAGTTACCAGTGTTTGGATCAATATTTATTCTGGATGTCGTCTTGAGTTTCTTGGACTTGGGGGTTTTCCCCAAACATTTGCTTACCATGTCCTCTAAAGGGACAACAAAAGGAATCACTTTTTTCTTATCAGAAATAGAACTTTCTAGCCACTTTGGTGCAGGCGCTGAGGTTGTCTTCTCGGGGTTCACTTCATCAGAGGAATTATTTGAAATCATTAATATTTCAAGGGTCTCCAGAGCAGCCTCTGACTATAACCCAGTGTCAACCTCCTCTGTTCTATGTGGGCTTAGCTCCTTGTCACCCATAGGTCCTTCTGAATCTTCTTCTGAATCCAAATCAACAACTATTGTTTCAGAAGCCTGTTTCTTTCTTTTTCCTTTAGTCCTCAACCTGGTAACACGATATGGTAGAATATCTATGAGGACCCTTCTGGATCTCTTAGTGATAGGGCTTCTCTCAGTTGATGGCTTGCAAGCACCTGCACCACAGATAGCAAGAGGTTGATTAGAAGAGTCTATGGGAAGCGATGATCCAACCATTGAAGAGAATTGTTGGGCAGTTTTATCCTGAAGCCCTTCCTATCTCTTTTCTCTCAACCATTTCTCAGTTCTTCTTATTATTGGAAGAGTTTTAACTTCAATTTTGTCCTCTTCCTTTTTGCTCCAGTCCACCTCTGGAATGGGTAAGTGTTTTACTTTTTCAAACTGTGGGTCAACCACCTGTTCTCCATCATAAGAAATTCCAGAAATATCCATGTTTTAATTGAGTGTAATTATCTGCCCCAAAGAAAACCTACACCATAGCCTTCTTCTAACCTCAAATTCATCTGGACAGTCTTCCCAGTAATCCTCTAGCTTAGGAAGGTGTGAGTGCCCTATTCTAGGATCTAGGTTATCTTTGACAAATTGTTTACTGTCGAATTAAGTCCTGGCAGTGAAGGACTGAAAATTAAATCTTTTGAGGTTCACCTCCAAATTCAAGGCATCAGATTTTGAATGGCATGAATAATGCCCAAGTTCAATAGGAAAAGAAATACCAAAACCCTTTTTTGATGAGAATTTCTTGTCAACATGTGTCAGTTGCCTACATACCTCCATCAGCACGAAATGATCAAACACATATCTAGGTAGCTTCATAGGTTCACCATCAAATCCTCCAACTCTGATGTAAGTGAACATAGAAAATTGGATGAAGAAGTTACCATAGATGCTAATCAGTTGCATTGCTTCACTGGACATTCTTTTACCTAGGTTCCCTACCAATTCATAAGTCATTTTCCCAGTGAAGACATCATTAACCCTTTTATAATTTTCATAGCAATTCTTTCTCTGCAACTGTGAATAATATTCATAAATTTTACTATTCTTAGCTATGGGTGCATGGGGTAGGTCAAACCAATCTCTTGTAGATGCTAGACAATAGAACAGGTACGAAGACATATAGAAATTTCTGTTACCCAGACAATTGCTCAAACCCTGATGTAGACAATCAGCCACTATTTCGGCCCAATCTAAATATTGTTCCCCTTGAAGGATGACTTGTATGAAAAAGTACATCCAATCCTCCCAAAAATAAGCATGCTGATTGCCCCTCAGTCTATGTAACAATACCACAATATCCCTTACTTCTTTTTATCAAATGATCTCTGGTAAATGGCCTGGGCAACCTTGAACCGCCCTTCTAAAATTTTAGCAGCCAGTTCCTCGCTATTACACTTTTGTAAGTTGGTCTCTTCTCTGAGAAATACCCATTGGAGGAAGTAATGTCAAGGCTGGAATACACCTCTTTAGGCGGTATCTTCATCACAGACATGAGGGTTTATCTGTTGAGATGAAATAACACATCTCCGCTTGCATTTTTGACGCACCTGTCCTGGGGGTCGTATCTATTCATACACTCTTGAACCAATTCTGGACACAGTATAGCCTGAGGAAAAGCTGCGGCTTCAACTAAACCACTGTCTACAATTTTCTTCATCGTAGGGGTTTGAACAAGGTTTCTAGTTCTTTCTTTAAATTCCTCTAAATATTGAACCAATGCAGTATCTCCAAATTTTGAGTGAGAATAAGTAAGGCCAAGACCATGTTAATCCCCCAAACACATAGATTTCAAAGACATAGTTGGAAGATTACAATAAAACACTTGGAATTTTGAAAACAACAGAAATTCCAGAGATTCTTCTTTCCAGCATAAGAACTAGGAATAGCATATGGGAAACAAAACTCACCTTCAAGATATCTGAATTCACTGTGAAAACTTGAATAAAAAGAGCCTTACACTTCCGGCGCTATCCTCCTTCGCGTTGCATAGTATGTTTACTTGCTAAACTTGGCTTGTTCTTGGTTAATAATGGCACTAACCAGAATGAATAATTATCGCTCAGAACAAAACATGCTAAAAATATTTGAAAAGACATGAACTCTGATTTCTTCATTAATAGCAAGTAGTATTCACGCACCATCATGAAGTATAATGATTATCCGTAGTCTCTGCTAAATTAGAGCTCTCGGTCTCATAATGAGTTTCTGACATAATTTCCTCCAACTTTCTCGCTAAATTTGACTTAGAAAGCCGTGGGAACAAACGGGACCAAAATCACCTAATCTTTGAACTATTGAACCATTGAACCTTTAGGACGTGGTTCAATGCATTGGTTCAATATGGTGGTTCAAACATGCCAATCGGACCATATAGATAAGCAAAGGAGTGACTTAATGAAACAGGAACTTAACTCATGAACCGTTGAACTTGTAAAGACATGGTTCAGTATGAAGGTTCAAAGATGCAAGGGTTATGTAGACCAACAAAAGTTACGCGGCTTTGGTAAAAGGCTTCCAATTATGAAACAGTGAACTGTTGAACCCTGAACCTTGAACCCCGCTACAGTGTACAAGTGGAAGGTTCAACAATACAATAATTACACAAGGTAACTGCATGACCCAACTTATAAGAAGACAGAGAGTGTTGAACCTTAAGACCGTTGAACCATTGAACCTTGAACCCCGCCATAGAGTACGAGTGGAAGGTTCAAGTTCAACCTGAAAGTTCAAAGGCCCATAAGACAAACAAAACGACAGCTTGCTTTATGAGACACTTAGACATATTGAACCATTGAACTTTGAACTTTGAGAATGGTTCAGGTTCAAAGGTTCAAACCTTAAGTAACCTTGTCTACAAAGACAACAAACGGATACAAATTGAAGGACCAAGAGCCGATTTACGAAACAAAGGTATGACCAAAAATATAACATGGTAAACTGGCTCTTGGCTCGAGAAATATTACCAATGAATAAATAAATAAGGGGTGACTCAAAAGGTAACAGGGTACTAGATTCGAAACCCATTCAGGATAATCAATTCGACGTATGAACCCCACATCTAGTAACTTTTTGAGCTCTGCTTTGACAAGAAGGGCCACCTGAGGATTCATCTTTCGGAGCTTCTGTTTGACTAGTTTGGCATCAGGACGCACTGCAAGATGATGAACAACCAAGGCGGGATCTAGCCCTGGCATGTCTGCATAGGTCCATGCAAAGTTGCGATTTCTACGTGTGAAGAATGCCAAGAAGGCTTCTTGTTTGAACAGGCTGAGAGATTCTGCTCTATATGTGATTTTCGGTTCTTCCTCTGTCCCTAGATTCATTTCCTGCGCTGGTTCAACCAAGATGGGTGATCTGTCAGGATATACTTTATCTATTTTAGGGAGGCCCATGCTTCCATCCCCTAGCACCTCATAGAGGTTTTCACCAGGAGATACATTGTTTATTTTTACTCTTTTAGGATCTGATACTGCCGTGGAATGGTTTGCACCATCAAATCCATTTTTTGTTTTTGTATTTTTGTGACTGGAAGCAGGGGTTGTCTCCCCAAAATAGGCAGCCGGATTGAGTTCCATGATGTATCCAGCTCTGTGATCTCCCAAGGGGAAGTTGTCTCTTACTCCCATCATTTCAGCAATGGCTTCGTCATTTGGTGTGATATCAAAGACAGGAGGTTCTCATTGGTCCCAGTTAATGAGGTTGGGGTATACTAATGGTAGGTCATTGGATGATGAGGCGAGAGTGGTGACGGAGTAGATGGTGCAAATGGAGGAGTGGAAGAAATTGGCAAAGTCACTAAACGAGTCTTATAGGTCCGTTTCGTGGACATTGTCAATGTCTAGAGAAACTGAAGCAAACTCGGCTAAGATACATTCACCGGTATTAAGGATACATTGTGGTTGACCATACCCTAACCCTTGAGTATAGGGGTTTCTTGTTGCTTGCAGTGGTTCTACAATCCCCTGTTCATGAAGGCCAATGCCGCCTTGTCCTTTGTAACCCATGCTTTTGACTATCTCAGAACCTTTGCCGTAACTATTTGTTGGGATGGTGGGGATGTCTTGTTCTATTTCTTCGTCCTTGTAAAGCCAGGATGAAATATCTTCAAGTATGTCTTGATCCAGAAGGTGTTTCTTCTCAAAGATGGGTGAGGGTTTGCATTTGATGATGACTGTGTCAGCTGCCTCTGTGTTTGGAGTGCCAAATGTCTTAGGAGTGGGTAATAAGCCCACGCAAAAGGTGCCATGAAGGTTGTATTCCCCACAGCCTTGGTCGCTGAGCTTGATCTTGACCTCAGGTGGTGAAGGTGTTTGGGATGAAGTGGTGGCGATGTTAGCGGGGTCCATGTATGAGGTGGAAGCTGTTGGGGTGATTTGGGTGGTGGCTTTATTATATGGACAGAAGGTTTGGTTGTGTCCTTCCAGAAAACTGCAGTATTGGAAGGGACGGGGATCGGCATAAATAGTGACTTCGGTGCCGTTGTGGGGGAATTTGAGACATTGATGGAAAGTGGATGGGATGGCTTGCATGGCATGGATCCATGGGTGGCTGAGAAGAATGTTATAGGGGAGGTCAAGATCCAGAACTTGGCATTTGGTTTCGAGGATTTTCTGTCCTACTTGAATAGGGAGCTTTATGGTGCCCTCGGATAGCCTCTCGGTGTCATCATATCCTTTGATTGTTATGCACTCGCTAGCATCCACAACCACATTTGAGTACCCCAAGTGTTTTAGCAATTTTAGAGTGTATATATTTAGGCTGAAACCACCATCTATTAGGACTCTTTTAATGGTGTGTTTGTGAATGCGGACCTCGATGTGTAGTGCATCATTATGTAGGTGTTCGGAAGCAGGGAGATCTTTTTCAGAAAATGTGATATGGTGTGGTGTAGCAATATGGCCGACCATGGCTTGAAATTGATGGACATCCAAGTTTGCAGGGACTTGTGTTTCCAAAAGGGCCTTGTCGAGAATGTCCTTGAGGCGGGGTGATGTGCGAAGCAGCTCAAGGATGGAGATTTGTGCGGGTGTCTTTCCTAGATGCTCTAGGAGGTTATATCGAGTGGTGGGTGATGGACAGGCATTTGGACAAGGGGGGAGGGGATCAAATGTGGATGTGGGTGTCGATTCAGTGGGAGGAGTAGTGCGGATTGAGACATAGCCTCGACAGGTTGTTACAGCGCAATCGGGTGCTTGTGCCTAAATGGTGATTATGTTGACATAGTGGGAGGAGGGTTTGATGCGGCCGACAATGGAGTCATAGGATGCGGGTGGTGGAGTGACATTGTATGCTTAGTTGGATGAGGACGCTTTATTATGGTTAGGTAAAGGATCCTTGTAAGCTCCAAGGTTAGCGTTCGGTGATGGTTGTGTACTTTTCTCGAGGCTGATGAGATTTTGGTCTATTAGGTCTTGGATGCAATGTTTTAATTGCATATAGTCAGCTGTTTTATGGCCTACCACGCGGTGGTATTCGCAATAGTCATTTTCATTATACCATGCTGCTTTGAGGTCATTGTCTTGGCGTGGTCTAACAGGCGGGAGTGTGATTGCTCCTTGTTTGAGACATCTATTGAGGATGTCCTCGATAGGTTCTGCTAATTGTGTGAAATTGCGGCGAGGTTTGTGTGGTTTATTCGGTCCTCTTTGGTTATTGGCGTTTGCTGCATATGTGTGTGCAGGTGTTTGGTTTTGGACATGTTGGATAGCTTTCACATCTGTGACACCGTCGTTCAGATTATTCTTGTGCTTCCCCCAATAGTGTGATTTATCATGGGATTGTGTGTTGGTATTGTTATTGTGATTGGAGGTGTTGTGATTGGATTTATTGTTGTTGTTATTGCTATTGGACTTATGGTCATATAGTTTGATAGAGCCCTTGGCAATGAGGTCCCGTTCGATGGTTGTACCTTTGTCGATGACCTCTTCAAAGGTGGACGCACAAAGAATTTGTAAATGAAACCCTAGCTCCTGATTGAGATTGGCCACAGACATAGTGACAAGTTGTTTTTCAGGAATAGGCCAAGGGAGCTTGCTTGCTAGGCCTCTCCACCTTTGTAAGAAGGAAGTGAAAGCTTCTCCGTTCTTTTTTTTGGTGCTACAGAGGTTGGTCATAGACACCTCATGTTCAAAGTTGTAGGAGAAGTGGTTGACAAACTTTTCTGCAAGCTCAGGGAATGTTCGAATCCTAGGTGGAAGATGGGCAAACCACTCAACGGCTTGGCCACTAAGGCTTTTTGGGAAGAGTCTCATAAGATATGTGTCATTGTTAGAGACTTCGAGTCAAGCAATATAGAATTCCCGAAGGTGGTCCCTAGGGTCTCCCTTTCCCTTGTATTTGTCAAATTTTGGCGTTTCAAAGTTTTTAGGGAAAGGGGGCATGTACAATGTGCGGTCAAATGGGTAGGGGCAAATATCCTCAAAAGAATAGTATTTGCATTTGCCCCCAGTTTGTAGGTCATCTACTTTTTGGATTAAGCCTTGTAGGACGGTGTTGAGATCCTATGGTTGTTCGTGGTTGGAATGTGTAGGGTTGTTGGTTGGTGAGATATGGGAGGTGGGGTGGGATTTGATGGTTGAGGTGTTGGTGTTGCGGGGTGGGATTTGGATTGATTGGTGGTTGTTGTTGTTGGTGCATGTAGAGTTGTTGAAGATTATGTGGTGGTATTTGGGGATTGGGATTATGTTGATTTATGGGATTATGAGGGTATGTGACATGAGATGGATTGACGTTGGGTATGTGGACGTTGGGTTGGTTGGTTGTGTTATGAGATTGTTGTGAGAATAGTTGTCATAGGTATGCAATGGTGTGGGGGTTGGGTGGGGGCACACTTGTAGAGGTACTTGCTTGCATGATGTTGCCTTGTATACCCATGGTGATGTGTGAAATGGAAGGGTTGACAGTTGTTGTGGTAGTGGAAGCGATGACGGGTTGGGAGATGTTAGGTATAGCAGTGCATGTGGGAATTATAGATGTGGTAGTGGTTGAGGTTGTCGAGGTGGTGGATACGTTAGGTGTTGATGTTTGAGAGATGGTGGGTTGGGTATGTGATGTAGATGCTTGGGTATTTGATGTGGTAGGGATGATTGTAGAAGTGGATGGTTGTGAGGATGTTGTGATGGGGGGAAGTTGAGCACCAAGCTTGAGAAGATGGTCAAGATAGCTATTTGGGTCCAATCTTAGGATTTTATCAAGTAGGTCCATATTATCGGCATCTTGCGTGAAGCTCAAGACATCTTGGTCATCTTGGGATATGGTGGGGACATTTTGTGGTGGTGGTGGTGGTAGTGTTTGTGTTTGTGGTAAGAAATGAAAAGGGCCGTTGGCGCCAAATGGGGGGATGAAGGAATATGTAGATGGATTATATGTTGGATAGGTGGGTATGTTGCTATTGTTGGTGTTAGGTAGGCCAAAGGACCATTGTTCCGCCATTTCTAGATTCTTTTTGTGTTGTGATCTCGTGATGGGCATATGCGTATGGATTTGATTAGAAGTAGAGTGGAATGGAGATGGAGACCTTAAAGAATTGGATTGATTTTGTTGGACCCAAAGATGGATATGGTAGTGAGATGGAGTAGAAGGGTATGGTGAAGATCGATATGTCTTTCCAAAGGTTTTATGCTAAGGGTGATATGAATGGGTGATATTGATTTTTGCACAAATTTTGGACCAAAGATGAATGATGAGAAAGGGATTTGGAATTGTGATGTTTTGATTTTTTTGATTGATTTAGGATGATGAGGATGATGTTCTTGATGTTTTTCAAATTGAGCTTTTAGATAAGATCTAGATTTTGATTTGGCACAAAAAGGATGACAATTTTCTTTGTTTGGTGTAGACTAATGACCTTACGCAAAGAGAGGTGATTTGTTTTTTCTTGAAAGGTAGACTAATGACTTTTCAAGGAAAATGTGATGTTAATGATAAGATCTAGATCTAACTTTGGCTCAAAAGGCTGACAATCTTTGGTTGTTGATGGTGTTTTGATTTGGGTGTGGATTTTTTTGAAATGATTTGTCTAGGTCCAAGGAGATATGCAAAAAGATTGAAAGGGGATGGATAGACATGTATTTGGCACAAAAAGGATGACAATTTTCTTTGTTTGGAGTAGACTAATAACCTTACACAAAGAGAGGTGATTTGTTTTTTCTTGAAAGGTAGACTAATGACTTTTCAAGGAAAATGTGATGTTAATGATAAGATCTAGATCTAACTTTGGCTCAAAAGGATGACAATCTTTGGTTGTTGATGGTGTTTTGATTTGGGTGTGGATTTTTTGAAATGATTTGTCTAGGTCCAAGGAGATATGCAAAAAGATTGAAAGGGGATGGATAGATATGTATTTGGGCTGATTATGATGTATCAAAGGGGTCCAACAATGGTGGTGATTGATCCTCTAAGGTCAAAGAGAAGGTGTAATTTGAAAAATTTTGAAGAAAATGGCTAGACTGTTGGTAGATTTCTGCGAGATGGATATGGATTATGGCAGAGCAGAGGGTGTAGATCACAACTAAATGGGTCTCTACTTCAGGCAAGTCAATCTAATAATAGCACCAATACACAAGTGAAATGACGCTACAATCAGACAGATATGGCGCGGAAACAGGGTAAACAGATTTCTGATGGCAAATTTTTGGATTTGTTTGTTTGGAATGTGACCAACTGATTTGTTTCATTTCAGGCAAGTCAATCTCAAAATAGCACCAATCCACGGGTGAAATGGCGCTACAATCAGACAGATATGGCGCTGAAACAGGGTAAACAGATTTCTGATGGCAAATTTTTGGATTTGTTTGTTTGGAATGTGACCAACTGATTTGTTTTGTCTCTTGGCAGTTTGTTCCTAAGAAATCAAAGCACTTTAACACACATTTGAATGCAAAACAAGCAATGATTTTTGTTTGTGAAATGACATATGACTTTGTTTAGAACAAGCACTTTTTCACAACCTAAGGCGAGAATGTGAAAATATTTGTTAAATCCCCTAGCTGTGCCTATTCAAAGCGGGTAGCTCCAAGATCTTGGTAGCACCGGCTCCTCCTTACAATTGCACACACTTCTCATGCATACCAAGATCCATGTTTCTTATAAGGCTTGTCCCTCACCAAACCTTTAGATTGTCCCTGCTACCTCAGCTAAGAACCGCATGAATTGGGGCCGCTTCAAGGGTTTTGCCCTCTGCGTCAACAAATAGAAGGATTTTGGCTTGCTAAAACAATGGCTCTTAGTAAGGGCATCCATTCAGGTGGTTATACGTGCGGCAGCGCTACTCTCCGTTATGGAGTCTCCCAGCCTCCAAGGGTTGCACCTTGGAGGGTTTTGGGGGAGGTTGGCTGTCGGTATAACTGAACAACACCTGTCGCTTGAGACTTTCATCCCAAATGCCTTATTTTATATAGCGGCTTGGAAGAGCTTGGCTTTAGCTTGATGCTACTTGGGTCGTTCCCACCTTTCAAAGCGAGGTGGCAAGCTCTCTAAGGATTACAAAAGTAATATAATCATGAAAACACTTTTGATCCCCAAGTTCATACAAAGATGCGAGGGGAGAGCATACGTGTTCCCTATGATTACATCACACTAAACATGGTTCAATTTTAGATCTTTAGATTAGATGGGGGGTGATTAATGCAAAGTGTTGTGAGAAGTTTTTGATTCCCAAGATCACCAAAGGGTGCGAGGGAAGAGCATACACTTCTCACTCTACTTGACACAACCACGAAGACACTCTACACAAGTATTTTAGATTGTCTTGATTAGATGCGTGAGAAATGCAAGTTTGTTGTTCTTTTTATCCAATGATGTATGCAATTTGTGGTTCTTTTTATAGCCCAAATTGAAGTGTTTGATTGTTTGTTGGCACACAAAAGAGTAAATTTTAGAGCACTAAAATAAATGTTATGAGCACACACACACTTCACACAAGGAGTTGTTTGGATTGATTTTTAAAACACCAAATTGAAATGTTGTCTAAGACCTAACAATGCAAAAAAAAGGGTTCATTTTAGTTTCCAAAATCAAAGTGTTATCTAACTAACATCAAACCATCCTGCAAAAAGACATGTTAGTATCCATAGTACCTGCAACAGAGAGCAAAGTAGTTTTCAAAAAAATAGCGCTAAAACAATCATACACAGGTGCCACTGCGGGCAGAACAACCTGACTTACGAAAGAAGGCGCTAAAATAATTTATGGTGCTAATTAAACACTACTATAGCGCTGATAAACATAATAGCATTGATACATATTTTAGCGCTAATAGGTCCTACTTAAGGCATTAATACAGAGGATAGCGATGATTAATATCAGTGAAGGTGCCACTGCACGATGTTTTAGCGTCTGGGGAAACTCAGATGGTACTAATATGAATGATGGCGTCAAAACGGGAAGCTGATGCTAATTTTTTGTTCTTTTCAAAAATTTGCCATAACCTCCCCCTATAATTCCTGGTTTTCCTACAAAACAGAGAGCAAATACCACAGAAAACAATAGGAAAAGCAAATAAACAACACGTGAGTAGGGTTAGTATTAAAAAAAATTTGCGCAGAGATAGCGCTAATACAGTAATAGCACTGAACCTGCAAAAATCACATACTAACACAAAAACTCACAAACAAAGATTTAGATTCGAACCTTGTGGGTCCCACCGGGCATGCCAAATGTAGATTAGATAAAGCAATGAAGGTAAAACACTAAATCAAATGTAATAAAACACAAGATTATACCTCACATGCAAAACCTAATCCCATCAAGGGAAGAAGGAGCCTTTGCACCCAAAAGAAGCTCCCAAGACCAAGATGATCCCTAGACTATGGATTCAAATGTGAAATGCTCTTCAATTGTGCAACTCACTATCTAACTCAAGGGTGATTTTGGCATGGTAACTTTGCATAAACTTGGATGATGAAAATGACTTGTGAGAGGTTGTATTTATAGACTTTTGGAAGGGATTTTGATCCAAGGGTGGAGATTGATTGGAGAGATCAATGGTGGAGGATGAAAGTGATGTGGAGGGCCTAGATTTGATCTTGGAAGATGGAGGGCTAGGAATAAAAGTAAATATTTTATTCATTTTTGGGAAATGGGTGAATAAATGAGGTTGGGTGAGATGGATTATTTGTGAATTAAAAATTCACATGGGGAAGGGTAAAATGAATTAAAATTCATTTGAGGAAGAGTGGATATTTATGAGTTATGACATGTGTAAGGGGTGTGTAAGAGGAGTAAATGTGATGTGTGATTTATTTGAATTTTAAATTTGGGGGATGTGGGGAGAAGTGTTAATGAGGGTTTGACTCACTTAATTAAGGTGATTAACCTAATTAATGTGGCTGGAATAAATTAGTAGAGGGATTAGAGGGAGGATAAGATTAATTAATCAGTGATTTAATTAATTAATCCTAAGGCTAGGATGAGGTAGGCTAGAGTAGGCAATTAAATAATAGCTATTTAATTGTCTAGGGTAGGGATAGGCTAATTAGTAGGCTGGATTAATTAGTTAACATGGTTTTAACTAATTAATTGGATTTAGGGAAAATGGGGGAATTGATTTAATAAATTTTGCATATTTATTAAATCAATTGGCTAAGGTTTGGACTATTGAATCAACAAAATTAATTCAATTTTGGGGATGAAATGGTGTGGATTTAGGAAATGAAAGGGGTAATTAATTAAATAAAAATTTAATTAATTGGTTGGAAAGGAAATTGGTATGTTTAGGGATGTCAAGAGTCAGGTTGGTGGTCGAGACATTTTTAGGTGTCTACAGAGCTTTCAGAGCTACTAGAGATCTCCTCATCATCAGGTCCAACATTATGTTTCTATTTAGTCTTCTCAGGGGTGAGAGGAAACTAAACAACATCCTCTTTCTTTTCTTTTTCTTTTGGATGCAAAATAGTGGAAGAAGGTGTAAGCTCTCTGAAGATGACACTTCTACTATACAACACTTTTTCAGCCATGGGGTCCCAAAGCTTGTATCCTTTCACACCAACACCATAGCCGATGAAGATACACCTAACAGCTTTGTTCTCCAACTTTGAATGCTTCTCCCTAGGCACATGTACATATGTCTCACAACCAGAAACACAAAGCTACCTTACTGAAGGCTTTCTACCAGACCACACGTCCATGGGTGTCTTTCCAACAAGAGCTGATGTAGGAGATCTATTTACTAGATAGCAAGCAGTGGTAACAACTTTAGTCCAAAACTTTTGTTCTAGACCATCTCCACTAAGCATACTCCTAGCCTTCTCCATTAGTGTCTTGTTCATCCTCTTTGTAACTCCATTTTGCTGCAGTGTGTATGGAATTGTCTTATGTTTTTCAATCCCAAGTTCCTTGCAATACTTATCGAATTCTGTAGAACAGAACTCACCACCGTTGTTAGTTCTCAAACATTTAATCTTTTTACCAGTCTGATTTTCAGCAAAGGCTTTAAACTCCTTAAACTTGCTATAGACTTTAGATTTGCTTCTAAGAAAATAAATCCATGTCCTTCTACTGTAATCATCTATAAAAGATACAAATTATATAGATTTTGATAATGAACATTAACAAGACCAAACACATCATAATGAATGAGGTCCAAAACACCAGAAGACTTATGAGAACTCGAGTAAAACTGAACATGGTTTTGTTTTCCATAAATGCAATGTTCACAAAAGTTGAACTTAAGATTACAATCATCTAACCCCTCAACGAGGTTCTTATTTTTTAGGGTATGTAAAGCCTTCTCACCAATGTGGCCAAATCTCTTATGCCATAACATTATCTTTTCTGCAGGAAGTTTAACTTCCAATGTACGATTACAACCATCAAGATTAGAAACAACAGATTTCTTCACTGCTTGTTCAGATGGTGGGGATGAAGTGACTATTGCCCTCTTCCTTGAGTCAGAAGAACTATTGTATTGTGAAGTGCATGCTTCCAGCTGAAACAGAGTACCTCTCCAAGTACCCTTAGCAAGCACCATATATCCTCTAGTCATCTTGCATCCTTCTTTTGAAAAGACAACCTGCACACCTACATCATTCAAACTACTTATAGAAAGCAGGTTCCGTGCTAAGCCTGGGATGTGCATAACCCCAGAGATCCCCTTCACTTGACCATCAAGGAATTGGATAGAGACTCTTCCATGACCAACGATCTTCAGATGAGAGTCATCACCCAGATATACCTTTCCACCATCAAACTCCTCATACTTAGTGAACCAGTCTCGATGCAAGGTCATGGGGAATGATGCACCAGAGTCGATTAGCCACACATCATTAGATGCATGGGTTGCCAAGGCTGTGATGAAAGCATCACCGTCATCTTGTGACTTGTCAGAATCTGAATCGGGAGCTTTCTTCTTTTTCTTCTTCTCCTCTTTACATTCCTTTCAAAAATGCCTGGTCTTACCACAGTTCCAACAAAGTGCCTTGGACTTTCTAGGAGATTTGGATCTACCCTTCTCAGCTTTCTTGTCCTTCTAATTCCCTTTCTCCTTGGGTCTTCCACGAACTGCAAGATCTTCTTTAACTGCCTCAAAAGACATTCTCTGCATCTCTTCAGACAACAGCGAACAAATCACTTCTTCCATTTTGAATGTGGATGTGGTGCTTCTGATTGCCATGACAAGATGATCCCATGAGTCTGGTAGAGAACAAAGCAGGGTCATACACTGATCCTCCTCCTCCATCTTTACACCAATAGATGTTAATTGTGCAACTAGCATGTTAAAGGCATTCATATGCTCAACAACGAATCCTCTGTCCTCCATTCGAAGAGAATACAACTTCTTTCTCAGAAAAAGTTTATTAACTAGGGATTTGGCTTGATACACATCCCCCAACATCTTCCAAAGGAGTTTTGTAGTAGTCTCCTCATGGACATTTAACAACACAGAATCAGCAAGACTAAGTCTTATGAGACCCTTAGCCTTCTGATCCTTTAGATCCTAATCAGCTTGTGACATTGCAGCTGGTTTAGTTATGCTCACACTATCCCAAAGGTCTCGGTCAACTAACATGTCTTCCATTTTGAGCTTCCACAGCTCAAAATTACTGCCATTAAACTTCTCTACTTCAAACCTTCCTAATGTGCCTACCATCTCCTTGCTGCAATAAGATATAGAATGCTCTGCACAGACTCCCACTCAACCTAAGATTAGCTCAAAAAACCCCTACCCTACAACTGGGACCAAAGGTGATCAAGCTTTGATACCAACTGAAAGGAATCTAGGTGTGCGGAAAACGCTTCCTACACTAATCTATTAAGGAGAGGGCTATGCAAATTCAACTTTATCCTAACTTTACAGCAATGTTAAACCATTAACATGAGATATTACAGCAAAACACACAAACCAGAAAGTAGACAGAAGAAGAGAGACAAAGATTTACGGTGGGGAAAACCCTTATTGAGTGAAAAACCCCACACTCAGAAACCTGCACAATGTATTAACAAATCTAAAAGAATGTTTACAATACACTTGCAATGCAAGATTCAATGGTCTTCGACACTCATGTCTAGAGTCAATCCAGCAACATAACAGTACCTGTAAACCTGTGATACAAACTCCATCTCCAAGCACCTGTATATAAAGGAATACAAGACAAAATTGGACCTTTCTTGGAATGGGCGTCCAATATGGCATCTTGGACCAAAACCCATGCCTAGGAACACTTGGTCAACATTGTAGAATGTGTCTGAGACTTGTCCACAACTCCCATCCCAAAGAGGTCGCCTCTTTCCAAAATGGGCTATGACAGATGCTCTTACGACACTTACGACCGTCATAGAACCTGTCATAGCGGTTACAACTTACAGCTGTAAGAGAATCTATCATACACATGCTATAAATAGCATATTCTCTTACAACATGTCATATTCCACCTTGGGGCACCCAAATATGCCTTATTCAAAGATGCTACATGACACATGTCATCACCTGTCTTACAACCTTCTATTCTCGACTCTTACATGTCATAGATTTGTCATAGGAATCCCTCATAACCGTTTCGGTCAAACATTCCTTACACAACATAGAAGATTCCAACACATGGCAGAATATTCCTACCACTAAGTGGGATGCCTATCTCTTCATGTGAGGACAAAAATACAAGTTGTCATAATCCATGTAGGATTGGCACATCATCGTGCCACATCCCACAATATGACAATATGGATTTTCCAAATTATTTACAACATAGGCAATTAAATAATAAATACACACATTACAAATGCAAAGAATTATCTTAATTCCCAACACTCATGATAGAACAATTGGAGACACTGATGGACTCTTTACATCACTGTGAAAATAATGGGAAACCCCGTGGATGGAACTCTTGTTGATCCTAATTGCATGACTAATGTCGCCATGGAAGAGTTCTTGTATTTACATAATTTGATGCAAGGATCTTATGACCCTTTGGACATGATGATTAAAATACATAAGGGAACCTTTATAAAACCTTTGGGTAAGATATCATTGTTGGTAATTGTATTTGAAAAACATGTAGAACAATGGTTTGATGTTGTCCCCATTTCTGACCACTTCTGCATAAAATTGGGACACCCTTGGTTAAAGGAAATGAAAGTTGTCCCTTCAACAATTCATAGTTGTCTAAAATTTCCTTTCGAGGGACATGTGATTACCATCTCTTGGAATAAATACAAACCTTTGGTTGAAAGAAAACATTACACAATGGATTACTTTTGGGTCAAAAACAAAGACAAACCTCAACCATGAACATATTTTAACTTCTTGGGCTATAGAAACGACAAAGCAAAACTATTACATCCAACAACCAAACCCTCTATGCAAGAAATGACAAAAGACAAGGAACCCGCATTTGAAGAGAACCATAGACCAAAAGGACAAGGTCCCTATGTTGAGGTTCCTCCCCCATCATCCTTACAAGGATTGGGCAGTAATAGTTGACAACAAAGTATGCCACCTAGACAAATGAGATTTGATCCTGGTGCTTCCTCTTCTAAATTGCAAAAACCTATGAAAGAGCAAAGCCCTATCTTACAAGAGATAAGTGGTAGAACAAAGAGAAATAGAAAAGCAAGAGAAAGAAGATGAAGACTTGACAAGCTTATGCCATAAACCTCACCTCTCAACAAGAAAACATTGATCCAAACATTGAACAAAACAAAGATGACCCTAACAATGATGAGAATTGGGCTATGGTACCTTATGTCCCACTTTCCTCTAAGATCTAGGAATGGGAAGATGAAGATGATTTATTTGACAATGAGACTTAGCTCAGAGGACCCTCTAGGTAAGTATCTCTAACCCTTTGTCTCTCTTGTGATGTACTTCCCCTGTGATGTGTTATGTGTTGTTTAGGCCTCCTGGGATGACCCTTGATTCTCTTGTAAGGTCTGGGATACCAGGAGACTGCCTCTATTGTGACCTTCTTCTATTTGTATCATCATTCTTCTATATTGCCTCTCTCTCTGATTTCATTGTTGTGTGATGTGTCTTGCGGACATAGCGTTGAGGTTGGTGATCTGGGGGCACCCTCCTACATGACTATCCCTAAGACACTTGTTTCTCCTCTCTTATTTATTGTTTCCCTTCCTCTAGTGTTTCCATCTAGGGGGAAGATGATGAAAAACATTTATACTAATGCAAACCTAGTATCCCTTTCCTGAGAAATCAAAAATTGGACTTAGTTCCTAATATGACGATGGGGTTGTATTTCTTATTCGACGTTTGGCTAGTGGAAGCACTCATGCTTTCTGCATAGTGATTTTGATGGTGTTCTATCTCATTTACAAATCATAATAATATTGTTGCTCTATGTACTTTGTCTATCTTGAATCTTGCATGCCTCAGATTTCATAAGCATATATGTTGTTGCTTATCATGATTTTGTAGACACTAACATGTTTCTTGCAAGGATGTGTTTGTGGAAACATTTGGTGATCGTAAAGTACATGTCACCTCTGGGGGGCATGGGCTTTGCGAAAGTCCATGATCCCTTATGTGTTTTCTTTCTACCTTAATGTGCTTGATATTGATGCATGATATCAACCACCTTAAGGTGGGGGCATATAAGGTAAGCTGTCTGTTGTAGATATTAGCAATGTGTTTGTCCTTAGGTGTAGTTTAAAGACCCACGCGATGAGTGCATCCTACATCCTGAGTTTGTTTGCAATCAATCAATCAATCATGTAAGCCATCTACAGAGGTGGGATATCATGTGCATATCCTTTTTATCTTAAGCCCTCTATGGAGGCGGGGATGGTGTACTTCTCATGTGCAGATTGCATCATACTGTCATTTTTAAAAGTCCTCTATGGAGGCAGGGAGTAGTTTTTTGACTAACTCAACCCTTAAGCATGTCTTCGATAATTGTTGTGGTGAAGCACAATCATCAGTGTGTGACTGCAATGTGCCTGAGATGGCGTTGAACCTAGAAATACGGACACTCCATCGCTTGTTTGTCGTGTTTTCTCTGTGTCTTCAAAGTGTGTGTTTTGGTGTGCTTGCTTTGTGTGGTGTGTTTGTTGCCCCATATGTAGTTTAAAGACATGTGATGAGTACATCCTGCATTTTGGGAGGTTTTGCATGTCTTGTGTGTGTGTTGCCCCATTTATACAGTTTAAAGACCTGTGCGATGAGTACATCCTGCATTATGGGAGGTTTGTTTACTTTCCTATACTTGCATTTGCATTTCATATATATGAGAAAAAGAAAAGAAAAGAAACCATTCTTGTCTTCCATGTATTAGTGTGTCTTCTATGCATTTACTATATTCTTCATGTTTTGCATGACTATAACTATCTTCTTCGTGTTTTATGTGCATGCCATTGTCTTCAATGTGCTTGGCATGTCTTCTCCATGCTTGGTGTGTTTGTTGTGCTTGTTGACCATACTTTAATGCATGTATTGGCCTCATGTTTATACATACATTAAAGTGAGGGCTAAATGTAATGTTAGAAAATGTCCCCTTGGGAGCTTTTCCCTCAAAAGGTTTAGCTCCCGAGTCTCTTAGCTGCATTTAGGACATATTACTTCATAATTCAACATTCTAATGGAATGAACCCTAGGTATCATGACAAATGGAGCCTAGGGGGACCCCTTGAGCTAAGCGATGGCCAAAATGGGGGGGAGGACTTGGGTACCCACACCCTAGTCCTGCCCTATTTTGGGTTAGGCCCAAATTTGAAGTGTCAGTTTATGACCATTATTTGGTCCCTAGGCCGACACGGTAAGTTTAAATTTACAAAATCTTGGCGGGAATGTTTGTAGTTGCATAGAAAATCATGTTTAGGCATTCATTTGTAAACTAGATGGCTATTATGAACTTTATGCATTCTAAAGGTGATTCAAGACTTTCATTGTGTTGTAAGAGAAGATTTTGGTTGTCTATGTGTTTATGTGTGCATATTTGAGCATCCATCTCCTCATGGAGTGAAGAGCTTCTTCCTCCCATGAGATCTTCACTACAAGGTGATATCTATTATGATTATTGAGCATTCATCATTTGGTTTTTGCCTCTGCCTCCCAAGGCACGCACTCTCTATCTGACAACGGTGTTTAGAAGACTTGAATGTCTCTTTGGGGCTTGACTGAGGCAAGCCTCTAAACACCACAACCCCCTCCCAAAGTTTTCATGATTGCAGGTTATAGGTTGGAGTTGTAAACAAAGTGAAGTTGCAGGAGGGTACTATAGAGTGTTAGGATTGTAGATCAGTGAAATAAATAACTACCTAGACTAGGGTGCCCACTCATTCATCCTCAAAGTTTCACAATGCGAAAATCTTTGATACAACAGATACAGGTTACAGACCTTGTTTCCAGATCTCAACAAAAAGCAAGGCACTGGACTTGGGCACCAACTCTTTAGTCCCTGACTTTTCTGCCTCAGAACCTCAAAAATAGGTACACAATTATTTGATGTTTTACATTTTTTGCAAAAGCATTTTTCGTAATTCATCCGTTTATTGTCGTATTTGTATAATTAGGGTTTTAAGGTATAATTGAGCATAAGAGAAGGAAATTGTCAATCTAATCATAAAAATGCAAGTTTCCCTACATCTCAATAGTGACCTAGGGTATGATAGTACATAGAAACTCAACCCTAGGTCCTTGAATGTAAGGGTGAAAGGAGGATATACACCAAAACTACCAAAAACTCAACTATCCAAAAATCACCCATTACAATCTAAAATCCACGATGTCAATGTGTCTAAGGTTTGTGTCTCAAATATTTCCCCATGCTAAAGTAATCTTTGCCACTAGAGGGAAGCCTTTGAATGTGTACTTCATATTGATCGCTTGATAAGACATCTAATCTGCAAGACAAGAACCTAATAAGTATCCTTTGTAACCCTTCTTCTTAAGGTTCTAAGACTTAAGTTTCCTAAATAACTATAGTTTTCTTAGTTTGTATCCTAAGTCAAAACTTCAAATTAGAGATAACACTTAACAAAATATCATTGAAAATCCATCATTTCATTTAAATGCATTAAAATCAACTCATGGAACATAAGGTTTTACTGTATTTCATCCTTTAACATTTATCACATGAAATCATAAGCCATAAGCAGAGAAGAGTCAAATCAGCGGGCTTTCAAGGCCTCACTTGATATATACAATAAATTCTTAACTCTACTGCTTAATTAATGCATGACATCAAGAAGCATGTAAATAACCATAGAAACCATGTCATTCATCCAAATTTACCCAAAAAAGCATCCTAACATTGTATCTTAGACTCAAGTAGGGTCAGCAAAGATTTAGGTTGTCATAGGATCAATGGACTTTTATCCCCTTATCAGATTGGCAGGGATTCTACTGATCATCAAATAGTGGGGATTTTAGGCTTCACCAAACATGTCTGGTGAGGTTGATATTCAATGCAAAATAATCTAGGTGTTCAACGTTCAACTAGTGGGCCTTTTTACATTCACAAGATTGGCAGAGATTCTACTGATCACTGGATATATCCAGTGATAAGGTATTTTAGCGTAAAGTCAGTGCAGATAATATTCAATGCTTTATTTATAGGGTCATCTAGTGTCTAGATTTGTGGAGCTTTGAATGTTAACTAGACTGGTGGGATTTTTAGTGGTGATAGGATATGTCTAGTGATCGACAAGTTTAGTGCAAATCTAATGATAGTGATTTTTAGCGCAAATGTTTTAGTTTCAATTTTTAGCTTTTGTGAGGATAGTGATGAGAGTTGATAGTGGGGATTTGAGCCTAGGGTGGAATATCCTCTATACACTAAATTTAGTGCAAAAGTCATCTAACAGATTTGGTGAAACACCGACAATGCATAGTGAACAATGGTTTCAAATATTTTGAACATATGAACTCTTAAGAGATTTCGCCTAGTAGGCTAACAACAAATTTTCAAGTTCATTTAACATAAATGGAAAACCAAAACCCCCCTTTAACCCTCAAACTGACTATTTCAAAAGAATCCACATCAAATCCATTAAAAAAACCAATTGCAAATCCCCCCAATTTTAGCAAAACTAATAGCAAACCCTAGAACTAGGAATTAATAACGAAAGCAGAGTTCAACCACCTACCTTCTAATACAGAGATGAGGGTAGAAAATTCAAATTCACAGTCGTTTGTGAAGCTTTGAGATAAATCCTTTCAAATCACACAAACCCTTGAGACAAACCAACTAATTATAGAGCTCTTCAAAGTTTTGGAATGTAGAGTGAGAACAAATGAGGAATTTTGGGCCACTTATACCCCTCAATAATCTACCAGTAATGCTGAAGTACACTGATAGAGTGTCAAGCACTCCATAGAATTTTGACTCCTGCAAGACTTTTAATAGGGACTGGATGTGTCCGATGAAATGTGATTTCCACGCAAATCTAGTTGTCATGAATTTTAGCGCAAGACTTGGTCAAAACTTGTGAGCGGGATATTTCCTTCTCACCATATCAATGGGAATTTGGGTAAGGACCAGATATGTCTGGTAGGGCGGATATTTAGTGCAAGTCCAATGAGCATCATTTTTAGCATAGGACTTCATAAGGAGGCTCAGAGCTTATATCCAATGTCATAGGATATCGGCGCAAAATGCAGTGAACTCCATTTTTAGTGCAAGACAACTAACAAGGCATAAAGTTTTAACTTAAAATAATCAACCCACTTAGACATGACTCTCAAAGATTCCAAAGATGGTGTCAAACCAAATTTATGCAATCAGACCCAAAATGTACGCAAATTGGCTTTGTCAATCAGGACATTACAACATCATTTCTCCCAAGCAACTAACTAAGACAAAACTAACCAAAAGTGTAGAAAAAGAAAGGGGATCTCCATTTGGTAAAATGGGGTGTGTGTGCAAGGACAACACTATGAAAGACAAATTACTCAAAGAAGTCAAGGTGTTCAAAATGTGCCACATCATCCCATGATTCCTTAAACATACAACACCCATAATAACAAGCAACGTAAGAAAGCATCACATGTACCTATCTCTCTTCCATGATCTCAACCTATGCTCCCTCCACCACCTTGTCTTTCTCATAAAAATGGTCAAGAATATGATCTTGTTAAACAGCTTCACACTACTCCAACTAATATCTCTCTTTGGGATTTAATACAAACATCACCTACATACCACAAAATGCTCCAAGAAGCTTTACAAAAGGTGTTTGTACCACCTATTGTTAAGATGAATGATGTAGCAGCTCTGTTAGATTGTATCCATGCAACTAAAATAGATATTATGTTTCAACAACATGAAATACCATCAGTAAAAGATGAGTATGATCTGCTTATAATATTTTCCCTAATAAATGAAAAGTTGATAAAGCGACTTATGATTGATAATGGATCAACTCTTAATGTTTGTTGCATTGAATTTGTAAAGGGTAAAATTTGGATGTTTGGTTTTTTGTAGTTTTGTGTATGTAGCCTCCTTTCACCCTTTCATTCAAGGACCTAGGGTTGAGTGGCAATGTACTATCATACTCACTGTGAGATGTAGGGAAATTTGGATTTGTATGATTTGATTGTCAATTACACTCAATTATGCTCAATTATACATCAAAACCCTAATTATGCAAATATAGAAGCAAACAGATGAATATCAGAAAATGCTGCTACAGAAAGATATAAAATGATAGATAACTATGCACCTATTTTCAAGGTTCAGAAGTGGAACAATCAGGGACTAATGAGTGGGCATCCACATCCAATGCCTAGGTTTTTGTCAGGATCTGGAACCTCAGTCTGCAACCTATTCCTGTTGTCACATAGATTTTTCTGTCATGGAATCCAGAGGACTAAAGAGTGGGCGCCCAAGTCCAGGGTGTTGTTTTCAACTCTAATCTACAAATTTGACACTCTATAATGCCCTCCTACAACTCCACTTTTCCTGTATCTTCAACATGTAACCTGTAATCACATAAACTTTGGGAGGGGGTTGTGGTGTTTAGAGGCTTGCCTTAGTCAAGCCCCGGAGAGACATTCAAGTCTTCCAAACACCGTTATCAGATAGAGAGTGCATGCCCTTGAGGTAGAGGCAAAAACCAAATGATAAATGCTCAAAAACACAAATGATGTCACCTTGTAGTGAAGATCTAATGGGAGGAAGAAACTCTTCATGCCATGAGGAGATGATTGCTCAAATCTACAAATACAAACACATAAACAACACAAATCTACTCTTGCTACACAATGAATGCCTTGAATCACCTTCACATAAACTTGAGAATCCAAATTGCTAGCTAGTAATCATCTAGTTGAAATCTAGTTTATAAATGAATGCCTAAGCATGCTTTTATATGCAACTACAAACACTCCCGCCAAGAATTTTGTAATTCAAACTTACCATGTCGACATAGGACCCAAATAATGGTCACAAGCCGACACCCAAAATTTGGGACTAACCCAAAATAGAGTAGGACTAGGGCGCGGGTGCCTAAGTCCCCCCTATTTTGGTTAGGGTTAGGTTCAAGGGATCCCCCTAGGTCCCATTTGTCATGAAACCTAAGGTTCATTTCATCAAGATATCAAATTATGATGTAAGATGTCCTAAATGTAGGTAAAAGACCTGAGAGCTAAACCTTAGGAGGGAAAAGTCCCCAAGGGGACATTTTTTGATGTTACATTTAGCCCCCACTTTAATGTATGTATAAACACAAGGTCAATACATGCATTAAAGTATGGTCAACAAACACAGCAAACACACCAAGCACAGAGAAGACATGCCAAACACATTAAAGACAATGACAGGCACGCAAAACATAGAGAAGACAGTTATAGTCATGTAAAACACGGAGAATACAGTAGATGCATAGAAGACAGTTAATTCATGGAAGACAAATGATTTCTTTTCTTTTTCTTTTTCTTATATATATGAAATGCAGATGCAAGTACAAGGAAAGTAAACACACCTCCCATAATGTAGGAAGCACTCATCACACTGGTCTTTAAACTGCATATATGGGGCAACACACATGCAAGACACACCAAACCTCCCAAAATGTAGGAAGCACTCATCGCGCTGGTCTTTAGATTGCATATGGGGTAACAAACATGCCAAACAAAGCAAGGATACTGAACACACACAATTTGAAGACACAGAGAAAACACAGCAGACAAGTGATGGATTGTTCCTATTTCTAGGCTCATCACCATCTCAGGCACATTACAAACACACACTGACAATTGGGCTTCACCACAACAATCACCGAAGACACACTTAAGGGTTGAGTTAGTCACAGAACCACTCCCTGCCTCTACAAAGGACTTTTAAAAATGACAGGATGGGCACTCTTTGCAAGAGATACACCACCCCCACCTCTGCAGAGGGCTTAAGATGATTGATTGATTGATTGATTGATTGCAAACAAACGCAGAGTGCAGGAGGGACTCATCGCCACTAGTCTTTAGACTGCACCTGAGGACAAGCATATTGTTAACATCTACAATAGACAGCTTACCTTATATATGCCCCCACCTTAAGGTGGTTGATATCACACATTGATATCAAGCACGTTAAGGTAGGAAGAAAACACACAAGGGAACACAAACTTTCGCAAAGCCCATGCCCCCCGGAGGTGACATGTACTTTATGATCTCCAAATGTTCCCACAAACACATCCCTACAAGAAACATGTTAGTGTCCATAGTCATGATAAACAACAACATCAATGCATATGATTAATCACACAAAGAGCCAAGGTTATACTACACATTTAGAGATCGAGGATAACCGTGGGGCTATCTCACGAAAATCTTAGAACTGAGTGTCACCAAGGCGAGATTCAAAGACAGACAAAGTGCACAGAGTAGTAGTATTGTTAAGGTTTGTAAGTGAGATAAAAGATCAGCAAAATCACTACATAGAAAGCATGAGTGCTTCTACTAGCCAAGCATCAGATAAGATATACAACCCCATCGTCGTATTAGGAACTAAGTCCAATTTTTTATTTCTCGCTAAAGGGACACTAGGTCAACATCAGTATAAATTTTTTTTGTCATCATCCTACTAGATAGAAACACTAGAGGAAGGCAAACAATAAATCAGAGGAGAAACAAGTGTCTTAGGGATAGTCACATAGGAGGGTACCCCCAAGTCACCAACCGCAATGCTATGTCCGTAAGACACAACACACAACAATGACATCAGAGAGAGAGGCGATATAGAAGAATGATGATACAAATAGGTCACAACAGAGGCAGTCTCCTGGTATCCTAGACCTTACAAGAGAATCAGGGGTCATCCTAGGAGGCCTAAACAACACATAACACATCACAGGGGAAGCACATCACGAGAGAGATAAAGGGTTAGAAATACTTACCTGTAGGATCTTCGTATCAGATTTTTGAACTTGCGAACCTCTTGGAGAGGTGCTCAATCATGTTTAGTGCAAAGTTTGAGTGGTTCTTATGAAAGTCTTGTTTATTATCATATGATGCTTGTTTCTCAAATCCTTGTGTAAATGAGACCATTTGTTTCTTATGAGGAGAACTACTATTATTTCCAACTGCTGATAGTTGTCTTACTCTTTTCTAATTTCTAGCAAGTTTTCGTTGTTGATTCCATCTAATACAGTAGTAGGAACCATCCTATACCATCTCACTCATCTGTATCGGTTGTTCTACTTGTCTTTTTGATGTGTTTTGATTATCTGCTGATCCATATAAGGATAACGAAAGAGGAACCTCACCATAAATTCCATTTCTTCATGGACAAGGTGGGTTATCCATCTTTTGCTTATCCACTTCAATCATTCCCACGATAATATCATAATCTAAATAATCATCATCCTCTACTTCCACTAAATCTTTTTCCAACATATTGTTATTAGTATGTTTAGGGAAAGGATTAGTGAAGATTTGTAAATTTTGATTTGGCAGAGCAACCAACTTATTTCCATTATCATTCATAGTCGATACCTGTATGATATTCGAATCAATGAGGTCTTGTATTTCATGTTTAAGACACATACATCATTCAGTGTCATGTCCTTGTTTTCAATGAAAGTGACAGAAGGCATTAGCATCGAAGTAAGGTCCTTGTGCTTTACTAGGATCAACAGGCTTAATCAGGGGAAGTTTTAGAATGTTATTACTCACAACTTGATTCATGATAGAATGATAAGACTTAGATATCAAAGTAAACTTTCTTGGTTGATATGATGCTTTCTTTGGATTAGTGATAGGAGACACATTAGAAAAGTTGTTCGTATTTGATCCATTAATCTTGATGAAACTCCTATTATTATTATTTTTCTTAAAGTTGTTTTGTGATGATCCACCCATGGATTGACTAACTTGAGCCAATGAGTTTTGGTTTTCATACTGACTAGACGAAAGTTGGTAATCACGAAGGGTGGTGCATAAATATTGAAAAGAGTTATATTTCATCAAGAGGATTTTATCATGAATATGAGGTTGTAGATTAGTGATAAATACCTTCTAAACATCCTCATCTTTCATCTAATACTGAATTTTTGTATATAAAGCTTGATACCAACTAATGAATTTAGTTAACTTCTCTTTCGGACCTTGCTTGCAATAAACTAAATCAATTAAGGAGACTTGAGGTCCAATTTTTTCTTGAAAATGTTGTAAAAATTGATCAATCAACTATGAAAAGGAGTTTATTGAATTTGGAGGAAATGAGCAAAACCATTCTAAAGCAGTATCTTTGAGAGATCACGGGAAAAGTTTTGCCAGCAAATCCTCTTCAAAATAGAAATCACTACACATAGCTGTGAATGCTACCACATGAGTATTAGGATCACCTTTTCCACCATATTTTTCAAAGCGAGGGGTCTCAAACCTCTCGGGCATAGGAGTTCTCAAAATTGCATAAGATAGGGGCTTACAGGAATGATATGTTGGTATATTAGGTTGCAAAGAATTTTTCAAGTTTGTTACCTTTTGTTGTAAAGCAGTCATGCCCTGCAAAAGTTTGCTGCGAGGAATTGGAACCAAAGTGAGGAGGTGATTGAGCTTGAGATATGATAGGTGGAGGCTGTGGATAGGTCAACAGTGGTTGGACATAATGGTAGGTAGAAGGTGGTTGAGAATAACTATATGTAATGGGAGGTTGAGAATAAGTGGGATGAAGAGGTGGTTGAGAACAATTATTCATAGAAGAGGTCCGCTTAGAAACCAAATTCTAATAATTAAATCCCATAGCTTTGTAATTAGTGCCATTAGATACTCCAATACCAGTGATAGCATTACTACAAGCATTTGCATCATTTGTTAAGATCATTGATGTAAATGTAGATATTCCTGTAGTCAGTATGGGTACCGATACTTGAGTATGAGATGGTGATAAAGTGTTATCTATCACTTGCACACATTCAATTATTGGCATGATATTGGTTTGTACAATATGTGCTAAACCACGGATTGCATTAACACCGTCTTGTCCTTCTTTTATCAGTTCTCTTACATGGTGAATCATGGGTATAGATTCTTCAACTATCCTCTCATTTTGCACATAGTCTTGGAATTAAGCTAGGTCTCTATCAAGTTTATCTATTTTCTCATCAGATACATGTCCTATTGCCTCAATAGTACCATCAACATCATGAAAAGTTTGCTCTTCCATTGTACTTGTGATAGGTGTAATATCTTGTAACATTTGTGTCTCTCCTTTTGTAAAGAAGGTATTCAATGTACCAACTACAAGAGAACTAGATCCCATGTGTCTTATGCTTCTTCTTAAAGTAATATTTCTTTTAGGACAGCGAGTTATTAGACTCATGTAAATCTAAGATGAAGACAAGTTAAAACCTAGTGAAAATGACAAAGGGTTTTGTGAGGAAAATGATGATGGAAAGTAGATTATAGCAGTAATAACATCCACCTAATGCCAAAATATCTGTCACAACATGCTTATAGTGCCACTCAAGAATAAACCCTAATGGAAATATGGCAAAATATGTGATTTTTCAAGATTTTTCAACTCCAAGACCTAGCAAAAGGGATATTGTAAATAATTTTAGGAGGTGAAGAAAATAATAGAAATGATATTAGTCACCTCAATCCATAAAATTTGTCACAACACACTTGGAGTGCAATCTAGGTCAAACCCTAGGAAAAATATAGCAAAAATGTGCAATTTATCACCGAATTTTCAATACAAGAGCCCAATAAAAAGGTGTTGTGAAGATTTTTAGGAGATTCAGAAGATAATTACCCTAATAACAAATAATTAGTGCAAAAATATTCTTCACAACATGCCTATGGTGCGAATTTTGAAAGTCGATAAGGCCAAATCTAGTGAAAATCAAGGTTTTTCAAGCCCTAGGTTTCAGATCTTGATGCAAAATGCTATATGAATGTCTTCTAATATATTTTATGATGAAAATTAAGTCTACTCAGATCTTAAAATTATTTTCACACCCTATCATGCAAAATGCAAGAGCAAATCTAAGGAAAAATCAATGAAAATGCTAGTTTTTGTTGAAATTTTCTATGTAAAAATGCAAATTTTTGAGATCTAAATGTAAATTTACACTAAAATGCAACACTACAACCAAATGAAGATTTTAATGAGTGTCTAAGATCAGTATAAAAATCTGAAACAATATTTTGCCTACAAACCCTAGTTTTTGAAATCACTAGGTTATATGAAAAATTTAAAATTTCCAACAAAACCCTAGCAATTTTATGATGAAAATGCAATGCAAGCTATTGAATTTTTATAATTTTCTGCAATTTTGCTCAGATCTAATGCAAAAATTATAAATTTGATGACATTCAAATTAATTGATACAACATGCAAACCCTATAATGCCATTTTTTTCAATTTTTTCCAAATTTTCAATTTTTTTGCAAGTTTTTCAATGCAATAAGATGAATAATACTATGAATGAATGAAATCACTGCAAATCTGAATCAAAACACTCAGCAAGGTGCAAACAAGTCCAACAACATGGGTTCACCAAAATGTAAAGAGTAAAATTTGGATGTTTGGTTTTTGGTAGTTTTGTGTATGTATCCTCCTTTTACCCTTTCATTCAAGGACCTAGGGTCAAGTGGCAATGTACTATCATACCCTAGGTCACTGTGAGATGTAAGGAAACTTGGATTTGTATGATTTGATTGTCAATTACACTCAATTATGCTTAATTATACATCAAAACCCTAATTATGCAAATACAAAAGCAAACAGATGAATATCAAAAAATGTTGCTACAAAAAGATGTAAAATGACAGATATCTATGCACCTATTTTTGGGGTTCAGAAGTGGAATAGTTGGGAACCAATGAGCAAGTGCCCAAGTATAATGCCTAGGTTTTTGTCAGGATCTAGAAGCTTAGTCTACAACCCATTCCTATTGTCACAGAGATTTTCTTGTCACAGAATCCGGAGGACTAAAGAGTGGGTGCCCAAGTCCAGGGTGTTGTTTTCAACTCTGATCTGCAAACTTGACACTCTGTAATGCCCTCCTACAACTCCACTTTTCTTGTATCTTCAACCTGTAACCTGCAATCACGAAAACTTTGGGAGGGGTTTGTGGTGTTTAGGGGCTTGCCTCAGTCAAGCCCCAGAGAGACATTCAAGTCTTCCGAACACTATTGTCAGATAGAGAGTGCATGCCCTTAAGAGGTAGAGGTAAAAACCAAATGATAAATGCTCAAAAACACAAATAATGTCACCTTATAGTGAAGATCATGGGAGGAAGAATCTCTTCATTCCTTGAGGAGATGATTGTTCAAATTTGCAAATATAAACACATAGACAACACAAATCTGCTCTTGCTACACAATCAATGCCTTGAATCACCTTGACATAAAATTGAGAATCCAAATTGCTAGCTAGTAATCATCTAGTTGAAATCTAGTTTACAAATGAATTCCTAAGCATGCTTTTATACGCATCTATAAACACTCCCACCAAGAATTTCATAATTCAAACTTACCATGTCAACATAGGACCCAAATAATGGTCAGAAGCTGACACCCAAAATTTGGGACTAACCCAAAATAGGGTAGGACTAGGGCATGGGCGCCCAAGTCCTCCCCCTCTATTTTGGTCAAGTTTAGGTTCAAGGGATCCCCCTAGGTCCCATTTGCCATGAAACCCAAGGTTCATTTCATCGGGATGTCAAATTATGATGTAAGATGTCCTAAATGCAGATAAAAGACCTGGGAGCTAAACCTTAGGAGGGAAAAGCCCCCAAGGGGGCATTTTCTGACATTATAGACTTATTACACAAAACCAAGATTGACACATCCTTAAATCAAACTAGATAGGATTAGCATTCGTGGCTTTGATAATGTTGGTGTTATGTTGGAAAATGCCCCTTTGGGGGCTTTTCCCTCCTAAGGTTTAGCTCCTGGGTCCTTAGAATGCATTTAGAGCATGTTCCATGTTAATTTGGTATCCCGATGAGAAAACCCTAAAGTCTTGTGATAAATAGGACCTAGGAGGTGCTATTTTGATGGATCCCAAACAAAAATGGCAGGGTGGACTTGGGCGCTAGTGCCCTAGTCCTACCCTATTTTGGGTCTACCCTAAATTCAAATGTCAGTTTAGTGACCATTATTTAGGTCCTATGCTGACATCTCAAGTTTAAATTACAAAACTCTTAGTGGGAATGTTTATAGTGGCATATATAAGCATATTTAGGTTTCATTTGCAAACTAGAAAATAGCTAGAGGATAATTGTGATTTTCATGATAATCATTGTGTTACAGAGCAGAGCATTATTTTTGTGTTTGTGTTTGCAGATTTGACATCTTCTCCTCATGGCATGAAAGAGGTTATTCCTTCCATGAGAGATATATCATCAAGGTGACATCTATTTGTGTTTTCAATCATTTATCATTTGGATTTTGCCTCTATCCTGCAAGGATACGCACTCTCATCTAACAATGATGTTTGGAAGACTTGAATGTCTCTCTAGGGCTTGACCAAAGCAAGCCTCTAAACACCACAACCCCCTCCCACACTCCTTGTGATTGTAGGTTACAGGTTTAGTATCTGGACAGAGTAGAGTTTCATAGAAGGTTGGTAGACAACAAGGATTTAGGATCTGGAAGAAAGCAGGACAAAGCTAATTTTTTAGGAGACAGACACTAGTGGTAGTGTCCTATGAAGTTGAATGAGCAAAAACAAAAGTTACAATGAAGATTGGTGTCGGGAGAATATTTAGATTCTGTGAAGAAAAAGGTACCTTGGACTTGGACGCTAGGGGTAGTGTCCCCAACTTTTCTACCTTTTGAACTTTGAAAAATAGTGAGTTAATATTATTTGTCCTTCACTAGGTTTTGCAAGGATTTTCTGTAATTCATCAATTTGCTTACTATTTTGCATAATTAGGGTTTTAAGAGTATTTGAGCATTAAATAGAGACATTGTTTGACAACATATGAATTTCCACATCGTTCCGAGTGGCAACCCAACCTGTTAGGTGAATCCTCTTGCACAAATTGGAGGTTCAACTCAGTTGATATGCCCTTGAATGTTTGATGAGAAAGGAGGATCTAAACACTTAAACTATCAACCCCAATCAAACCAAAAGTCCCCCTTTTTCCTATTAAACATTTTGGTGAACCCATGCTTCTGGAAGTTTTGCACATTTCTAAGTGTTGTGTGATAAATTTGCATTCATTCATCTTATTGCATTTGAAAATTTACAAAAAAAATTGAAAATTTTGAAAAAATTGACATCTTAGGCTTGCATTTTGGAATTATTTGAATTAATTAGATTTTAAATTAAATTAATTTCTATAATTTTTTTATATCTGATTTAAATTACAAAAATTCATCATTTAATATTCATTTGCATTTCATTTTCATGCTTAATTTGTTAAAATTTGCTTGAAATTGTGCATTTTTCATGAAAACCTAGTTTTGCATCGGCTAGGGTTTGTAGTTAAAATCTTGTTTTAGATTTCACTACCCTTTTAAAACACTCATTAGGAATGATTTCTAATTGTAGTGTTGCGTAATAGTGGCCTTCTTGCAAAATTTCATATCTAGGGTTTGAAAAACTTGCATTTTCACTAGATTTGGCCTTATCGTCTCTCTAGGTTTGCACTATAGGCATGTTGTAGATGATTTTTATACATTATTTGATTGATATTAGGGTTATTATCTGCTTCCCCTTCTCAAATTCCTTACAACACCCTTTTTACTAGGCATTTACATTGAAAATTTGTGAAAATTTACATATTATAGTATATTTTCACTAATCAACTCCTTGGATTTGTACAAGTGTGTTGTGATGGATTTTATTGCATTAATTGACTGATATTACTGTTATTGTATGTTTTCCATCATAATTTTTCTCACAACATCTCTTCTCTTAGATAGTTGCATTGAAAATTTGTGAAAAATTGCATATTTTAGCATGTTTTCACTAGGTTTTGACTTGTCACCACTCTAGGGTTGCATCATAGGTGTGTTGTGAAAGATAATTTTGAATAATTGGACTGTAATTAGGCATATTATTTTCTTTCCCTCTTGAAACTCTTCACAACACCTTTTCTTTCATTCATTTGCATTGGAAAAAGTTGAAAAATCAAGCATTTTAGGTCATTTTCACATATAGTTTTGCACTTGATTCTAGCATAAGTTTTGAAACTCTTTGAAATTTGATTTGACATCTATTTGAAGCATACATATGGAACCTTCATGTCATTTTTATATGGTATCTTTGCATGCATTTATTAAAGATCGTGCTTTTGACAAATTTTTAACCCTCATGAGTGAACATCCTACGATATTAGAAAGCTTAACCGAGTTCATCTCCACGAGTAGCAATGGAAAAGATAATTGTGATAGAACTTCTCCTATGCATTAAATATCTACTACATGTGATTATGACATAAAATTGTCCTTTGATCGTTCTTTCAAAAATGATTCCTCCCATGAAGATATACTAGTACAAGACGATGAAATCAATGACACATCCCTTAAAACCACCCTACATTCTTTGGAAAATGAAAATTTATTGAATAAAAGACTCCCTCCCAAGAAGGATTCTTCATGGGTAGAAAATGACTATTCAACTAATGATCACATGATGCATGAGGTCTCTAAGAATAATCTATTAAACACCTTCTTTACAAGAGAAGAGACACAACCTTTACAAGACATCATGCCTCCTAAAACTACAATAGAGGAACAAATATTTCATGATGTTGAGGACCCTATTGATGTATTTGATGAGCGAATAAAAAAACTTGACAATGAATTAGCCGCTTTTCAAATATTTATGGAAAATGAAAGGATAGTGGACCAAGCTATACCTGTGATTTCTAACATAAGAGGGTTACTAAAAGAAGGATGAGATGGTGTTAATGTGCTCCGAGGCTTAGCACATATCATACAAAATAATTTCAGGACACTATATGATCTAGACAACTACATACCACTCATGAATACATATGATAATGATGAGGATACAACACCTAAACTTCTTAACAATGCTTTACATTTCCTTCATCCCAATACTCTCCTTGGCCAAGATAAAGTATTAGTGGATGAGGAAATATATCCTATTTATGACTACGATGAAGATGACTATCTGAACTATGATGATATAATTGCCACGATAGAGGTGGATAAGGAAAATACTGAAGTATCACTTCATCCTTGGAAAAATGGCATTGATTTAACTGTTGACAATGGTTAGTCCAGTTGTCTCCACAGGTAAGTATTTATAGCCTGTTACCTCTATGTTGTGTTTCCCCCATGATGTACTGTGTTGTTTAGGCCTCCTAGGATGACCCTTGATTCTCTTGTAAGGTCAAGGATACTAGGAGACCACCTCTATTATGACCCTTCTATCTGTATCATCATTCTTCTATATTTCCTCTCCTCTATTTTCATTGATGTGTGTTGTGTCTTATGGACATAACATTGTGGTTGGTGACTTGGGGGTACCCTCCTACGTGACTATCCCTAAGGCACTTGTTCTCCTCTCTTGATTTATTTTTTACCTTCTTCTAGTGGTTCTATCTAGCCGGCAGATGACGAAAAACATCTAATACTGATACAGACCTAGTGTCCCTTTAGTGAGAAATCAAAAAATGGACCTAGTCCATACATGATGATGGGGTTGATATATATTATCTGACACTTGGCTAGTAGAATCACTCCATGTGATTTCTTGATGTTTTCTTATCGCACTTATAAACCATAACAATACTGCTGCTCTGTGCACTTTGTTTATCTTGGATCTCGCCTTGCTTGGCTCTTTATGTGAATGATCATATGCATTATTGTTTATCATGATTATATGGATACTAACACCTTTTCTTGCAGGATTTTGTGTGTTTGTGGGAATATTTGGTGATTGTAAAGTACATGTCACCTCTTGGGGGCATGGGCTTTGCAAGAGCTCATGTTCCCTTGTGTATTTTCTCTCTACCTTAATGTGCTTAATATCGATACATGATATCAACCACCTTAAGGAAGGGGCATATATAAGGTAAGTTGTCTAATTTAGATGTTAGAAAAGTGTGTTTCTAAAACTTGAATCTATAGAAATCATGTAAGCCCTCTGCGGAGGTGGGATATCGTGCATATCCTCTTATCATTTAATCCCTTCTACGGAAGGCAAGGATTGTGTATTTCTCAAGGAGATTACACATCTGTCATTTCTAAAAGTCCTATGAGTATGCTAGGAGAAGATCTGAGACTATCCTAAACCTTAAGCGTGTTTTTGACGATTGTTGTGATGAAGCCCAATCATCGGTGTGTGCCTATAATGTGCCTGAGATGGTTGCGAACCTAGCAATAGGTTTCTTCCCATCACTTGTTTGTCATGTTTTCTCCATGTCTTCCATGTGTGTGTGTATGGTGTATTTGTTTCCAAGCATTGTTTCAAGATTGGTAGTGATGAGCTCCTCCTATGCTTTGGGATTTGTATGGCATGTTTGTTCTCAAGTGTAGTTTCAAGACTGGTGGTGATGAGCTCCTCCTACACTCTAAGATTTGTTTGGCGTGTTTGTTTCCCCTTATATAGTTTCAAGACCAGTGGCAATGAGCTCCTCCTGTATTTGGGTTGTATGTTTACTTTCCTTGTACTTGCATTTGCATTCGTATATGAGAAAATAAAAAAGAAAAGAAATAATCATTGCATTCACTGTATTCACTGTGTTATGCATGTCTTCAATGTTGTTTTCTCTGTCTTTCATGCCTGTAACTGTCTTCTCCATGTTTTGTGCACCTGTTACTGTCTTCAATGTGTTTGGCGTGTCTTCTCTGTGCTTGGCATGTTTGTTGTGTTTGTTGACCTTACTTTAATGCATGTATTGGCCTTGTATTCATGCATACATTAAAGTGGGGGCTAAATGTTATGTCAAAAAATGTCCCCTTGGGGGCTTTTCCCTCCTAAGGTTTACCTCCTAGATCCTTAGTGTTATCAAGAATTGTGGTTAATAGCATAAAACCATTAATAAACCAATAAACATCAATGAAAATTGCAAATAACAAGATTGAATATATAAAGCACAAACCTCACAAACCTTGTTAATATGTGGCTTCCATTGTTCGCCTAGTCTCGATCAATCTTTTGTCATGAAAGTTACCCTCAAGAAGTGCAATTACTTGCTTTGTTCTTCAAGATGGCAATGGAGAAATGGTTGTGATACTTTATTTCTATGAAGATGAGCTTCAAAGCAATGGTGATGATCTCAAGAAAATGGATGGTAGTGGGGGTGCCAAAGGCACACTGGTAATTCGACAAAGTAATTGTATTGAAAGCTTGGATGATAGAAATGGAGGAATAAGGTTCAATTTATAGACTCAGAAGAGAAGAGATCAATGGTTGAAAAGAAACAAGAAGATCAATGGCTGAGAATGGTTGAGGAATGTGCGCAAATAGAGAGAGGACAAGTGTCCAAGCTCCTCCATGCAACAGGGAAGTTAACAAAATAGATTGGAGAGCTAACAGAAATGATTGATCAGTTAACTAGGTTGATTGAGAAGTCAACATAATAGATTGACCAGTGAACTCAATTGACTAATTAATTAACAGATTTGATTAATGAGTTAACTCATTTTGATTGGAGGATAAATAGGACATGTGGGTGAGGGAATATTAGCTAATTAAATATTTAAAATATGTAATTACATGTGCAACATGGTGAGCTAGAAAAGGTGAGGTGGAAACGTGAGGTGGATTTATGGAATTAGGACTTAGGATAGAGGAATTTAGGATTAATTAAATAATTTAGAATTATTTAATTATGTGAGACATTAGAAGAATTAGGGGAATTTAATTAAATAAATTGATTTTTATTTAATTATGGGATAATGAACCAATCAGATAAACTTAGAATATTTATTTAATTGATAAAAGAAAATAAGAATTAAGATAAATATTAAAATATTTACTTAATTCAACATGAGCCAATTTTAGGTGTATACAGTTTGCCCCTCTTTGAAGCAATGTGTTTTATCATGTTGCTTCAAAGAATAAGAATTTTTCTGACAATGACACATGCCCCAATTTGCCCCTAGTATAAGTTTAACCACAGGATGCCCCCTTGGGAGATTGGACGGAGAAGCCAAGGTGGAATACATGAGATGGACAATCTCACAATGAAGAGGCTGAAAAATAGGTTAGGTTGAAGAAAACAAGTTATGGTTCAGAGAAACGGGAGAAAAACAGACTTGGGAAGTAGTCATAGTTGTCACACAGTTAGTTATGGGTCACTTACTATATATAGGAGCTGGGTCCACAAGTCCTATTCATTTTTACACTTGTCCTTTGGTGATTTGCTTTTGAGAGCTTAGGAGAGGAGAGGAGCCAAAGCAGCTGATAGAGATATGGATATTCCATGCGAGGAGCACCGCTTTGAGTGAGTCCAACAGTTCAAGTAGCCAGCAGAGGCAGGACCACCGGTATGTAGCTCAAAAAACTTCACCTAGGGTCATTTATTAGTGTAATAAATGCTATGGAAAATCTACTTACATAAATGCGTCGATTCGCAATTTGGCGCATATGCGCTCTGAAATCATGCATCTGTCATTATGCAACGTATATATGATATGTTATGGCACATCTAAAAGTCCTGTGCATGCATGCCGGAAGTCGGTGCATGCATTATATGTCTGCACATATGGTATGGGAATGCGTATATGAAGGATCTAGCGATGCATACAAAGGATCTGTGCATATAGGAAATGAATCGGCACATTCATTACGAGACTACGCATGTGTCATGACAAGCTGTGCATATGCTAGAATTGCACATATGTGACAAGTACCGGTGCATGCATGGTGAAGCCACACATTTGCCACCTGGTTCAGTGCATTTGTGCTAGGATAGTCAACTGACTTAATGAAATTGACTCAATTGGCATCTTGATCGATGCATCAATTGATAAGCAATCTCTAATATTTCTAGAATCTAGTCAAGAGATGATATGCTTTTTTTGCTCAATTTTATATGTTAAACCAGTGATAGGATAGTTTGATTGCTTTGCGTAGGTTTGCTTAGAAATGGTTTTTTCTTGACACTATGCTTTGCTTGGTTGTAGGAGGATATACGCGATGTACTCATGTCACGGGAGCAGTTCCCTTTGCCATTATTGTAGCAGTACATGCTAACTAAGATGGATCAAGAGGCTCTTGGTGTGATGGGTCTAGGCTATGTATGCTTCATGCCCGAGGTTCGCATGAACCTCAGGTTGTTGACATAGGTAGTGGAATGATTCCACAGCGAGGACGGGACCTTTCTTCTACTGACTGGGGAGATGACTATTACTCTGGAGGATGTGTACAGGATTCTGCATCTTCCTATTCAGGGAGAGTTGGTACAGTACGATTTGTAGCGCGATGCAGGATTGGTAGAGTGCAAACGCATTTTTGATGACCCTGAGCTTGATGAGCAGGTGATTTCATGGCAAGACATACATGACTGTTATGACTACTTCTTGGGGATAGTGGCAGGATTGATTAGGGGCATTGTATGTACCGATAGGAGATCACACGGGTTCCTGATTGGCTGGGGGAGGGTTATGGAGAGGATGATTACTGACGGGACTCGGTATACATGGGGTGTGTGCATGCTTGCACACCTATATAACGATATGCACCAAGTTGTGTATCACAGAGGGGCTAGCTTGTCGGTAGGTGTTTCTCTTTTGTAGTTTTGGTTGTGGGAGCATATAGCAATCACACAGTTGATCTGTGTTTTTGCGAGACAATGGTATGAGCCATATAGTTATGGTTATGTAGGAGTGATTTCCCAGCACAAGCTAGGGAAGCTTGAGTACTGGTAACATGTATTGGATAATGTAGATGGAGTGATCTGGCGCCCCTATATAGATTGCGAGGTATGGGATGATGAGGATGCCGAGATCCCATATTGTTTCCAGACATAGTGGCTCATCGAGAGGACGTGATACATACTGGAGCGTCAGATGTTAGTAGGGTGCAGAGGCAGTTTGGTAGAGTATAGGGCAGGCCACAGGGGCAGGCTCTATTTGCAAGGACCCACACAGAGAGGCTAAGGTGGGGTCTAGTGGCATCTTATGAGGAGGCCTTGGCAGATTTCTAATAGATTCCCTATGCAGTGTGACCGATGAGGAGGGAGATATTTGATGCACGGATGACCCCTGACTATGAGGAGTAGTTTGCGGCCCATCCATTTCTGAGATATTTAGGACCTGGAGAGCTGGTTCCTCACATAGATGAAGAGGATTTAGATAATGAGGATGGGGATGGTAGGAGGAGGAGGAGATGGAGGAGGGGTATAGGAGGTCAGGGAGAGAGAGATGATGGAGGGGATGGAGGAGACAGGGGAGGTAGATAGAGGTAGAGGAGGAGAGCTGGGGAGGGACCCTCTCAGCAACAGCAGGTAGTGCAGTCGCAGGCTACAACATAGGTACAGGTTGGCCAGTAGGAACAGATGTTGCCACCACAGCAAGTGGCCTAGTAGTAGGTATCCCAACAGTAGGTGTAGGGATAGGGATAGGTTCCTCAGGCTCCTTAGCCTAACTGGCAGTAGCAGGCCATTGCAACACTACAAGGTTAGACTAGGTAGTTGAGGGCACAACTCAGGATGGCTGAGGCTCGACAAGAGGTAGATACAGGCATCATCTCAGGGCTCACTAGAGAGTGAGATGTAGTAGAGGTGAGGGTGTGGGCCATCAGAGTAGAGGGAGACTTGGTAGTGGTAGCCCTAGGTACAGACAGTACCACTAGCTTTTTAGTTGCATAGGTGCAGCAGGCACAGGCACAGCTTGCACAAGTACATGCACAACTGGTATAGGTATAGGGGCAGCTAGCACAGGTATAGGGTGAGCTTTCTAGAGTGCAGGTTCAGACGCAATATTACCAGGGTGCCATACTAGCAGAGCAGAGGGCTCCCAGCTACCGGGGCCAATCTGTGGCTTTACAGAGGGTAGGGGGTTCACGGTCAGGAGCCTCTGTGATGGGCCCATAGTAGTCTGGGGCCAACAGAGGAGGGATGGAGAGGGTAGTGCTGGCAACAGTGGACCATAGCAGCATGGCTAGCCTATAGTTACACTTGTACCAGATTTTGACTTTATGTATACACTTTTTGATGGATCATATAGCTTGATATGTATATACCTGTACTATTTTGTATTGAGACATGTATCAATATTTATGCAATGTATACATTTTATATGATTTGACTTAGAGATGGTCCTGGTGGACTTTGATATAGCATACATGTGGACATGTTTTATTTGATATTTATATGATGATGCAGTTATTGATGATCTCTATATGCAGTTGTTTATACTATATGTTATGGATGCATTCTATTTTATGATGTTTTCATGTGATGCTATGTGATGTTATCTAATGCAGATTTAGATGTTTATATGATGCTATGGGATGTTTATCTAATGCAGACTTAGATGTTTATATGATGCTATGTGATGTTATCTAATGCATACTTAGATGTTTATATGATGCTATGTGATGTTATCTAATGCAGACTTAGATGTTATCTTTGATGTTCTAATATGCAAAAATGTGTTATGCAATCTATATGATTTTGCAGTTTATGTGATGCTCTATGTTTTGGATTTTTCTATTGAATGATATGCTGATGCAAATGTACATGGATGACTTGATGTATCTATTATGTATGCAAATGATTTAATCATGTTAATTACTATCTAATGTGATATGATATGCCAACTATGCTATGTTTTTGTTATGTCCAAATGTACAGAAATGACGCAATGAGATATAGAAGACTAACTGATGGAAGAATGACTCGATAGAAGGACTGACAAGCTTTTATTTGTAAACATTGATACTTTGCATAGGAATCTTTATTGCATGGGATATGGATAGAAAATGTAATTGGATATGTTATTGATATGGATATGGAATGGTTTTGCCATCTTGATTTTTGTAAGAATTGTGAAGTGCCTATTTCATCATTGGGCATTTTATTATGTTGTAAGAAAATATAAGCATCTAGGTATAATTAAACTGAGATCACTTGAGTATTACTTACATGGATTTTGATATAGCAAGATAATACAAGCGTCTAGTCAAAATTGAATCTAGATGCCCTGAGTATTTCTTGTGTTTCAACAGACAAGGATTGCCCCTTTTCATGTTTTAAACCTCTGAAGTCCTTGATGATCTTTTTTTTGTTGATCATGTCGTTAAACAAAAGTTGTCACATTACTAAAGATTAATCCACAAATAGAAAACAAAGAAATGATTATGCCCCCATCATAGCATCTCTAGCTTTTGGCATCCTCGAGTAGCGTAGAAAGACATAATAACAAAAATCAAGACTTTCTAACTTAACCTTTTCACAAAACATTCTTGCATTACATGTGCTTTCTTGCTATAGTATAGATAAAATCATGTTGATATGTTGTGGTCTTTATTTTGCTTTGCTTTGGATAGGTTGATGGTTTTGCGTCAAGATTTTGGTTTGGAAACACGCTTTGCTGAGTGTGAGCTTGTCTTAGTGAAAGGTGTCCTCTTAGAATATACGGCATTCAAGAATCCAATTTCGTAACTAGGTCAAGGACTTGCCCCCAGTCAGATAAAGGATCAAATTATTATGGATGAACTAACAAACATAGATGAAGAGACGGGCCCAAAAGGATTAACCTAGTGCCTTGAGGGCTCATTGCTAAATGGCCTTACCTACATGACGACGTAGAGGCAACATAGTTTGGAGTGAACTTGGTGGACCTAAGACCTAGGTGATGGACAAAGATTTGGATGTAGATGGAACAACAAGATGGAGTAGAGAGGTAGCCTCAGGGGCGCATCAGTACAAGATGGCCTTACCTATGTGATATCTCAGAGGCGACATAGTTGGACAATGGTTCAATGGATTGCAAGATAGGTGACACAATGGCCGCACATCTGGATGGGCAAAAAGTGATAAGGACAAGCGAACAACAAGCCATGGTAGGTACACTAAGGTGATCGGATGGACACTTGCTTTTGGAGGTATGAACGAGGGACAAGGTTGAAAAAGATGGAGAAGGTGGTTTATCACAAGGAGCGCCTGTTTACCAAGTTTTCACTACTTGCTTTTATTTGCATGAAAGATAAAAGTACACATGATGCCTATTTGCTAGGTTTTAACCATGGTACCTATCCAAGGTGCCTGTTGGTCAGGTTTTCACCATTGGATGATTTTTTTGTTATTTTTCCAATTTTTTGATTTTTTTTTTTTTGAATTTTTTTGTTATTTTTGCCATTTTTTTTAATTTTTTTTGTTATTTATGACTCTCTTGCATTGGGGTTTAAGTATAGAACTTACGAAGATGCATGTTATTGATGGGATTAGCAAACAGTTCACCTTCTGATGTAGCCAATTGATAAGCACCTGACCCATAGGCAACAACGATGACATAGGGACCCAACCAGTTGGGTTCAAACTTGCCTTTTTTCTCTCTATCTTGCTAATTTTTGGGATTTTCTCTGAGTACCAAATCACCAACTTAAAATACCTAGGGTTTTACTCTGTGGTTGTAACTTTTAGACATCCTCTATTGATAAGCCTTGAGATGGTTAAAGGCATGTTGCCTTCTCTCTGCCAGTAGCTCTAACTCCTGAAGTTTGGATATTTTGTATTCTTCATCAGATATGAGGCCTTTCAATGATACTCGCAATGATGGGATCTTGACTTCAATGGGAAAGATGGCTTTAGAGCCATAGATGAGGGAATATGACATTTCACCTATGGGTGTGCAAATCCTTGTGCAATAGGCCCACAACATAGGATTCAATTTTGGACATGTCAGTCATGACTGGCATCAATAATAGTCTTTTTTAGGATTTTTAAGATGGTTTTATTTGATGCCTCTGCCTGGCCATTACCTTGGGGGTAATATGGGGTGGAAAAGCGGTGTTGGATATGGAATTTGTATAGATCTTTGACATCTTGGTTTTTGAATGGGTGTCCATTATCAGTGATAATGGATAAAGGGATACCATAGTGACAAATGATATATTTCAAGATAAAGGAGGCAATCTGTTTGCCTGTGATTTTGGCGAGGGGTACTGCTTCAATCCACTTCATAAAGTACTTAGTGGTGGTGATTATGAATTTATGACCACTAGAGGATGGAGGGTGTATCTTGCCCACTAAGATGAGTCCCCACTAATAGAAAGGTCAAGGAGTCAATAAAGGCTACAACTCATGTGCTGGTACATGTATCAGGTTCCCATGGATTTGGTACTTCTTTCACTTCTTTACAAACTAATAAGAGTCATTTTCCATTGTTGGCTAGTAGTATCCCATGTGTATGATTTTGTTGGCTAGGGTAGGACCACTAGAGTGGGTCCCACATATACCGTCGTGCACTTCACTCAGGGCAGTTTGATGTTCCTCGCTATCAAGACACCTAAGGAGAGTACCATCGAGACCACATTAGTATAAGGTATTAGCGATAATAGCATAACGAGATGCCTAATGAATGAAGGTTCATTTTTGGTTACTTTAGAGATCCGAAGGTAGGATATTGTCTTTGAGATAGGTAAATACTTGTCCGTAGAGGGGAGAATCAGGTCCTACAATGTGGCAAATGATATGGGATTTAGGAGAGTCATATGCAGGATGGGAGACTGGCTCTACCAAGAACTCATAATATGATTGGTTATCAGGGATGTCAAGGAGAGAGGTGATCATTGCCATGGAGTCAGCTACTTTATTCTCTATCCTTGGTATTTGTTCAAAAGAGATCTCAATAAAGTATTCCTTGAAGTCATCTACCATTCATTTGTAGGGTATTAACTTCTCATCCTTTGTTTGGTAGTTATCATTCACTTGGCTGATAACTAACTATGAGTCGCCATATACTTGAAGCTCTGTGATCTTCCATTCAACTACCTGCTTGATGCTAATGACCAGGGCTTCATACTCTACCACATTGTTGGTACAAGGGAAGAGCAGTCTATATGACTTTGGGATGGTGTTACCATGAGGTGTGACCAACAAGATACCTACCCCCGATCCATGCTGAGTGTAGGAGTCATCAAAGTATAGTTTCTAGGTTGTCGTTGTTATATGAAAGATGGAGTCATTTGGAAATTTGAAATTCAAAGGATTATCATCTATTAAAGGTGCCTCTGCTAGTTGATCTACAAGTACTTGACCCTTTATTGTGCACCTATCTACATATTCAATGTCAAACTCATTGAGAAGCATGACCCATTTGGACAATCTACTTGTAAGAGCATCTTTGTTGACCAAATATTTGAGTGGATCAATTTTTGCTACTAGCTTGATGGAATGCAATAGCATGTAGTGTCTCCATTTTTGTGAAGTGAAGACTACCATGAGGCATGCTCTTTCAATTGGCGTGTATTGCAACTCATAGCCAACTAATGTTCTATTGATGTAATATATTGCTTATTCTTTCCCTTCATGATTTTGTTGTGCAAGGAAAGCTCCCAGAGCTATTGGTGTGGCTAAGATATAAAGTAACAAAGGTTTACCCTGGATGGGTGGCATCAATACTGGTGGGTTCATGAGATACTCTTTCAATTGTTGAAATGCTTGTTCACATGAATTAGTCCATTTGAAAGGAATATTCTTATGTAGGAGGTGTGTGAATGGGTGGCACTTGTCTGCCAGTTGAGAAATGAACCTTCTAATAGATTATAGTTTACCCTGTAAAGACCTTAGTTGACTAATATTTTTGGGTGGTGGCATTTCCATGATAGCCTTCACCTTAGATGGGTCTACTTCAATTCCATTTCCTGATACGATGTACCCTATAAGCTTGTCAGATGTGACTCTGAATACACATTTCTTTGGATTGAGGTACACATTAAACTGCTCCAATCTTGTGAAGATTTTATCTAACACTACCAGGTGTCCTTATCTTGTGAGTGATTTGGCCAATATGTCATCCACATAATCTTCCATTATGGTGTGCATCATATCGTGAAATATGGTGGTCATAGCTCTCTAATATGTTGCCCGTACATTTTTCAATCCAAATGGCATGACACATCAATAATAGGTGCCCCATGGACATGTGAATGTTGTCTTGTGTTGGTCCTTAGGTGCAATTTTTATCTGGTTGTATCCTAAGAAACTGTCCATTAGTGACAACATAGTGTGTCATGTCATGAGATCTACAAAGATGTCTATGTTTGGCAATGGGAAATCATCTTTTGGGAAAGCTTTATTTAGGTCTCTAAAGTTGTTACATAGTCAAACTCTCCCATCTAGTTTGGTGATAGGAATGATGTTGGAGATCCATTCAAGATAGTCTATTGGTCTGATGAACCCAACATCTAGCAACTTCTTCAATTCTTCTTTTACCATGAGGACAACCTGTGGGTGCATCTTTCTAAGTTTCTACTTAACAGGTTTAGCTCCTGGAGCCAAGGACAAGTGATGCATTATGAGATTTGGATCCAGTCCCAGCATGTCTGCATATGACCAAGCAAAGTTTATTTGTTTCCTTTTGAAGAATTCAATAAACTCTAGTTTTTCCTATTTAGTTAGAGATTGTGCCATATGGATCATCCTTGGATTATCACCTGTACTGACATTGATCTACTCTACTAGTTCTATCAAGAGTGATGATCTCTAAAATAAGCCTTGTCATTGAGTTCTATGGCATAGCTAGCCCTGTGTTCCCCTGCAGGTATATGTTCCCTAAGCTCTAGGAAGTCTATGATGGCTTCATCATTTTGGAAGGTATCTAGCTCAGGTGTAGTATCTTGGAGGTCCCAATCTATGAGTTCTGGATATACCAGTGGTAGAGGGTCATTTGGTTCATTAGGTTCTAGGACATTGATGGTCAAGATTGAGGAGTTAAGATGGTCATTATAAGCATTGACAATGCCTGCAATGGTACTCTTCACTAGTTGATCTATCAAGTTCAGTATCATTCCTTCCGCTCAAATTTCACTATCGTTATTGTGCGGGTCAAACTCTAATGGTCTAGCCCTTGGACTTTGTCCCTCATTAGTTGTATGGGTAGGACATACTCGTGAACCACATCAATATCTTTTTCATCACAAGATAGTTCAGAGAGACTATCCCACTCATACTCATTGGAGTCTGTCTCACTCCATCTTTGTAGTTGGTGAATTTGATCTACTATGTTAGTAGTAGATATTTCTGGTTGTTTATTTTTATACTTGTCTGATCCCTTGGTCTTTGCTTTGCTAGTGTAGCCTAGCCTTGTAGTGTCACAAGTTGTTAATGTAAGAGGTTGGATAGGTTCAGTGATACTGTCCTTTCTCAATCCGATGGGCCCATGACCTTCATACCCCATTCTTTGTAGTATTGAGAATCCTTGACCATACTGTGTAGTTTCTACTATGGAGTGATGGTCTTGTTGTTGGGATAGATGGTCTTCATCTTTATATAACCATTGCACAATGTCTTTCTCATCACTCTCCTCTTCGAGGCTTCCCCATTTGATAAATGGACCTTTAGTAGTTGCTATTTCTTTGGGCTTGCTCATGGAAGGCTTTCCATAGGATCTAGAGGAGATAGGGAGCTGTGATAAACAAAAGGATTGTGTGATTGTGTATTCACCTAGGCCTTTGTCTTTGACTTTGAAGTTGGTTTGGGGTGCCTTCAATGTAGAAGGAAGTGAAGTTGGGTCAACACAGGATGAAGACAAGGTAGAGGCATGGTTATGGGGAATCACAACTTCAGGTTTAGAATGCACAGTGTTACAATACTTAAATGGGTTAGATTCACCTTGGATGATGGTTTCTTGACCTTCAAAGGGAAATTTTATACACTAGTGGTAGGTGGAAGGTACTGCCTTCATAGCATGTATCCAAGGTCTCCCAAGGAGAATGTTATATGTCAGCTCCATATCAAGGACTTGACACACGACATCTTTTACGATAGGTCCCACTCTGATAGGTAAAACAACCACTCCTTTTGAATTTCTTTCCTCTTCATCATAGGCTTTGATGGTGATTTTCCTCTTTGGATCGATAGCTTTCTCTGAAAACCCCAATGCAAGGATTAGCTTTAAAGTGCAAATATTTAAACTGGCCCCTCCATCAATTAGCACCCTCTTGATTTTGTGTTTGTGGATGAAGGCTTCAATGTGTAGAGAGGCATTATGAGGTTGAGTGGGCAACATATCATCCTTTTCAGTGAATGATTGGGAGTGAGGTGTGGTAATGTTACCTACCATGGTCTAGAATTTTTCTTCGATGAGGTTTGTTGGTACAGTGGCTTCAGAAAGATATTGATCCAATATGGCTCTGTGAGATGGGGACAAACGCAAAAGTTCCAAGATGGAGATATGCACAGGAGTTTTGTTGAGTTGATCCAGGACACTATACTAATTGGATGAAGAGGATGGCCTGGATGGGACCCCCTTAAGAGTAACTTTTCCACTGCAAGTGGTCACTTTACAATTAGGAGTATTATTTAGGGTATTGACATGGGATTCACTTTTAGAAATGTTGTTAACCACATAGTCAAATCCTACATTCGTATAATTGGCATTATTATTGCCACTGTTGTTTTGTCTAGAACCTCCAGCCTGCTCATAATTGGGAAATGGATCCTTGAATGCCAAGTGATCAGTGTTAGAGGCATGTCCATTGAGTGACACCTTTTTTTGGTCTAATAGGTCTTCAATGGTATGCTTGAGTGCTATGCAATCATTTGTTTTGTGTCCCTTGTTCCAGTGAAACTCGCAGAAGTCATTGTCATTCCACCAAGGAGGTTTGACCTTTGGTTCATAATCTTGTTCTACCTGAAGCATTATGAGTTGATTTGCTAGAAGCTTCCATAGGTTGGTTTCCAATGATTCTCCTAGAGGTGTAAATTTTCTCCTAGGTTGATAGTTTGTAAACTGTGATTTAGTGTTTTGCGGTTTATTTTGTTGGGGATTGTTTTGTGGGCTTGTTAAAGTAAAAATTGGTTGTTTTTGTACCACAGTTTTGGCATCCACCACCCCATCATTCACAACATTTTTGTTCTTGGTCTAGAAGTGTGGTTTTTCCATGTTGGTATTTGTACTTGGAGTGTCTTTGTACAGTTTGATTTGTCCTTTTGCTACCAACACATTCCCAATGATCAAGCCCATCTCAATGACCTTACTAAAGGAAGAAGGGCATTGTATCTAGATTTGGTAGCTGAGGTCAACATGGAGGTTATGAATGAACATTTCCAGCATTTGTTTTTTAGGTATTTGGTGCGGACATTTGCTCACCAATTGTCTCCATCTTTGTAAGAATGCGGCGAATGATTCTCAACCTTTTTGCTTGGTGTTACAAAGATCTAAAATTGAGATGTCATGCTCAATATTATAGGATAAGTGTAGGATGAACTTGTCCATGAGTTCATTGAATGTTCGAATGCCAAGGGGTAGTCTAGAGAACCACTACAATGCTTGTCCTCACAAGCTTCTAGGAAACAGTCGCATTAGGTACGTATCATTGTGGGTGACTTCTATACATGTTGCACTAAACTCTCTAATGTGGTCTCTTGGATCACCTTTCCCTCAATACTTGTCAAATTTGGGTGCCTTGAATTTAGAGGGAAAAGGTATCATGACCAATGATTTATCAAAAGGATATGGTGAAATATCCTCGAGAGAGTAATGTTTCGCTGATGTGCCAGTTTGCATGTCTATGAATTGTTGTTGTAAGGCTTGGATTTGTTGCGTTATTAAGCCTAAAGCATTGGTAGAGTCAATGGTTTCTTTCCCTTTGTCTGCAGTTCTTTCTTCTTGTGTACTATCATCAAGGATTCTTTCTTTGTCAGTTTCTCTTAATGCGTTGACATCAAAATCCTTAGGTAGTTTTGCTCCTTGGCTAGCTAGGTAAAGAAGGAATCTAGTAAGATCTTGGGTGAGCACTGTTGGCAAGAGACACTATGTGGCTTCATGATTGTTGTCATTGATGGAAACAAAGTATATCCCACACATTCACAGCACATAGTATGTCTATATCGGAAGACAGATAGAAGATTGTTTTGGTCTAGTGAGCAAGAACAGAGCATGCAGCAAGGTCTGACAATCAGGTCTAGATCTCTTAGATGGTGTAACTCAGCAAGTTGTGGACTTGGACAAGTTAAGAGGAGTATCATGACTACTATATTCTAGAGATTGAGCCTCCAGTGAGAAAACATGGAAAAGATATGTGCATCTGAGTGTTGGGTTTCAGACAGGCAGAGCAGACTAAGGAAGAACTAACCGACAGAGTATCAGACTTCAATGCGGATGAGAAATTGATGGTGATCAAGCTATTGGAGGGATCATACAATATTGGCTAACATGATTGATGACTTCAATGTCTATGATTTTGATATGCATCACATATCAAGCATGGATTCAGCTAACAGATCAGTAGTTTGCAAATATCTTGAGTATTCTGATTGCTGACTAGAAAGTTGTTGAAATCCTTGGTGTGGATATATATACCAGATGGATTCTAGTATGAAGGTGTGGGTGTGATGTGATAAAGTGTGAAGAAAGATAGAGATAAGTGGGGAAGCAGTAATACAAGTCCGGTATGTAATAGAGCAGTAGCACTAGAGCAGAGGAAGAATGAAGTGCATTAGATAAGTATATTGAGCCTAACCAGAACTGAACATCAACATTTGTGGATGCCTCTCATCAGTTCAAACACTTGGTTACTTTCTATAAACTTTGTAGACAGTGAGTCTCTCGTAGGCAGTGTGCCTCTTGTGAGTAGTGTGCTTGGGTAGTGAGCCCTAATTGGCATGTGCCATTTTGTACTTCTTATTCTTTTAATAGAGAATACAATCTTGGGTTAGTCACCCTGTGGTTTTTCCCTTAACAGGGTTTTCCACGTAAAAATCCTTGTGTTATGTGTGTTGATTTTATTTCTGCTCTCATGATTATGTATGCTTATATGTCTTGATGCTGCACTAATTGTTAAATGAGAAAATAAAGTTAAGATATTTAAGATAACTGATTCACCCCCCCTCTTAGTTATCTGCCTTGTTTCCAACAATTGGTATTAGAGCCAAGTTCCTCTAAATAGAGCCTAACAACTTGAGGAAGATCTGGAAATCTCAATGGATATGTATGGTATGAAGGAACAACTTCAATCTGCCTTAGATGATCTTGAGCAATCTCACTCTAAAGTTAATAACTTGAAAGAAAGACTCAAACAAGTTGATGATTTCATAAATGATCTAAAAGAAAAACAGAGTATCTCTATGAAAAAGAGAAAGGAACTACTTAAAAAATTAGCAATTTAGAGTGAAGCCAATGATACTAATGAATATCTGAATGAGAAAAACAAGCTATGTGAGAAGCTATCAAAAGAGGTCATTATGGTAAGGCATGAAATGGAAACAGGGGTTATGAGATTCACCCAAGAAATTGAAGAGAAAAGGAAAATTGAAGATAATCTAAAATAATATCTCAAGGAAAAGACAGAAGACTACCACAAAATGGATAGAATAATCAAGCATCTTGAATCTGATCTTGAAGAAGCTAGAGATAATGAAGAACAACTTGAGAATCAGATAGACACTCTTAAACAAGATCTTCAAACAACAAATGAATACAAAGATAAATTCAAGATAAGCTCAGCTCAACTTGAAGTTCTTCTTGAAAGCCAAAAGAGGGTAGATGACAAGCGCGGCTTGGGATATGAGAAAGGTGAAAGCTCTGGATTCGGTTAGAAGAACTCTAGATCAGGAAATCAAAGAAACAGGCCTAGAAGACCTCCAGTAAGGCAACCTAATGCACAAAGATATCCATCCTTCAATGGATATTGCTACAATTGCAACAACTTTGGTCATAAAGCAACTCAGTGTAGAAGAAGAATGATCAGACTAATCCATCCTTCTCTGGATAGTGTTTCAACTACAAAAGGTATGGTCACAAATCTTATGAATGCAGAAATATGCAAATAAACAATTCATTCAATGGTAGATGCTTTGCATGCAATAGAATGGGACATATGGCTAATCAATGTAGATCAAGAGGATATAAGTCAAATATGCAAAGAAATGTTGTTTGTTACAAGTGCAATAGATTCGGTCATACTGCCAAATTCTGCAGAAGTAAAAATTAGGATAAAAAGGATTAAAATCAAGATAATGTAAAAGGCAAAGTGAATGCAGATGAAGTTCAAAGGGAGATGAGAAAGATTTGGGTGAAGAAGAGTACAAAAAATGTTGGGGATGGATCCACACCAGAATCTGGTGCTGATATTCCTTCTAAAAACTGAATAGATGAGCTCTAGCTTAGGGGGAGTCACAAAGAAAAATAAATTCCCCCAGCCAGTCAATTGGTGCCTAAATTTGGCACATGAAATGTTGTGGATTAAAGGGTTCTCAAAAAATTATCTAAATAACCCTCGGTGAAAATATGAATGATCTGCATGAAGGTTTGCAAGAGTTTTATCATCCAAGATTGATCTAGTCTGATAGCCATCTGGTAAAAGTAGGATTTTCATAAAATAGATCTGGTGTGATTCAAAGTTGAGATATCTTGATCTGTGCATTCATGGCATGATTGGAGGAAAGAAGATACATTGTCAATTTTCACTAAAAATGATTCTAAGTGCATCTTAGTGATTCAGAAAGATCTCTCTCAGAATAAGGCAACCGGATGACTTAAGTTGTGCATTTATTGCAAAAGGAAATTAGGGTTTGTGTAGAGATTAAAGGGTTCTTTTACTCATCATTTGCACATTTGCATTTGAGAAGAAGAAAAGAAGAGCTTTGCATCAATTTTTTACAACTTTCTCAAAGATCAACCGCAAAATCTGATTCATCCAGTGATTTGTTCCAGCTCTTTTTTTCTGAACCCTGAAGCATAAAAAGGTACTTCTATTTTGAATATCTCGCTCTGAATCTTTTCCAAAAATGGCTACTCCAATGGTTGTTAAGATCACTGATAGGCTGTGCCCAAAATTCAAGAAACATCCTTACAAATCCCTAGAAGTTGATCCCTTAGGCACTTTTTCTACCATTCCGCATGGGGTACTACACATAGAAGATGTTAGGGTTTACATCCATGCCAATATTGAGGAATTTGAAGAATCCAAGTTGATGGACATCTATCATAAACAGTTAATAGATGAAAGTTTTGAACTCAAACCTCAATACTGTTAGCTTTTGGGCAGACAACTGAGAGGGGGGGTGGTGAATCAGTTGTCCAAAACTTTCTTCCAATTAAACACTTAAATCCACTTTGTAATTCAACAACATAATAATAAATCAATCATGGAAATATAATGCATTAAATCAAGAGATGAAAATATTAACACAAGACACCAAGATTTTGACATGGAAAACCCAGTTAAGGGAAAAACCACAGGGTGATTAACCCAAGATTGTATTCTTTGTTAGAAGAATAGAAACAACAAAATGGCACATACCAATTAGGGCTCACTGCCTGAGCACACTGCACACAAGAGGCTCACTACCTACAGGAGACACACTGTCTACAAAATAATAAGTGTTACATGCTTGAACTGGAGAATAGCATCTTCACCATGCTTGAGTCAGTTCCATTTAAGCTCAATACTTCTACTCTACCTTCCGCTCTGCTCCTCTCTACCACACTCTCATCTCCATAAGACACACTTTGAAATGACTTTACAACTCCTTATTTATACAAGACATCGACTTAGGAATTATCATCCAGGTCGACATACATAACAGAGCAAGTACATAAATACAACATGACTTATTACAAAAAGACTTCATGCGGATCAACACATTGTCGGCTAAATAGATCTGAGACTTCAATATTTCTTTGGGAACATGCCATTCTTCACAAGACACCTTCCAGATCATCCACAGGATGTGTAACTCATCCAGTCAGCCAGGATTAAGAAGAACATCATCATCTGGAAGTAAATCTTTAATTACAATCTCAATCTTCAATGTGGACCATCAACATGAATTGGACACAATCAAAAGACCTCCACAAGCTTGCCTGAATCACCAAGAACATCCACACTACTACTGTCTACTAAAATCATTCTCCCTCATCTGGAACCTCAAGAACACAGTCTGCAATCACTATCATATTGGAATAGATGCTTGCAGATCTCCAGATCATGAAGCAATTGAGTTATCACTTCACATGGACTTCCTAAACACTCCACCAAATCTGTAGAATAGGATATTTCATTTCCAGATCTCACCGGACCTATCTGTATCACTCTGTCACCTCTGAACACCTGCCAAAACTAGTTTTACTTGACTGGCCATAATTTCTTCAGATCTTCATGCGCACCTCTAAAATCTTTACTGGATCATCTCAAGACACATATCTACAAACCCTTTGAAGCGCATCCTCTATTTTTTATCTTAACTAGGATCTTTACCTCACTGTCTTCACTGTTCTTCTCTGTTCCTGATTAGGACTAATTTTCTCAATATCCTCAACACTCATCTCATCTAATCCTTATCATTAGTGCAACAGAAGTATGTTGACATCAATGACAACACGAGTTAGGCCCATACTTGCAACAATCTCCCCCTTTGTCATTGATGGCAACATATGATGTTAAAAACTATTTTGACCATCAAAACAAGAGCTTCTCCTTACTATCACAACTCCCCCTATCAGTAACAACCATTCACATGTCTTCTCTTCCTTTCCTGTTCCCTCTTTGATCAACAACTATTTGTTTTTCACATGTCTTCTCTCCCCTTTGACATCAATAGAAAAGGGCACATACTTGCATTATTTCAAAATTAGGCCAGCTGCTCCCCTTGAGTAGCAGCTTCCCATCATCAATCCAGACCACAAGATATGACTGTGAGATCCACCGGACTGATGTACATCAGTGCATCTTAATTTATAATCGAAGGGGTAATAACCCCTAACTTCTCCCTGAGATACTCAAAAGAGTCATTAGGTAGAGGTTTAGTAAAAATATCTGCTATCTGATCCTTAGAAGGCACAAACTCCAATCTAACTTCATTCTTGTTCACTTGCTCTCTCAAAAAGTGAAACTTGATGGATATATGTTTAGTCTTTGAATGCAACACCAGATTCTTTGATATGTTTATTGCAATTGAATTATCACATAAGATTGTGATAGGTTCCTCATACTCCACCCTTATGTCTCTTAGCATTTGCTTCATCCACAATACTTGAGTGTGACTACCTGCTGCTACAATATATTGTGCTTCTGTAGTGGACAAAGATATTGCCTCTTGTTTCTTGCTCAGCCAAGAAACCAATCTCTTCCCCAAAAAGAATGCTCCACCACTGGTACTCTTCTGGTCATCCACATCTCCTACCCAATCCGCATTAGTATATGCATGAAGAGAGAAATTATGATCTCTAGGATACCACAACCCATACTCAACTGTCCCTTTCATATATCTAAAAATTCTTTTGATTACCATGACATGAGATTCTCTAGGATCAGCTTGGAATCTAGCAACAAGACCAACATCATTCATAATGTCAGGTCTAGTTTGAGTGAGATACAATAATCCTCCAATCATTGACCTGTACTTTTTTTGATCAGCCTTAGGAGAGTTATCATCTTTGCTCAATTTGCATCTAGTTGTCATGGGAGTATTCATTGGTTTTGAGTCTTCCATCCCAAATTTCTTCAACAATTCTTTCACATATTTGGTCTAAGAAATGAAGATTCCTTTCTTTGTATGAGTGATTTGCAGACTCAAGAAGAAATTCATTTCCCCAAACATGGACATCTCAAATTCACTTTTCATTTGATTTGCAAAGGTTTTGCACATACTATCTCTTCCTCCAAAAATGATATCATCAACAAACACTTCAACAATCAAGATATTTTCATGATCAATTTTGAAATACAAATTGCTGTCAGCAGTACCTTTGTTGAAACCAATCTTCAAAAGGTGCTTATCCAATCTCTCATACCAGACTCTTGGGGCTTGCTTGAGTCCATACAATGCTTTCTTCAATTTGCAGACCATATCACCATGATCAGATAATTGAAATCCATCTGGTTGCTCAATGTATACTTCTTCTTCCAAGTCACCATTCAGGAAGGTAGATTTGACATCCATCTAATATACTTTAAAATCCTTGAAGGCAGCAAAAGTAGGAAATAATCAAACTGCTTCAATTCTTGCCACCAGAGCAAAAGTTTCTTCAAAATCAACTCCTACTTGGGAGTAACCCTTGCAAACCAATCTAGCTTTGTTTCTGACTACTTCACCATCTTCATTCAGTTTGTTCCAGAAGACCCATTTGGTTCCAATCACATTCTTGTTTTTAGGTCTGGGAACAAGATCCCAAGTGTGATTTTTCTCAATTTGCATTAGCTCTTCCTCCATTGCTTTAGTCCAGTTTTCATCATTGCAAGCTTCATTCACTATCTTAGGTTCAATCTTTGAAATCAGACAATACTCTTCTGAGCAATCATTCTTCTTGTTTGCACACCTTTGCTTTTATCACCTATGATCTGTTCTTGAAAGTGATTCAATCTTACATACCTAGGAACTTTGGGAGTTTCTTGCACTTGTGATTCTTGAACAGGTTCATTCAAACTTATCTCTTCTTCCTGATTTACCAAATCAGTCTGAATCTGAATTTCAGAGGGAGCTTGGACTTCTTGAACAAAAACATCATTTTGATCATCTTCATCATATTCATAAAACCTTGAGGTTTTTTCAACACCTTCATCAACCTTCACATTTGTACTTTCAAAAATATTCCTTAATCTCTTGTTATAACACTGGTATGCTTTGCTTTGAGTAGAATAACCCAAGAATATTCCTTCATCACTTCTAGCATCAAATTTTCCTAGATCTTCATCTCTTTTAATGTAACATTTGCTACCAAAGACTCTGAAATACCTCACAGTGGGAGTGATGCCAAACCAAAGTTCATAAGGAGTCTTACCGGTATTGCTTATGATTTGTACTTGATTGAGAGTATAGACTGCAGTGCTTACAGCTTCTCTCCAATAGATATAAGGAACATTTGCTTCCATTATCATGGTTCTAGATGCTTTCTAGATGGTCCGGTTCATTCTCTCCACTACTCCATTCTGCTGTGGAGTTCTAGGAGTAGACAACTATCTTTTTATTCCATGTTTCTCACCAGATGTGAATTCTCCACCTCTATCAGACCTCAAAAATTTTAATTTTAATCTAGTTTCATTCTCTACCATAGATTTGAATATTTTGAATTTCTCAAGAGCTTCTGATTTCTCTTTCAGAAAAGTCACCCACATCATCCAAGAATGGTCATTAATTAATAACATGAAGTATCTATCACCTTGCACACTCCTGATTCTTGCCAGACCACATAGATCAGTATGAACTAACTCCAATAATCTGGTAGAAGATTGTTCCTTGCTTTTGAATGAGACTCTGCTTTGTTTACCCAACTGACATTCCTTGCACAAACTATTGGTATGTTTTACTAATCTTGGAAGATCTCTTACAGCCTGAGTGTTGCTTATCTTGATGATATTATCAAAATTCACATGACACATTCTCCTATGCCACAACCAACTCTAATCAATTTGAACAAATAAGCAACTTTTACCAGTACCAACCAAATGGAAGATGTTACCTTTAGTTTGAGTACTGGATGCAATCTCTATTCTGGAACTTTCAAAGATCTTGTATTTTTCATTTTTGAATCAGAGATAATAGCCTTTGTCCACCAACTGTCCAACACTGAGAAGATTGTGCTTCAGGCCTTGAACATATAGTACATTACTGGTTTTGTTCTTTCCACCAAAAGAAATAGTTCCTCTACCCTTGATTCTGCCAGCAAAATATCACCAAATTTTACCACTCCTCCTTCATACCTTTCCAAATCTATGAATTTATTTTTGTCACCTATCATATGGTGAGAGCATCCACTGTCAATGACCCAATCATCCTTTTCCTCAACTTGGGCAGCCAGAGCTCTTTCTACAATTTTATGATTGACAGATTTAGAGGGCATTGGATCTTCTTCCTTGATGGCAATAAACACCCAGTCACTTCCAGATTTGTTTCCTGTCTCTGATTCATCATCTGTTACTCCTTCATTATCATCATCTTCATGAACATAGTAACAATTCTTTTGGAACCTTGATTTGTTAGGATTTGGCCTTGAAAATCTTTCCGAACACCTTGAGGCAAAATGACCAATCTTATTGCAGTTAAAACATTTAAAAGGCAATTTCCCTTCATACTTATCAGATCCTCTTGGTAGCCTTTTTGCAATAAGGGCTTCAAGTTGAGCAGCTTCTGCGTCATCTTCTTCCAAGTCTTTTCTTGCTTTTTCGTACCATGATAGTTTCCTTGAAGAGTTCTCTCCCAGATCAAACCTTTGTTTTCCTTTTATAGAGGCACTAGCTTTGAATGTAGATTCAGTCTTGGGGGGGCATCTCCAAACTTGATCAATTCAAATGTAGTCAATTTGCCAACCAATTGATCTCTTGTGATACCTGAATAGGATCTAAATTCTCCAATGGCAGCAACCTTGTATTTGTAAGAAGCAGGAAGGGATCTGAGAACTTTTCCAATAATCTCATCTTCATCCAAGACTCCACCAGCACATCTAATGCCACAAACAAGCTCATTTACTCTTGGCATAAAAGTAGTGATATTTTCATCTTCTCTCATCTTCATATTTTCAAATTTTCCTTTCAAACTTTGTAGCTTGGCACATTTAACATACTTGTCTCCTTCATGTAGAAGTTCCAGTTTTTCCCAAATCTCAAAAGTAGTTTGTAGGTCAACAACATTTGTTAGCTCTAAATCAGACCAGGAACTTAGAAGAGCTTCTTTAGTCTGCGGATTGTTTTCAGCATCTGTGATTTCATCTACAGATTTCAGACCATTCTGTGGAGGAGCATACTTCTTTCAGGCCATGGTCCAATACTGCATTCCCATACATTGCAAGTGACATTGCATGCAACTTTTCCAAAGAGTAAAATTGGTTCCATCAAACTTCAGACTATCCTTCTTATAGGATGACATCCTGGATCTCCTCAAGTGGTCAAGCTCTTTTAGAGGAACTTAGCTCTGATACCAATTGTTAGCTTTCGGGTAGACAAATGAGAGGGGGGGTGAATCAGTTGTCCAAAACTTTCTTCCAATTAAACACTTAAATCCACTTTGTAATTCAGTAGCATAATAACAAATCAATCATGGAAACATAGTGCATTAAATCAAGAGATGAAACATATTAACACACAAGACACCAAGATTTTGACATGGAAAACCCAGTTAAGGGAAAAACCATGGGATGATTAACCCAAGATGGTATTCTCTTTAGAAGAATACAAAGAACAAAATGGCACATGCCAATTAGGGCTCACTACCTGAGCACACTGCTCACAAGAGGCTCACTGCCTACAAGAGACACACTGTCTATAAAATAATAAGTGTACATACTTGAACTAGAGAATAGCATCTTCACCATGCTTGAGTTAGTTCCATTTAAGCTCAATACTTCTGCTCTACCTTTCACTCTGCTCCTCTCTACCACACTCTCATCTCCATAAGACACACTTTGAAATGACTTTACAACTCCTTATTTATACAAGACATCAACTTAGGAATTATCATCCAAGTTGGCATACATAACAAAGCAAGTACATAAATACAACATGACTTATTACAAAAAGACTTCATGCGGATCAACACACTATCAGCAACATAGATCTAAGACTTCAATCTTTCTTTGGGAACACGCCATTCTTCACAAGACACCTTCCAGATCATCCGTAGGATGTGTAACTCATCCAGTCAGCCAAACTTAAGAAGAACATCATCATCCGGAAGTAAATCTTTAATTACGAGTTCAATCTTCAATGCGGACCATCAACACAAACTGGACACAATCAAAAGACCTCCACAAGCTTGCCTGAATCGCCAAGAACATCCACACTACTACTGTCTATTGAAATCATTCTCTCCTTCATCTGGAACCTCAAGAACATAGTCTTTCATCACTGTCATATTGGAATAGATGCTTACAAATCTCCAAATCACAAACCAATTGAGTTGTCACTTCACATGGACTTCCTAAACACTCCACCAAATCCGCAGAATAGGATATTTCATTTCTGGATCTCACTGGACCTATATGTATCAGTCTGTCACCTCTGAACACCTGCCAGAACCAGTTTTACTTGAGTGGCCATAATTTCTTCAGATCTTCATGCAGACCTCTGAAATATTTACTGGATCATCTTAAGACACATATTTACAAACCCTTTGAAGCGCATCCTCTAATTTTTATCTTAACTGGAATCTTTACCTCACTATCTTCATTGTTCTTCTCTGTTCCTGATTAGGACTAATTTTCTCAATATCCTCAACACATAGTTCATCTAATCCTTATCATTAATGCAATAGAAGTATGTTGACATCAATGACAACACCAGTTAGGCCCATACTTACAACAAATACAAGGCCCTCCGGGATAAGCTCTTTGGACATTGCATCCACTTTCCCTATTTTGTAGAAGATGAATGGGTCCAGTATGTTCTTAGCAGAATACATGACAATTTCATGTGGCTAATGAAACCCTTCAAGATAAAAAAAGATGTCATTAGGGAAGTAACTAGACTACACTCATCTGGTGGGTTTCCTACACTCAAATCTGTCAAGAACTAGACAGTAAGTGAAGCTACCGGATCTAAGTTTGACAAAAGCGCAATGACAATAGACGACATCATAGATCTGGATATCAAATTTGCCTCTATGATAATTGGTTATAAAACCTACCATTCCAGTAGGGAGAATTCTATGTCCAAGACAACAATATATATAGCATATCAGATGCTAAGGGAAAATGCAGACTATGACCTATGCGATCTTCTCCTGAACCAACTGTTAAAAAACTTGTAGAAGATCAAGAAGGACAAGAAGAACTCATTCAACTATGGGTGTCTAATACTGTTTCTATTCTTCTACTACATGAATGAGCTGCTCAGATCAAGTGGTTGGGTATGGCAAAATGAAAAATCGGTTGCCATACAGATCAGAGGCTATATGTATGGACTTGGTGATGCTAAGGCTCAAAGCAAAGCACTCTGGGGGTACTTTAAAAACTTCCAAAATATGATATAGGCCAGAGAAAGAATTCCTCAATCCATAGTTGAAAAATACAAAGATACAGTGTGCTTCATGGTTAACACTGACCAATGCCTAATGGAGGCAGTTGAGCCCAGAATAGTGTGGATAATGCCAATGGGTTACGAAGTAGATGAGAAAATTTTGGAGCTACACATTCAACACCTGTTGAGCCAGTCAAAGGACTCTGAGGTAGAAAGGTTTGGAACCTTTCAAGAATTAAGTGTAAAAATACATGTTGAACTGAGACAACTGGAGATAAAAAGGAAAGTTAGAAGGGAAGTAGAGGAAATTGCCAAAAGATATGGCATATCAAAAGAGGCAGTTGATGCAAACAAAGAGAAAATAGAAAGAGCTAAGAAAGAGAAACAAGAAGTAGAAAAAGGAAGTGTTCTAGTACAAGCCTCCTCTCAGACTAGATCCTCTTAGAGTGCTACACTTCCCACCTCTAAGAGCTCAAGAGCCTCAAAACCAGAAGCCAAGACATCCAGAAAGGGAGAAAAGATAATGAAAACAAAAGCCACAAGGGCTTACATAAGCCAAAAGGATGATGAAGAAACAAAGTCTGATCAGGAAGTTAAGAGAATGAAGAAGAAGAAGAAAACATCTGGGGAATCCTCTGCTGGTAAAAACAAAGAAGAAGAAGCAGAAGAATTTGTTGAAAGGCCCACTCTTTCTATTGATGATGTCATCAAGGCAGTCATTGTGGATGGGAATCTGCAACTAGTAACAAAATTTTATGATGAGTATAGTGACACAAACAAAAGGATCTTGGAAGAAGCTACAGTCAAGTACCTAAATATTTATAATAAAGCCTTTATTGAAATCATTTCATTAATTCCCAAAAGTCTAGAGAAGGTACTTGAATTGAGAAAGGAGAATGCTAAGGCAAAGGACTTAGAGATCTAAGAATAGATTGCTATTCAGCTATATCCTTCCATTACTCCAAAGCAAATGAACATGATCTTTAAGGACTATAAGGATGAGTTCCAGAGAAAAGCAAGAATGAACAAACTAATGCTTGGAGAGACTGATCAGGTAGAAAGAGAAATAGAAGACATCCTCCGGAATGCCTTCAAAAGATTCAATCTTCCTATTATAGAGGAAATAGATGAAGAACATTCTACCATGGATGTTGAAGGATTAAATGCATCAAAAGAAGAATCTACTGAGAAAAATGTAGAAGGGTCAAAAGAGATGGATGAGGAGAAATCTAAGGACTTGGATTCCTCTATTCTAAAAGAGGAAGTTCATGAAGAAGTTAACATCTCTCCTCCAGATCCCATTGTAGATTCAAGAACTAAAGGAGAAGGAAGAAAAGGGGAGAAAGTGAGTCAAGAAGAGGAGGTAAAGGGAAGAGAAGAAGAACAAACAGAGAAAATCTCTGATGACAAATCTGAGATTCCAAAGGAAAAGAAGACTCAGTCTTTGGCAAGAGACACTATAGAGGCAGTGAAGAATTTCTTGACCAAAGAGATGATGGAGATAGATGAACCAAAACTATTCCAAGGACCACTAAACTTTGATTCCCTCTCTCTGGTCCAAACAATGAAGATAGCATCTTTTGCCCAAGCTAAAACAAAAGAAAAGCTTCTAAAATCACACATGGAAGACTATGAACTGATGGAGATTGCATCCAGGATGCTGGAGAAGATCATGCCATCCTTCCAAAAGGATCCTTCAGCCTCTCCATCTGGTAATTTGAAATCTCTGGTTAATTCTATTAGCACCCATTTTGATTCTTTAGAAAAATTGGCAGAAGAGAAAGTCCAGAAAGAGTTTTTGAGAAAGAGATTCACTAAAGTATAGGGACTCATAGGTAATGATAGGAGGACCCTAGATATTGGTATAAAGAGCCTAGAAAATACTCTTAAAGATGGTGGGGACTTGTACAAATTTTGTCTATCCTGGTCTAAAGTGACAGAGGATATTGAAAAGAAGATGAAAGAACAAGAAGGTAAACTATCAAGTTTATCTCAGAATTTTGATCCCCTCACCACATCCATAATGAATCAAGAGTGCCAGGCTATTGCCATTATAAATGAAATAAAGAGGCTTGAAAAGGAGAAGAAGAATATAATAAGTAGGATGAGTGAACTTAGAGGGATAATTATCCCTAATTAGAGGCAATGCATGAGGCCTTAACTGATGCTCAGACCACAGCCCGGACCAATGATCCGACAAACTTAAGAAGGGTAGAAGCTTATGCATTTTTGTTGAGTGCTCACATCTCAATTTTGGACAAGATGAAGCAGAGTTGGGCAATAGAATTTGTACAGTTAAAGACCACTTTTGTGGATATACTAAAGTATATGTAAGTATAACATGTATATATACTTATGTGGCTATGTAAAGGTTGATTTTTACAAATTTTGGTGTGCAGATTCCACCCTTTGCCATTGATGTCAAAGGGGGAGTGAGGAGTAGTGAAAAATGTGGAATCCAGCTAAGGGAGTGCTCCGATAAAATAGTACATAAGACAGAGCATCAGTCTAGGGAGAGACACTATGTGGCTTCATGATTGTTGTCATTGATGGCAACAAAGTCTATCCCACACATCCATAGAACATAGTATGTCTATATCGGAAGACAGATTGAAGATTATTTTGGTCTGGTAAGCAAGAACAGAGCATGCAACAAGGTCTGACAATCAGGTTTGGATCTCTCAGATGGTGTAACTCAGCAAGTTACGGACTTGGACAAGTCAAGAGGAGTATGATGACTACTATATTCCAGAGATTGAGCCTCCAGTGAAAAAACATGGAAAAGATATGAGCATCTGAGTGTTGGGTTCCAGACAGGCAGAGCAGACTAAGGAAGAACTAACCGACAGAGTATCAGACTTCAATCCAGATGAGAAATTGATGGTTATCAAGCTATTGGAGGGATCATACAATATTGGCTGACATGATTGATGACTTCAATGTCTATGATTTTGATACGCATCACATATCAAGCATGGATTCAGCCGACAGATCAGTAGTATGCAAATATCTTGAGTATTCTGGTTGCCGACTAGAAAGTTGTTGAAATCCTTGGTGGGGATATATATACGAGATGGATTCCAGTATGAAGGTGTAGGTGTGATGTGATAAAGTGTGAAGAAAGATATAAGTGTGGAAGTAGTAATACAAGTCCGATATGTAACAGAGCAGCAGTACTAGAGCAGAGGAAGAATGAAGTGCATTAGATTAGTATATTGAGCCTAACTAGAACTGAACATCAACATTTTTGGCTGCCTCTCATCAATTCAAACACCTGGTTACTTTCTATAAACTTTGTAGACAGTGAGTCTCTTGTACGCAGTGTGCCTCTTGTGAGCAGTGTGCTCGAGCAGTGAGCCCTAATTGGCATGTGCCATTTTGTACTTCTTATTCTTTTAACAAAGAATACAATCTTGGGTTAGTCACCCCGTGGTTTTTCCCTTAACAAGGTTTTCCACGTAAATATCCTTGTGTTATGTGTGTTGATTTTATTTCTGCTCTCATGATTATGTATGCTTATATGTCTTGATCTTGCACTAATTGTTAAAGGAGAAAAGAAAGTTAAGATATTTAAGATAATTGATTCACACCCCCCTCTCAGTTATCTGCCTTTTTTCCAACAAGCACCTTATCCATCAACTGTTGGAATTTTTGGTCTTGTTGCATTTGTAGCAACTCTTCTTGAGTAATATCCTCATTGCTGTCATGAGGGGTGGAAATAAATTTTTTAGAGGTGCCTGCTGTTGATGATTGTTTTTACACAGTCATAACAAAAGTTAAAATTCATAAATGAACCTAACTATCTTGAAAGATATAAAGAAATCAGTTAAGATTACTTAATCCCAAGTTTCTATACAGTTAGGTCTTGACCTATTAGATAGCTCAGTAGGTTACTATGAAGCTGTAATATGCAAGGGGCCTTATGTGATTTAAGGTGATTACTGACTTATTGGACTCTATTCATGCAAATTGTTACAAATAACACCAAATTGTCATTATCTTTGCATAAATCTGTTATTGTATATCAAAGCTCTGAATGATCTATGTTAAAACAAGCTCTTCTTTTCCAATATGTATAAAGATTGCCAAATATCAACTCAGTTGCTCTTAATTCATTCAAATGTTGGACAATCTCTTTTAGATTTCTGCGTTTCAGCTAATTATTTCAAAGTTTGGGAATAGTTAGAGAAAATTCAAATTCAACATCTCTTGCTACAGGATCTAAATGTTCCATTATGCACATGGTAAAATCATAGCAAATTCAATTAACTCAACAGATCAAATCATTAAATGAAAATGTTCAAAATATTTTCACAAACAAGCATCTAAGATTGCGAGCTTTAAGAGAAACTATTTCAAATATAAAGAAGAGCTAGAGGCCACTTAGAAGTAGACCAAGACCTTCAGATTCATTTATATTCAAAACACATAGCCATTTATGGTTTACAATGTAGTAATGACTCTTAGCTTTATTAATCAAATTCACAGAAAACTTACAATGCTTTACAAATACAATAAGAAAGCTGGATGTTTCCACGCATTCCTTAATGTAGACACAGGCGACCTCCTCCAAGCTAAAATACTATTTCTATTCAAAGTTCAAACAAATTACAACTGCTATGCTATTTTCTATAAATCCTTGTGTCCTAATATAAAAGTAGCCATGTCTCTTATATAGAATTTGAACTTTCAAATGGCTATGGCTACACTTTCATCCACGGTTGAGATTTCTTCATCTTTGATCAACGGTGCATTCTCGTTTCTAACCATCTGTCCAAAATATCTATTTGGCATCTTTACCCTCGCTCAAAGGATGTCATTGGAATCTTTACAAAATAAGATTCCCCTTTCTCTTTGTTGACTCTTTCCTGCCAAGGCATCTTTACTTGACCTCTTTCAAAAACCTTTACACCTGTTTGTCCTCTTACTTTTTCAAATATTTTTTAAAATTATCAATTACACCTTCTACTAAGGTGCGGTCCGCTCCTGGTCTTTTTGCTAAAATATATTCTTGCATCACCACCTTTTCTTTCAACTTCTTCTCTTCATTTTCTAAGCCTTCTCTTTTCTTCTTGTATTTGTTCATTTTAGCCCGCTCTTCCATTAATGTATCTATCATTTGCTTGCTGAGAATTGCATCAGGATTTTCTATATAGGGTGTGAATATGGCCTTGAATTCTATTAAGGCCCTCTCTAAATCATATGCTGGCATCTCAACACATTCATGTTGTAGGAGTCTCTCTATGATCCTTTTATGCATTTTTATCATGTCTTCTGCTTTTTCTTCCAACTCCTCTATAATTGTTGTACACCTTTTGAGGTTATCTTCCTCAAATTGAAGCTCCATTATTGTTCCTCGAAATTTATTCGTTAATGCAACACTAAGTGCTCCCTCATGATTCAATTCATCTACTCTTTTTTCCATTTCTATCAACTGCCCAATCTCTGACCTGCATTCTTCTTTTCGGATTTGGCATTTATGTATGAATATCATACATTTATTCTTCTCTTCTGAATAGATCCTCCAACTTTCCATAGCATGCTTTATTATTTTCTTTCCCTCTTGTATGAAATCATTAAACCACTCATCAAAAATATTAACTTTAAACCTTTTATTTTCCATATCTTTTATCTCTTCTTTGGACACTACTGCTAGATTAGTTGGTAAATCAGGAACTGTGGCATTGGGAGCAAATGTCCCCTTAATGAACTACTGCAGCTGGACAATGTGTCCTTTTACATGTTCCAACTTATCTTTATCCTTAGGATATCAGCTGTGACCTGGTGCATATCCTCCCATTCATGGAGGTGTTGTTCTCTTATTGAATGCCCAAGATCAATATTCAATATCTTATATTCTTCTAAGGCAATTTCACCTTTTTCCTTTTCTTTCTGTGGTATAGCTAGGTTTAGAGTTCTTGCTCCATCTGGACCTCTCTGGATTGCTGACATTGTCCTATCTTTTCTTTTCTCTTTCCTTGGAGTTGTCTTTTCTCCTCATAAGCTCTTAATATCAATTGGAGCTAACTGTATTTCTTTCTTTTCCCTCCTTATTTCTCTTTCCAGCCATGCAGGAACCTCTTTTGTGCCCTCTGCATCTTTCTCTTCATCAATTACCTCCTCATGAGGTTTGTATGTCTCTATTTCTCTTTGTTGTTGCTCCCGCTGTTGTTGTTGATCAAGTAGCGGTTCTGGATTTTGTTGTTGTTGTTGATCTTGTTGTTCTTCTTCTAGAATTTTCTGTTGTAATGGAGGCTCTTGTTCTTTTGACTCAACTTCATTTTCTTCCTCCTCTACCTCAGTATCTCCCCCTTCTTGATCTTCTTCTTCAGGAGCCCTTTCTGCTGATGCTTCTTCCTTTTGATCATTTCCTGCCTACTCTTCAAGTTTATTCTCATCCATTTTTTCTTCTATTTCTTTGTCTTCAGGCCTTTTAATTTCTTCTCCTGATTTGTCTGTGGTTGCTCTATGTGTACTGGTGAACTAGCCTTTCCATCATCTTCTTTTACTTCTTCTTCCTGATCTTGCATGATTTCTGTATTTTTCTCCTCTTCCCCTGGTTCACCATACATGTTTAGCATGTTCAACGCATCTGTACCTGAGGTTTCTTGTTTTGTTTCCTCTTCTACTATTTCTCCTTTAGTTTCTTCAATTTTATGTGCTTCTTCCTGCACATCCTTAATGATTCATGGTGGAACCAAAGTACCAAAGGGATCTATTAACTCTGCTTCTTCCTGTACTTTTTCTTTTTCTTGCTCTGTTCCATGTCCAATCTCCATTTTAGTATGAGTGCTAGGCCCTTCCTCTTCACTCAGGAAATCACTAGAGTCCTCTTCTATGTCAATTGTCTTTCCTTTATACATTGTTTCTTCTTCACTATCATTGCTTTCAATGTGTACAGTTTCCACATATTGTTGGCTTTTTTACTTTCTGCCTCCTGTAGCTTTTCTCCTGCCAATTCTATTTTTACTTTAATGAATGTTTTTCCCTGTGTTAAAGGGGTGGAGGTACTGGCTATATTTTTCAGCTTTTCTCCTACTTCTTGTGCTCCAATTATATCAACTGGTTTAGAAGTTTCTCCTTTAGTCAAACCTATTGGGATTGCTCTCATAATTGGTTGTCCTGCTACTCCTTTAGCTGTTTGTACCTCCTCTGCACTTATTTCATGGCTTATAGACTTTGCATCAACAAAAGTTTCAAATGCCACTACAATTGTTATGCGTAAGGCATATAGATCCATTAGTGTGGCATTTTTGTCTTTTTCCACAATTTTAGCTTCAACAAATTTTCTCTTCTTTTCATAAAAACACTGCAAGTCTTCACTAGGCTCTGCTTTTCTTTTCTTTCCCTTCTTGGGATATGTGACCTCCTTGCCTTCAGCTTTTAGCTCTTCAACTCTATCCTTCAACCATGTTTTTGAAAACAAAATTACCGGCTTAGACAATTCATCCAATGATGTATTCCATGGCTTTGACTAATCTGGCTCTATAATAGGAGCCATCCTTGCTTCTTTATAACTTTGATGTAATAATTGATCATCCTCTCTAACCTCTGGAGGGACATATATATTGCCAATAGACCTCATTTGCTCCACAGTCAATCTTTTGTGAGCCCTTTTCCTCACTTCTCTGTCATTTTGGCAGTTAGCCTAGAAATCTTCAATATGTACTTGTTGTTTATACTTTTTATCTACAAAATTCTGAATTCTGTGGAAAGGGGCAAATTTCCTTGCTAAATCAAACTCTTTGAATCCATAATACCCTAATTCTTTCTCTAAATAACTTGTCACCTCTTCACTAAAACAAGAATATCTACCAATTGCCCATGGCAACTTCACATTTCCCCTGTTATTGAATTTCCTTTTGCACATTTTAAACACATTCAAATTCTGTCTCGAAAACTCTAACACAATTAGTTTGTCAGAAGGATACCTGGGAAGCATGAATGGTTTCCCCTCAAAACCCTCAGTTCTTATATAAGTAAAGTGTTCAAACTGTAGGAACCAAGAACTGTGCAATCCAATTGCATTTTCTGCATCCTTAGACAATCTTTTATCAGGTTCCTCCCTTAATATTCTTACCAGGTAGGTATAAAAAACATCATTGACTAAAGCAAAATTCTTTAAGGCATTCTCCTCCTAAAGGACGGGGTAATGTTCATACACTAGCTTCTAGTTATGGCCATTTCCTAAAACACCAATCCTCTCTATCCCATGAATAAAAGGCCTAATCTCAGCAGCACAAGAATATAACACATAAGAGGATAAATAAAATGGCAAGCCCTTATGTTGTCTCTGCATGGCTTGCCTCCAAATAGTAGTACTAATGGCCTTGGCCCAATGAATTTGTCCTTGTTTATTTTCCCCTGTTCTTATGTATTCTATGATAGTGAACATCCAGGGTTCACATTTTGTACCATTCCTCAATCCAGCCAGTCTGCTCAGCATAGTGATCATCAAATAGATTTTTTCCCTGAAATGTATCCTCATCAGATTTTTAGGAATTCTGGCCACTGCCTTTGGTTTGTTCTCTGGACTGTACCAGTTGCAAAATATTTTACCATTACAGTCTCCTTCATTTGTGTAGAAACTCTCATTATACTGATGCATATCAATATCACTCATCTTCTCCTGTATTTCTAATCCAAAAATTCTTTCAATCCCCTCAGGAGTCAAATCAGCAATTAATCTATCATGTAGCATTATCTTTCTTGTATTAGGGTCATATAGAATTATATAGTCTAAACACAAATCTCTAGCTTCCATTGCTAGAGGAAATCCTGCAGCTCTATACAGTCCACTTTCCAAAATGTACTTCATATCAGGTGAGGCATCTGCAGCAGTAATCTTTTTTAGCACATCCTCTGCATCATAGTTTCCTATATTAGTATCTGTCCCCACTCCATTCATACTAATCAGGGTCGGATATCCTCTGTGTATCGGTAATTCTTCTTTCTCCACCTCTTTCCGTGTCTTTCTTTCTTTTTTTATATCTTCCCCTATATCTTTCTTCAATTTAGGGGCCATCATGTAGAAGCATACATCTTTTAACTTCTCGTTTTACTCCATGTTTAGAGTTTTTTATTGTGAATATCTACTTTTACCATTTATCCTAGCCTGTTTGCCTTTCTGTTTTAACCTCTTTGAATTCGTTAAGCTCTATTCAACAAATTAACAATTAAAACAGTAATTTGACCAATGCTTACATTTTTCAGTGAAATTACTGATATTAACAGTATATCCTAAGCACTGAAATTAAACGGTGTTTTGGATAAATACCTGTTTGTCGTGACTGTTTATCCATTGACTTACTTGATGTTTTCACCTTTTTCAGTGACTGTAACTTTCTTCTCCTCTGGTAAATTCTACTCTTTTTTCACTGCAACAACTCTTTTTCTACAATTTTCAGTCTTAACAGTATATTTAACAGTGAGAAAACATGAAATGGTTCTAACCCTCATTAAATTTCCCTTTGTTTGAGTGTTAAATCTGCATTAATTATAGTAATTAATGCATTACATCCTCTCGGCCTTCATTACAGTGTTTATGTCTTTTGAATTTTTAACCATTAGTTGAATTTTATATACATTACTTTTTTCATTGTATATTTCATTGTATGTTCCCCTTTGTATATTTTCATTGTATCTTTCGAACATACAAATGCCTAAACCTACAAAGGCTTTTCTGTTATCTAATCATTTTTTGACATCCGAACTATGTATATTAGCTTGTATATTGGATATACATTATAAACATACAAAACTAATATACAACTAGTGGGGTCCACCTTATCCTTCAAATTTGTATTTCCACGATGCCTATACCTTCGTATCTCTTTCGGACTTCAACCTCTTATAAATCACATTATACTTACCTTCAAATCCGCGATGTATACATCCCAATGTGTCTCTTGATATTCGATTCGGACGTGATGCATTGGATTTTTCATATTTCAATCTTATTGAGTTTCGGCTCTATGTATAAAGCAGTGTATATTTCAGAACATACATACAAGCACAAAAATATGCAACAGTTTAACCTCATTTGATAACCCTTTTAATTCTGTGATGTATAAAGTGCAATGTACATCAGATTGCATATAAGGAATATACAATGCGCGATATACAAAGACTTTACTATCTTTTACAATTCTTCGGTTCCGTGATATATAAATCAATGCATTACCAAATATACGTTGAGTCTAAATGCATCATTTATATTGTATTTCAATTTTCTTTCAATTCTGTGTTGTATATTTCACAATGTATCTTTCCCGACATCTTACATACAAACCCGAAATATGCAACCATTATTCCGTATTTCACTACCACTTCGATTCCGCCTTGTATATAACCGCAATGTATATGACCAAACATACATATACAAAGTGCAAAAATATACAAAGACTATGTCCATTTTAATAACCTTTCAATCCCATGCTATGTATAACTCATTGTATATTTTCTTTGTATGTGTGCCGTTTACCAAATATACAAACCAAAATACACATAGCGGAACTCAACATTTATTTACTTAAACTTTGACTCTTTCAGGCCTGACTTGTACATTAAGATAGAGTGTTAGCAATACGTATACAAGTATAACAACATATATTTTAAACCCGATGACCTCCTTTTTGCGACTAAGGTAACAACCTGATATACAAACACATTTGTATATGAAATGACCTTGTACATACAAAGAACTTTGTATATAAAAAACACAAACCCTCTTATTGTACATTTACCAAAAACCTTATAACTTGCAAAATACAGGGAATTTTGAGATGGTTCAAAAAGCAACCCCTATTCATTTTTCACAATGAATTCACCTATACTATGCACTGGCACTCAATGTTATTTTTTTTTCTATTTTATCCTAGGTTTGTACTTTCAGTTACCTTTTCCCTTTACCACCAAGCAAGCCCACACACAGAAGCAACCAAAAGCTAGCCACAGTAGGGATCCTCATTTTTCTACGAAGTAAAATGGGGCGTGTTGTGAGCATCACAACAACTAGCAACCAAATAAAACAATTAAATTAAAACCATTAAAGAAAACAAAATAAAATAAATTCATAATTTCTAACTATCTTTTCTACAAATCATCATTCAACTTGAGACCTAATGTATTCAATAAGGTGCATGAATTTTCATTTTCAGTTAAAGTGGGTGCACGTGATTAATAAGCCTCATCTTGAAAATTAGTTGAACAAACCAGTGACTGACATTAGACTACCTAGTTGATGTCATTCCCTCATAGCCGACTGGATAGAGCCTTCCTGCCAGCAGGTGTTTATAGCCCCGACAAGGTTATCGTTACAATTCTCCTAAGTAGAGCCCCACTACCAGCAAGTGTCTATAGCCCCGATAGAGTTACTTAGATGACTTAACCTGGATTTCAATAAAATCCATTTTATTTATTTATTTATATTTTATATTTTGTACTTTGACAGATATTTCATAAGATATTTCAGTTGTAACTTCATGATGCAAGGAACAGTCACTTGCTAAAATTAAGCTGAGAATTGTAATGGTAGCAAGGGTGACCTCTGATTTTTCACCTAATATCCACACTGGTAGGTTCAACAAACCCAAGGATTTTAGGTGTGTCATTGTGAGAACTTTCCTTGAATACTCAACCCATTCTTATTGAATGCAAAATTTCTCAAGTCAACTAACTTTTCTACATTCATGACAGTCACAACAAATTATGCACAAATTTCAAATAATTCACTCGAATGTTTTGAATTTTATATTGTTTTTAGTGATTGTTAATCTGCTCCTGTATACTCTAAAACAAAACAAACATCTCTACTACAACAACACAAAACAAAAACCAACACTAAAACAAACAAAACCAACACAAACAAAACAAAAAGAAAAAAATAAAAACAAAACCAAACAACCCAAACAAAACAAAAAGAAAAAACAAAAAAAAAACAAAACAACTGTACATTATTCACATTATGATACAACAGACCAACCACCCTCACCTCAAGCCTAAAAGTAATGTTTCAGTGTTGGCCATTAACGGGTAATGGCACATCTTCTCCAGTCAAGCTCTTAAGCCTGAAAGTGTTGTCTCCAATTATTTTTGACACTTGTAATGGACCTAACCATAACTTGTCAAATTTTCCATGATTTCCCTTTTTCTCATGTGCTTTGTCCCAACACAACACTAAGTCTGAAATTCTAAATGTTTTGACTCTTTCCCTTTAGTCAAACCATCTCTTTACCACTACCTGATGTTTAGAAAATTTTTCGATGGCCTGATCTCTTTCTTCATCTAATTCCAACAGTTGGATTATTCTAGCTTCTCTGTGGTCATCAAAGCCCAAGTATTCGTTAGCAAATTTCCAAACTAGTATTCTTAAATTAACTGGAAGTATGGGATTAGTCCCATAAACTAAATGATAGGGTGCATTGCCTAAAGATGATTTAACCCTGGTCCTATCTACCCACAGCGCATACTTTAGCAATGTGTTCTATTCTCTGGGGTTCTTTTCAATGAGTTTCTTGATTATATCTAATAAAATCTTATTTGTTGACTCAGCTAACCCATTACCCTGAGGATAATAATTTGAAGAAAACTTTAAAACAATCCCATGTTCAAATGCCCATTTAGAAAATTTTAAAGAAGAAAATGCAGGGCCATTGTCACATACCAGCGAATAAGGAGCCCCAAACCTAGTTATAATGTTCTCTTTGAGGAATTTGATGACTACCTCAGTAGTGGAGAATTTGCAACATGTGGCTTCAGTCCACCTTGTACAGTAATCAGTCACTATCAATATAAATTTGTATCCTACATATGATGGAGGATTAATGACTCTAATGAAATCCAAGCCCCACTGTGCAAATGGCCTAGACTCGATGACTGGTTGTAATGGATTGGCTTGATTTCTCCCTTTATCTTCTATAGTCTGACATATGTGGCAACTTCTGATGTGATTCTCTGTGTCTTTAAACATAGTAGGCCAATAGTACCCTGCCCTCAGTATCTTATGTGTTGTGGCTAAATAAGAACCATGCGCAATTCCATACTTATCATGCAAATCAAGCAACACCTTATCAACTTCATCTCTATTCAGACATCTTAAATATATTCCTTCGTGGTTCTTCTTGTATAGAAGACCTCCTTGCACCATGTATTTTGTGCTTTGATCTTTAGAGCCCTTCTCTATGAATATTTCATCTTGTTTGGATATTTTCCAGATATCAAAAACGTGTTCAAATCGTCATACCACCCTGATGTCTCATTAGTATTCAATACATACTGTTGTTTTACCAAATTTGGGTCTGTATTGGCTATGGTTTGGACTATAGCTTGTCCTCTGACTAACTTCATAGGAATGATTTCCATGTCAAATTCTTGTAAAGTGGTGATCCACTTAGCTCTTTTCTCTCCAAGCTCATTTTGCATCAGCAGCATCTTCATTGCTACATCAGGTACTATAGCCTTAACTTGACTGCGTAAGATGTAATGTCTAAACTTTTTTACTGCTCTTACCAGTACAAATGCTTGCCTTTCTGTATCCAAGTATTTCAACTGTGCATCTTTTAGAGGTGCACTCATAAATGCTATTGGCTTCTCTTCATCATCTTCACCTTTCTGTGTCAAAGCAGCTGCAACATAATGTATGGATGCAAATGAATAATTATAGAATGGTTTTGCATAATCTGGACTTGCCAATATAGGAGCTTCAAAAATTGCTTCCTTGATATCTTCAAATGCAGCTTTTGCTATTGGTGTCCATTCCATGTCTGCATCTTTTTTAACATGGCATTTAATGGCCGTATAATCTCTGCAAACCCTATAATGAACTTCCTGACAAAGTTAATTTTACCAAAAAATGATTTTAATTCCTTTTTAGTATTTGGTAATTGCAATTTCTTGATTTCTTCTATTCTATCAGGATCAATTGATATCCCATTCTTAGAAATGACGTGTCCTAGTAATTTTCCTCTGTTACTCCAAACACACATTTCTTAGGGTTTAACGAAATTCTATACCTTTCGCATCTCTTGAGGACTCTTCTCAGATCTTCAGCATGAGTAGATGCATCCTTAGAATACGCAGTTAGATCATCCATATAAATTACAATGCACTTACCTGTCAATCCACAGAATGCAATATTCATGGCTCTCTGAAAAGTGGCACCTGCATTGATTAGTCCAAACAGCATTCTTCTGTAAGCATAATTACCCCATTTACATGTGAAAGTGGTTTTCAACCTATCTTCTTTATCGACCAGAACCTGGTTATACCCTAAAAATCCATCCAAGAAAGACATCATCTTGGCCCCATTCACTGCTTACAGTACTTCATCCATGGGAGGCAAAGGATAATTATCTTTCTCAGATGCTTTGTTTAAATTCTTAAAATCTACACATAACCTGATATCTCCACTTTTCTTTCTAACAGGTACTAAATTAGCTACCCAGGTTGAGTGTCTGACAGGGAAAATTATTCTAGCAGACAGCAGCTTCTTTACTTTCTCAAATATCAAAGGTTCTAAGATTGAATTCACAGGCCTCTGCTTTTTCCTAAATGGTTTGATATCTGGCTTTAAAGGTATCACATGAGTGATGATGGACGTGTCATAGGTCTTCAAATCTTCATACATCCATGCTATTACATGTTTATAGTCTTTTAGAACATCAATAACCTCATTTCTAATCTTCTCAGAACAGGCTTTTCCAATTTGTACATTTTGGGGATTCTGCCCTGTTCCTAAGTTGTAGGGATCACACTTACCTCCCTCTGTTTTAGGCAAATCCTTCTGCTTTACTACTCCGTCAAAGTCAAAGATTTGTTCCAACTCAATCACCCCTTTGGGTAAGAAATTACTCTTCAAGTTGATTATGTCTTCTTCATCCCAAGACATATCAAGCCTCTCTTGTTCATCAATAATTTGGGCCTCAAATACTTCATTGCAAGTTAGAAAATCTACAATTTGCTGGTCCCCCTCAAATACCTAAAAATGAGTTACATTAGCTGGCACAATGGGCACATTCACTAATTCTACAGCAAATCTTTTCAATCTAGACAGTGTTAAAGGTTCTAGGGTGCTAGCAGCAACTGCTAGTGCATCTGGCCTATGGTTTAGTTCTCTAGGGATATGCTCTATATTGAAAGCATCAAATGACTCTATTAAATCCCATACCCTATGCCTGTAACAAACCATTCTTTTATAATTGCAAGCATATACTTTCCTCACCTGTCTGACTACTAGCTCAGAATCTGAAAACACTCTAATCATTTTTACTTTTCTCTTTATAGCCATGACCAGTCCATAGATTAAAGCCTCGTACTCTGCAACATTGTTAGTACAAGCAAACTGAAACCTATATGCTGCTAAGTATGATTTTCCATGAGGATCTTGTTGGTCATGATGTTAGTCATTCACAAACATAGAATAAAGTTACACAACAACCTTTACTCATCTTGAAAGATACGATGAATTCAGAGAATTCATGATCCCAAGTCTCCGTTGATTAGGTCTTAATCTACTGACGTTACTTAGTGGTTGATGTGTGTTGCTGTTTTCCATTCAGGGGCCTTACGTATTTCTACAAAGTTCATCATCATTCCTCAAAATATCCTGCTCTGTATGTGTGCTCTGCATAAATCTCTAACAATTCTACCTTTGCACTTATGGATTCACTCAAATAATGTGCCTACAGGCTGATATTTGCATGATTTCTACCATTATTTATGATTCTTTGCATGATATTTTCAATACTACATGCATTTAACTCAAATATGCTAATGATTTTCAGTTACCTACAGGATGTCAGCATATTTCTCTGTTCTGCTTGTTATTTATCATGATTTACAGTTATGGTGATGAATTTATGAATTAAAAAAAAAGAAAAAGGGTTAAAGAATGAGATTCCCAAAACTACTTGACTTAGATCACTGATCCACATACAAGCTCCCATACATGCAATGAAAAGAAGGAAACTAGAATCATACTTCACCAGGACATTCCACAAATCCGCATGATCCAGTGCAAATCTTCAAAGGAAAAGTTGATAACAACATGTAATGAAATGAAAGCGCTTCCAGTTGAACACAGCATTCACCAGTACATATCTAGAAATCAACACAAAGATTACGTAAAATTTACAATCAGGATGTAATCTGAAACTTCATATCCATTCAGTATGCTCAAGAACAGGTACATTTACAGTGATCTGAAGAAAGAACCTTGACATTTCAACAATTCTATCCTCATTAGTCTCAGTAATCCGATCTCCTAATTGATTCTACAGTAATCAGCCTTAATGCGCCAGATGCGTCTGTGTATCTCCTCCTCTGTATGATTTCTCTCATTATTTACTTCAAGATCTGGCTCTTATATAGAGCAAATGCCAGAAAATAGTTATAATGATCCAAGGATCAGGATCTTCTCATAACAATCGACGGTCCAGATGAAAAGCACATGCTTCGCCAGTTGGCAAATGTACAGCTGGCACAGAATATTCCAGCATCTTTGATTTGATTCGGTCTCCAGCTGGCAAACAACATATTTGACAATATCCTCCTCATTTCTGGTTCATGTTGCCTCCTTGTGCAACCATACAATGCTCAGCTTCAGCAGCAGCATCATGACTTCCTGCAAGTAAACAGACAAACATTAAGTTCATCATCATGTGGATAAACAATAGGAAGTAAAACATTTTATTAACCAAGCCTCAAAATGTGCAGCTACAGGCAATCGGGCTCCAAATTTCTATCGCTCTGTTTTCCCGCCCATTTTCTTGTATATCGGGTTCAAATATGATCATGTATGTATCGACGTGACTACACACAGTCGGGATGACAATTTTACATTAGGCCGATGGCCAAACTTATACCGACGCCAAAAATCATGATGATGTCCATCCATCGGGAAGACATGTTCTATCGGCGAGAAAAATCCAGACTTGGCCGATAGCAAGACTTAAAACTTTCGTCTGCATGATATTTTGGAAATATGATGCTCCCCCTCCCGAATGTCCAGATGATGCAACCGTTATGTTTTGCTTCTGTATATTGGGGAATAGAAAGACATCATCATCATCATCATGTCGAAGGAAAATAGGAGGATATGAAATATGATCCTGCTACTGAGGAAAGGAATATGATGGTGACGTCATTGTCATATTCGAGCTTCATTAAAATGTAAAAGATGACGTCACCGTCATGTTTAGTTAAGATCAGGGGATAAAATGTAATATCGGGTCACCTAAGGAAGATGATCAGGTGGTGAATGAAATATGACCCCTTTGCGGCCAAGGCAACCCTCTCGAAAGATCAGGATGATGATGATCATCAGGATATCCGGGGCTTTTGTTTAAACTTAGAACATGACGTCATCATCATATTCGCGAACCGGATCATGTTTTGGAAAATATCCTGCCGAAGGGAAATGTGATGATGATGTCATCCTGATATTTGCTTCTTCGTTTATCAGGTTAGGGATGACATCATCAAGATATTTGCAAAAGGTCATATTTCTCGGTAGGAGGACATTATGAAATATCGGGTTACCTTCAAGATCACGATGCTCGTGATACAAAAGACTGCTCGACGGGGAAAACTTACTATCACTTAAATTTGACGTCCAGATATTTGAACCGCAGGATATTATCGGGGGGGACATTTCAAATATGATGATGATGTTCTTCAAACAGCAAAACTGAGTTTATAAGATATGACCCTCTTCTTGCGAATATCAGGATGATGATCCTCCGATAGGACTTTGACATGCGCATGCAAATTATGCAGATAGTGGACTTTCTAAGCAGGGTGATATTATAATATCAGCATGATATTATAATATCAGGTGATCTTAAAATATCATGATGCTCGTTGTTATGAAATATGACCCTCCTAAAATCATGATGCTCACGATGCGCATAAGGTCATTTGACGGGTAAAACACACTATCACCTAAGATTGACGTCCAGATATTGGGACTGCATGATTTTATCGGGTGATAGATCAAGATCATGATGACCTTGACAACATGACTGAGGATAAAAATATGATGATCCTCTTGCGATTATCAGGTTTGACCAAAACTTTGACTGTGCATAACTCCCTCATATGGACGAATTTTCAGGTGATGTAAAAGGCAAACCTGCATGGAATTTCAAGCTCTTTCTAAATATGAGGTCATAGAAACAAAATATGAACTTTGACAAACTGACCTCATGATGATGACCTACCTCATCGAATATCATGATGATGATGCACCTGACTCATTTTTACCAAACCGCCAGAAAGCAGACAACGCAAGCCAAGCCAAAAGTTGGGTCCCTGTTTTACCAAGTTAAAATGGGGCGTGTTGTGTAACCACACAACAACTTGCCACCAAAGAAAACAACAAAATTCAAATGATTCAAGTGATATGATCATATTCATCTATAGTATTCTAATTCTTTCTAAGTAAAATCATCATGATCTTTGAATGATAAAGTTTCATCAAGGTAACAGTGCTAACAAAGGATCATGTGTGTGCATATGATTAATTATCCTCATCTTGAAAGCAAGTTGAAAATATAAGTAACTGGTGTTAAACTACATAGTTGGAGATCATCCCTCATAGCCAACCTGGATAGAGCCTTGCTGCCAGTAGGCGTCCATAGCCCCGGCAAGGTTATCTATACAATCTCCCTAAGTAGAGCCCCACTGCCAGCAGACATCTATAGCCCCGGTAGAGTTACTTAGATGGCCTAAGTTTATTGTTTATATATTTTTTTATTTATATATCTGATATCATCATGTCAGCTCATTTGTACAAGGTATGGTCACTTGTAGCTTTAGGTTGGAGATTGTATTGGTAGCAAGGGAGTCCCTTTAGATTTTTCACTTAACACTTATACTCATATCTTCAACAAGCCCAAGGCTGTTAGGTGTTTCATTGTGTTTGATTCACTTTGGACAAGAAAAGGCACCTGATGAAAAGATATTATAAAACCTGATCATGAGTATTTATCAGAATGGATTACAATCTATATCTAAATTTGATCTCATCACTTGAATCCTAACAATTTAGTTATTTTCTTAGGTGATGAAGTGCATCATCTTGACTTACAAAAACAAAAACTCAACCAAAACAACACAAAACAGAAGCAACCACTATACAAACAACTAATCTACAAAAAGGAAACAACAGAAACAGAACAAGAAAGCAAAACAAGCAGACTGTACAAACAACTAACCTACAGAATTATATACAAACCACTACTAGGCAAACAAAAACCAGCAAAAGACATAAGTACACCTGTATTTGCATACTTCTTTTGATTGTGCAGGAGCATTAGGGTATTAGTTATGGTTTTCAACCTAGCAAATTTATCTTTATATTCTAAAAAATATTCTGCTATTCTGAATTCATTGTATTCAACAGAACAACTCTTGATGATCAGCAACTGAGGCAGCTCATCATGTTCATGATTAATCCATATGCATGTCTTATCTCCTGAATTTCCATAATCAAAATAGTATTCAACATCATTCACTGTGGAAAGGAGAAATACAACCTAGTGTATTTCTAATTTTGCTGGACATGCTTCTTCATTGCCAGTTGGTCTTCCATTTGTCACTATATTTTCACTGCTTGGCTCAGTGCCTGGTCTCTCTTCAAATTGAAGGATGTATGACTCTTGATGTATTAATTCTCCATCTTTATCCGTATTTGTTCCTTCATTCCGGATGTTCAGTTTATCCTCCGGTTCAGGAAACTTCTCAATATTTTCTTCAATTTCCTGCACATCAGCATCTAAATAAGTATCTTTATTATCACAACCTGATATACAGAAATTTATCATTTCTAAATCATGTGACTGTAAAGGAGAATTGGCATTCAACTGATAAGAAGACTTCCCTATTTCATTTTCAAAATATTTCTGGAGTAACGTCTGATTATGCACAACAACTCCAGAGTCCTCTACATCTTCATCTTTCAGGAATTGTTCATTAAATAATTCACATCTTCTATCTAGTAAAGGATCGAGTTCCATTAACCTGCAACATTCTCGTATTTGATCATTCAATTCAACCCAGTTAGGTAGTAAATCAGCATTTATTTTATTTTCTATGACTTCCTGAGTTACTATCATAGGATCTTCATCATCAGCAGTGAATTTAAATTGCTCTACTATCTGTTTACACTTCTCTTTACCATAGAATGACTCCAGGAAAGATGTTTCATCTTCTTTATCAAAAGTATTAGGATCAGAATCAAAAATATTATCCTGATGAATGGTTTCTTCTCTAAAATTTTTACAAGATTCATACCTGCATACTGACTGATCCTTACTTGTATTAGGAAGTAGAGAACTCCTATCAATCCCACCATAAAATGAATCTAGGAAAGATGTTTCCTCTTCATTACCTTCTGGAACCGACTCAGCTATTGTATTTTCTAGAATCTTTTTCAACATGATCAAGAAAGCGTAGCAATCTCTCTCTGAATGCTCTTCATCATGTAATCTGCACCAGCTTTCAATCAAGACATCATCAATGGGCAAACCTAATATTTGACTACACTGTATATTTCTAGACAAGTATAATTCAAAATCTTTAGAACGATCCACTTCAGCGTCTGGACAATTAATAACTTCTGGTGCTGCATCTGCTTGTTGCTCCAGAATTTCTTCATTTTCCTGCCAGATTTCTTCATTTTCCTGGCAAATTTCGGCCCTGAACACATCTGGGAAGAATATTAGTTCTTTCAAATATAAATCCAACCTTGTAAGGAAAGTTAAACAATTTATTTCGCTGTGTTCCACAGTCTGGTGTATCCTGCAACAGGTAGATAAACCAAAGTTAGACAAACTGTGAGGGTAAAGCTGCCTATTCAAAGTTTCTTGAAATAAAGGAATGTTAACTTGACAATTGCCTTCATATACATCCATCAAACTAAGACTATATTTTTCAATTTTTTAGTATTTTGAAATTTTAATGAGATCCATCATATCTCAGAATAAAACTTGAAAGCTCAGAAAATCAAACTAATCTTTGATGCTTTGGGCTAGATCTTGGCAAAGGTACAACCAAAACATCTCAGATAAGAGATATTTGCAGACATTTAACTCAAATGCTGAAATATTTATGCAATATTTGCAGAAATCCAGAAATGTGATAGGATATTGGGATATCCTGACCCGTAACACAAGATCTCGAGTGCCTATGGCTTAAAAGTCTCAAAGTTTGAACAAATTTACGTACCTTTAGCCGATATTAGTGAATTCAGAAAGATCTACTGTAAAGCTTGCAATATTTATGTGAGATCTGGAAATCTTTACATAGAATGAACACATACAAACTTCTCACAGCAAATATTTACGTAATTTACTGAAATTCACGGGCGATCTGAGGTTACCTTACTTTATGCGTCATCAAACTTGAAAATACTGATGATGAGCGTGATCTTCCAGGCCTGCCCTCCTTCTAGCGCCAATTTATGTTGCGTTAGAAGCGAGGGGCCTGCATAAAAATGAATGATGACTGAAGCAGTAGTGGCTGTTCTCATTCTGGCCCTCCTTCTATTGATGATGCTAAGAAACAGCTCAGCTGCCCTCCTTCTGTTGAAGATGCTGAGAAACAGCTCAGCCCTCCTTCTGTTACTGATGCTGAGAAACAGCTCAGCCCTCCTTCTAGCGCCAATTTATGTTGCGTTAGAAGCGAGGGGCCTGCAGATATGTTTGCAAGATTTAAAGCAAGCTGATAAACAGAGGCAGGGGATATCACTTCAATTGAACAGGATCTATTTGCTGAGAAACAGCTCAAGCCCTCCTTCTATGTTGAAATCCAGAAATTCTATGTCCAGCCCTCCTTCTAGCGCCAATTTATGTTGGTCATGATGTTAGTCATTCACAAACATAGAATAAAAGTTACACAACAACCTTTACTCATCTTGAAAGATATGATGAATTCAGAGAATTCATGATCCCAAGTCTCCGTTGATTAGGTCTTAATCTACTGACGTTACTCAGTGGTTGATGTGTGTTGCTGTTTTCCATTCAGGGGCCTTATGTATTTCTGCAAAGTTCATCATCATTCCTCAAAATATCCTGCTCTGTATGTGTGCTCTGCATAAATCTCCAACAATTCTACCTCTGCACTTATGGATTCACTCAAATAATGTGCCTACAGGCTGATATTTGCATGATTTCTACCATTATTTATGATTCTTTGCATGATATTTTCAATACTACATGTATTTAACTCAAATATGCTAATGATTTTCAGTTACCTATGGGATCTCAGCATATTTCTCTATTCTGCTTGTTGTTTATCATGATTTACAGTTATGGTGATGAATTTATGAAATTAAAAAAAAGAAAAAGGGTTAAAGAATGAGATTCCCAAAACTACTTGACTTAGATCACTGATCCACATACAAGCTCCCATACATGCAATGAAAAGAAGGAAACTAGAATCATACTTCACCAGGACATTCCACAAATCCGCATGATCCAGTGCAAATCTTCAAAGGAAAAGTTGATAACAACATGTAATGAAATGAAAGTGCTTCCAGTTGAACACAGCATTCACCAGTACATATCCAGAAATCAACACAAAGATTACGTAAAATTTACAATCAGGATGTAATCTGAAACTTCATATCCATTAAGTATGCTCAAGAACAGGTACATTTACAGTGATCTGAAGAAAGAACCTTGACATTTCAACAATTCTATCCTCATTAGTCTCAGTAATCCGATCTCCTAATTGATTCTACAGTAATCGGCCTTAATGCGCTAGATGCGTCTATGTATCTCCTCCTCTGTATGATTTCTCTCATTATTTACTTCAGGATCTGGCTCTTATATAGAGCAAATGCCAGAAAATAGTTATAATGATCCAAGGATCAGGATCTTCTCATAACAATCGATGGTCCAGATGAAAAGCACATGCTTCGCCAGTTGGCAAATGTACAGCTGGCACAGAATATTCCAGCATCTTTGATTTGATTCGGTCTCCAGCTGGCAAACAACATATTTGACAATATCCTCCTCATTTCTGGTTCATGTTGCCTCCTTGTGCAACCATACAATGCTCAGCTTCAGCAGCAGCATCATGACTTCCTGCAAGTAAACAGACAAACATTAAGTTCATCATCATGTGGATAAACAACAGGAAGTAAAACATTTTATTAACCAAGCCTCAAAATGTGCAGCTACAGGCAATCGGGCTCCGAATTTCTATCGCTCTGTTTTCCCACCCATTTTCTTGTATATCGGGTTCAAATATGATCATGTATGTATCGACGTGACTACACACGGTCGGGATGACAATTTTACATTAGGCTGATGGCCAAACTTATACCGACGCCAAAAATCATGATGATGTCCATCCATCAGGAAGACATGTTCTATCGGCGAGAAAAATCCAGACTTGGCCGATAGCAAGACTTAAAACTTTCGTCTGCATGATATTTTGGAAATATGATGCTCCCCCTCCCGAATGTCCAGATGATGCAACCGTTATGTTTCGCTTCTGTATATTGGGGAAAAGAAAGACATCATCATCATCATCATGTCGAAGGAAAATAGGAGGATATGAAATATGATCCTGCTGCTGAGGAAAGGAATATGATGGTGACGTCATCGTCATATTCGGGCTTCATTAAAATGTAAAAGATGACGTCACCGTCATGTTTAGTTAAGATCAGGGGATAAAATGTAATATCAGGTCACCTAAGGAAGATGATCAGGTGGTGAATGAAATATGACCCCTTTGCGGCCAAGGCAACCCTCTCGAAAGATCAGGATGATGATGATCATCAGGATATCCGGGGCTTTTGTTTAAACTTAGAACATGACGTCATCGTCATATTCGCAAACCGGATCATGTTTTGGAAAATATCATGCCGAAGGGAAATGTGATGATGATGTCATCCTGATATTTGCTTCTTCATTTATCAGGTTAGGGATGACGTCATCAGGATATTTGCAAAAGGTCATATTTCTCGGCAGGAGGACATTACGAAATATCGGGTTACCTTCAAGATCACGATGCTCGCGATACAAAAGACCACTCGACGGGGAAAACTTACTATCACTTAAATTTGACGTCCAGATATTTGAACTGCAGGATATTATCGGGGGGGACGTTTCAACTATGATGATGATGTTCTTTAAACAACAAAACTGAGTTTATAAGATATGACCCTCTTCTTGCGAATATCAGGATGATGATCCTCCGATAGGACTTTGACATGCGCATGCAAATTATGCAGATAGTGGACTTTCTAAGCAGGGTGATATTATAATATCAGCATGATATTATAATATCAGGTGATCTTAAAATATCATGATGCTTGTTGTTATGAAATATGACCCTCCTAAAATCATGATGCTCACGATGCGCATAAGGTCATTTGACGGGTAAAACACACTATCACCTAAGATTGACGTCCAGATATTGGGACTGCATGATTTTATCGGGTGATAGATCAAGATCATGATGACCTTGACAACATGACTGAGGATAAAAATATGATGATCCTCTTGCGATTATCAAGTTTGACCAAAACTTTGACTGTGCATAACTCCCTCATATGGACGAATTTTCAGGTGATGTAAAAGGCAAACCTGCATGGAATTTCAAGCTCTTTCTAAATATGAGGTCATAGAAACAAAATATGAACTTTGACAAACTAACCTCATGATGATGACCTACCTCATCGAATATCATGATGATGATGCACCTGACTCATTTTTACCAAACCGCCAGAAAGCAGACAATGCAAGCCAAGCCAAAAGTTGGGTCCCTGTTTTACCAAGTTAAAATGGGGCGTGTTGTGTAACCACACAACAGATCTATGAGTTCTACCCCAACACCTACACCTTGTTTAGATTTGGAACCATCACACTTTAATGTCCACATGCCATCTCTATTCTTTTGACATTTTGCTTTAGCATGTTTTACCTTTTCTATCACCTGCGCAGTGCTATCTTGCTTATTCCTAAGCAATTCATTATGGCCTACTTGTACAGTTATATTTTCATTTTGAGGATCAGAATGATAGACACTTTTACCTTTTGACTCTTCTCTAAAATCTGGAGTTGATTCATTTATGTTGTTCTGAAAATAACTCTCTGAGTGATTAAACTTTCCTTCTTGGGGTTCCACCCCTTTTGTGCATTTTATATACTAATGTTCAATAATGTCTCTGCACATGCCACAATTTTCTTCAGAATGTGACCTATCGTGAACTCTACACTTATTTTGTATAATTTGCATTAAACTGGAAGATTTTGTTCTATGCACTTTTCTATTTCTTGTCTGATGACCTGACTAAAATTACTCAATGCATTATTTTCTTCATCAGAAGAGTTTCCATCAGACTCAATAAATAATTTTGTTTCTTTCTTGACAAACTTTTCTCCAAAATTTAGCATCAAAATTTCCTCAATCTGTACCCCTTTGTTAGTAACTCTATAAACACCAGGCTCAACAGAAGCATATAATATTTTGTTCGTCCTATTGTACTCTGTGATCATATGTTTCATCCTGGGTTCAGCTTCTATTCTAATCTGATTTGGCACACCTCTCCAAGGTAATCACATATGTGAGAAATTGGTGACCATATATCTGTTTAAAGTCTTTGACCAGTCTCTACTCAATAACATCCCATAATTTACAGGTATATCAACTACTTGGATGTCAATGAACTGACTTACCCTAGGATCTGAAGCTAGCTGCATCTGCATATGCATTAATTCTCCAATCACATTAACTTCAATTTTGTCTAACTGTGTAACAACTTTGGCAAATTTAGCAGGGGTCAACCCTAAAGTTTTACATATCCCTAATGGCATTACATTGGCTAAGGAACCTAAATCTACCATACAATTGTGTATGTTCTTTCCACACAATCTAACCATTAGCAAGAAAGGAGGAGCATCCTTTTTATCGGCATACATTACAACATTGGTGTTGGATGGCTACTCAACCTTCTTACTCTTTTTGTTGGACTGTGTATCCCTATTAGGAACATTTACCTCAGTAGAAACCTCACTTGTCACAGATGCATCCAAGGATTTGATAAAAGGACTTCTAACCCCTGGAGTTTTCAACAATTCACACAAAGGTATACTGACCTTAATTTTCTTTATTTCTTCTGACAAATAATTCATCAATCTCATCGTTTCTATAGTCTCTGTTTTATATGTTTGCACCTTTTGTGCAACTGTGCCATTTCCTGTCTGATGATGAGATTTTAGTATAGCAGGATTGTTGCTAGCATTCTGGTCTGGGGGTGTGTTGAAATTGTTAGGAGGAGTAGAAGTGGTGAAAGGTCCTCCTGGCCTAGGGTTATTTCTTAGGTTGTAAGTATGATTCTTACTTGACTGTTGGAAAGCTTGCACTTCCTCTGTCTCATACAACACCTCATTTTCAGTTTCGAATGGAAACTGAAAAGCATTTAGTACTAAGCCTGTCTCAGGATATAGATTTTCACAACAATATGGTTCATCTTCTAACAATTGGTCATCTTCTTCTTCTCTAACTGTGAAAGTTTCTAAGACTAGAGCAGTATCATACCCTGAGGGTACTATTTCATTGCCTTTGGGAATTAAGAACTCAGAAGTAGGAGCCTGTACATCCACATTAAAAATACTTGCTGCCAAATGAAACTGAGGATAGTCTAATTCAGCATGGGCACTAGTATTATGGATCCTACACCAATTCTTCAGTGCCACATTAGCCATTTGAATCCTAGTCATTTTCTTGGTATCTTGGTTATCCACATTCTCAAACGGAGAAGCTAAAGTGCCATTATTAGGCCCAGTGTTCCAGGTTTTAGGTGGCCTAGGCTAATTCTGATTCTTGTTATTGTTATTCCAGGCTCTGTTATCTATAGCTGGTCCTCTATTTTGCATTTGTTGTCCTTGATTATGACTCTGATGTTGACTATGATTTTGACCTTGATTAGAAATCTGACCCTGATTATAACCCTGATTCTGATTTTGGTTATGATTGGGGTTGTAATGTTGGTTTTGACTCTGATTATAGTTTTGGTTATACCCCTGGTTATTTCTACCATAGAAATTCTCATTTCTCAACTGTGTCATCTCAATGGTCAATCTTCTCAGATGTGCAGTGATTTCTTTGATATCTTCCCTTTCCTCTTATGCTTTTGCTATAAATGTATCCTGGGGTGGTTGGAAAAATGATTGGCCATTGTTCTGATTAAGATTGGCAATATTACCAGCGTAATGTACTATAGCCTGAATTGGAGTAGGGTTATACACAAGTGTGTATGTAGGGACTGGATTTAGCATTGGAGTATTCTATGTAGGAACTCCATTCCAAGGTTGTGCCTGATTTTGCATTCCAGGACTTCCTCCATTGAGGAATGGATTATAGGTTGTCTGCCTCATTTCCTGGTTAATAGAGGCTGCCTCTTTGTAGGCTTTGGATATTGTGTCTATGTTAGGCTTTCTCTTGACAAACATGGTAGTTAATGGATCTAAAGCAACATAGTACATAGCTAACAATGTATCTAGAACTACTATGTATGGTGTTACCAACCTGGAAGATGCCTTTTGAAACTTATCATTAAAGTTATCAATTAGATCTCCTTCACCTCTCTTGATTGTGGCCAATTTATGATATAGGATAGAAGGATCCACTGGTCCTCTAAATCTAGATAGAAATGCTTCTTCCATGAGCGTCCAAGAAGAAACATAGCCATTAGGTAAATTCACATACCAGTTGGATGCTTGTTCATTGAAAGTGTAAGGAAATAATCTGCACACAACATCTTCATGTTCCAGTCTGGCTCTAAAGCATGCCTCTTTAAATATCCTGATATGATCTTCTAGATCTTGATGTAACTAATATTTAGGACATATTTTCTTAGGGTTCTTTGGTATCTCATGATAATCCACAAAATGTATGGGAGAATTGACATTGAAATAAGCCATTGCAGGTACCTGTTCTTGACTTGGACCTACAGGAAACCTAGATTTATAGGTGGACTTGGATTTCTGGGAGGACTGGGACCTCTAGGAGGACTAGGAACTCTAGGAGGACCTAAACCTAGATTTAAGAATCTATATGAAGAACTATCAGGACTTACAATATTGTGGATGTTAAAAGGTGATCCAGGAGGCGTTCCAGATGAACTTCTTGTATTTGATATTTTAGGATTCCACACTAAAGGACTTTTACTTTGCCTCCTGTCAGGTAATTGCACAAATATGTCCTCTGAATTGGATCTAGACCTGGTCACTCTACTGCTGTTATGAGCCAGCTTACTTGATTTCAACCTTAACTCAAAAATAGGCCCTCCTTCTAGCGCCAAAAACTGTTGATGATTGTTTTTACACAGTCATAACAAAAGTTAAAATTCATAAATGAACCTAACTATCTTGAAAGATATAAAGAAATCAGTTAAGATTATTAATCCCAAGTTTCCATACAGTCAAGTCTTGACCTTTTAGATAGCTCAGTAGCTTACTATGAAGCTGTCATATGCAAGGGGCCTTACGTAATTTAAGGTGATTACTGACTTACTAGACTCTATTCATGCAAATTGTTACAAATAACACCAAATTGTCATTATCTTTGCATAAATCTATTACTGTATATCAAAGCTCTGAATGATCTATGTTAAAACAAGCTTTTCTTTTCCAATATGTATAAAGATTGCCAAATATCAACTCAATTGCTCTTAATTCATTCAAATGTTGGACAATCTCTTTTAGATTTCTGCGTTTCAGCTAATTATTTCAAAGTTTGGGAAAAGTTAGAGAAAATTCAAATTCAACATCTCTTGCTACAGGATCTAAATATTCCATTATGCACATGGTAAAATCACAGCAAATTCAATTAACTCAACAGATCAAATCATTAAATGCAAATGTTCTGAATATTTTCACAAACAATCATCTAAGATTGCAAGCTTTAAGAGAAACTATTTCAAATATAAAGAAGAGCTAGAGGCCACATAGAAGTAGACCCAGACCTTCAGATTCATTTATATTCAAAACACATAGCCATTTATGCTTTACAATGTAGTAATGACTCTTAGCTTTATTAATCAAATTCACAGAAAACTTATAATGCTTTACAGATACAATAAGAAAGATGGATGTTTCCACGCGTTCCTTAATGTAGACACAGGCGACCTCCTCCAAGATAAAATACTATTTCTATTCAAAGTTCAAACAAATTACAACTGCTACGCTATTTTCTATAAATCCCTGTGTCCTAATATACAAGTAGCCATGTCTCTTATATAGAATTTGAACTTTCAAATGGCTATGGCTACACTTTCATCCACGGTTGAGATTTCTTCATCTTTGATCAATGGTGCATTCTCGTTTCTAACCATCTACCCAAAATATCTATTTGGTATCTTTACCCTCGCTCAAAGGATGCCATTGGAATCTTTACAAAATAAGATTCCCCTTTCTCTTTGTTGACTCTTTCCCGCCAAGGCATCTTTACTTGACCTCTTTCAAAAACCTTTACACCTGTTTGTCCTCTTACTTTTTCAAATATTTTTTGAAATTATCAATTACACCTTCTACTAAGGTGCGGTCCGCTCCTAGACTTTTTGCTAAAATATATTCTTGCATCACCACCTTTTCTTTCAACTTCTTCTCTTCATTTTCTAAGCCTTCTCTTTTCTTCTTGTATTTGTTCATTTTAGCCCGCTCTTCCATTAATGTATCTATCATTTGCTTGCTGAGAATTGCATCAGGATTTTCTATATAGGGTGTGAATATGGCCTTGAATTCTATTAAGGTCCTCTCTAAATCATATGCTGGCATCTCAACACATTCATGTTGTAGGAGTCTCTCTATGATCCTTTTATGCATTTTTATCATGTCTTCTGCTTTTTCTTCCAACTCTTGTATAATTGTTGTACACCTTTTGAGGTTATCTTCCTCAAATTGAAGCTCCATTATTGTTCCTGGAAATTTATTCATTAATGCAACACTAAGTGCTCCCTCATGAATCAATTCATCTACTCTTTTTTCCATTTCTATCAATTGCCCAATCTCTGACCTGCATTTTTCTTTTCAGATTTGGCATTTATGTATGAATATCATACATTTATTCTTCTCTTCTGAATAGATCCTCCAACTTTCCATAGCTTGCTTTATTATTTTCTTTCCCTCTTGCATGAAATCATTAAACCACTCATCAAAAATATTAGCTTTAAACCTTTTATTTTCCATATCTTTTATCTCTTCTTTGGACACTATTGCTAGATTAGTTGGTAAATCAAGAACTGTGGCATTGGGATTAAATATCCCCTTAATGAACTGCTACAGCTGGATAATGTGTCCTTTTAAATGTTCTAACTTATCTTTATCCTTCCTTAGGATATCAGCTGTGACTTGGTGCATATCCTCCCATTCATGGAGGTGTTGTTCTCTTGTTCAATGCCTAAGATCAATATTCAATATCTTATATTCTTCTAAGGCAATTTCACCTTTTGCCTTTTCTTTCTATGGTATAGCTAGGTTTAGAATTCTTGATCCATCTGGACCTCTCTAGATTGCTGACATTGTCCTATCTTTTCATTTCTCTTTCCTTGGAGTTGTCTTTTCTCCTAATAAGCTCTTAATATCAATTGGAGCTAACTGTATTTCTTTCTTTTCCCTCCTTATTTCTCCTTCCAGCCATGCAGGAACCTCTTTTGTGCCCTCTGCATCTTTCTCTTCATCAATTACCACCTCATGAGGTTTGTCTGTCTCTATTTCTCTTTGTTGCTGCTCCTGATGTTGTTGTTGATCAGGTAGCGGTTCTGGATTTTGCTGTTGTCGTTGATCTTGTTGTTCTTCTTCTAGAATTTGTTGTTGTAATGGAGGCTCTTGTTCTTTTGACTCAACTTCATTTTCTTCCTCCTCTACCTCAGTATCTCCCCCTTCTTGATCTTCTTCTTTAGGAGCCCCTTTCTGCTGATGCTTCTTCCTTTTGATCATCTCCTGCCTGCTCTTCAGGTTTATTCTCATCCATTTTTTCTTCTATTTCTTTGTCTTCAGGCCTTTTAATTTCTTCTCCTGATTTGTTTGTGTTTTATGTTTGTGGTTACTCTGTGTGTACTGGTGAACTAGCCTTTCCATCATCTTCTTTTACTTCTTCTTCCTGATCTTGCATGATTTCTGTATTTTTCTCCTCTTCCCCTAGTTCACCATACATGTTTAGCATGTTCAAGGCATCTGTACCTGAGGTTTCTTGTTTTGTGTCCTCTTTTGCTGTTTCTCCTTCAGTTTCTTCAATTTTATGTGCTTATTCCTGCACATCCTTAATGATTTATGGTGGAACTAAAGTACCAAAGGGATCTGTTAACTATGCTTCTTCCTGTACTTTTTCTTTTTCTTGCTCTGTTCCATGTCCAATCTCCATTTTAGTATGAGTGCTAGGCCCTTCCTCTTCATGCAGGAAATCACTGGAGTCCTCTTCTGTGTCAATTATCTTTCCTTTATACATTGTTTCTTCTTCACTATCACTGCTTTCAATGTGTACAGTTTCCACAGATTGTTTGGCTTTTTAGCTTTCTGCCTCCTACAGCTTTTCTCCTGCCAATTCTGTTTTTACTGTAATGAATACTTGTCGTTGTGTTAAAGGGGTGGAGGTATTGGCTATGTTTTTCATCTTTTCTCCTACTTCTTGTGCTCTAATTATATCAGCTGGTTTAGAAGTTTCTCCTTTAGTCAAACCTATTGGGATTGCTCTCATAATTGGTTGTCCTGCTACTCCTTTAGCTGTTTGTGCCTCCTCTGCACTTATTTCATGGCTTATAGACTTTGCATCAACAAAAGTTTCAGATGCCACTCCAATTGTTATGCCTAAGGCATATGGATCCATTAGTGTGGCATTTTTGTCTTTTTCCACAATTTTAGCTTCAACAAATTTTCTCTTCTTTTCATAAAAACACTGCAAGTCTTCACTGGGCTCTACTTTTCTTTTCTTTCCCTTCTTGTGATATGTGACCTCCTTGCCTTCAACTTTTAGCTCTTCAACTCTATCCTTCAACTGTGTTTTTGAAAACAAAATTACCGGCTTAGACAATACATCCAATGATGTATTCCATGGCTTTGACCAATCTGGCTCTGTAATAGGAGCCATCCTTGCTTCTTTATAACTTTGATGTAATAATTGATCATCCTCTCTAACCTCTGGAGGGACATATATATTGCCAATAGACCTCATTTGCTCCACAGTCAATCTTTTGTGAGCCCTTTTCCTCACTTCTCTGTCATTTTGGCAGTCAGCCCAGAAATCTTCAATATGTACTTGTTGTTTATACTTTTTATCTACAAAATTCTGAATTCTATGGACAGGGTCGAATTTCCTTGCTAAATCAAACTCTTTGAATCCATAATACCCTAATTCTTGCTCTGAATAACTTGTCACCTCTTCACTAAAACAAGAATATCTGCCAATTGCCCATGGCAACTTCACATTTCCCCTATTATTGAATTTCCTTTTGTACATTTTAAACACATTCAAATTCTGTCTCGAAAACTCTAACACAATTAGTTTCTCAGAAGGATACCTAGGAAGCATGAATGTTTTCCCCTCAAAACCCTCAATTCTTATATAATTAAAGTGTTCAAACTGTACAAACCAAGAACTGTGCAATCCAATTGTATTTTCTGCATCCTTAGACAATCTTTTATCAGGTTCATCCCTTAATATTCTTACCAGGTAGGTATAAAAAACATTATTGACTAAAGCAAAATTCTTTAAGGCATTCTCCTCCTGAAGGACAGGGTAATGTTCATACACTAGCTTCTAGTTAAGGCCATTTCCTAAAACACCAATCCTCTCTATCCCATGAATAAAAGGCCTAATCTCTGTAGCACATGAATATAACACATAAGAGAATAAATAAAATGGCAAGCCCTTATGTTGTCTCTGCATGGCTTGCCTCCAAATAGCAGTACTAATGGCCTTGGCCCAATGAATTTATCCTTGTTTATTTTCCACTGTTCTTATGTATTCTATGACAGTGAACATCCAGGGTTCACATTTTGTACCATTCCTTAATCCAGCCAGTCTGCTCAGCATAGTGATCATCAAATAGATTTCTTCCCTGAAATTTATCCTCATCAGATTTTTAGGAATTCTAGCTACTGCCTTTGGTTTTCTCTCTGGACTGTACTAGTTGCGAAATATTTTACCCTTATAGTCTCCTTTATTTGTGTAGAAACTCTCGTTATACTGATCCATATCAATATCACTCATCTTCTCCTTGATTTCTAATCCAAAAGTTCTTGCAATCCCCTCAAGAGTTAGATCAGCAATTAATCTGTCATGTAGCATTATCTTTCTTGTATTAGGGTCATACAAAATTATATAGTCCAAACACAAATCTCTAGCCTTCATTGCCAAAGGAAATCCTGCAGCTCTATACAATCCACTTTCCAAAATGTACTTCATATCAGGTGAGGCATCTACAGCAGTAATCTTTTTTAGCACATCCTCTGCATCATAGTTTCCTATATTAGTATCTGTCCCCACTCCATTCGTACTAATCAGGGTCGGATATCCTCTATGTATTAGTAATTCTTCTTTCTCCACCTCTTTCCATGGCTTTCTTTCTTTTTTTATATCTTCCCCTGTATCTTTCTTCGGTTTAGGGGCCATCCTGTAGAAGCATACATCTTTTAACTTCTCGTTTTACTCCATGTTTAGGGTTTTTTTATTATGAATATCTACTTTTACCATTTACCCTAGCCTGTTTGCCTTTCTATTTTAACCTCTTTGAATTCGTTAAGCTCTATTCAACAAATTAACAATTAAAACAGTAATTTGACCAATGCTTACATTTTTCAATGAAATTACTGAAATTAACAGTATATCCTAACCACTGAAATTAAACGGCGTTTTGGATAAATACCTGTTTGTCGCGATTGTTTACCCGTTGACTTACTTGACGTTTTCACCTTTTTCAGCTATTGTAACTTTCTTCTCCTCTGGTAAATTCTACTCTTTTTTCACTGCAACAGCTCATTTTCTGCAATTTTCAGTCTTAACAGTATATTTAACAGTGAGAAAACATGAAATGGTTCTAACCCTCATTAAATTTCCCTTTGTTTGAGTGTTAAATCCGCATTAATTACAATAATTAATGCATTTCGTCCTCTCGGCCTTCATTACACTGTTTATGTCTTTTGAATTTTTAACCGTTAGTCGAATTCTGTATACATTACTTTTTTCATTGTATATTTCATTGTATGTTCCCCTTTGTATATTTTCATTGTATCTTTCAAACATACAAATGCCTAAACCTACAAAGGCTTTTATGTTATCTAATCCTTTTTTGACATCCGAACTATGTATATTAGCTTGTATATTGGATAAACATTATAAACATACAAAACTAATATACAACTGGTGGGGTCCACCTTATCCTTCAAATTTGTATTTCCACGATGCCTATACCTTCATATCTCTTTCGGACTTCAACCTCTTATAAATCACATTATACTTACCTTCAAATCCACGATGTATACATCCCAATGTATCTCTTGATATTCGATTCAGACATGATGCATTGGATTTTTCATATTTCAATCTTATTGAGTTCTGGCTCATATGTATAAAGCAGTGTATATTTTGGAACATACATACAAGCACGGAAATATGCAACAGTTTAACCTCATTTGATAACCCTTTTAATTCTGTGATGTATAAAGTGCAATGTACATCAGATTGCATATAAGGAATATACAATGCGCGATATACAAAGACTTTACTATCTTTTACAATTCTTCAGTTCCGTGATATATAAATCAATGTATTACCAAATATACGTTGAGTCCAAATGCATCATTTATATTGTATTTCAATTTTCTTTCAATTTTGTGTTGTATATTTCACAATGTATCTTTCCCGACATATTACATACAAACCTGAAATATACAACCATTATTCCGTATTTCACTACCATTTCGATTCCGCCTTGTATATAACCGCAATGTATATGACAAAACATACATATACAAAGTGCAAAAATATACAAAGACTATGTCCATTTTAATAACCTTTCAGTCCTGCACTATGTATAACTCATTGTATATTTTCTTTGTATGTGTGTCGTTTACCAAATATACAAACCAAATACACATAGCAGAACTCAACATTTATTTACTTCAACTTTGACTCTTTCGGGCCCGACTTGTACATTAAGATAGAGTGTTAGCAATACGTATACAAGTATAACATATATTTTAAACCCGATGACCTCCTTTTTGCGACTAAGGTAACAACCCGATATACAAACACATTTGTATATGAAATGACCTTGTGCATACAAAGAACTTTGTATATACAAAATGAAAACCATCTGATTGTACATTTACCAAAAACCTTATAACTTGCAAAATACAAGGAATTTTGAGATGGTTCAAAAAGCAACCCCTATTCATTTTTCACAACGAATTCACCAGTACTATGCACTAGCACTCAATGTTATTTTTTTTTCTATTTTATCCCAGGTTTGTACTTTTAGTTACCTTTTCCCTTTACTACCAAGCAAGCCCACACACAGAAGCAACCAAAAGCCAGCCACAGCAAGGGTCCTCATTTTGCTACGGAGTAAACCGGGGCGTGTTGTGAGCATCACAACACTTGCCATTTCTAATTGTTTTTGGTGTTGAGATCTTGTTAGGACCATGCAAATGTGAGTTTTGGATGAGATGATGTTGAAGTGGAAACTTGTAGTGGCAAGTTTTGAACAAGGGAACTCTTGGACTAATTATGTCAAGCAAGATGGTAGATACAAAATGATAGTCGAAGGATGTTGATATCCGATTACTTGATGTTGACTAGTCTTGCACAAGCCCCTAGAGAAGTTCTGAAGGATGCTTGATCCTTGGTTGTGGAGATTTTCTAGGTTTGTTTAAGATTGAATTGATCTAGAATTTGTTTTCTCTAACTTGTTTTTGATACTTGGTATGCTTGTTGATTGTGGGAACTTTTGCAAATCATTGTAGAAGTTGACAGAAAAATAATTTGCACGGTAAAAACTGATCTCAAAAATTGGCATACAGTTGAAATGGGTACTCTGAAGTGGTGAAATTTTGTTTGCAAAAGGTACAGAGATGCTCTCTATTTTGTATGTGCAAGAATCAAATGCGTAGGAATAGAGTGCAAAAGCGTAGCAGGTCGGAATAAACGTGAAGAACTAGCAAATTTCAAAAGCACAGTAACAAATCTGAAATGCATAGGAAGTTGGTTTAGATGTATAGAAAGTTTGGGTAGATGCGCAGGTTCAGAAGTTAAATGTGCAGTTCTGGTTTTCTGAATGTTTTTGCAAAAAATTTTGACCCATTTTTCAAAATTTTTTGGTTTTTTGGCTGCAGGTTGGTCTTTTGATTTTGATCTTACCAATTAGAGCAAGAAAACACAACAAACACATAGAATGATTTCATGGTTTTTTTTATTTTTTTGAAAATTTTTGGACTCTTTTTGACTGAAAAACAAATACAACAATAGCTAGTAAAGACAGTATTTGTCAGATCCCCTAGCTATGCATATTCAAAGCGGATAACTTTAGGATCTTGGTAGCACTGGCTCCTCTCCACGACACACACTACTCATGCATACCAAGATCTAGGTTTCCTAAGGCTCGTACCCCCATTAAACCTTAAGATTGTCCCTGCTATCTCTACTAAGAACCACTTGAATCAGGGCGGCTTCAAAGGTCTCACCTTTTGCACCAACAAATAGAAGGATTTTGGTCTACTAAATAAAGGATATGCAATGAGGGAAGCCATTCGAGTGGTTACCAATGTGGCACCACTACTCTCTGTTGTGGAGTCTCCCAACCTACAAGGGTTACGCCTTGGAGGGTTTTGGGGGAGGTTTGCTGTCGGTGTAACAAAACTTCACTTGTTGTTTGAAGCTTTCACTCCAAACACAATTTATTTTGAGTGCCTTAGCAAGGCTTGGCTTTAGCCTGTTACCACTTAGGGTCGTTCCTACTTGGACATATGGGTATCCAAGAGCAGGCCCCTCTAAAGGTTTAACACATGTGAAATGACATGTCTGGCATTTTGATCACCCAAGATAGGGGAGAGCATATGCCTAATGTCATTCCAAAAACACAAAATATAGTAATTCTTTCCACCTATTTAAAATGAAAAAAATTAGATGCGCTACTCTACTCGGGCACACACATAGTTGTTAACTTTGAAGTGATTACAAGATAGCAATGTAGCAAAGATCCAATGATATGCAAGATAGAAATGATTCAGTTACACACCTCCTAGTTAAAACTACGTGGGATTTGTATGCACATCATTTTTACTTCTTACCCTAATTAAATCTATGGTGATCTAATAAGTGCAGCTATATGATCTAAACTAGCTCTTCTCCCTGCAAGCAAATGAGAAAGGAATCCTACAAACAAGTGTTAGTGTTAGCACAAACCACTAGCAAAACTCTAAAATCTCTATTTTAAGACATATACGCAGCTTTAGAGTCTAAATGCACAGAAATAGAACTCAGAAGCGTAGAAATTTAAAAGCGTAGAGACAGAGTTTATATGCAGAAGAACAGGTATCACATGTGCATCTATTTTAGAAGCACTGAGACAGAGGTCAGATGTGTAGTAAAATCATATGCATCGTAGCAAAGGTCATATGCATAGCTTCTGATGATGGATGCGCCAAAAGATTGTATGTGCAAAAAGATTGTTCAGATGCATGTCAGGATTGATCATATGCACAAAAATAACCTGTACGGAACCTGTGTGGAATCTGTCACTCAAAAACTCACTTTTGGATTAGATTTGGGGCAAGGGCCCCACAATGGGCGCTAGAAATGTTATCAAGAATTGTGGTTAACATCATAAAACCACTAATAAACCAATAAACATCAATGAAAATTGCAAATAACAAGATTGAATAAATAAAGCACAAACCTCACAAACCTTGTTAATCTACGGCTTCCATTGTTCACCTAGTCTCGATCAATCTTTTGTGATGAAAGTTGCCCTCAAGAAGCGCACTTCCTTGCTTCATTTTTCAAGATGGTGATGGAGAAATGGTTGTGATACTTTATTTCTATGAAGATGAGCTTCAAAGCAATGGTGATGATCTCAAGTAAATGGATGGTAGTGGGGGTGCCAAAGGTGTGTTGGTAATTCGACAAAGTAATTGTATTGAAAGCTTGGATGATAGAAATGGAGGAATAAGGTTCAATTTATAGACTCAAAAGAGAAGAGATCAATGGTTGAGAAGAAATGAGAAGATCAATGGCTGAGAATGGTTGAGGAATGTATGTGAATAGAGAGAGGACAAGTGTCCAAGCCCCTCCATGCAACAAAGGAGTTAACAGAATAGATTGGAGAGTTAACAGAAATGATCGACTAGTTAACTAGGTTAATTGAGAAGTCAACATAATAGATTGACCAGTGAACTCAATTGACTAATTAGTTAACATATTTGATTGATGAGTTAACTAATTTTGATTGGAGCATAAATAGGACATGTGGGTGAGGGAATATTAGCTAATTAAATATTTAAAATATTTAATTACATGTGTAACATGGTGAGGTGGAAAAGGTGAGGTGGAAAGGTGAGTTGGATTTATGGAATTAGGACTTAGGATAGAGGAATTTAGGATTAATTAAATAATTTAGAATTATTTAATTATGTGAGACATTAGAAGAATCAGGGGAATTTAATCAAAAAATTTGATTTTTATTTAATTATGGGATAATGAACCAATCAAATAAACCTAGAATATTTATTTAATTGATAGAAGAAAATAAGAATTAAGATAAATATTAAAATATTTACTTAATTCAACATGAGCCAATTTTAGGTGTATACACTTAGAATGCATTTAAAGCATGTTGGGTGTAATTTGGCATCCCAATGAGAAAACCCCAAAGTCTTGTGACAAATAGGACCTAGGGGGTGCTATTTTGATGGCTCCCAAACAAAAATGGTAGGGTGGACTTGGGTGCTAGTGCCTTAGTCCTACCCTATTTTGGGTCTACCCTAAATTCAAATGTCGGTTTAGTAAACATTATTTAGGTCCTACGCCGACATCTCAATTTTAAATTATGAAATTCTTAGCAAGAATGATTGTAGTGGCATATATAAGCATGTTTAAGTTTCATTTGCAAACTAGAAGATATCTAGAGGATAATTGTGATTGCATACTTGTGATTTTCATGATATTCATTGTGTTGTAGAGTAGAGCATTATTTTGTGTTTGTGTTTGTGGATTTGACATCTTCTCCTCATGGCATGAAAGAGCTTCTTCCTTCCATGAGAGCTATATCATCAAGGTGACATCTATTTGTGTTTTCAATCATTTGTCATTTGGATTTTGCCTCTATCCCATATGGATACGCATTCTCATCTAACAATGGTGTTCGGAAGACTTGAATGTCTCTCTGAGGCTTGACCGAGGCAAGCCTCTAAACACCACAACCCCCTCCCACACTCCTTGTGATTGTAGGTTACAGGTTTCATATCTGGATGGAGTGGAGTTGTAGAGGAGGTTGGCAGACAACAAGGATTTAGGATCTAGAAGAAAGCAAGACAAAGCTAATTTTTGGGGACACAGGCACTAGTGGTAGTGTCCTCTGAAGTTGAATGAGCAGAAACATAAGTTACAATGAAGATCAGTGTTGGGAGAAGATTCATATTTCACAAAGAAAAAGGTACCTTGGACTTAGGTGCTAGTGGTAGTGTCCCCGACTTTTCTGCCTTCTGAACTTCAAAAAATAGTGAGTTAATATTCTCTGTCCTTCACCAGGTTTTGCAAGGATTTTATGTAATTCATCAATTTGCTTATTGTTTTGCATAATTGGGGTTTTAAGAGTATTTGAGCATTAAATAGAGATGTTGTTTGACAACATCTAAATTTCCACATCATTCCAAGTGGCAGCCCAACCTGTTAGGTGAATCCTCTTGCACAAATTGGAGGTTCAACTCAGTTGATATGCCCTTGAATGTTTAATGAGAAAGGAGGATCTAAACACTTAAACTATCAACCCCATCACAATCAAAACCCTCCTTTTTCATATAAAACAATTGGTAGACAATCCTTGGGTACTATAACTTTACCCATAAAGGTCAGACCTGTAACTTTATCTACCTTTTTCATGTCATACCTAGATCAATTTCATATAATATGATTCTTGGTAGAGAGTGGATCCATGTCATGGGAGTAGTTCCATCTACCCTTCATCGATTAATAAGGTTTATTTATCAAAACAAGCTCTACACCATGGAAGCCGATCCTGAGCTAAATAACTGTTTACATATCGAAATGACAAAACAAGATAACAATCATAAAAGTCTAAACAACTTACAAGTTGATTCATCAACACCTCTTGCCACAGATAATGTTGTACAAGACCCTAAACCATCAAATGCACTTTTTGATGATGATTAGGGTTCATTAGATTTTACTCCCTCCTTTATGGGGGACTATAAACTTAATAACTCTGACATATCAAAAGTTAGATCAATCTCATCTAAGCAATATTTGGAAACACCGGAGAAACCTAAAGTCTCCTTGGTAAAAACCAAAGACAAATACTCTTACTTATAATATAGATTATGACACCTACGAGGACTCACCATCCACTAAAGAGATAGACTCTCTCTATGGTCACGAATTTCAAGTTTTATACAAAAATTGTGACTATGCAGGTAATGGATGTGGTGTAAATCAACAAGGAATCAAAGTACCTTTACAAGTTACTAGAATTAATTACACATCCGGTATTGGATACCACTCTTTGAAGCCCACCAAAGCCTCTAGTCATCCTAAACATAATATTAACATAATATCAACAAGACCAAAATTACATGCGAGATATCCTCAACTGATAGACAAGAATTGTCTGCCATGAAATATCCCATCAAATTAGGTAAGTATTTCTCCCTCTTTAAGCCACACTCATTGTGGCACCTACTCTAGTTGTTCTCAAGGGTGGTCTCCTCCTAGATATATATGTTGTTAGCATTGTATTGTGTTCCTCTATGATGTGTTATGTGTTTTTTAGGCCTCCTTGGATTACCCTTGATACTCTTGTAAGGTCAAGGATACAAGGAGACTGCCTCTATTGTGACCATTCTTCTATCTTTCCTCTCCTCTATTTTGTTGTTGTGTGTCACGCCTTAGGGGCATAGCATTGCAGTTGATGACCTGGGGGCATCCTCCTATGTAGTGTTTCTAAGGCACTCATTCTCCTCTCTCATTTTATTGTTTACCTTCTTCTATTGATTCTATCTAGTTGGTGGATGACGAAAACAAACAAATACTGATACGGATCGTGTGTCCCTTCAACAAGAAATGCAAAAATGGACCTAGTCCATACATGATGACAGGGTTGATATATATATCCAATGCTTGACTAGTAGAATCATTCCATGTGATGTATCTGTGATAGGTAAAAAATTAGGTTAATAAAATCAAGCATAGCCATGAAAACCTAACCCTACCATCATCAAACAATCTAATCCAAATGAAAATGAAAAGTATGCAATTCAAGCACAATATCACCTAGATTGTATGATTCCTTGTTTATGATGTGGATTGCTTCTTCAACAATGAACAATTATGAAGATAAAAGCTACCATGATGGATGAATGATAATGATAAGAGCTCAATGGATGCTATGGATACTCAAGTGCTCAAGATGATAATGTAGACGCTATATGAATGCTAGATATATGTAGTATGGAATGAGAGAGTGTTTATATAGAACTCAACCAAAATCAATCAACGGTGGAGATTCGATGGCTATGTGAATGGCTAAGATTGAATGATAGATGTAGATGAATGTGAAGATGACAAGTGTAGAGAAGATAGGGCTTATGTGTGCTTGTGTACATAAAAAGTACTACATGTGAAAGATATTAAATAAAAGGATGTAGTACCACTTATCTTTTTAAATGAAAGAGGCACACAATGTCAGCTCATGAGATAAATGATAGATAAATTAATTAAATAAATAAAATTTATTTAATTAATTGGAAAATGGGTTTATGAAAGGAATCTTTAATTAAATAAATAAGATTCATTTAATTAAAAATAGATAAGATTATTTAATTATATCTTAGAGGAAATAGCTAATGAATTAATTAAATAAATATAAATTTATTTAATTAATAGAAGAAATAGATGTGTTAGGGATATTGAACAAGTGTGATAGACAAATGCAAGTGGTGTGTAATGCGATGCTTGAATGCTAATGATAATGAGTCAATCTTGGGTGTCTATAGTATCATCTTGTGGCATATCTTGTGAGTAACATTTTACAATCCACTCAATTTTCTCATGACCACTTTGATTGGTATCTCACCTTGTTACTACATTCAGTTCTAAGGTATCTACAATATAGCCCAATGGTTATACCTGGTTCTGAACCCACAGTATAGCCTTGGTGCTTGATGTGATTGTTTTCATGCATGGCTTTAATAAATTTCTTTGGTTGTTATCTTAGAGTAAGATTTCTAACCTCTCTTGTTATCTTATCTTATCTTATCAAATCATAGAAATGTGTTTGTGGGAACACTCAGCAATCATGACTATGAGGGTGAAAATAGGATTAATCAATTGAATAACAAAAACCCAAACATCAAAAAAATGTGAAGGAAAAGGAGATCTAAAATAAATAAAATGTGATATTTACAACCCTTTACCTTTCGTCTTCCATTGCTCACGTATCTGTTCTTGATCTTAATAAATATGAAGCCCTCAGAAGCGTATGCTCCCTTGCTTGTTGAAGATGACAAGGACAAAATGGCTATGATACTTGCTTGTATTTGAAGATGAACTTCAAATACAAATAAGAATGGATGGTAGTGAAGTGCTATGTGAGATGGCGTGCCAAAGGCGCGCTTGTGTTTCTGCAGCATAAGTTTGCTCAAATGATGGATGATGAAATGAAGAAGAAGAAGGTTGTATTTATAGAGTTGTTTGGAAGAAGATCAATGGTTGAGAAGAAATGAGAAGATCGACGGAGGAGGGTTGTTGAGGAACGTGCAACAAATGGAAGAAAGACATGTGTCATTTGAAAAGTAGCTTTGTTGAGTTTACTACTCTGTTGATGAGGATGAGTTTTTGTTTTCTTAAATTAGAATTTATTTTTCTAATTTAAGAGCAAGTTTGCTTTAAAGATGCTTTACAACTATTTTTGCTTTTGTAACCTAGCTTTTGCTTTTGTATGACAAGAGGAATTTTATTTTTAGAAGATAAAAATGATTTTTGAGAAGATAAGAAAGCATAATTAAATAAATGAATTTATTTAATTACTTATGGATAAATTTGAAGAATAAATAAAATCTAAAAATATATTTTATTTTGTGGGGATTTTAGATTTTATTTAAATAAAAATTATATTTTATTTAAATTTGGAAGACTAAAAGATTTTAACTAAATAATTAAAATTATTTAATTATTTAGAAGAATGTAGTTGGTGTAGATGAATTTAATTAATTAAATAAATGTAATTTATTTAATTAAATGAGAGGAGATGAATCAAATAAATAAATAAATTTATTTATTTATTGATAGAGGAATGTGAAGATGAAATAAATATTTAAAATATTTATTTAAGTAGAGTCAAGTCATTTTTAGGTGTATACATTTTTCCCCTCTTTGATGCAATGTGTTTAATCATGTTGTTTCAAAGAATAAGAATTTTTGACAATGATACATGCCCCAGTTTGCCCCTGGCACAAGTTTAATGACAGGATGCCCCCTCGGGAGATTGGATGGGAAGACGGTAGGAAGTGTGAGACGGACAATCTCACGAAGAAGAAGTGAAAAGTGAGTTAGGATGGAGAAAAATGGGATATGGGTCGAAAAACCAGACATGGGAAGTAGTTACAGTTGTCATACAGTCAGATATGGTCCACTTGCTATAAGTAGGAGCTGGGTGCACAAGTTCTATTCATTTGCACACTTGTCCTAAGTTGATTGGTCTCTTGAGAGCTTAGGAGAGCATGTCAGCCAGAGAGATGGATAGTCCGTGCGAGGCGCACCGGTTTGAGCAAGTTTGACGGTTCGATCGGCCAGTGGAGGTAGGACCCCTGGTATGTAGTTGTTGATCATGATGTTAGTCATAAACAAACATAGAATAAAAGTTACACATCAACGTTTACTCATCTTGAAAGATATGATGAATTCAAAGAATTCGTGATCCCAAGTCTCCATGGATTAGTTCTTAATCAACTGACGTTACTCAGTGGTTGATGTATGTTGCTATTTTCCATTCAGGGGCCTTATGTTTGCTCATCAACAAGATTCTGTTTCTGTAAAGATGCTACATAGAAGGTTATTTACACAGGATATTTCCACAAATAGTGTGTCTATTCTCAAATCTTTGCATGGTATTTGTCAATTGTACATGCTTTAACTTCAAATATGCTATAAATCTTCAATTATCTACGAGATGTCTGCATATTTCATGTAATTTGCTTTTGATTATCTATTATTTGCAATTGTGATGGTGAAATGTTCTGAAATTAAAAGAAATGTAAACAAATACTTCAAATTATGATGAATCTTCAGCTATTGAGCCACATACACACTTGATACAATCATGAGAAGGAAGAAATCAAACCATATTTTCACCGGGATGTTCCATAGCTAGATATAGATGATGCAAACTTCAAAGGATGAGGAATGAAAACAATATATGTAGACTAATGAGCACTCCAATGGATGCAGCAAATCAAAGCATATATCAAGAATTCAGACACAGATTACTCAGAATTTATGATGATTTGTAATCAAACAGGTCTTCTCTTTCATTAAGTATGTGAAAATATGTATGCTTACAATAACTTTGAAATAGGCCCTAAATATTTCAGCAAACAAATTTTAATTAAGCTTCCAATATTCAAAATGAGGCATCCTTGCACCTTTTATAGAATAAGGTGAGGGAGTGGTTACACATGATCTATGATCAAGAATTATCAATTAAGATCTACAGTGCACATTCTTTTGACTTGGTCAAATGTCTCTTGTGGCACAAGTTGCCAGCTGGCAACCATCTAGGTAACTTATTTTCTGCTAAGTACCTGATGCAGATATTCCCTTTATAGTGCATCTTCATCTACTCATCTAGTTCTTCTTCTTCATCTTCATGATCATCATGATCATCGCTTTCCGTGTCTTCATCATCCTAATGAATGTCACCCTGTATATGGACCTGCATGGTTGTCCTGATATTTTCATATGCTTTTACTACTCTTTCAACTTCTCCACCATCCTGAGTTTTGGCTTTGCTGATGGCATGTTTATGTGCTTGGAATTTATCCCTGAGGGTTTCCAATTTATTTTTCCTATTGTTCAATGTTTCATTGTAGTTCTCCACCTTGACCTTGATCCTCATGATCTTATTCATTGCTTCTTCTGTTAGGTGGTTAAGAGGGTCATCAGCCATTGGTTGGAAATTATTATGCAGAGCTTTGATAGCAAAGTCTGCGTCTTGATTCTCAATCTTTCCTTCTACTTTTCCTTCTAAAGCCTCCAGGATTTCTACTTCAAATGACATCATGTCATGCAACTTCATATTGATATCCTTTAATTTATTATTGCATCTCTTTATTACATAATTTTCAAACCTGATGTCTTTATTCCAAATATTTACCAACATGGCAGTGTTATTATCAAGCACCTGATGATTTATTAGGACCTGAGGATTTATCCTCTTTATTTCGTCCAAAGCACTCAAGGCTCTCTCCAACTGGAATGACCTTCTCTCGGCCTCAATATGTAGTTTATCAACTTTTCTCCTTGAGATATCCAAAGAATTCCACCTCTGCAAAGAGGCTTTCACAACTTCCTCAGCTCCTATGAGTGCGGATGACATCCACTTTCTCATAATCACTGACTCATGTTTCATGAGGTCCAATTTATTGACCTCTTCTTGAGAAATCACAGTCAATGGGACTGCCTGATCTGATACTATATTATCAGGGTTAATTAACCCTTTTATGTATGCATGCAGCTAGGAAATGTGCTCTTTATGCTGCTTATTCTTCTCCTTTTCTCTCTTCACCCTTTGGGTTAAGGAATCAACTATATCTTTTCCTTCCTGACCCTCTTGGTCTTCATTGGCAAACCCCAAGTCCACTATTGTAATCTGGAATTCTTCCAGGGTGATCTTGCCTTTCTCCTTTTCAACTATAGGAAGTGCTACCTGGGCGGTCCTTCTGCCCGTAGCAAGATCTCTTCTGATGGAAGATGTTAATCTCACCTTCCTCTTTGGCTTCATAATGGTTTCTAAGAATAATGTTGAAACATCAAATTCTTGAATTTCAAAACTAGGTTCTGTACCTATCTCTTTCTCAAGCCATTGAGGTATTTGATCTCTGGATCCTTGTTGTCGATCATCATCATCATGTCCACCCTGATCTCCTGTATCTGCATCTATTCTTAATGGAGAGGGTGACTTCCTCATTTCTTCCTCATGATGATCTTCATGAGGGTGATCTTGTTCTACTTCCTCTTCCTAAGGAGTCTCTTCTTACGGTGGAGGATCTTGTGGTACATCCTCTTTTGTTTCATCCATCTTAGTAATTTCCTCATCCTGAGACACATTCGTATCTACGGATACCATTGTATCTAAGCCAGGTACATTAACCTGATATTGGATCACATTCTGATCTACACCTGTTGGATCTACCTCCTGAGTCTTTAGGTCATCGTGACCTGATATTTCTTCATGACCTAATGTTTCTTAAGTCCAGGGAGCGTCATTAGCTAATGTATTTTTATCTTCCCCGCCATTCTGCTAGACTTCCACTATTTTGGGCTCATCAGATATATCTAGTTGTTGTTGTCCCATATCTGGAGTATTGCTTTCTATTTCTGCCAGCTTGGCTTTTTCAATATTTTGTACTTTATCAGGTGCACTTGCTTGATGTTTAGGCCTGTCATCCTCCCTATGTGTTAGGTCAATCACTGCAGGGCTAGTCACCTGATCCACTAACGTATCAAGCCCGATTTGCTGGGTTGCCCCCTCTGGGCTATCTTCTTTTTCTTGCTCCACTTGCTTCATCTCTTCTAATATCACCCTCTATGAGGATGGTGTTCCTTGTGGAGTCATGCAAGTATATGAAGCAAGGGCCTCCATTTTCTAAGAAGCTACATCTTCTACCACTTCATCATCTGATAAGTCAGCAGTCTCTTCCAGTGAGACAAGACCGCCTTGACTTGCTCTAGTGGTCTCTCTTTTTTGCTCTTCAACTTTCTTAGTTTTAAATTGAATTATAATAGGAAGTGGCACATCATGTTGCAATTCTTTTCTGAACACATCACTACGTTCTCCCCTTAACATCACAGGGTCATGTCTTATTTCACCCCTCATATGTGTTCTTGGTTTTTTAGGGGTGGATGCCATTATGGGCACCTTCCTTTTCTTGATGACCATCATGGGGTCATCTTCTACAGGCTCTTTAGTCAATGTCTCTTCCTCAGTAAGGATATCTTCTTCTTCATTTTGCCTTGAGGATTGGCATATATCTTGTATTTCTACAGTGTTCACAGCCGGCCTTAGGACCCTTTTGGTCTTTTGCTTATCGTCTGGAGGTGGTGCAAATGAGGTTGATGCCTGTCCTAATGCAAGTGCATCCTCATCTGGTATATCAATTCTTTCAATTATTACTCCCTTAGGTATATCATTAGTTTTCTTCTTACCTCTGAGAGGTCCTTTTCCTTGTTTCTGGGGTGGCAACCTTTCTCCATTAAATTTTCTCTTCTCTACAAGAAAGTCATCATATTCCTCATCAGGAATTTCCTACCTTTTCTTCTTGTTATCTACTGTGATGGCCATCCCCCTCTTCTTCAGTATGTTTATTTGTGCATCTACCCATGCTTGGGTCAACTGTAGCACTCCTGTAAACCTATCCAATGAAATATCTTCAAGCTATGTTAGGTCAGGGGCTGAAATGGTGACATTATACACCTTCTCTTCATATTCATTTGATAATAACCTACCATCATCCATCTTTAATTGTGCAGGCACTGGAATGCAATCAAATGTCCTGACTGGATTGAGGGTGAGCCTTTGATATTTTCTTCTTTTGACCTTGGCTTCATATTCACAGTCTGTCCAGAAATCTTTCAAGTGCTTCTGATGGATAGGCTTCCCCATTATCTTTCTCATTCTTCCATAGGGGTCATATGATCTGGCCAATGGGAATGGCTATAAATTCATCAAATTCATACCACCTAGGGCTTTCTTTATGTTTTTTGAATCAGGACAGATATACCACCCTATAGTTACTGGAAACAAAAATGGAGGAATCTTGTTATTTGCCTTGTATGCATCCAGTATTGTTGATGCCTGTGTTAGAAATTCCATCAGGATTACCCCTTCAGTAGGGTACCTAGGTAACATTAAGGGCTGTCCCTCAAAACCTTCTACTTTGATGTAGGAGAAAGTTGCAAACTAAATGAACCAGGCACCATGTCTGTATATAACCTCCTGAGCTTCCATGCTCAGTCTTTTGGTTCTGTCTTCCTCCATTGTTCTTACCAGATGCATAGAAAATGCATCATTCACTAATTTGTAATCATGGAGATAGTGTGCTCTTTACAACTGAGGATAATGATCCCATATGTGGGCATCATTCAAATTGCCACCAATCTTTCCGACTGTGGTGAGTGCATCAAATGTACCTTTATATGCACATGAATATACAATATATGAGGTCATATGAAATGAACAGTCCAGGCCTCCTAGGTTCATTAGTTGTTCATCTAGGGCATCACTGATGATCTTAGCCCATAGTGGCTTGTTTTCTGTATAGAGGCACATTATGATAACCCCATACATCCAATCTTTGAAGCTTCCAGCATTAGGCTGGCCTGTCATCCTACTGAGCAGGGCAATCATATATTGATAGTCATCATCAAAGTCAAACTTGTACATGTGCACTGGTAATTTGGTAGCAGTAGTATAAGGACTATTCTTTTCTCTCCATTGATACATCCTCTTTCTTGCATTCTTCTTGTTGTTGGTATATTCAACTTCCAGTTTCTTCAGATCCATACTGACTACCTTCTTCCCAACTAGAAGGTTGAATGTAGATGTAATTCCTTTGATAGACAGGTCTGCATATACCCTTCTGTGTTTTTCTACCCTCCTTGGCTTAGGGTTATAGTTTCTGGCACACTCAATTACCAATTTTGGAGTGTCCATGGTGTAAGGAAATCTAGCCACATACCACATTCCTGATACGAAAATGCTATCCAGTAGGGAACTATCTCTGTCTTCACCCATTTTGGCCGACCATGCTGCCAAATCTGTGTTTCCTTGGTGAGTATCTCCAATGACGCCAAACTTGAACTGCACTCCTTCTAGTTGAGCAAACATAGGTTTGAGAAATTCTGCATCGGACTTGTTCTTCCTAATGTCTGCCATGGCTTCCTACAATAAACACAACTGGTCTTACAACAATATCCACTTGCCTGCATATACAGCATTTTACTTTATGGCATCATGCATATTACATTCATTAACCTTTATTTCACCATGATATGCATACTTACAGAGCTAAACCATATGAAACATATACTACCTAGCCATGCAGAAAACGACAACAGGAGGGTTTTAACTACTTACCTGATAACACATCTCATGAATTAAGTTGATGATTATGAAAAGGGTTCAAATGGTGATGATGATCATGTGTTCTATTCTGATGTAGGCTATATGTGTCCGCAGGTAGCTCGTACGAGGGTTTGAACATCCTGTGCTCTGTAAATTCTCATTTTATCGCAAGGTAAAATGAAAATAACCTTGTAAACTCACTTTTATCCTCATTATTAGAGAAAACTTAGGGCAAAACAAGGTAAACTTGATCATAACCACCGATCTTCTGCCAGAAATCTACGGACCCTACCAAGTGTTTAGATCGCGTTCACAATCGGCGGGAATCCACCTACTGCATTTATGTGCATTTAATGTCATGGGGCAAGAAAAGGGGGTGATCTTTGGGAGATCGAGTGATATTTAGAATATGACCCCCTCCATGTAATATGACCTTTTGCCTTCAGCAGGAAAAACTAATGTCGAAGAGATCAGGTGATGTTTAAGATATCGGGTGATATTCAACTATCAAGTCATGTTTTAAGATTAGGATGATGTTTGAGATATGACCCCTTAAGACTAAAATGACCCCCTTCTGAAAGATCATAATGATGTCACCGTCATGTTATGGATAAAGGGCGATCGCTGGAAATATACCTCCGCAAGGTAAAAAGGTGCTGATGTCACCGTCAGGGTGATTTTCTCTGTTCATCAAGATTGGATGACATCATCAGCATATTGGTTCTAGGGTGATATTTTGTGCCAGGGTGATATTCGAAAGATAGGGTGATATTCAGAACATTAGGTGATATTCAGAATATCAAGTGATATTGGGAATATGACCCCCACAAAATATATGAAGTTGGCTGACGAGTAAATACCTCTATCACATAAAATTGACGTCTAGATCCCTGGACAAATGATTATTGGGTGATAAAATTGGATCAGGGTGATCTTTCATAAGATGACTGATATTTGTAATATGACCCCTCCCTCGGAATATTAGGTTTGACTAGAACTTTGACTTGCAATAACTTTCATTCCCTGAGGAATATCAGGGTGATCCAAAAGGCAAACCTGCATGAAATTTTGTACTCTTTCCAACCATGAGGTTTTTAACATGAAATATTAACTTTGACTAACTAACCTCATCATGATGACTTACCTAGTTTCCTCTTATGTAGGATCACCTTCATGACTTACTTTTACCAGACCGCCAAAAAAGTAGGAAAAATATAAGCCAAGCCAAGCAAAAAGTTGGGTCCCTGTTTTGTCAAGTCAAAATGGGGCATGTTGTGTAACCACACAACAACTTGCCACCAAAGAAAACAAACAAATTCCAATGATTCAAGTGAGGTGAACACATTCATATATAGTATTCTAACTCTTTCTAAGTATAAGCATCATAATCTTTCTATATGACAAAGTTTTCATCATGGTAACAATGCTAACAAAGGATCAGGTGTGTGCAAATGATTAATTATCCTCATCTTCAAAGCAATTTGAAAATATGAGTAATTGATGTTAAGCTACATAGTTTGGGATCATCCCTCATAGCCACCTAGATAGAGCCTTGTTGCCAGCAAGCATCTATAGCGCTTGCAAGGTTATCTATACAATCCCCCTAAGTAGAGCCCCACTGCCAGCAGGCGTCCATAGCCCCGATAGAATTACTTAGATAGCCTAATTTTATTATATTTTTGGGATTTTTCAATATTTTATATAGTTTATATATCTGATGTCATCATGTAAGCTCAGTGTGCAAGGTATGGTCACTTGCTGATTTAGGTTGGAGATTGTATTGGTAGCAAGGGAGTCCCTTTAGATTTTTCACTTAACACCTATACTTGTGTGTTCAACAAACCCAAGGTTGTTAGGTGAGTCATTGTGAAAGAATCACTTTGGTCAAGAAAAGGCACCCTGATGAAAAGATATCACAGACTTGATCATAAGTACTTCTCAGAATAAGTCATAACCTATACATAAATATGTTCTCATCACTTGAATCCTAACAATTTAGTTATTCTCTAGGGTGATGAGTTGCATCATCTTGACTAACCAAAATAGAGACTCAACAAGCAAACAAAATAAAAACAAAAAACAAAACTGTACAAACAACTATACAAATATACACTATGGTACACATGACTGTCATGAAGTTAACTCAAGCCTGGAAATAATGTTTGAGGAACTGTCCATTAACTGGTAATGGAACATCCTCACCTGTCAAGTTTTTAAGCCTAAAAGTGTTGTCTCCTAATATCTCAAAAATTTGGAAGGGACCTATCCATAATTTGTGAAACTTCCCATGGTCTCCTTTCCTCTCATGTGCTTTGTCCCACATTAGGACTAAATCTGAGATCCTGAAGGCTTTAACCCTGGCTCTTTTGTCAAACCAACGTTTGACAACAGCCTGATGTTTGGCAAACTGATCAATTGCCTGACTTCTTTTCTCTTCTAGGTGCATCAACTGAAGCAACCTAACTTCTTGCTTGTTGTCTATGCCTAGGTACTCTTGGGCAATTGCAGTGTAGGAATTTTCAGATTTACAGGGAGGATGGGATCCACCCCATATACTAAGTGATAAAGTGAGTTTCCTAATGCAGCCTTGTTCCTGGTTCTGTCTACCCATAAGGCATACTTAAGAAGGGTGTTCCACTCCCTAGGGTTCTTTTCTACTAACTTTTTTATGATATTCAACAAATTTTTATTGGTGGATCCTGCTAATTCATTTCCTTGGGGATAATAGTTGGACAAGAATTTCAATATAATCTCATAATCAAAAGCCCAGCTTGACATTTTTGTTGAAGTAAAAGCAGAGCTGTTATCACTTACTAGAGCATAGAGAACTCCATACCTGGTGACAATATTACTTTCCAGAAATCTGATGACATCTTCAGCATTGCAAGTCTTGGTGCTGATAGCTTCAATCCACCTAGTACAATAGTCAGTAATTGTTAAGACATACATGTGGCCTAATGATGATGGAGGATTAATTGGTGCTATGAAGTCCATGCCCCACTGTGCAAATGGGTGCATCTCCATCACTGGCTGCAAAGGTTGAGCAACATATCTCTCTCTGTTAGAAGCAACCTGGCATACATAACAGTATTTAATATGCTTTGTGGTATCCTTGAAAATGGTGGGCCAATAGTATCCTACCTTGAGGATAGAGTGAGGTGTGGCCAAGGGTGACCCATGTGCTGTTCCAAACTTGTCATGTAACTTTGATAACACTCTATCTGCTTCTAGCTTCTCTAGGCATCTTATATATATTCCTTCATATTTTTTCTTGAAAAGGACTCCCCCTTTCATCATATACTTCTGTGATCTTATTTTTAGGGCTCTCCTTTGTGAAGCCTGTAGTCTTGGAGGACATCTTCTAGTGATCAGGATGTGCCTGATGTCTGAATACCACTCTCCATTGTCCTTTGCATTAATTACATACTGCTGACTCATGATATTGGGGTCAATCTCTGATATCATTTGGCTTAAAGTCTGTCCTGTCACCAGCTTCATGGGTGTAATATCCATGTCATATTCTTGTAGGACTGTGATCCACTTAGCCCTTTTCTCACCTGGCCCGCTTTGCATTAAGAGCATCTTCACTGCTGCATCAAGCACCATAGCAATCACTTTAGTTCTCAATATATAATGCCTAAATTTCTCTACTGCTTTGACCAAAGCAAGTTCCTACCTTTCAACGTCCATGTATCTTAGTTTAGCATCTTTGAAAGGGTAGCTCATGAAGGCTATGGGCTTCTCTTCCTTCTCTTCATTTCTCTGTGTCAGCACTACTGCAGAGGTATGCTCTGAAGTAAATGAATAAATGTAGAAGTCCCCGGTGTAGTCTGGACTGATCAGGACTGGAGCATCAGATATATCTTTTTTGATGTCTTCAAAAGCTTCTCTAGCCTCTGGTGTCCACTCAATTTTTGCATCCTTCTTGAGCATGGCATTTAAAGGTCTGACTATTTCAGCAAAGCCAGTGATAAACTTCCTAACAAAATTGATCTTACCGAAGTAAGACTTGAGTTCATTTTTGCTTCTAGGAAGCTGTATTTTCATAATGGACTCCACCCTATCAAGATCAATGATAATCCCATCTTCAATTATCAGGTGGCCTAGTAATTTTCCTGTTGTTACCCCAAATATGCATTTCTTGGGGTTCAAGGATATCCCATACTGCTCACTCTTTTTAAGCACATTTCTGAGATCTTCTACATGGTTTCCTCTATCCTTAGAGAATAATGTTAAGTCATCCATGTATATGACTATGCATTTTCCTATTAAGCCTCTGAAGGCTATGTCCATTGCTTGCTGGAATGTTGCTCCAGTATTTATCAGCCCAAACGGCATGCGCCTGTAGGCGAATATCGCCCACTTTGTGGTGAAGGCAATTTTCAGTCAGTCTATCTTATCTACCATTACCTGGTTGTAGCCTGAGAAACCATCCAGAAATGACATCATTTTGGCACCATTTACAATTTGTAGGACCTCATCTAAGGAAGGTAGAGGATAATTATCCTTCTCAGATGCTCTGTTCAAATTCCTGAAGTACATAAATAGTCTGATGTCCCCATTCTTCTTTCTCACTAGAACCAGATTTGCTACCCAGGTGGAGTGCCTCACAAAAAATATGATCCTAGCATTTAACAATTTCTTAACTTCCTCAAAAATAATAGGTTCCAGCAAGGCATTGACAGGTCTTTGCTTATGTCTGAAAGGCTTAGCATCTAGCTTGAGGGGTATGGTGTGTGTGATGACTGATGTGTCATATGTCTTTAGCTCGTCATAGGTCTAGGCAATGACATGTATGTAATATTTTAGAGCCTAAGTGATTCCTTCTAACTCTTCTATGCAAACTTTTCCTATCAAGACATTTTTCTTTTCATCATTCTGGCCAATGTTAACCTATGAATATTGTCCTCCATCAGCTTTTGGAAGATCCTTCTGTTTGAGCATGTTATCTAGATTAAAGGCTCTCTCTAGCTCTATCATTCCTTTTGGAATCTTATTGCTGGGCAACTCTAAGATTTCATCCTCTTCCTAGACATGATCTTTTGTATTATTCTCATCTATGATCTGAGCATCAAATATATCTCTGTTGCAAATGAAGTCTAGGATATGTTGATCATCATCAAACACCTAGAGGTTGGTTACATTGTCAAGCATAGAGGGTACTGATACCAGCTCTACTGAAAATCTTTTTAAACCAGAAATAGACAGTGGCTCCAATGTACTGGTAGCCTGGGCCAAAGCATCTACCCTATGGTTCTATTCTCTGAGTACGTGGGTGATATTAAATGCATCAAAGGATTCTATCAGGTCCCACACCCTGTGTCTGTAATTAGACAGCTTTTTATAATTACAGGAGTAGATTCCTTTCACCTGTCTCACTACTAATTCTGAGTCCCCATAGACATGTAGAATTTTTACTTTCTTCTTAAGGTCAAACAGTATCCCATGGATTAGAGCTTCATATTTTGTTACATTGTTGGTGCATGAGAACTGTAGTCTGTATGCTACTAAGTAGGATTTTCCTGATGGATCAATGAGATCTATCCCTACTCCAGCCCCTTGTTTGGACTTGGATCCATCAAATCTAAGGATCCATGGCTTATCTTTAGCCAAAGGCTTACCTGAGCCTTCCTTCTTCTTTGCAGCTCTAGTAGCTGCACCACTTGATATCCACTTTAACTTAGGTATCTCAGCTTGCTCAGACTTCACCTTTTCTATCTTCTGTGAAGCTGATATCTTTTTCTTTCTTTCTGTCATTAGGGGATAAATCCTCTAGACTAGGCAATGTATGTTTCTTCAAAATATGTAGGCACAGTGAACAAGCAGTCTCTGAGTGAGGTGCTTCATGTAACCTGCACCAGTTTTCAATTAATGCATCCTGCGGAGACCTCTGCTACTATGTCATCTTTTGGATCTCTTCTTTCAAAAATTCTTCAAATTTAGACAAATTGCTTCCTCTGTCTTCATTAGATATTTCATAATCTGATTCAACTAAACAATCACTCCCTTTGGTGATTTTCCCTTTTCTCTTAACATTACTCTGGTTGCATACCAGCATCTCTTCTTTCATGTGAACATGACTTTCATCCTGACACGTACCTTCTGTTCCTGTAGGAAATAAACAATAGTCAGCATCACTATCATTCTCACTCTCTGATGAACTTACCTCTGATGATGATGATGATGCGGATGATGCATCACTACATGCTTGTTCTAGCTCCAGCATGTCTATACATGCTTCACATGTCTTCTCGGAATGTGACTCATTATGCAACCTACACTAGCCATCCATTAGAATATCATTAACAGGTATTTCTAACAACTGACATTGTCTTACCTCTCTAGATAGGTACCTTTCAAAATTCCTGAAGTGATCTACCTCATTCTCATTCTTAGGGTTACTATCAGTTTCTACAATTATTTCATCCCTCTAAGGATCATCATCATGATGATGCATGTCATACATCAGGATTTCCTCTATCCTGACAATCTGAGGTCTTATGGAATAAACTCCAGGTTCCACATCTACGTACATGATCTCATTAGTTTTGTTATACTCAATGATCATGTGCTTCATTCTTGGTTCAGCGTCTATTCTTATCTGGTTTGGTATTCCCTTCCAGGGTAACCACATATGGCTGAAGTCTATGGACATGTATCCGTTAAGGGTTTTAGACCAGTCCCTGTTGAGCAACATCCCATAGGTATCAGGTATATCAACTACCTGAATGTCAATATAATATTAGATTCTGGGATCAGATGAGAGTTGCATTTGAATATGCGTTAGTTCTCCTACCACGCTTACTTCTATTTTGTCCAATTGTGTGACTTTCTTCAAAGATTTAGCAAGATGCAGTCCTAAAGCATTGCATATAGATAGGGGCATCACATTGGTAGATGTTCCCGAATCTACTAAACAATTGTGTAGGTTTTTGCTGAACATTCTTATAGTCAGTAAGAACGGGGGTGACTCACTCTTATCCCTATATAAGGTCATGTGGGAGGTCTCTACAGCTTGTACAGTAGCTAGCACCTTATGTTTAACATTAGAATCTCTAGCAGCATGATCCTTATTACCAGACTAACCTGAGGGATGGTTATCCTCTTTGGAAGTAGGATCATCTAGTGATTTTACAAATGCTTTCTTGATGCCAGGAGTTTTGAGCAACTCTGACAAGGATAGGCTGATTTTGATCTTCATTTCATCAGCCAGTTATGTGACTAATTTGTCAGATTCATGAGATAGACTTATAGCCTTAGGCACATTTTTTTGGGGTGTTAAATACTGAGCATTCATCTTGGGAAAACCAAGGTTATTACTTGTTGGTAGGTGGTGACTGATCAGGAAAGTACTATACACTAGCCATGTATCCTCACCGGGGTTTGGGGGCGCAGCCCCTGAGAATTTTTTTTTAGAGCCGACATAAAAAATCCCATTTTTGTGACCAACATAAGAAAACCCTATTTTTGTAACCGACAAAAAGGCTTGATAAAAAGTGGCTAAGGGTTAGGGTTTTGATATATTATATTGTAGCATTTGCAACGGTATTGAGTTGCAGGGATTGCTAGTTGTAATCGGTTTGATTTACTAGATAATAATATTGGACTCTCTGTTTGGTGGATGTAGCCCAAGTTTGGGTGAACCACATTAAAACTTGTCTCTCGCTATTATTAATTCTGTGTATTTCCATTTCTCTGTTTAATCTTTATTTGCATTCAATTGATATCTTCTACCGGCTAACCCTAACATTACTTGCCTTGGGATCTGGAGGTGTATTAAAATTATTCAGAGGCAAGGAGGAGGTCAATGGACTAGAGGGTCTGTTGGCATTACTCCTTAGATTGCAGTTATGCTTACCCTGATATTGTTATTGGTAAGCATGCACCTCCTCATATTCATTTGAAGGCTCATTTTCATCTTCAAAGGGGAAGACATAATTTGACTCAAAAGCCATGGCTGATTCCTCACATGCCAGGGTATAATCTTGGTGAATAGACACTGTTTGTTGGTAAGGATGATGAGTATAACTCTCAAGCACTAATGCAGAATCATATCCGCAAGGAACAAGTTCATTTCCCTCTACCTGAGGCTGATTTCCTGAGGTATTGGACACTTCAGTCTGAAAAATGCTAGCAGCAATTCTAAATTGAGGACAGTCTAACTCGGCATGTGCATTGGTGTTATGGATTCTACACCAATTAGTGAGGGCTGCCTCTGCAAGGTTGACTCTAGTAATCTGTTTGGGCTCACCAGGAGGCAAATTACTTAGGGGTGATGGCAAGGAACCATTGTTTGGACTAGTGCTCCACACTCTAGGCTGTCTCTGAGGATTGTTATTGCCATTGTTGTTATAATTATTGTTGTTATACCCCCTATCAAGATAATTTGGTCATTCATTGTTATAGCCTCTATTTTGGTTAGGCTGAGAGTACAAGTTTTTACTCCTGATCTCAGTTGTAAGTTTCCTTAACTGGGCTAATATTTCTTTAATCTCTTCTTTCTCTTCCTGAACCTTAGCCACTACGTTTTCTGTCAAAGGCTTGAAAAAGGAAGATCCATTGTTTTGGTTATTCTGGTCTACAACCTGAGATGCTTGTATTTGTCCTAGATACTGCATCATCTGGCCATTTCCATTTGGAGGTGGCATTATACTCAATGCAGGTATTTGCAAAGGTGCTGGCATGACAGCTGGAGGCATCATGGCTCCATTATGTTGTGGTTGGATAGGATATCCTTGATAACCAGGAAGTGTGGGAAATGCTATATTTGGTGTAGGAGCAGGAACTAGCTACTGATTCACTTTGACAGCTTCTTGGAAAGCTCCTGCTAAAGTTGTGATTTCAGGGTGTGCTCTCCTGATGAACATGGAAGTTAAAGGATCTAGGGCTGAATAATAAATGCTCCTAGTAGCAGCATCTGCTACAACATATGGGGTGACTAACTTGGATAACATTTTCTGGAACCTAGCATTGAAATTGGCAATAGGTCCTCCTTCAAACCATTTAATTGTGGTAAATAGGTGATAGTTCATTGAAGGATATATTGGTATTTTGAACCTATCAGTGAAAGCTTTCTCCAAGACAACCCATGATCTGACTGAACCCTGACTTAGACTAATATACCAATTATAGGCTTCTTCCCCTAAGGAAAAAGGAAATAATCTACATACAACATCTTGATGTTCTATTCTGGCTCTACAGTAGGCTTCTTTGAAAGTCTTGATATGATCATCCGCATCCTGATATGGATGATATTTTGGACAAAGTTTGTCAGGATTCTTCAGCAAAGGATGATATGCCAAGAAAGTTAACAGTGACTCTACTGCAAAGAAAGACATTACAGCCGGAGGAGGTTGAGCTTGAGGTATGACTGGCTGAGGCTGAACTTGAGGTGTAACTAGTGATCCTGTAGGTGATTGTAAACCAATAGGAGTCACAGGAGGACGTTCTGGTGATGCTCTTGAAGCACAAGAACTGGGAGTATGATGGATATCAACAGTTCTAGGTCTAAATCCTCTAACATGCAATTCTTCAAATATTCCGGTGGATCGGGACCTGGTATTTATCTTGTGAGCTAGGGTTTCTCAATTTTAAGGAAAATCAATTGGTTGACTTGTAAAGATCGGTTGGAATTTACAAGTAAAGGCAATATTTATAGTTAGAAAGTGAGACTGACTAGATATTGACACGATATTTGCATAAACCATGCAAATATGAGGTGATGCTGAGGTCTGGTGACTCTTGCAACTGGATATCAGGTTTTTAAGGAAGATTACCTCAAAGTTTGGACAATTTTACCTAAAATAAGTTGATCTTTCCAAATTTTCGATGATCTATCTTAAAGCTTGCAATATTTATGGTTAATCTTGAAAAATTCACAAATCATTATCATGTAGAAGCTTAAAACAACAAATCTTTGCGTATTATTTGAAATCTGGAGCTATTTCAGTGTTACCTCACGGTCTGTATCATTAAATTTGACTTACTAATGATGAGCTTTTAGTTTTTGGCCCTCCTTCTAGCACCAATTTATGTTGATCATGATGTTAGTCATAAACAAACATAGAATAAAAGTTACACATCAACCTTTACTCATCTTGAAAGATATGATGAATTCAAAGAATTCATGATCTCAAGTATCCATGGATTAGTTCTTAATCGACTGACGTTACTCAGTGGTTGATGTGTGTTATTGTTTTCCATTTAGGGGCCTTACGTTTGCTCATCAGTAGGATTCTGTTTCTATAAAGATGCTACACAGAAGGTTATTTACACATGATATTTCCACAAATAGTACGTCTATTCTCAAATCTTTGCATGATATTTGTCAATTGTACATGCTTTAACTTCAAATATGCTATAAATCTTCAATTATCTACGAGATGTCTGCATATTTCATGTAATTTTCTTTTGATTATCTATTATTTGCAATTGTGATGGTGAAATGTTCTAAAATTAAAAGAAATGTAAACAAATACTTCAAATTATGATGAATCTTCAGCTATTGAGCCACATACACACTTGATACAGTCATGAGAAGGAAGAAATCAAACCATATTTTCACCAGGATGTTCCACAGCTAGATATAGATGATGCAAACTTCAAAGGATGAGGAATGAAAACAATATATGTAGACTGATGAGCACTCCAAGGGATGCAGCAAATCAAAGCATATATCAAGAATTCAAACACAGATTACTAAGAATTTACGATGATTTGTAATCAAATAGGTCTTCTCTTTCATTAAGTATGAGAAAATATGTATGCTTACAATAACTTTGAAATAGGCCCTAAATATTTCAGCAAACAAATTTCAATTAAGCTTCCAATATTCAAAATGAGGCATCCCTGCACCTTTTATAGAATAAGGTGAGGGAGCGGTTACAAATGATCTACAATCAAGAATTATCAATTAAGATCTACGGTGCACATTCTTTTGACTTGGTCAAATGTCTCTTGTGGCACAGGTTGCCAGCTGGCAAACATCTAGGTAACTTATTTTCTGCTAAGTACCTGATGCAGATATTCCCTTTATAGTGCATCTTCATCTACTCATCTGGTTCTTCTTCTTCATATTCATGATCATCATGATCATTGCTTTTTGTGTCTTCATCATCCTGATGAATGCCACCCTGTATATAGACCTGCATGGTTGTCCTGATATTTTCCTATGCTTTTACTACTCTTTCAACTTCTCCACCATCCTAAGTTTTAGCTTTGCTGATGGCATGTTTATGTGCTTGGAATTTATCCCTGAGGGTTTCCAATTTATTTTTCCTGCTGTTCAATGTTTCATTGTAGTTCTCCACCTTGACCTTGATCCTCATGATCTTATTCATTTCTTCTTCTGTTAGGTGGTTAAGAGGGTCATTAGCCATCGGCTGGAAATTATTATGCAGAGCTTTGATAGCAAAGTCTGCGTCTTCATTCTCAATCTTTCCTTCTACTTTTCCCTCTAAAGCCTCTAGGATTTCTGCTTCAAATGACATCATGTCATGCAACTTCATACTGATATCCTTTAATTTATTGTTGCATCTCTTCAATACATCATTTTCAAACCTAATGTCTTTATTCCAAATATCTATCAACATGGCAGTGTTATTATCCAGCACCTGATGATTTATTAGGACCTCAGGATTTATCCTCTTTATTTCATCCAAAGCACTCAAGGCTCTCTCCAATTGGAATGACCTTCTCTTGGCCTCAATCTGTAGTTTATCAACTTTTCTCCTTGAGATACTGTTGTGTGGTTACACAACACGCCCCATTTTGACTTGACAAAATAGGGACCCAACTTTTTGGCTTGTGTTTTGTGCTTCCTAGCGGTCTAGTAAAAATACGTCATGCAGGTCATCATGCAAGGAGGATATGGTAAGTCATCATCATGAGGTCAGTTGTTCAAATTTCATATTTCATTCCCATAACCTCATATTTAGAGAGACCATCAAATTTCATGCAGGTTTGCCTTTTGCATCACCCTGATATTCATCAGGATGTGAAAGTCATGAATGGTCAAAATCCTGGTCAATCCTGACATTCACAGGGGGAGGATCATATCTCTTAATATCAGTCATATTACAAAAGATCACCCTGATCTAATTTATTACCTAATAAATCATGTGGTCCAAATGTTTGGACGTCAATTTTAGGTGATAGTGACCTTTACCCATCAACAGCCTTATGTATTTCACGAAGATCATATTTCTCAATGTAACCCGATATTTCTCAATATCCTCCTGCTGCGAAATATCCCCCTATACCATTATCTTGATGATGTCATTCAAATCTGATAAACAAAGAAGCAAACATGATGATGACGTAATCATCATCATTTTTACCTCTTAGGGGCATATTTCGTAAACATGATCCTTCTCGCATGACATGATGGTGACATCATTATGCCATAGCGATATACTGAGTCAATATCTGGATGATGTCATCCTGATATTCTAAGAGAGAGAAGGTTATGGTTTATCCGGTCATCATCATTCTTTGTAACATCACCTGATATGTTGAAATATCCTCCTGACGTATAAGGTATGACCTAAGGGTGTGTTCATCGCTCGATCTTGTCAAGATAGTTTTTCCTCTCGAAGAGGATGATCACATTGCTATCGGGGCAATATTTGAAAATATCACCTGATATCCAAACACTATCATATTTTCAAATATATCCTGTCATATGGATATCACCCCACTCCTGTTGCCACCATTGACATTTAATGCACGCAGAGGTGGTAGGTAGTTCTCGCCGACCACAAAACCTGATCAAACACCTGTCGAAATCCTGAGTTTCTGTGAGAAAAGATCAACGATTAAAATCTAATACGCCCGTGTTTGCCCTAATTTTGCCCTAATTGCAAAGTTAAAATGTAAATTCATCGTCATTTTCACACTTACCTTGTGACAAAATCATTTTTATAGAGCACTAGCTTCCAAACCCTCATACAGGCGATACTTATACGAATGGAGCTTACAGGCACGAAGAAGTGCAAGATTATCATCAAGATTACGAGCATTTCTAGAAAACCACTGGTATAAAGGGATTTGCATAACCAGGTAAGTAATTGAAACCCTCATCCTGTTGTTTCTGCATAGCCAGGTATGAGGTTGCTAGTTTGAAGTTTCAGTTTATGCATTCCATGATAAGTAAATGCTGAATAAGTATAGTATGCATGATGATAGTAGAGATAAATCATTATGTGCATGCTTGTGAACATCATTGTAAGAAAAATCCTGTTAAACTGCAGATATCCATGGCTGACAAGAGGTTAGCTAAGTGTGAGGCTGAATTCAGCAAGCCCATGTTTGCATCTCCTAAGGGAATCCTGTTCAAGTATGGTGCAATTACAGATATGCATCAAGGAAGTACTGATTTAGAGGCGTGGTCTACCAAGATGAATGATGAGAAGAATAGGAGCACCCTGCTAGATGCAGTGTTCATGTCTGGAATGTGGAATGCGGCTAGTTTTCCGTACTCCATGGAGTCCCCAGAGCTGGTTATTGAGTGTGCATGGAACTATAATCCAGAGACCAGACAGGTGGAAAAGAATGGAAGAATATATGCAGACTTGTCCATCAAGGGTCTTTCTAAGACATTTGGACTGCCATTGGGCAGGAAGGTTAACAGCATAGATTTGAAGAAATCCGAGATTGAATATGAAAACAATAAGAAGAAAGCAAGAAAGACAATGTATCAATGGAGGGCCAAGAATAGCACATATCCTGCAGCTGCCAAACTTCCTATGCACTTGTACAAGTATGATTTTGACGATGAGTATCAATATATGATTGCATTACTTAGTAGGGTGATAGGCCAGCCTAATGCTGGTAGTTTTAAAGATTGGATGTATGGTGTAATCATGATGTACATATATGCAGACACCAAGCAATTATGGGGCCAATTGATAAGTGATGCTCTACATGAGCAGCTGATGAACCTGGGAGGTTCAAATTATTCTTTTTACATGACATCCTACATTGTCTACTCCTGTGCTTACAAAGGCACATTTGATGCACTAGTTACAAATGGAAAGGTTACAGGCACAATCAATGTTGTGCACATATGGGATCATCATCCCCAGTTGCAGAGGGTTAATTACCTCCATGATTAGAAATTGGTAAATGATGCATTCTCTATGCATCTGGTGAGAACCATGGAGGAGGACAGGACAAAAAGATTAAGCATGGAGGCTCAAGAAATGATCTATAGGCATGGAGCCTAGTACATTCAATTTGCAACATTTTCTTACATGAGGATTGAGGGTTTTGAAGGACATCCCCTCATGCTGCCAAGATACCCCACTGATGCAGTGGTATTAATGGAATTCATAAGGAAGAGCTCCACGATACTGAAAGCATACAAGGATGCTCATAAGTTACCACCCATTTTCTTTCCAGTAACCATTGGCTGGTACATGTGCCCAGACTCAGAAAGTATCAAGAAGGTGATCGTTAGTTTGAATAAAATGCAGTTGTAGCCATTCCCACTGATAAGGCCATATGATCCTTATGGGAGAATACAGAAAATAATAGGGAAACCTATTCATCAAAGGCACCTAGAAGACTTCTGGGCAGATTGTGAGGATGAAGAAGAAGCCAGAAGAGGAAGATACCAAAGGTTGACATTGAATCAAATCAAAACCTTTGATTGCATCCCCATTCCTTCACAGTTGAAAAAGGATGATGGCAGGTTAATGGCAAATGAGTATGAAGAAAAGAAAATATATAATGATACAATATCTACACCTGACCTGACTATACTAGAGGATATATCTTTAGATCCTTTCATTGCCAGGACCTTACACCTAACCCAAGCTTGGGTTAATGAACAAATTGAGGCATTGAAGAAGAAAGGTGTTGCCATTACTATGGACAATAAAAAGAAAGGACATGATATTCCTGATGAGGAATGTGATGATTTTATAACTGAAAAGAGGAAATCAAAAGGTTAGAGGCTACCTCCACAACAACAACAAAGCAAAAGACCTCCTAGGGGTAAGAAAGTTGATAAAGAACCCAAGGGGTGATTATTAAAAAGGCAATGTTTCCAGCTGAGGATGAAGTAGCATCAAGATCAAGATCAGCATCAGCATCACCTCCACGGATAGGTAAACAAAAGTCCAAGAAACATCAGACGAAGGAGGTGGTAGTTACTGAGACCCAAGAAGAGGGTCAGTCCTCACGAAAACCAGTAGAAGAAGATATTCTTATGGAGGAAGACCCTAAGGAAGAAGAGGCCCCTTTACTGTTCAAAAGGAAAAGAGGAGCCCCACAGGTGATGGTAGCTACCACACCTAAGAAACCAAGAACCTCAATGAGGGGTGAGATAAAGCAATCCCCTGTAATGTTGAGAGGGGCAGGTAGTGAAGTTTTCCACAAGGAATTCCAACACAATGTTCCGCTTCCTACCATTGTGAAGCTCAAGACTGAACAAGCGGAAGAGCAGATGAAAGAAACCTCTCAAGGAGGTCATATCTCACTAGATGAAACAATTAATCTATGTAATGATGAGGTTGTGAAGGAAGTACCTTCACAGAAGATGGAAACCCTTGCTGCAGGTACTCACATGACTCCTCATGGGACTCCATGAGTTCAAACAATATTGGACGAGATGAAGCAAGTGGAAGCTCAAGCAAAAAAGAGTCCAGAGAAGATAGCCCAAGAAATGGGGCTGGATACATTAATTGCACAGGTGACAAGTCCTGCAATAGTGGATTTGACATATAGATAGGATGTGAGTCCTGAACATCCAGCAGGTGCACCTAATAAAGGAGAAAATATAGAAGAAGTGAAGATGGCCGAACTAGAGGGCCATGCTTCAGAAATAAGCCAACAAAGCCAACAGGACACGTCTGTTAAACCTGTTATAGTAGAAGTTCAGGAAAAGAAGGCTGATGACAACGATGTATTAGAAGATCCTACTTCTAAGGTTTAGGAAGTAAGTAGTGCAAGTGCAGAACAAATAGTGATTTCAAAACAAACACCAGTACCTAAGGAGGACTCCACAGTATCCACAGCTATAAATATGCCTCAATAGGAGGAAAAGTCAAAAGTGGATGAAGTAATAAAGGAGAAGGATCATGATCATCATGATCATCATATCGACACATCACAAGATCCTCCACCTCAAGATGATGCTCCTCCAGAAAAGGAAATTCCTCAGCAGGAGGATGTACCATAGGATCACCCCCAAGGTGAGCATCATGAAGAAGAAATGAGGAAATCACCTTCTCAATCGCATATGCTGATAGTTACCAGAGATCAAGGTGAACATCATCATGATGCTGAGAAACATGATCAGGTACCTCAGTGGTTAGAGAAGGAAGTCAACACAGAGGTTGGTTTTGAGATTCAAGAATTTGATGTGTCCACCTTATTTTTAGAAAATCTAATAAAACCAAAGAGGAAGGCCAGAATGACTTCGGCCATTAAGAGAGATCCAACAACTGGAACAAGGACTGTACAGGTTGCAATTCCTACTGTAGATAAAGAAAAAGGTAAAATTACTCTGGAAGAATTCCAGATTAATACAGTTGACTTAGGATTTGCAAATGAAGACCAGGAGGGTCATGAGGGTAAGGATATCATTGATTCCTTACCTCAAAGAATTAAGAAAGAGAAAGAGAAGAATAAGCAGCATAAAGAGCACATTGCTCAGCTGCATGCATACATAGAAGGGTTAATTAACCTTGATGATACGTCAACTGATCATGCAGTCCCATTGACTGCTATTTCTCAGGAGCAAGTAAATAAAATAGATCTCATGAAGCATGAGTCATCTATAATAAGAAAGTGGATGTTATCCACATTTGATGAAGCAGAGGAAGTGGTAAAAGCTTCTTTAAAAAGATGGAATTCTTTAAGTGTCTCCAGAAGAAAGGTTGACATATTGCAGATGGAGATTGGGAAAAGGTCTTTCCAACTGGAGAAAATTTTGGTCATCTTGGAAGAAATAAGGAGAATTGACCCTCAGGTTCTAATAAGCAATCAGGTGTTAAATAATAATAATGCACTATTGGTTGACATATGGTATAAAGATACCAAATTTGAATGTGAGGTACTTAAAAGATGCAACACTAAATTAAGGGACATCAGCATAAAGCTACATGATATGATGGCATATGAAGCTGAACTTTTAGAATTGTTGGAAGGGAAGGTGGAAGGGAAGATAGAGAATCAAGATGAGGAGTTTGCAATAAAAGCTATACATGGTAACTTCCAACAGGTAGCTGATGATCCCCTAAACAATCTAACAGAGGAAACCATGGACAAAATTATGAGGCTCAGGGTCAAGATGGAAAATTATCATGAGACATCTAGCATCAGGAGAAGTAAATTAGAAAATCTCTGAGGTAAATATCAAATGCATAAGTATGTCGCCATCAAAGTAAAAACTCAGGATGGTGGGGAAATAGAGAGAATAGTACAACTATATGAAAATATCAGGACAACTATGTAGGTCCATATTAAAGAGGACCATCATCATGATGATGAAGAGAGCGAGAGCAGCGAAGGTGATGATGATAACAAGGAGCATGAAGAGGATACATCATAAAAGGGAATATAAGCATCAGTTACTTATGAAAATAAGTACTCCAGATGGTTACCAGCTGACAACTTGTGCCACTTGATAAAGTTGACAAAGTCAAATGAAATACTGACCGTAGATATTCATAGATAAATCAAGATCGTAGATCTTTTGTAACGGATTCGTCACCTTGTTCTATAAAAGGTGCAGGAATGCCTCATTTCAAATATTCGAAACTTAATTGAAATCTGTCTGCTGAAATATTTAGGGCTTATTTCAAAGCTTTTTGTATACATCTATATCTTTGCATACTTAATGAATGAGAAGACTTGTTTGATTACAATTCATAGTAAATCTTGAGTAATCAGTGTGTGAATTCTGGATATATGCTGTGATTTGTTGCGTCCCTTGGAGTGCATGTCTACTTGCATATGTTGTTTTCATATAATTCCTTAGAAGTTAGCATCAACTGTATCTAGCTGTGGAATGTCCTGGTGAACATATGGTTTGGTTTTCTTCTCTTCATGACTGTATCTGATGTACATGTGGTTCAATAGATGAAGGTTCAACATTAATTTGAGGCATTTCTTTCAATTTCCTTTAAATTTCAGAGCATTTCACCATCATAATTGTAAATAATTGATAATCTCTAGCAAATTAATACAAATATGTGGACATCTCGTAGATAATTGCAAATATTTAGCATATTTGAAGCTAAAGCATGTATACTTGAAAATATCATGCAAAGATTTGAATACTTCTGTATCATTTGATCAAACAACTGTATAAAATGACCTCTCTGTGAAGAATCTTTGTAGAAACAGTGTCATGATGATGAACTCAACGTAAGGCCCCAAAATGGAAACAGCAACATACGTCAACCTCTGAGTAATGTCAAACGATTAAGACCTAATCACCAGAGACTTGGGATTATGATTTCTCTGAATTCATCATATCTTTCAAGATGAATAAAGGTTAATGTGTACTTTTATTCTATGCTTGTTTGTGACTAACATCATGACCAACATAAATTGGAGCTAGAAGGAGGGCTACCATTTGAAAGAAGACGATCATCATCATCATTATTTTCAAGTTTGATGATGCAGAGAGTAAGGTAACCCCGAGTGCATTCGTGAAGTTCAAATATTGCCTAAATATTTACTGTAGCAAGCTTGTAGATGCTCATTCTTGTGTAAACTTTCTGAAATCAGTCATAGATATTGCAAGCTTTACAGTAGATCATCATGAATTCACAAATATTGGCCAATGTTAAGTAAATCTGTTCAAGCTTTGAAGAGTTTTGCCTTAGAAGCCTGATATCTTGTGGTAAGAGTCATCATACCCCCGTTATCACCTCATATTTGCACTACCTTTGCAAATATTTTGTAAATATCCAGTCAGATCAATCATCCGACCGCAAATATCACCTCAGCTGGTGAATTTCAACTGATATTTGCAAAGTTCCAGCCAATTTGCCTTAAAATTGAGAAATCCTGGCTCACAGGATAAATACCAGGTCTAGATCTGGTGGAATCTTTGAAGAACTACTTGTTAGAGGGTTCAGACCTAGAATTGTGGACATCCATCACACTCCAGGGTCTAGTGCATCAGGAGCTTCACCAGAACCTCCTCCTGTAACTCCTGTTGGTTTGCAAATACCTTCTGGGATATCTGTGACACCTCCTGTTCGACCTCAACCCCAGGTCCAACCTCAGCCAATTGTACCACAGGCTCAACCTCCTCCGGTTGCAATGTCTTTCTTTGCAACAGAGTCACCTTTGACCTTCAATGCATACCATGAGTTACCAAAGAATCCAGACAAACTTTGTCCAAAATATCATCCTTATCAGGATGCTGATGATCATATCAGAACCTTTAAAGAAGCTTGTTGTAGGGCCAGAATAGAGCATCAGGATGTTGTATGCAGATTATTTCCTTTTTCTTTAGGGGAAGAGGCTTATAATTGGTTTATTAGCCTTGGTCAGAGTTCTGTTGGTTCATGGGTTGTCCTAGAGAAAGCTTTTATTGATAGATTCAAAATACCAATTGATCCCTCAATGAACTATCACCTATTTGCCACTATCAAGAGGTTTGAAGGAGAACCTATTGCCAACTTCAATGCTAGGTTCCAGAAAATGCTATCCAAGTTAGTTGATCCTTATGTAGTAACAGATGTTGCTGCTAGGAGTATCTATTATTCAGCTCTAGATCCATTGACTTACATGTTCATCAGGAGGACACACCCTGAAATTACTACCCTGACAGGAGCTTTTCAAGAAGCTATCAAGGTGAATCAGCAGTTAGTCCCTGCTCCAACTCCAAATGTTACATTCCCTACATTGCCTAGCATATATCCAACTTATCCTCCACAATATCCTGCATATCCAGCTTAGCAATATCTGGCACAGTAATATCCTAATGGAGCTATGATGCCTCCAGCAGTCATGCCAGCACCCTTGCAAGTGCCTCCATTAAGTATCATGCCACCTCCTAATGGGAGTAGCCAGACGCCACAATATCCTGCACAAACTCAGACACCTCAAGGTGCTGATCTATCCAACAATAATACCAGATCCTCTTTCTTCAAGCCTCAAATTGAGAATGTAGTAGCCAAAGCTCAAGAGGAGAAGGAAGAAATCAAAGAAATCTCTGCTCAACTAAGAAAACTCACTACAGAAGTCACTCATCTAAGAAATCAGAATTTCTATTCCCAGTCTAATCATAATAGAGGTTATTCCAATGACAGACCAAATTATCTTGATAGGGGGTACAACAACAATTTCAATAATAGTGGTGGAAATAACAATAATCCTCAGAGACAGCCTAGAGTATGGAACTCTAGGCCAAATAATGGCTCACTACCATCACCCTTAGATAATCAATCACCTGGTGAAGCCAAACAGACTACTAGAGTTAATCTTGCTAAGGCAGCCCTCACCAATTGGTGCAGGATCCACAATACAAATGCTCATGCAAAGCTAGATTGTCCACAATTTCAAATTGCTGCTAGCATTTTCCAGACAGAAGTATCTAATACTTCTAGAAATCCACCTCGGGTAGAGGGAAATGAACTTGTTCCTTGTGGATATGACTCTACATTTGTATTGGAGAGCTATACTGATCATCATCATCAGCAGACTGAGTCTTCCCACTAGCATTATACCCAAGCATGTGAAGAATCTGCCATGGCTTTTGAGTCAAACTATGTCTTCCCCTTTGAGGATGAGAATGAGCCTTCCACCGAACATGAGGAGGTGCATGCTTACCAATAGCAAGATCAGGGTAAGCACAATTACAATTTGAGAAGTAACTCCAACAGACCTCCTGGCCCATTGACATCTTCTCTCCCTCTAAACAACTTCAATACACCTCCTGATCCCAAAGCTAACAATAACCCAGGATTTCCTAAGGTGAATGCTCAATATCTGTCACCTCAGAATACAGTGTCAAAGACTGTCGGCCGACCTCACGAGTCTGATAAACTTGTTACATACTTGGCAGATGAGATGAAAAAGGTAAAGATCAGCCTGTCTCTGTCAGAATTGTTGAAAACTCCTGCAATTAAGAAGGCTTTCATGAAATCACTAGATGATCCTGCTCCTAAAGAGGATGTTCATTCCCCAGGTTAGCCTAGCAATAAGGATCATGCTGCTAGAGATAATAATATCAAGCCTAAAGTGCCAGCTACTGCCCAAGCTACAGAAATCTCACATATGACATTATACCGAGATAAGAGTGAGTCACCACCTTTTCTCCTTACCATAAGGATGTTTGGAAAGAATTTACACAACTGTTTGGTGGATTCAGGTGCATCTACAAATGTCATGCCCTTGTTTATATGCAATGCTTTAGGACTGCATCTCGCTAAATCCTTAAAGAAGGTGACATAGCTAGATAAGACAGAAGTGAGTGTAATAGGAGAATTGACTCATATACACATGTAGCTAGCATCTGATCCCAGGATCCAGTATTACATTGATATTCAGGTAGTTGACATACCTAACACATATGGGATGTTGCTTAGCAGAGACTGGTCAAAAACTCTTAATGGATATATGTCTACTGACTTTAGTCACATGTGGTTACCTTGGAAAGGTATACCTAACCAGATAAGAGTAGATGTCGAGCCTAGAATGAAACACATGATCACCGAGTATAACAAAACAAACAAGATCATGTATGTAAATGTTGAACCTGGAGTTTATGCCATTAGACCACAGACTATCAAGATAGAAGAAATGCTAATGCTTGACTTTCATCATCATCATGATGATGATCATCAGGAAGACATGCTAGTTGTAGAACCTGATAGTAATTTTGAGAATGAGAATGAAATAGATCGTTTCAGAAACTTTGAGATACATCTGTCCAAACAGGTAAAATGTTGTCAGTTGTTGGATATACATGTTCATGACATTCTGATTAATGGTTGGTGCAGATTACACGACGAAGCACATTCAAAGAAAACTTGTGAAACATGCCTAGATATGATGGAGCTGGAGCAAACATGCAGTGAGGCATCATCATCATACTCCAAGGTAAAATCTACATCTGGTGATGATGATGATATTGATTCTTGTTTGTCTTTTGCAGGAACCATAGAAAAGGTGATGGATCATGATAAAGATCAAATTCAGAGAACAGAAGAAATTCTGGTATATGACCAGATAAATGTTAAGAAGAAAGAAAAGACCACCCTGGAAGTGATTGTCTGATGGAGTCAGATTATGAACTGTCTGATGAAGACAGAGGTAGTAACCTAACCAGATTTGAAGGGTTTTTATCAGGAGAAATTAAGAAGATAATAAAACAAAAGAAACATCCACAGGATGCACTAACTGAAGGATGGTGTAGGCTGCATGAGGCACCTCACTTGGAGACTACCTGTTCGCTGTGCCTACATATTTTAAAGAGACATACAGAGCTTGATCCAAAAGATCATCCTCCTGATGATGGAAAACAAGAAGAAGAATCAGTTTCCCAGGAGAAAGAAAAGATGAAGTCAGAGAAGGCTAAAATTCCTAAGTTAAAATGGATATCAGGTGGAGCAGCTACTAGAGCTACAAAGAAAAGAAAAGGTTTAGTTAGGCCTCATGCTGAAGATAAGTCCTGGACTCTAAGATTTGATGGATCTAAGTCCAAGCAAGGAGCTGGAGTAGGGATTGATCTCATTGATCCATCAGGAAAGTCCTACTTAGCTGCATACAGATTACAGTTCCCCTGCACTAACAATGTGACAGAATATGAAGCTCTGATTCATGGGATACTGTTTGCTCTCAAGAAGAAGGTAAAAATTCTGCATGTCTTTGGAGACTCAGAATTAGTTGTTAGACAAGTAAGAGGAATCTACTCTGGCAACTATAAGAGATTGTCAAATTATAAACACAGAGTGTGGGATTTGATTGAAGACTTTGATGCATTTAATATCACCCATGTTCCTAGAGAACAGAATCACAGGGCAAATGCACTTGCCCAGGCTACCAGTACACTGAAGCCATTATCTATATCAGGTCTAAAAAGATTTTTAGTAGAACTAGTATCTATACCATCAGTACCTGATAATGTTACTAATCTTCAGGTCTTTGATGATGATTAGCACATCCTTGATTTCATTTCTAACAGGGATATATTTGATGCTCAGATCATAGATGAGAATAATGTGGAAGATCAAGTTTGGGAAGAAGATGAAATATTAGAGTTGCCTAGCAACATGATTCCCAAAGGTATGATTGAATTAGAAAGAGCCTTTGATTTGGATAATATGCTGAAACAGAAGGATCTTCCCAAAGCTGATGGAGGTCAATATTCACAAGTGGATATTGGACAAAATGAAGACAAAAGAAATGTCCTGATAGGTAAAGTTTGCACACCAGAAGAGTTAAAAGGAATAACTCAGGCCCTTAAGGATTACATCCATGTAATTGCATGGACTTATGATGAGCTGAAGACATATGACACATCAATCATAACTCACACTATACCCCTGAAGCCAGATGCTAAACCTTTCAGACAGAAGCAAAGGCCAGTCAATGCTTTGCTTGAACCAATAATTTTTTAAGAAGTCAAGAAGCTGTTAAATGCCAGGATAATATTTCCTGTGAGGCACTCCACTTAGGTGGAAAATCTAGTGCCAGTTAGAAAGAAGAATGGAGACATCAGATTGTGTGTAGACTTCAGGAACCTGAATAGAGCATAAGAAAAGGATAATTATCCCTTACCATCATTAGATGAAGTTTTGCAGATTGTAAATGGAGCCAAAATGATGTCCTTCCTGGATGGTTTCTCAGGATACAACCAAGTGATGGTTGATAAGATTGACAGATTAAAAACTGACTTCACCACCAAGTGGGGGATATTTGCATATAGACGTATGCCATTTGGACTTATAAATGCTGGAGCTACATTCCAGCGAGCAATGGACATAGCCTTCAGAGGCTTAATAGGAAAATGTATAGTCATATACATGGATGACTTGACAGTTTTCTCCAAAGAAAGGGGGAACCATGTAGCAGATCTTAGAAATGTGCTGAAGAAATGTGAAGAGTATGGAATATCCTTGAACCCCAAAAAATACATATTCAAGATGACAATAGGCAAATTATTAGGTCATTTGATAACTGAAGATGGAATCATCATTGATCCTACTAGAGTGGAGTCTATTATGAAAATACAACTCCCTGGAAGTAAGAAAGAGCTTAAGTCTTACTTTGGTAAGATAAATTTTGTCAAAAAATTCATCACTGGTTTTGCAGAGATAGTCAGACCACTAAACGCTATGCTGAAGAAGGATGCAAAGATTGAGTGGACAGCAGAAGCTAAAGCTGCTTTTGAGGACATAAAGAAAGCCATATCAAATGCTCCTATCCTCATCAGTCTAGATTACACAAAGGACTTCTACATTTATTCATTTGCTTCAGAACATACCTCTGCAGCAGTGTTGACTCAAAGGAATGAAGAGAAAGAAGAAAAACCAATTGCTTTCATGAGCTGTCCCTTCAAGGATGCTGAATTGAGATATGTGGATGTTGAAAGGCAGGCACTTGCATTGGTCAAGGCAGTAAAGAAATTTAGGCATTAAATACTAAGAAGCAAGGTGATTGCAGTAGTGCCAGATGTAGCAGTGAAGATGTTGCTAATGCAGAGTGAACCTGGTGAGAAAAGAGCCAAGTGGATTACTGTATTACAAGAGTATGACATGGAGATTACACCAATGAAATTGGTAAGAGGACAAGCTCTAAGTTGAATGATATCTGAAATTGATCCAAACATCACAAGCTAGCAGTATGTTATCAATGCTAAGGACAATAAGGGATGGTATTCAGAAATCAGGCACATCCTGATCACTAGAAGATGTCCTCCAAGGCTGCAAGCTTCACAGAGAAGAGCCTTGAAGATAAGGTCACAAAAATATATGATGAAAGGAGGAACCTTATTCAAGAAGAATTATGAAGGAATATACTTGAGGTGCTTAGAAAAGCTAGAAGCAAATAAGGTTCTGTCAGAATTACATGAAAAGTTTAGAACAGCACATGGATCAGCCCTAGCCACAACACATGCAATCCTTAGAGCAGGATATTACTGGCCTACAATCTTTAAAGATATAGCTGAACATGTTAAATGTTGTCATGTATGCCAGGTTGCTGCCAACAGAGAGAAATATGCTGCACAACCCTTGCAGCCAGTGATGGAAGAGCACCCATTTGCACAATGGGGCATGGACTTCATAGGACCAATCAATCCTCCATCATCCTCAGGCCATAGGTATGTCTTAACAATTACTGATTATTGTACCAGATGGACTGAAGCTGTCAGCAGTAAGACTTGTACTGCAGATGATGTTATCAAATTTCTGGAAAGCAACATTGTTACCAGGTATGGAACCCCTTATGCTCTAGTAAGTGATAATGGTTCTGCTTTCACTTCAACCAAATTGTCAGGTTGGGCTTTTGATCATGGGATCATACTCAAGTTCTCATCCAACTATTATCCCCAAGGGAATGGATTAGTAGAATCCACCAATAAAAATTTGCTGAATATCATAAGAAAATTAATAGAGAAGAACCCTAGGGAATGGAATTCATTTCTGAAATATGCCTTGTGGGTAGACAGAACTAGAATGAAAACTGCATTAGGAAACTCACCTTTCCAATTAGTATATGGGGTGGATCCTATCCTCCCTATTAACTTGAAAATTCCTACCTTGCAGTTTGCCCAAGAGTACCTAGGCATAGACAATAGACAAGAAGTCAGTTTGCTTCAGCTGATGCACCTGGAAGAGAAAAGAAGTCAAGCAATTGACCAATTCACAAAACATTAGGCTGTTGTCAAACTCTGGTTTGACAAAAGAGCTAGAGTCAAGGCCTTCAGGATATCCAATTTAGTCCTGATGTGGGATAAAGCCCATTAGAGGAAAGGAGACCATGGTAAGTTTGACAAATTATGGATAGCTCCCTTTCAAATTTCTGAGATACTAGGAGACAGCACTTATAGGCTTAAGAACTTCACAGGGGAGGATGTCCCATTGCCAGTCAATGGACAATTCCTCAAACACTATTTCCAAGCCTAAGTGACTTCATGATAGTCATGTGTATCATAATGTACATTTGTATAGTTGCTTGTACAGTTGTGTTTTTGTTGATTTTTTGTTTTGGCTAGTCAAGATGAGGAAATTTATCATCCTAGAAAATAACTAAATTGTTAGGATTCAAGTGATGAGATCAAATTTAGACATAGGTTATGATTCATTCTGAGAAGTATTCATGATCAAGTCTGTGATATCCTTTCATCAGGGTGCCTTTTCTTGATCAAAGTGAATCAATCACAATGAAGCACCTAACAGCCTTGGGTTTGTTGAACACACAAGTATAGGTGTTAAGTGAAAAATCTAAAGGGACTCCCTTGCTACCAATACAATCTCCAACCTAAAGCTACAAGTGACTATACCTTGTATAAATGAGCCGACATGATGATATCAGATACAAATTTTAAAGAAAATTAGAAAAGAAATAAAATTAGGCCATCTAAGTAACTCTACTGGGGCTATGAATGTCTGCTGGTAGTGGGGCTCTACTTAGGGAGATTGTATAGATAACCTTGTTGGGGCTATGGATGCCTGCTGGCAGCAAGGCTCTATCCAGGTTGGCTATGAGGGATGATCTCCAACTATGTAGTTTAACACTAGTTACTTATGTTTTCAACTTGCTTTCAAGGTGAGGATAATTAATCATTTGCACACACATGATCCTTTGTTAGCATTGTTACCATGATGAACTTTTATCATCCAGAAGATCATGATGCTTGTGTTTGGAAAGAAATAGAATAATATGGATGAATGTGATCACATCACTTGAATCATTAGAATTTATTTGTTTTCTTTGGTGGCAAGTTGTTGTGTGGTTACACAACACACCCAATTTTGACTTGACAAAACAGGGACCCAACTTTTTGGCTTGTGTTTTGTGCTTTCTGGCGGTCTGGTAAAAATAAGTCATGCAGATCATCATGCAAGGAGGATATGGTAAGTCATCATCATGAGGTTAGTTTGTCAAATTTCATATTTCATTCCTATAACCTCATATTTAGAGAGAGCATCAAATTTGATGCAGGTTTGCCTTTTGCATCACCCTGATATTCATCAGGATGTGAAAGTTATGAATGGTCAAAATCCTCATCAATCCTGACATTTGCAGGGGGAGGATCATATCTCTTAATATTAGTCATATTACAAAAGATCACCCTGATCTAATTTATTACCTGATAAATCATGCGGTCCAAATGTCCGGACGTCAATTTTAGGTGATAGTGACCTTTACCCGTCAACAGCCTTATGTATTTCATGAAGATCATATTTCCTAATGTAACCCAATATTTCTCAATATCCTCCTGCCACGAAATATCCCCCTATGCCATTATCCTGATGATGTCATTCAAATCTGATAAACAAAGAAGAAAACATGATGATGACATTATCATCATTTTTACCTCTTGAGGGGATATTTCCTAAACATCATCCTTCTCGCTTGACATGATGGTGATGTCATTATGCCATAGCGATATTCTGAGTCAATATCTGGATGACGTCACCCTGATATTCTAAGAGAGAGAAGGTTATGGTTTATCCGGTCATCATCATTCTTTGTAACATCACATGATATGTTGAAATATCCTCCTGACGTATAAGGTATGACCTAAGGGTGCTTTCATCACTCGATCTTGTCAAGATAGTTTTTCCTCTCGAAGAGGATGATCACATTGCTATCGAGGTGATATTTGAAAATATCACCTAATATCCGAACACTATCATATTTTTGAATATATCCTGTCATATGGATATCACCCTGCTCCCATTGCCGCCATTGACATTTAATGCGCGCAGAGGTGGTAGGTAGTTCCCGCCAACCACAAAACCCGATCAAACACTTGGCGAAATCCTGAGTTTCTATGAGAAAAGATCAACTATTAAAATCTAATACGCCTGTGTTTGCCCTAATTTCGCCCTAATTACAAAGTTAAAAGGTAAATTCATCGTCATTTTCACACTTACCTTGTGACAAAATCATTTTTACAGAGCACTAGCTTCCAAACCCTCATACAGGCGATACTTGTACGAACAGAGCTTACAGGCAGGAAGAAGCGTCAGATTATCATTAGGATTACGAGTATTTCCAAAAAACCACTGGTATAAAGGGATCTACATAACCAGGTAAGTAACTGAAACCCTCATCTTATTGTTTCTGCATAGTCAGGTATGAGGTTGTTGGTTTGAAGTTTCAGTTTATGCATTCCATGATAAGTAAATGCTGAATAAGTACAGTATGCATGATGCTAGTAGAGATAAATCATTATGTGCATGCTTGTGAACATCATTGTAAGACAAATCCTATTAAATTGCAGATATCCATGGCTGACAAGAGGTTAGCTAAGTGTGAGGCTGAATTCAGCAAGCCCATGTTTGCATCTCCTAGGGGAATCCTGTTCAAGTATGGTGGAATTACAGATACGCATCAAGGAAGTAGTGATTTAGAGGCCTGGTCCACCAAGATGAATGATGAGAAGAACAGGAGCACCCTATTAGATGTAGTGTTTGTGTCTAGAATGTGGAATGCGGCTGGTTTTCTGTACTCCATGGAGTCCCCAGAGCTGGTTATTGAGTGTGCATGGAACTATAATCCAGAGACCAAACAGGTGGTAAAGCATGCAAGAATATATGCAAACTTGTCCATCAAGGGTCTTTCTAAGACATTTGGACTGCCATTGGGCAGAAAGGTTAACAGCATAGATTTGAAGAAATTAAAGATTGAATATGAAAACAATAAGAAGAAAGCAAGAAAGACAATGTATCAGTGGAGGGCCAAGAATAGCACATATCCTGCAGCTACCAAACTTCTTGTGCACTTGTACAAGTATGATTTTGACAATGAGTATCAATATATGATTGTATTACTTAGCAGGGTGACATGCCAGCCTGATGCTGGTAGTTTTAAAGATTGGATGTATCATGTAATCATGATGTGCATATATGCAGACACCAAGCCATTATGGGGCCAATTGATAAGTGATGCTCTACATGAGCAGCTGATGAACCTGGGAGGTTCAAATTGTTCTTTTTACATGACATCCTACATTGTCTACTCCTGTGCTTACAAAGGCACATTTGATGCTCTAGTTACAGATGGAAAGGTTACAGACACAATCAATGTTGTGCACATATGGGATCATCATCCCCAGTTGCAGAGGGTTAATTACCTCCATGATTAGAAATTGGTAAATGATGCATTCTCTATGCATCTGGTGAGAACCATGGAGGAGGACAGGACAAAAAGATTGAGCATGAGGGCTCAAGAAATGATCTACAGGCATCGAGCCTTGTACATTCAATTTGCAACATTTTCTTACATGAGGATTGAGGGTTTTGAAGGACATCCCCTCATGCTGCTAAGATACCCCACTGATGTAGTGGTATTAATGGAATTCATAAGGAAGAGCTCCACGATATTGAAAACATACAAGGATGCTCATAGGTTACCACCTGTTTTGTTTCCAATAACCATTGGCTGGTGCATGTGCCCAGACTCAGAAAGTATCAAGAAGGTGATGGTCAGTTTGAATAAAATGCAATTGCAACCATTCCCACTGATAAGGCCATATGATCCTTATGGGAGAATACAGAAAATAATAGGGAAACCTATTTATCAGAGGAACCTAGAAGACTTCTCGGCAGATTGTGAGGATGAAGCAAAAGCCAGAAGAAGAAGATACCAAAGGTTGACATTGAATCAAATCAAAACCTTTGACTGCATCCCCATTCCTTCATAGTTGAAAAAGGATGATGGCAGGTTAATGGCAAATGAGTATGAAGAAAAGAAAATATATAATGATACAATATTTGCATCTGACCTGACTATACCAGAGGATATATCTTTAGATCCTTTCATTGCCAGGACCTTACACCTAACCCAATCTTGGGTTGATGAACAAATTGAGGCATTGAAGAAGAAAGGTGTTGCCATTACTATGGACAATAAAAAAAAGGACAGGATATTCCTGATGAGGAATATGATGATTTTATAACTTAAAAGAGGAAATCAAAAGAGGAGAGGCTGCCTCCACAACAACAACACAGCAAAAGAACTCCTAGGGGTAAGTACGTTGATAAAGAACCCAAGGGGGTGATTATTGAAAAGGCAGTGTTTCCAACTGAGGATGAAGCAGCATCAGGATCAAGATTAGGATCAGCATCACCTCCACGGACAGGTAAACAAAAGTCCAAGAAACATTAGACGAAGGAGGCGGTAGTTACTGAGACCCAAGAAGAGGGTCAGTCCTCACGAAAACTAGTAGAAGAAGATATTCTTATGGAGGAAGACCCTGAGGAAGAAGAGGCCCCTTTACTGTTCAAAAGGAAAAGAAGAGCCCCACAGGTGATGGTAGCTAAAACACCTAAGAAACCAAGAACCTCAATGAGGGGTGAGATAAAGCAATCCCTTGTAATGTTGAGAGGGGCAGGTAGTGAAGTTTTCCACAAGGAATTCTGACACAATGTTCCACTTCCTACCATTGTGAAGTTCAAGATTGAACAAGCAGAAGAGCAGATGAAAGAAACCTCTCAAGGAGGTCATATCTCACTAGATGAAACAATTAATCTATCTGATGATGAGGTTGTGGAGGAAGTAGCTTCACAGAAGATGGAAACCCTTGTTGTAGATACTCACATGACTCCTCACGGGACTCCATTAGTTCAAACAATATTGGAGGAGATGAAGCAAGTGGAAGCTAAAGTAGAAAAGAGTCTAGAGAAGATAGCCCAAGAAATGGGGCTGGATACATTAATTGCACAGGTGACAAGTCCTGCAGTAGTGGATTTGACATATAGACAGGATGTGAGTCCTGAACATCAAGTAGGTGCACCTGATAAAGGAGAAAATATAGAAGAAGTGAAGATGGCCGAACCAGAGGGCCATGCTTCAGAAATAAGCCAACAAAGCCAACAGGACACATCCGTTAAACCTGTTATAGTAGAAGTTCAGGAAAAGAAGGCTGATGACAAGGATGTATTAGAAGATCTTGCTTCTAAGGTTCAGGAAGTAAGTAGTGCAGGTGCAAAAAAAATAGTGGTTTTAGAACAAACACCAGCACCTAAGGAGGACTCCACAGTATCCACAGCTATAAATATGCCTCAATAGGAGGAAAAGTCAAAAGTGGATGAAGTAATAAAGGAGAAGGATCATGATCATCATATCAACGCATCACAAGATCCTCCACCTTAGGATGATGCTCATCCAGAAAAGGAAATTCCTTAGCAGGAGGATGTACCACAGGATCGCCCCCAAGGTGAGCATCATGAAGAAGAAACAAGGAAATCACCTTCTCCATCGCATATGCTGACAGATACCGGAGATCAAGGTGAACATCATGATGATGCTGAGAAACATGATCAGGTACCTCAGTGGTTGGAGAAGGAAGTCAACACAGAGGTTGGTTTTGAGATTCAAGAATTTGATGTGTCCACCTTATTTTCAAAAAATCTAATAAAACCAAAGAGGAAGGCCAGAATGACTTTGGCCATTAAGAGAGATCCAACAACTGGAACAAGGACTGCACAGGTTGCAATTCCTACTGTAGATAAAGAAAAAGGTAAAATTACTTTGGAAGAATTCCAGATTAATACAGTTGACTTAGTATTTGCAAATGAAGACCAGGAGGGTCATGAGGGTAAGGATATCATTGATTCCTTAACTCAAAGAATTAAAAAAGAGAAAGAGAAGAATAAGCAGCATAAAGAGCACATTGCTCAGCTGCATGCATACATAAAAGGGTTAATTAACCCTGATGATACGTCAACTGATCATGCAGTCCCATTGACTACTATTTCTTAGGAGGAAGTAAATAAAATAGATCTCATGAAGCATGAGTCATCTATAATGAGAAAGTGGATGTTATCCACATTTGGTGAAGCAGAGGAAGTGGTAAAAGCTTCTTTAAAAAGATGGAATTCTTTAAGTGTCTCCAGAAGAAAGGTTGACAGATTACAGATGGAGAATGGGAAAAGGTCTTTCCAGCTGGAGAAAATTTCAGTCATCTTGGAAGAAATAAGGAGAATTGACCCTCAGATTCTAATAAGCAATCAGGTGCTAAATAATAATAATGCACTATTGGTTGACATATGGTATAAAGATACCAAATTTGAATGTGAGGTACTTAAAAGATGCAACACTAAATTAAGGGACATCAGCATAAAGCTACATGATATGATGGTGTATGAAGCTGAACTTTTAGAAGTGCTGGAAGGGAAGGTGGAAGGGAAGATAGAGAATCAAGATGAGGAGTTTGCAATAAAAGCTATACATGGTAACTTCCAACAGGTAGCTGATGATCCCCTAAACAATCTAACAGAGGAAACCATGGACAAAATTATGAGGCTCAGGGTCAAGATGGAAAATTATCATGAGACATCTAGCATCAGGAGAAGTAAATTAGAAAATCTCTGAGGCAAATATCAAATGCATAAGCACACCGCCATCAAAGCAAAAACTCAGGATGGTGGGGAAATAGAGAGAATAGTACAACTATATGAAAATATCAGGACAACTATGCAGGTCCATATCAAAGAGGACCATCATGATGATGATGAAGAGAGCGAGAGTGGCAAAGGTGATGATGATGACAAGGAGCATGATGAGGATACATCATAAAAGGGAATATAAGCATCAGTTACTTATGAAAATAAGTACTCCAGATGGCTGCCAGCTGGCAACTTGTGCCACTCGATAAAGTTGACAAAGTCAAATGAAATACTGACCATAGATATTCATAGATAAATCAAGATCATAGATCTTTTATAATAGATTCCTCATCTTGTTCTATAAAAGGTGCAGGAATGCCTCATTTCAAATATTCGAAACTTAATTGAAATCCGTCTACTGAAATATTCAGGGCTCATTTCAAAGCTTTTTGTATACATCTATATCTTTGCATACTTAATGAATGAGAAGACTTGTTTGATTACAATTCATAGTAAATCTTGAGTAATCAGTGTGTGAATTCTGGATATATATTGTGATTTGCTGCATCCCTTGGAGTGCATGTCTACTTGCATATGTTGTTTTCATACAATTCCTTAGAAGTTAGCATCAACTGTATCTAGCTGTGGAATGTCCTGGTGAACATATGGTTTGGTTTTCTTCTCTTCATGATTGTATCTAATGTACATGTGGTTCAATAGCTAAAGGTTCAACATTAATTTGAAGCATTTCTTTCAATTTCCTTTAAATTTCAGAGCATTTCACCATCATAATTGTAAATAATTGATAATCTCGAGCAAATTAATACAAATATGTGGACATCTCATAGATAATTGCAAATATTTAGCATATTTGAAGCTAAAGCATGTATACTTGAAAATATCATGCAAAGATTTGAATACTTATGTATCATTTGATCAAACAACTGTATAAAATGACCTCTCTATGAAGAATCTTTGCAGAAACAGTGTCATGATGATGAACTCAACGTAAGGCCCCAAAATGGAAACAACGACACACATCGACCTCTGAGTAATGTCAGACGATTAAGACCTAATCACCGGAGACTTGGGATTATGAATTCTCTGAATTCATCATATCTTTCAAGATGAATAAAGGTTAATGTGTACTTTTATTCTATGCTTGTTTGTGACTAACATCATGACCAACAGATACCCAAAGAATTCCAACTTTGCAAAGAGGCTTTCACTACTTCCTCAGCTCCTATGAGTGTGGATGACATCCACTTTCTCATAATCACTGACTCATGTTTCATGACGTCCAATTTATTAACCTCTTCTTGAGAAATCATAGTCAATGGGACTACCTGATCTGATACTGTATTATTAGGGTTAATTAACCCTTTTATGTATGCATGCAGCTAGGCAATGTGCTCTTTATGCTGCTTATTCTTCTCCTTTTCTCTCTTCACCCTTTGGGTTAAGGATTCAATTATATCTTTTCCTTCCTGACCCTCTTGGTCTTCATTGGCAAACCCCAAGTCCATTGTTGTAATCTAGAATTCTTCTAGGGTGATCTTGCCTTTCTCCTTTTCAACTTAGGAAGTGCTACATGGGCAGTCCTTTTGCCCATAGCAGGATCTCTTCTGATGGAAGATGTTAATCTCACCTTCCTCTTTGGCTTCATAATGGTTTCTGAGAATAATGTCGAAACATCAAATTCTTGAATTTCAAAACCAGGTTCCATACCTATCTCTTTCTCAAGCCATTAAGGTATTGATGAAAGTAGATTGTCATTGATGTCAAAAAGGTGTTGGTATTGATAGGAGTTGTTCATATACTTCAGGTTGATATGTTGCTTCATGGCTAAGTCAGGAAATGCTAACTTGTTTAAATATTCAAAGGACTTTGTTTTATGAAGAACCTCATTTAATGGGAGCTCCATTTATTAAAAAGCATCCAAATATATTTGAAGATCAATATTTAAGGGGAGCAAATTGGAAGGAGAGCTCAAATTGCTTTATTTAAATAAAGTGGACTTTATATGCTTGAAAAGTGGGGAGCAAAAGCATTGAATATTTAAATATATAAAGTTTGATTTTTATCCTATTTTGTTGATCCCCTTTAAATGCCATATTTTATGACATAAATAAAAATGTGAAGTTACAAAGCTACTTTTAAGGAGATTTTCAAAGCTATTTTTAAGGAGATTTTTGTGGGAGATTTTGTGGGAGTTTTTATGAAGATTTTTTTCTTCTTTCTATTTTTTAAACTCTCCTTCATGGAAAGAAGAATATTAAGGAGTATTTTTTTAAAAAAAAGAAGAAGAAGGGAAGTTATTTTGAGAGATATTTCTTATTTTGATGAGAAGGTTAAAAGTTTTTTTTGTGGAGAATATTTTTATTTTGCAGATGGTTTTTTGGAAGAAGAAAATGAAGAGAAGCATGGAAGTTTTTTTTTGAAGATATTGTATTTTGCAGATTGAAGATTTTTATGAGAAGATGAAATTGAACAGGTGGAACATTTTTTTGAAAAGTTGTTTGATACAGATTGAAGAATTTTTTTTAAGACAGAAATTTTTATTACAGAGAAGAAAAAATTGAATAATATTTTTGAAGAATACCAAAGATTGAAGAGATTCCGACAGGGAATTGAATGGGTATGAAGAAAAATGAAGACATTTTTATGGTGGGCATCATTTATTTTCTTTTGCACAGAAGATGAATAAATATTTGCAATGCAAAGGAAATTGAAGGGTTATTATTTTTTTGTAGGTGCATTATAAATGGAAGTTTTCTTTAGAAGGCAGATTTGATATAGAATATTGTGAAGGAGAAGATTTTTCTTAAAGAGAAAAGAAGTTGAAAAGATTTTTTATTTTGCAGGAGATTATCTTTTGAAGATATTTTTGATGAAGTTTAAGAGTTTTGTTTGAGAATAAGGCAGATTTGATACAAATTTTTTTGAAGACAAATTTTATGGATTGAAGAGAAGATAAAGAGTTTGATGATTAAATTTTCTTGCAGGAATATCAAGAGAAAATATTTTTAGGGCAGATTGGTGCAAAAATAAATATGATTTCTAACTCTTATTTTGCAGATTGATTAAAGGCTCATTTTGATATTATTTTGTAGATGAAGAAAATAATTTTTGTGTGAGATCTTAAAAATGGCAAATGATCAGGAAATTGAAGAGAATTGAAATGAAAGGTCTCAAATATGAAAAGATATTCTTTCATCTCTAAGAGGAAATATAAATGGGATTTTGGTTTCATGAATTTGGAGAATATGAAAGAGATTTTGTTTGAGAAGATGAAAGGATCTTCCATTTTTTATGAAGATTAATTTTTGTGATTGTTTTAATTTTCTTTGAGAAAAGGAAATTGAAAGGTCTCAATCATAAATCATTTTCTTTAGATCATAGAATATGAAGGGTTATTTTGATGCAACTTCATAATTGGATAGAGATGAAACATACAGGATATAAAAGTGAAAAGACATTCAAATTGTATATAATGGTTTTTCAGGTACATTGACGTGTGAGTGATTGTGCAGATCAATGATAAAATAATACAGTTGAAATGGATGTGAATTCAAATGAAAATTTCAAGACAATTTGAATGACACTGACGGGATCAAATACAGACACAGAGATTGACAAGATCATCAATATGCAATTGAATGCATCAAGTGAATTCTTATGCAGAAATAATCAGAGATCATGAGATTAATATGCAGATCAGATTGAGTGTAATTGAACAGAGATATACAAAAGAGAAGACAAGTTATATAATGGTGCAAATCAGATTGAGTGGCAATCACTTCTTGCACACTTTTCAGTTTGTTCTGTATTAGGGGTTGGTGCTCCTTGAAGTTGGTGCTTCTAAATGAATTAGGGGTTGGTGCTCCTTGAAGTTGGTGCTTCTAAACATTGTAATCAGTGAGATTTTTGATAAAGCCAGTGAGGCAGTTTTGGAGTGGTTTTTCTACCCCAGGAGGGTTTTCCACTCGTGCAAACTTGTGTTATGTCTCATATTGTTTTCATCTGTATGGGTGTATGCTAATACTTTGCTCATGAGGTTTTGATCTCTTTCTTCATTCTCAGTTATGAGCATATGTTTATCAATGATATCTTTCTCTTTGTATCTTGAAATTTAAAGTTTGCAACAAGATTTGAAAATTTACACAACACTGATTCACCCCCCCTCTCAATGTTGTCCTGGACTCCTACAAGTATTTGATCTCTGGATCCTTGTTGTCGATCATCATCATCATGTCCACCCTGATCTCCTGTATCTGCATCTATTCTCAATGGAGAGGGCGACTTCCTCATTTCTTCCTCATGATGATCTTCATGAGGGTGATCTTGTTCTACTTCCTCTTCCTAAGGAGTCTCTTCTTGTGGTGGAGGATCTTGTGGTACATCCTCTTTTGTTTCATCCATCTTAGTAATTTCCTCATCCTGAGGCACATTCGTATCTGCAGATACCATTGTATCTGACCCAGGTACATTAACCTAATCTTGGATCACATTCTGATCTGCACCCGTTGGATCTACCTCATGAGTCTTTAGGTCATCATGACCTGATATTTCTTCATGACCTAATGTTTCTTGAGTCTGGGGAGCATCATCAGTTGATGTATTTTTATCTTCCCCGCCTTTCTGCTGGACTTCTACTATTTTGGGCTCATCAGATATATCTAGTTGTTGTTGTCCCATATCTGGAGTATTGCTTTTTGTTTCTGCCAGCTTGGCTTTTTCAATATTTTATACTTTATCAGGTGCACCTACTTGATGTTCAAGACTATCATCCTCCATGTGTGTTAGGTCAATCACTGCAGGGCTAGTCACCCAATCCACTAACTTATCAAGCCCGATTTGCTGGGTTGGCCCCTCTGGGCTATCTTCTTTTTCTTGCTTCGCTTGCTTCAGCTCTTCTAATATCACCCTCTGTGAGGATGGTGTTCCTTGTGGAGTCATGCGAGTATTTGAAGCAAGGGCCTCCATTTTCTGAGAAGCTACATCTTCTAGCACTTCATCATCTGATAAGTCAACAGTCTCTTCCAGTGAGACATGACTACCTTGACTTGCTCTAGTGGTCTCTCTTTATTGCTCTTCAACTTTCTTAGTTTTAAAATGAATTATAGTAGGAAGTGGCACATCATGTTGCAATTCTTTTCTGAACACTTCACTACCTACTCCTCTTAACATCACAGGGTCATGTCTTATTTCACCCCTCATATGTGTTCTTATTTTTCAAGGGTGGATGCAATTATGGGTGCCTTCCTTTTCCTGGTGACCATCATGGGGTCATCTTCTACAGGCTCTTTAGTCACTAGCTCTTCCTTAGTAAGGATATCTTCTTATTCATGTTGCCTAGAGGATTGGCCTATATCTTGTATTTCTACAGTGTTCACAACCAGCCTTAGGACCCTTTTGGTCTTTTGCTTATCGTCTGGAGGTGGTGCAGATGAGGCTGATGCCTGTCCTGGCACATATGCATCATCGTCTGGTATATCAATTCTTTCAATTATTACTCCCTTAGGTATATCATCAGTTTTCTTCTTACCTCTGGGAGGTCCTTTTCCTTGTTTCTAGGCTAGCAACCTTTCTCCATTAGATTTTCTCTTCTCTACAAGAAAGTCATCATATTCCTCATCAGGAATTTCCTGTCTTTTCTTCTTGTTATCTACTGTAATGGGCATCCCCCTCTTCTTCAGTATGTTTATTTTTACATCTACCCATGCTTGGGTCAACTGTAGCACTCCTCTTGTAAACCTATCCAATGAAATTGTTGTAAGTATGGGCCTAACCGGTGTTGTCATTGATGTCAACATACTCATGTTGCATTGATGAGAAGGATTGGATGGGTAGAGAGGAGCAATGGAGACAGTGAAGTGGAGATCCCAGCTAAGATGTAGATCAAAGGTTGCAGTTCAAAGGGTTTGTAGATATGAGTCTTGGGATGATCCAGTCAAGTTTTCAGAGGTCTGCATGAAGATCTAAAGAAGTTATGGCTGCTCAAGTAGAACCGGCTCTGGCAGGTGTCCAGAGGTGACAGAGTGACACAGATAGGTCCGGTGAGATCCGGTAATGCATTATCCCATTCTACGGATTTGAGGGAGTGTTGAGGATGTCTATGTGAAGTGTCAACTAGATTGGTTCATGGTTTGAAGGTCTGGAAGAACCTATTCCTTTGTGACAGTAATGACAGACTGTGTTCTTAAAGCTCCGGATGAAGGAGAGAAGAATTCCAGCAAGCAGATGAAGTGTGGATGTTCTTAACTGATTCAGGAAAGGTTGTCATGATCCTCGGATCATGTCCAATTCATGTTGGTAGTCCGCATTGAAGTTAGAATGCGCATTTGAAGAATAACCACTGGATGATGGTGTTCTTCATGAGATTGGCCGATCAGATATATTACATGTCTTGTGGATTTTCTTTTAGATGTTTCCCGACTTAGATGATTATTCCTAAGTCGATGCCTTGTATAAATAAGCAATTGTGAAGTCTTTCCAAAGTGTATTTTTGGTGATGAGTGTGTGGTAGCGAGGAGGAGAGCAAAAGGCAGAGCAAAAGTATTGGGATTAAATGGAATTGATTCAAGCATGGTGAAGATGCTATTCTCTAGTTCATGTATGTGATACTTATTTCTTTGTAGACAGTGTGTCTCTTGTAGGCAGTGAGCCTCTTGTGAGCAGTGTGCTCGGGTAGTGAGCCCTAATTGGCATGTGCCATTTTGTTCTTTCTATTCTTCTAACAGAGAATACAATCTTGGGTTAATCACCCCATGGTTTTTCCCTTAACTAGGTTTTCCACGTCAAAATCTTGGTGTCTTATGTGTTGATATGTTTTTTGCTCTTGATTTGAATGCATTATGGTTTATGATTAATATACAGCTAATCACTAAGAAGGCTTAAGTGTTAAATTGGAGAAAGTTTTGTACAACTAATTCACCCCCCCTCTTAGTTGTATGCCCTAAGTCTAAGAATTGGTATCAGAGCTAAGGTCCTCGAAAAGAGCTTAACCGCTTGAGGAGATCCAGGATGTCGTCTTACAAGAAGGATAGTCTGAAGTTTGATGGAACCAATTTCAATCTATGGAAAGGTTGCATGAAGTGTCACTTGCAATGCATGGGAATAGCATACTGGACCATGGTTACAACACAGTATGTACCTCCACAGGGTGGTCCAAAAGCTGCAAATGAAATCACAAATGCTGAAAACAATCTGTGGACTAGAGAAGCTCTTCTAAGTGCATTATCTGATTCAGAGCTCTCAAATGTTATTGACCTTCCAACTGCTTTTGATATTTGGAAAAAAATTAGAACTTTTGCATGAAGGAGACCAGTATGTTAAATGTGTAAGGTTACAGAGTCTAAAAGGGAATTTTGAAAAACTAAAGATGAAAGATGATGAAAATATTACTTCTTTTATGCCAAGAGTAAATGAGCTTGCTTGTGGAACTAGAAATGCTGGTGGAGTCTTGGATGAAAATGAGATTGTTGGCAAAATTCTCAGATCCCTTCCTGCCTCTTACAAAATCAAGGTTGCTGCCATTGATGAATTCAAAGCCCATACAGCTGTCACAAGAGACCAATTGGCTGCATTTGAAATGACCAAATTTGGAGATGATACCCCCAAGACTGAATCTGCATTTAAAGCCAGTGCCTCTGTAAAAGGTAAACAAAGGTTTGATCTGGGAGAGAACTCATCAAGGAAACTATCATGGTATGAAAAAGCAAGAAAAGACCTGGAAGAAGAAGAAGTAGAAACTGCTCAAATTGAAGCCCTTATTGCCTTTTAAGTGTTTTAATTACAATAAGATTGGTCATTTTGCCTCAAAATGTCCAGAAAGATTTTCAAGGCCAAATCCTAACAAATTAAGGTTCCAAAAGAATTGTTACTATGTTCATGAAGAAGATAATAATCAAGGAGTAACAGATAATGAATCAGAGACTGAAAACAAATCTGGAAGTGAATGGGTGTTTATTGCCATCAAGGAAGAAGAACCAATATCCTCTGTATCTGTCAATCATAAAGTTGTAGCAAGAGCCCTGGCTGCCCAGGTTGAAGAAAAGGATGATTGGATTATTGACAGTGGTTTCTCTCACCATATGACAAGTGACAAAAATAAGTTCATAGATTTGGAAAGGTATGAAGGAGGAGTGGTGAAGTTTGGTGATAATTCTACTGGTAGAATCAGAGGAAGAGGAACTATTTCCTTTGATGGAAGGAACAAAACTAGTAATGTTCTATATGTTGAAGGCTTGAAGCACAATCTTCTCAGTGTTGGACAGTTGGTGGACAAAGGCTATGATCTCCAGTTCAAGAATGGAAAATGCAAGATCTTTGAAAGCTCTAGAACAGAGATTGCATCCGGTACCCAAACTAAAGGTAATATCTTCCACTTGGTTGGCACTAGTAAAATTTGCTTATTTGTTCAAGTTGATCAGAGTTGGTTATGGCATAGGAGAATGTGTCATGTGAATTTTGATAATATCATCAAGATAAGCAATACTCAGGTTGTAAGAGATCTTCCAAAATTGGTGAAACCTACCAATAGCTTGTGCAAAGAATGTCAGTTAGGTAAGCTGAGCAGAATCACATTCAAGAGAAAGGAACTGTCTTCTACCAGATTATTGGACTTAGTCCATACTGACCTTTGTGGCCCATAAAGAATCAGGAATATACAAGGTGATAGATACTTCATGTTACTAATTGATGACTATTCCCAGATGATGTGGGTAACTTTTCTGAAAGAGAAATCAGAAGCTTTTGAGAAATTTAAAATATTCAAGGCTATGGTAGAGAATGAAACCGGATTGAAATTGAAATGTCTAGGGTCTGATAGAGGTGGAGAATTCACATCCGGTGAGTTCATAGAATTTTGTGAGAAACATGGAATAAAGAGATAGTTGTCTACTCCTAGGACTCCACAACAGAATGGATAGTGGAGAGAAAGAACCGGACCATACAGGAAGCTTCTAGAACCATGATGAAGGAAGAAAATTTTCCTCATATCTATTGGAGAGAAGTTGTCAACACTGCAGTCTATACTCTAAATCGAGTTTAAATCAGAAGCAATACTGGTAAGACTCCTTATGAACTTTGGTTTGGCATCACTCCTATTGAAAGGTATTTCAAAGTTTTTGGTAGCAAATGTTACATTAAAAGAGATGAAGATCTAGGAAACTTTGATGCTAGAAGTGATAAAGGAATATTATTGGACTACTCTACTCAAAGCAAAGCATACCGGTGTTATAACAAAAGACTGATAAAGATGATAGAAAGTACAAATGTGAAGGTTGATGAGGGAATTGAGAAACCCTCAAGGTTTTATGAATATGATGAAGATGATTAGAATGGTGGTCTGACTCAAGGAGCCCAAGCCTCATCTGTTAGTCAGATTCAAGCTAATCCCGTAAACTAGGAAGAAGAAATAAGTTTCAATGAACCCGATCAAGAATTAAAAGTGGAGGAAATTCCTAAAGTTCCTAGGTATGTAAGACTGAACCACTCTGGAGATCAGATCATAGGTGATAAAAGCAAAGGGGTACTGACAAGAAGGAGAATTGCTCAAGATTCAGAAGAGTATTGTTTGATTTCAAAGATTGAACCTAAGGCAGTGAATGAAGCTTGCAATGATGAAAACTGGACTAAAGCAATGGAGGAAGAGCTGGTGCAAATAGAGAAAAATCACACTTGGGATCTTATTCCCAGACCTAGAAATAAGAATGTGATTGGAACCAAATGGGTCTTCCGGAACAAACTAAATGAAGTTGGTGAAGTAATCAGAAATAAAGCTAGATTGGTCTGCAAGGGCTACTCTCAAATAGAAGGAATTGATTTTGAAGAAACTTTTGCTCCGGTGGCAAGAATAGAAGCAGTCAGATTATTTCTTGCCTTTGCTGCCTTCAAGGATTTCAAGGTATATCAGATGGATGTCAAGTCTGCCTTTCTAAATGGTGACTTGGAAGAAGAAGTGTATATAGAGCAACCAGATGGATTTCAGTTGTCTAATCATGGTGATATGGTCTGCAAGTTGAAGAAGGCATTGTATGGATTAAAGCAAGCCCCAAGAGCCTAGTATGAAAGATTGGATAAGCATCTTTTAAAGATTGGTTTCAACAAAGGTACTGCTAACAGTAACTTATATTTCAAAATTGATCATGAAAACATCTTGATTGTTGAAGTATTTGTTGATGATATCATCTTTGAAGGAAGAGATAGTATGTGTAAAACTTTTGCAAATCAAATGAAAAGTGAGTTTGAGATGTCTATGCTTGGTGAAATAAATTTCTTCTTGGGTCTGCAAATTACTCAAACAAAGAAAGGAATCTTTATTTCTCAGACCAAATATGTGAAAGAATTGTTGAGGAAATTTGGGATGGAAGATTCAAAGCCAATGAATACTCCCATGGCAACTGGATGTAAGTTGAGCAAAGATTATGACTCTCCTAAGGTAGACCAGACAAAGTACAGATCAATGATTGGGGGATTGTTGTATCTCACTCAAACTAGACCAGATATAATGCAGGCTATTGGTCTTGTTGCAAGATTCCAGGCTGATCCCAGAGAATCTCATGTCATGGCAATCAAGAGGATTTTTAGATATCTAAAAGGAACAGCTGAGTATGGTTTGTGGTATCCTAGAGATCATGATTTCTCTCTTCATGCATATACAGATGCAGATTGGGTAGGAGATGTGGATGACCGAAAGAGTACCAGTGGTGGAGCATTCTTTTTGGGGAAGAGATTGGTTTCTTGGCTAAGCAAGAAACAAGAGGCAATATCTCTGTCTACAACTGAAGCAGAATACATTGCAGCAGTAGGTAGTTGCACTCAAGTTTTGTGGATGAAGCAGATGCTAAGAGATATTAAAGTAGAGTATGAGGAGCCTATCATAATCTTCAGTGATAATTCAAGTGCAATTAATATATCTAAGAATCTGGTGTTGCATTCTAAGACTAAGCATATATCTGTCAAGTTTCACTTTTTGAGAGAGAAAGTGAACAAGAATGAAGTCAGATTGGAGTTTGTGCCCTCCAAGGATCAGATTGCAGATATCTTTACTAAACCTCTACTGAAGGACTCTTTTGAGTATCTCAAGGAGAAGTTAGGGGTTATTTCCCCTCAGATGATGAACTAAGGTGCATTGAGGTTAATCAGTCCAGTGGATATCACAGTCATATCTTGTGATCTGGATTGATGGGAGCTGCTACTCAGGGGGAGCAGCAGGTATGATTTTGAAGTATTGGAGTTGCAAGTATGAGCCCTTTGCCATTGATGTTAAAGGGGGAGAGAAGACATGTGAAAAACAAGTAGTTGATGATCAAAGGGGGAGCAGTAAAGGAAGAGAAGACATATGAACTGTTGTTCCTAATAGGGGGAGTTGTGACAGTAAGGAGAAGTTCTTGTCTTGATGGTTTTTCACATCATATGTTGCCATCAATGACAAAGGGGGAGATTGTTGCAAGTATGGGCCTAACCGGTGTTGTCATTGATGTCAAAATACTCATGTTACATTGATGAGAAGGATTGGATGAGCAGAGAGGAGCAATGGAGACAGTGAAGTGGAGATCCCAGCTAAGATGTAGATCAGTGGTTGAGGTTCAAAGTGTTTGTAGATATGAGTCTTGAGATGATCCAGTCAATTTTTCAGAGGTCTGTATGAAGATCTAAAGAAGTTATGGCTGCTCAAGTAGAACCGGCTCTGGTAGGTGTTCAGAAGTGATAGAGTGACACAGATAGGTCCAGTGAGATCTGGTAATGCATTATCCCATTTTGTGGATTTGAGGGAGTGTTGAGGACATCTGTGTGAAGTGTCAACTAGATTGGTTTGTGGTTTGAAGGTCTGGAAGAACCTATTCCTTTGTGACAGTAATGACAGACTGTGTTGTTAAAGCTCCGGATGAAGGAGAGAAGAATTCCAGCAAGTAGATGAAGTGTGGATGTTCTTAAGTGCTTTGGGAAAGGTTGTGGTGATCCTTGGGTCGTGTCTAGTTCATGTTGGTAGTCCACATTGAAGTTAGAATGTGCATTTGAAGAATAACCACTGGATGATGGTGTTCTTCCTGAGACTGGCTGACCAGATGTATTACACATCTTGCGGATGTTCTTTTAGATGTTTCCCGACTTAGATGATTATTCCTAAGTCAATGCCTTGTATAAATAAGGGATTGTGAAGTCTTTCCAAAGTGTGTTTTTGGCGATGAGTGTGTGGTAGCGAGGAGGAGAGTGAAAGGTAGAGTAGAAGTATTGGGCTTAAATGGAACTGATTCAAGCATGGTGAAGATGCCATTCTCTAGTTCATGTATGTGATACTTATTTCTTTGTAGACAGTGTGTCTCTTGTAGGCAGTGAGCCTCTTGTGAGCAGTGTACTCAGGCAATGAGCCCTAATTGGCATGTGCCATTTTGTTCTTTCTATTCTTCTAACAGAGAATACAATCTTGGGTTAATCACCCTATGGTTTTTCCCATAACTGGGTTTTCCACGTCAAAATCTTGGTGTCTTATGTGTTGATATGTTTTCTGCTCTTGATTTGAATGCATTATGGTTTATGATTAATATACAGCTAATCACTAAGAAGACTTAAGTGTTAAATTGAAGAAATTTTTGTACAACTGATTCACCCCCCCTCTCAGTTGTATGCCCTAAGTCTAGCAGAAATAGCTTCAAGCTGTGTTAGGTCAGAAGCTGAAATGGTGTCATTATACACCTTCTTCTCTTCATATTCATTTGATAATAACCTGCCACCATCCTTTTTTAATTGTGCAGGCACTCAAATGCAATCAAATGTCCTAACTTGATCGAGGGTGAGCCTTTGATATTTTCTTCTTCTAACCTTGGCTTCATCTTCACAGTCTGTCCAAAAATCTTCCAAGTGCTTCTGATGGATGGGCTTCCCCATGATCTTTCTCATTCTTCCATAGGGGTCATATGATCTAGCTAATGGGAATGGCTGTAAATTCATCAGATTCAAACCACCTAGGGCTTTCTTTATGTTTTCTGAATCAGGGAAGATATACCATCCTATAGTTACTAGAAACAAAACTGGAGGAATCTTGTTATTTGCCTTGTATGCATCTAGTATTGTTGATGTCTGTCTTAGAAATTCCATCAGGATTACCCCATCAGTAGGGTACCTAGGTAACATTAAGGGTTGTCCCTCAAAACCTTCTACTTGTTAGACTTAGGGCACACAACTGAGAGGTGGGGATGAATCAGTTGTCCAAAACTTTCTCTAATTTCACACTTAAATCTTCTTAGTGATTAGCAATATATCAATCATGAAACATAATGCAATTAAACAGCAAGCAGAAACTCATCAACACATAAGACACCAAGATTTTGACATGGAAAACTTGGTTAAGGGAAAAACCATGGGGTGATTAACCCAAGATTGTATTCTCTATTAGAAGAATAGAAAGAACAAAATGGCACCTACCAATTAGGGCTCACTGCCCGAGCACACTACTCACAAGAGACTCACTACCTACAAGAGACACATTGTCTACAAAGTAACAAGTATTACAAACTTGAACTGGAGAATAGCATCTTTACCATGCTTGGATCAGTTCCATTTAGGCCCAAAAACTTATGCTCTTCCTTTCGCTCTCTTCTTCGCTACCACACTCTCATCTCCACACAAATACACACTTTGGAATGACTTCACAATCTCTTATTTATACAAGGCATCGACTTAAGAACAATCATCTAAGTCAGCAAGCACCTACAAGAACATCCGCAAGACGTGTAATACATCCAGTCAGCCAGTCTCAAGAAGAACACCAACATCCAGTGGTTATTCTTCAAATGCGATCTTTAACTTCAATGCGGACCATCAACATGAACTAGACACGATCCATAGATCACCACAAGCTTTTCTAAATCACCAAGAACATCTGCACTTCATCTGCTTACTAGAATCCTTCTCTCCTTCATCCAGAACCTCAAGAACACAGTCTGTCATCACTATCACAAAGGAATAGGTTCTTCCGGACCTTCAGACCATGAACCAATTGACTAGACACTTCACAAGGATGTCCTCAACACTTCCTCAAATCTCTAGAATGAGATAATGCATTTCCAGATCTCACCGGACCTATCTGTGTCACTTTGTCACCTCTGAACTCCTGTCAGAACCGGTTCTACTTGAGCAGCCATATCTTCTTCAGATCTTCATGTGGACCTCTGAAAAGTTAACTAGATCATCTCAAGACTCATATCTACAAACCCTTTGAACCGCAACCTCTGATCTGCATCTTAGCTGGGATCTCCACTTCACTATCTCCATTGCTCCTCTCTGCTCATCCAATCCTTCTCATCAATGCAACATGAGTATGTTGACATCAATGACAACACTAGTTAGGCCCATACTTGCAACAATCTCCCCCTTTGTCATTGATGGTAACATATGATGTGAAAAACCATCAAGACAAGAACTTCTCCTTACTATCACAACTCCCCCTATCAGTAACAACCTTTCACATGTCTTCTCTTCCTTTACTACTCCCCCTTTGATCATCAACCACTTGTTTTTCACATGTCTTCTCTCCCCCTTTGACATCAATGGCAAAGGGTTCATACTTGCAACTCCAATACTTCAGAATCATACCTGCTACTCCCCCTGAGTAGCAGCTCCCATCAATCTGGATCACAAGATATGGTTGTGATATCCACCGAACTGATGCACCTCAGTGCACCTTAGTTCATCACTGGAGGGGCAATAACCCCTAACTTCTCCCTGAGATAATCAAAAGAGTCCTTGGGTAGAGGTTTAGTAAAGCTATCTGCAATCTGATCCTTGGAGGGCACAAACTCCAATCTAACTTCATTCTTGTTTACTTGCTCTCTCAAAAAGTAAAACTTGATAGATATATGCTTAGTCTTAGAATGCAACACTGGATTCTTAGATATATTTATTGCACTTGAATTATCACAGAAGATTGTGATAGGCTCCTCATACTCTACTTTAATATCTCTTAGCATCTGTTTCATCCACAAAACTTGAATGCAACTACCTGCTACTGCAATGTATTCTGCTTTAATTGTAGACAGAGATATTGTCTCTTGTTTCTTGCTTAGCCAAGAAACTAATCTCTTCCCCAAAAAGAATGCTCCACCACTAGTACTCTTCCAGTCATCCACATCTCCTGCCCAATCTGCATCTGTATATGCATGAAGAGAGAAATCATGATCTCTAGGATACCACAAACCATACTCAACTGTTCCTTTTAGATATCTAAAAATCCTCTTGATTGCCATGACATGAGATTCTCTAGGATTAGCCTAGAATCTCACAACAAGAACAATAGCCTGCATTATATCTGGTCTAGTTTGAGTGAGATACAACAATCCCCTAATCATTGATCTGTACTTTGCCTGGTCTGCCTTAGGAGAGTCATCATCTTTGCTCAACTTACATCCGGTTTCCATGGGAGTATTCATTGGCTTTGAATCTTCCATCCCAAATTTCCTCAACAATTCTTTCACATATTTGGTCTGAGAAATAAAGATTCCTTTCTTTGTTTGAGTAATTTGTAGACCCAAGAAGAAATTCATTTCACCAAGCATAGACATCTCAAACTCACTTTTCATTTGATTTGCAAAAGTTTTACACATACTATCTCTACCTCCAAAGATGATATCATCAACAAATACTTCAACAATCAAGATGTTTTCATGATCAATTTTGAAATATAAGTTACTGTCCGCAATACCTTTGTTGAAACCAATCTTTAAAAGATACTTATCCAATCTTTCATACCAGGCTCTTGGGGCTTGCTTTAATCCATACAGTGCCTTCTTCAACTTGCAAACCATATCACCATGATCAGACAACTGAAATCCATCCGGTTGCTCTATATACACTTCTTCTTCCAAGTCACCATTTAGAAAGGGAGACTTGACATCCATCTGATATACTTTGAAATCCTTGAAGACAGCAAAGGCAAGAAATAATCTGACTGCTTCTATTCTTGCCACCAGAGCAAACGTTTCTTCAAAATCAATTCCTTCTATTTGAGAGTAGCCCTTGCAGACCAATCTGACTTTATTTCTGATTACTTCTCCAACTTCATTTAGTTTGTTCTGGAAGACACATTTGGTTCCAATCACATTCTTGTTTCTAGGTCTGGGAATAAGATCCCAAGTGTGATTTTTCTCTATTTGCACCAACTCTTCCTCCATTGCCTTAGTCCAATTTTCATCATTGCAAGCTTCATTCACTGTCTTAGGTTCAATCTTTGACATCAAACAATACTCTTCTGAATCTTGAGCAATTCTCCTTCTTGTCATTACCCCTTTGCTTTTATCACCTATGATCTGATCTCCAGAGTGGTTCATTCTTACATACCTGGGAACTTTAGGAATTTCCTGCACTTCTGATTCTTGATCAGGTTCATTGAAACTTATTTCTTCTTCCTGGTTTCCTGGATTAGCTTGAATCTGACTAACATATGAGGCTTGGGCTCCTTGAGTAAAAACACCATTCTCATATTCATCATATTCATAAAACCTTGAGGGTTTCTCAATTCCCTCATCAACCTTCACATTTGTACTTTCTATCATCTTTATCAGTCTTTTGTTATAACACCGGTATGCTTTGCTTTGAGTAGAGTAACCTAATAATATTCCTTCATCACTTCTAGCATCAAACTTTTCAAGATCTTCATCTCTTTTAATGTAACATTTTCTACCAAAAACTCTAAAATACCTTACAGTAGGAGTGATGCGAAACCAAAGTTCATAAGGAGTCTTACCAATATTGCTTTTGATTTGAACTCAATTTAGAGTATAGACTGCAGTGCTAACATCTTCTCTTTAATACATATGAGGAACATTTTCTTCCATCATCATGGTTCTAGAAGCTTCCTGTATGGTCCGGTTCTTTCTCTCCACTACTCCATTCTGCTGTGGAGTCCTAGGAGTAGACAACTGTCTCTTTATTCCATGTTTCTCATAGAACTCTATGAACTCACCAGATGTGAATTCTCCACCTCTATCAGACCTCAGACATTTCAATTTCAATCCGGTTTCATTTTCTACCATAGCCTTGAATATTTTGAATTTCTCAAAAGCTTCTGATTTCTCTTTCAAAAAAGTTACCCACATCATCCAAGAATAGTCATCAATTAGTAACATGAAGTATCTATCACCTTGCATATGCCTGATTCTTGACGAGCCACAAAAGTCAGTATGGACTAAGTCTAATAATCTGGTAGAAGATAGTTCCTTGCTCTTGAATGTGATTCTGCTCAGCTTACCCAACTGACATTCTTTGCACAAGCTATTGGTAGGTTTCACCAATTTTGGAAGATCTCTTATAGCCTGAGTATTTCTTATCTTGATGATATTATCAAAATTCACATGACACATTCTCCTATGCCATAACCAACTCTGATCAACTTGAACAAATAAGCAACTTTTACCAGTGCCAACCAAGTGGAAGATATTACCTTTAGTTTGGGTACCAGATGCAATCTTTGTTCCGGAGCTTTCAAAGATCTTGCATTTTCTATTCTTGAACCGGAGATCATAGCCTTTGTCCACCAACTGTCCAACACTGAGAAGATTGTGCTTCAAGCCTTCAACGTATAGAACATTACCGGTTTTGTTCCTTCCATCAAAGGAAATAGTTCCTCTTCCTCTGATTCTACCAGCAGAATTATCACCAAACTTCACCACTCCTCCTTCATACCTTTCCAAATCTATGAACTTATTTTTGTCACCTGTCATATGGTGAGAGAAACCAGTGTCAATAACCCAATCATATGTTTCTTTAACTTGGGCAGCCAGGGCTCTTTCTACAACTTTATGATTGACAGATACAGAGGATATTGGTTCTTCTTCCTTGATGGCAATAAACACCCATTCACTTTCGGATTTGTTTTCAGTCTCTGATTCATCATCTGTTACTCCTTGATTATCATCTTCTTCATGAACATAGTAACAATTCTTTTGGAACCTTGATCTGTTAGGATTTGGCCTTGAAAATCTTTCCAGACATTTTGAGGCAAAATGACCAATCTTATTGCAGTTAAAACACTTAAAAGGCAATTTTCCTTCATACTTACTGGATCCTCTTGGCAGTCTCTTTGCAATAAGGGCTTCAAGTTGAGCAATTTCTACTTCTTCTTCTTCCAAGTCTTTTCTTGCTTTTTCATACCATGATAGTTTCTTTGATGAGTTCTCTCCTGGATCAAACCTTTGTTTACCTTTTACAGAGGCATTGGCTTTAAATGCAGATTCAGTCTTAGGGGGATCATCTCCAAACTTGGTCATTTCAAATGCAGCCAATTGGTCTCTTGTGACAGTTGTATGGGCTCTGAATTCATCAATGGCAGCAACCTTGATTTTGTAAGAGGCAGGAAGGGATTTGAGAATTTTTCCAACAATCTCATTTTCATCCAAGACTCCACCAGCATTTCTAATTCCACAAACAAGCTCATTTACTCTTGGCATAAAAGAAGTAATATTTTCATCATCTCTCATCTTCATTTTTTCAAATTTCCCTTTCAGACTCTGTAACCTTGCACATTTAACGTACTGGTCTCCTTCATGCAAAAGTTAAAATTTTTTCCAAATATCAAAGGCAGTTGGAAGGTCAATAACATTTGAGAGCTCTGAATCAGATAATGTGCTTAGAAGAGCTTCTCTAGTCTACAGATTGTTTTCAGCATCTGTGATTTCATTTGAAGCTTTTGGACCACCCTGTGGAGGTACATACTGTGTTGTAACCATGGTCCAGTATGCTATTCCTATGCATTGCAAGTGACACTTCATGCAATCTTTCCATAGATTCAAATTGGTTCCATCAAACTTTAGACTATCCTTCTTGTAGGACGACATCCTGGATCTCCTCATGCAGTTAAGCTCTTTTCGAGGAACTTGGCTCTGATACCAATTGTTAGACTTAGGGCACACAACTAAGAGGGGGGGTGAATCAGTTGTCCAAAACTTTCTCTAATTTCACACTTAAATCTTCTTAGTGATTAGCAGTATATCAATCATGAAACATAATGCAATTAAACAACAAGTAGAAACTCATCAACACATAAGACACTAAGATTTTGACATGGAAAACCCAGTTAAGAGAAAAACCATAGGGTGATTAACCCAAGATTGTATTCTCTATTAGAAGAATAGAAAGAACAAAATTGCACCTGACAATTAGGGCTCACTACCCGAGCACATTGCTCACAAGAGGCTCACTGCCTATAAGAGAGACATTGTCTACAAAGTAACAAGTATTACAAACTTGAACTGGAGAATAGCATCTTTACCATGCTTGGATCAGTTCCATTTAGGCCCAAAAACTTTTGCTCTTCCTTTCGCTCTCTTCTTCGCTACCACACTCTCATCTCCACACAAATACACACTTTGCAATGACTTCACAATCCCTTATTTATACAAGGCATCGACCTAGGATCAATCATCTAAGTCAGCAAGCACCTACAAGAACATCTGCAAGACGTGTAATACATCTGGTCGGCCAATCTCAGGAAGAACACCAACATCCGGTTGTTATTCTTCAAATGCGAGCTTTAACTTCAATGCGGACCATCAACATGAACTGGACATGATCCATAGATCACCACAAGATTTTCTGAATTACCAAGAACATCCGCACTTCATCTTCTTACTAGAATCCTTCTCTCCTTCATCTAGAACCTCAAGAACACAGTCTGTCATCACTGTCACAAAGGAATAGGTTCTTCCGGACCTTCAGACCACGAACCAATCAACTTGACACTTCACAAGGACATCCTCAACACTTCCTTAAATCCATAGAATGAGATAATGCATTTCTGGATCTCACCGGACCTATCTATGTCACTCTGTCACCTCTGAACTCCTACCAGAGCCGGTTCTACTTGAGCAGCCATATCTTCTTCAGATCTTCATGCAAACCTCTAAAACCTTGACTGGATCATCTCAAGACTCATATCTACAAACCCTTTGAACCGCAACCTATGATATGTATCTTCGTTGGGATCTCCACTTCATTGTCTCCATTGCTCCTCTCTGCTCATCCAATCCCTCTCATCAATGCAACATGAGTATGTTGACATCAATGACAACACCGGTTAGGCCCATACTTGCAACACTACACTAATGTAGGAGAAAGTTGCAAACTAAAACTCAATGAACCAGGCACCATGTCTGTATATAACATCATGAGCTTCCATGCTCAGTCTTTTGGTTCTGTCTTCCTCCATTGTTCTTACCAGATGCATAGAAAATGCATCATTCACTAATTTGTCATCATGGAGATAGTGTGCTCTTTGCAACTGAGGATAATGATCCCATATATGGGCATCATTCAAACTGCCACCAATCTTTCTGACTATGGTGAGTGCATCAAATGTACCTTTATATGCACATGAATATACAATATATGAGGTCATATGAAATGAACAATCCAAGCCTCCTAGGTTCATTAGTTGTTCATCTAGGGCATCACTAATGATCTTAGCCCATAGTGGCTTGTTTTCTGTATAGAGGCACATTATGATAACCCCATACATCCAATATTTGAAGCTTCTAGCATTAGGCTGGCCTGTCATTCTACTGAGCAAGGCAATCATATATTGATACTCATCATCAAAGTCAAACTTGTACATGTGCACTAGTAATTTGGCAGCGACAGTATAAGGACTATTCTTTGCTCTCCATTGATGCATCCTCTTTCTTGCATTCTTCTTGTTGTTGGTATATTCAACTTCCAGTTTCTTCAGATCCATGCTGACTACCTTCTTCCCAACTGGAAGGTTGAATGTAGATGTAATTCCTTTGATAGACAGATCTGCATATACCCTTCCGTGTTTTTCTACCCTCCTTGTCTTAGGGTTATAGTTTATGGCACACTCAATTACCAATTCTAGAGTTTCCATGGTGTAAGGAAATCTAGTCGCATACCACATTCCCGATACGAAAATGCTATCCAGTAGGGAACTATCTCTATCTTTGCCCATTTTGGCCGACCATGCCACCAAATCTGTGTTTCCTTGGTGAGTATATCTGATGATGCCAAACTTGAACTGCACTCCTTCTAGTTGAGCAAACATAGGTTTGAGAAATTTTGCATTGGACTTGTTCTTCCTAACATCTGCCATGGCTTCCTGCAATAAACACAACTAGTCTTACAACAATATCCACTTGCCTGCATATACAGCATTTTACTTTATGGCATCATGCATATTACATTCATTAACCTTTATTTCACCATGATATGCATACTTAAAGAGCTAAACCATATGAAAAATATACTACCTGGCCATGCAGAAAATGACAAGAGGGTTTTAACTACTTACCTGATAATGCTTATCTCCTGAATTAAGCTGATGATTATGAAAAGGGTTCAAATGGTGATGATGATCAAGTGTTCTATTCTACTATAGGTTGTATGTGTCTGCAAGTAGCTCGTATGAGGGTTTGAATGTCCTGTGCTCTGTAAATTCTCATTTTATCACAAGGTAAAATGAAAATAACCTTGTAAACTCACTTTTATCCTCATTATAAGGGAAAACTTAGGGAAAAGCAAGGTAAATTTGATCATAACCACCGATCTTCTGCCAGAAATCTACGGACCCTGCCAGTTGTTTAGATCACATTCACAATCGGTTGGAATCCACCTACTGCATTTATGTGCATTTAATGTCATGGGGCAAGACAAGGGGGTGATCTTCGAGAGATCAGGTGATATTTGGAATATCAGGTGATATTTGGAATATCAGGTGATATTTAGAATATGACCCCCTCTGTGTAATATGACCTTCCGCCTTGATTGGGAAAAACTGATGTCGAAGAGATAGGGTTATGTTTAAGATATCAGGTGATATTCAAATATCAGGTCATGTTTTAAGATTAGGATGACATTTGAGATATGACCCCTTAAGACTAAAATGACCCCCTTCTGAAAGATCAGGATGATGTCACCGTCATGTTATGGACAAAGGGCGACCGCTAGAAATATACCTCCGCACGGTAAAAAGGATGATGATGTCACCGTTAGGGTGATTTTCTCTATTCATCAAGATTGGATGACATCATCAGCATATTGGTTCTAGGGTGATATTTTTCACCAGGGTGATATTCAAAAGATAGGGTGATATTCAAAACATCAGGTGATATTTAGAATATCGGGTGATATTGGGAATATGACCCCCGCAAAATATATGAAGCTTGCTGACGGGTAAATACCTCTATCACGTAAAATTGACATCCAGATCCCCTGACAAATGATTATCGGGTGATAAAATTGGATCAGGGTGATCTTTCATAAGATGACTGATATTTGTAATATGACCTCTCCCTCGGAATATCAGGTTTGACCAGAACTTTGACTTACAATAACTTTCATCCCCTGAGGAATATTAGGGTGATCCAAAAGGCAAACCTGTATGAAATTTTGTACTCTTTCCAACCATGAGGTTTTTAACATGAAATATTAACTTTGACTAACTAACCTCATCATGATGACTTACCCAACTTCCTCTTATGCAGGATCACCTGCGTGACTTACTTTTACCAGACCGCCGAAAAAGCAAGAAAACAGAAGCCAAGCCAAGCAAAAAGTTGGGTCCCTATTTTGTCAAGTCAAAATGGGGCATGTTGTGTAACCACACAATAGTAGTTCGTCAAAACTTGCAAACAGTCATTTATTAGGTGCATTAATGGCTAGGAAAAAAACACTAGGATAGATGCGCCAAACCGTCTTTCGGCGGATATACACTCTGAAATAGCGCATATGCTTCTAAGTGGTGCATCTGATCAATCTGACAGCACATATGATGGATTGGCACATGTATGCTCTGAATTGGCACATCTACTGCTAAGCTGCGCATGTGACATAAGGAATGGCACATGTGCTAGAACAGCGCATACATGTCAAAGGGCGGTGCATTCACGGTGAAACGGCGCATATGGTATGGATCGGTGCATTTGCCACCTAGATTGGCACATTTGCACTTAGGAAAATCAGTTGACTTAATGAAATTAACCCAATTGGCATCTTGATTGATGCGTCAATTGATAAGCGATCTCCAAGATTGTCGGGAATCTAGTCAAGAGATGATATGCTATTTTGATTAATTTGATATGTTAAGCCAATGACAGGATAGTTTGATTGCTTTGAGTAGGCTTGCTTGGATATGGATTTCTTTGACGTTATGCTTGGTTTGGTTGCAGGAGGATATTCGGGATGTCCTTATGTCATGACAACAGTTCCCATTGTTGTCATTACAGTAATACATGTTGACTAAGATAGATCATGAGGCGCTAGGTGCTATGGGTCTACACTATATTTTCTTTATGCCTGAGGTTCACGTGAACCGAGCTATGTTGATTGCAGCAGTGGAGTGATTCCACAATGAGGATGGCACATTCCATCTGCCGATAGGGGAGATGGCGATTACCCTTGAGGACGTGTACCAGATTCTGCACCTCTCGATTCAGGGAGAGCTGGTTGAGTATGAGTCACAGCGGGACGTTGGCTTGGAAGAGTGCAGACGTGTGTTTGATGACCTAGGGTTGGTGGACCAGGTGATTTCATGGCAGGACATACATAACTGCTATGACTACTTCCCAGGCATAGTGGCAGGATTAATTGGTGGCATAGTATGCCTTGATAGGAGGTCACACGGCTTCCCGATTGGCTGGGGGAGGATGTTAGAGAGCATGATTACATATGGGACATGGTATGCATGGGGGGTGTGTATGATGGCACACTTATACAGAGATATGCATTAGGTAGTATACCATAGAGGATCCAGTTTATCAGTAGGTGTGTCTCTCTTGTAGTTTTGGTTGTGGGAGCACATAGCTATCACCTGGCCGATATGTTTATTTCACAGGCAAAGGGGTGAGCCCTACAATTATGGCTATGTAGGTGTGATTTCCCAGCACAGGTTGGGGAAGCTGGAGTACTGGAGACACACGTTCGATAACTTAGATGCAGTTATCTGGTGCCCATACCTAGATTGCGAGGTATGGGAGGATGAGCTGATGAGTTACCCTATTGCTTTTAGACTCAATGGTTGATTGGGAGGACTAGGTACATTCTACAGAGATAGATTGTTAGTAGGGTTCAGAGACAGTTTAGTAGAGTACAGGGCAAACCACAGGGCCAGGCATGATTTGCGAGGACCCATGCAGAGAGATATAGGTGGGGGCCCATGGCGTCATATGAGGAGACCTTGGCAGATTTTTAGTAGATCCCTTATGCAGCGTGGCCCGTGAGGAGGGAGATAGTGGATGCAGGCATGATGCTAGACTACGAGGAGTCGTTTATTGCTCATCCCTTTCCTGGATACTCAGGACCAGGAGAGTTGGCTCCTCGTATCGATGAGGAGGGTGCAGTTGCCAGGAGGAGGGGAGGATGGAGGAGGAGGAGAGGAGATTAGGAGGATGATGGAGGAGATGGAGGAGGGGGTGGTCGACTGAGACAGAGAAGGAGGAGGTCTGGGGAGGGACCTTTGGGTCAGCAAGCAGTCGGGCAGCCGCAGGTTCCAGCACAGCAGGTGGGACAATAGAGGCAGATGTCCCCACCACAGTAGGTGGCACAATAGTAGGTACATGGGTAGGTGCCAGCACAATAGGCTCCATAGCCTGATTTACAACAGTAGGCCATTGCTACCCTACAAGGTCAGATTAGGTAGCTAAGAGCTCATATGAGAGCAGCAGACTCTCAGAGAGATGCAGATACGAGACAGATATCAGAGTTATCTAGAGAGAGAGATGCAGCCTTAGCTAGCATGCGGGTGATGAGAGCAGAGAGAGTTGCATCCATGATGGCGACGAGCATAGATGGTACATCTAGCTTCTTGGTTTCATAAGTGCAGCAGGCACAGACGCAGCTGGCACAGGTACAGAGTGAGCTTGGCCGAGCGCAAGCGCAGGCATAGTATTACAGAGGGTTATACCATGGGGCAGTGGCAACAAATCAGTGGGCACCTAGTTTCAGGAGCCAGTCTGTGGCATCCCAGAGGGCAGGTGGGTCTTAGTCTATGGGATCAATGAGGGGCCCCCAATAGTTAGGGGGAGATAGAGGAGAGGGCAGTGCAGGGAGCAGTGCTCCTCGACATCAGGGTTAGGTCGACCTAGATATTTGTACCAGATTTTTTATTTTTGATTGCTGAGATAGCTATCTATGTATCATTTTTGCCCCGAGACATGTATCACCATTTTTGTTGTATACTATATACAGTTTATGATATGACTCTAAGAGATGGACAGATTTGTTGTGATGTTCACAACATGCCCCATTTTACTCCTTAGCAAAATAGGGACCCCTGCTGTGGTTTTGCTTTTTGCTTCTATTTTTGTGGGTCTGTCCTTGGTGGTAAGGGAAAAGAGAGTGAAATTTGCAAACTTTGATAAAATTAGTGAGAAAATGCATTTTAAGTGCCAAGGCCTGGTATGGTTGGATTCCTTATCAAAAATGAGCCAGGGTTGCTTTATGAATCATCTAAAATTTCACCATATTTTGCGAGTTATGCCCATTTTGGTAAAATGCACTATCAGGTTTAAATATTCCAAAGTTTCAAATGTTTTGTTAAAATATTTCTAAGTGTTTCAACAGCAGCGCGGAGCATGCCAAGTGTCACATTCCACATGAGTTTCGCAGCAGTTTCAAAGTGAGCCCCTTTTAATTTTAAACATTCGTAGGCTTCGACAGTTTCTTAACAGTTTCAGAGTTGCGCAGAAGACACCACGTGGTGCCTTCTGCAGTAGCCCCTTCAAGTTTCAACAAATAGTGCGGAAGGAGACACGTGTCACTATCCGCAGGTCTCTCAAAACAGTTTCCATTAACAGTTTCTAAGTAGTTTCAAAGATTACGCGGAAGACGCCATGTGGCGCCTTCCACAGAAGTTCCTAAAAGTTTCAACACCTATGCAGAGCGCGCCACATGTCGCTCTCCGCGGTCCCTTCGAGAGTTCCTTAAAGTTTCTAAACAAGTTGCTTAAAGTTTCACAGGCAATGCGGAGCGTGCCACGTATCACTCTCCGCCAGGCTCCTTAAAGTTTCTAAAAGCATTTCAAAAGCGACGCGGAAGACACCACGTGGCGCCTTCCGCGAGGGTCTCGAAACAGTTTCAAAAAGTTTCCAAGGTAGCGTGGAGCGTGACAAGTGTCACTCTCCGCAAGTTTCTTAAAAGTTTCCGCATTGTTTCTAAAGAATTTCTAAGTGTTTCAATGGCCGCACGGAAGACACCACGTGGTTCCTTCCACGAAAGTTTCAAAAGCTTTCAAACATGTTTCAAGGCCCCGCAAAGTGTGACAAGTGTCACACTCCGAAGTTTGACCCACCCTGCCCCTTAAAGTTTAAGCAGCGACGCGGAAGACGCCACGTGGCGCCTTCCGCCAATAGTTTCAAAAAGGTGCCCCAACAATTTCTAAGGGTCACAGCAGTCACGCGGAGTGTGGCAAGTGTCACATTCTGTAGGAGGTTTCAAAGAGTTCCGGGGAACGTGCGGGTAGCGACACATGTCTCGCGCGGGAGTCAGAGTTTCAAAAGGGTAATAGAGGTGTCCCTGGGGTAGTTTCGCAACAGTTTTTTAAGTATCTTGAGAGTCCCGCAGAGGCTACCACGCGTCGTCTTCCGCATAAGGCAAAAGTTTCAAAAGCCCCTCGCATGGAGTATGCCATGTGTCACTCACCGCGGCACCATTTCTATTTAAAGGCAAATAAAGGGTCGTTTTCAGCCAAACAGGAGGAAGTCAGTGGGAATTTTTAGGGCCCGTCGACAAAGGTTTTTTGGTGTTGATAGGCGACGGGCGTTTAGTGATAGGTTTTTAGGATTTTTTGACACATTTTTGACCCTGTGTTTGCATCATTTTTGGTTTGCGATGGTTGACCTAGTAAGTTTTTGACATAGTTGCGCAGTATGAACACGTTTTTTTGCAGTTTTGACCCGATAGCCGCGATTTTGGCTCAGCCCCACTTGAATCTAACAGGTATTTTGTTTCTCATTGTTTAATAATCAATGGTACTTATTGCTGGTCTATTTTTGCAGGTTTGCATCTGAGGAGGAAGCTGAAACTTAATGGCGATGATGTCCTGGGGGGAGAATTAGATTTCAGAAGTAAAGAGAAGATAAGGATGAAGTGCAGAAAGTTAAGGGACATCAATGAGAAGACCCAAGTGCAGATAAAACATAATGACAAGTAGGTTGCAAAATTTACTTCTGAACTGCTAGGGTTTCAGAAAGGGGCATATTTTTGCCCAGATTTGACACATATTTGGAGATATTTTTGAGAAATTGGTTCACCTGCATTTAGTGTTGTAACCTAGGGTTTGAACCATTGCTTAACCATTAGGGTTTTGGGTTGTATTGAGGACAATCAGAAAGTCTATATATTGGGCCTTAATACATTGTAACACTTTACAATAGGGATATTTAGGAAAACATAGGGATTTTAGCTTGGCATAGTTTAGAAGTAGAGGAAGGAGGTCGCCTGTTTGTCTGCAGTAAGGGGTGCATGGAATGTCTGGCTTCCTTACTGTATCTGTAAAGCTTGTAAGTTCTCTGTAATTTGATCAATGAAACTAAGAGTCATTCCAACATTGTAAATCATGTATGACTATTTGTTTCTAATACAATAGAATCTGGAGTTCTACATCTATCTTCTGAGTGTTCTCCTGCTCTTCTTTGTGTTTTGAAATATTTTCTTTGAGAGCTTGCAATTTTAAATGTATGTTTGTGAAAATGCTCAGAACTTACATTTAAGGTTTTTACTGTGGATTTGATCAAATTGCTGTATGATTTATATAGTGCATAACAAAACAATTAGATCCTTTGGTAGAGTAAATGGAGTTTAGAGTAGATCTTTCTAACTTTTCCCAACCCATCTGAAATATCTAGCTGAAAACATAGAAATTTGAAGGAAATTTGTCTCATATTTGAAGAAGCATGAACAATAGAGTTAAAAGTAGACAAGTTTTCATGAATATATAAAGAGGAAAGCTGCAATAACCCAGAAAACTCATTCATAGCTTTATAACATAACAATACTTGTATGCAAATGAACAAAACACTTGTTGATATCTATAATCTTTTTGCATAATCTGAGTCCAGTAAACCACAAAGAAACCCTAAACTATGTAAGGCCCCTTGAACATTACAGTTTCACATTAACCAATTGAATTTGACCAACAGGACCATTGTAGACTTGGGATTAAGTGAATCTTAAACGATTCCTTCTTATCTTTCAAGTATAGTTTCAGTTCATTATATGTGAATTTTAACTTATTGTTATGATTGCATCAAAACAATCACCAATAGTTTTCTAGCGCTAGAAGGAGGGCCTGACTTGAGTTAGGGTTTGTTTCAAACTGGCTAATAACAGTAATAGAGTGACCAGGTCTAGATCCAGTTTAGGAGATATATTTGTGCAACTACCTAATATAAGGTGAAGTAAGAGCCCTTTGATTTGGAATCCTAAAATATCACAAGCAGGAAGTTCATCTAGAACACCTCCTGGGTCACCTTTTAACATCCGTAGTATTGTGAGTCCTGACAGATCACTATTCAGATCTTTAAATCTTGATTCAGGCACCCCTGGAGGTCCTAATCCTCCTAGAAATCCTATCCCACCAATCAATCCAGGTATTTCTACAAGTTCAGGTCAAGCTCAAACACCTGCAATGGCTTATTTCAATGTTCATTCTCCCATATTCTTCAATGATTATCATGAGATGCCTAAAAATCTAGAAAAGATATGTCCCAAGTACCAGTTGCATCAGGATCCAGAGGATCATATTAGAATATTTAACGAAGCATGTTTTAGGGCTATGTTAGAGCACGAGGATGTTGTGTGTAGATTGTTTCCCTACACCTTTAATGAACAAGCCTCTAACTGGTATGTAAACTTACCCAATGGTTACATTTCTTCCTGGTCACTTATGGAAGAAGCATTTCTGTCAAGATTTAGAGGACCCATTGACCCTTGCGCTTTGTATCATAAATTGGCTGCTATAAAATGAGGTGAGGGAGAGCTAATTGATCATTTCAATGACAGATTCCAAAAGGCCTACTCTAGGCTAGTAGCCCCTTATACCGTGGATGATGATCCCTTGTTGGCTATGTACTATGCAGCCTTGGATCCTTTAACTGCCATGTTTGTCAAAAGAAAACCTGACATAGATTCAATATCCAAAGCCCACAAAGAGGCAGCCTCAGTGAACCAAGAGATGAGGCATACAACTTATAGCCCATTTTTTAATGGAGGGAATTTTGGGGTGTAGAATCAAGCACAACCATGGAATGGAGTCCCTATGCAGCACACTCCACTATTAAATCCAGTTCCTTCTTACACACCTATGTATAGTCCTACCCCAATCCAAGCTATAACTCCTTACATGGGTAGCACTTCCAATAACAGTCAAAATAATGGTCAGCCTTTCTTCCAACCTCCTAGGGATACAACTGTGGCAAAAGCATAGGAGGAAAGGGAAGAAATCAAAGAGATCACTACACATTTGAAAAGGTTAACCACCGAAGTGACACAACTAAGAAACGAGAACCTCTATGGAAGAGGCAACCAAAACTACAATCAACATCAGAATCACAACCAAGGCCAAAACTAGAACTATAGTTTCAATCAAAATCAGTAGTACAATCAGAACCAAAACTATAATCAGCATCAAGGCCCCAACCAGGGGCAACCAATGCAAAATAGAGGGCTAGTGATAGATAATAGGACCTGGGGCAATAATAACAAAAATCAAAATCAACCTAGACCACCCAAGACATGGAACACTGGGCCCAACAACAGTACTCTAGCTTCTCCTTTTGAGAACATAGATAATCATGATGCAAAACAAACGGCTGGCATCCAAATGGCCAGTACAGCACCCAAAAATTGGTGCAGATTTCACAATACCAATGCCCATGCTGAGCACGACTGTCCACAGTTCCACTTAGCAGCCAGCATTTTTAATATAGATGTCCAGCCTCCTACCTCTGAATTTCTCATTCCCAAGGGTAATGATGTAGTACCCTTAGGATATGACACAGCATTAGTCTTAGAAACATTTACCTTTGCAACTACAGAAGAGAAAGAGGATGAATTGCTAGAAGATGAACCATACTGTTGTGAAAATCTTTATCCTAAATCAGCCTTTGTGTTAAATGCTTTTTAATTTCCCTTTGAATCTGAAAATGAGGTATTAACTGAAATAGAAGAGGTGCAGGCCTTTAAATAGACAAATAAAAACCATACCTACAATTTGAGGAACAACCCTAGGCCAGGAGGACCTTTCACCACTTCCATTCCTCTGAATAACTTCAATACACCCCCAGATCAGAATGCCAGCAACAATCCTGCCATACTTAAAGCTAATCAGCACACAAATAATGGCACAGCAGTACAAAAGGATCAAACAAGTAAAACTGAAACAATAGAGACAACAAGATTAATGAGTTACTTGTTAGAGGAAATAAATAAAATTAAGGTCAGTATACCTCTAAATGAATTATTGAAGACCCCAGGGATTAGAAATGCTTTTATAAAATCTCTAGATACATCCATGACAGACGAGGTTTCTGCTGATATAACTGTTCCTAATAGAGATTCACTGTCTAAAGAGAAAAATAAGAAAGTTGAGCACCCTTCCAATACAAATGTAGTAATACATGTGGATAAGAGGGATACTCCCCCTTTCTTGTTAACTGTTAGATTGTGTGGGAAGAATATACACAATTGCATGGTAGACTCTGGTGCCTCGGCCAACGTAATGCCCTTTGGAATATGTAAAACTCTCAGGCTGACTCCCACCAAATCTACCAAGGTTGTCACACAATTAGATAAGACTGAGGTTAGCGTGATAGAACTCGTGAACATTCAAATGCAATTAGCTTCAGACCCTAGGGTAAGCCAAATCATTGATATTCAAGTAGTGGATATACCCGTAAATTATGGAATGTTGCTGAGTAGGGATTGGTCCAAGACATTAAACGGATATATGGCCACTGACTTTTCACATATGTGGCTGCCTTGGAGAGGTGTCCCAAACCAGATTAGAATAGAGGCAGAGCCCAGGATGAAACACATGATAACAGAGTATAATTGAACTAATGAAATATTATATGTGGTTGTTGAACCTGGTGTCTATAGAATTACCAACAATGGGGTGCAGATTGAAGAGATCATGATGTTAAACATTAGAAAAAAATGTGTCAGCAATAGGATAGCATTATTCATTGAGTCTGATGGAAATTCTTCAGATGAAGAAAACAATGCAATAGACAAATTTGGTCATGCCATTAGACAAGAGGTGGAAGAGTGCGTTAAACATAATCTGCCGGTCCAATGTAAATTGTATAAAAATAGGTGTAGAGTCCATGATATGCAACATTCTGAGGAGAGTTGTGAAATATGCAAAGACATCATTGAATATGAATACAAAAAATGCATAGGGAGGGTAGAGTTACAAGGGGAAAATGAGAATCCTGATCAAACACAGAAATATGTTCAGGATGATGTAGATGCCCTGATTCCAGATTTAGGAGAAGAACTAAAGGACAAGGGTAGTTGTATTTCTGAGTTGCAAACTAAAAACACACATATGCAAGTTAACCAAATATAAAAACCCATGAATAAACAGGACAACACCCCACAGGCAATAAAAGAGACAAAGCATGCCAAGATAAAAGGTCAGAAAAGCAAAGATGGCATGTGGACGTTAAAATGTGATGGGTCCAAATCAAAACAGGGCACGGGTGCAGGTGTTGAACTCATAGATCCTCAAGGTAAATCACATCTGGCAGCATATAGATTACAATTTTCCTGTACTAACAATATTGTTGAATATGAGGCCCTAATTTTAGGACTTGTCATGGCCATCAAGAAAAGGGTGAAAATGATCAGAGTATTTTCAAACTCTAAATTAGTAGTCAGACAAGTGAGGAAACTATATGCCTGCAATTACAAGAAAATGATTAGGTACAGACATAGGGTATGGGGTTTAATAGATGCATTTGATGCTTTCAACTTAGAGCATATCCCTAGAGAGCTGAACCATAGGCCAGATGCACTAGCAGTTGCTGCTAGCACATTAGAACCATTGACACTGTCAGGATTGAGATGATTTCCTATTGAGCTAGTTAATGTGCCTAGTATCCCAAACAACGTTACACACTTTCAGGTATTTGGGGGGGATCAGCAAATTATTGATTTTCTGACTTGTAATGAGGCATTTGAGGCTCAAATCATCGATGAACAAGAAAGGCTTGAAATAACATGGGACGAAGAGGACATAATCAACTTGAAGAGCAACTTCTTACCTAAAGGAGTAATTGAATTAGAACATATCTTTGACTTCGATGGAGTAATGAGACAGAAGGACTTGCCCAAAATAGAAGGGGGTAAGTGCAATTTACATAACTTAGGGACAGAGCAAAATCCACAAAATGTACTAATTGGAAAGGCTTGCTCTGAGAAAATTAGAAAAGAGGTTTTAGATTCTTTGAAAGATTATAAACACGTAATAGCATGGATGTATGAAGACTTGAAAACATTTGATGAGTCCATCATAACTCACGTAATACCTTTAAGACCAGAGGTTAAGCCATTTAAGCAGAAACAAAGGCCTGTGAACGCCATTCTGGAGCCTTTAATCTTTGAGGAAGTTAAAAAATTGATGTCTGCTGGAATCATTTTCCCAGTCAGACATTCAGTCTGGGTAGCTAACTTAGTACCAGTGAGGAAGAAAAATGGAGACATCAGGTTATGCGTAGACTTTAGAAATTTAAACAAAGCATCTGAAAAGGATAATTATCCTCTGCCTCCAATAGACGAAGTGATGCAAGCAGTAAACGAGGCAAAGATGATGTCTTTTTTAGATGGTTTTTCAGGTTATAACCAGGTCTTAATTGATAGAGAAGATAGACTAAAAACCACCTTCACTTGTAAATGGGGAAATTATGCATATAGAAGAATGCCTTTTGGTTTGATCAATGCAGGTGCCACTTTTCAGAGAGCCATGGACATCGTGTTCCATGGATTATCAGGTAAGTGCATTGTTGTGCATATGGATGATTTGACTGTGTATTCCAAGGATGCATCCACTCACGCTGAAGATCTCAGGAAAATACTCAAGTGATGTGAAAGGTATGGGATTTCCTTTAATCCTAAGAAATGTATATTTGGCGTAACTGAAGGTAAATTATTAGGCCATGTCATTTCTGAAGATGGAATTTCAATTGATCCGAATAGAGTAGAATCCATAAAAAATTTGCAAATACCAAACAGTAGGAAAGAGTTGAAATCATTTTTTGGTAAAATTAACTTTGTTTGAAAGTTTATCATGGGTTTTGCAGAGGTTGTGCAGCCGTTAAATGCCATGTTGAAGAAGGATGCGCAGATGGAATGGACGCCTGTGGCTAGGGCTGCATTTGAAGATATCAAGGAGGAAATTTCTAATGCTCCTGTATTGGCAAGTCCAGACTACACAGGCCCATTTTACATCTACTCCTTTGCATCTTCTCATTCAGTCATGGCTGCCTTGACACAGAAAGGTAAAAACAATGAAGGCCCATCGCATTTATGAGCGCGCCTCTGAAGGATGCATAGTTGAGGTATCTAGACATTGAGAGATAGGCATTTGCATTAATAAGGGCTGTGAAAAAATTTAGACACTACATTCTGCGCAGCCAAGTCAAAGCCATAGTGCCAGACGCAGCAGTAAAAATATTGCTGATGCAGAATGAACCTGGAGAAAAAAGAGCCAAATGGATCACCACGCTGCAAGAGTTCGACATGGAAATCATTCCCATGAAGCTAGTCAGAGGGCAGGCGTTGGTACAAACAATAGCAAATATGGATCCAGATTTGATAAAACAGCAGTATGTATTGAATTCCCAGAACGCATCAGACTGGTACGATGATTTAAACACCTTCTTGATAGCTGGAAAGTATCCAAATAGAATGAAATCTTCTCAAAGGAGAGCTTTGAAGGTTAAAGCACAAAAATATATGGTGCAAGGAGGTCTTCTATTCAGGAAGAACCATGATGGAATTTATTTGAGATGTCTAAATAGAGCTGAAGCAGATAAAGTGTTGATAGAACTACATGACAAGTACGAAACCGGCCATGGTTCCCATCTAGCTACGACACACAAAATACTGAGGGCGGCTTATTACTGGCCCATGATGTTCAAAGACACTAAGAGTCACATCAGAAGTTGCCACACCTATCAGACTACAGCAGATAAAGGGAGAAATCAGACCAATCCACTACAACCTGTGATTGAATCAAGACCATTTGCACAGTGGGGCTTGGATTTTATTGGAGTCATCAATCCCCCATCTTCTACAGGACACAAATTTATACTGACAGTAATAGACTATTGTACAAGGTGGACTGAGGCTACCTGCTGCAAATTCTCCACAACTGAGGTAGTTATCAAGTTTCTTGAAGAAAACATCATCACCAGGTTTGGAACTCCCTATTCATTGGTATGTGATAATGGCCCTGCTTTCTCTTCTTTAAAATTTTCTAAATGGGCATTTGAATATGGGATCATTTTAAGGTTTTCTTCAAATTATTACACTCAAGGAAATGGATTGGCTAAATCAACGAACAAAATTTTGTTAGATATAATCAAAAGGTTGATTGCAAAGAGTCCTAGAGAGTGGAATACCCTGTAAAGATATGCATTATGGGTAGATAGGACCAAGTTTAAGATAGCTTTAGGTAGCACACCTTATCATTTAGTTTATGGGACTGACCCCATACTTCTAGTAAATCTGAGAATACCAACCTGGAAGTTTGCCAATGAGTATCTAGGATTTGATGACCATAGGGAAGCCAGAATAGTACAAATGCTACAATTAGACAAGAAAAGAGGTCAATCCATCGAGAAGTTTGCCAAACACCAAGCGGTTGTTAAGAGGTGGTTTGATAAAAAGGTAAGAGTCAAAACATTTAGGATATTAGACTTAGTGCTGTGCTAGGACAAAGCACATGAAAAGAAAGGAAGCCATGGAAAATTCGATAAACTATGGCTAGGTCCATTACAAGTCTCAGAGATAATAGGAGACAATACATTTAGACTTAAGACCTTGACTGGAGAAGATGTGCCATTGCCAGTTAATGGCCAACATCTGAAACACTACTTCCAGGCCCGAGGTAAAGCGCAGCCCATTTTGGTGCAATATAGTGTAAGTAATGTCCGGTTCTTCTTTTGCTGTTTTCTTTTTTTTATGGGTTGGCTGTTTGTATAGTTTCATTTCTATTTCTTTCTGTTTGTTTTGTTTCTGTTTGTACAGTTTTTTTCTACTTTTTTGCTTTTTGTACAGCCTGTTTGGTTGGTTTGTTTGTTGTCTCCTCAGCAGTGATCTTTATTTTACTTTAGAGTATTAAGGAGAAAACTAACAACCATTGAAAACAATATAAAATTTAGGATATTCAGGGTAATTATTTGCAATTTATGCATAACCTTTTGTGACTGTCATGAATGTAGAGAGTTATTTATCTTCTGAAATTTCATATTCAATAAATGTGATTGAGAATTCGAGGCAAGTTTCTCACGATGACGCACCTAAAATCCTTGGGTTTGTTGAACCTACCAGTGTAAATATTAGGTAAAAAATCAGAGGTCACCCTTGCTACCATTACAATTCTCAGCTTAATTTTAGCAAGTGTCCACCCCTTGCATCATGAAGCTACAAATTGCTATATCTTGTGAAATCACTTTCAAAATTAGAAAAGAAAAAATATAAAAATAAATAAAGTGGATTATACTAAAAATCCAGATTAAGCCATCTAAGTAACTCTACCGGGGCTATAGACGCTCGCTGGCAGCAAGGCTCTATCCGGTCAGCTATGAGGGAATATCCTCACCTACGTAGGCTAATATCAGTCACTGGTTTGTTCAACCGATCTTCAAGATGAGGCTTATTAATCACGTGCACACAATTAAACTAAAAATGGAGATTCATGCACCCTTATTGAATGCCTTAGGTCTCAAGATTGAATAATAATTTACAAGATGGATAGTTAGAAGTTATGCATTTATTTCACTTAGTTTTCTTGGAGGCCTTGAATTTAGTTGTTTTGTTTGGTTGCTAGTTGTTGTGATGTTCACAACATGCCCCATTTTACTCCTTAGCAAAATAGGGACCCCTGATGTGGTTTTGCTTTTTACTTCTGTTTTTGTGGGTCTATCCTTGGTGGTAAGGGAAAAGAGAGTGAAATTTGCAAACTTTGATAAAATTAGTGAGAAAATGCATTTTAAGTGCTAGGGCCTGGTATGGTTGGATTCCTTGTCAAAAATGAGCCAGGGTTGCTTTTTGAATCATCTGAAAATTTGCCATATTTTGTGAGTTATACCCATTTTGGTAAAATGCACTATCAGGTTTAAATATTTCAAAGTTTCAAATGTTTCGTTAAAATATTTCTAAGTGTTTCAGCAGTAGCATGGAGCGTGCCAAGTGTCACATTCCGCATGAGTTTTGCAGCAGTTTCAAAGTGAGCCCCTTTTAATTTTAAACATCTGCGGGCTTCGACAGTTTCTTAACAGTTTCAGAGTTGCGCGGAAGACACCACGTGGTGCCTTCCATAGTAGCCCCTTCAAGTTTCAACAAACAACGCGGAAGGCGACACGTGTCACTATTCGCAGGTCTCTCAAAACAGTTTTTGTTAACAGTTTCTAAGTAGTTTCAAAGATTGTGCGGAAGATGCCACGTGGTGCCTTCTGCAGAAGTTCCTAAAAGTTTCAATGCCTGCGCAGAGTGCGCCACGTGTCGCTCTCTGCGGTCCCTTCGAGAGTTCCTTAAAGTTTCTAAACAAGTTCCTTAAAGTTTCTAAACAAGTTCCTTAAAGTTTCATGAGCAGCGCAGAGCATGCCACGTATCACTCTCCACCAGGCTCCTTAAAGTTTCTAAAAGTGTTTCAAAAGTGACGTAGAAGACACCACGCGGCACCTTCCGCGAGGGTCTCGAAACAGTTTCTGACAGTTTCAAAAAGTTTCCAAGGCAGCGCAGAGCGTGACAAGTGTCACTCTCCGCAGGTTTCTTAAAAGTTTCCGCATTGTTTCTAAAGAATTTCTAAGTGTTTCAACAGCTGCGCGGAAGACACCACATGGTGCCTTCCACGAAAGTTTCAAAAAGTTTCAAACATGTTTCAAGGCCCCGTGGTGTGTGACAAGTGTCACACTCCGAAGTATGACCCACCCTGCCCCTTAAAGTTTCAGCAATGACGCGGAAGGCGCCACGTGGCGCCTTCCACCAACAGTTTCAAAAAGGTGCCCCAACAGTTTCTAAGGGTCACAGCAATCACGCGGAGTGTGAGAAGTGTCACATTCCGCAGGAGGTTTCAAAGAGTTTCGGGGAACGCGCGGGTAGCGACACATGTCTCGTGCGGGAGTCAGAGTTTCAAAAGGGTAATAGAGGTGTCCCTGGGGCAGTTTTGCAATAGTTTTTTAAGTATCTTGAGAGTCCCGCAGAGGCTGCCACGCGTCGCCTTCCGCATAAGGCAAAAGTTTCAAAAGCCCCTCGCGCAGAGCATGCCACGTGTCACTCTCCGCGGCACCATTTCTATTTAAAGGAAAATAAAGGGCCGTTTTCGGCTAAACAGGAGGAAGTCGATGGGAATTTTTAGGGCCCGTCGACGAAGGTTTTTTGGCGCCGATAGGCGACGGGCGTTTAGCGATAGGTTTTTAAGGTTTTTTGACACATTTTTGACCCTACGTTTGCTTCATTTTTGGTCTGCGATGGTTGACCTGGTAAGTTTTTGACACAGTTGCGCAGTATGAACACGTTTTTTTGTAGTTTTGACCCGATAGCCGTGATTTTGGCTCAGCCCCACTTGAATCTAACAGGTATTTTGTTTCTCATTGTTTAATAATCAATGGTACTTATTGCTAGTCTATTTTGCAAGTTTTCAGCTAAGGAGGAAGCTAAAACTTAATGGCGATGACGTCCTAGGGGGAGAATTAGATTTCAGAAGCAAAGAGAAGATAAGGATGAAGTGCAGAAAGTCAAGGGACATCAATGAGAAGACCCAAGTGCAAATAAAACATAATGACAAGTAGGTTGCAGAATTTACTTCTGAACTGCTAGGGTTTCAAAAAGGGGCATATTTTCACCCAGATTTGACACATATTTGGAGATATTTTTTGGAAATTGGTTCACCTGCATCCATTGTTGTAACCTAGGGTTTGAACCATTGCTTAACCATTAGGGTTTTGAGTTGTATTGAGGACAATCAAAAAGTCTATATATTGGGCCTTAATACATTGTAACACTTTACAATAGGGATTTTTAGGAAAACATAGGGATTTTAGCTTGGCATAGTTTAGAAGTAGAGGAAGGAGGTCACCTGTTTGTCTGCAGTAAGGGGTGCGTGGAATGTCTGGCTTCCTTACTGTATCTGTAAAGCTTGTAAGTTCTCTGTAATTTGATCAATGAAACTAAGAGTCATTCCAACATTGTAAATCATGTATGACTGTTTGTTTCTAATACAATAGAATCTGGAGTTCTGCATCTATCTTCTGAGTGTTCTCCTGCTCTTCTTTGTGTTTTGAAATATTTTCTTTGAGAGCTTGCAATTTTAAATGTATGTTTGTGAAAATGCTCAGAACTTACATTTAAGGTTTTTACTGTGGATTTGATCAAATTGTTGTATGATTTATATAGTGCATAATAGAACAATTAGATCCTTTGGTAGAGTAAATGGAGTTTAGAGTATATCTTTCTAACTTTTCCCAACCCATCTAAAATATTTAGCTGAAAACGTAGAAATTTGAAGAAAATTTATCTCATATTTGAAGAAGCATGAACAACAGAGTTAAAAGTAGACAAGTTTTATATATAAAGAGGAAAGCTGCAATAACCCAGAAAACTCATTCACAGCTTTATACCATAGCAATACTTGTATGCAAATGAACAAAACACTTGTTGATATCTATGATCTTTTTGCATAATCTGAGTCCAGTAAACCACAAAGAAACCCTAAACTACGTAAGGCCCCTTGAACATTACAGCTTCACATTGACCAACTGAATTTGACCAACAGGACCATTGTAGACTTGGAATTAAGTGAATCTTAAATGATTCCTTCTTATCTTTCAAGTATAGTTTTAGTTCATTATATGTGAATTTTAACTTATTGTTATGATTGCATCAAAACAATCACCAACAAGATTGTTTTTACATTTTGTACATTTGGACATGGTTTTTTATGGTTATATGATGATGCAGTTGTTGATATGCTACATGCATATGTTTTGATATTTATATGCTATGGATGCACATTATCTTATGATGTGTTTGTATATGTGATGCATACTAGATGAATTGGATGAGGATTTGATATGCAAGTGTGACATGTTATGGTTATGATTATGTAGCTCGATATGTATGTTGTCTATGTTTTTGATTTTTGATATGATATATGGATGACCTAATTCACTTTATTATGTATGCAAAATGATGTAACCATGTGAATGACTATCTCATGTAATATGATATGCTATCTATGCTAGGTTTTTGATATGTCCAAATGTACTCAGTCGACACACAGATGATGCAGATAGGAGGAAGAAGAGATGAAGAAATACTGACTTTTGTTTGATATGCTACAAGATTTTCTTATCGCATGGTTGATATGGATTTTTTGGATATGGGATGGATGTGGATTTGTCATCTTGATATTGGCAAGTCTTTTGCTTTCATCATTGGGCACTTTTTGGTATTTTTCACTTTTTGTAATGTTGTAAGAAAATACAAGCATCTAGGTATAATTAGACCGAGATGACCTGAGTATTCCTTACATGGATTTTGATATAGCAAGTTGATACAAGCATCTAGTCAAACTTGAATCTAGATGACCTGAGTACTTGCATTTCAACAGACAAGGATTGTCCTTTTTCATGTTCAGACCTCGGAGTCCTCGATGATCTTTTGCCGATCATGTCATTAGACAAAAGTCATTACATTACTAAAGTTTAATCCACAAACAGAAGACAAAGAAAAATATTATGCCCCCATCATAGCACCTCTATCTTTTAGCATCCTTGAGTAGCATAGGAAGACATAATGACAAAAATTCAAGACCTTGTAGGTTGACCTGTTCATAAAACATTATTGCATTAGATGTGTCTTTTTTCCATAATTGATAGAGAGTTAGGTTGAGTGTTTCAGTATGGTGTTATGCTTTGGACAAGTTGATGTTTTTGTGTCAAGAATTTTGTTTTGGGAGCTTGTTGTTGTTGTGTTTGCTTGTCTAGTGAAAGGTATCACCACCCTTTATTGGTATCCTCTTGGAAAATGTGGCATTGAAGAATCCAAGTCCACTACTAGGTCAAGGAGTTGCCCCCAGTTTAGACAAGGATCAATTTATTATGGGCGAGACAATAAACAGACATGGAGAGACAGACCCTAAGGGACTGACCTAGTGCCTCGGGGGCTCATTGCTAAATGGCCTTGCCTACGTGACAACACAGAGGCAACGTAGTTCGGGATGAACCTGATGGACCTAAGACCTAGGTGATGGCAAAGGATGCAAAAATAGCATGGACTCAGATTGACAGAAGGACTAGATATGGGACAGACAGGATAGTGGAGTGAAGGGGAGCCTCGGGGGCACATTAAGAATGGCCTTGCCTACTTGATAACTCAGAGGCGACGTAGTTTGACAACGGTTCAAAGGACTAACTTGAGGTGAATGATAAGATGGACACAAGAGACATGAAGTCACAACAGATGGAGGGAGTGGTTTGTTGCAGATAGCGCCTATTTGCCAGGTTTTCACCACTTGCTTTTATTTGCACGGAAGCTAAGAAGTACACATGACGCCTATTTGCTAGGTTTTCATTATAGTACCTATCCAAGGCACCTGTTTGCCAGGTTTTCACCAGAGGACGGTTTTTTTGTTATTTTTCCATTTTTTTTATTTTTTTGTTCTATTTTTGACATTTTTCAATTTTTTTGGATTTTTTCAGGACTCCCTTACATTGGGGTTTCTAGGTATAGAACTTGCGGAGGTGCATGTTGTTGATAGGACAATCGAATAGTTCACCTTCAGATGTAGCCAATTGATATGCCCCTGATCCATAAGCTACAATGATGACATAGGGACCCAGCCAGTTAGGTTCGAACTTGCCTTTCTTTTCTCTATCTTGTTGATTTTTGGGATTTTCTCTGAGGACTAGGTCACCAACTTGGAATATTCAAGGCTTTACCCTATGGTTATAACTTCTGGACATTCATTGCTGATATGCTTTCAAATGGTTAAAGGCCTATTGCCTTCTCTCTTCGAGTAACTCTAATTCTTGAAGTCTGGACACTCTGTACTCTTCATTAGATATAAGGCCTTTTAATGAAACTTGCAAGGATGGGATCTTGACTTCAATGGGCAAGATAGCTTCAGATCCATAGACTAGGAAATACGGTGTTGCACCTGTGGGCATGCAGATGCTTGTACGATAGGTCCACAGCGTGGGATTCAGTTGGACATGCCAATCTCGATCGGCATCATTAACAGTCTTCTTTAGGATTTTTAGATTTATTTGATGCCTCAGCCTGGTCATTGCCTAGGGGGTAATAGGGGGTTGAAAAGTGGTGTTGGATATGGAATTTCTCGCATAGTTCCCTGACATCTTGATTTTTGAAAGGTCATCCATTATCCGTGATAATGGACGAAGGGACACCATAATGACAAATGATATAGTTCAAGATAAATGAGGCAATCTGCTTGCCTGTGATATTGGCTAAAGGTACGGCTTTAATCCACTTCATGAAGTACTCGGTGGCAGTGATTATGAATTTATGGCCGCTAGAGGAAGAGGGGTGAATCTTGCCCACTAAGTCGAGTCCCCACCAACAGAAAGGCCAAGGAGTCGTTAATGGCTGTAGCTCCTGTGCTGGTTCATGTATTAGGTTCCCATGGATTTGGCACTTTTTGCACTTCTTTACAAAATGATAGGAGTCTTGTTCCATAGTTGGCCAGTAGTATCCCATGCGTATGAGTTTCTTGGCTAGGGTAGGGTCACTAGAGTGGGTCCCGCATATACCGTCGTGTACTTTACTCAGGGTGGTTTGATATTCCTCACTATCAAGACATCTAAGGAGTGTACCATCAAGACCTCTGTGATATAGGGTATTGGCGACAATGGCATACCAGGATGCCTGACAGATGAAGGTTCATTTCTGGTTACTGGAGAGATCAGGGGGGAGGGTATTCTCTTTAAGATAGGCAAATATTTTTCCATAGAGGGGGGAATCAGCTCCAACAATGTGGCAAATGATATGGGATTCAGGGTGTCATATGCAGGACAGGATACTGGCTCTACCAAGAACTCATAATGTGATTGATTATCTCAAATATCGAGGAGAGATGTAATCATGGCCATGGTGTCTGAAGCTTTGTTCTCAATCCTTGGTATCTGTTCAAAAGAGATCTTGATGAAGTATTCTTTGAAGTCATCTACCATTCTCTTGTAAGGGATCAGTTTCTCATCTTTTGTCTGGTAGTCATCATTTACTTGATTTATGACTAGTTGTGAGTCGCCATAGACCTGAAGTTCTTTGATGTTCCATTCAATGGCTAGCTTGATGCCAATGACTAGGGCTTCATATTCGGCGACATTGTTAGTGTAGGGAAACATTAATCTATATGATTTAGGAATGGTGTCACCACTAGGTGTGATCAATAAGATACCTACCTCTGAGCCATGCTGAGTATATGATCCATTGAAGTACATTTTCTAGTTTGTTGATTTTACGTGAAAGATAGATTCATCTAGAAATTCAAAACTCAAAGGGCTATCATCTGTTAGGGGTGCATCTACCAGTTGATCTGCAAGTACTTGTCCCTTTATTGCTTTCCTATCTACATATTCAATATCAAATTCGCTGAGAAGCATGACCCATTTGGACAATCTACCTGTTAAGGCTGCCTTATTGAGTAGATACTTGAGTGGATCAATTTTTGCTACTAGATTGACAGAATGTGATAACATGTAATGTCTCCACTTTTGTGAGGCAAAGACCATAGTGAGACATGCTCTTTCAATTGGCGTGTATTGCAATTCATACCCAACAAGTGTTCGGCTAATATAGTATATGGCTTGTTCTTTTCCATCATAGTTTTTTAGTGCAAGGAGAGCTCCCAAAGCTGTTGGTGTAGCCGAGATATATAGTAGCAATGGTTTACCTTGAATTGGTGGCATCAATACCGGTGGCGTCATGAGATATTCTTTTAACTGTTGAAATGCCTTCTCACATGACTCATTCCATTTGAAAGGAACATTCTTGTGTAGAAGGTCAGAAAATGGGTGGCACTTGTCTGCCAATTGAGAAATGAACCTTCTGATAGATTGTAGTTTTCCCTATAGAGATCTTAGCTGAGTGAGATTCTTAGGAGGTGGCATTTCCATGATGGCCTTCACTTTAGCTAGATCAACTTCTATTCCATTAGTAGACACTATGTATCCAAGTAGCTTTCTTGAGGTAATGCCAAATACGCACTTCTTTGGATTGAAGCGCACATTAAACTTTTCTAGTCTTGTAAAGATTTTATCTAGCACTGCCAGGTGTCCTTCTCTTGTGAGTGATTTAGCCAAAATGTCGTCAACATAGTCTTCCTTTATAGTGTGCATCATGTCATGGAAGATTGTGGTCATGGCTATCTGATATGTCGCACCGGCATTTTTCAAACCAAACGGCATTACACACCAACAATAGGTACCCCAAGGACATGTAAATGTAGTCTTGTGTTGGTCTTCAGGTGCAATCTTTATCTAGTTGTATCTGGAAAAACCATCCATTAGTGACAGCATGGTGTGTCCTGTTGTAAGATCTAGAATCATGTCAATGTTTGGGAAGGGAAAATCATCTTTTGGACAAGCTTTGTTCAAGTCCCTAAAGTCATTACATATTCAGACTCTACCATTTGGTTTGGCGACCGGTACTATGTTCGAAACCCACTCAGGATAGTCTATAGGTCTGAAGAATCTGACATCCAATAGTTTCTTCAAATCTTCTTTCACCATGAGGGCCACATGTGGGTGCATCTTTCTAATTTTTTGCTTTACTGGTTTAGCTCCTAGGGCTAAAGATAAATGATGCATTATAAGGTTTGGATCTAACCTTGGCATGTCTGCATATGTCCAAGCAAAGTTGATTTGTTTTATTTTGAAGAAATCCGTGAATGCTGGTTTTTCTTGTTCTGTTAGAGCCTTTGCCATGTGGACCATTCTAGGATCATCACCTGTGCTGACATTGATCACTTCTGTTGGTTCTATCAAGATTGAAGATCTCTCTTGATGTGCAAGATTGGGTAGAGTGTCAAGCCTTTCATCCTTCGGCGCCTCAGAGAGGTTTTCACCATTGGATACGTCTTTATTTTTACTATTTTCATGATCTAACACTGTCACAGAGTGGTTTTCACCATTAGATCTTTCTTTTATTTTGATATTTTTGAGACTGAAAGGCTTGGCACTCTCTCCAAAATAGGCCTTCTCATTGAGTTATATAGCATAGCCAGCTATATGGTCCCCTGTGGGTATATGATCTCTAAGTTCAAGATAGTCTAAGATGGCTTCGTCATTCTCAAAGGTATCAAGCTTAGGGGTAGTGCCTTCTAGGTCCCAATCTATGAGTTCAGGGTGTACCAATGGTAAGGGATCATTGGGTTGGTCCGGTTCAATGGAATTGATGGTTAGGATAGAGTTATTAAAAGCACGGATGAAGTCTACAATGGTACTCTCTGTTAGTGGATCCATCAAGGGAGGTATCATTCTTTCCTCACGATTTTCACTATCGTTATTATGCGGGTCAGCCTCTAGTGGTCTAGCCCTTGGACCTTATCTCTCGTTAGCATGGGTTGGGTCATACTCGTGGACAACATCGATATCTTTCTTGTCACAAGATAGCTCAGAGAGGCTATCTCATACTCATTGGAATTAGTCTCACTATTCAGTTGCAGTTGTTGAATTTGCTCAACCAGATTACTAGTAGACATTTCTGGTTGTTTTCCTTTATTCTTATTTGCTATGTTGGTTCCAGGGTGCTCCAATGTATCCTAGCCCTATACTGTCTTGGGCTGTTAAAGTATGAGGTTGGATGGGCTCAGTGATGCCATCCTTTCTTGAATTGAGTGGACCATGTCCTTCATATCCCATTCTCTGTAGCATTTGGAAACCTTGACCATATTGTGCAGTTCGTATAGTGGGATGGTCATGTTGTGTCAATGAACTACCTTCATCCTTGTATAACCATTGCAGGATATCTTTTTCATCACTCTCATCTTTGAGGCTTCCCCATTTGACAAATGGTCCTTTGGTATCTTTCTCTACTTTAGGTTTTCTCAGAATGGGTCTTCCATACGATCTTGGAGATAGGGGGAGCTGTGCCAAGCAAAGGGATTGAGAGATTGTGTATTCACCCAAGCCCTTGTCTTTGAGTTTGATTTTAGGTTGAGAAGCTTCTGAAGTGGAAGCAAGTGAAGTTGGGTCAATACGAGACGAGGATGAAGCAGAAGCCTGGTTATTTGGGATCACAACTTCAGGTTTAGGCTGAATGGAGTTGCAATACTGAAACAGATTGGGGTTGCCTTGTATGGTGATCTCTTGACCTTCATAGGGGAACTTGATACATTGATGATATGTTGAAGGTACTGCTTTCAGAGCATGTATCCATGGTCTCCCAAGGAGAATGTTGTATGCTAGCTCCATATCAAGGACTTGACATGCTACATCTTTTACTACAAGTCCCACTTTGATTGGTAAAGTAACAATTCCCTTGGAAGTTCTTTCCTCTTCATCATAGGCTTTGATAGTGATTTTCCTTTTTGGATCTATAGCCTTCTCTGAAAACCCCAATGTAAGGATTAGCTTCAAGGTGCAAATATTCAAACCAGCTCCTCCATCTATTAAGACCCTCTTTATCTTGTGTTTATGAATGAAGGCTTCGATATGAAGAGAGGCGTTATGGGGTTGAGTGATTGAGATATCATCCTTTTTAGTGAATGATAGGGAATGAGGTGAGGTAATGTGACCTACCATGGTTTGGAATTGTTCTTCAGCAAGGTTTGTAGGGATGGAGGCTTCTGCTAAATCTTTGTCAAGAATGGCCCTATGAGACGGGGATAGATGCAGAAGTTTGAGGATGGAGATATGTGCAGATGTCTTATGTAGCTGCTCCAAGATGTTGTACTGATTGGCCAGAGGGGCGGATGTTCCTCTAAGAGTGACTCTATTGCTACTAGTGGTGACATTGCAATCTAGATCCTTGTTTATAGTGATCACATTGATGTGTGAATCACTTTCTGAGATATGGTTAACAACATAGTCGAAGCCAACATTTGTGTAATTTACGTTGTTAGAGCCACTGTTGTTTTTGTTGGAAGGTCCTCCCTACTCATAGTTGGGAAGAGGATCCTTGAATGCCTGATGATCACTGTTAGAGGTATGTCCATCAATGGATATCTTGTTTTGTTCGATCAAGTCTTGGATCATGTGTTTGAGTGCTATAAAGTCATTGGTTTTGTGCCCTCTGTTACGATGAAACTCATAGAAGTCATTGTCATTCCACCAATGAGGTTTAACCTTTGGTTCATATTCCCTCACAGTTGGAAGTGTTATGATCTTGTTTGTGATTAGCTTCCATAGGGCAGTTTCCAATGATTCGCCCAAAGGTGTAAACTTTCTCCTAGGTTGAAAGTTGGTAAACTGTGATTCAGTGTTCCTTGGTTTGTTTTGTGGGGGATTGTTTTGAGGAGACAATAAATTGAAGATCGGTTGTTTGGGTGTCGCATTCTTGGCATCCACCACCCCATCATTCACAATGTTTTTGTTTTTCGGCCAGAATCTTGGTTTGTCATTGTTGGTGTTGGTACTAGGAGTGTCTTTATATAGCTTGATTTGACCTTTGGCGATTAAAGCTTTTTCAATGATGAGACCCATCTCAATGACCTTGCTAAAGGAAGTAGGACATTGGATTTATATCTGATAGCTCAAATCAGTTTGTAAGTTGTGCACGAACATTTCTAGCATTTGTTTTTCAGGCATTTGGTGCGGACACTTGCTTGCTAACTATCTCCATCTTTGTAAAAAGGTGGCGAAAGATTCCCCTCCTTTTTGTTTGGTGTTACAAAGATCCAATATAGAGATGTCGTGCTCAATATTGTAAGAGAAGTGGGTGACAAATTTGTCTACAAGTTCATTGAATGTTTTAATGCCAGGTGGTAATCTAGAAAACCACTCCATGGCTTGTCCTCCCAAGCTTCGTGGAAATAATCACATAAGGTAAGTGTCATTATGTGCAACCTCTAGGCAAGCAGTGTTGAATTCCCTAATATGGTCCCTTGGATCACCCTTTCCTTGATATTTATCAAATTTTGGTACCTCAAATTTGGACGGGAAAGGTATCATGATTAGGGTCCTATCAAAAGGATATGGTGAAATATCCTCTAGGGTGTAATGTTTAGTCAATGCTCCTATTTTCATTTCCGCGAATTGTTGTTGTAATTCTTGGATTTGTTGGTTCACTAGACTTAGGGCATCTGTAGGATCATTGGTTATTTTGCTTTTGCCTAAAGGTGTTCCTTCCTCATGTCTACTTCCTTCAGGGTTTCTTTCATCCTTAGTTTCTTTGAGAGCCTCTATGTCATAATCTTTAGGGAGCTTGACTCCTAGATTTGCTAGGTGTAAAAAGAATTTGGTAGGGTCTTGGGCAAGTATCTTTTCCAATAGGCATTGAAATTTTGGGTTATGTTGCATTTGAAGGATCTCTTCCATAGAAATTTCTTCATCACTTTCGTGACCGTCTGAAACAATTTTCTCAACCATTTCAATCTGTTTTTGCTTTTGTAACCATGTTAAGACCATGCAAGTGGCGATTAGAGATGGGATGAAGTGAAATTTTGAGCAAGGTGCTAGAATGTGACAAGATTTTAGCAAGGTTCTCCTTAGATCTAGTTGATGTCAAACAAAGTTGGGTGTGCAAAATGATAGTCAAAGTAAGGATGATAAGAATCTGTTTACTTGGTGTTGACTAGTCAAGCACAATCCACTAGTGGAGTTCCGATAGAGAAGGATAAGTGATCCTTGATAGGGGAGACTCACTAGGTTTTGTTTGAGATGTGATATGATCAAGAAGAACTTGGTTCTAACCTTGTTGGATTTTGGAAGAATTTTGGCGAGATTTGGATGATGTAGAACAATTATGGTATGGAAGAAGAGGGAAAAGGTTGTCTTGCAAGATTTTAGTCAGATTTTGGAAAACTGAGACAGATTTGAGATAGTTTTTGAAAAGTTGGAAATTTTGCTCTTGGAAGGTACGGAAAAGTTCTCTGGTTTGAATATGCAGAAGTGAATGTGCCACAGCAGAGTTCAAATGTGCCACAATTTGGAGTAAATGTGCAACACTAGTTATTTTTCAAATGCGTCGTAACAGAGTTTAAAAGTGCTGCAAGTCTCAGCAAATGCGCTGCTAGTCGGGGCAAATGTGCAATTCTGGTTTGTTTCAAATGCGCTACAACAAGATTTGAATGTGCTGCAAGTCATTTCAGATGCACAATTCTAGTTTTTTGCTTGTTTTCCCTAAAGTTTTTGGAGCATTTTTCAAGATTTTTCTATTTTTGGTTTGAAAACTTGGTGTTTTTGAGAAATTGATTTCAATTATGGCACAGACACAGCAAACACATAGAAGTTTTCATGATTTTTATCTTTTGTTATTTTTTTGTATTTTTGGACTATTTTGACTCAAAAACAAGTACACCCTAGGCTGGATAGGACAATATTCATTGAATCCTCTAGTTGTACATACTCAAAGTGTGTAGCTCCAGGATCTAGTAGCACCGGCTCCCCTCCATGGCACTCACTTCTAATGCATACCAGGTCTGGGTTTCCTTAGGCTCATACCCCCACCAAACCTTAGGATTGTCCCTGTTACCTCTACTAAGAGTCACATGAATTGAGGCTACTTCAAAGGCTCCGTCCTTTGCATCAACAAATAGGGGTTTTTGGCTTGCTAAATAATTGATTCATAGTCAGGGCAACCGTTCGAGTGGTTACACATGCGGCAGCACTACTCTCCATTATGGAGTCTCCCAACCTCAAAGGACTATGCCTTAGAGGGTTTGGAGGGAGGTTGGCCATCGATGTAACACAACAACACTCATTGCAGGAGGTTTTCACCTCAAGCATAATTTATTTTAAGTGGCTTGGTAGGGCTTGGCTTTAGCCTGTTACCACTCAAGGTCATTCCCACTTGGATAGACGTGCATCCAAGGGAAGGCCCACCTAAAGGTTAAACAAATGGAATGACAAGTCTGGTGTTCTGGTCACCCAGTTAAGGGGAGAGCATAAGCCTATTGTCACTCACAGTCACAGAATACACTGATTAATCCAAGACCTAGTTAAAAGTAGAAAAACTAAATGGGCTATTCTACTTGTGCACTCACATGGTTGTTAACTTTGAAGTATTTAAGACATAGCAATGTTCATTCCCATTTGTTGAGATAGAAAAGATCTAATCTAGGAAAGAAATCAACAATGCAAAGATAGCAGTGGTTCAATCACTTTCCATCCTAGTTAGAGACTATGTGGAATTTGCATACATATATTTTTTTGTTACTTTTTCCCTTAATTAGACTAAATGAACTAATCAATGTAGCTAAAATGATCTAATCTAGCCTCTAATCCTGCAAAACAAATGTTAGCTCAAACACATAAATCAGACAAAAACCCTAAGAACAGAGTGCAGAACAAAAGCGCCGTAATACAATCTGAATGTGCAAAAACAGAACTTGCATGTGCCGTTGTACAAAAGCACTAAGACAGGTGTCAAAAGCACTAGAATGGGATACAAATGCATTAGTTTAGTAAATGCACCGTAAAAATGTGTAAAAGCACCGTTATGGAGTGTATACGCGTCGGATGACCGTAAGCACCGAAGTAGAGGACAGAAGTGTCATCTCGAGGTATGGATGCACCAGATGATCGTAAGCACCAAAGAAGAGGACAGAAGTGCTGGTTTAAATGTTGAATGCGCCAAAGTACTGTGTGCACCGCGATAGGAGGTAGAAGTGTCGTTTGAGAGGATAAATACACCAAATGCCTCTGTCATAACCCTGTACGGCACCCGTACGAACCTGTCACTTAGAAAAACTCAGTTTTTTTATTAGATAGAGGGGCAAGGGCCCCACGGTGGGTGCCAAAAATGTGAGGGTAAAAATGGGATTAATCAATTGAATAACAAAAACTCAAACATCAATAGAATGTGAAGGAAAAGGAGATTTAAAATAAACAAAATGTGATACTTACAACCCTTTACCTTTCATCTTCCATTGCTCGCCTATCTGTTCTTGATCTTGATAAATATGAATCCCTCAAAAGCATATGCTCCCTTGCTTGTTGAAGATGACAAGGACATAATGGCTATGATACTTGCTTGTATTTGAAGATGAACTTCAAACACAAATAAGAATGGATGGTAGTGAAGTGCTATGTGAGATTGGGTGTCAAAGGCGCGCTTGTGTTTCTACAGCATAAGTTTGCTCAAACGATGGATGATGAAATGAAGAAGAAGAAGGTTGTATTTATAGAGTTGTTTGGAACAAGATCAATGGTTGAGAAGAAATGAGAAGATCGACGGAGGAGGGTTGTTGAGGAACGTGCAACAAATGGAAGAAAGACGTGTCATTCAAAAAGCAGCTTTGTTGAGTTTACTACTCTGTTGATGAGGATGAGTTTTTGTTTTCTTAAATTACAATTTATTTTTCTAATTTAAGAGCAAGTTTGCTTTAAAGATGCTTTAAAACTATTTTTCCTTTTGTAACTCAGCTTTTGCTTTTGTATGACAAGAGGAATTTTATTTTTAGAAGATAAAAAAGATTTTTGAGAAGATAAGAAAGCATAATTAAATAAATGAATTTATTTAATTACTTATGGATAAATTTGAAGAATAAATAAAATATAAAAATATATTTTATTTTGTGGGGATTTTAGATTTTATTTAAATAAAAATTGCATTTTATTTAAATTTGGAAGACTAAAAGATTTTAACTAAATAATTAAAATTATTTAATTATTTAGAAGAATGTAGTTAGTGTAGATGAATTTAATTAATTAAATAAATGTAATTTATTTAATTAAATGAGAGGAGATGAATCAAATAAATAAATAATTTTATTTATTTATTGATAGAGGAATGTGAAGATGAAATAAATATTTAAAATATTTATTTAAGTAGAGTCATTTCATTTTTAGGTGTATACAATGACCACATGTCACCTTGGGGGCACGGGCTTTGTGAGAGCTCTTATTCCCTTGTGTGTTTCTCTCTACCGTAACATTCTTGATATTAGTACATGACATCAACCACCTTAAGGTGAGGGCATATATTATAAGGTTATCTGTCTAATGATTTTGATAATAATGAAGCATGTTTGTAAGCCCTCTCTGTGAGGTGGGATGTTGTATCTCTGGTGTGAGTACACATCTTAATTCATATTACAATCAAAGAAGCCCTTTGTGGAGGTGGGATAATGTATCTCTTGAGCTAGTGCATATCCTTTTATTCAAAACCCCTTCTGCGGAAAGCAGGATGGTGTATCTCTTGAGCTAGCACACATCCTTTTATTATAAAGTCCTCTACAGAGGTGGGGTTGGATCTTGAGACTATCCTTCCTTAAGCATGTCTATGGAATTTTTTGTGGCATAAGCCCAACCATCAGGTGTGTCTACAGCATGTTTGAGATGGTGGGACTTATCAATTTAAGCTCCTTCCATCGCCTTGTTTGTCGTGTTTAAGACATATAGCATGTCTATGGAATACTATATGGTGCTCATGTTTTTCATGTCTCTTGCATGTGTCTTCCCCAGTGTGTGGTTTCAAGGGCGTAGTGATGAGCTCCTCCCACACTCAGGCTTTGTTTGGCATGTTTTATCCTATGTGTAGTTTCAAGGGTGTAGCGATGAGCTCCTCCCACACTCAAGTTTTGTATGGTGTGTCTTCCCTCACATGTGGTTTCAAGGGTGTAGTGATGAGCTCCTCCCACACTCAAGTTTTGTATGGTGTGTTTGCCCCCTAGCATAGTTTCAAGGGCGTAGCGATGAGCTCCTCCTACATTTTGGGGTTTTGTGTTGCAATTTTATTTCCATGCATTTATATATATAAAAATAAAAAATGTTATATCAGTGTATTCATCATGTTTTGTGTGACCGTTCTCATGTCTTCATTGTGTCTTATGTGTTTTCAATACTATCTTCTCTCTATCTTGCGTGCTTCCTGCTGTCTTCATTTTTTTTTTTGTGTCTGAAATGTGTTTTCTAGTGCTTACTCGAGATTGGGGGCTAGAAATAGTTCCTCAACCTATGTATGCCATAGCTTTAAGTACCTGGCGTGTTTCATGTGTTTTTGACCATATTTTAATGCATGTATGGTCTGTAAGATCATACATGCATTGAAGTGGGGGCTAAATGTTATGTCGTAAAATGTCCCCTAGGACTTTTACCTTCTAAGTTTAGCTCCTAGGTCCCTTAGATATAATCATGCATGTTTAAAAATGAATCTCAGAGCAAAATCCCCCAAAACCCAGATCAAATGGGACTAAGGGGACCCTTGCAAACTTAATCTAGCCCTAAAATAAGTGCCTGGACAAGGGCGCTCATGCCCTTGTCCTGCCCTATTTTGTCAGGGCCCAAATTTTAAATCTCAGCAATATGACCGTTAAAGGTTTCCCTTGTCGACATCTTAAGTTTGAATTGTGAAATTATAGAGGGAATGCATATATAATCATGTTTAGGATTTCATTTTACAACTAGATGGATATTGCAAACTTGTGATCTTGTGCTAAGGATATTCAAGGCTTTCATTATGTTGCAGAGTAGTATTGTGTTGTGTTTGTTCATGTTTATTGAAAATTTGTCTTCATCAATCCACCTCCTCATGGCATGAAAGATCTTCATCTCCCTGTGAGAGCTTCACCTCCAAGGTGACATTTACTTTGTGTTTTCAATAATTTATCATATCAATTGCTTTTGCCTCTATCCTACAAGGACACACACTCTCTCTAACAATGTTGTTGGAAGGCTTGAATACCATTCTGGGGCTCGACCAAGGCAAGCTCCTAAACACCACAACCGCTAACCCCTCTCTTGTGATTGCAAGTGATAGGTGTCAGATCTTGCAGAGAGGAGTTGTAGAAGATCATTGTAGAGCATAAGATTCTGGATCTGAATAAAAAGGTAGAAAATATCCCTAAAAGGTCAAGGGCACCTGCTCTTTTGACCTCTAGTTTTGCAGTGTTAGAAATCTCTGAAGTGGTTATAGTCTATAGCAGAAAATATCCCAAAGCCCTCAAAAAAAGTACTACCTTGGGCTTGGGTGCCCGCTCTTTCAACCCAAAGTTTTTGCATCCCAAAATCCAAAATATGGTATAAATCTAATCTACATTTAGTGTCTTTTTGTGTGAGCATTTGTCATGTTTCATCTGTTTGCTTACAATTTTGCATAATTAGGGTTTTGGGATTAATCAAACTAAGGTTTAACAAATTAATCAACAAATTCCAAATTTCCTTATCATTCCAAGTGACACCAAACTTGTAGCTGAGCCCTCTTACAAAATTTGTGATTCAACTTGGTTTAATGTCCTTGAATGTATGTAGTGAAAGGGGGATCTAACTAAACTATCAATCAAATGAACAAACCCTCTTTTTCTACATAACAGGAACAACTGAAACCTTGACTTGACAAAAACAACACTAAACAAAGGAAAATGAGACCTGAATTCTCCTAATGAGAGTACAACCGGTGCAACAACACTTATTGAAAGGAAACCTAAAATAGAAACAAAACCTACTCTAAACCTAAACTAACAAGGAAATGACCTCAAACAAAGCCATTGACAAGTTCTTGAAAGTAACTGCCCTTTCTTAATAATTTACAATGTTTCTCATGCATGTGGGTAGTTAAAAAGAGTTGGGGAAGGGATGGGCATAAAATAAGGTAGTGGAATACTTCCCCAAGGACAATGAAAAACTTGTCTATCCACTTGCACTGATTGGAAATGTAGTTGTCTGGATGTGGATAAATGGGTTGATCTAGCCCCTTTTGATGCTCAACTTCATGAACTATGAAGTAAGCATGACAAGTAGGGACTCCTCATATATCTCTAGCTAGTCCAGATGCCTGATAGGGCATCCCCTTGAAATGGTATACAAGCCATCACTATTGCATTCATGTTCATACTCTGATTCTATAACCTTTTGTTGGTCTGAATGCCTTGGCATATTAATTAGAGGAAAGATTGCCTCCTCAATCCACTCATGTTCTACCTCACTAAGATGAGATGATTTACTATCTAGGTTTGAGCAAAAAACATCGAGCTCATCCTAGAAATGGGCCTCCTCCAGGTCCTCTACACTCCTCAGTATAGGTTTTCTTATATGCCCTTCATCATGAGCTAGAACTTCACTGTTATTTGTGGCCCCATGTGCTAGCAACTAGCCATTATTTTGAATATCACCATTTTGTTCTAAAACTATAGCTAATGTAGCCAATTGCATGCACCCTCTTCATCTTCAATGTAACTGGGTAGTTTATGAAAAAAAGTGGCATCATCAACTTTTGGAGTAATCTTCACAAAAACTTCATCCTTAATTCCCTCATCCTTTGAATGTAACCCACTAAATTTTGTTCAAGTTGTCTCTACAACTGAAGGCTCTCCCCATGCAATCTTTGCATTCCATCCTTGTTTGCTTGATCAAATGTATGAGAAAAAGCTTCAAAAGAACTAAAACTCAGGGGATTCAACCCCTTATTTGAATCAACATTACTCACAGGTTGTTCCAAAGAACTAAAATATAGGGGATTCAACCCCTTATTTGAAATATTCTGTGAGCATAGAAACAACAGATTGTTCCTCATTAGTTTCTCTCTCTTCCACTTCCACCTTTGTCTCATCCCACTAAGTATCCCGGTAGACAACAATTTCACCTTTGAAAAATGAAATAGTGGCAAGATAAGAGGCCTGAATATTTCCTTGAATTTCCCAGAAGTGAGAGGGTTCCCAAAAAAATTATTCCTAGGGAGTGATAAACTGGGTTTGCAAAAGAACAGGGTCTTACAAAGGGAGAGAGCTTCTGATTTGTGATGTAGAGGCTGCTCTATTGTAAGTTGATTTGTAGTGGTAGAAAAAGGGGGTCTAAAATTAGGAAAAGAGGGCACATAATGAGTCACTTGCCTCATTTGTTCTCCTTGATCTTCAATCTGCATAGCAAGGTTTTCTTGAAAAACCCTTTCTTGTGCCTCCTACTATTGTTGCTGAAGATGGACCTTATAAGCAAGCTCCTCTTGTTGTCAGTCATACTCTATCATTTCTTGAAACTCATCCCACTTCCTCTGGTAGCCTAGGATTGCCTCCTTCAGATCATTAATGTTTCCAATGTCCATAGTCCCACTGAGGTTGATTATACCCTCTTTTTATTTTAATATCATCCAGATGTCTATTAAACTCTAGGAACATATCTATGAGATCATTGAATGCATCAATATTCACATTGTCAACATCCTGGAATTGACTAGAAGGGTAGCTATACTTGCTAGGATCAAAATAGTCTTCTTGGGGATAACAATAAGCATTATTAGAGTGCCAAGAAGACTGAGTAAGGGTGGGTGGGAGGTAATCATTATAAGGATGTTGATATTCTGCTAAAATAGGGCTATACAGCGTAAAACCAAAGGTATCTTGGGTGTGAAATGTCTGATATGGAGGATAACGGCATGTATTTTGACAAGGAGGGGAATAAGCATCATGAGGGTGCTGATATTTAGAGCTTCCATAATAGTTTGACATAATATAGCATGAAAAGAATGGAAATCATTCAAAAAATATGGGGAAAAGAGCAAACAGATCTACCCTTTTGAGAAATAGGCTCATACCAAGGAGTCTCCAAGTGATTGAAAAGCTTATGAAAGCAATTTAGACTAGGAGTATCACCAAATCTTGAGTTTTTGAAGTTATTTAAGTGACCAAATTGGTTGTACTAGTAGTTTTCTCAACAGAGTCATCATGGTGCTTGTTGAATGCTTTCTTAGCTGCACATGAACTAAGAACAACACCAAACCTTCTTAGTTCATCTCACACTTAGAGTACAGGGTCCCACCGAGTGTGCCAGAAACTATTCACTTGGATTTGCACACTATGTTGAATCCCATTTGCTGCAACAATCCAATGAAACATGGGAGTGATCTCAATGTGTGGGACCCTGTAGATGAGATCAAACCTCCAAACAAGGTTGGTTCCTCTTTCTAAATATAAGATTCAGAGAAAACTCTGACTAAACCTAATATAACACCACTGGGAAAAGGGAAGAAGGAGAAAATTGAAAGGAAAGGTGATACACCGGGTTTAACATGTTTGGCTCTCAGATCAACCATTTATGCATAGAACAATATCAAACAATAGATGTGCATACACAACTCATAAACTATTTGTAGAGGTAAAGGAAACTAATTGAAACCAGAAAGGAAAGAAACATTCACAAATGAAGATTCAAACAACCATGCTACACAATGCAAAAGAATCATATGAGTATGTATAATCTATTGTTTATTATGAAAGAGGCAAGGTTACAACTAATACAAGATGCAGTTTTTTAGACCTACAACCAACAATAATACATTTTATTTACATGTATATATATCATTTTACACTGATAGCATATTCACCTACTATAATAACCACCCCGTAGGCCCAAAAAAGATATTTCTGCAAAGGAATGCTTGTATGTGTCGATTATGTAGAAGATATCCTTGATTTGATTCGCAACAACAACTATGAAAATATCTAAAGGATTGAGTAGCAAAAGAAATATATGCCTTGGCTCAGAAGAAACATAATGACGACTAGGGAGATCACTAAGCAATCTCATCATGTTGGGAAGGAGAAAGGCTTGATTCGACTCAAAAGTACTTAGGAGAATTTATGAAGTTGTCATATATTGGGCCTCAAACCTTCCATATTATGCCTTCCAAAAGAAAGAGGAAGAAGAGAACCTCCACTCCCTGAGATCTGCAACACTTAGAAAAAATTATGAAATTAGAGGACTTCAAGTGCTAGGCCTTCCATCTTTCGCCTTCTAAAAGAAAAAAGGAAGAAGAGAACTTTTGCTTGCCGCTTGTCCTAATGACCTAGTATTTTAAAAGGTTCAGCCCTTCCATCTTTTGCCTTCGAAAAAGAAGGAGGAAGACAAACCTTCTGACCCCTGGTGCCTGAAACACTTGAAAATATTTGAAACTTGTTGGGCCTCAGAAGTTAGACCCTCCACCCACTGCCTACCAAAAAGGAGAAGGGGGAAGACAAACATTCTGACCCCAACACCTCAAACACTTAGACAGATTTCTAAAGGAAACAAGGTAGACTTCAACATTAATAAGAATGTCATGATGAAGAGGAGAAACCCGAAATCCAAAACTTAAAAAACGTATGAAACACAAGGAAAAACTTAGGATTTTTGGACTTAGCCATTTTGAGGGGGTATTTTCTTGCACTTCAAAATGGAAACACTTAGAAATTTCATAGATTCTTGGGTTATTTGGCTGAAAGGCAAAATAGGACAATAGGAACAACTAGAAGAGGCCATGATGAAATGACTTGTCTACTATATGCAAATATGATATGGAACAAAAATGTACAATTAGATTTTTTCATTAATCAAGTACAACTAATATCAAAATAAGATTGCAATCAATGACCTATAAGTGCAAGAGAAGCGGGGTTTTTCAAAAATGTGATATTCTTGGTAACCACAACAACTAAGTCTTGCAAATGTGAGTATGTGCAAAAGGAGTACCTAAATGATTTATCCACTTAAATGCAATAAATATTTAGATAACTTTGCTTTGATGAAGATGCACAAGTGCTTAATGAGGTATGCAATTAGAGAGTTTTGTTTGCTTTCAATAGTTTGAAGAGGAAATAGATGTATGAACTTTCTGTCTTTCTAAATTCAATAAATATGAAAAGTATGATGAGTTACAACAACTAAAAATCAGATTTAGGAATTATCCAATATATCAATGATCTGAAAATAATATTTCAAATATAACCACTAAGTGCAAGACTAGCTAGGGTTTACCACCAAATCCTAGACCTTATTCCCTAGTCCAAAATATAGTGATGCAAGAATGCTTTTTCTTTCTAATTTAAACACAAATTATTTTTATGATGCACTACATTAATGATAAATAAGAGTTGAACAATGAATCGACATCACCAATATTTGAAATAAGATTCTACTTAATAAACCCTTTATGTAAGACTAGTTGGGTTTACCAAAAATGCAATATTTTTAAAAACCCTAATAATTCAAAGTAGAGCAAATGCAAAATATGAAATCAGGAAATGATTAAATAATGTAATTCTAATCAGATCTGATGCAAAAATCAGAAAGTTTTCAAACATAAGATGAGTCAGGTTCACCAAAATTTTATATGGGAAAAGAGACCTAGGCTAACATATACAACACCCTAATTCAATCTTTCTCCACATAACATGGGAACACAAATCAAGGAGAATCGATACTCAGATAAAATGCTCAAAGGATAGTTGAGAGGTCTCTTTATTGGTCACTTTGTTGCCAATGAGAGAGATATTATGACTAATTATCAAATCTAGGGTTTCTAGGGCTAAAATAGAGAAAATACGAGTTATAAACCTGAAACCATCGAAAACCTAGAAAGTAGTGGCAGGGAGGGGTTGAACAAAGCTGAGAGAACCTGATTCTAGAAGCATTTGATCATCCAAACAAGGGGATAAAGGGAGCTAGGCGCGCTGGTCCTAGATTAGGGTTTTACAGAATCTTTTGATCTGGGTATCTTCACCTATCTACCTTGCTGCTTCCTGTCACTTGTTGTCATCTAATTCCACCGAATGAGACCTATACACATGAAACAAGGAAGAATGTTGGGGGCTATTTAGGATCTTGCCTAAGTCAATCTTCGTGAATGGTGTTTCCACCTTCACTATAACAATGATAAGATATCAAAGAGTGTGTTCCCTAGGATGGCAGAGGCAAATATGAAGTAGAATGGAGTGCTATAATAAAGCATGAAGGAAAGGAATCACCATGAGGATGTAAACCCTAGCTTGTTTGTTGTGGCATCGCAACTTGACTAAAGAAGTTGGTGTAGCCCCAAAGAAGTAGAGATATCTTCACAAGACCTGCAAGAAGTTAGTACAACAACAATAATCTACCATAGATAGCTTCCAAGGTCATGTAGAGAAGAATAGAGAGAATGAGTGAGAGAGATAGATAGAATCCTTTAGAGAACTTAGAGATGTTCAAATGAAGAAACTAACTTTCTTGTATATGCATTCTAGTTGATTCCTGGGGAATTAAACCAAATAAGGTCGACATCAGGAAGCATTAGAGATGTCATAAGTTGACACAACCTTAAATTAGCCCCGAGCTAAAGGAGGGACCAGGGCATTGGATGCCCTTGTCCTTTAGCCCAAAAAACTTTGAGATAAGCTTACTTAAATGTGTTTAGGCCAGCCCTAAAGTCATCTTTCAAGTTTTGTGCATCAAGATTAAGAACTAATTGTGTTAGGTCCACTCGGGTGCTAAACTAGGTGTAAAATGGCAAGGGTACACATTTTACTCCATAACATTTAGCCTCCACTTTAGTATGGGTATGATCTTACACTCATACTTGCACTAAAGTATGAAGAGGACATATTTCAATCACAACAAACATAGAAGGCATAGAATGTCACCAAGTTGGGATTTGTGCAAGCCCCCAAGCTTAGGATTCTATGAAACTAGAAGAATTGCATACACATAAGACACAAGGCATAATTTCTACATACATGGAGCACTTAGAAAACATGAGACAATGCAAGACATGCACAAGACATACACTTGAGAAATCACAATATATATGTGTAATACACAAAGTATACATGCCATACACAAAGTATACATGCCATACACAAAGTATACATAGAATACACATGAAACGCATGCATAAGCACTCAGGAGACATACATAAGGAACGCATAGAGAGTACACATGAGGCATGAATAATACATATAGGATAAGAATATACAACGAGAATAAGTGCATCATACAACAATCACAAGAAGCATATAACAAAAGACCCTGAGTCAGCATGACAAAAGACACCTCAATTTACAAGGTTGTCTCAATCACCATGCATCATTCTCCAAGATGCAATAGGAAGAATTCTAAGAAGGGGTAAGTTTTAAATTAGAAATATAAGAGGATACAACACATAATACAAATAATCCACATCAAGAGGAGTGTTTCCCCTCAAGGGAATACAAACCCACCTCATGCAAGAAGGTTTAAACCAAGCCTTGTAGAGTAAGAAGGCATTGCAACCATACCCACAGGTACTCAAGCCAAACTCAAGTTGGTAGCACAACCATTATCCCAAACATGCAAGGGGATTCAACCTAGGATAACAAGATAGACTCAAGATCTTGCTTCCAAGCTTGTCAACATCCTTTTCAAGAGAGTGCAACAACAAATATAATCAACAAGTGTTTTGATAGAAAGATGAGAGTAAGGCTCATAGCACAATATATGTCCCACCTTAAAGTTATTTCTAACTCCATCAAGGAGCAATTGAATTTAAGTTAAAATAAGGAAGAAATATAGAACAAGCATCAGAGCTTTCTAAAAGCACATGCCCAAAGGATATGTGTTCTCACAAGCTACATCACCACAAGGGGTTGCCCTGAGGATGAGCAAACCAAGGCGATGCTTGTAGACATGATACACAATGGCTTGTGTAGTCATGGTATGATGTTGAGCATGGTGCCATATAAATATAAGGACAATAGAGAAAAGATCACATGAAAGTGTTATGGAGTAAAAAGTGGACATATGCCTTTTAACCTCCTGGTTTAGCTCCTAGGTCCTTGTAATGACATTATGCATTGTAATTGATCATCCCGAAGAGATTACCCAGAACCAATGCAAATTTGGGACCTTGGGCCCTTCCTTAACTTCATCCCAACCTAAAAAGGGCTCCTAGACTTGGGCACCAACCACCCAAGTCTCTCCTGATTGGTCAGGGACATTTAATGCTATGTTGGCATAGGACCTTTAAAAGTGTTCCTCTTTGTTGGCCCTTGTGATTTAATTTCACAAATGTTAGCAAGAAAGCATTTTTTTTTGAATTCCTTATGAACCTAGATGGATTTTGTAAACTTATGATATTGGAGCTAAGAGCATTCAAGGCATTCATTGTGTTATTAGAGTAGATTTGTGTTTTTATTGTGTGTGTTGTTATAGATTTGGAATCATCTATCTCCTTATGAGTTGAAAGATCTTCATCCTCCTAAGGACTTCACCTCTGAGGAGACATCATTATTATTTGAATTATTTCATCATTTGTTTTATCTTTGGTCTCTTCCCTACAAGGGCATCCACTCTCTAATAATGGTGTTGGGAAGCTTGAATGCTATCCCAGGACTTGATTGAGGCAAATCCCTAAACACGACAACCCCCAAACCCCTCTCTTATCGTCTTATGTGTAAGTTATAGGTATAGGTTTTTGGGATAGTGAAGTTACAAGAAGACTATGCAAGAATCAAGGTTTCAGGATCCTAAAATAGTTCCAGAATATTCCTCTGAAAAGACTTGGGTGGTTGGCGCCCTAGTCTTCTGGGCCTCCAAGTTCTAGATCTGGCATCTGAGCAGCAGTTACAACATTTTCTCAATTTTGACCTTAGGCAAATTCTCACTTTAGGACTTGGGTGGTCCTTGATTTCATCCTCTGACACTTCATCTTTTGAGACATAGGTTTTGATATCTCCCTAATCTTCCTTGTGCATTCAGATTCTGAGTTTCAGTGGTTTTCTATCTGTTATGAGCTGATTATCTTAGAATTAGGGTTTTATGCATACTTGACCTAGGGTTTGATAAAATAATTGGTTAAATCATATCTTTTCATAGAAAACAAGAGAACAAGATTTGTAGTTGAGTCCACCTTTTCCTTGTTTGTGATTTAACTCAATCTTGTCTTTGAATGTTATTGTGGAAGAGGGTTTGATCTAGTTGTACACTTGTCTCCATCATCCCTTTTTTCATACTTAACATTTTGGTGAACCCATAGCATCAAGCATTTGCATCTTTCTAAGATTTGAAATCAGATCTTGCATTATTTTATATCATACTTATCATCATTCATTGATAAATCTTGAATAAATTTGAAAAAAGCAAAAAAAAAGCATTCTAGGCTTGCTTAAAGGCATAGTTTTGCATTATTTTCATTCCATATCATTGAAAACATTTGATTTTTTTATTTTTACATCAGATCAGATCCATATTACAGAAATTAATCATTTCATGATATCACATCTTGCATTTGAAGCTTTCATTTGCTAGGGTTTTGTTCAAAACTTGCTTCTTTTTCCTATGACCTAGTTATTTGCAAAGCTAGGGCTTGTAGTCAAAATCTTATTTTAGATTTTTCTGCTTTCATAAACATTCATTCAAATCTAATTTTGAATTGTAGTGTTGCATCATTTGACATTCTTGCTTTGAAATTTTCAATGTTTGTAATTACACATTGTGTATTTCAACAAGCATAATTACTTTAATCTTATTGATCATACTATTGGTTAGTGCATTGAGCATTATAGGACTTTGCATGAGTTGTATAACCCTCTACCCTACTAGAAACATCTTTGTAAGGAAATTTTTTAGATTAATGGGTTCTAATTCTTTCAATAGAGATGATATATAAACATCAGAAAACCCATTTCATACCTACTTTACAAAGGGTGAATCAACATCTTTACAAGACATCATAAATACCATCATGACAGAAGAACAAACATTTCATGATGTTGAGGATGTGATTGATGTAGTTTCACATGTGCCTAATGAACAAATTCAAAAACTTGACAAACAACTAGTTGATTTTCAACAAATTGTAGAATGTGCACATCTAGCTCAAGAAGTGGTACCTATTGTTGAAGGTATATGAGTATTGTTACAAGAAGGACAAGAAGGTGTTGACATGCTTTTTGGATTAGCTCACATAGTGGAACATAACATTATGCCCGTGGCTAGCTATGCAAATATCATTGAAAATGTGTCACCACTCGCATATAAACTCACAAATATCAACACTCATACCGACTACTAGAATATCCACTTTTAATTCATCAATTCTAACCCCCAATCCACATGTTTGTAGTAATGTACCACTACTATGGGAAAATCTGTTGGAAACAATTACAAATTTATTGCATTTAATTATCAAAACTCAGCACCTCATGTCTCTATACCCATGCATACTTACTCTCAACCATCCATCACCTCCACTTATTACCAACCACCTTTTATGATGTAGAGAAAGCTTCACTTAACACAACTTAACACAAGTGAAACAATGATCCATCACCAACAATGACAAAATGCAACCTAGTGCACCTTGAGACATTGAAACTGCAACATAAAGGCATTCAATAATGAAAATAGCATGTAACATGAGGTTCTTGACTTGTGCAGACCTATAACAACATACCACCATGATTCTTCACCCTTCCATTAACAAATAGTCCATAGACTGATCAAAGCAACAAAGAATGTAGGGTTTTAAACTATTTTTCAAGCAAATATGAGCACACAATCATTAATAACTCCATAAAAATTGAAAACCATGAACTCTCCTCTAAAGGGTTTTTAGATACCCTCAAACTAGAACTTTCCACCAATTTTCATGATTTTTTGATGGTTGGAATCAAAGATATGAAATATGCTAGTTTGTTGGAAACCCTAGGCAGGGTTTAGAGTTGCACTCACCAAAATTACAATATCTTATGTAGAAGAAAACTAATGCATTGTACACTTAAACAAAATTCAGGGGTAAGTCTATCTGAACAGTCCACTCTATCATTACATTCCTACATTGAATTATCGACCAAGGAGCATAAGATTATGATGATGCCTGCACTATATATGCCTTCAAGGCTCATTTCTATCCTAAACTAACTCATACAGACTTATTCTAATTAACCTAATTTACTGAAGTTCACAAAAATGTAAGAACAACAAAAATAGTTTAAAATCCAATTGCTACGGGTAACTTCAGCATAAGCTGAAGATAACTATATTCAACAGAGAATTACAAAATTAACTCAAAATACTCAAAATGATAAAATAACTAACACTAACCTCCGGAGGACTTAAAATATGCACTTGTTCATGAATTACAACTACTAGAAATAGCAATCAAGATATTTCACTTGTCTCACAATGTAATTGATGAAATAACAAAAAAATAGTTTTAACTAGGAATGCATAAATAAATAAGGAAATATACGAAGTGAGGGTTAGTACCTTGAGTGGCCAGCTCAGGGAACTATCTCACTTATTCTGGAAAGCAAATCTACTTCAGATTCTCATGCATTCTCATAACACCAAATTGTATTCAATTCATATCAGAAACAAAATCTCCTTAGATTTTATTTAAATCAAAACATGTCTGGATAATTGATATTTGAAAAATAGAGTAACGACTAAGTAACTAGAAAAGTAAGAAGCAACTAACTTAGCAATGAACTCATCCCTCTAACTTATATAAAATTGAGAGAGTTTTATTCAACCACTAACTAATCCTCAATCAATTCAACCCTAGATACTATGATACAAGTTGCATGATTGATTTATTACTCTAACTAATCAAAAGAAGAAAAGTCATGTTCAAACAAGAACTCTCATGAAACGGTTTGTATGAGAAACCACTCATAGACTGCATTTAGAACAAGTCTTCCTTTTTGCATTTATTCCAATCCATGATGGTATAGATTCCTCCATTTGTCTTTACTTTTGGCGTTCAAACTGCACTTCACTTAATTCCCCTGTCTTGCAACTCGCTTCAATTGCTCTTTCCTTGATGCCACATCCTTGTTGCATAGGGTTAATTTTGCAAACATATGCATACAAAATAACTCTCATATTTAAACCATAGGATTCTATTTATATTACATGCATACTTATAATTTAAATCATTCACTTGATAATATAACCACCATATTACATATTATCAACATAGGTTTAGAGTCTTTGAAAAGTATATGAGAAACAACATATAGTAATGGTGATGTTTGTAAAGTATCTGCAGGATCATATGAAAATGTCTTAAAAACATATAAAAACAACATAAAAAGAAGTCAATAATTCAACCCATCATCTCCCCCCAACTACTCTTTTCCTTGTCCTCAAGAAAAATCAAGGAACTAAACATCTAGGGGAGAAGATTATAATGCAGAGTGATTCGTCTAAGGTCCATGACCTCTCTAACTCCTTGTCCTTGTTTGAGATAGAAAACATTGTAGCAGGCAAGCCTATTCATCTTGACCAATTCTGCATTCTTACATTTATCACTCTTTTCTCTTGTCCAGTATGGTACTGGGTAAAGGAGAATAGGAGGGTGAAATGTGAGTGGCAGCCATGCTACTCCTGTTTGCTTTGAAATCCTAATTTACCTATGTATCCTCTCAAACATGTTCATGAAATTGAGGAAGGAGTGGGGCTCTTTCCTCTGCAATTCTAGAGTTAGACTATCCCACCTGTTCTACACATACCTCTTGCAGTTCTTAATGATGGATACTGCTAACCACTGTATCCTTCTATAATTCCTGAGTCTTAAATCCATAATTACCTTACCTAGACCCTTATGAGAGAGGAGTGTTAATCATTGGGTTAGGATCACATCAGGATTTAAGGCTTCTTGTCTAATCTGCAGTGGCACCTTCTTTTCTTGTTCCTCATATTTATCCATTAGCTCCCCTCTAAGCTGCTCATTTCTGAGGTAAGACATCAGTCCTTTAACTTGAAAATCACCAGCATAGATCAATGGGTTCCACTATGTATCTTCTTCCATCAAATAATTGTGCAAACAATATTCACACAACTGATCTTGTTCTTCCAAACTAACTGCTTGAAATAACTAGAAAAAAGCATGCCTTGAATAGATAGAAATAGACTGATCATTGATGAATCTATTAAATTGGAAACTCTTGGTGGAGGTCTGCATTCATTGAATTGAATTACTCTATTAATTACCTCTGCAAGCTTCCCTTCCAACCTTTTGATTAACAAATCCTTCTCTTCAACTGATTCATTAAGACTTTGTTTCTCTTTTTCCCAGTTCTCCTTTTCCTCCTTGGTTTTATGAGTCAACTTCATCAATTCAAGGCCTAGAGACAGAGTGGTATGGTACTCAGGGGTTTTTATCATAGGGAGTTGGAGAGTGAGTACTTCATCCTCTTTAATTTTTGTTTTACATTCAGCCAGTTGTGCTAATAAATCCAAATTGGAACCATGGCCATAAGTCTGAATTTTCTCTTCCAACTCTTGAATCCTTTTCTCTTTTTCTTTATCTTTCTCCTCATACCCCTTTACCTATTCTTCTAGCTATCATATTCTATCCAAAGCCTCTTGAATTTATTTTCTAATATTTCTATCCTCCAGTAATTCTTTTTCTTTTTCAAAATTTAGATTTTCATCATCACCTTTTCTAGGAATATCAAAAACTTCTTGAGCATAATTATCAGGTACAGACTTCCCCATTTTCTTTGCAGTAAACAAATCCTCTAACTCAAAATCAGAAGAAGAAACATACCTTCTTTTCCTGGCAGACATGTTGACATTATCACAGGTGTTAGCAAAGACATCCTCTGGAGGAATTTCTCCCCTGTCTAAATCTATATTCAGTGGAATTGGATCACTGTTCTGCTAGCCTTTATCTTTTTCCTCTAATTTTTGTTCCTCAATAACTTTTTCCTTGGCACTTTGCCTCTTTAGCCTACCTGAGCATCTAGGAGTGACAGTCTCCTTCTTATCTTCCTTTTTCCTCCTCTTCTTGTCCCTCTTCTTCCTTCTTTCCTCTGTATTTTCTTCTTTCATTGTGCTCTTGTGCTTCTTCACACCCTTCCTATTCTTCTTTTCTTTACTAGATGTTGAACGAGTGCTTCTCTTAGCTTTAAAGGTGGATGATGAGGGTTCTTCTACTTCTATAGGCCTAAATTCTAGAGGATTTTCATCTTGTGGCTCTTCATGCTCAGTTTCATATGGAGGCTTAGGCTCATATGGAGGCTCATCTTCTGGTTCAGGTGCCTCTAATAGTGTTGAAATATCCACACATTGCTTAAAAACTTCCCACTCAACCTGTGGGTACTAAATTCTCAAACTTCTCTTTATTAATAGAGCTATTAAACAATGATGGGATAGAGTGGTGTCTGACTATTGTTTAATTCTTTTCAACATACTATACAAAAAAATTGGGACATTGACTAGTTTTTCATGCCATAGTTGATTGAGCAATTTGAAATGTACAGTATATAACATGTTATATCAACCATCATCATAGGGAATATATCTGATAATGTATGAAGCACATTTCCCCCAAAAGAAGGGAAGAGATAATCACTTCGTACCTTGTGTGGTGAAGTCCAAGTGTTCACCCCTCTCACATAATTCCTCCCTTGTCACGGATGCATCATCTCTAGCTGGGTATTCAGACCCTGTTCGTGGCAACCCTATGACCTGAGAAATAGCTATTTCAAAATCATCTATAGTCAATCCTTTCACCATTGCTTCATCATACTATAATGTAAATGCAAATTCCTTTGCCATCTCATCATCATATTCTGTCAGTTTTAGAAAGTAATCTAACCAACCCACTCTTGTAAAGAGTGGAAGAACCATTACATCTTCCAGTATTTATTTATGCACAAAGGGTTCTCTTCTGATTGCGTCCCCTCCCATGATTTTTGTAAATTGCAATTGCAATCTCTATAATGTCAATTTATGCTAAACAATGTCAATATTTGCTGCTTCAACTCACCACCCCAAAAAGACAATTTTTGCTACTTCAATTCACCACCCAAAAAGAACCACTTACAATTTTTGCCTCTCCTTTCTTCTCCACTGCAACTTCCTTCGGGTAATAGGTTCACTTATTGGCAAAACAGGGTAAGTTCATGGCACATGAGGTTTTATCTGGTTTTTCTTGAAAGGCAAAAGATGGTGAATGGCGAAAATCAAAAAATAAACCCCTCCCCCAACTTAATTTTGAAGTAACCTCACTTTACATGTCAATTAATATGGAATGAGGAGTATTGATTAAGTGGAATGGTGGATAATATTCTTGCATGCATGAAATACACTACAAGTAATCATGAATATAAAAAGAAAACTAGTTTTAATGATTGAAAGTTACGTAATGCACATATGGAATGGAAAGAAATAATTAACACACCTTGGAATTTGTGAACATATACTGATGAGTCGAGTTGATATGCATGCGGCAAATGGTAAGGTGGTTGGTACAGTGGTAGAATATGATGTGATGGCACATAAAGGTGGAGAAAAATGAACAACTCATACATGGGAGTTGACACTTGTTGTAATAGATCGAAGTGAGTTTGAAATGAATCCAGCATGTAGAATGGGCAGGAAAATTTGGGTATTGTTAACCAAACTTTGGAAGAAGGCTGCATACAGGTGTGGCTATGGGTGCCACCAGCATAGGTCCTGACTGTGTAATTACAGATGTAATATATCAGGTCCCAGTTGAGTCAGGTCCCTACTGTGTGAGTGGTAAACAAGTCCTAGTTGAAGTAATTGTAGTAACCATGGATATTGTGCCGTGTGTGCATGTGATTTTAAAGAAAAGAAAATTATGTTTCAGCGACAGAGGTTGAGTATAGCAGCTCAACCTCCACATCACTGGACAGTGTTGATGGATTAACATCGGAAGGTGTATCATTTGGTGTCACATCATCTTCATCAGGAGTGTCAGGAGTACCATACTAAGTAGCTAAAGAAACAAGAAAGTCATCTTTTTGAAGTGGCTTTTTATACAGTTTTAGCATGTGCCCATTTACTAACAGTGAAAACTGAACTTCATCAATAGTTTGCAATTGAACTGCACCATTAGGAAAGATTTCATATGGGCCTAACCAATGGGACTGAAGCTTGCCCTTGAATTCCTTGAATCTTGAATCATAGAGGAGTGCTCAATCACCAGCAGTGAATTCTTTAGTCTTGATGTACTTATCATGTCATTTGGCTCTTTGTTTCTATATGACCTCTATGTGATGGATGGCCTCCAATCGGATTTCATCTAGAGCATTCAAATGTTGTAGCCTATCATGTTGAGCTATTGTTAGATCCATCCCTAGTTCCACTATTGTCCTTAGGGTTTTGTGTTCAAATTCTATAGGTAGGACTGTTGTCTTGCCATAGACTAGTTCATAAGGTGTAAACCTTGTAGTTGTCTTCCAGGTAGTCCTGTATGCCCAAACAGCTTTTGGGAGCCTAGAAACTCAATCTCTTTTGTGAAGCTACAGTCTTTGTCAAGATGTTCTTAAGTTCTCTATTTGTGACTTCCACCTAACCATTAGCTTGAGGATGGTAGGGAGTGGATTTCTTATGTCTAATCTGATATTCTTCTACCAGTTTGGTGATTAAATCAGATGTAAATTGTGGTCCTTGATCAGTTACTATCTCCCTTGGCACACCATATCTAGTGAAGATGTCCTCATACAAGAATTTGGCCACATTGTCATCTCTAGCAAACTGTAAGGCTTTAATTTCAACCCATTTAGTTAAGTAATCAGTACATACCAAGATATATTCTTTGTTGTTGGATGTAGGAGATATAGGTCCCACAAAATCTAGTCCCCACTCATCAAAAGGGGCTAATGAGATTTGTGGCTGCAAATCCATCTCATCACTTCTTATAGGCCTCCCCATTCTCTGACATCTATCACAGCTCCTAGTATACTTGACAACATCTTTATGAAGTGTTGGTCAATAATATCCTATTGTTAGTATTTTGAAGGTTGTCCTCTTGGCTGTAAAGTGTCCCCCACAAGGTTCATCATGGCAGGCCACATTTATTATATCAAACACTTCATCCTCTCTGATACATTTTCTCATAATATTGTCTAGGCCAGTGTAAAATAGGAATCCAGAAATCCAAGAGTGAGAGAAACATTTGTGAACTAGTTGTCTCTTCTCCCTTGGAGAGAAGTATCCTAGAATCTGCCCTGTAGCCAAATAATTGGCTATATCTTCATACCATGGAGTGTGTATAGTTAGAGAAAATAGATGCTCATCAAGAAAAGAATCATCAACCACTCCTTCTGAGGACTGTGTAGGTAGTCTAGACAGAAAATCAGCAACTACATTAGCCTTGTCTAGTTTATCAACAATTGTAATATCAAGTTCCTATAACAACAATAACCATCTTACAAGTCCGCCACCCACTATTGGCTTATTCATCAAATATCTGATGGCTACATGATTTGTATGTATGAATACCTTGTAACCAATTATGTAGTGCCTATATTTGTTAATTACATAAACAATTGCCAACATCTCTTTCTCTATCACAGTGTAGTTTAACTCAGCTCCCTGCAGATTTTTACTTACATAGTATATGGCATACTCTATGTTTCCTTCTTGTTGGCCTAGGACTACCCCAATGGCAAAATCTGATGCATCTGTATGGATGTGAAAAGTTAGTGTCTAATTTGGACCTCTAAGAACAGTGGCTTGTGTCAATGATGTTTTTATCTTTTCAAAAGAAGTCTGACAATCTGGTGTCCATTCAAATTCACTATCTTTGGTCAGCAGAGTAAACAGAGGTGCAGCAATCTTGCTAAAATCCTAAATGAACTTCCTATAATATTTTGCATGTCCCAGAAATCTCCTTACATCCTTTTATCTCTATGGAATAGGCAGGGTAGATATGATCTCAATCTTTTTTGGGTCAACTTGAATTCCTACACTTGAGATGAAATGTCCCAAGACTATTCCCTGTGCCATAATTAGAAAACACTTTTCATTACTCCAAGAGAGGTTGTGCTCTATGCATCTTTTCAACACTTTCTCCAAATTGTGTAAGGCTTCATCATATGTGTCACCATATGTGGTGAAGTCATCCATATAAATCTCCATGTTGTCATGGGCAAAATCAAAGAAAATACTGAGGTCTACTCTTTGAAATGTAGTTGGAGCATTGCACAAACCAAAGGGTAAGACAGAATATGCATATGTCCCCCAAAGGCAAGTAGACGTTATCTTATCCTGATCTTTTGGAGCAATCTTAATCTAGTTATAGCTAATTAAGCCATCAAGAAAGGAAAAACATTTCTTGCCTACCAAAGAGTCAAGAACTTGGTCAATAAATGGCAATGGAAAGTGATCCTTCCTGGTAGCAGTATTGAGTTCTCTGTAATCAACACAAACTCTCCATTTGCCACCTTTCTTGGGCACTATGACCAATGGTGAAAACCATCCATTGCCTAAAATGGGGTATATAAAGCCTACATCCAGAAGCTTTTGAAGCTTAACTTTCACAATCTCTCTAAGGGCGGGGTTCATGCACCTCTATTGCTTCCTAATGGGTCTATAGCCATCATCAATATATATTTTATGCATGCATAAGGCAGGATCAATGCCTTTCATGTCACTGTAATCTCAGGCAAATGTTGTTGAGTGTGTATGTAATATTTCATGCAGGGATTGTTGTTGTTCATCAGTCAATGTGTTGTTAATATTCATCATCTTACCTGGCTTGATTTCTAATTGTTTGGACAGTTCTTGCACAAAAGACAAATCAAGGCTGGGTAATATGGGTAAGCATTGTTGGGGTAATAAAACATGAAATATTTGGGATACCTCCTCCGGGGAACTTCTGGGTATTGTGTTGCTCAAAGGGTCTTGTAAGTAGGATAGGCAGTCTTGTTGTGGGTGCCTCCCACCATTATTTCGTATAATGTGAGCAATTAATTCATCTTCATCTAGAATATCTAATAAGGGGCTACATTCAATAGTCATCATGGTTTGCAAGGAATAGGTGTCCTCATCTTCTAGGCTAGGCCAAATGGTCTGCTCAAGCTCATGGTATGGCTGGGCTGGTGGATATAAAACCAATTTCTTGGTCACAGTCTCATTGGATATGATCATGTTACTAGACTTGCAACCTATAAATGCATCAGTAGTGGCAAGCCATGGTCTACCTAGTATAAGAGGATAACTAGCAAGATTAGCCTTTGGCTGCAACACTATAAAATTAGTAGGGTATTCCCAAGAATCTAATGCAATGACCAAATCTTCTATGACTCCTTCCGATTTGACTGTAGACCTATCGGCTAATTGCAAGACTATCTGAGTAGGTCTAAGGTTGTTTAATTGGAGAGTCTACATTGTCTCCTTGGTCATGACATTAATTGTACCACCTAAATATATCAAAGTATTCTTAATCAGAGTCCCATTGATCTTGACATCCACCATTGGACTACCTCGATCTATATATTTGGGAACAGTTATATTACCCAACATGATATCAGCAAGATTTCCTAAAATATGTATTGTCTGAGGGTCTATTCTCTTCCTTCCTGGCTTCTTTATGCAAAGATCCCTAATAGTCTTAGTGTAGATAGGAATATCCTTGATGACTTGGATTAAGGGAATCATGATGCTTATATCTTTTAGCTGGCTGAGAAGGACAGTATCAATTTGGTATGTTTGCTTTTGCATGGCCAAGCACTCAAGGAAAGGAGGAGGCTTCTGATGTAAGATAGTTTGGGCATCTTGGGTTGATTCAGGTTCCAAAGGTGGTTTACCTGAGGCTTCTTTGATGGGTTCTTCATCTTCAAGCTCTGTGATTTGGGGAGATGAAGGCCCTGCAAGTTGCTTCCCTGATCTAAGATAAACATTACTCACTTCCACCCCATAGGTGGGATATTGCATTACCTTGCTAGTATAAGCTTGTTGGATAGGCTTATTGTTAGGGTTAGGTGCAGGTTGGGTAGGGATTTGGGTAGGTCTAGGAGGTGGATTTTGAGGTGTTGATGGAAGCATTATGGCTAGTTGTTGTGGCTGAGATGGAATCATTGGTTGTTGAAAAGGTGCATTTTACTGTCATTGTTGGCCCTTGTTTCATTGAGGTTACCATTGTTGCTGCTGAGTAGGCCACTGGGTGTTATAGTTGGGACCTTGGAAATTTTGTTGAGGCCATGGGTTTGGCTATTGTTAGTTCCAACCAGCTTGTGGAGTAGGCCATTGTGGGTTTTTTTATGCATTTGGATTACCAGGCCACTGTTGAGTATTCCAAGCAAAGAAATTCTACTTTGCAGCAGGAAAGGGGAAATTAAAATTAAGTGGATCAGAGGGCATACCTTGTCTTTTCTACCAAGGTCTCCTTTGAGCTATGAAGAATAGTTGCCCATCTTCTCCTTCAAATGGCTACAATTCTAGCCTTTCAATCTTTTCTTGCTGGATACTGGCCACCCTTTTGCATTTACAATTGGCCTTCCTCTATTTATAGTTGGGGTAGTATTCAGTAAGCATTGCATCTGCCTCTTCCTATTTCTTCTTGATATGAAGAGTGTCTAGCTGTGTAGCCATATGGCTAGTCCTCTTTCATGTTGGTCAACATGTTACTAATTTCCACTCTTGAAACCCCATTGGTTGCCTTGTCTGTGATGGATTCTCTTTCTCCCCTTGGTTTTTTTGAAAAGGTTCTAGAATAATTTATGCAAGCTCTGTAGACATCCTCAAAGGGAAGTTGAGATATATCCCCTATTCCAATGAGATTGAAGGCATCCATGCAATCATCATTAAATCCTCTCAAAAAGACCAGCTTCAGTGATTCTTCAGATAATCTATTTTGAGGGTTTTTCTTCAAGGCAAACTAGAATCTTTCAACATAATCTTCCAATGGCTCATCCTCTTTTTGTGACATCCTAAAGATGTCATCTCTCCTCCTATCATGTCCTCTGCAGTAGTATTTATATTTTTCTAGGAACTTTGTCTTCATGGTATCCCAGTCTGGAATGACATCTTTCCCCAGCCCCATAAATCATCTTAAAATAGCATCTTTTAGTGTGGTAGGGAATAATTTGAGTCTGTAAGGATCAGTGGTGTAGTCATAACTCCTACAGAAGACATCAAACTCGAATAGGAAAGTGTCAAGATCTTCAATCACCAAGCCATAGAAAATAGGCAATGCAGAAGGTAGTATATTTTTTAAAGTAGCAGCTTGTGCTTGGTCTGGGATAGGGAATTCAAATGTTGCTTGTCCTAGAGGATCGTCTACTGTAGCATCTGCCATGGTTCTAAAGGTCCCTTCTGTAGCTATGGAGGAATTTGATGAAGATGTAGAAGGTGTTGATGAAGATGTAAGAGGAAACTCTTCTTTAGCACTTTCTACTATATAATTGATAAAGCCAGTTGTGTCCTCGTTATCTTGAGACGTTGAAGTGAGGAATCTACCTCGATGATCTTTCTGCCTCCGCATATAGTAGTTTTAGCTTGATATTTTAACAGTCCTACATAATGTTAGTATAATGTCTGGTGTTTCCTAAAAAATGAATTTATTAATTCTAATGTTTTAATCAAAATTTAAATTATGAAAGCATATAAAACTAATGAGACTATGAAGGTAGCACCATCCCCAGCAACAGTGCCAAAAATGTAGAGGAAAACTAATGTGTTGTAGACTTAAACAAAATTTAGGGGTAAACCTATCTGAATAGTCCACTCTATCATTGCATTCCTACATTGAATTATCGACCAAGGAGCATAAGCTTATGATGATGCTATTGCAAGTATGAGGATAACCAATGTTGTCATTGATGTCAACATACTCATATTGCATTAATGAGAAGGATTGGATGAGCTGTGTGTTGAGAAGATTGAGGAAATTAGTCTCAATCAAGAATAGTGAAGAACAGTGATGACATTAAGGTAAAAGTCCAAGATATGATGAAGATCAGACGATGCGGTTTAAATGGTTTGCAGATATGAGTCTTGAGATGATCCAGTCAAGTTTTTAGAGGTCTGCATAACGATCTGAAGAAGTAATGACTACTCTAGTAGAACCGGTTCTGGCAGATGTTCAGTGGTGACAGAGTGTCACAGATTGGTCCCGTGAGCTCCAGAATTGCATTATCTCACTCTGCAGACTGGAGGGAGTGTTGAAGAAGTTAGTGTGAAGTGACAACTATATTTCTTCATGATTTGGAGGTCCAGAAGAACATATTCCTTGGTGACAGTAATGACAGACTGTGTTCTTGAAGTTTCGGATGAAGGAAAGAACAATTCCAGTAAGCTGATGAAGTGCAGATGTTCTTGGTGACTCAGGAGTGGTTGTGGTGATCCTTGGATCGTGTCTAGCTCATGTTGGTAGTCTACACTAAATTTGGAGTTTGGATTTGATGCCTAACCACCAGATGTTGGTGTTCTTGTTGTGACTGGCCGACCAGATGTATTACAAGTCTTCTGGACGATTTATAAGTGTTTGCCGACTTAGATGATTGTTCCTAAGTTGATGCCTTGTATAAATAAAGGTTTGTGAAGACATTCCAAAGTGTGTGGTATGTGGATAAGTGTGGCATAGTGAAGAAGAAGAGCGAAAGGCAGAGCAGGAGTTTTTGGGCTTAAATGGAACTGATCCAGGCATGGTAAATATGTCAATCTCCAGTTCAAGTTTGTGATACTTGTTACTTTGTAGACAGTGTGTCTCTTGTAGGTAGTGTGCCTCTTGTGAGTAGTGTACTTGGGCAGTGAGCCCTAATTAGCATGTGCCATGTATTTTTCTTATTCTTCTAACAGAGAATAATCCTTGGGTTAATCACCCCATGGTTTTTCCCTTGACCGGGTTTTCCACGTCAAAATCTTGGTGTCTCATGTGTTGATGTGTATTTGCTCTGGTGTTTATGCTTTATGCTTTCATAAGTGATTAATTGATATGCTATTAAATAACAAAGTGGATTTAAGTGTTTGAATTGTAAGCAAGTTTTGGACAACTGATTCACCCCCCCTTCTCAGTTGTCTATCCTGAATCCAACAATTGGTATCAGAGCTAAGTTCCTCTAAAAGGAGCTTAACCGCTTGAGGAGATCCAGGATGTCGTCATACAAGAAGGATAGTCCAAAGTTTGATGGAACCAACTTCTCTCTTTGGAAAGGTCGCATGAAATGTCACTTGGAGTGTATGGGAAAGGCGTACTTGTCCATGGTCACAAAAGCATATGTACCTCCACAGGGTGGTCCGACAACTCTAAATGAAATCACAGATGCTGAAAACAATCTGCAGACCAAAGAGGCTCTTCTAAGTGCTTTAACTGACTCAGAGCTCTCAAATGTTATTGACCTACCAACTGCTTATGAGATCTAGATTAAACTCAAACTTCTGCATGAAGAAGATGAGTATGTTAAGTGTGCAAGGTTGCAGAGTCTAAAAGGGAAATTTGAAAGACTGAAGATGAGAGATGATGAAAATATTACTACCTTTATGCCTAGAGTAAATGAGCTAGTATGTGGAATTAGGAATGCTGGTGGAGTCTTGGATGAAAATGAGATTGTTGGCAAAGTTCTCAGATCCCTTCCTGTTGCCTACAAAATCAAGGTTGCTGCCATTGATGAATTCAAAGCCCATACAACTGTCACAAGAGACCAATTGGCTGGCAAACTAGCTACATTTGAAATGACCAAGTTTGGAGATAATCCCCCCAAGACTGAATCTGTATTCAAAGCCAGTGTCTCTGTGAAAGGCAAACAAAGATTTGATCTGGGAGAAAACTCTTCAAGGAAGCTGTCATGGTATGATCAAGCAAGAAAAGACATGGAAGTGGAAGAAGCAGAAACAGCTCAACTTGAAGCCCTCATTGCAAAGAGACTGCCAAGAGGATCCGGTAAGTATGAAGGAAAATTACCCTTTAAGTGCTTCAACTGCAATAAGATTGGTCATTTTGTCTCAAGATGTCCAGAAAGATCTACAAGGTCAAATTCCAATAGACAAAGGTTCCAAAAGAATTGTTATTATGTTCATGAAGAAGATGATAATGAAGGAGTAACAGATGATGAATCAGAGATAGGAAACAAATCTGAAAATGAATGGGTGTTTATTGCCATCAAGGAAGAAGATCCAATGTCCTCTGAATCTGTCAATCATCAAGGTTGTAGAAAGAGCTTTGGCTGCCCAAGTTGAAGAAAAGGATGATTGGGTTATTGACAGTGGATGCTCTCACCATATGACAGGTGACAAGAACAAGTTCTTAGATTTTGAAAGGTATGAAGGAGGAATGGTAAAGTTTGGTGATAATTCTGCTGGTAGAATCAGAGGTAGGGGAACTATTTCTTTTGATGGAAAGAATAAAACCAGTAATGTACTATATGTTAAAGGATTGAAGCACAATCTCCTCAGTGTTGGACAGTTGGTGGACAAAGGTTATGATCTCTAGTTCAAGAATGGAAAATGCAGGATCTTTGAAAGCTCCAGAACTGAGATTGCATCTGGTACTCAAACAAAAGGTAATATCTTTCATCTAGTTGGTACTAATAAAAGTTGTCTGTTTGTTCAAGTTGATCAGAGTTGGTTATGGCATAGAAGGATGTGTCAAGTAAATTTTGATAACATCATCAAGATAAGCAATACTCAGGTTGTAAGAGATCTTTCAAAATTGGTAAAACCTACAAATAGTTTGTGCAAAGAATGTCAGCTAGGAGTAGAGTCTCATTCAAAAGCAAGGATCAGTCCTCTACCAGATTATTGGAATTAGTTCATACTGATCTATGTGGTCCAACAAGAATCAAGAGTATGCAAGGTGATAGATATTTCATGTTACTAATTGATGACCATTCCTAGATGATGTGGGTTACCTTTCTGAAAGAAAAATCAGAAGCTTTTGAGAAGTTCAAAATCTTCAAGGCTATGGTAGAGAATCAAACCGGATTAAAACTGAAATGTCTGAGGTCTAATAGAGGTGGTGAATTCACATCTAGTGAATTCATAGATTTTTGTGAGAAGCATGGTATAAAGAGACAATTATCTGCTCCTAGAACTCCACAGCAGAATGGAGTAGTAGAGAGAAAGAACCGGACCATCTAGGAAGCATCCAGGACAATGATGATGGAAGCAAATGTTCCCCAAATGTTTTGGAGAGAAGCTGTCAGCACTGTAGTCTATACTCTCAATTGAGTTCAAATCAGAAGCAATACCGGTAAGACTCCTTATGAACTTTGGTTTGGCATCACTCCTACTGTGAGATATTTCAGAGTATTTGGTAGAAAATGTTACATTAAAAGAGATGAAGATCTAGGAAAGTTTGATGCTAGAAGTGATGAAGGAATTTTCTTGGGGTACTCCACTCAAAGCAAAGCATACTGGTGTTACAATAAGAGACTAAGAAAGATGATAGAAAGTACAAATGTGAAGGTTGATGAAGGAATTGAGAAACCCTCAATGTTTTATGAATATGATGAAGATGATCAAAATGGTGTTCTGGTTCAAGGAGCTCAATCCTCTTCTGAAAGTCAGATTCAGACTGATCCGGTAAATCAGGAAGAAGAGATAGGTCTGAATGAGCCTGATCAAGAAATAGAAGTACAAGAAACTCCCAAAGTTCCAAGGTATGTAAGACTGAACCACTCTGAAGATTAGATCATAGGTGACAAAAGCAAAGGTGTGCAAACTAGAAGGAGAATTGCTCAAAATTTAGATGAATATTGTCTGATTTCAAAGATTGAACCTAAGACAATAAATGAAGCCTGCAATGATGAATACTGGACCAAAGCAATGGAGGAAGAGTTGATGCAAATTAAGAAAAATCACACTTGGGATCTTGTTCCCAGACCTAGAAACAAGAATGTGATTGGAACCAAATGGGTCTTCTGGAACAAACTAAATGAAGTTGGTGAAGTAATCAGAAATAAAGCCTGATTGGTCTGCAAGGCTACTCTCAAATAGAAGGAATTGATTTTGAAGAAACCTTTGCTCCGGTGGCAAGAATTGAAGCAGTCAAATTATTTCTTGCATTTGCTTCCTTTAAGGATTTCAAGGTGTATCAGATGGATGTCAAATCTGCCTTCCTAAATGGTGACTTAGAAGAAGAAGTGTATATTGAACAGCCGGATGGATTTCAATTATCTGAGGATGGTGATATGGTCTGAAAATTAAAGAAGGCACTGTATGGACTAAAGCAAGCCCCAAGAGCATGGTATGAAAGATTGGACAAACATCTTTTGAAGATTGGTTTCAACAAAGGTACTGCTGACAATAACTTATATTTTAAAATTGATCATGAAAACATCTTGATTGTTGAAGTATTTGTTGATGATATCATCTTTGGAGGAAAAGATAGTATGTGTAAAACTTTTGCAAATCAAATGAAAAGTGAGTTTGAGATGTCTATGCTTGGTGAAATGAATTTCTTCTTGGGTCTACAAATTACTCAAACAAAGAAAGGGATCTTCATTTCTCAAACCAAATATGTGAAAGAATTGTTGAAGAAATTTGGGATGGAAGATTCAAAGCCAATGAATACTCCCATGGCAACTGGATGTAAGTTGAGTAAAGATGATGACTCTCCTAAAGTAGACCAGACAAAGTACAGATCAATGATTGGAGGATTGTTGTATCTCACTCAAACTAGACCAGATATTATGCAAGTTGTTGGTCTTGTTGCTAGATTCCAGGCTGATCCCAGAGAATCTCATGTCATGGCAATCAAGAGAATTTTTAGATATCTAAGAGGGATAGCTGAGTATGGTTTGTGGTATCCTAGAGATCATGATTTCTCTCTTCATGCATATACAAATGTAGATTGGGCAGGAGATGTGGATGACCGGAAGAGTACCAGTGGTGGAGCCTTCTTTTTGGGAAAGAGATTGGTTTCTTGGCTAAGCAAGAAATAAGAGGCAATATCTCTGTCTACAACTGAAGCAGAATACATTGCAATAGCAGGTAGTTGCACTCAAGTTTTATGGATGAAGCAGATGCTAAGAGATATTAAAGTAGAGTATGAGGAGCCTATCACAATTTTCTGTGATAATTCCAGTGCAATAAATATTTCTAAGAATCTGGTGTTGCATTCTAAGACTAAGCATATATCTATCAAGTTTCACTTTTTGAGAGAGCAAGTGAACAAGGATGAAGTCAGATTGGAGTTTGTACCCTCAAAGGATCAAATTGCAGATATCTTTACTAAACCTCTTCCCAAGGAATCTTTTGAGTATCTCAAGGAGAAGTTAGGGGTTATTGCCCCTCCAGTGATGAACTAGGATGCACTGATGTGCATCAGTTTGGTGGATATCATAGTCATATCTTGTGATCCAGATTGGTGATGGGGAGCTGCTACTCGAGAGCAGCTGGTATGATTCTGTTGTGTTAAAATTGCAAGTATGAGCCCTTTACCATTGATGTCAAAGGGGGAGAGAAGACATGTGAAAAACAAGTGGTTGATGAACAAAGGGGGAGCAGTAAAGAAAGAGGAGACATGTGAAGAGTTGTTGCTAATAGGGGGAGCTGTGACAGAAAGGAGAAGTTCTTGTCTTGATGGTTTTTCACATCATATGTTGCAATCAATGACAAAGGGGAAGATTGTTGCAAGTATGAGGATAACCAGTGTTGTCATTGATGTCAACATACTCATATTGCATTAATGAGAAGGATTGGATGAGCTGTGTGTTGAGGAGATTGAGGAAATTAGTCTCAATCAGGAACAGTGAAGAACAGTGATGACATTAAGGTAAAAGTCCAAGATATGATGAAGATCAGAGGATGTGGTTTAAATAGTTTATAGATATGAGTCTTGAGATGACCCAGTCAAGTTTTCAGTGGTCCACATAATGATCTGAAGAAGTAATGACTGCTCTAGTAGAACCGGTTCCAGCAGATGTTCAGTGGTGACAGAGTGTCACAGATTGGTCTGGTGAGCTCCGGAATTGCATTATCTCACTCTGCAGATTGGAGGGAGTGTTGGAGAAGTTAGTGTGAAGTGACAACTATATTTGTTCATGATTTGGAGGTCTGGAAGAACCTATTCCTTGGTGACAGTAATGACAGACTGTGTTCTTGAAGTTCTGAATGAAGGAAAGAAGAATTCCAATAAGCTGATGAAGTGCGGATGTTCTTGGTGACTCAGGAGTGGTTGTGGTGATCCTTGGATCGTGTCTAGCTCATGTTGGCAGTCTACACTGAATTTGGAGTTTGGATTTGATGCCTAACCACCAGATGTTGGTGTTCTTGTTGTGACTGGTCGACTGGATGTATTACAAGTCTTCCGGATGATTTATAAGTGTTTGCCGACCTAGATGATTGTTCCTAAGTTGATGCCTTGTATAAATAAAGGTTTGTGAAGACATTCCAAAGTGTGTGGTATGCAGATAAGTGTGGCATAGAGAAGAAGAAGAGCAAAAGGCAGAGCAGGAGTTTTTGGGCTTAAATGGAACTGATCCAGGCATGGTAAAGATGTCAATCTCCAGTTCAAGTTTGTGATACTTGTTACTTTGTAGACAGTGTGTCTCTTGTAGGCAATGTGCCTCTTGTGAGCAGTGTGCTTGGGAAGTGATCCCTAATTGGCATGTGCCATGTATTTTTCTTATTCTTCTAATAGAGAATAATCCTTGAGTTAATCACCCCGTGGTTTTTACCTTGACCGGGGTTTCCACATCAAAATCTTGGTGTCTCATGTGTTGATGTGTATTTTCTTTGGTGTTTATGCTTTATGCTTTCATAAGTGATTAACTGATATGCTATTAAATAACAAAGTGGATTTAAGTGTTTGAATTGTAAGCAAGTTTTGGACAACTGATTCACCCCCCTCTCAGTTGTCTGCCCTGTTGCTGATTCACCCCCCTCTCAGTTGTCTACCCTGAATCCAACATATGCCTGCATTATATATGCCTTCAAGACTCATTTCTATCCTAAACTAACTCATACAAACTTATTCTAATTAACCTAATTTACTGAAGTTCACAGAAATGTAAGAACAACAAAAATAGTTTAAAATCTAGTTGCTATGGGTACCTTCATCATAAGCTAAAAATAACTATATTCAACAGAGAAATATAGAATTAACTCAAAATACTCAGAATGATAAAAAGAACTAACACTAACCTCTAGAGGACTTAAAATATGCACTTGTTCATGAATTACAACTACTAGAAATAGCAATCAAGATATTTCACTTGTCTCATGATGCAATTGATGAAATAACAGAAAAATAGTTTTAACTAGGAATGCATAAATAAATAAGGAAATATATGAAGTGAGGGTTAGTACCTTGAGTGGCCAGCTCAGGGAACTATCTCACTTATTCTGGAAAGCAAATCTACTTTAGATTCTCATACATTCTCATAACACCAAATTGTATTCAATTCATATCAGAAACAGAATCTCATCATATTTTATTCAAATCAAAACATGTTTGGATAATTGATATTTGAAAAATAGAGTAATGGCTAAGTAACTAGAAAAGTAAGAAGCAACTTAGCAACAAACTCATCCCTCTAACTTATACAAAATCGGGAGAGTTCTATGCAACCACTAACTAATCCTCAATCAATTCAACCTTAGATACTAGGATACAAGTTGCATGATTGATTTATTAATCTAACTAATCAAAAGAAGAAAAGTCATGTTCAAACAAGAACTCTCATGAAATAGTTTGTATGAGAAACCACTCATAGACTACGTTTAGAACAAGTCTTCCTTTCTGCATTTATTCCAATCCATGATGGTACAGATTCCTCCATCTATCTTCACTTTTGGCATTCAAACTACACTTCACTTAATTCCCCTATCCTGCAACTCGCAACAATTTCTCTTTCCTTGATGCCACGTCATTGCTGCACAGGGTTAATTCTCTAAACATATGCACACAAAATAACTCTCATAGTTAAACCATAGGATTCTATTTATATTACATGCATACTTATAATTTAAATCATTCACTTGATAATATAACCCTCATATTCCATATTATCAACATAGGTTTAGAGTCTTTGAAAAGTATATGAGAAACAACATATAGTAATGGTGATGTTTATAAAGTATTTGCAGGATCATATGAAAAGGTCTTAAAAACATATAAAAACAACATAAAAAGAAGTCAATAATTCAACCCATCATCTTACACAAAACTTGATGAAATTCTACCAAATCAAAAGCATTCAAAATCTAGAAGCCTTCTCCACCCTCTCGAATTGGTTTCAGGACTATACCATACAGTACCAATCTATACAACGCATGTTTCAGACTACAACTTTTTAGAAAAATAAACTTTACAGACCTGCCCTTAGTAAAAATGTCATAACTCACACAAAACTCAATGAAATTGATTCAAACAAAAATAATTCATCTCTTAAAATATAGGGCTAACTTTCCCAATCAGTTTTAGGCCTCCATCATTCCATACATGTTCGTACTAACACGTTTTCAGACTAAAAATACACAAAAATAGTCAATAAACACAAGAAAATGACATTTTTATTCATGAAACCACTCCACCCATCCTTGGGGCATATGCAACCTTCATTTCCTGTAAAAACTCCTTCCCCAACAGTTATTCACAAATTACATACCTTTTACATCAAAAGCCCTAATAATGTTTTTTTTTTTAAATTTACTTTTGGCAAAAATAATGTCCTTTGCAAACTAGGGCTTTTCAATCAAAACATGAAAATGACTTCCTAATTAGACTATATGGTCTACAAGGACCTTATTTGAACAAATAAACTTAAAATCAAGGTTGGAGAACAAGTTCCACCTCTTTACAAACCAAAATTACTCCAGCAAATTCAAATTTGCTTTAGGCAAGAAACTCCAAGTCTACATTTCTAGACTTCTAAACATATCTTGGCTTATTGAAATGGACCTCAAGGATCCTTTAAGACCTATGCAAACCCAAAGTAAGACCTTGAACATCAAAATGAATACTAAAACTCATCAACATAGGATGCTCCTACATCATACTCCCTAGGAAAAATAAATTTGAGTTCCATCTCAAATGATGGTCTGCTTTTCTTTCTCTTCTTCCAATTGTGTTGCATGCAAAGTTGTTCTCCATGCTTGGCTTGATCTACTCTAGGGTTCTTGATCTTCATGTATTTGTGTCATGCTAGATTTTTGGACCTCCTCCTAATGATCTTTGTCTCAACTACAAGACTCCAAAATTCTATGTCTCCTTCATATGCCACATTACTGTTATCCATGTCTTCATCCTCATCAGTCTCTCTGTGGGTTGCATCTCTACAAACATTATTATCAACATGCAATAGATAAAAACCACAAGGCCAATTTACCTCTTCACTGTCTCTTGGTGCTTGTTGTCTTGGTTCTTCCTTGATCTCAACTATACCCATCTTCTTGTCAACTATCTTATCATCACCAACCTGTTGGTTTCTTGGATGTATCTCTTGTCAATGGACCTTTGGATTTGTGTCTACTTGAGAACATTTCTCTTCCATGATTTCTACACTTTCTTGAAGACACTCTTGATCTTTCTTCATGTCCATGTCAATGAATGTCTCTTCTTCCTTTGTTTCATCTTCTCTTTTCAAAGTAACCATTTTTTGCCTTCTTATTTTCTGAATAATCATTTATATGGGCCTCATTGGCCAATGCCAAACATTTTCTTGAAATGCTTTCTCAAGACACTCCTACAATACAAGATTAATACATTTTTCAAACCCTCCCATTGTCCTATAAAACTATGTAACTAGGATTATCATGTTGTCTTTCATCTTCCCCTTCTGAGTTTGTTGATGCATCTTGCTAGCTCTTCTCTTTTCTTGGATTCTTCTTGTGATACCTCACATAGGTTTTCTTTCTTTTTCCTCACTACCTAGTCTTTTGGCACCCCGGTTCTCCACTTCAACCTATCAAATGTAATACACAAACTTCTAAAACTTTCCTTGCCTAGATATTTAGGCTCTAATACCAAAAATGATGCAGAGAAAGCTTCACTTAACATAACTTAACACAAGTGAAACAATGATCCATCACCAACAATGACAAAATGCAACCTAGTGCACCTTAAGACATTGAAACTGCAACATAAAGGCATTCAATAATAAAAATAGCATGTAACATGAAGTTCTTGACTTGTGTTGACCTCTAACAACATACCACCATGATTCTTCACCCTTCCATTAACAAATAGTGCATAGACTAATCAAAGCAACAAAGAACGTAGGGTTTTAAATTGTTTTTCAAGTAAATGTGAGCACACAGTCATTAATAACTCCATAAAAATTGAAAACTATGAACTCCCCTCTAAATGGTTTTTAGATACCCTCAAAACAGAACTTTCCACCAATTTTCATGTTTTTTTTATGGTTGGAATCAAAGATATGAATTATGCTAGTTCGCTAGAAACCCTAGGCAGGGTTTAGACCTGCACTCACCAATATTGCACTATCTTACACAAAACTTGATAAAACTCTACCAAATTAAAATCATTTGAAAGATAGAATCCTTCTCCATCCTCTCTAATTTTTTTTAGGACTATACCATATAGTACTAATCTGTACAACACATGTTTCAAACTACAACTTTTCAGAAAAAATAAACTTTACATACCTGCCCTTAGTAAAAATGCCATAACTCACACAAAAATCAATGAAATTGATTCAAACAAAAATCATTCATCTCTTAAAACATATGGATAACTTTCCAAATCATTTTCAAGCCTCCATTATTTCATACATGTCTATACTAACACATTTTCAGACTGAAAATACTCAAAAACAATCAATAAACATAAGAAAATGACATTTTTATTCATGAAACCACTCCACCCATTCTTGGGGTGTATGCAACCTTCATTTCCTATAAAAACTCATTCCCCAATAGTTATTCACTGATTACATACCTTTTACATCAAAATCCCTAATAGCTTTTTTTAATTTTTTTGACTTTCGGCAAAAATAATGTCATTTGCAAACTAGGACTTTTCAATCAAAACATGAAAATGACTTCCTATTTAGACTATATGATCTACAAGGACCTTATTTGCACAAATAAAATTAAAACCAAGGTTGGAGAACAAATTCCAACTCTTTACAAACCAAAATTACTCTAGCAAATTCAAATTTGCTTTAGACGGGAAACTCCAAATCTACATTTCTAAAGTTCTAAACCTATCTTGGCTTATTGAAATGGACCTCAAGGATCCTCTAAGACCTATGCCAACCCAAAGTAAGACCTTGAACATCAAAATGAATACTAAAATTCATCAACATAGGATGCTCCTGCATCATTTTAATTTCACAAGTGTAGCATCAAATCCACCTCTCTCAAATCCGTAAACCACTTCACCTAATGATGCTCTCTTAAACTAGCTTTTGCAGAGTATGTCTTCCTTGCAACAAAAAATGACAAACTTGACTGATGCTTCCTCTCAACCTGATTTACCAAAATATCATGCTCCAAATCCTTTATCCTATTCAATTCTAGGAGCTCAAATGCCTGACAAATTTGAGACTCCTCACTTTGAAAAGTACGGTGGTAAAGGTGATCCTACTACTCATGTGATGGCATTCACAACAATGTGTAGTGATTTCTTCTTTTATGAGGCATTGTTATCAAAAAAATTTCCTTGATCTCTCAAAGATACCATTTTGGAATGGTTTTTCTCTTTACCTCCTAATTCCATACAATCTTTCTCACAGCTAATTGATCGGTTCTTACAACATTTTCAAATAAACATTGGACCTTCTATATCACTAGTTGATTTGGTCCATTGTAAACAAGGTCCAAAAGAGAAATTAATAGAATTCATCAATCAATATCAAGTTGTCTTCTTGCAAATACAATATCTGATTAAATATGAGGATATTCAAAAAGTATTCATTACGAATCTACAACCAAATATACGTGACAAGATATTGTTGATGAAGTATAGTTCTTTTCAACACCTATGCACAACTCTCTGGGATTACCAACTTTTGGCTAGTTAGTAAGAGAATCATACCTCATCGGCTCCTATTGGTCAATCTGTAGCTAGATCATCTCAAAATTCATTCAAGAAGAACAACAAGAATTCCATTAAGATCAATGGGAAACAATCGAACAATTTTCAATCACAAGTGTCTGCTATTCCAAAGCCTACTTGGACACCATTTCAATTCAGATAGGAACAAATATAATTCACTCCATTATCAGATTCTCTACATTCGGTAATGACTCAAGTGGTGAACAACAATCTTTTGAAGCTTCCTCCTGATCATCCTTTTGATAGTAGTAAGCCATAAGGACGTTCATTTAATGCTAACTTATTGTCACTATCATCGCTTGCCGAGACATGATACCAAAATATGTATGTGTCTTAAACATGAAATTTAAGACCTCATTGATTCTAACATGATATAGGTTATCGGTGTGAATGACAATGGAAATAAGTTGGTAGCACCTCTGAATCAAAATCTACAAATCTTCACTGATCCTTTTCCTAAACATAGCGATAATAATATGGTGGAACAAAATATAAGAGAGATGGAAGATGACTATCTCGACTATGATTGCATCATTGGTATGATCGAAGTGGATAAGACAATAATCAAAGATTTACCTCATCCACGAGGAAACAATATCTGTACTGAGGTTCCTCCTCCATTATCCCTTTATGGATCGGGAGATAACCAAAATGCACAAGATACACATATGGAGTAGCTTGTATGTAATCACTTGAAGCAAGAGAAAGTGGCGATGATGAGAAGCATACCATTTCATCGTGAAAGGCTCATTCATCAAGTAACATAGAATAAGAAAGCAAAAGAAAGAAAAAGAACAAGACATGAATCATGGGTGGGAAAAGACAATGATTCCCCTCCCCGTAAACAACAAAATATTTCAAAAATACAAGGTCTTGAGAAACAAGCATCTCATGGCCGTTCTAGAAATAAACATCAAGCAAGTATTATTTCCTCATGCATTTTACCACACTTGATGGAGCACCTCTTTAAGATGCTCACAAGTTTGGTCTCCTCTTAAAATAGATATATGTTGGTTGTGTTGTGTTGTGTTCCCCTGTGTTCTGTTAAATGTTGTTTAGGTCTCTTTGGATGACCCTTGATACTCTTGTAAGGTCAAAGAGACCACCTGTGTTGTGACCATCCTTCTATTCGTTCCTCTATTCTTCTATTTCTCTCCTTTATTTTATTGTAGTGTGTTGTGCCTTGGGGGCATAAGGTTGTGGAGGATGTCTTTAGGGCATCTTTCCATGTTGTAAAAACAAGTCACTTTTGACTTTGTATCACAAGAAATGTAGTGAGATCAATAATGCATCTAAACAACAAAGTACAATGAGATTGACTACAAATCTAATGTACTCAATAGAGCAAGATAACAATAATCATGCAACAACATAAAATATGAACAATCAAACTAGAATGCAACTCTATTGTCAATATCGTGATCTTTGTGATGAACTTTGCTCTCAATTTTGCATAACAAAATTGCTTGAATGTTTGAGTGATCGAATGCTTTTGTTGATGAATGATCAAGTGATAAAATGCTTCAAAAGATTGAGAATCAAAACAATGGCATAAGTTTGAAAAATGATGTGATGTGAAATAACTTAGGATACATGTTCTTATATAGTTTTCATTGAAAATAATGAATGGTCGAGATCAAAACTAACTCAAATACGATCAATGGTTCAAAATTAATTAGACAACAAGCTAAGAGAGATTCAAGAAATCATATCCACAAATCAGAGGATTTGAAAGAGTTGACTTTGAAAATTAGGGATTAGACATGAGATGACTAAGTTAACTCCCCAAAAAGAAGGATTTGATTTGAGTTACATTCGAAAATTATGAAAATTGATTTGAGAACTCAAAGTTAATTTTGGAGAGGTGGAGATTGGAATGAGATAAAATAGCCATGTGTTGGGATTTTAAATAATAATATTTGTTTATTATTGTAAAGTGCAAAAAACTCACATACTAAAAATAGTAAACCAAAAAGCATTACTCATTCCAAATAAAGAAGTGAATCATTTTTATAAATCAGAATATCCATAGTTGCAAATAATGGCAAGTTTTCAAATAAAGAAGTACAATTACATACACCAAAAAGGGTGTTACATTACATTTGTTTCGATGTTACAAGTACAAGGTATTACATCAATTACATCAATGAAAGTATTTATACAATTACAAATTGACTATGCAAGCCATAAAAAGAATAATACAATGGACTATACATCATGAATCAAATAACATAAACAACTCTGTCCTCAATAGCCATGACCCCACTGCTCTTCCGTAAGTCAAGGCCAAGAGTGTGGTTAAGGCACTTTTTCCAGCCAACCACGAAGTACTGAACTTCCCTAGGTTTCTTCCTAACTCGAGGAAAACACCAACCCTGCACGAGGAGCCTAGCAAGCTGGAATGGTAAAGATAGGAGGGAACTCTCAATGCGTGCTTGATGCCTATATGCATTCCTAAACTAGAATGACATAATTCTTGCATACAAGATGTGGCAAAGACATATAACATAAAATCTAGGCTTTTTTAATCCATCTATTTCAATGGTACATGTAGCTTTGGCCAAAGCAATAAATAACAAAAGTGGTAATTTAGAAAAAGTAAATTACTGTCTCTGGGAGCCCACATTCAACATCATGTCCTGGAAGTAGATTACACAGAAAATAAATATACCATTTCTCATAAAAAGAAAAGTTTGTTTCATATTTAAAATGTTTGTTAACAATGTGTTCTTTTTAGAAAAATAGGATTTACTCAAAAGTTACATCTTTCTTGACTACATGTTTATATTGACAAACTAAGTTTGCAATTTCAATGATATGTTAAAAAAAGAGATTGAATTTCTAGTCATGTAGTTGAAAAATATTTGATTGGAAAGACTCATTCTACTAGTTTTCTAGTTATTTTTCCAAGTTTGTGGGTAACATTTACATTATAACAATTATCAATTAACCTAAATAATGGAATTACTAACATTTCAGGTTTATTTTCATTCAATATCTTTGATATATTCTACAATTACATGTTTTTTTTTGTCGAGTGAAAATACAGTAATATATATATTTTCTACTTGAGACATTAAATAGAACAAATGTAAGTAAACTTCAAGCATTGAATTTCTGTAAGAAGCCTAATTGTGTTGGTTACAACATTATAAACATTAAAAATATAGCAGTGAATATATATATATATATATATATATATATATATATATTGACTGAATCATATAATAACATGACTGCCACAAATTGAAATTGATCAGCATTCTGGATCAAACTCAGGTAGTAGATATACATATATATCTACACACACAGAGATATACATATATATATAGATATATAGATAGATATTAACATTGATCAGAAAACATATATATCATAGCAATCAGAAATTAACATTGAATGTCTTAGAGTATTGAACAATGACAAATTTCCATTTGAAATATACAGCAATTGTTACATGAAACAAAGTTTAATTTAAAGGAATTTTTTATGCTTTCAAAAGGGAAGTTGATGACCTCTGTAAGGCATGTGGGGGCCGTAGCACGCCCCCCCCCCCATGACTACCACATAAGACATGGTTCAACATAAAAAAATTCACTATAAACTTTTTCATTAACAGTTTGAAACATAAAAATAATACTAGTATCTATAGCAATTAATAATTGTTGTTAAAAAAGTTTTATAAACAGTTTAAAAATAATTAAAACCATAATAGTATATAATATAAAATATACACAGTAAAAGTAGTATGATATATATAGTATAAACAATTACAAATTTAACAGTATATATGTAATATATACACAGTAAGAAAATAATAATAATAGTGTAATATACAGGATTAAAAATAATACTACAGTATATTCTTTGATATATATATAGCATAAAATATATAATAGTACAGTATTAGAATCCAAACATTAAATATATACATATATCAGATATATAGCCTTGAAGACAGCAATACAAGCATATGATATCATCAACACAATCTCAGGAATAATAGTATTACAGTATAAAAACCAATTATATCAAGAATACAAGATAATAATAATAACAAATTTCTTATTTCACATAGAAACACAAAATGACCATACAATCACTTGTTCACACGGATTGAGAAAATAACACTATGACATTACGGATTGGATAAAAACCTATTAATACGCTCTCTGATGATTGAATCCATTCCTATTCTTCTCTCCTTTTGACCATTCCTCCTTGCTTCCTTTGCTAAATCTCCAATCTTCTCTTCTCTATTCTTGTTTTAGAGAATGTATATTGTGTGTGAGAATGAGAGGGTTTTTCTCTTTTTAATCAATTTCTTTTCTTCTCACCTCTTTTTTTTAATCTTTTTCAGTTTTTATTTTTTCTTTGTTTTTGTGTTTTTTTATAAATTTAAGTATTTTTCTATTGTTCTATTTGCTTCTATCTTTTGTTTTGTTTTTCTAAGTTTGTTTTCTTTTTCTATGAATTATCTCTAATTTATCAAATAAAAACACATATCCTATTTTCGAAGACATATATTTAATAACTAACATAATTTTATTAATTAAATTTACAACACAATTATTTTTAAAAATCATAAATAATAAAAATATATTTCTTCCTTCACATCCAATTTCAAATAAAAATTAATATATAAATAATTTTTAAACTTGGTGCAGTCACGATTAGGAGGGTCCTCAAGGAGAACAATCCAGACCATGCAACAAGAGTAAACACTACGGAAACAACTCAAAGATATGAAACAAATGTAGATTCAATCATTCAATATATCTTAAAATTCAAATACAAACTGGTCGGCAACATGCGGGCTTACAATTAGGGCTCACAGGCCTGATTATAGAATATATGCAAGATATAGCTTGAAGACGCTTTCCACACGATATCTAACTTATGAATCTTCTATAAATGATAATCTATTTTCCTAGGCATCTATTACATCTATATATATCATTTCTGGAACATAAGATTTCTCTGCATTGGCCAAGGATCATTACAAACTCCAATGAAGAGGTGTAATGTGTGTACATGGATAGGTCAGACCTAATCAGCTTGTAATCCTCCACAAATGAATGGAATGATGTGCGTGTTGGCAAGAGACACTATGTGGCTTCATGAGTGTTGTCATTGATGGCAACAAAGTCTTTCCCACACATCCACAACACATAGTATTCCTATACCAGAAGTCAAATTGAAGAGTGTTTTGGTCCGGTGAACAAGAACAGAGCATGTAACAAGGTCCAACAAATAGGTCCGGATCTCTCAGATGGTGCAACTCAGCAAGTTGTAGACTTGGACAAGTAAAGAGGAGTATCATGACTACTATAATATAGAGATTGAGCCTCTGGTGATAAAACATTAAAAAGATATGAGCATCTAAGTGTTGGGTTCCTAACAGGCAGAGCAAACTAAGGAAGAACTGACCGACAGAGTATCAGACTTCAATCTGGATGAGTAATTGATGTTGATCAAGCTATTTGAGGGATCATAAAATGTTGGCCAACATGATTGATGACTTCTATGTCTATGTTTTTGATACGCATCACAAATCAAGTATGGATTCAGTTGATAGATCAGTAATTTGTAAATATCTTGAGTATTCTGGTTGCCGACTAGAAAGTTGTTGAAATCCTTGGTGCGGATATATATACCAGATGGATTCCAGTATGAAAGTGTGTGTGTGTGATGAAATAAGGTGTGAGGAAAGGTAGAGATAAGTGTGGAAGTAGAAATACAAGTCCAGTATGTGACAGAACAACAGCACTAGAGCAGAGGAAGAATGAAGTGCATTAGATCAGTATATTGAGCCTAACCAGAACTGAACTTCAGCATTTGCAGATACTCTCATCAGTTCAAAAACCTGGTTACCTTCTATAAAATTTGTAGACAGTGAGTCTCTTGTAGGTAGTGTGCCTCTTGTGAGTAGTGTGCTCGGGCAGTGAGCCCTAATTGGCAAGTGCCATTTTGTACTTCTTATTCGTTTAACAAAGAATACAATCTTGGGTTAGTCACCCCATGGTTTTTCCCTTAACAAGGTTTTCCACGTTAAAATCCTTGTGTTATGTATGTTGATTTCATTTCTGCTCTCATGATTATATATGCTTATATGTTTTGATGCTGCACAAATTATAAAAGGAAAAAGAAAGTAAAGATATTAGAGATAACTGATTCACCCCCCCTCTCAGTTATCTACCTTGTTTCCAACAGTACAGACTTAGGGAAGGTCGGCCAAGATCCAAACAACATATATTGATGTGTCATTAAGTTCCATAGGTCAACAAATGCCCCACAAGTCTTATCCTTTGGCTGATTTGTCTGAGACTGTCAGGATGCTCTGAACTGAGAAAATAGATGATCTTTTGATAGCGATAACTTTCTGGTAACTGATCCAAATGCTCTAAAAATTGGATATGATGTAGATGAATATGTCTAGATGCTAAGTCCAACTCCACAAGGTCTAAAATGCAACTACGATGGAATGCAGACCAAAATACAGAAACAACTTCTGACTGAACTGAACTAAAAATGAAAGAAACTGAAATGCAAATATTTTTTTGGTTGATGCAAGATTGCTTTGAACCAGGGATTCTCCTACATCAGACACCTAGGGTTGTTTTGAAAAGTGATCCCCTCACTTTTTTGGGGATAGAGGAGAACCAAGACGGTCCACCTTAGCCTAAGAAATCCAAGATGAATCTTCTTCTGATCGGCCTTTCCACTTCACAAGATATTCTTTGTATTGCTTTCCTCTGGTGTTGTGTCCAATTCTGTTGTCCAAGATATCCTCAATTTTCTTTAGTACTTACTATGGCAATTGTTTCCCCAAGACTTCTTCAATGCCGTCACTAAACTCTTCTTCATGATATTGATATAGATCTGCAATGTTGAAAGTAGGTGATATACACAAAGTCTCCAGTAACTCTACTTCATATGCATTTCCTGAATCAAATATCCTTAGTATCCTACAAGGTCCAAACTTCTTCATCTTCAGCTTGTTATATGTCCCAACTAGAAATCTTTCTTTTCTCAAGTACACCATCACTTCATCTCCAACTTCAAATTCCTTATATCTTCTCTTCTCATCTACATGCTCTTTGTATTTTTTGTTCATCTCCTCCAAATGCTTCCTTACATGATTATGCACTGTACTCATATGTTATGCAAATTCTTCTACTTTTGCACTAATCTTTTCTTCTATATTGATATCTCTCAACTCTGCAACTCCTCTAGGGTTTACTCCAATAACAATCTCAAAAGGTGTTCTTCTGGTACTCCTATTCACTAAATTATTGTATGCAAACTCTGCTTGTGAAAGAATCAAATCCCAACTTCCTTCCTTCTCTCCAACCAAACATCTATCTATGGATGAAATGTTGAACTGAAGTTTAAATTTGTATTCATCTTCTTCCAAAGTGTCTTCCAAAAGTAACCAACAAACTTTGTATCTCTGTCTCAAACTATACTCTTAGGTACTCCATGCAATCTCACAATTTCCTTTAAAAATAGGTCAGCTACATGCACTGCATCAGTTTTCTTCTTGCAAGGTAATAAATAAGCCATCTTTGAAAATCTATCCACAACTACAAATATAGAATCATGTCCTCTCTATGTCTTTGGCAATCCCATTACAAAATCCATGCTTATGTCTTCCCAAGGTCTCTCTGGTACTGTCAAAGGCTTATACAATCCAGTGTTCTAACTACTTCCTTTTGCAACTTGACAAATTCTACAACTTTGAACAAATTTCCTAACATCCTTATGTATCTGAGGCCAAAATTAATTTTCACTTACCAAAGCCATGATATGGTGTGGAGTCTAATCAGTCTCCAAGTGGGAGATTGTTGTTATATGGAGCCTAATTAGACTCGGAGGTTAAATTTACCACACTTTTATCGGCAAAGTTTCACCCCAAATTCCTATGGGGTCAAGGGGCAGCGCCCCTTGCGGGGTCTAGGGGCAATGCCCCTGGCACGTTCCCTATCACGATACAAGGTGGGGTCGAGGGGCAGTGCCCTCGCGGGGGCTCGGGGGCAGCGCCCCCGAAACCTCACATGGTTTTTTATTATTTTATAAAGGCACCGGGAGTTATTTTTCACTAACCGACATAAAAAACCCTATTTTGTAACCGACAAAAAGGCTTGATAAAAGCGGCTAAGGGTTAGGGTTTTCATATATATTGTATTGTAGCATTTTGCAGTGGTATTGAGTTGCAGGGATTGTTGATTGTAATTGGTTTGATTTACTGGATAATAATATTGGACTCTCTGTTTGGTGGATGTAGCCCCAGTTTGGGTGAACCACATTAAAACTTGTCTCTCATTGTTATTATTTCTATGTATTTCTATTCCTCTATTTAATCTATATTTGCATTTAATTGATATCTTCTACTGGCTAACCCTATCAAGCCAATGTCTTATCAATGCCAAAATGTCTTGCCAATCCACCACTATGCTTTTCCTTGATCAAATTGTCTCTCATTAAACTTTTAGGTATGCATAACTAATTTCCTTTGAACAACATATCTTGAATGAAATAATCCAACCATTTACTCCTATCTATCACAACAGGTTCCTTTCATGTTTTCCAAGGTTCTGCAAAATCAGTGTCTCCCTCATACATGTTCTTCAACTCATCAAAACCTAACACTTCAATTCTCATCTCTGTCAGCAAGTTTCTTCTCCTACTCAAGGTATCAGCAACTTTGTTTGACTTCCCACTTCTAAGTTTCATTACAAAAGTATAACTTTGCATGAACTCTACCCATCTCATGTGTCTCTGATTCAACTTACCTTGACTATTTAGATATTGCAATGCTTGGTGATCTGTATACAACACAAACTCCTTAGGCAACAAATAATGTCTTTGCTTCTTCAAGGCTTGAATTATGGCATAGAACTCCTAATCATAAACTACATATCTTTTCCTTGCATCATTCAACTTTTCACTGAAATAAGCTACAGGTCTTCCTTCTTGACTTAACACTACTCCTATTGCATTTCCACTTGCATCACAATCAACTTGAAATAACTTATTGAAATCTGGTAATGCTAACATGGGTTGTTCTATCACTTTTTGCTTCAACAACTCAAAACTTTTATCTTCTCCAGATGTCCACTTAAAGTCTTTTCTGTCACCTCTCATTGTCTCTATCATAGGGTTACAAACTGAACTGAAATTTCTTATGAACTTCTGGTAGAAACTAACTAATCCATGAAATGGTCTAACTTCTCCAATGCTCTTTGGTGTAGGCCATTCAATAATAGCTCTAACCTTCTCAGGATCCATCTTCGGTCCTTTCACAAAAATCACAAATCCCAAGTATACCAACTCTTCCTTCATGAACTACACTTCTTAATGTTTATTAGCAATTTCTCTTCTCTCAATCTCTACAATACTTGTCTAAGTTGCTACAAATGTTCTTCTTTTGTCTTACTAAAAATTAGAATATCACCCAAATATAAAATCATAAACTTACCCAAGAATTTATTCAAGACTTCATTCATCAATCTCATGAAAGTGCTCGATTCATTTGTCAATCCAAAAGGCATCACTAACCACTCATACAATCCTTCATTTGTCTTAAAAGTAGTCTTCCATTCATCTCTTTCTCTGATTCTGATCTGATGGTATCCACTCTTCAAATCTATCTTTGTAAAGTACTTTGCTCCACTCAAACATTCCATAATATCATCCATCCTAGGAAAAGGGAATCTATACTTAATTGTGATCTTGTTTATTGCTCTTGAGTCTATACACATTCTCCATTCTCCATCCTTCTTTGGTGCTAACACTGCAAGCACTGCACAAGGACTCAAGTTTTCTCTGATCAAACCTTTCCTCAACAACTCATGTATTTGTCTATTCAATTCCTCATTCTCTGTCGGTGTCATTCTATGTGCTGCTTTGTTAAGAAAACTAGCTCCCAATATAAGATCCATATGATGACTGATACTTCTTATAGGTGGCATTCCTTTAGGTACATTATCTGATATGATGTCCTCATACTATGTCATCAACTCTTTTATCTCCTCCGGTTGTGATTCATTTCCTATCTTCAAGATTTTAGGTTTCTTAGGAATCAAGGCATAACACATATTCTCATATCTTAAACCATCCAGAAATTTCCTTCCATCTACCAAGCAGATTCTAGCATTCCCACACACTTCACTCATAGGATCATCTTCCAAAGGAATCAAAGTAATTCTCTTTCCATTATATGTTATAGTGTATGTATTTTTCATTACATCATGTATAGCTTTCCTATCATACTACCATGGTCGACCCAACAAAATATGACAAACATCCATAGGCATAATATCACACAAGACTTCATCATGATAAGATCCAATATGAAATTTCACCAAACATTGTTCACTCACTAGTATCTTATGATCATCCTGATTCCATGATATCTAATAAGGCTTAGGGTGTTTCAATATATCCAACTTTAGCTTAGTCACCATCTCCTCTAAAACTAGGTTATTTGAACTACCACTATCAATTACAACTTGACAACATTTACCTCATGATTTGCATCTAGTTCTAACAAACTTTTCCTTTGCGGTGGTTCTTCATTTGTCTCTGCTTGAAATAGTGTTCTTCTCATGACAAGTGATTCTTCTTTCCCAGGTTTACCAACTGAACTAGGTAATCCAACAGGTTTTTCTTCAACATAGGTCACTCTTCCACTGTTCTCTGTCTTCTTGCTTATACTACCCCGATTATATTCAAATGTTCTATGTCCTTCACCTCCACATTTAAAACATGTACCTCTAAATGTTCTCTTATCAAATCATCTTCGTTCTCTTCTATATCCTTCATTCTAGTATGCATTAGGGTTTCCTCTCTAGTAAAAAGTTCTATCCTCTCTCTGGTATGCATTGTTATCTCTGTCCTCTTTCTTGAATGTATTGGCTTGCTTGTTCTACTCCACAAATGATCTTTCTCCTCCAAAAAATGTTCTACCTCTCTAAAATTTTCCTCCTCTTCCTCTCTATCTCTAATCATGCCTCTTGTTCAACTTTTCTTCAACCTTCAAGGCAAATTGATATGCTTCCTCCAATGATGCCATCCTTACCAAACTCAGTTCTTCTTAAATGTTCAATCTCAGTCCATTGATGTATCTAGCCACTTTCTCCTTGCTTTCTTCACTATGTCCTATCCTTATAATCATCTTATGAAATTCTTCTATATACTCCTTCACATATTTCTCCTTTTGTCTCAAGTTTTGCAATCTCTTCAACGGCTCCAACTCATAGTCAGTAGGTATAAATTGATTCTTCAATTTTGTCACCATTCTGTCCCACTTTGTAATCTTTTCTTTTCTTCTTCTATTTCTATCCAACTAAACTTTTTTCCACCATATAGCAGCATGTCCTTTCAATTTTTTCTTTACAAACTTCACCTTCTCCAGATCTTCGACTTCTTCGTATTCAAAGTATTCTTCCATGTCATTTATCCAATCAGTCAACTCTTCAGGATTCAAATTGCTAGTATAATTCGGTACTTCAACTCTAGGCCTTTTTCCAATTTTTTAAATAGTTCACAACATCTTTACTTGATCTGATTCTTCTTCTTCATCACCTCCTAGGGTTTCATCAGTTTGATTTGCAGATTAAAATTCTTCATCATCACTCTCAATATCAATTCTAGGGCTTAGTCCTTTTCTTCTATCTTCTTCAATAGCATCCAATCTAATTCATATAGTCCTCATCATCTCCATCATCTCATCCATTCTTCCAGCCATTGTTCCAACATGGGGTACTCTCCTTGGTAGAATTATTCATAGGATCAAGTACAAACTGCCTCAAATTCAGTGATCGGGCTACTCGGTGACAACTACCTCACAATCGACGATCGGTTGACAACACAAGTAAGCTGCCTCAAATTCGGTGGTATGTCCACAACAAGATCTTGTGGAAATGATTTACCCACTTTCACTCAATCTTCTCCCAAAGATTCAAACCTTCACTCTGATACCACTTGGTACAGTCACGGTTAGGAGGGTCCTTAAGGAGAACAATCCAAACCATGCAGCAAGAGTAAACACAGATAGGTTGGACCTAGTCAACTTGTAATCCTCCACAAATGAATGGAATGATGTGAGGACCTCAAGGAAGGTCATCCAAGGTCCAAATAACATAGATTGATGTGTCATTAAGTTCTACAGGTTGAGAAATGCTTCGCAAGTCTTCTCCTTTAGTTGATTTGTCTGAGACTGTCATGATGCTCTGAATTGAGAAAACAGATGATCTTTTGATAGTGATAACTTTATAGTAACCAATCCAAATGCTCTGAAAATTGGATATGATGTAGATGAATATGCTAAGTCCAACTCTGTAAGGTCTGAAATGCAACTGCGGCAGAATGTGGACCAAAATACAGAAACTACTTGTAACTAAACTGACTGAACTGAACTAGAAATGAAAGAAACTAAAATACAAACAAACTAAAATGCAAATGTTTTTTTGGTTGATGCAAGATTGCTTTGAACTAGGGATGCTCCTGTATCAAAACTACTTTTATTTCACCAAGAGAATTTTTAATATTAACTAACAATTAATTAAATAACTATAAAATATAAAAGCTTATTTTCTTTTCTACTAAAATAAGAAGGCAATTTATTAATTAATTAATTTATGCAATAACAATGCAACTATATGCCTTCTAAGTGCATGTGTGTGCAAGAGAGAATCCACTCCATCCCAACCCTCTCAAGTAGCTAACCCCCTCTACCTTAACCACACCCTTGTATTCGACAACCTGCAACTCATGAAACTTAGATTTTCCATTAATATGTTAGTGTCCAAATAGCTGAAGCATTATATTTCATCATTTCAAAATAAAATAATATTCAATTATCTCATCTTTTCAAAATAAAATAATATTTATTTAATCCACACACAGTTATCCATAAAATAGTTCCACTTATAGTAAGTTCAAAATGCATCAAAGTTTGAGACGTGACAATTATTAATCAATTAAACATGTGAGAAATAAATAAGATTTTGAGGAAAATAAATAAGATATTTTTATTGATTCTCAAAAAGTAACATGAGATTGAAATTGAATAAATTTGATTAATTTAATTTGAGAAGAGGGATTAAATAATTTTTTGATTTATTTAATTTGACTTGAGAAAAATATCAAATTATTAAATAATTTTTGTTATTATTTAATCATGAGAGATGAAAATAATTGAGAAAAATAATTAAATATTATTTATTTAATTATGAGAGAAAAAAAGATAAATAATTTAACTTAATTTAATTATTCTTTTGGAAGAAATAGTTTGATAATCAAATAATTAACATTATTTAATTATTTAATCAAATAAGGGAAATTAGACAAAATAGGCGAGTCATGACAAAATGGCAAAATAATAGATTATGTTATTTTTGGGTGTCTACATTTTGCCCCTCTTTGATATAATGTCCTGACATGTGACATTGTATCAAAGAACACTAAAGAAAAAGTTAGACGAAAAAAAAAAAGAAGAAAAAGCTAGAAGAATGCCCCAGTGATGATGCCCCCTCAAAAGGTTGACTTGGAGGACACAAGGCAAACTTTTGAAAAGAAGAGATGCTAATTTCAAGGCAAAGCACATAAGATGAAAAGGTTGAGATAAAATAAAAAAATGTGATAGGATAGTTGATGATTTTGCACTCATGGTATTTCCTTCATAGAATAGAATAGATCCATCTAGGATCCTTTTGTTAGGCTTTCTTTTTCATCATAGAGTGGTTACACACACGCATACATATGCACTCATGTCCTCATTCCTCACTCTCCTTCATACACATCATGATGTAGAGATCGTCAAGCTTCCTCAGAATGTGACATAAAACAATGAAAGATAAAGAGATAAGACAAAATAAGATAAAGATATAAAATCAACTAAAGTATAAGATAAGTTAAAAGATACAAATGACAAAATGATAAAAGATAAAAAGACGCAAGATATGAGATAAGACAAAGGATACAAAAATGAGAAAATGACAATGAATAATGATAAGGATTTAAAATAATGACAAAAGAAAATAATCAAGACAATAATATGATTTGATGCATACAGACAACATTCTTCAGCCATATTCTGACCAACAAACACATGTCACTAAAAGAAATAAAACTTAAATGGCCCCAAAAAGTCCCCAAATAAAATAAGGTAAAAGCATCATAATGTCATTTTCCAATTTATTAAACTTGAGATTTAGAAAAAGATGATAGCCTGATATAGGAAAGATATGTCTTGTTAAGGCATCATGATTTTGATATTAGATTTGGATTTTTATTAAAATATTTTGTCTTTTGTAGACAAAGGAAATTAACTTAAGTTACAAGGATCTTTTAAGGTCAAGGCTTCTTTCTTATTAGGAAGTTTGTGTTTGAAAGTTAGGATATTGGCTTTTAGAATGTTTTTAGATTTGTTTCAAGGACCCATATGCGTAATCATATACTAAGGACGTGCTCATAATAATGTAATACTAAAGAGACAATGATACACCAAATAGATCAGGGAAAACATAGATGCCAAAGGTACAAGACTCGAGGTGGGAATATCGTACATCAACCGTTTATGTTCCAAAGGTTTAAGCATAAAATGTCTTAAGGTGCATGGCATTGATAAGTTCATCCAAAGATTCCCCTTCAAGAGTTGCCAATTGATATGCCCCTGATCCATAAGATGCTATAATCACAAAAGGTCCAAACCAATTAGGCTCAAATTTTCCTTTCTTTGTTCTATCTTGTTGATTCTTCTAATTTTCTTTAAGCACTAAATCACCAAGCTCAAATCTTCTCACTCTGACCTTCTTGTTGTAACTTCTATGTAGCCTATTCTGATAGGGCTACAAATGATTCAAAGCATGCAAACGCTTCTCTTCTAAGACTTCCAACTCATGCAATCTAGAAACCTGATATTCTTCTTCATCAATCACATGCTGCAATGACACTCTCAAAGATGGGAGCTCAACCTCAATGGGCAAAATGGATTTGGTTCCATAAACAAGTGAATAAGGAGTGGTTCTAGTAGGGGTATAGATACTAGTTCAGTAGGTCCATAAAAATAGATTAAGTTGCAAGTGCCAATCATGGCCAACGTCATTGACTATTTTCTTGAGGATCTTGAGGATAGTTTTATTCGAAGCCTCAGCTTGATCGTTACCTTGTGCATAATAAGGAGTGGAAAACTAGTGTTGGATATTGAAGGTACAACAAAGTTCGTGGACATCTTGATTTTTTAAGGGTCTATCATTATCAGTAATAATGGTGGATGGGATACTATATCGACAAATGATATAATTAAGGATGAATTTAGAGATTTGTTTACTAGTAATATTGGATAAGGGAATGGCTTTTATCCATTTTGTGAAATATTCAGTGGCAGTTATGATAAAGGTATGGCCATCAGAGGAAGGAGGGTGAAGTTTGTCCACAAGGTCAATCCCCCATTGAGAAAAAGGCCAAGGAGTAGTGATTGGATGTGACTCTTGAATGGGTGCATGTATTAAGTCTCCATGTTGTTGACACTATTTACATATCTTTACAAATTCACAAGCGTCTTGTTCCAAAGTTGGCCAAAAATATCTTGTTCTTAACAACTTCTTACCTAGGGATAACCCACTAGAATGTGCCCACAAATCCCCTCATGTACTTCTTGTAAAGCAGTTTGGGATTCTTCAAGGTCTAAACATCTAAGGAGAATACCATCTAGGCTTCGTTTGTATAAAATATCACCAAGGATGGTAAAATGAGTTCATCAGAAAATAAAGTTTTGCTTTTCAGATCTAGAGAGATTGGGTGGAAGAATGTTATGATGAAGGTAAGTGTAGACATCTTGGTACCAAGGGGAATTAGGAACAACAAGAACACACACCATTTTAGATTTTGACATCTCATAAGCTAGTATAAAAAGCTGCTCAACTAGAAATTCATAGTGATGATCACTATGAGGCATGTCCAAAAGAGATCCAATAGTGGCCATGTCATTTGCATCCCTATTTTTTAACCTTTCTACTTGTTCAAATGTGATCATGTTAAAATGTTCCCTTAATGTGTCTACCATTTTCTTATAAGGCCATAGCTTCTCATCCTTTGTGTGATATTCTTCATTTACTTGTCTAATAACCAATTGAGAGTCCCCTAGAACCTAAAGTTCCTTGATATCCCATGAAATAGTTTTTCTTAGTCTTGATATTAGAGCTTCATATTTTGCTATGTTATTTGTGCAGGAGAAAGCTAAGTGGTATGATTTAGGTATGCAATCTCCTTGAGGGGTAACAAAAAGAATTCCTTCCCCCGATCCATGATTGGTATAAGATCCATAAAAATATAATTTCCATAAAGATGATGATTCCATGGCAAAGACCGATTCATCAGAAAACTCTGATACTATGGGGTGATCCACTTGTAATGGATAATTTGCCAACTGATCTACTATGACTTGACCCTTGATAGCCTTCCTATCCACATACTTAATATCAAATTTGCTTAACATCATAACCCACTTAGCCATTCTACCTATTAGGGTTACCTTAGACAAAAGAAACTTAAGAGGATCCACTTTTGATATGAGCTTAGTTTTTTGGTTTAGCATGTAGTGCCTAAGATTTTGAGAAGCAAAAACAACTGCTAAACAAGCTCTCTCTATGAAGGTGTAGTTTAGTTCATAACCCACCAAAGTTATGCTGACATAATAGATAGCTCTTTCCTTTCCATGATCATGATGTTGAGCAAGGAGTGCTTGTAAAGCTGTTGAGGTGGTGGAGATATACAATAGAAAGGGTCTACCTTAGATAGGTGACATTAAGACTAGAGGTGTCATAAGATACTCTTTTAATTGTTGAAAATCTTGTTGACATTTAGCATCCCATTGGAAGGACACATTTTTATGCAACAAATGAGTAAAAGGATGATATTTATCCACTAATTGAGCTATGAATTATCTAATTGATTGCAATTTTCCTTGTAAGTTCCTTAATTTTTTATATTAGACAAAGGTTTCATGTCTACAATGGCTTTGACTTTAGCATGATCTACCTTAATTCACCTGCGTGAAACAATGTATCCAAGCAAATTTCTTGATGTGACCCCAAAGACACACTTTTTGGATTCAATCTGATTTTATATGCTTCTAATCTATCAAAACTTTGTTCTAGGACCTTTAAATAACTTACCCTTGTTATTGACTTTCCCAAAACGTCATCAACATAGTCTTCCATACTAGTATGAAAAAGATCATAAAAAATGGTGTTCATGGCTCTTTGATAAGTGGTCCCTGCATTTTTAAGGGCAAAGGGCATAACATTCTAATAATAAGTTCCCCATGGACATGTAAATGTAGCCTTATGTTGATCCTCAACAACTATTTTGATTTGGTTGTAACCAGAAAATCCATCCATTAAAGGGAGCAATTCATGGCCATATGTTAGGTCCACAATCATATCTATATTAGGAAGGGGAAAATCATCCTTAGGGCATGCCTTATTTAAATCTCCAAAATCTATACAAACTCTGATTCCCCCATCGGGCTTGGTGATCGGAACCAAATTAGAGACCCACTCAGGATAATCAATGGTCCTAATGAACCCCACATCTAATAGTTTTTGAAGTTCTGCTTTAACCAAGAGAGCTATTGGGGGATGCATCTTACGGAGCTTTTGTTTTACTAGTTTTGCATTAAGAATAATAGTTAAATGATGTACCACTAAGGTAGGATCAAGACCTGGCATATTTGAATAGGACCATGCAAAATTGATCTTTCTTCCTTCAAAGAAAGTTGTAAATTATTATTTTTCTTGAGGGGTTAAAGATGTTGCAAAGAAGGTGACTTTAGGATCCTCTTAGGTACCTAAATTAATTGCTTGAGCTTCTTCCATTAAGATAGGAGATATTTCTAGATATTGAGCCATAGTTGGAAGTCCTACATTATCTTCTTCCTTATCATAGGATTCCATATTATAAATTGTATTCTTAGTATTTTCCCCAAAATAAGCTTTTTCACCTAATACTATGGAAAAACTTTCTTTGAGATCACCTAAGGGAATTCCATCCCTAAGACCCATAAATTCTGCAATTGCTTCATCATTTTGAAAAAGGTCCAAAGAAGGTGGTCCTTGTTGGTCCCAATCAATGAGTTGAGGATATACGAGGTCAACACAATGGGTTTGAGACGTGAATGGAATGGGTTTTATGGTGCAAATGGATTGTTGAAAATAGGACAGACAACTGAGAGGGGGGGTGAATCAATTGTCTCAAAACTTTAGAACTTATTGCAGTTAATTCTTTCTTTTACACTTAATATCAATTCAATAACTTAACTATGAAAGCAACAATTATAAGTGTAAGAGCAGAAACACAAAAACATACTTGACACCAAGATTTTTGACGTGGAAACCCGGTTAAGGGAAAAACCGTGGTGGGGGTTAACCCACAAAAATTAATACCCTGTTAAAAGTATTTTTACAAATGGGAATGCACATGCATTCAGGCTCATTGCCCAGAGCTCACTACTCAAATGGAGGCTCACTACCTATAGAAATATTACAAGAGAATAACAAAGATTTTGAACTAATGAATAGCATCTACCCATGCAAGAGTTTCAGTTCCAGTTAAGTGTAAAAACTGATCTTACACATTTCATCTTTACTCGCTCTTCTCACTACTCTGCCTTCATTCGCACCTTATATTTTCTACTCTTCTCACATTTGCACCTTATTCACACACACACTAAAAACATCCAATTCCATCAGCTATATATATCCACAACATGATCTATAATAATTTTACTAGTCAGGTTCAAGAACATTTAGAACTTTGTTGAGTACTCTGTTATGTCAGCTAGATCCATACATAATATGAGATGTGGACCAAAACTTGCACTCAAAAATCATCAATCATGTCAGCTACCATCATTGGTCATCACCAATTGCCCAATAAACAACTTCTATACATCCAGAATTAAGATCATTCCTATTCTCCTTTTGTCTATTCTATCAAACTAAAACCTGATACTCATAAGCTAATATCTTTTGAGTCCTTCATCACCGGAGAACAAAACTCTGGATTTAGACTATCTTGACAATGCTTACAACTACTTTAGATCTGCAGCAAACCATGCCTTTCCACCAGAGAGATCTAGATTGAAATACCGGACCCTATCACCTGCTTTGTTCCTAACTGCCCAGATTTAGACAAATTCTGATTCTAACTTCCGGTGTGAGAAAATTGTGTTATGTGGATGATTGGGATGATCTTAGTTGCCATCAATGACAACACTTATCAATGTGAAGCAGTGTCTCTTTCCAACAATCTCCCCCCTTGGAATTGATGGCAACACTTAGTGAAAAATTACTAACTGTCTAATGTAGCTCCCCCTTACTCTGTCCACTTGTGCTTCTCTATTAGTTCCAAAGCTCCCCCTTTGTTGGATTCTTCATTTTTCACTACTCTTCACTCCCCCTTTGACATCAATGGCAAAGGGTGGGGTCTGCAAGCCAAAATTCTCCAAAAATTTTGTGTATAATGCCGCATATGTACAAGTAATCATTAAGTTCTATTCACATGAACTTGAGAATGTCAACAAAACTAGTTTTTATTTGTACAAGTTCAAAGGCCCAAGTACTCTTCATTCCATCTAAAATTGAGATGTTCCCACTCAACAAAAATAAATATGCTTCTGCCTTTGATAGATCTAATGGATCACTAGTCTAAGCTTCAAATAGGGCATTATACATTGTCTCTAACTTAGGGGTAATCAATCCCCGGAGCTCACACATTCTCTTCGTAATGTTGCCTTTTTCTTTAATAGGTCTCTTTATCTCATCAGTCAAGCTAATTACTTGACATTCCTGACTTATGGGTGAAATAGTTAAAGGATCAAAATTATTGGATAGATTTGATAATTTCAGTTCTTTTTCCTTTATCTTCTTTTCAATATCCTCACTTACTTTGGGCCGGGATAAACAAAATTTATATATATCACTTCCATCACTTAGAGCATTTTGAACACTCTTTATACTGATAGCAAGTGTTAAGAGAAAATTGGAGTAAACATGAATAATCAATATATCTATATCAATAATACCCAAAACTCAATGAAAAATATAAACAAAGAGATCAATCAAACAAAGAACTTCAAACCTTTGCAAACCTCAAAGCTTCATGGCTTCCATTGATTGCCTATCTCAATCAATCTTACATGTATGAATAAGGCCCTCAGAGAGTGCACTTCCTTGCTATTTTCCAAGAATGTCAATTGGGAATGGTTGTGATAGTGCTTTGTAATGAAGATGAGCTTCACAACAATGGTAGTGATATGGTAACAAGTTGATCACAAGCAAATGGAATGACATGGGTGCCAAAGGCACACTGTAATTCCTGCAGAGTAACAATACTAAAAGCTTGGATGAATGAAATGGAAGAATAGGGTCCAATTTATAGACTTGGGAGAGAGAAGATCAATGGTATAGAACGGTTGAGGAATGTGCGCGAATAAGAAGAAGACATATGTCTTGCTATATTTTGCATGAGAGGAATTAATAAAATAGAAGAATGAGTTAACTGAAGAGATTAATCAATTAACAAAACAAATAGAAGAGTTAACTGAATACAACTAGAGAATGGAAATTTCATGAGGATGAGAAGATATTTTGACTCAATTAAATATTTAGAATATTCAATTGCATGTGCACAAGGATTGAATTATACTTAGAGATAACTCAATTTAGAAGAAATGGACAACTTAAATAAATATTTGATTTATTTAAATTTAGAGAAGATATTATTGGAAGAAATAATTAAATAATTGGTATTATTTAATTTAGAATGAATTCTAGAAGAACTAATTAAATAATTAGTATTATTTAATTTGTTGGAGGATTTTGGAAGAATTTAGGAATTTAATTAAATAAATTGATTTTATTTAATTGTTTGGAGGAATTAGAATAATTTAATTAAATAAATTGATTTTATTTAATTGTTGGAAGAATATGAATCAAATAAATAAATTTGTTTATTTATTTATTGATAGAGGAATTTGACTTAAATAAATATTAAGAATATTTATTTGAACAGAGTTGTGTTATTTTTAGGTGTATACATTTTGCCCCTCTTTGATGCAATGCAGTTTACGGTGTTGCTTCAAAGAATAGAATTTTTGATAATGATACATGCCCCAATTTGTCCCTAGTATAGGTTTAACAATGATAGGATGTCCCCTCGGGAGATTAGACGGGAAGAAAGCAAAAGGTGTGAGACGGACAATCTCATGAAGAAGAAGGATGAAGAAAGAGTTGAATGATACGTTATGCAAGATAGAATGAAAACACACACAAGCAAGTAAGCAAGTATGCACAAATGATACAAGAACAAACAAGGTATTTCCCCTATCAAGTGGTAAACCAACGATATACTGATAATGATATACGACAATGTTATCATGGCGAGGAACGATAAATCCCTAGACCAACACAGTAGGCGTGTTGTCATGGCGGGGAATGATAGATCCCTAGAGCAAACACGAAGGATAATGTCTAGTTTCAGGAAGATGGAACATGTCATGTAACACGCGTGTGTTGGTCTGATTTCAACAATGTTACATCCTGTATAAGACAATTGATTGATTAACTGATCGAGTTGGTTTACGACCAGACAAGGATCAAGACCATTGATTGTGATTGGATCATTTGACAAGATTGACTTGACTTGATTGGTATGGATTAAGGGAGAACTTGCATTTGGATCGTTGCTTAGATTGATAGCTAGAACTATTGACGAGAGATACAATGATAGACGAAAAGTTGATTTGACAGAAGAATGACTCAACAGAAGGAATCACAAGCTTTTATTTGTAAACATTAATACTCTGCAATTTTGATCTTTTATTGTATGGGATATGGATGCTTGTGGATGCTTTGTGGATGTGAGTAGTTTTTTGACATCTTGATATTGCAAGTATTTTGAAGTGCTTATTTCATCATCCAGCTTTTTTTTGGTACTTTTTCTGAATGTTGTAAGTTAATACAAGCATCTAGGTATAAGTGAACTAAGATGACCTGAGTATTGATTACATGGATTTTGATTTAGCAAGTAAATACAAGCATCGAGGTATAATTGAACCGAGATGACCTGAGTATTCCTTGTGTATCAACAAATAAGGATTGTCCCCTTTTGTGTTAGACCTTTGATGTCCTCGATGATCTTTTGTCGATCATGTCTTTAGACAAGGAATTACATTACTAAAGTTTAATCCACAAACAACAAATAAAGAAAAATAATCATGCTCCCATCATAGCATCTCTAGCTTTTGACATCCTCGAGTAGCATAAAAAGACATGATAACAAAAAATGAAGATGTTGTAACTTAACCTGATCACGAACACAAAACATTCTTGCATTTAGATGTGTTTTTCTTGCCATAATTTAGATAGAATCATTTAGAGTGCTTTAGGCACTTGCTTGCTTTGTTTTTGGATAGGTTGAGGTGTTGCATCAAAATTTCTGCTTGGGAAATGGTCTTTGATTTTCACTTGCTTTCCTGGTGAGGGATAACACAATCCTTATTGGTGAAAATGGACCCTAAGGGACTAACCTAGTGCCCAGAGGTGCATTTGATAATGGCCTTAACTATGTGATGACGCAGAGGCTACGTAGTTCGGGACTTGGACTATGGATGGACTAGAGGGTAGACAACAAGATATGGGATGGAGGGGAAGGAGCCTCGGGGGTGCATTGATAATGGCCTTGCCTATGTGATGATGTAGAGGCAACATAGTTTAGGGTGAACCCTATGATACTGATGACAGACGCTATGCTAGGCTGACATTGTGGATAGGATATGGGATAGCTTTAATGCTTGATACTGATGACAAGGAAACACCATGGAGAGTCAGATGTATGTGTGAAAAGGAATGGAATAGGTAGGTATGAATATGGGCAATAGTGGATAGAAGGAATGTACACCGAAGAAGGCAAGGATGTGATCGCCAAGGACTAAGTCGCATAGGAATAACATGACCCATTGTAGGTAGAATACTTAGGATTTTTCATTGCAATGTTTATGACGATAGGAGGATGAGAGGATTACCAAGGATGTGCATGGTTTGGAGGGGTAAGGTATGTCAAGAGACACCTAAAACATTTGTCAACATTGTGTCCCCAGTCTTTATCAAGATCAGAAAATAGATGAATGGAAGATTAGGACAGATGGATTTGACAGTATAGGTACGTAATTGATAGAGGGATAGGATAGGTAATGGTACGGAAGGAAACTGATAGGAGAGGAGTGATATGCCGATGAGACAAGGTGTCCCCAAGTGTTGGTGACATAGAAGATCAACTTACACATGATGCCTATTTACCAGGTTTTCATCATGGTACTTATCCAAGGTGCATGTTTGCCAGGTTTTCACCATTGGATGAAGGGATTTATCTTTACTTTTTTTCTTTTTTTCCTTTTTTTTTAGATAGGAGAAGGTGGATGGATGTTGTCGCATAGACTATGTCAAGTGTTCTCACAGATGTTGGTAGGGGATTACAAGAAAGTGATATGGCGTAGGTAGACAGTGGATTATGATGTAGAATATGGAGGTAAGGCTTATGCAAAAGCATGGACCATAGGAATAGGATGAGGAAGATATGTAGGATAATAGTGGAAGGAAGGGGAGATGGAGGTATATGAAAATGTTGTGGAATGGAAGGGAATCATGACCAACGGTTGCATATACCATGATAAGCATTGAAGCTGGTGATGGGAAAGTAGTGTAGGAAGCAACAGAGACTTTTGCTTGTGGATGAATGACTTAGGCATGTAGGGATCCGCATAGATTGAGTATTGTCCTGATTTTTGTTTGTCATGTGGGATGGAAGAATTTGAAACTTATGGATGGAATGGGAGAAAGTGGATGGTTGAGATTCTTGAGAGGTGGATGCCTCATGTAACTTGAGGGCTTTTTGTTTAGGTACCCAAACCATTTTTCTTTTAGATAGAACCTGTGAAGGTATGGGCTTGGGTGTATGCAATTTTTGTGCAGCTTCAGAGGTAATCATTTGTTGGATGCGGACCCACACCTTTTTCAGTTTGGCATATAGGTGTGTGGGTGTATGCATCTCTTGAGAAGGACGCTTCTTTGATTCTTGTCTTTTGTATCCTAGGTCATGAGGACTCTTAGGATTTTTGACTTTATAGGTAGAGGCATCTAGATTTTTACTGTTGATTTCTCTTGAGATGGTGGAAGTAGAGTTGGAGAACGTTATTTGTTTAGACAACATGTGCATATGTTGGCCTTAATTGGGATTGTTAGAAGATTCATAAATGGATGGGTAAGGTGTTGGAAGAAGTGGTAAAATATATGGAGGGATATTAGGAGTTGGAAGTAGCGGAGGTAGATTGGATGGTGGAAGGTGTATGGTCACATGCTTTTGGGATGTATATGATAAGGGAGGTGGAATGGCAACATATGTTTTGGGGATATGATAGGTTTTGCAATGAAAAGTGGGGGATTTAGGAGTGGAGGAAGTACCAACATCTTTAGATTGTTCACCTTGGGGTGTGTATCCAAGGCCATATGAAGGAGGAGGAACATTGACATGGACAGGCTCCAAAATACCTTGTTCGTGAAGGCCTAAGCCTTTACCTTGATAGTTCATATGTTGGAGTATGCGGTGGACAGTGGGATTATGTATAGGTGGAACACTAGACATGAGTTCCTTATTAGGTGAAGAAGGTGAGACAGAGGATAATGGTTGTTGGTGTTCTAAGGAGGAACATTCATGCATGAAGGTAGTGAGGCCAAGGGCATAGGATAATGGATTTGCAACATGGTCGATAATAGAAGGTAGAGGATTATTATTGGTTTGATCTTCTACGCTTGCTTGGGAGGTAAGTGTCTCATCAAGGGAAGTGGAATTTGTTGGATCTTGGATAGGACTAGATGGGGTTATAAGCTTAGGACCATGGAATGCATAAAGTTGGCTAAGAGTATCATCATGGTCTACTTGATCATAGATAGGCTCTTCATCATAGATGGGATTTGGATCATAGATAGGATTTAGCTTGATGGTATTAAGGTGCTTGTGTATAGGTTCTTCATCAACGATAATATCTTGATCATAGAAAAGATATAGATTATGGAGGGGCCAAAATTAGATCTCTAGCTCATGTATAGGATCAAGTTGCTTAGGAATAGCTTCTTCCTCAAAAATAGTATCTTGATCATGGAAAAGATATGGATTATGAATGGTTTGAAGTTAGATTTCTAGCTCATGTATAGGTATAGGATCATCAAAAAGATAGAGGTTATGTAAGGGTCGGATGGGAGTGCTTTGATCTTGATTTAGACAACGGGTTGATGTATCCACATGTTCTAAAGTGTGCTCTTGACATAACGCTTGGTGTTCTTGACTTGACGTGGAGGTAGAGGTCTCTTGGATAGGACCTTGGTCAACAAGATGAAAGTATGACGGAGCTTGACTTTGGTTCATGGTAGGAGGTTTTTCAATATGCTCAAGGGGGTGTTGATTACATGACGAGGTTAGTACAAGGGACATGTTTGAATACTCTTTGGTAAGGTCAAGGACTAGAATTTGGGGGCATGGTTGACTCTCTACTAGTAGCCTTTGGATCACATCATTGGTAGGTGTATAGGTAGAGGAGTGAGGTAACAGATTAGTATGCTTTGGGCTATGTGTTCTAGGAGATGGTGAAGGAGGACTAGTAGACAGATTGGTATATGATTTCCAACTTGAGGTGGTGCTTGCCTTGTCAAGAATATCATTAAGATGGGAAAATAATGTATGCTTTTGGGACGAGGTGAAGCTAGTACTGGCCTATTGAGCTTGTAAGATTATCATTTCTTGTTGTATCGCTTGGAGTTCTTGGGCAATTGCTTTATGATCTTGGGGTGAGATATCAAATTCTAATTGCACTTGAAGGTATTGGAGTTCTTGAGCAATTACTTCTAATTGGTATGTCATCTCTACAAAAACTGACACAAGACTAAAATGGGTACCCTAAAAGGTTGAAATCTTTCTCTCAAAAGAAGTGGAAAAGCTCACTGTCATAGATGTGCAATAACAGATGCACAGAAACAGAGGGCAAATGCGCAACAAGTTGATATAAATGTGCAATTCTAGTGAAAGGTAAATGTGCAGGAATAGATAGCAAATGCGCAAAAAGTTGAAGTAAATGAGCAAAAGGTCAAAACAAATATGCAACCTCATAAGATAAATGCACAGCTCTGGTTTTTTAAATGTTTTTACAAAGTTTTCAACACATTTTTTGGTGTTTTTGGTTTCTTGGTTGCAAGTTGGTCCTTTTGATCTGATTTTCTCAATTACGGCAAGAAGACACAAAAAACACAAAGAATGATTTCATGGTTTTTTATTTTTTTGTAATTTTTTGACTCTTTTTGACAAGAAAAGAAAGTACAAATCCTAGGCTAGTTGTGACAATATAAACCAAATTCTCCCTATTTCTAGGTGAGGTATCTTCGGGAGGTAATAATTGCTCTTCCCTGCACCGGTTTATAGGGGTTTTTGGCCACTAAAAGCAAAGGATGATTAATAAGTGCAACCTTTCAAGTGGTTATACATACGGCAACACCACTCTCCATTATGGAGTCTCCCAGCCTGCAAGGGTTGCACCTTGGAGGGTTTTGGGGGAGGTTGGTTGTCGGTATAACACAACTTCACTCGTTGTTTAAAGATTTTGCTCCAAACACAATTTATTTATAGTGGCTTGCAGAGCTTGGCTTTAGCTTGTTACCACTTAAGTTTGTTCCCCAAGGACGGATGGATATCCAAGGGCAGGCCTCTCTAAAGGTTAAACACATGCAAAAATGATATGTCTGGCATTTTGGTCACCCAAGATAGGGGAGAGCATAGGCCTAGTATCATTCCCAAAAACACAAAAGACAGTGGTTCTTTTCCCCTAATTAAAATTAAAAAAAACTAAATGAGCTATCTACTTGGGCACGCACACAAAAAAATTTGTTAACTTTGAAGTGATAACAAGATAGCAATGATTCAATTTTACCAAGATAGCAATGTGCTTAACTTTGAAAGATAGCAATATAGCAATGATCCAATGATATGCAAGATAGAAATGATTTAGTTACAACCCTCCTAGTTAGAACTATGTGAGATTTGCATGAACATCCGTTTACTTTCCTTTAGAAATCAAGATATGAGTTAACAAGTGTAGCTATATGGCTAAACCAGTACCTAGCCTGTGAGCAAATCAAAGAATATTCCTATGAAAAAGTGTTAGCATTAGCAAAACCATAAGAAAACTCAAAAAGTCAATGTCAGAATCAGATGCGCAGGTACAGACCTCATATGCACAGAAACAAAAGTTATATGCGTAGTTTTACAGATGTGCAGAATCAGAGATCATTTGCGCAGAAATAGAGGTCATATGCGCAGATTGATAGATGCATTGATTCAAAGCTCATATGCACAGAAATAGAGGTCATATGTGCAAATTGATAGATGCGTTGAATTAGAGAACATATGCGCAAAAAGAATGAGAAAATGCATAGAAACAACATTTGAAAAATTCTCTGCAAAATAGATGCACAACAGGATGGAACAAATGCACAACGGGATGGAGCAGATGCGTTGCAGGATGGAACAAATGCACAGAATCAGTAAATGTGCCATATCAGAGGTCAGATGCACCGAAATAGAGACTGTATGCATTGAAAGATCAGATGCACTGAAAAAGACATTAGATGCGTGTTAGAATGGGTCAGATGCATAGGATGCGCAGATTCCTCCTGTGTATGATTTTCTAATGTACAAAAACTTAGTTTTTGGGTTAAATTGGGGCAAGGCCCCACAATGGGCACCAAAAATGTTAAGGGAAAATTGGAGTAAACATGAATAATCAATATATCAATATCAGTAATACCCAAAACTCAATGAAATATAGAAATAAAGAGATCAATCAAACAAAGAACTTCAAACCTTTGCAAACATCAAAGCTTCATGGCTTCCATTGATTGCCTATCTCAATCGATCTTGCATGTATGAATAAGGCCCTCAGCGAGTGTACTCCCTTGCTATTTTCCAAGAATGTCAATTGGGAATGGCTGTGATAGTGCTTTGTAATGAAGATGAGCTCCACAACAATGGTAGTGATATGGTAACAAGTTGATCGCAAGAAAATGGAATGACGTGGGTGCCAACGGCGCGCTGTAATTCCTGTAGAGTAACAATACTAAAAGCTTGGATGAATGAAATGGAAGAATAGGGTTCAATTTATAGACTTGGGAGAGAGAAAATCAATGGTATAGAAAGAATAAGAAGATCAATGGTATAGAACGGTTGAGGAATGTGCGCGAATAAGAAGAAGACATGTGTCTTGCTATATTTTGTATGAGAGGAATTAATAAAATAGAAGAATAAGTTAACTGAAGAGATTAATCAATTAACAAAACAAATAGAAGAGTTAACTGAACAGAACTAGAGAATGGAAATTGCATGAGGATGAGAAGATATTTTGTCTTAATTAAATATTTAGAATATTCAATTGCATGTGCACAAGGATTGAATTATACTTAGAGATAACTCAATTTAGAAGAAATGGACAACTTAAATAAATATTTGATTTATTTAAATTTAGAGAAGATATTATTGGAAGAAACAATTAAATAATTGGTATTATTTAATTTAGAGTGAATTTTGGAAGAACTAATTAAATAATTAGTATTATTTAATTTGTTGGAGGATTTTGGAAGAATTTAGGAATTTAATTAAATAAATTGATTTTATTTAATTGTTGGAAGAATATGAATCAAATAAATAAATTTGTTTATTTATTTATTGATAAAGGAATTTGACTTAAATAAATATTAAGAATATTTATTTGGACATAGTTGTGTCATTTTCAGGTGTATACAGCAAATAGAGTCCTATCATACCCTATTAGACTCTTAAGTTCACTAAATCTCTTATCCAAAAACTCATTTCTACCTTTTGTCTCTACATACTTCTCAAAGGACTCAAAATGAGTATTTACAGAACTTACAAGATTTTTCAGATGTCCGGAGGGGGAATCAAATGGGCTCTTCTGGTAGGAAGGCATTAACTTTTCCAAAATCCTGGTTGCAAGCCCCAGTAGCTCATTGTCCTCCATGTGGAATTTTAACATCTTTTCTCTAGCCTTTACTTGGGTGAATGATGCTATTTTTATCAATTGAATTGGAGAGAGAGCATCTGGATTGGCTAAACCTTGGAGTAGTTCAGGCTCATCAACCTCAATCATCTCTTCTTCAAGAAGATTTTTCACTGCATCTGCAGTGTCTCTTGCAACATTTTCTAAACCATCCTTTTGTTCATCAAATTTCTCAGTATCTGCTTTAGGTGCTTCAACATTTGCACCATCTTCTTCTATTGTCTTTCTTTCCTTTTTCTTCCTCTTTCTCTGCTTTACTTTTATGTGTTCTCTGCAGAGGAACTCTTTCCTTTTTGTTCACCACTTGCTACTTGATCCAAAGGGCTCTGTGTAATAGTAATATCCTCTTCTTTTCCAGAATGATCAGGTGGAGTTACTCCTGCATCAACTATTTTGTCTATCATATCTATGTCCTCCTGATTGACTTGTTCCTCTTCTTGAACTTCTCCAACATTCAAATTTGATGAATCAAATCCAACATTAGTCTCTTCATAGGTTAACTCTGTTAGATTCAGGACAGACAACTGAGAGGGGGGTGAATCAGTTGTCTAAAACTTTCTTCCAAATTAAACACTTAAGTCCACTTTATAGTTCAGTAGCAAAATAATAAATCAATCATGAAACATAATGCATTAGATCAAGACCAGAAACACATTAACACATAAGACACCAAGATTTTGACGTGGAAAACCTAGTTAAGGGAAAAACCATGGGGTGATTAACTGTTGATCATGATGTTAATCATAAACAAAGATAGAATAAAAGTTTCACATCAACCTTTACTCATCTTAAAAGATACGATGAATTCAAAGAATTCATGATCCCAAGTCTCTGTGGATTAGGTCTTAATCAACTGACGTTACTCAGTGGTTGATGTGCGTTGTTGTTTTCCATTCAGGGGCCTTATGTTTGATCATCAGCAGGATCTGATAAGATGCTACAAAGAAACATTATTTCATAGTATATTTCTCCAGATGATATATTTATACTTAAATCTTTGCATGATATTTGTCAATTTGACATGCTTTAACTCAAATATGCTATTGATTTTCAATTATCTTCGAGATATCCACATATTTATTACTATTTGCTTCTGATTGTCAATTATCGCAATTGTGATGGTGAATTATTCTGAAATTAAAAGAAACTGAAAAGAATACTTCAAATAATGATGAACCTTCACTTATTGAACTACATACACATCAGATACAGTCATGAAGAGAAGAGATCAAACCATATGTTCACCAGGACATTCCACAGCTAGTTACAGTCGATGCTAACTTCAAAGGAAAGGAATGAAGACAACACATGCAAGCTAATATGCACTCCAAGGGATGCAGCAAATCAAAGCATGTATCAAGAATTCATACACTGATTACTCAATATTTATGATGGATTGTAATCAAAACAGTCTTCTCATTCATTAAGTATGCAAGAACATATATGTGTACAACAACTTTGAAATAAGCCCTCAATATTTCAGCAAACAGATTTCAATAAAGTTTCCAATGTTCAAAATAAGGCATCCATGCACCTTTTATAGAACAAGGTGAGGGAGCGGTTACACATGATCTACGATCAAGATTTATCTATTAAGATCTACGGTGGATATTCATCCTTGACTTAGTCAACATTTCACGTGGCATAGGTTGCCAGCCGGCAAACATCTGAATTACTCATTTTCTCTAAATGCCAGATGCTTATGCCCTCTTTGGTATTGCATCTTCATCCACTCTTCATTCTTTAGGTTCTTCATCTTCATCATCAAGTGCATCTAGATCATCACTTCTCGTATCTTCATCATCTTGATGATCATTACTTTTTATATGGGCCTGCATGATTATCCTGACATTTTCATATGCTCCCACCACTCGCTCAACTTCTCCGCCATCCTGAGTTTTTGCTTTGACAATGGCGTGCTTGTGGGCATCATATTTATCTCTAAGAGCCTCCAATTTGTTCCTCCTGCTGCCTGATGTTTCATTATAATTATCCACCCTGACCTTGATCCTCATGATCTTGTCTATGGCTTCTTCTGTTAGGTGGTTAAGAGGGTCATCAGCTATCAACTAGAAGTTGTTATGTAGAGCCTTTACTGCAAAATCTACATCTTGATTCTCAATCTTTCCTTCTATCTTCCCCTCTAGGGCCTCCAAGATCTCTCCTACAAATGGCATCATGTAATGTAGCTTCATGTTGATGTCTCTTAACTTGCTATTGCATCTTTTTAATACATCATTTTCAAATCTGATATCTTTATACCAGATATCCATCAATATGGTGGTATTATTATCTAGCACCTGTTTGTTTATTAGAACCTAAGGATTAATCCTCTTCATTTCATCCAAAGCACTCAAGGCTTTCTCTAATTGGAATGACCTTCTTCCGGCCTCCATTTGCAACTTATCAACCTTCCTTCTGGAGATACTTAGAGAATTCCACCTCTGTAAAGAGGCTTTCACTACTTCCTCTGCTCCGCTGAGTGTGGATAACATCCACCTTCTCATTATTACTGATTCGTGCTTCACAAGATCCAGTTTATTGACCTCTTCCTGAGAAATTATAGTCAATGGGACTGCTTTTGCACATCAAGGTTAATTAACCCTTTTATGTAGGCATGCAGCTGAGCAATGTGCTCTTTATGCTGCTTATTCTTTTCTTTTTCCTTCTTTACCCTTTGGGTTAAAGAATCAATTATATCATTTCCCTCTTGACCTTCTCGGTCTTCATTGGCAAACCCTAAATCAACAGTAGTGATCTAGAATTCTTCCAGGGTGATCTTGCCTTTCTCCTTTTCAACCGTGGGAAGTGCTATCTAAGCGGTCCTTCTGCTTGTAGCAGGATCTCTTCTTATGGCCAAGGATAATCTGTCCTTCCTCTTTGGCTTCATGATGGTATCTGAAAATAGGGTTGACACATCAAACTCTTGAATCTCCAAACCTGACTCTGTATCTATTTCTTTCTCAAGCCATGGAGGAACTTGGTCCCTAGATCCTTGGCGTGCTCCATCATCATGATGATCACCTTGACCTCCAGTAACTGCATTTGTTTTTGATGGGGATGGTGACTTCCTTATTTCTTCCTCATGATGCTCTTAATGAGGGTGATCCTGGGGTACTTCCTCCTATTGAGGAATTTCTTCTTGTGGTGGAGGATCTTGCGATGCATCCACATGATGATCTTGTAATTGGTCCTGTACTTCATCATTTTTTGTTTCATCCCCTTTGGGAATTTCCTCATTATGAGGCACATTTGCATCCGTAAATGTCATTGTATCTACCTTAGGTGCTTCTATCTAATTTTGGATCACATTCTAATCCGCACCTATAGTATCTATTTCTTGACTCCTTAGGTCATCCTGACCTGATGTATCTTTTTCACCAAAGGCTTCTTGAGTTCTGGGTACTTCTTCACATAATATAACCTTTTCATTTCCACCCTTTTCTTGGACTTCAACTATTTTGGGCTCATTAGATATATCTTGTTGTTGTTGACCCATATCTGCAATTTGTCCTTTTGTTTCTGTCAACTTAATCTCCTCAACATTTTCTGTTCTCTCAGGTGTACCCACTGGATTTTTAGGATGTGTTACATCCTCCCTATATGTTAAATCTATCACTTCAGGGGTAGCCACCTAATCCCCTAGTTTATCAAGCCCTATTTGTTGTGCAATCCTTTCTGGGCTGTTTTCCTTTTCTTGTTCCACTTGCTTTAGTTCTTCTCACATAGTCGCCTGTACTGAGGGAGTTCCTTGTTGAGTTATGTGGGTGTTAGCAACAAGGGTTTCCATTTGTTGAGAGGTAACATCCTTTACTACCTCATCATCAGATAAGTCAACTGTCTCCTCCAGTGAGACAAGACTACTTTAAATTGGCCTAGAGGCTTCTTTCATTTGTTCTTCAGCTTGTTTAGTCTTAAACTAAACAATGGTGGGAAGTGGCACATTGTGTTACAGTCCCTTTCTGAATACTTCTCCACCAGCTCCCCTCAATACTATGGGGTCATGTTTTATTTCACCTCTCATGGATGTTCTTGGTTTCTTAGGTGTGGATGCCATCACCTGAGGTGCTTTTCTTTTTCTTATGAGGGGCATAGGGTCCTCTTCTTCAAGCTCTTCATCAAGAAGAACATCCTTTTTCTTTTGTGATGTTTGACCCTCCTCATATGTTTCAGTAGTTTCAACAGCTGGCCTCTAGATCTTTTAAGCCGTTTGTGTATCTATAGGAGGCGGTACTGATGAGGTTGATGCCTGTCCTGATGCGGATGCATCCTCAGCTGTTATAATCACTCTTTCAACTATTACCCCTTTAGGTTCATTATCAGTTTTCTTACCTCTGGGGGGTCTCTTGCTTTGTTCTTGAGGCGGCATTCTTTCTCCTATAGATTTCCTCTTTTCAATCAGAAAGTCATCATATTTATTGTCAGGAAGCTCCTGCCTCTTCTTCTTATTGTCAACTGTAAGGGCTACACCCTTCTTCTTTAGTGCATTTATTTGTTCATCTACCCAAGACTTGGTTAACTGCAGCATCCTGCCTGTAAATTGATCTAATGAAATATCCTCAGGCTACGTAAGATCAGGTGCTGAGATTGTGTCATTGTATATCTTCTTTTCCTCATATTCATCAACTATTATTTTACCATCATCCCTCTTTAACTGAGTAGGCACTGGAATATAATCAAAAGTTCTGATCTAGTTGAGAGTCAGCCTTTGGTATTTTCTTCTTCTAGCCTCAGCTTCATCCTCACAATCTGTCCAGAAATCCTCTAAGTGCTTCTGATGGATGGGCTTCCCCATGATTTTCTGCATCCTCCCATATGGGTCATATGATCTTACCAAGGGGAACGGCTGTAACTTCATCATGTCTAGACCAGCTATGGCCTTCTTAATGTTATCAGAATCTTGGCATATATACCAACCCATTATTACTGGAAACAGTACTGGTGGAATCCTATTATTTGCTTTGTAAGCATCCAGTATTGTGGATATCTGTCTCATGAATTCCATCAGTACAACTGCATCTGTGGGATATCTTGGAAGCATGAGGGGTTGTCCTGCAAAGCCCTCTATTCTGATATAAGAGAATGTAGTATATTGTATAAACTAGGCACCATGCCTGTATATGACTTCTTGAGCTTCCATGCTCAGTCTTTTAGTCCTATCTTCTTCCATTGTCCTGACCAGATGCATAGAAAATGCATCATTCACTAATTTGTAATTTGGAAGATAATTTTGTCTTTGTAGTTGGGGATAATGATCCCAAATGCGGGCATCATTTATAGTGCCACCAATCTTTCCTTCTGTTACAAGTGCACTGAATGTACCTTTGTATGCACATGAGTATACCACATATGAAGTCATATGAAATGAACATTCTAGGCCTCCTAGGTTCATGAGCTTCTCACTTAGGGCATCACTTATCATTTTGGCCCATAATGGCTTTTTGTCTGTATACAGACACATCAAGATAACCCCATACATCCAATCTTTGAAACTCCCAGTGTCAGGCTGGCCTGTCACTCTACTAAGTAGGGTTATCATATATTGGTATTCATCATCAAAGTCAAACTTGTACATATGCACTAGTAGTTTGTGGTGTAGGAGCTCCCAGTTTAGTCATTTTTTTGGCTATTTCCTAGTTTGTCATCATGTTATTCTAATTCCTCTAAGGCTTTGAAAGCCATTCTCATGTTTTGTAATAAGGACTTAGCTCATTTTGATTGACTAGTCCACTATAGTGGTAATAAGGCCTATTTTCAAGGTTTTTCCCTTTTGAAACATAGAGTTTCTTATGCAAAGGCAACTTCCAACATTTCACTGCCCTTGATGGGCAGTTGTACGGTTGAAAGAGAAGTGGAAAGGTTGCTAAAACCTTCTATAAACAAAATATTGTATGACATGCCAAAATAGAATGAAAAGAGAGGAGTTTTAGAAGGAAAAAAAGTTTTTTTCTGCTTTTTTTTTAAGACAGTCGTACAGTACGGCCTGGTACGGACAGTTCAGGAACTGAGGTTTGGGAAATATGTTAGGGTTTTGAGATACCTTCCATTTGCATATATTTAGAGCCTTTGAAACATTTTTTACTATTTGTTTCAATCCATTTTGTGCAAACTAGTTTAAACCCTCCATAGCTAGGGTTTTGTGACAAAATGAACCATTTTTCCTCTATCCTCTGAAAGTTATCATCCATTTTTAGTAGGATGGAGGAAGGTAGATTAGAGTTTATGTTTTTTGATGTTTGGCAGGTTACACTCCTCTCCCAAAGGCATTTGGCATGATACTATCTAGTCTAGACAGTGACTAGTTAGCATGCAATGGATGGACAGTATTGAAAATGCAGAAAACAACCAAGTATTTGATCATATGGTTGATGAATTCAGTGTTTGCAGGTGATGACAGTCCTATGTAGGTACTTATGTGCTCCTGAGCAAGTGAAGTTGACACACTTCCTTCATTGAGCCTTCAAATTAGGCCTATTTCCTAAAAAGAATAGTTTGTTGTTATTGTAACCTATGACAGAGTATGGCTTTGTAACTTGGAGGGTAGGTGTAAGTCCATAGTGGGTATTGGAATGTGTAAAGTGTCTTGATTTCCCTTTGGAGGTTTGAGGAGATATCCTTTTGTTAGTCATTCTCAAGGACTACAAGGAAATAGTCTCCTTTTAGGCACTGTCATAGGACAGTCATATGGTAACTTGCTGTCCATTGTCCTGTAGAGTACAGAATTTAGTTATTGGGTCAGAGACCTCATGTTGGTCATGTCCTTGATAAGTATATGCTGGGTATAGTGTGAAGATCCTATGGTAGAGGTATTAGTAGGTTGATTGTTGTCCTAGAAGGTGTTTGTGTTGTTGATTGGGTTGAGTAGAGACTCCCCAAAAGAGGGTTGAGTAGTCTTATGGTGGACACCAAAGTGTGGTCCTAGACTAGGTCAGCCTCTTGTAAGCCTTGTGTAGGCTTGTATCACATAACCTTTGAAATCCTTTTGGAGGAAACATTGGAGTCTAAGTTCATTGTGTGAACTTTATTAACTACTACATATACCTTTGCATCAGTTTGGCAGCCGCAGTATAAGGACTATTCTTTGCCCTCCATTGATACATTCTCTTCCTAGCAGCTTTCTTGTTGTTTATATATTCAGTTTCTAGTTTCTTCAGATCCATGCTGACAACCTTTTTCCCAATGGTAAATTGAAAGTGGCTGCAATCCCCCTGATGGACAGATCTGCATACACTCGACCATGCTTTTCCACCTTCCTTGTTTGTGGATTGTAGTTTCTGGCACATTCAATAATCAATTCTGGAGTCTCCATAGAATAGGGAAATCTAGTTGCGTTCCACATTCCTGACACAAAAACGGCGTCCAACAAGGTATTATTCTTGTCATCATGCATTCTAGATGACCAAGCGACCAAATCAATGCTTCCCTAGTGTGTGTATGTGATAACGCCATATTTGAACCGTACACCTTCAGGCTAAGCGAACATTGGTTTAAGAAATTCAGCATCAGATTTGCTCAACCTCTTGTCTGCCATGGTTTCCTGCAATAAATGGGACCATTTTTACCATACAATACTTCACATATATGCACACAAAATTATATCTTCACAGCATGATGCACATTATATTAATTAATCATCACTTCATCATGATATGCATAACATATATCTTCAAACTAGTAAAAGCATACTACCTGGACATGCAGAAAATGACAGGAGGAGGGTTTTAATTACTTACTTGTTAGCATTTAACTCCTTGATTATGCTGATGATTATATGAAAGAGATTCATATACCAGTGGTAATCACGTGTCCTATTCTGCTGCAAGCTGTGCGTGTCTGGAGGTAGGCCGTATGAGGGTTTGAAAGCTCTGTGCTCTATAAAAACTGGTTTTATAACAAGGTAAGTGTAAAATGACGGTGTAAATTCACTTTTATCCTCCTTATTAGGGCAATTTTAGGGCAACACAAGGTTTATTCAATCTTAACTATTGATCCCCTGTCATTAATTCATGGATGCTGCCAAGTGTCTAGATCGCATTCGCAATCAACGGGAATCCACCTACTGCATTTTATGGCATTTAATGTTGTGTGGCAAGAGGAGCGGGGTGATCTTTGAAAGATCAGGGGATATTCTGAATATCGGGTGATGTTTAAAATGTCAGGTGATATTAAGAAATATCAAGATGACGTCATCAGGATGATGACTTAGTTTATCATTGTTGCACTATGACGTCATCGTCATGTTATGTAGAAAGGGTCACTATTGGAAATATACCTCCGCGAGGTAAAAAGGATGATGACATCATCGTCATGGCAATTTTTCATATCTCGTCAGGATTATATGATGTCATCATGATATCTGCTTTAGGGTGATATTTTGCGATGGGGTGATATTCGGGAGATAGGGTGATATTCAGAATATTAGGTGATATTGGGAATATGACCCCCGCAAAATATATGACGTTGTTCAACGGGTAAATGCTTCTATCACCTAAAATTGACGTCCAGATCTCCGGATAAATGATTTATCAGGTGATTAAATTGGATCAGGGTGATCTTTCATAAGATGACTGATGTTAAGAAATATGACCCCCCCTCGAAATATCAGGTTTGACCAGGACTTTGACTCACCATAACTCTCCTTCCCTATGGAATATCAGGGTGATCCAAAAGGCAAACCTGCATGAAATTTTGTACTCTATCCAACCATGAGGTTATTGACATGAAATATGAATTTTAAAAAATTGACCCCATCATGATGACTTACCTAGTCCCCTTATGCAGGATCATCTGCATGACTTACTTTTACCAGACCACCAGCAAGCAGAAAACACAAGCCAAGCAAAAGGTTGGGTCCCTGTTTTGTCAAGTTAAAATGGGGCGTGTTTTGTAACCACACAACAACTTGCCACCAAAGAAAACACCAAACTTCCAATGATTCAAGTGATGTGAACACATTCTAACATAGCATTCTAACTCTCTTCAAGCATAAGCATCATAATCTTTCTAAATGATAAAATGTCCTCATGGTAACAATGCTAACAAAGGATCAGTAGTGTGCAAATGATTAATTATCCTCATCTTGAAAGCAAGTTGAAAACATGAGTAACTGATGTTAAGCTACATAGTTGGAGATCATCCCTCATAGCCGACCTGGATAGAGCCTTGTTGCCAGCAGGCATTCATAGCCCCGACAAGGTTATCTATACAATCACCCCTAAGTAGAGCTCCACTACCAGCAGGCATCTATAGCCCCGATAGAGTTACTCAGATGACCTAATTTTATTATATTTTTGGATTTTTTAACATTTATATTTTATATATCTGATGTCATCATGTAAGCTCAGTGTGCAAGGTATGGTCACTTGCTAATTTAGGTTCAAGATTGCATTGGTAGCAAGGGAGTCCCTTTAGATTTTTCACTTAACACCTATACTTGTGTGTTCAACAAACCCAAGGCTATTAGGTGAGTCATTGTGAAAAAATTACTTTGGTTAAGAAAAGGCACCCTGATGAAAAGATATCACAGACCTAATCATAAGTACTTTCTCAAAATGAGTCATAACCTATATATGAATGTGTTCTCATCACTTGAATCCTAACAATTTAGTTATTTTTTGGGGTGATGAGCTGCATCATCTTGACTAACCAAAACAAAAACTTAACAAGAAAACAAAGCAAAAACAAAAACAAAACAACATTGTACAAACAACTATACAAATATACGCTATGGTACACATGACTAACATGAAGCTACTTAGGCTTGGAAATAATGTTTGAGGAACTATCCATTAACTGGTAATGGAACATCCTCGCCTGTCAAGTGTTTAAGGCTAAAAGTGTTGTCTCCTAATATCTCAAAAATTTGGAAGGGACCTATCCATAATTTATCAAAATTACCATGGTCTCCTTTCCTCTCATGGGCTTTGTCCCACATCAGGACTAAATCAGATATCCTGAAGGCTTTAACTTTGGCTCTCTTATCAAACCAGCGTTTGACAACAGCCTAATGTTTGGCAAATTGATCAATTGCCTGACTTCTTTTCTCTTCCAGCTGCATCAGCTGAAGCAACCTGACTTCTTGGTTATTGTCTATGCCTAGGTACTCTTGGGCAAACTACAGGGTAGGAATCTTTAGGTTAATGGGGAGGATGGGATCCACCCCATACAATAAATGAAAAGGTGTATTTCCTAGTGTATCCTTCATTCTAGTTCTGTCTACCCACAAGGCATACTTCAGTAGGGTATTCCATTTCATAGGGTTCTTTTCTATTAACTTCTTTATGATATTCACCAAATTTTTATTAGTGGATTCTGCCAATCCATTCCCTTGAGGATAATAATTAGATGAGAACTTCAATATGATTCCATAATCGAAGGCCCAACTTGACAATTTGGTTGAAGCAAAAGCAGAGCCATTATCACTTACCAGAGCATAGGGAACCCCATACCTGGTGACTATATTATTTTCCAAAAATTTGATGACATCTTCAGCATTGCAGGTTTTGGTGCTGACAGCTTCAGTCCACCTGGTACAGTAGTCAATAATCGTTAAGACATACTTGTGACTGGATGATGATGGAGGATTGATTGGTCTTATGAAATCCATGCCCCATTGTGCAAATGGGCGCATCTCCATCACTGGCTCCAAGGGTTGAGCAGCATATCTCTCTCTATTGGCAGCAACCTGACATGTATGGCAGCATTTAATATGTTCAGCAGTGTCTTTAAAAATTGTAGGCCAGTAATATCCTACCCTTAGAATAGCATGAGTTGTGGCTAGGGATGACCCATGTGTTGTTCCAAATTTGTCATGTAATTCTGACAACACCTTGTCTATTTCTGGCCTTTCTAGGCATCTTAAGTATATTCCTTCATAATTTTTTTCTCAAAAGTACCCCTGCTTTCATCATGTACTTCTGGGACCTTATTTTCAGGGCTCTTCTTTGTGAAGCCTGCAGTCTGGGAGGACATCTTCCAGTAATCAGGATATGCTTGATGTCTGAGTACCATTCTCCACTATCCTTCTCATTAATAACAAACTGCTGACTTGTAATATTTGGATCAATCTCTGATATCATCTGGCTTAGAGCCTGTCCTCTTACTAATTTCATGGGTGTGATATCCATGTCATATTCCTGTAGGACAATGATCCACTTAGCCCTCTTCTTACCTGGCTCGCTATGCATCAATAACATCTTCACTGCTGCATTAGGTACCACAGCAATCACCTTGCTTCTTAGGATATAGTGCCTGAATTTCTTTACTGCTCTAACCAAAGCAAGGGCTTGTCTTTCTACATCCATGTACCTGAGTTCTGCATTTCTGAATGGGCAACTCATGAATGCTATAGGCTTCTCTTCTTTTTCTTTGTTTCTTTGTGTCAACACTACTGCAGAGGTATGCTCCGAAGCAAATGAGTAAATATAGAAGTCCTTGGTGTAGTCTAGACTAATCAGCACTGGAGCTTCAGATATAGCTTTCTTTATGCCTTCAAAAGCTACTCTAGCTTCTGGTGTCCACTCAATCTTTGCATCCTTTTTTAGCATAGCATTTAAAGGTCTAACTATTTCAGCAAAGCCAGTGATAAACTTCCTGACAAAATTTATCTTACCAAAGTAAGATTTGAGCTCTTTCTTACTTCTAGGAAGCTATATTTTCATAATAGACTCCACTCTTTCAGGATCAATGATAATCCCATTTTCAGTTATCAGGTGACCCAGTAATTTTTCGGTTGTCACCCCAAATATACATTTCTTGGGGTTCAGGGATATCCCATACTATTCACATTTTTTCAATACCCTTCTGAGATCTTCTTGATGCAGAGGTAAACGCAACGGGAGCTTACAAAGGGGAAGGAGGAGTCATCAACACAACCAACATGTTATAATACCTATCGGCTTATCATCATCATCATATTTCTTACTAACACAGACAGCATCATCATATTTCGAAGAGGCATGAAATATCCTCCTGCTAACTACTGTTCACTTCCTTATCGCCTTTCGCCTTTCGCCTGTCAGCAGCATCATGATATTCAGCAAGCGCAAACATCCTCCTGATGTTCACTGTTCATCTTACCGCCGAACTCTATCTTCAGCATCATGATGTTCAACATCATGTTCATTAGTAGGATATAAAATATCCGGTTGCCTCCATATATCCTGATGACGACTCTCTTCACGCACCCTTCCTTTGATGCTTACGTCACCCCGATATCCTGATGACGATTATCCTGATGACGATGACGTCACATGCAGCTCCCTCAATATCCTGCTGCCCTGATATCCTGATGACGATTATCCTGATGACGATGACGTCACATGCAATTCCTTCAATATCCTGCTGTCGGCCAAACTTAACATTATCGGCCCGCGATGACTTTATCAACCCGATCGACTAACTTATGCCAATACGCTCCTCCTCGGCAACACCTGATGATGATCACCCCAATGTACATTCACCTTATGCAAACAATTGCATCATGCTCATCTCCACCTACTCGGATGACGCCCAAAGTACTGCAGGATATACACAGAAATATCCTGATGATGCCGTTGTGACAAATTTTCCAACCTTAGCGAATTTCGATCCGCCGAACCTCCTGGGGTGACCCGATCTGCTTCTTGGACAACTTTCCAGACTCTAACTACCAGCATGACCTAGCACATACCCATGCTAGGGTTCTCAACACCTCTCGACTGCGATCCTGCAAACATGCACATGAAGAAACAGAAAAAGCAAACTAAATCCTAACCTACTGTACATAGCCATTCCACCGATTCGACGAATCAACCGGTGGAATGGATCAGCGAATCCATGTAACCACCAAAACAGTAACTCGATTAAACAATGGAAGCCAAAACAGAGACTAGACACAAACAGGATCTTTTTATTGATTTCAAAAGATGCAAGTACAATATTCAGTCTCTCTCTGCAATCTAACTCCTCTGCTCAATGCAATACTATGTTATGATCTCTGCTCTAAAACCAACCGATCCTCATACATAAATAGGATCTCCTGCGAGTACTACCGACCCGACTCCAAGCGGCTGGGAGGACCCAACCAGACATACAGCATAACAGCTGTCCTAACAACCTACCTAAAAATAGTAAAGTATGGTCAACATGACCTTATTACATGCATTGGTCTTATCAGACCTTCTTGGAAACATTAACAAGACTCAAAACAAACTAACTGCCTCATGGAGGCCAGCTGTCAGGTAGGTGCTCCTACACCATACTCCCCAACAGAAAAGAACTCATGTCCCATGAGTTTGGTTGTGGAAGTCCTCCACCTTTACACTTTGCCTTTGCAATATTCTGACCTGTTCCAGCTTTATCCTCTGCTAGCTCTTGGTTGCTCCAAGACTTCTGAACTGTAACTTGCTTTCTTGCAAGTAAATCCTCATGCCTGTCAATGTAGGCCCTTCTCTCACATACCTTGTGTTTGTCAGGTTGTCTGACCAGAACCTCTGTCTGAACTGCCTCTTGAACTTCTGTAATGTTCAACTCTGTCTTCCTTTCAACCTTTATAGGACAAACAATAGTCCCAATTATGACAACATCCTTGTCATTCCTCTCAACTGGTTGCTGTTTGCACACCTGTTTCTGAACCTGCTGCTGACCTCTGTCAGTCAAAACTGAAACTTTCTTCAACCTGTTGTCCTTAACAACTCCTTTCCCTACAGTGTCCTCAACTGCCTTTATGCCTGCTCCTATAGGCATCTGTACAAACTCCTTCTTTCCCACTAAAATGATTTTGGCTACCCCCTGTGCTGCAGTTGCTTCCTGTAATGGTATCAACATAATAGTTTTCCCATCTTTCTTGATGGTGTAGGTATTAGCATACCCATCATACAGTACCCTCCTATCAAATTGCCATGGTCTACCCAACAGTAGGTGACAACATTCCATGGGTAAAATGTCACACAAAACTCTATCCTGATATGCTCCAATCTGAAAATCCACATATGCCTGTTCATAGACAAAAAGTGATTGACTATCACTCACCCAAGATGCTTTGTAAGGGTGTTGGTGTGGAATCCTTTCCAAATGCAATTTATCCACCATTTCCTGAGATACCATGTTGTCTGTTGAACCAGTATCAATGACAACCTTACATACTTTACCTTTGCTCTTACATGTGGTCTTGAAAAGAGCTCTTCTTTGCATCATATCATTTGATGCCTGCAAACTAGTTCTCCTAAGCATCAATGCTTCTCCCTCCTCAGGATATCCATAACTTTCAGAAGCTCTATCTGTTTGCTCTACTTTCTCTTCTTGCACAAGTTGTACTCTCTTGTCATTCGTTCTATCATCTCTGGATGATGAACCTTTGTTTTCTGGACATTTGAAAAATGGATGACCAAACTCACCACAGGTGTAACACTTTCCTGAAAATGTAGTAGAACCTCTACCACTTCCAAATCTGCCTCTATTACCTTTCCATCCACCTCTGAAATCAGACTGTCCCTGTCCTTTACCAGTGTCTTCTTGACCCTCATTGGTTTGCCTTGTTGTATGGGCTAATCCTCTTCCCCTCATATTGTGTTGTGCTTGTTTTCTCTTTAACTTCTCTTCCACTTTCAATGCCAACTGAAAGCATTTCTGAACTGTATCTGGATTATGCAGACTTAAATCATCCTGAATGTTGAACCTCAATCCATTAAGGTATCTGGCTACCTTCTCTTCTTCACTTTCCTTTACCTTTGTTTTCATACAAAGTTTCATGAATTCCTCTGTATATGAGCTGACATCTAGCTCCTTCTGCTTCAGGTTTTGCTTCCTCTTGTGTAATTGGATACTGTAATCCAATGGGACATAAGCTTCCTTCACTAATGCCATCATTTTCTTCCATGTAGCGACTCTATGCTTTCCTTCCTGTACTCTATCATCTTGGACGAAATTCCACCATGTCAAGGCAGCTTCTTTCATTTTTGACTGGGCTATTTTCACCCTCTGTTGTTCTGGTATCTCCTCTGTTTCAAAGAAATTGTTCAAGGAGTCTATCCACTCCATCACTGAATCAGGTTCCATCTTTCCTGTAAACACTGGAAAATCCAGTTTCACATCCATGGTTCTCCTCTCCATGGCCTTGAGGGCGTTCAACAGTGGTCTCTGGTCTGCAGGAATGACCTCCTCGTTCCAACTAGGGATCTCTTCTTCTTCCCTATCTTCTTCTCTACCAGAACCTACTCTGCTCCTCAACTTCGCTAACTCATCCTTCAATTCCTGATTCTGAGCCTTCACGGCCTTGCTCTCTGCAATCTGTTTCTTCACCAGAACTGCCAACTCAACGTTGGTCATCCTTGTCGGAATCTCTGATGTTCCTTCATCACCTGACATCCTGCTATATCCTTATCTTTTCCAGAAGATCCTTCCTTTGCTCTGATACCACTATGATGCAGAGGTAAACGCAACGGGAGCTTACAAAGGGGAAGGAGGAGTCATCAACACAACCAACATGTTATAATACCTATCGGCTTATCATCATCATCATATTTCTTACTAACACAGACAGCATCATCATATTTCGAAGAGGCGTGAAATATCCTCCTGCTAACTACTGTTCACTTCCTTATCGCCTTTCGCCTTTCGCCTGTCAGCAGCATCATGATATTCAGCAAGCGCAAACATCCTCCTGATGTTCACTGTTCATCTTACCGCCGAACTCTATCTTCAACATCATGATGTTCAACATCATGTTCATCAGTAGGATATAAAATATCCGGTTGCCTCCATATATCCTGATGACGACTCTCTTCACGCACCCTTCCTTCGATGCTTACGTCACCCCGATATCCTGATGACGATTATCCTGATGACGATGACGTCACATGCAGCTCCCTCAATATCCTGCTGCCCCGATATCCTGATGACGATTATCCTGATGACGATGACGTCACATGCAATTCCTTCAATATCCTACTATCGGCCAAACTTAACATTATCGGCCCGCGATGACTTTATCAACCTGATCGACTAACTTATGCCGATACGCTCCTCCTCGGCAACACCTGATGATGATCACCCCAATGCACATTCACCTTATGCAAACAATTGCATCATGCTCATCTCCACCTACTCGGATGACGCCCGAAGTACTGCAGGATATACACAGAAATATCCTGATGATGTCATTGTGACGAATTTTCCAACCTTAGCGAATTTCGATCCGCCGAACCTCCTGGGGTGACCCGATCTGCTTCCTGGACAACTTTCCAGACTCTAACTACCAACATGACCTAGCACATACCCATGCTAGGGTTCTCAACACCTCTCGACTGCGATCCTGCAAACATGCACATGAACAAACAGAAAAAGCAAACTAAATCCTAACCTACTGTACATAGCCATTCCACCGATTCGACGAATCAACCGGTGGAATGGATCAGCGAATCCATGTAACCACCAAAACAGCAACTCGATTAAACAATGGAAGCCAAAACAGAGACTGGACACAAACAGGATCTTTTTATTGATTTCAAAAGATGCAAGTACAATATTCAGTCTCTCTCTGCAATCTAACTCCTCTGCTCAATGCAATACTATGTTATGATCTCTGCTCTAAAACCAACCGATCCTCATACATAAATAGGATCTCCTGCGAGTACTACCGACCCGACTCCAAGCGGCTGGGAGGACCCAACCGGACATACAGCATAACAGTTGTCCTAACAACCTACCTAAAAATAGTAAAGTATGGTCAACATGACCTTATTACATGCATTGGTCTTATCAGACCTTCTTGGAAACATTAACAAGACTCAAAACAAACTAACTGCCTCATGGAGGCCAGCTGTCAGGTAGGTGCTCCTGCACCACTTCTACATGGTTTCCTCTATCTTTAGATAATGCTGTTAAGTCATCCATGTATATGACTATGCATTTTCCTATTAAGCCTCTGAACGCTATGTCCATTGTGCACTGGAATGTTGCTCCAGCATTTATCAGCCCAAACGACATGCGTCTATAAGCAAATATCCCCCACTTTGTGGTGAAGGCAGTTTTCAGTCTGTCAATTTTGTCAACCATTACCTGATTATAACCAGAAAAACCATCTAGAAATGACATCATTTTTGCTCCATTTACAATCTGCAGAACTTCATCCAGAGAGGGTAAAGGATAATTATCTTTCTCTGAAGCTCTATTCAGGTTCCTGAAGTCCACACATAGCCTGATGTCACCATTTTTCTTCCTTACTGGCACTAGATTAGCCACCCAGGTGGAGTGTCTAACAGGAAATATGATCCTTGCATTTAACAATTTCTTAACCTCCTCAAAAATTACGGGTTCCAACAAAGCATTGACAAGCCTCTGCTTCTGTTTGAAAGGCTTGGCATCTGGCTTGAGGGGTATGGTATGTGTGATGAATGATGTGTCATATGTCTTTAGCTCATCATAGGTCCAAGCTATAACATGTATGTAATCTTTGAGAGCCTGGGTGATTCCATCTAACTCTTCTTCTATGTAAACTTTTCCTATCAGGACATTTCTTTTTTCATCATTTTGTCCAATATTGACCTATGAATATTGTCCTCCATCTGCTTTTGGAAGATCTTTCTATTTCAACATGTTGTCTAGATCAAAAGCTCTCTCTAGCTTAATCATTCCTTTGGGAATCTTGTTGCTAGGCAACTCTAATATTTCTTCTTCTTCCTAAACATGATCTTCCACATTGTTCTCATCTATGATCTGATCATCGAATACATCCCTGTTGGAGATGAAATCCAAGATATGTTGATCATCATCAAAGACTTGGAGGTTTGTTACATTATCAGGTACTGAAGGCACAGATATCAATTCTACTGAAAACCTTTTTAGTCCTAATATAGACAGTGGTTCTAATGTACTAGCAGCCTGGGCTAGAGCATCTGCCCTATGGTTCTATTCTCTAGGTACGTGGGTGATATTAAATGCATCAAAATCTTCAATCAAGTCCCACACCCTGTGTCTGTAATTAGACAATTTTTTGTAATTGTAGGAATAAATTGCTCTCACTTGTCTCACTACTAATTCTGAGTCTCCATAGACATGCAAAATTTTTACTTTCTTCTTAAGGGCAAACAATATCCCATGTATTAGAGCCTCATACTCTGTTACATTGTTAGTACAGGGAAATTGCAGTCTATAGGCTGCTAGGTAGGACTTTCCTAATGGATCAATGAGATCAATCCCCACTCCAACACCTTGTTTTGACTTGGATCCATCAAATCTAAGGATCCATGGTTTATCTTCAATAGGAGGCTTACTTGAGCCTTCTTTCTTCTTTGCATCTCTGGCAGCTGCTCCACCTGATATCCATTTTAACTTAGATATTTCATCTTTCTTAAACTTTACCTTATCCATCGTATGTGAAGCTGATCTTTCTTCTTTCTTTCCATCATCAGAAGGGTGATCTTCTGGACTAGGCACTAAATGTCTCTTTAAAATATGTAAACATAGTGAACAAGTAGTCTCAGAGTGAGGTGCTTCATGCAACCTGCACCATCCTTCAGTCAATGTAACTTGTGGAGGTCTCTCTTGTTCTATCATCTTTTTAATTTCCTCTAATAAAAACTCCTCAAATCTAGTCAAGTTACTGCCTCTGTCGTCATCAGATAACTCATAATCTGACTCCATCAAACAATCACTCCCTGGGGTGATCTTATTATTTTCTTTACCTGTATTCTCATTGCAGACTAGAATTACTTATGTCATCTGGATAAAATCCTCATCTTGACTCATATCCTCTCATGTTCCTACAACCGACAAACAAAAATCAGTATGATCATCATCACTATATGTGGAACTTACCTCTGATGATGATGATGATGCCTCTCTGCATGTTTGCTCAAGCTCCATCATGTCAATGCAGGCTTCACAAGTTTTCTCAGAATGTGCTTCATCGTGTAATCTGCACCAACCATCAATCAAACTATCATGAACAGGTATATCCAATAATTGACAGCATTTTACCTGTTTGGACAAGTATATTTCAAAACTCTTGAAATGATCTATTTCTATTTCATTTCTATGATCATGATCAAATCCAAAAACTGCAGCATTATCGTCCTGAGGATGATCATCAAGATCATGATCATCATGAAAATCATACATCAGGACTTCCTCTATCTTGACAGTCTGAGGTCTAATGGAGTAAATTCTGGGTTCAACATTCATGTACATGATCTCATTTGTTTTGTTGTACTCGGTGATTATGTGTTTCATTCTTGGTTCAACATCTACCCTTATCTAGTTTGGTATCCCCTTCCAAGGTAGCCACATATGACTGAAGTCAGTAGACATATATCCGTTGAGGGTTTTGGACCAATCTCTACTAAGTAGAATCCCATATGTATCAGGTATGTCAACTACCTAAATATCAATATAGTATTGGATCCTAGGGTCTGATGCCAGTTGCATGTGAATGTGAGTTAATTCTCCTATTACATTCACCTTTGTTTTGTCTAGTTGGGTTACCTTCTTTAGAGATTTGGCAGGATGCAACCCTAAAGCATTACATATGGACAAGGGCATGACAGTGGTGGATGCTCTTGAATCTACTAAATAGTTATGCAAATTCTTACCAAACATTTGTATGGTAAGGAGAAATGGAGGTGATTCACTCTTATCTATGTATAAGGTCATGTGAGAGGTCTCTGTAGCTTGAACAGTAGCTGGCACCTTATGTTTAACATTATTGTCTCTAACAGCATGATCCTTACCTCCAGACTAACCTGAGGTATGGCTATCCTCTTTGGGAGCAGGATCATCTAGTGATTTCATGAATGCTTTCTTAATGGCTAGAGTCTTGAGCAACTCCGACAAGGATAGGCTGATTTTGATCTTTTTCATCTCATCCACTAGATAGGTGACTAACTTGTCAGATTCATGGGGCATATTCAAAGCTTTTGATGCTGTGTTTGGTGATGCTAAATATTGAGCATTGACCTTGGGAAATCCCAGGTTATTGCTTGCTTTGGGATCAAGAGGTGTGTTGAAATTATTCGGAGGTAAAGAAGAGGTCAATGGACCAGTAGGTCTGTTGGCATTATTTCTCAAGTAATAGTTATGCTTACCCTGGTACTGCTTTTGGTAAGTGTGTACCTCCTCATGTTCATTTGATGGCTCATTGTCATCCTCAAAGGGAAAAACATAATTTGACTCAAAAACCATAGCTAATTCTTCACATGTCTGGGTATAATGCTGATGAGATGACACAGTCTGCTGATAAGGCTGATTAGTAAAGCTCTCTATTATGAAAGCTGAATCATATCCACAAGGAACAAGCTCATTCCCTTCTACATGATGTGAATTTCCTGCAGTATTGGACACCTCAGTTTGGAAAATACTTGCAGCAATTTGAAATTTTGGGCAATCTAACTCTGCATGAGCATTAGTATTGTGTATCCTACACCAATTAGTGAGGGCTGCCTCAGCAAGATTGACTCTAGTAGTCTGTTTAGCTTCACTAGGAGGTTGATTATCTAAAGGTGATGGTAAGGAACCATTATTTGGCCTGGAGTTCCATACTCTAGGCTGTCTAGGAGGATTGTTGTTGCCATTGTTATTGTTGTAATTATTGTTGTTATACCCCCTGTCAGGATAACTAGGTCTATCATTGGTATAGCCTCTATTCTGATTAGGCTGAGAATAGAAGTTTTGGCTTCTCAGGTGAGTAATCTCAGTAGTAAGTTTCCTTAGCTGGGCTGATATTTCCTTGATTTCCTCTTTCTCTTCTTGGACCTTGGCTACTACATTTTCAGTTTGAGGTTTGAAAAAGGAAGATCCATGGTTATTGTTGGACTGGTCAGCACCCTGAGGCACTTGTGTCTGACTTGGATACTGTGGCATCTGACCATTTCCATTAGGAGGAGGAGGCATGATACCTAGTGGAGATATCTGTAATGGTGTTGGCATGACCACTGGAGGTATCATAGCTCCATTGGGATATTGTGCAAGATATGTAGGATATCTAGGTAGTGTAGGAAAGGCTATGTTTGGTGTTGGAGCAGGTACTAGCTACTAATTAACTTTGATAGCTTCTTGGAAAGCTCATGTTAAAGTTATGATTTCAGGATGTGCTCTCCTGACGAACATAGAAGTTAATGGATCTAGAGCTAAATAATAAATGCTCCTCGCAGCAGCATCTGCTACAACGTATGGGGTGACTAACTTGGATAACATTTTTTGGAACCTAACGTTGAAGTTGGCAATAGGTTCTCCTTCAAACCGTTTGATTATGGCAAATAGGTGATAGTTCATTGAAGGATCTATTGGTATTTTGAACCTATCAGTGAAAGCTTTCTCTAAAATAGCCCATGATCTGACAAAACCTTGACCAAGGCTAATATACCAATTATAGGCTTCTTCCCCTAAGGAAAAAGGAAATAATTTGCATACAACGTCCTGATGCTCTATTCTGGCCCTACAACAAGCTTTCTTCAAAGCTCTGATATGATCATCCACATCTTGATAAGGATGATAATTTGGACATATTTTATCCAGATTCTTTGGCAAAGCATGATATGCATTAAAGGTCAAAGGTGATTCCGCTGCAAAGAATGACATTGCAACTGGAGGAGCTTGAACTTGGGGTATAACGGGCTGTGGCTGAACCTGAGGTTGGACAAGTGATCCTGTGGGTATTTGCAAACCAATAGGAGTTATAGGAGGATGCTCTGGCGATGCTCCTGAAGCACTAGAACCTAGAGTATGATGAATGTCTATAGTTCTAGGTCCAAATCCTCTAACAGGTAATTTGTCAAAGATTCCACTGGATCTAGACCTGGTATTTGGCCTGAGAGCCAGGATTTCTCAATTTAGAGGAAAATTGGCTGGATTATTGGAAAGATCAGTCGAAATTCACCAGCAAAGGCTATTTCTACAGTTAGAAAAGTATGCTGACTAGATATTTATGGGATATATGCAGAGATACTACAAATATGAGGTAATATTTGAAGTTCTGTGTCACAAACAGCAGGATATAAAGTTTTTCAAGCTAACTACCTCAAAGATTTGAGCAAATTTACATGAGACAAGGCTTATTTCTACAAATTCAAGATGATTGGCTGTAAAGCTTGCAATATTTATGGTTAACTTTGAAAACTTCACACAGGATTAGCATGCACAAGCTTAGAACAATAAATATTTGCGTCTAATTAGAAATTTAGCGGTGTATGAATGTTACCTTACGATATTTATCATCACCTGAACTACTGATGATGATCTTCCAACTTCGGGCCCTCCTTCTAGCACCAATTTATGTTGATCATGATGTTAGTCATAAACAAACATAGAATAAAAGTTACACATCAACCTTTACTCATCTTGAAAGATACGATGAATTCAAAGAATTCATGATCCCAAGTCTTTGTGGATTAGGTCTTAATCAACTGACGTTACTCAGTGGTTGATGTGCATTGTTGTTTTCCATTCAGGGGCCTTACGTTTGATCATCAGCAAGATTTGATAAGATCCTACAAAGAAACATTATTTCATAGTATATTTCTCCAGATGATATATTTATACTTAAATATTTGCATGATATTTGTCAATTTGACATGCTTTAACTCAAATATGCTACTGATTTTCAATTATCTTTGAGATATCTGCATATTTATTACTATTTGCTTCTGATTGTCAATTATCGCAATTGTGATGGTGAAGTATTCTAAAATTAAAAGAAACTGAAAAGAATACTTCAAATAATGATGAACCTTCAGTTATTGAACTACATACATATCAGATATAGTCATGAAGAGAAGAGATCAAGCCATATGTTCACCAGGACATTCCACAGCTAGATACAGTCAATGCTAACTTCAAAGGAAATGAATGAAGACAACACATGCAAGCTGATATGCACTCCAAGGAATGTAGCAAATCAAAGAATGTATCAAGAATTCATACACTGATTACTCAAGATTTATGATGGATTGTAATCAAAACAATCTTCTCATTCATTAAGTATGCAAGAACATATATGTGTACAACAACTTTGAAATAAGCCCTGAATATTTCAGTAAACAGATTTCAATTAAATTTCCAATGTTCAAAATAAGGCATCCCCGCACCTTTTATAGAACAAGGTGAGGGAGTGGTTACACATGATCTACGATCAAGATTTATCTATTAAGATCTATGGTGGATATTCATCCTCGACTTAGTCAACATTTCACGTGGCACAGGTTGCCAGCTGGCAACCATCTGAATTACTCATTTTCTCTAAATACCAGATGCTTATGCCCTCTTTGGTATTGCATCTTCATCCACTCTTCATTTTTTAGGTTCTTCATCTTCATCATCAGGTGCATCTGGATCATCACTTCCCGTATCTTCATCATCTTGATGAACATTACTTTTTATATGGGCCTGCATGATTATCCTGACATTTTCATATGCTCCCACCACTCGCTCAACTTCTCTGCCATCCTGAGTTTTTGCTTTGATAATGGCATGCTTGTGGGCTTGATATTTATCTCGAAGAGCCTCCAATTTGTTCATCCTGCTACCTGATGTTTCATTATAATTCTCCACCCTGACCTTGATCCTCATGATCTTGTCTATGGCTTCTTTCGTCAGGTGGTTAAGAGGGTCATCAGCTATCAGCTGGAAGTTGTTATGTAGAGCCTTTACTGCAAAATCTACATCTTGATTCTCAATCTTTCCTTCTATCTTCCCCTCTAGGGCCTCCAGGATCTCTGCTTCAAATGACATCATGCCATGTAGCTTCATGCTGATGTCTCTTAACTTGCTATTGCATCTTTTTAATACATCATTTTCAAATCTGATATCTTTATACCAAATATCCATCAATATGGCGGTATTATTATCCAGCACCTATTTGTTTATTAGAACCTAAGGATTAATCCTCTTTATTTCATCCAAAGCACTCAAGGCTTTCTCTAATCGGAATGACCTTCTTCCGGCCTCCATTTGAAACTTATCAACGTTCCTTCTGGAGATACTTAGAAAATTCCACCTCTGTAAAGAGGCTTTCACTACTTCCTCTGCTCTGCTGAGTGTGGATAACATCCACCTTCTCATTATTACTGATTCGTGCTTCATAAGATCCAGTTTATTGACTTCTTCCTGAGAAATTGCAGTCAATGGGACTGCTTCAGCATTTGAAGTATCATCAGGGTTAATTAACCCTTTTATGTAGGCATGCAGCTGAGCAATGTGCTCTTTATGCTGCTTATTCTTCTCTTTTTACTTCTTTACCCTTTGGGTTAAAGAATCAATTATATCTTTTCCCTCTTGACCTTCCCAATCTTCATTGGCAAACCCTAAATCAATAGTAGTGATCTAGAATTCTTCCAGGGTGATCTTGCCTTTCTCCTTTTCAACCGTGGCAAGTGCTATCTGAGCAGTCCTTATGCCCGTTGTAGGATCTCTTCTTATGGCCGAGGTTAATCTAGCCTTCCTCTTCAGCTTCATGATGGTCTCTGAAAATAGGGTTGACACATCAAACTCTTGAATCTCCAAACCTAACTCTGTATCTATTTCTTTCTCAAGCCATGGAGGAACTTGGTCCCTAGATGCTTGGCGTGCTCCATCATCATGTTGATCACCTTGACCTCCAGTAACTGCATCTATTTTTTATGGGGATGGTGACTTCCTTATTTCTTCCTCATGATGCTCTTCATGAGGTTGATCCTGGGGTACTTCCTCCTGTTGAGGAATTTCTTCTTGTGGTGGAGGATCTTGCAATGCATCCACATGATGATCCTATAATTGGTCATGTACTTCATCATTTTTTGTTTCATCCCCTTTGGTAATTTCCTCATTATGAGGCACATTTACATCCGTAAATGTCATTGTATCTACCTTAGGTGCTTCTATCTGATTTTGGATCACATTCTGATCTGCACCTCTAGTATCTCTTTCTTGACTCCTTAGGTCATCCTGACCTGATGTATCTTTTTCACCAAAGGTTTCTTGAGTTCTGGGTACTTCTTCACTTAATATAACCTTTTCATTTCCACCCTTTTCTTGGACTTCAACTATTTTGGGCTCATTAGATATATCTTGTTGCTGTTGACCCATATTTGCAGTGTGTCCTTCTGTTTCTGTCAACTTAATCTCCTCAACATTTTCTGTTCTCTCAAGTGTACCCACTGGATTTTCAGGATGTGCTACATCCTCCCTGTATGTTAAATCTATCACTTCGGGGGTAGCCACCTGATCCCCTAGTTTATCAAGCCCTATTTGTTGTGCAATCCTTTCTGGGCTATTTTCCTTTTCCTGTTCCACTTGCTTCAGTTCTTCTAACACAGCCGCTTGTACTAAGGGAGTTCCTTGTTGAGTTATGTAAGTGTTAGTAGCAAGGGTTTCCATTTGTTGAGAGGTAACATCCTTTACTACCTCATCATCAGATAAGTCAACTGTCTCCTCCAGTGAGACAAGACTACTTTGAATTGGCCTAGAGGCTTCTTTCATTTGTTCTTCATCTTGTTCAGTCTTAAAATGAACAATGGTGGGAAGTGGCACATTGTGTTGCAGTTCCTTTCTGAATACTTCTCCACCAGCTCCCCTCAATACTATGGGGTCATGTTTTATTTCACCTCTCATGAATGTTCTTGGTTTCTTAGGTGTGGATGCCATCACCTGAGGTGCTTTTCTTTTTCTTATGAGGGGCATAGGGTCCTCTTCTTCAGGCTCTTCATCAAGAAGAACATCCTTTTCCTTTTGCTTTTGTGATGTTTGACCCTCCTCATATGTTTCAGTAGTTTCAACAGCTGGCCTCTGGATCTTTTTGGCCTTTTGTGTATCTATAGGAGGCGGTGCTGATGAGGCTGATGCCTGTCCTGATGCGGATGCATCCTCAGCTGTTATAATCACTCTTTCAACTATTACCCCTTTAGGTTCATTATCAGTTTTCTTACCTCTGGGGGGTCTCTTGCTTTGTTCTTGAGGCAGCATTCTTTCTCCTATAGATTTCCTCTTTTCAATCAGAAAGTCATCATATTCATTGTCAGGAAGCTCCTGCCTCTTCTTCTTATTGTCAAATGTAAGGGCTACACCCTTCTTCTTTAGTGCATTTATTTGTTCATCTACCCAAGACTGGGTTGACTGCAGCATCCTATCTGTAAATTGATCTAATGAAATATCCTCAGGCTGCGTAAGATTAGGTGCTGAGATTGTGTCATTGTATATCTTCTTTTCCTCATATTCATCAACTATTATTTTACCATCATCCCTCTTTAACTGAGGAGGCACTGGAATACAATCAAAAGTTCTGATATGGTTGAGAGTCAACCTTTGGTATTTTCTTCTTCTAGCCTTAGCTTCATCCTCACAATCTATCCAAAAATCCTCTAAGTGCTTCTGATGGATGTGCTTCCCCATGATTTTTTGCATCCTCCCATATGAATCATATGATCTTACCAAGGGAAACGGCTGTAACTTCATCATGTCTAGACCAGCTATGGCCTTCTTAATGTTATCAGAATCTTGGCATATATACCAACCCATTATTACTGGAAACAGTACTGGTGGAATCCTATTATTTGCTTTGTAAGCATCCAATATTGTGGATATCTGTCTCATGAATTCCATTAGTACAACTGCATCTATGGGATATCTTGGGAGCATGAGGGGTTGTCCTGCAAAGCCCTCTATTCTGATATAAGAGAATGTAGTATATTGTATAAACCAAGCACCATGCCTGTATATGACTTCTTGAGCTTCCATGCTCAATCTTTTAGTCCTATCTTCTTCCATTGTCCTGACCAGATGCAGAGAAAATGCATCATTCACTAATTTGTAATCTGGAAGATAATTTTGTCTTTGTAGTTGGGGATAATGATCCCAAATGTGGGCATCATTTGTAGTGCCACCAATCTTTCCTTCTGTTACAAGTGCACTGAATGTACCTTTGTATGCACATGAGTATACCACATATGAAGTCATATGAAATGAACATTCTAGGCCTCCTAGGTTCATGAGCTGCTCACTTAGGGCATCACTTATCATTTTGGCCCATAATGGCTTGTTGTTTGTATCCAGACACATCAGGATAACCCCATACATCCAATCTTTGAAACTCCCAGCATCAGGTTGGCCTATCACTCTACTAAGTAGGGCTATCATATATTGGTATTCATCATCAAAGTCAAACTTGTACATATGCATTGGTAGTTTGGCAGCCGCAGTATAAGGACTATTCTTTGCTCTCCATTGATACATTCTCTTCCTAGCAGCTTTCTTGTTGTTTATATATTCAGTTTCCAATTTCTTCAGATCCATGCTAACAACCTTCCTTCCCAATGGTAAATTGAAAGTGGCTGCAATCCCCCTGATGGACAGATCTGTATACACTTGACCATGCTTTTCCACTTTCTTTTTTTGTGGATTGTAGTTTCTGGGACATTCAATAATCAATTCTGGAGTCTCCATAGAATAGGGAAATCCAGCTGCGTTCCACATTCCTGACATGAAAACAGCGTCCAACAGGGTATTATTCTTGACATCATGCATTCTAGATGACCAATTGACCAAATCAGTGCTTCCCTGGTGTGTGTCTATGATAACGCCATATTTGAACCATACACCTTCAGGCTGAGCAAACATTGGATTAAGAAATTCAGCATCAGGTTTGCTCAACCTCTTGTCTGCCATGGTTTCCTGCAATAAACAGGACCATTTTTACCATACAATACTTAACATATATGCACACAAAATTATATCTTCACGGCATGATGTACATTATATTAATTAATCATCGCTTCATCATGATATGCATAACATATATCTTCAAACCAGCAAAAGCATACTACCTGGACATGGAGAAAACAACAGGAGGAGGGTTTTAATTACTTACTTGATAGCATTTAACTGCTTGATTATGCTGATGATTATATGAAAGAGATTCAGATACCAGTGATAATCACGTGTCCTATTCTACTGCAAGCTGTGCATGTTTGGAGGTAGGCCGTCTGAGGGTTTGAAAGCTCTGTGCTCTGTAAAAATTGGTTTGATGGTGTAAATTCACTTTTATCCTCCTTATTAGGGCAAATTTAGGGCAACACAAGGTTTATTCAATCTTAACCATTGATCCCCTATCATTAATTCATGGATGTTGCCAAGTGTCTACATCGCATTCACAATCGGTGGGAATCCACCTACTGCATTTATGGCATTTAATGTTGCATGGCAAGAGGAGCGGGGTGATCTTTGGAAGATCGGGGGATATTCTGAATATTGGGTGATGTTTAAAACGTCAAGTGATATTAAGAAATATCAGGATGACGTCATCAGGATGATGACTTAGTTTATCATTGTTGCACTATGATGTCATCCTCATGTTATGTAGAAAGGGTTGCTATTGGAAATATACTCCGCAAGGTAAAAATGATGATGACATCATCGTCATGACAATTTTCGTATCTCGTCGGGATTATATGATGTCATCATGATATTGGCTTTAGGGTGATATTTTGCGACGGGGTGATATTCGGGAGATAGGGTGATATTTGGAATATCGGGTGATATTGGGAATATGACCCCTACAAAATATATGATGTTGTTCGATGGGTAAATGCTTCTATCACCTAAAATTGACGTCTAGATCTCCAGATAAATGATTTATCAGGTGATAAAATTGGATCAGGGTGATCTTTCATAAGATGACTAATGTTAAGAAATATGACCCCCCCTCAGAATATCAAGTTTGACCAGGACTTTGACTCACCATAACTCTCGTTCCCTAAGGAATATCAGGGTGATCCAAAAGGCAAACCTGCATGAAATTTTGTACTCTATCCAACCATGAGGTTATTGAAATGAAATATGAACTTTGAAAAAATGACCCCATCATGATGACTTACCGAGTCCCCTTATGCAAGAATAGATGCTTGTGGACCTCCAGACCACGAACCAATTGAGTTGTAACTTCACGTGGACTTCCTAAACACTTCACCAAATCTGCAGAATAGGATATTGCATTTCCAGATCTCACCGGACCTGTCTGTGTCACTCTGTAACCTTTGAACACCTGTCGGAACCAGTTTTACTTGAGTGGCCATAACTTCTTCAGATCTTCATGCAGACCTCTGAAATCTTTTCTGGGTCACCTTAAGACACATATCTACGAACCCTTTGATGCGCATCCTCTGATCTTCAACTTAGCTAGGATCTTTAGCTTATTGACTTCACTGTTCTTCTTTGTTTCTGATTAGGACTAATTTTCTCAATATCCTCAGCACACAGCTCATCCAATCCTTATCATCAATGCAGCAAGAGTATGTTGACATCAATGACAACACCGGTTACACCCATACTTGCAACAAACTCCAAAGGATCTAAATTAACACCTTGGTCATCAATTCTTTTGTTAATCTATTATTCTGGCGCTTCATGTTCCAAAACTGGAGGATTGACTTCTTCTACTTATTTCTCTGAAATAATATAATATTTATCTTTGTCTAAATCCTTTCTCAAGATTTCTTCTGTTTCTTTTGCAATTTCCTCAGTTTCACTAAGCATTAGTTTGTTCATCCGGACCTTACTTCTGAATTTATCTTTAACTTCTCTGAGGATTTTATCTGCTTCTCTTCTGGTCATCACAAGACACAAAGTGGAGAGTGTTGCAAGTATGGGCCTAACTGGTGTTGTCATTGATGTCAACATACTCATGTTGCATTAATGATAAGGATTGGATGAGCTGTGAGCTAAGGATATTGAGAAAATTAGTCTCAATCAGGAACAGTGAAGAACAGTGATGACAGTAAGGCAAAAGTCCAAGATAGGACGCGGATTAAAGGGTTTATAGATATGTCTCTTAAGGTGATCCAGTAGAGATTTCAGAGGTCCGCATGAAGATCTGAAGAAGGTGTGGCCGCTCAAGTAAAATTGGTCCCAGTAGGTGTTCAGAGATGACAGAGTGATACAGACAGGTCCGGTGAGATCTGGAATTGCATTGTCCTATTCTACAGATTTGAGGGAGTGTTGAGGAAGTCTTTTTAGAGTGTCAACTAGATTGGTTCATGGTTTGAAGGTCCACAAGCATCTATTCCTTTGTGATAGTAATGACAGACTGTGTTCTTGAGGTTCTAAATGAAGGGGAGATGGATTTTAGTAAGCAGATGAAGTATGGATGTTCTTGGTGATTCAGGCAAGCTTGTGGAGGTGTTTGGATCATGTCCAATTCATGTTGGTGGTCCGTATTGAAGTTGGAGCTCGCATTGAAGAATAACTTCTGGATGATGGTGTTCTTTCTAAGACTGGCCGACCGGATGAGTTACACATCTTGCGGATGTTCTTGTTGATGTTTGCCGACTTAGATGATCATTCCTAAGTTGATGTCTTGTATAAATAAGGGATTGTAAAATCATTTCAAAGTTGTCCTTGTGGAGATGAGAGAAGTGTAGCAAGGAGGAGAGCGAAAGGCAGAGTAGAAGTATTGGGCTTAAATGGAACTGATTCAAGCATGGTGAAGGTGCTATTTTTGAGTTCAAGTAGGTGATACTTATTTCTTTGTAGACAGTGTGTCTCCTGTAGGCAGTGGGCCTCTTGTGAGTAGTGTGCTCAGGTAGTGAGCCCTAATTGGCATGTGCCATTTTTTTATTTCTATTCTTCTAACAGAGAATACAATCTTGGGTTAATCACCCCGTGGTTTTTACCTTAACCGGGTTTTTCACGTCAAAATCTTGGTGTCTCATGTGTTGATGTGTTTATGCTCTTGATTCATTGCATTATGTTTCCATGATTGATTTATTATTATGTTGTTGAATTGCAAAGTGAAGTTAAGTGTTTAATTGGAAGAAAGTTTTGTACAACTGATTCACCCCCCCTCTTAGTTGTCTGCCCTAAGTCTAACAATTGGTATCAGATCCAAGTTCCTCTAAAAGGAGCTTAACCGCTTGAGGAGATCCAGGATGTCATCTTACAAGAAGGATAGTCTGAAGTTTGATGGAACCAATTTTAATCTTTGGAAAGGTTGCATGAAATGTCACTTGCAATGTATGGGAATGGCGTTCTGGACCATGGCTACAACACAGTATATACCTCCACAGGGTGGTCTGAAAACTCAAAATGAAATCACAGATGCTGAAAACAATCTGCGGACTATAGAGGCTCTTCTAAGCACATTATCTGATTCAAAGCTCTCAAATGTTATTGAACTACCAACTACTTTTGAGATTTGGCAAAAACTGGAACTTCTACATGAAGGAGACAAGTATGTCAAATGTGCAAGGTTACAAAGTCTGAAAGGAAAATTTGAAAATCTGAAGATGAGAGAAGATGAAAAAATCACTACTTTTATGCCAAGAGTAAATGAGCTTGTTTGTCGAATTAGAAATGTTGGTGGAGTCTTGGATGAAAATGAGATTTTTGGAAAAATTCTTAGATCCCTTTCTACTTCTTATAAGATCAAGGTTGCTACCATTGAAGAATTCAGAGCCCATACAACTGTCACAAGAGATCAATTGGTTGGCAAATTGGTTGCATTTGAAATGACTGAGTTTGGAGATGACCCCCCCAAAACTAAATCTGCATTCAAAGCCAGTGCCTCTGTAAAAGGTAAACAAAGGTTTGATCAGGGAGAGAACTCATCAAGAAAATTGTCATGGTATGAAAAAGCGAGAAAAGACATGGAAGAAGAAGAAGTAGAAACTGCTCAACTTGAAGCTCTTATTGCAAAGAGGATACCAAGAGGATCTGGTAAGTATGAAGGAAAATTGCCTTTCAAATGTTTTAACTGCAATAAGATTGGTCATTTTGCCTTAAGGTGTCCGGAAAGGTTTTCAAGGCAAAATCCTAACAAGCCAAGGTTCCAAAAGAATTGTTACTATGTACATGAAGATGATGATAATGAAGGAGTAACATATGATGAATCAAAGATAGGAAACAAATCTAGAAATGAATGGGTGTTCATTGCCATCAAGGAAGAAGATCTAATGTCCTCTGTATCTGTCAATCATAAGATTGTGGAAAGAGCTCTGGCTGCCCAAGTTGAAGAAAAGGATAATTGGGTCATTGACAGTGGTTGCTCTCACCATATGACAAGTGACAAAAACAAATTCATAGATTTGGAAAGGTATGAAGGAGGAGTGGTAAAGTTTGGTGATAATTCTGCTGGTAGAATTAGAGGTAGAGGAACTATTTCTTTTGATGGAAGAAACAAAATTGGTAATGTACTATATGTTGAAGGTTTGAAGCACAATCTTCTCAGTGTTGGACAATTGGTGGACAAAGGCTATGATCTCCGATTCAAGAATGGAAAATTCAAGATCTTTGAAAGTTCCAAAACAGAGATTACATCCTGGTATTCAAATAAAAGGTAATATCTTTTATTTAGTTGGTACTGGTAAAAGTTGCTTATTTGTTCAAGTTGATCAGAGTTGGTTATGGCATAGGAGGATGTGTCATGTGAATTTTGATAATATCATCAAGATAAGCAATACTCAGGCTGTAAGAGATCTTCCAAAATTGGTGAAACCTACTAATAGCTTGTGCAAAGAATGTCAATTGGGTAAGTTGAGCAGAGTCACATTCAAAAGTAAGGAACTGTCTTCTACCAGATTATTGGACTTAGTTCATACTGATCTTTGTGGTCCGGAAAGAATTAGGAGTGTGTAAGGTGACAGATATTTCATGTTACTGAGTGATGACTATTCCTAGATGATGTGGGTAACCTTTCTAAAAGAGAAATCAAAAGCTCTTGAGAAATTCAAAATATTCAAGGCTATGGTAGAGAATGAAACTGGATAAAAATTGAAATGTCTGAGGTCTGATAGAGGTGGAGAATTCACATCTGGTGAGTTCATAGAATTCTGTGAGAAGCATGGAATAAAGAGATAGTTGTCTGCTCCTAGGAGTCCACAGCAGAATGGAGTAGTGGAAAGAAAGAATTGGACCATCCAAGAAGCATCTAGGACCATGGTGATGGAAGCAAATGTTCCTCAAATCTATTAGAGAGAAGTTGTCAGCACTACAGTCTATACTCTCAATTGAGTTCAAATCAGAAGCAATACCAGTAAGACTCCTTATGAACTCTGGTTTGGCATTACTTCTACTGTAATGTATTTCAGAGTCTTTGGTAGCACATGTTACATCAAAAGAGATGAAGATCTAGGGAAGTTTGATGCTAGAAGTGATGAAGGAATATTCTTGGGTTACTCTACTCAAAGCAAAGCATACCGGTGCTATAACAAGAGACTGAGAAAGATTATAGAAAGTACAAATGTGAAGGTTGATGAAGGAATTGAAAAACCCTCAAGTTTTTATGAATATGATGAAGATGATCATAATGGTGTTCTAACTCAAGGAGCCCAAGCCTCTTCTGAAAGTGAGATTCAAATTGATCCGATAAATCAGGAAGAAGGGTTGAGTTTCAATGAGTCTGATCAAGAATCAGAAGTGCAAGAAATTCCCAAAGTTCCCAGGTATGTAAGACTGAACCACTCTGAAGATCAGATCATAGGTGATAAAAGCAAAGGAGTATAAACAAGAAGGAGAATTGCTCAAGATTCAGAAGAGTATTGTCTGATTTCAAAGATTGAACCTAAGACAGTGAATGAAGCTTGCAATGATGAAAACTAGACTAAAGCAATGGAGGAAGAGCTGATGCAAATTGAGAAAAATCACACTTGGGATCTTGTTCCCAGACCTAGAAACAAGAATGTGATTGGAACCAAATGGGTCTTCTGGAACAAACTGAATGAAGTTGGTGAAGTAATCATAAAAAAAGCCAGATTGGTCTATAAGGGTTACTCTCAAATAGAAGGAGTTGATTTTGAAGAAACTTTTGCTCCGGTGGCAAGAATTGAAGCCATCAGATTATTTCTTGCATTTGCTACCTTTAAGGATTTCAAGGTGTATCAGATGGATGTCAAGTCTGCCTTCCTGAATGGTGACTTGGAAGAAGAAGTGTATATTAAGCAACCGGATGGATTTCAATTGTCTGAACATGGTGATATGGTCTGCAAGTTGAAGAAGGCACTGTATGGACTGAAGCAAGCCCCAAGAGCTTGCTATGAAAGATTGGAAAAACATCTTTTAAAGATTGGTTTCAACAAAGGTACTGCTGACAATAATTTATATTTCAAAATTGATCATGAAAATATCTTGATTGTTGAAGTATTTGTTGATGATATCATTTTTGGAGGAAGAGATAGTATGTGTAAAACTTTTGCAAATCAAATGAAAAATGAGTTTGAGATGTCCATGCTTGGTGAAATGAATTTCTTCTTGGGTCTACAAATCACTCAAACAAAGAAAGGAATCTTCATTTCTCAGACCAAATATGTGAAAGAATTATTGAAGAAATTTGGGATGGAAGATTCAAAACCAATGAATACTCCCATGGCAACCAGATGTAATTTGAGCAAAGATGATGATTCTCCAAAGGCTGATTAGACAAAGTATAGGTCAATGATTGGAGGACTGTTGTATCTCACTCAAACTAGATCAACATTATGCAGGTTGTTGGTCTTGTTGCTAGATTCCAGGCTGATCCTAGAGAATCTCATGTCATGGCAATCAAGAGGATTTTTAGATATCTAAAAGGGACAGTTGAGTATGGTTTGTGGTATCCTAGAGATCATGATTTCTCTCTTCATGCATATATAGATGCGGATTGGGTAGGAGATGTGGATGACCAGAAGAGTACCAGTGGTGGAGCATTCTTTTTGGGGAAGAGATTGGTTTTTTGGCTAAGCAAGAAACAAGAGGCAATATCTCTGTCTACAACTAAAGCAGAATATATTGCAGCAGTAGGTAGTTGCACTCAAGTTTTATGGATGAAGCAGATGCTAAGAGATATCAAAGTGGATTATGAGGAACCTATCACAATCTTCTGTGACAACTCAAGTGCAATAAATATATCTAAGAATCTGGTGTTGCATTCAAAGACTAAACACATATCCATCAAGTTTCACTTTTTGAGAGAGTCAGATTGGAGTTTGTACCTTCCAAGGATCAGATTGCAAACATCTTTACTAACCTCCACCTAAGGATTCTTTTGAGTATCTCAGGGAGAAGTTAGGGGTTATTGCCCCTCCAGTGATGAACTAAGGTGCACTATGATGCATCAATCTGGTGGATATCACAGTCATATCTTGTGATCTGGATTGATGATGAGGAGCTACTACTCAGGGGGAGTAGATCTGAAGTGTTGGAATTGCAAGTATGTGCCCTTTGCCATTAATGTCAAAGGGGGAGAGAAGACATGTGAAAAACAAGTGGTTTCTAATCAAAGGGGGAGCATTAAAGGGAGAGAAGACATGTGAATGGTTGTTGCTGATAGGGGAGTTGTGACAGTGAGAAGAAGTTCTTGTCTTGATGGTTAAAACAGTTTTTCACATCATATGTTGCCATAAATGACAAAGGGGGAGATTGTTACAAGTATGGGCCTAATTAGTGTTGTCATTGATGTCAACATACTCTTGTTGCATTAATGATAAGAATTGGATGAGCTGTGAGCTAAGGATATTGAGAAAATTAGTCTCAATCAAGAACGGTGAAGAACAGTGATGACAGTAAGGCAAAAGTCCAAGATAGGATGAGGATCAGAGGATGTGGATTAAAGGGTTTATAGATATGTGTCTTAAGTTGATCCAGTAGAGATTTCAGAGGTCCACATGAAGATCTGAAGAAGGTGTGGCCGCTCAAGTAAAACTAGTTCCGGTAGGTGTTCAGAGATGACAGAGTGATACAGACAGGTCCGATGAGATCTGGAATTGCATTGTCCTGTTCTATGGATTTGAGGGAGTGTTGAAGAAGTCTTTGTGGAGTGTCAACTAGATTAGTTCATGGTTTGAAGGTCCGCAAGCATCTATTCCTTTGTGACAGTAATGACAGACTGTGTTCTTGAGGTTCTGGATGAAGGGGAGATGGATTTCAGTAAGCAGATGAAGTATGGATATTCTTGGTGATTCAGGCAAGCTTGTGGAGGTGTTTAGATCATGTCCAATTCGTGTTGGTGGTCTGCATTGAAGTTGGAGCTCACATTGAAGAATAACTTCCAGATGATGGTGTTCTTTCTAAGACTGGCCGACCGGATGAGTTACACATCCTGTGGATGTTCTTGTTGATGTTTGTTGACTTAGATGATCATTCCTAAGTTGATGGCTTGTATAAATAAGGGATTACGAAGTCATTTCAAAGTTGTCCTTATGGAGATGAGAGTAGTGTAGCAAGGAGGAGAGTGAAAGGCAGAGTAGAAGTATTGGGCTTAAATGGAACTGATTCAAGCATGGTGAAGATGCTATTTTCCAGTTCAAGTAGGTGATACTTATTTCTTTATAGACAATGTGTCTCCTGTAGGCAGTTGGCCTCTTGTTAGCAATGTGCTCGGGCAATGAGCCCTAATTGGCATGTGCCATTTTGTTCTTTCTATTCTTCTAACAGATAATACAATCTTGGGTTAATCACCCCGTGGTTTTTCCCTTAACCGGGTTTTCCATGTCAAAATCTTGGTGTCTCATGTGTTGATGTGTTTATGCTCTTGATTCATTACATTATGTTTCCATGATTGATTTATTATTATGCTGTTGAATTGCAAAGTGAAGTTAAGTGTTTAATTGGAAGAAAGTTTTGTACAACTAATTCACCCTCCCCCTCTCAGTTGTCTGCCCTAGGCCTAACAGAGAGAACATACTCTCTAAGTTCTATGTCTTTATCCTTAGCTGCTTCTTTCCTCATTTCCAGTAGGGCTCTATTGAATTTATTCAAAAATATGATAATGGCATCTTCCAAAATTTTCTTATTTGCTTGATCAAAATTATCATAGTAAACTCTGATAGGCTTTAAATTTCCATGAACAGTGATTGTTTTTATAATTTCATCAATAGTCATAGCGACCTTACCAGTTACTTGCTTTTTACTGACCTTATTTCTTCAGGAAGGTTGGTCTTCAAATTCTTTGAAGTTTTGTCTTTCTTGGATCTCATTTCTTTCACTTCTTCATCTTTCTCTGTCTCCTCATCATCTTTTGTGCTCTTGTGGGTTCTTGTGGCCTTGGTTTTCTTTCTTTTCCCTCTATCGCCGGATGGAGTGGCTTTCAACTTCTTAGTGGAAGTGGACTTGAGTTGCTTAGCAAGAGTTGCAGAACTCCTTGTCTTCCTTGACAAGCTTGGTGGGACTTCTGAAGTGACTGCCGGCTCACTTTCTACTTTTTCTTCTATAGTCTGCTTAGTGCTTTTCTTCATCTTTTCAATTCTTTCTCTGTTCTGCTTTACTGCCTCCTTGGTTAGGCCAATGCTCTCTGCATACCTTTCAACTTTTCTCTACACTTTCATCTTGGTCTCTAGCTATTTGAGCTCCACATGCAATTTTAGACTTAGTTCCTTGTAGGTTCTAAACCTTTCCACATAGGTGTCTTTAGGTGTGCTCAGAAGATGCTGATCATACATATCCAAAACTCTTCCATCCACCTCATAACCCATAGGCATTGTTCAAACTATCCTTGGTTCTACAGCTTCCATCAAGCACTGATCTATGTCAACCATGAAACATATGTCATTTTCATACTTCTCCACAATTGATTTAGGGATTCTCTCCCTTGCTTGCATTAAACTCTGGAAGTCTTTTAAGTAACCCCAAATGGCAGTCTTTTGGGCTTGGGAGTCACCAAGGCTGAGAAGGTGATCTCTTATTTTCCATGCTACTGGTCTTTCATTTGTCTAATGCACACCTTGAATTCCAGGTACTTCATTCATAAAATAGAAGAACAAGCATATAATCAAGGAACCATATTTGAAGGTATTTTTCTTATCTTTCTTTATTTTGTTCAGATTCTCAATCAACTAATTTTGTAGTAGTTCACAAAGATCATAATCAGCATTTTCTTTTAACATTTGATAGGCTGCATATATTGTAGTTCTAGAGATAGAATTTTCTCTGTTGGAGTGGTAAATCTTGTACCCAATCACCATGGAGGCAAATTTAACATGCGGTTCTATGATATCATTGATGATCATTGCCCTTATGTCAAACTTGGCACCGGTAGCATCAGTCACTGTTTGGTTTTTCACGGCTTTCAGCCTAATCCGTTGGAGGAGTTTAACCCAGTTATAATCTTGATAACATCCTTTGTAATATTGAATGGTTTCAATTGTTAGAGTTGGCTATGATTGGAGCCACCCAGGATCAAGGACTTCATGAAAGCACAAGAGAGATCAAATGAGAGAATAATGTTATTCTATCAATGAATGCAAAAGAATGATTGTTGTTGTTACAATGTACATGATATGCCTTGCTTATAAAGACAAGGTGAGAGCGAGAAAGGTGGAGTGGAAGGTGGAGATATTCCTACAACATGTGTCAATTAGAGGATGATAGCTATTTGCACATGTGGAGGATAAGACAACTCACTCCAACTATCAACAACTCAACACACAACTAGACACAACTAGAAGACTCACTAAGTCAACTTAACATGTGTAATTAATGTGTGGTGTGTGAATATTATTTAACTAGTAAATAGTTAAATAAGATGAATTATCCACACAAGGGTAAACCAGTTAGGTGAAAACCCTGTTCACACCAACACCCCCCCCTTAAGTGTAACTTAGGGAGTAGCTGACTAAAGCAAGATGGAATGATGGATGGGTCCCGGCTACTAGGCCATGTTAGGTACCCATGTACAACAAATCTCAAGTGGAGAAAAGGAGAAAACCTCATGGGAAAAAACTCCTCTCCAAAAGTGAGAATGCATGAAGCAATGAAAGTGAAATGAAAGTGCATCCATTGTAGCATAAAAGGTAGAAACAAAAATTGAATAGTCAGGACCAAGCTTGGCAAGGATTGAAAGAATCAATTGAGTGTCCTATTTCTCAATTCCACATTGTTTGAGCTGCAATCTAAGTGATTTTAGCTTTGTGAAGAAGTCTTGGATGGTTGCAAAATTGGTTGGATTCAAACCAATTAGTTCATTCTCCAATTTGAAACCTCTCATAGTATCTTGTTTACCAAAGAGATTTTCTAAGGTAGTCCACACTTGATTAGGTGTAGTACAAGATTCAATATGAAAAAGAAGATCAGGAGAGATAGACAAGCATAGTGTTCCATAGGCTTGATCACATCTATTGTACCACTTTCTCTTTTCTGCAGCTACTACTGGTTCAATTTCTGTACCCATTAGTACTCAATAAATTTTCAAACTTCTTAAATGAATCTCCATTTTAGTTTTCCACTCATGATAGTTATATGATGTGAGTAGAGGAAGTTTGTGTGAATCCATGATGCAAGAATATAAAAAAAGAACACAAGACACCCCCTTGTTACTCAATCAAAGAGATCACCCCCCCAAAAAAGATTGTGGCACTTTATACTTAGTGCAATTTACAATTGTCCTCAAGGGACTAGAAATGGGAAAATATGAAAATCTCTTTAAAATGAGATTCAAGGGAGATTATAATTGCTCACAATGATTAACCATAGCAAACAGATTCCTTCAAAACAAGTTTCACTTTCTCAAGTGCCAAAACGCCCAAGTTATCACTTAAAAGCCAAAAAATTGACAAATGAAATAAAATGAACTTGGAATAAAATCTAAGAAAAGTGCATAGATGGATTTGAAGAGCTCCTAAATACCTTTCCGATGCTGCAAGAATCACAAAAATTGGAGATCGTGGCAAGAAGTTGTGAGCTCAGAAGCAAAAAACAAAGATTTGTCTTCAAACTTTTGTAGCAGTCACCTGCAGTAGAATTTCAGAAAACTACTGATGCCACTATGAAGTGCTCTCTATCAGCTTTCTGATGATATCTCATTTGCCCAATTTCGCCTCTGTGGGAAAAAGTTATGCAAAAAAGAAAAAAAGCCCCTATTTAGGGCTTTGAGGGGCAAAAATGGCCCCTTGCTAACACAGTGCTAATGTCAGTAGAATATTCTTGGAATATTCTTTTTTTGGTGAAAAAAATATTCCTCCCCGAAAAAGCAAAAAATTGCCACAAACTACCTATTTATGGCAGAAACCAACTGAGGTACATAGAAAACCACGGGTTTAGGGGCTCAAAACCACCCTTGAAAGGGTCAAAACCACTTGATTGTGTGGCAAAACCACCTTTTACTGTGTGGAAAGCACTTGTTTATTCCTAGGAACCAAGTGGCTTATTGTCGAAACCACCAGACAGTGGCGGGAAATAGCTTTTGATGGACACCAGATACCACTTACGGGCAGAAACCGCCTAATGAGGATTGATTGACCGCAGAATGTTTTGATCAATGGGATTGTTTGGAAGAAACCGCCGATCGTCGAGCAACCCACAAGTCTAAAAACTTTCCAGCTTGAGTTTTATCTGATGGCATGAGACTAAACTCACACAGACTGCCAGATCTCAGAGAACCCCCATGAAAGATGAGGGTCGTCGCATATCGTCTGCCGAGATGTGGTCAGGGAATATGCCGATGTTGAGGATTAAACACTGGCAGAGTATGGTATCCGCCGGTGATGAAAACAATGTTGCCTAGAAATGTCTTCACAAACTGCTGGCAAATTTTTCAGACCTCTGATTGAATGCATTGCCAGAGACTGAGAGATGTTTGAGGACCACGATGATTGTGAAAGCCATGGTTTTAGATCACTGCCAGAGTTTACTATGAAGACTATCCTTCGTTGAATAAAGGATCGGTATATTCGCGGACTACTTGAGTGATATATGACCCTAGCTAAATGTTGTGGATTGACCGCCGTGGAGTATAGAGGCTACCAGGAAGAATATGAATCTCGTTGGCAATTTTTAACTACCTGATGTGGCTTTCACAGATCACTGATTGTTTGTGACCGATGAGGATTTTCAACACCCGTTGTGTTAAGATTTAAGGATCCACCGATTAAAAATGAAGATTGAATGCAGTTCAAGTGTTTGATTTAACCCAAGAATTGTGAACGCAGGTGCCGCCAGTGGAGATGTGAACAACCGATGAGATTAGAAGATTTCTGTCTAATTAAGGGAAGTCTTCACCTCCTGCGGGCGGTTTTGTTTGCAAAGGCAAAGAAAATGTCATTAGCGAGGGATAAAAGACTCCTGCCTGAGTAGATGCTGCGGGTGGATTAGACTACCAGCGATGATTTGTAGGGAGGATGCCGATAGATTCAAGGAATCTGCAGACCACTGAATGTCGTCGACGAATTTAGGATCCGCAGGATTTTTGGAGCATGTTAGCCAGTCAAAGCCCACTAACAGGGTACGGGGCCCAACAAGTACACGCCTGTCGAGTACTCTGTACCCTGTAACCAAAAAATATCCGCAAAACTTATACAAAATGCATATAACTTTATTAACCAATGAATAAAAAACTTTACCTGGTGGACAATAAAGAATGCCGATGACTCAGGCCATGATTCCAAGAATATGCTCTGTTGTCCGTATTGTCGAGGAGGCAAAAACAATTTTGCCTTTTGCTGCAACTTTGTCTGATTTGGACGATTTTACAGTCGATCTATACTGATTTGGCCACTTCGGATGCAATGGTGGTGTCTGATTTGGGCCAAACTACTCTAAAATTGCTAGTACCTCCTAAATCACGCCAAAGAGCCCCAAATTGAAACCCTTGTCAATTTTGCCTCCGATGTCCGATTTAGACAAAACAAAAGGTGATCTTAACTATTTCAGAAGCTTCGGACACAATGGTGAAGTATGATTTGCAACAACATGCACCAAAATACACCTACAATACAAGGGCAAGAAGGGGAAACCCTCAACAAATTGGTATTTCTATCAATTTTTTCTGATTCTCTAGGTCATCATTCGATGCAAGAGAAGAGCATACTCAACCATCAAGATCTACCATGAATTGCACTTAAGATCTCTCAAAAAATGACTAACACAAAGTGATTCTTCCTAGAGCTCTGATACCAGGTTAGAGTTGGCTATGATTGGAGCCACCCAGGATCTAGGACTTCATGAAAGCACAAGAGAGATCAAATGAGAGAATAATGCTATTCTATCAATGAATGCAAAAGAAGGATTGTTGTTGTTACAATGTACATGATATGCCTTGCTTATAAAGACAAGGTGAGAGCTAGAAAGGTGGAGTGGAAGTTGGAGTGGAAGGTGGAGATATTCCTACAACATGTGTCAATTAGAGGATGATAGTTATTTGCACATGTGGAAGATAAGACAACTCACTCCAACTATCAACAACTCAACACACAACTAGACACAACTAGAAGACTCACTAAGTCAACTTAACATGTGTGATTAATGTGTGATGTGTGAATATTATTTAACTAGTAAATAGTCAAATAAGATGAATTATTCACACAAGGGTAAACTAGTTAGGTGAAAACCTTGTTCACACCAACATCAATAGCCATATGAACTCATCATGTATTTGGCTTAAGATGTATCGAACCCATTCATTTTCATCAAATATCGAAAACCTAATAACTTGTAGAAAATGTTTTCTTTCTAGGGCTTTGTATTCCAGTTTCAATTTGTGGCTATCATCCATTAAGTAGTTGTTAAGCAAATCCAAGAGTTTCAGGTTTCCAAATTCATCCATGTTACGGTGGATGTATGCCCTAATATCCTCAACATGTAGTACACCATGTGGAACCTCAGAGAATGCACCCAATAGTTCAACTTCAATTGATTTGTATGGATGCTTCTTAAATATTGGTCGGGGCCTTTCAGTTACATCAACAACTAGAGATGTAGCCATTTGCAGAAATTGAGAACTCAAGAGATTTCATAGAAAACAAAAATACCTTGTTACGCAAACTAGGGTTTTTGCTTGGAAATCCTTTTCTCTCTTCCAAATCTTGAGAATTCTTATCTCAAATCTCATCCACTTCTTTCTTCTTGTTTTCTCCTGATGCAAAGTGTTCCAAATGAGGAATGAATGACCTTTTTAAGCTTCGCATCACCTAATTTGCCTTTGTAGCACATTTGATTGCTCTATTTTTTAATAGTCTTTCATGTATCACTCTGCAATTTTGCCAAAATCACTTCCTTTCTTCCAAAAATCCTTCCAAATGTTCTGAATCAATTCAAGGTACCTTTTCTCATTGTGTCAAATCCAAGCACTCACTTACTCGCTGGGGGAATTTGATTTAAAATGTTGCTCCCCCTAAGCCAAGGCTCCCAAATTAATTCCCAGAGGAATTTTCAGCATCGGATTCCAGTACAGATCCATTACTATCATTCATAATTATTTTCTTGACCCATATCTTGTTTTCTTCATTCTGAGTCTCATTCGTATCAATTTTTTCTTTGCCTTTGTCTTGTCTCTGCTCATTCAGTTTTCTGTTTACTAGACCTCTTCTTCCATTGTTCATACTTCTGCAAAATCTTGCAATATGACCAGATTTATTGCAATTAAAGCACACAACATTTCCTTTCTTATAAACTTGATTTCCTCTTGATCTGCATTGGATAGCCATGTTTCCAAACCCGCTGCAAGTAAAATAGTAACCATTGAAGGAATTGCCAATTCCTCTATTGTTAGTATTATTCATACTTCTGCATTCATTTGATTTATGACCATACCTCTTATACTTGAAGCATTGACCGGAGAAGGATGGACCATTTTGATTTACTCTGCTTTTGCACTGAGTAGATTTATGACCAAATTTATTGCAATTGAAACAATTTCCATTGAATGATGGATATCTTTGAGCATTAGGTTGTCTTACCAGAGGTTTCCTAGTTCTGTTTCTCCCATTCCTTGGTTGAAGATTTCTTTGTCCAGATCTAGAGCTTTCACCTTTTTCATATCCAAGACCATGCTTGTCATCAGCCTTTTTCTATCCTTCAAGTTTAACAGAGCTTATCTTGAACTTCTCTTTATATTTATTTACAACTTCTAGGTCATGTCTAAGAATGAGAATTTGCCTTTCAAGTTCTCTCTCATTGTCTCTACTTTCTTGTAGATCAGACTCTATATGGCCAACTATTCTATCCAATTTGCAACATTCTTTAGTTCTTTCTTTTAGTTTTTTGTTCATATCTTCTTCAATTCATTCCTATCTTCACTTTCTTTGGTTTGCCTCATCACCCCAGATTCCATTTCAATTTTTAGAACAGCAACTTCTTTTGACAGCTTCTCGCATTCCTTTGTCTTTTCTTCCAAAGCTTCATTCATGTCATTTTCTTCAGGTAAACAGGATAGTTGCAGAAATGGCTCCTTTTTCTTTTACATAGATTTCTTTAATTTATCTTTTAGCATTTCAATGGTATCATCAACATCTTTAAGTTCACCTCTCAGATTACTAATTTCTGCTTTAGACTGAACAAGCTCTTCTAGGGCCAACTAAATTTGATCTTTGAGTGAACCCATTTAAAACTTCTTCCAAGATCTTTTCCTCAAGTTGTTAGGCTTTTCAAAGGAACCTTTCTCTGATACTAATTGTTGAAAATAGGACAGACAACTGAGAGGGGGGGTGAATCAGTTGTCTCAAAACTTTAGAACTTATTGAAGTTAATTCTTTTGTTTACACTTAATAACAATTCAATAACTTAACTATGAAAGCAACAATCATAAGTGTAAGAGAAGCAACACAAAAACATACTTGACACCAAGCTTTTTGACATGGAAACCAGGTTAAGCAAAAAATCACAGTGGGGGTTAACCCACAAAAACTAATACCCTGTTAAAAGTATTTTTACAAATGGGAATGCACATGCATTCAGGCTCACTGTCTAGAGCTCACTACTCAAATGGAGGCTCACTGCCTATAGAAAGATTACAAGAGAATAACAGAGATTTTGAACTGTTGAATAGCATCTACCCATGCAAGAGTTTTAGTTCTGGTTAAGTGCAAAAATTGATCTTACACATTTCATCTTTACTCACTCTTCTCACTACTCTGCCTTCATTCGCACCTTATATTTTTTTATCTTCCCACATTTGCACCTTATGTGCACACACACACACACTAAAAACATCCAATTCCATTGGCTATATATATCCACAACATGATCTATAATCATTTTACCAGTCGGCTTCAAGAACATTTAGAACTTTGTTGAGTACTTTGCTCTGTTAGCTAGATCCATACATAATATGAGATGTGGACAAAAACTTGCACTCGCAAATCATAAATCATGTTAGATACCATCACTAGTCATCACCAATTGCCCAATAAACAACTTCTATACATCGGGAATTAAGATCATTCACAAGGTCGCCTGTTCTTCTTCTGTCTGTTCTGTCAAACTAAAACCTGATACTCAGAAGCTAATATCTTTTGAGTCCATCACTGGAGAACAAAACTCTAGATTTAGAGTGTCTTGACAATTCTTACAACTACTTTAGTTCTGCAGCAAACCATGCCTTTCCATCGGAGAGATCTTGACCAAAATACTGGACCTTGTCACCTGCTCTGTTCCTGACTGCCCAGACTTAGACAAATTCTGATTCTGACTTCCGGTGTCAGCAAATTGTGTTATGTGGATGATTGGGATCATCTTAGTTGCCATCATTGACAACACTTATCAATGTGAAGCAGTGTCTCTTGCCAACATGGACATGTCTTGAAAAATGTGCTTTAGATCAAAGGAAGAGTCCTCTTGAATGTCTACCTTAAGGTTTTTGGACAAAGGGGGAGGTTCAACTTCATCAAGAGTGTATGTGGATTTTAGGGGCACATTCATAGGAGATCTATACCCTAACCCTCCATTATTACCTTGTTGAAACTAAACAACTGAGAGGGGGGAAAATCAGTTGTTCCACAATTAAACCTTTCTCCTTTTAATTTTCTTGATTATCTTTCTATCAAATTAGAGATGTAAACAATAAAGCATAGATCAACAACATAAGAGAAGAAACATAATCAACACACTTGACACCAAGATTTTGACGTGAAAACCTGGTTAAGGGAAAACCACAGTGGGGGTTAACCCACAAGATGTGTACCCTATTAAAAGTACTTAATAAAATAGAAGGCACATGCCTTCGGGTGCACTGCCCAGAGCTCACTGCTCAAAAGAGAAGCTCACTGCCTACAGAGTTTATTTAGAAAGAATTAACTAAGAAATATCATCTACTTCATGTCTGATTCAGTTTCAATGAATGCTCAAGAACTTTTTCTTTGCCCCAAACTCTTCTTCACACTCTATACTATTCTCGCTCCTTTTCTTCTCTGCTCTGCTCCTGATCCTTTCTTCGTATTTTATTTTTTTTGCACAAGGATAATGTTTGACAACTCTTCAACAAGTATTAATATACTTTATTCATCTTGGAATGATCAACAAGGTCGGACAAACTTAATGCGGATCTTTATATTGTTAGCCAATCATAGCTAAGACTTGAGTCTTCCTTTATTAACACGCCATGCTTCATAAAATGATTTTTAGATCATCTACAACATGCTAGGAACATCCGGTCGGCCAAGACTGGGAAGAACAGCAACAACCAAAAGGAAACCTTCAATCAAGAGCTCCTTTGTCAATGCGGACCACCTACAAGCACAATTGAGTCAACAAGAATAACCACACTTCACATCACCAGAATCACTTGCAGCTTCATACTGAACCTCAAGAACACATACTGCCATGATTGTCAAACTAGAAAGATTGCTTCCAAATCTCCAAACTATGAACCACTTGAGTTGAGGGAACACACCAACATCCTTGACATGCCTCTAGATCTATAGATCACAATATTCTCATACTGGATGAATCCAAACCAACTTCTTGGAACTCTGTCACAACAGAATGGCTGCAAGAACCTGTTCTACTCAGAGGGCCATAACTTTGCCAAATCTTCATGCGAACCTTTCAAATCTTAACTGGAGTAACACTAGGCAATCTTATACAAACCCTTTAATCCGTGAACTCTAATCTTCATCTTACTGGATATTCTGATCACTCCTCTGCACTGTCTTCACTGTTTCTAACAAAAGGATATGTTGACATCAATGACAACACATCATGTACATATTTTCAACAATCTCTCCCTTTGTCATTGATGGCAACAAATGATGTGAAAAATTGATTTAGCCATCAAGACAAGAACTTCTCCCCCTTTCTCTTATCACACCTACAACCACTTTCTTCCCAACTCCCCCTTTCACCGGCAACTACTTACTTCTAAGTTTTTCACATGATTTATCTCCCCCTTTGACATCAATGGCAAAGGGCACGTATTTGCAAGCATCTCGTCCCCTTTTTACTTCAAACTAATCTCCAACATTTACATACTAACTACTCCCTAGAGTAGTATTCTCTCAACATCAATCTGGATCTCAAGATATGACTGAGAATTCCACCGGACTGATGCACCTTAGTGCATCTTAGTTCTGCTCATGAGGGGTAATAACCCCTAACTTCTCCATGAGATACTCAAAAGTATCCTTGGGAAGAGGCTTAGTGAAGATTTCTGTAATCTGATCTTTGGAGGGCACAAGTTCTAACTTTACTTCATTCTCATTTACTTTTTCTCTCAAGAAATGAAACTTGATAGATATATGCTTTGTTTTTTAATGCAATACCGGATTCTTTGAGATGCTTATTGCACTAGAATTATCATAGAAAATTGTGACTGGCTCCTTAAACACAATTTTGATGTCCTTCAACATTTGCTTCATCCACAAAACCTGAGTGCAATTATTTGTTGTTGCTATGTACTCTGCTTCTGTAGTTGACAAAGATATTGCCTCTTGTATTTTGCTTATCCAAGAGACCAATCTTCTCCCCAAGAAGAATGCACCACCACTAGTACTTTTCTGTCATCCACATCTCCTGACCAATCAGCATCTGTATATGCATGAAGAGTGAAGTTATTGTCCTTTGGATACCACAGTCCATAATCAATTGTCCCCTTGAGATATCTGAAAATTCTTTTGACTGCCATAACATGGGATTCTTTTGGATCAGCTTGAAATTTGGCAACAAGTCCAACTGCATTCATGATGTTAGGTCTGGTCTAGGTTAGATAAAGAAATCCTCCTATCATTGATCTATATCTTTTCTAATTTGCCTTGGGAGAGTCATCATCTTTGCTTAGCTTGCATCTGGTTACCATAAGTGTACTTACTGGCTTTGAGTCTTCCATTCCAAATTTCTTTAGTAATTCTTTTACATACTTGGACTGAGATATGAAGATACCTTTATCTGATTGAACAATTTGCAGACCTGAGAAGAAATTCATCTCACCGAACATTGACATTTCAAATTCACTTTTCATCTGATCAACAAATGCTTTACACATGCATTCATTTCCACCAAAAATGATATCATCAACAAAAACTTCAACAATTAGAATGTCCTCATGATCAATTTTGAAGTAGAGATTACTATCAATAGTACATTTGCTAAATCCTAGCTTAAGCAAATGCTTATCCAATCTAGCATACCAGGCTCTTGGAGCTTGCTTGAGTCCATAAAAGGCTTTTCTCAATCTACAAACCATATCTCCCTTATCAGACAACTAAAATCCTTCTGGTTGCTCAATGTAGACTTCTTCCTCGAAATCTCCTTTCAGAAATGTTGATTTCACATCCATTTGATATACTTCAAAATCTTTGAAGGTAGCAAATGCAAGAAATAATCTAACTGCCTCTATCCTTGCCACCGGAGCAAAAGTTTCTTCAAAATCAATTCCTTCCACTTGAGAGTAACCTTAACATACCAATCTTGCCTTATTCCTTACCACCTCGCCATCTTCATTCAGTTTATTTTGACCCATTTGGTTCCAATCACATTTTTGTCCTCGAGTCTAGGAACTAGATTCCATGTGTGATTCTTTTCAATTTGCATCAATTCCTCTTCCATTGCTTTGACCCAGTTTTCATCATTGCAAGCTTCACTTACTGATTTTGGTTCAATCCTTGAAATCAAACAAATATCTTCTTGATCTTTAGACATTTTTCTCCTAGTTCGAACACCTTTATTCTTATCTCCTATGATCTAATTTACAGGATGATTTAATCTTACATACCTGCGAGTTTTGGAGATTGTTTGAGCTTCTGTTTCTTGAACTTGTTCCTCATCATTTGTGTTAACCTCTGGAGTTACCAGTTCAAATTGAATCTGAGTCTAAACTTGAACTTGCCTTCCTTGATTTTGACTTTCATCTTGATCATCTGAATCATAGCTAGAGTACCTGGAATGTCCTTTGCTTTCATCAACTTTAACATTCGCACTTTCAACAATCTTCTTTAATCTTTTATTGAAGCACTGGTAGGCCTTACTTTGAGTTGAGTATCCCAAAAATATTCCTTCATCACTTCTTGCCTCAAACTTACCTAAATTCCCATCTCTTTTGATAAAACATTTATTACCAAAAACTCTAAAGTATCTCATAGTAGGAGGATGACCAAACCAAAGTTCATAAGGAGTCTTACCAGAATTTCCTTTGATCTGCACCTGCTTAAGAGTGTAGATAGCAGTACTCGCAACTTCTCTCCAAAAAACTTGAGGAACATTTATTTCCATCATCATAGTTCTGGTGGCTTCTTGAATGGCCCGGTTCTTTCTTTCCACAACTCCATTTTGCCGAGGAGTCCTAAGAGCAGATAACTGTCTTTTTATTCCATGATTTTTGCAAAAAGTATCAAACTCACTAGAGGTAAATTCTCCACCTCTGTCAGATCTCGGACACTTTAATTTCCCACCAATCTTATTTTCAACCATCATCTTGAACACCTTAAACTTGTCAAGGGCTTCTGATTTTTCTTTTAGAAAAGTTACCCACATCATTCGGGAGTAATCATCAATTAGCAACATGAAATATCTATCACCTTGCACACTCCTAATTCTGGCAGGACCACAAAGATCAGTATGTACCAGTTTCAATCTCTCACTTGAACCTTGTTCTTTACTCTTGAATGAAATTTTGTTCTATTTGACTAATTGACATTCTCTACATATATTATTAGGTTTCACAAGTTTTGGAAGATCTCTTATAGCTTTAGTGGAACTTATTTTGACAATGTTGTCAAAATTCACATGACACATTCTCCTATGTCATAGCCAACTTTGATCTCTCTAAACAATCAAACAACTTTTCCCAGAATTACTTAAGTGAAAGATGTTACCTTTGGTTTGAGTACCGGATGCAATTTCAACTTTGGAGCTTTCCAAGATTCTACATTTTCCATCCTTGAACCGAATATCATAACCCTTGTCAACCAACTGTCCAACGCTGAGAAGATTATGTTTCAGTCCTTCCACATACAAAACATCATTGGTGTTTTTCTTTCCATCAAAAGAGATGGATCCTCTACCACAGATTCTACCAACTAAGTTGTCTCCAAATTTCACAAGTCCTCCTTCATAGTTTTCAAAATTCACAAACTTATTCTTGTCACCAGTCATATGATGAGAACATCCACTATCAATCACCCAATCATCCTTTTCAATAACCTGAGCAGCCAAGGCACTTTCCACATTTTCACAGCTAGCAAAATTAGTAGACAGTAGATCTTCTTCTTTGATAGCAATAAACACCCAATCATTTTCAGAGGAGCCTCCATGATCAAATTCATCATCTGTTACCCCTTCTCCATTTTCTTGGACATAGTAACATTTCTTTTGACCCTTGTACCTATTAGTGTTTGGTTTTGAAAACCTCTCCAGACATCTTGAGGAAAAATGACCAATCTTATTACAAGCAAAACATTTGAGTGGTAATTTTCCTTCATACTTATCAGATCCTCTTGGCATTCTTCTGGCAATAAGAGCTTCAAGATCTTCTATTTCTATTTCAACATCTTCAAGATCCTTTATTGTCTTCATAAATCTGTTTGATCTTGCAAAAGAGCTTTCACCCAGATCATATCTTTGTTTTCCATATACACTGGCCTTAAATGCAGATTCAGACTTGGGAAGAGAATCACCAAACTCGCTTAATTTGAAAGATGATATTTTGCCAACTAGATGATCTCTTGTAACCTCTGAGACTGTCCTGATCTCTTCTATAGCTGCAACCTTATGTTTATATGAATCTAGTAAAGATCTGAGTACTTTTGATGCAATTTTTTATTCTTCCAAAGTTCCATCAACACACCTGATGCCACATACAAGTTCATTTATCTTTTGCATGTAGATTGTTATGTTTTCATCTTCGCTCATCCTCATAGTTTCAAATTTTCCTCTCAAACTTTGCAGCTTTGCACATTTGACATATTTATCACCTTCATACAGATATTCCAACTTTTTCTAGATTTCATAAGCAGGTTTTAGACCAAAGACATTTGTCATCTCTGAATCAGTCAGAGCACCCAACAAGGCTTCTTTAGCTCGAATATTATTTTTAGCATCTTTGATTTGATCAGGAGTTGAAGGACCTTTCTCCGGAGGTTTATACTCAACACTGGTCATTGCCCAATAATCATTGTCCATGCATTGCAAATGGCACTCCATGTGATTTTTCCAAATAGAATAATTTGTTCTATCAAATTTTGGATTATCCTTCTTCTAGGTTGACATCCTAGATCTTCTCAAGCAGTTAGGCTTTTATGAGAGGATCTGCTCTGATACCAATTGTCGAAACTAAACAACTGAGAGGGGGGGTGAATCAATTGTTCCACAATTAAACCTTTCTCCTTTTAATTTTCTTGATTATCTTTCTATCAGATTAGTGATGTAAACAATAAAACATAGATCAACAACATAAGAGCAGAAACATAATCAACACACTTGACACCAAGATTTTGATGTGGAACCCCGGTTAAGGGAAAAACCACAGTGGGGGTCAACCACAAGATGTGTACCTTGTTAAAAGTACTTAATAAAATAGAAGGCACATGCCTTCGAGAATACTGCCCAGAGCTCACTGCTCAAAAGAGAGGCTCACTGCCTACAGAGTTTATTTAGAAAGAATTAACTGAGAAATAGCATCTACTTCATGCCTAATTCAGTTTCAATGAATGCTCAAGAACTTTTGCTTTGCCCCAAACTCTTCTTCACACTTTATATTATTCTCGCTCCTTTTCTTCTCTGCTCTACTCCTGATCCTTTCTTCGTATTTTATTTATTTTGCACAAGGGTAATGTTTGACAACTCTTCAACAAGTATTAATATACTTTATTCATCTTGGAATGATCAACAAGGTTGGCCAAACTTAACACGGATCTTTATACTATCGACCAATCATAGCTGAGACTTGAGTCTTCCTTTATTAACATGCCATGCTTCATAAAATGATTTTTAGATCATCTACAACATGCTAGGAACATCTGGTTGGCCAAGACTGGGAAGAACAGCAACAACCAAAAGGAAACCTTCAATCACAAGCTCCTTTTTTAATGCGGACCACCAACACAATAGCCACAAGATCCAGAGACCACTACAAGCACAATTGAGTCAACAAGAATAACCACACAACTTCGCATCACCAGAATCACTTGCATCTTCATACTGAACCTCAAGAACACATACTACCATGATTGTCAAACTAGAAAGATTGCTTTTGGATCTCCAAACCATGAACCACTTGAGTTGAGGAAACACACCAACATCCTTGACATGCCTCTAGATCCGCAGATCACAATATTCTCATACCAGACAAATCCGGACCAACTTCTTACAACTCTGTCACAATAGAACAGCTGCAAGAACCTGTTCTACTCAGAGGGCCATAACTTCTCCAAATCTTCATGCGGACCTTTCAAATCTTAACTGGAGAAACACTAGGTAATCCTATACAAACCCTTTAATTCACAAACTTTGATCTTCATCTTACTAGATATTTTGATCACTCCTCTGCACTATATTCGCTATTTCTAATAGAAGGATATGTTGACATCAATGACAACACATCAAGCACATATTTGCAACATACCTCTAGGAATTTGAAAGATAGGTTCAATGATGCCTTGACTTTGATGCCCAAGACCACCTTCTCCTTTATAAAATATGTTTTTAATGATATGAAGACCTTTTGGATAGTTCTCAAGGTTCAACTTAGGAGCTTTGATTTCTTATTTTTCTTTATAAATCCATGATGTCACATCTTCTCGAATGTCTTCTTTCTCCAACTTACCCTAATAACAAAACTTGGGGAACCACTGCTTGGCAACGACCTTCAATAGACCCTCCTTAGGTTTACCATAATACTTAGGTGTGAGAGGAAGTTGACTTACACAAAAGGAACGTTGCATTTTATATTCTCCACAACCATTGTCATAGATTTAGACCTTGATATCGAGTGGTGATGGATTTAAAGTGGAGGGAGTGGATGACGATGAGGCTAATGTGGATGGGTCCACATAGGATGATGATGGAGATGCTTCGTGGTTAATAGGAATATGATTATTTTCTTGTTATTTTTCAGCTAAATTTTGACAATATTGAAAGGGTTGAGGATCTCCATAGATGGTAATTTCTTTGCCATCATGGGGGAATTTTATGCATTGGTGGAAATTTGATGGGATAGCTTGCATGGCATGGATCCATGGGCAACCAAGAAGGATGTTGTAGGGTAGATCAAGTTCCAAAACTTGACACACAGTTGTTATCAACAGAGGGCCTACTTGAATAGGAAATTCAATAATTCCCTTTGATTCTCTCTCATCATCATCATAACCCTTAATGGTTATTTTCTTTAAGGGATCTATCACTCCATCAGAATACCCCAACTTCTTGACCAAACTTAAGGTACAAATGTTTAAACTAGCTCCCCCATCAATCATGACTCTTTTTTACTATATGCTTATGAATAATAACTTCCAAGTATAAAGCCTCAGTATGTTTGGAACTAAGAGGTGGAAGGTCCTCTTTAGAAAATATAAGTTGATGTGTAGAGGCAATATTATCGACCATGGCTTGAAACTCATTGGCATCTATGTTGGAAGACACATTTGACTCTTGGAGAATTTTATCAAGGATTGTACGATGGGTTGGGGATATTTTTAGAAGTTCAAGGATAGAGATTTGAGCTGGGGTTTGGTTCAAATTATCTTCAAGGTTATAATTTGATGAAGGTCTAGAGATGAAGTAGGAGGTTCCTGAATAGTGCCCTACTTCTTCGGGTAGTTGCATGGCAATCAATTACTAGATTTTTTATGTTTAATTTAGAAACATGATTTTTTGCTTGGCTTAAATGGGCTACTGCATAATTATGGCCTACTTTGGTGTAGTTGGCATCTCTAGAAGAATTACATTGGTTATTCACATGTCATTTTCCATGGTTAGGAATAGGATCATTAAAAAAATTTAAATTTGCATTGGTGATATGAGAGTTATTTTCAACCGTTACATCACCATGATCAATGAGGTCTTGGATTATGTGTTTGAGCCTCACAACTAGAATTTTTGTGAGCCTTGGTCTTATGAAAGTCACAAAATTCATTGTCATTGTACCAAGGTGGTTTTCCTTGGGGTACAACATTTTGAGATTCTGGTAGATCAATTAATTTAGATTTGACCAACTTCTACAAGGCCACCTAAATAGGCTCTCCTAGGGGTGTGAACTTCCTTTTCAAAGGAAAAAGTGATCTATAAGGATGTTCATTACCTTGAGGGTTGGTTGAAAATGTTGTATGTGATGAAGATTGGGTCATTTGAATAGCCCTTAAATCAACCACTCCATCATGTACAACATTCCTATTTTTAATCCACAATTTAGATTGATCATTATTATTAAAGGATTTTCCTTTATCTTCCTTATAGATTTTGACAAGACCTTTCGCTATCAATATTCTTTCAATGGTCATACCCCTCTCTATGAGTTCAAAAAAGGTATTAGGACCTTGAACTTGAACATGGAAGCTCATTTCTTGGTTTAGATTTTGAGTAAAGATGTTGACCAATTGTTTTTTGGGAATTGACCAAGGAATTTTACTTGCCAAATTCCTCCACCTTTGTAAAAATGAAGCAAAATATTCACCATTCTTTTACTTGGTATTATACAAATCATTCGTTGAGGTTTCATGTTTAATGTTATATGAGAAATGTTGGATAAATTTTTTAGCCAATTCTTGAAAGCTTTTGATCCCTTGAGGCAAGTGAGAAAACCACTATATTGCTTGGCCCCATAGACTTCTAGGAAATAGGTGCATGAGATAAGTGTCATTATAGGATACTTCCATGCAAGCTAAATAGAATTCTCACACATGTTCTCTAGGATCACCTTTACCCTTACATTTATCAAATTTGGGGGTGTCAAAGTTCTTAGGGAACGGAATCATGTTAAGGGATCTATCAAATGGGTAGGGACAAATGTCCTCTAAAGTATAACTCTTCTTGGTACTTCTCATTTGAAGGTCCAACATTTGTTTTTGCAACTCTTGAAATTGTTGCTTTATTACCATTACTTCATCAATTTGGGGATTAAGATTAGAATTTGGATTTTGATATAAAGTGTTATTATAAGACATTAAATTTGGCCCTTGGGGAATAGAGGATGAGGTTTGAACTTGGATTGGAGGGATGTTAGGATTAGAATTTGGATTTTGATACAAAGGATTATTATAAGACATTAAATTTGGCCCTTGAGAAATAGAGGTTGAGTTTTAAACTTGGGTTGGAGGGATATTGGTAGAGGTATTGAAAAAAGGATTTTGGGTACCATAATGTGTTTGAATGATGTTTGAGCTAGGAACATTAATCTGTTGAGGCATGGACAAGATGAGAATGGTAAATAAAGAATTCAAAGGTTAAGGCATAGGCATGGTTAAGTTGGGAATGGTAGGCGAACTTGGGATAAAAATTGAATTTGAAGGTTGAGGCATAGGCAAAGATTCCATTCTTGAGATATCTCTAGAAAGGGTAGGAGTTAAGAGGTATATGGTAGGATATATTTGGCTAATGATGAGATCCTCATCCCCAAGTGGCCTTAATTCTTCTTGAGAGAGAATTCTAGTCCCTTGTTTGAGCAACATTTCCATATAGTAATCAGGGTGTGTAGCCATCAATATTTTAATGAGTTTAGAGCCCCTTAGATCAACTACAAACTCTTCTATTTCCTTAGAAGTAGGCATTTCTTCTAGGTCCTCCACAAGGAATTGTTCCAAGGGTGATGGCACAGATGGCATACCGTATTCTTCAGGATTAGTGTTTGTATGTGAAACATAAGAGGTTCTCGAGACATTGATGGCTATTCTTCTAGGATCCATTTCTTCTTGTTTAGACTGTGCTCTTGTAGTTACCATATACTATTGTTAAAATGATATCAAGTTTGGACATGTTTCAAAAATCAAAGTTGAGACCCTTAGGCTTAATCTAAACCAAGGAAGTCAAAGGTATGCTAGATCTCCACTGATATAAGATATGATAATGATATAATATTTTTGCTCAAGATATGATAACGTTCACTTGTACTAGGCTTATGAGTCCAAGCAAATTGTTATGCTACAGATATGATCCCGATATGATAACGTGATCAAGATATGATAATGTTTACTTGTGCTAGACTAATGAGTCCAAGCAAATTGATATGCAACAGATATGATATGATATGATGGAGAGATCTAGTGCTCTTTGATATGTTCTTGATATAGATAAGTTGATAGGTTCAAGTTGATTTTGATGGTTACTAATATCTTGATATCTTCAACAATTAGATACATGATAAAGATAAGGGCAACAATCTATCACTTTTAAGAATGTTTCCTATGCAGATCCCCAGATTAGTATAGAAATTTGCTTTTATTTTAAGGCCAATTTAAGTTGGTTAGGGAATATCTGGTTTTGGCTAAAGTTGATTAGGTTTCTAAGATAGTTTTGGCAAAGTAATTATGTCACAAACTGACAAAAACCAACAAATAAACCCACCCCAAAACAAAAAATTGAAAAGGTTTTGAACAAGTTTTGATTGAAACTAGTTTATGTGTTTTGACTAAGAACTTGGTTTTAACTCCTAGTTTGTAATGAAATACAGATGCGAAAAGCAAACAATCAAAAGTATACACTTACAAACACTTTTTATAGATCTAATTTTGATATTTATCTTGCAAACACAAAAGACACAACAACTCTAGAGAGAGAAAAGGGTAGATAGGATAGATGGCTTAGCTAGGATAGAACAAGTTCACTAATGGAAGCATCCTCTATATACCTTGATGGTACATTGAGGCCCAAATCTATAGATGGATAAGGATACTGTCACAATAACCGAGAGGAGAGGGTAACCCACCCTCCTCTATCACTTCCCCAAGGTATAAAGTTCTTGGGGGCTTAGTTATAATGATAATATGCCAGATCCAAGAGAGGTGTCTTTCGATTCACCTCCCGCTATTTATACTCCATCAGAACACTAGAGTTAAGGTTGTCCCTAGAGTGATCACTTCTCTAGGCAGGCCTTCCTTAAGAGGTTACAAAGGGTAAAATAAACACTATTTTTATCCTGAAAATTATGTAGCCACGTAAGAGGAGATCAAAAGATGTGATTATTTACCAAAACAAGATGTTCATTTTAACCACTTAAGATTGTGAAGGTCACTTTTATCAAACACGTCAAACAGTAGTTCGTTTTAAAACCCAAAAGCAAATGTGAAGAGGAAGGTGTAAAATAGTGTTTTTGATCCTCAGGGTCATGCTAAGAACGTAAGAGGAGAGCATACACACTGATCTTGGATGACCAATAGCTCTTCATGAACCACTTGTTTGTTTTAAAACTCAAAATCAATTGTGAGACAACAACCTAGTAAATTAGAGATAGAAAGAGTTTGGAATGAGTGCACCTTGTGTTTTCTCCTTAGTTTCTCGCAAATAGATTTAGTTTTTTGATGTAAAGTGATTGAGGCAAAAGTGTTCCCTATGCACAGATCAAGACACCAAACAAAGGAAAAATACAAAATATTATAGCAAAAAATAATAAGTTACAATATCGTTAGGGGATTAGAACACAAAAAAAAACCTATGTTGTGAAAAAAATGAACTAGTTAAGCTAAAAAGTTAAATAAAAAGATTTTTTTTAACAATAAGAAACTAAGTTAAATGTAAAACAAGATGAAAGAATAAAAAACTAGATGAAAATTTAAAACTAAATCAGAATCTAAAATGAATAGATAAACTTAAGCCTCTTCATCTAATGCATGAGTCAGCGGCTATTACTCTTGCTTATGGAATATATAAAATAAAATTGCTTAAAAATGAGAAAATAAACATTATATTGGTGGATATAGGGCACTCTGACATGCAAGTAAGTGTTGCAACAAATCTTTGGGTGAGCTTGAAGCTAGGTGTTGCTTGTGAGAAGATGAAGAAGGATTGCAGTGCAAACACAAACACAATGCACGTTAGAAAAACACAATACAGACCACAGATGTAAACCGATAGAATATAAATATAATAAATAAAGATATAAAAGTAAATAGACACACAAACTGATCCAAAAGAGGAGATATTAATTGCACGTAGATTTTGATAGACATTCCCTACATGGACAATCCAACAGAACCTAAAACATTGATGATTTTGATATACACTTTCCTAGATTGTTTAGTTTACTTATAAAGTGCACTCTCATAAATAAAATAAACACTTTAATTCCTTTTAAATGATGTCAAATTCATAGCTACACTATCATTAGAAAAGGAAATGAGATTTGAGGTGCAGGTTATCCACAAAATGGATTTGTTGAAAAGACTTAAGAAACATTCAATGGCAACGACATGTTGCAGGATATGCAGAAAATGGATTGTTGAAAAGGCTTCAGAAACTTTTCAAATGGAGTGACATTCATAGGGTAGGTAGAAAATGGATTTGTTGAAAAATGCGGAAGCAAAGACAAGGCACAAGCATTGTTTGATGGTGTAGAGCGTGATAAAAATGACCAGACACCACACCATAGACGCCTAAGAATGGCTTGCAATTATTATTAGGACAGCAAAAATAACAATAAAACAATTGTTGAATGTGAAACCCAACAGTCATTTCATTTTTCCCTCCAATGACTCTTGGCTCTTCACATTTTGTAATATTTGCTTATATAAAGCTGTTGGATTTAGTCTAGACAACTAAGAGGGGGGTGAATCAGTTGTCCCTTCATTTTTAACCTTTTCTTAACTTTTAAATCTTCTTTCTTAACCAAATTAATGATGTAAACATTTAAGCATAGATCAACACATGAGCAGAAACAACATGAACACACAACACCAAAATTTTGATGTGGAAAACCCGGTTAAGGGAAAAACCACGGTGGGGGTTAACCCACAAAAATGCATACCCTATTAAAAGTACTTAAGAAAATAGAAGGCACATGCCTTCAGGCACACTGCCCAGAGCTCACTACTCAAGAAGAGGCTCACTGCCTATAAGAAATTATAATTTACATAGAGATAATGAACTGAGAAATAGCATCCACATTCATGATTGAATTAGTCCCTTTGAAGGCTCACAAAAACTTCTGCTCCTATCTTCAAATTCTTCTTCACTGACTCTTCACTCTATACTCCCTTCGCTCCTCTTCTTTTCCACTCTGCTTTTGATCTTTTCTTCGAATTTTATTCATTTCATACAAGGATGATTTTCCACAACTCTTCAACAAGTATTTATACATTTCATCAACCTTGGAATGATCAACAAGGTCAGCTAAACTTAACGCGGATCTTTACACTATCAGCCAAACATAGTTGAGACTTGAAACTTCCTTCATTAACATACCACGCTTCATAAAATGCTCTTTAGAGCATTTGCAACATGCTAGGAACATCCAGTCGGCCAAGACTAGGAAGAACATCAACCTTAAAGAAGAAGTCTTCAATCAACAAGCTCAAATGTCAATGCGGACCTCCAACATAGTAGCCACATAATCCAGAGATCTCCACAAGCACATTGAATTCATCAATAGCATTCACTCTAAACCAAATTACCAGAATTATTTGTATCTTCCTCCAAAACCTCAAGAACACTATCTGCCATGTCTGTCAAACTAGAAAGATAGCTTGCAGACCTCCAAACCACAAACCACTAGAATTGATGATACACACTAACTTCCCAAACATGCCTTCAGATCCGTAGATCATAATATTTCACTGTGGAGCAATCTGGACCAACTTACTGTCATATTGTCTCTTCTAAATACTGCAAAATCCATTTCTACTCAAATGGGCATAACTTCTTCAAATCTTCATGTGGACTTCTCAATTCTTAATTGGAGCAACCTCTGACAAACCTCTACACAGCCATATGGTCCACATGCATTGTGTTGACTTTTTCCCAGACTGGATGCTTATTCCCAGATTTCCCTACAAGGTAGCCATCAGTGATCAACAGGATCTCTGGGCCAGGGGGCCAACAGTGTAGGAGATAGACTCTATATTTTATCTCCTCTTCTTCTTCAGGCTCTGCAAGACCTAGGGGGGTATTCCCTACTCAACATCCATGAGGATATGCATGCAAGGCTGGGATGTTGACAGAAAGCAGATGAGTCCTCCTGTATGTAGACCAAAACTGAAAGATAAGGGCAAAGGGGCTAGCTTTGGGCCTATTTGCAGTTGTAGACAGAGGACTGAGGTTCCTAAAACTAACTCTAATGTCCTAATGTTGGTTTTAGATTTTGCTTTGGAGTTTAAGTGTGGATGCAAAGCTGGATATGGTTATAACACAAAACAAAGCATGATTGGTGCCTATCCAGGGCCTGGAGTCAATAGACATACACCTGTGAATGATCAGCATAAACAACTAAAACTGGATTTCAAGGGGATCTATGTGATACCTGCCTTACAGGCATCTCCCAATACAAAGTGTTAGGTTATCTCTACTTATGGTATCCCTACTGCAGTATATCCCTCCCAATGTTCAACCTGAAAACAGTTTAATCTACCCCTTGAATAGAAGTTAAAAGATCAGACATTCAACACAGGAATTCTATGCTCTAGAATCTAAACATTACCAAACATCCAGATTCAGAAGAAGGATACATGCAATACTGGAGACAGAATTAACACAACACATGCCAAACAGCATTTCTCATATAAGTTTAATCATGAAATCAGTGGGTTCATGCCAAAAACAAACAACAAGAGATACATAAACTCACAGGTAAGCTGTATAAAGCAACCAGATCAGCTTGTTATGCATTACAGAGCCAAAATCATCAACTTTCAACAACCTCAAATGAACAACACAACCTGCTTATATCAGCCAGGTAGGTGCTCAGCAATTAATTACATGGTTGACCAAAATTTCGCCAGATACACAGTATCATGAAAATGGCGCTCAGACACAACCGGATTGGCGCCCAAACTTGAATGCAGCAGGTAGGGGAGGAGACAGGAAGATTTCTCGAGCCCCGCGCCATTATCCGCTGATTGACACCTCCAGTCAGGTACAAGATCGACCCACGCCATCGCCCATACCTCTGCAACAATCGCCATTAATGGCGCACCAACCCGCGGCCTAGGGAAAATCATCATACAGACCATCGCAAGCTTTTCCCGCCGAGACTCATCATCATGATATTTGAAAATGCAGGATAACAATATCCCACATGCACCCCGCGATGACCTCATTAACACCTTATATACTAGGTCATGAGCATATATCATGTCGGTACTTTTGCTCCTGACGACACTAGTATAGACTTCATCATCATCATCTTTCAGCAGCATGATATCCTGTTGTTCGAAATATCACCCTGACGTCATCATGATATTTGAAATATAACCTTCATGATAATCGGCACAACCTGATCCTCCGGAGGAACATCCTCCTGCTGAGCTTATAACAAAAGTCTGGCCGATGAACATCCTGATGACGTCATCATCATATCCTGCTGACGTCACCATCATATCTGCCTACTGCGCACCTCCTCATATCCGGATGACGTCATCATCATGTTTGCAAATATCCGGAGGTCTCTTCAAGATGATCAGTGTTAGAAATATGACCCCCGCGGGACCTTGATGACGTCATCATCATATTATCATCATCATGATATTCGGAAGACAACCGGATATTTGGAAATATCCTCCTGATGTTCAAATATCAGGTTGCACTGTAGCTCCTCTATAAGATCAGGGCGATAACTGAATATGATGATGCTGCTTGAAAAGATCACCCTCAATAGATAACACGCGAAACCAGCAGGCGGATATCTCCTTGATATTAGCATCAGCATGATGTTCGAACAAACCTATATCCGGGTGATATGAAAATATCACCCCCTCCTTCGCGAATATCATGATGCAGATAGGCAGAAAGAAAAATATCACCCTGATATACGGATGACGTCAGCATCATCAGGATGAGAAACAAAGAATAGGAAGTGATACAACATCATCAGGATGATATTGACTAAGATCATCCTGACGTTCCAAAATATGATGACCCTAGTGAATATCGGGTCGCAATTACAACTCTTCAACAACATCATCAGGATGATGTTAACCAAGATCTCCCGATGATAAAAATATCACCCCGGCGAAATATCATGAAGGCAGAAAATATGATGACCTCCACAAGCAGCAGGATGATAACTGGAAATATGATGATGATGAACACGACCCTTAGGAAAAAACAAGTTAGGTCGAGCAATTCAAAAAATAAGCAACATCATCATCATGCTCGCGCAAAGTGATAAATGGAAGATCACCGGAGACTTTGAAACATCACCCTCGCAAGCAGATGAGGGCTCACTGTAGCTCGGCAGCATCATCATGATAAAAACCAAAGATCACCCGACAGTTGAAAAATGATGATGACGTTGAAAAACAAGTCGACGAGGAACATGATGATGCAGATCATCATCGAAGACAAGATGATGATGATGACCTCCTCCTCAGGAAAACATGATGCTGCAGTTGAAAAATGCTGAGGAGGTCCAACACTTAGAAAAAATGGGCAAGAAGATAAAGGCTTCAAATGAAGAAACCTCCTGATCATGACAAATCAACCCCTGGTCAAAATGAGTGTCAACAGTGGCTCCGAATGGGGACGTGCAGGTGAAAACCTGCAGCGAGAACCAGATCTCTGGACAGACCTGACAAAAAGCCAAAAAACGCGAGCTGTACAAGGCATTTACACTACATACATATTTTACAAATGTGCACAGCAACCAGATATTCATGTAAAATAGAACTTAAGGAATTGGCCATGCACAGGCAATTCCAGAATTTCACCATCTAGGGCCTGGAGGAAATAAGAATCCTCCCCATGAGTATTGCAAACCTGATATGGGCCCATCCATAAGGGCTGAAATTTGCCATGTTTACCCTTTTCCTGATCTTTAGCATTCCAAATAAGCACCAGATCATTAACTTGAAACTTCCTTTTTGTAGTTCTCCTGTCAAACTGATATTTCACATCCTGTTGTCTTTTGAGATTGATCTGGTGGGCTCTCCTCCTGTCTTCATCCAATGCAACCAGCTGATTCACCCTTTCTGTCATGGGACCTTCAATGTCCTCATCATTTTCCTGGATGAACCTGTAAACTGGTAGGAGATTGTTTATGGGCAGTCTAGCTGATGCACCATATACTAGCTCAAAAGGTGACTTCCCAATAGCCCTTTTCACAGTCACTCTGTCAGCCCATACTGCTAAATTCAACTTTGAGTCCCAAGCTCTCTTGTTCTTGTCCAGTATCCTCTTGACAATTTTCATGATGCTCCTATTGCTTGACTCTGCTTGACCATTTCCTTGTGGGTGATATGGTGATGTATATGACAAGCTTATCCCATACCTGTTGCAAAAATCAACAAACTCACCTGATCTGAAGCACATAGCATTATCAGTGATTATTTTAGATGGTACTCCAAACCTGATGATGATGTTCTCTAGTATGAAGTCTGTCACCACCTTACTTGTAGCTCTTTTAGTTGGAATGGCCTCAATCCATTTGGTAAAGTAGTCAGTTGCCACCAAAATCCAACTGTGTCCCCCACTTGATTTGTCTGCAATTTCCCCTATAAAATCAATTCCCCATTGCTGGAATGGAGCATCCACAGGTGCAGTTCTGAGGGGTAAAGCACCATGATATTTCAGCTTTCCTGAGAATCTCTGGCAAGGGTCACATTTTCTTACTAACCTCTGTGCATCTGAAAAGAGAGTGGGCCACCAATATCCTGCCCTGAGAATTTTATGAGCTGTTGTTTGGGCAGTATAATGGCCACCACACAATCCTTTATGCATGTCAATCAAAATATTGTTAGCCATGTTCTTATCCACACATCTCAGCAGCACACCATCAGGATTTTTCCAGTACAGCTCACCTTGAACAACAACATACCTGATTGCATGTAGCTTCAGAGTCCTCTTTTGATTGTCACTGAAATGGGAGGGACAATTCAGATTTTGCAAATAATAGACAATATCCTTGTACCATTCAGATCCTGATGCACTTACATTCTCATCTTGGACTGCATTAACTTGGCATGCTTCCAAGTTTGACTGTGCCATCATCTTGGCTAGTCCTTGTCCTCTTATCAATTTAGTAACTTGTATGTCTATGTTGAATTCCTGCAGTTTGTTTATCCATCTGCACCTTCTTCCAGTCACCTCCTGCTGAGTGAATATGTCTTTGACTGCAGCATGAGGTACGTATGCAATTATATGTGACCCTACCAAGTATGGTCTGAAACTTTTGATGGCTCTAACAAGTGCATATGCCTGCTTTTCCATAATATCATACTTCAATTCAGAGGCCTGCAGGGACATACTGAAGAAGGCGATGGGCTGTTCAAAACCATCTTCATTTTTCTGTAACAAACATGCAGCTACAGTATGAAAGGAAGCAAATGAGAACACCTGGAATGGCCTAGAAAAATCAGGAGATTTAAGAACAGGGGCCATCTTTATTGCCTCTTTGATATTCTGAAATGATTCTGTTGCTTCCCTTTCCCAGTTGACAGTTGCATCCTTCTTCATCATCTTGGAAATGTTCCTTGTGATCTCTGCAAAGTTAGGAACAAATCTTCTGACAAAGTTTACCTGTCCAAAGAAGGACTGAACTCCTTTCACAGTTTTTGGCATTTGGATCCTGTCAATGGCTGCCACTCTGTCTGGATCTATCCTGACTCCATCCTTGGAAACAATGTGTCCCAGAAGCTTTCCTTCAACTACTCCAAAGGCACACTTCTTTGGGTTTAAAGAAATACCATATTCTAATGCTCTTATGAAGATCTGCTCCAGATGCATGCAATGCTGCTCCTCTTTCTTTGAGTAGGCAGTCAGGTCATCCTGATATACTGCCAGGATTGAATCAATTAGCCCTGCAAAAGCAACATCCATTGCTCTTTGAAATGTAGCACCTGCATTTGTTAGTCCAAATGGCATTCTAACATACACATATGTTCCCCATGGAGTGGTAAAGGCAGTCTTATACTGTTCTGATTCTTTTACCTTTACCTGATTATATCCTGAAAATCCATCCATCATGGATAGGAGTTCACAACCAGTCACCCTCTGCAACATAGCTTCCATATTAGGCAATGGATAGTTATCCTTCAAAGAGGATACATTCAAGTTCCTGAAATCCACACAAAGCCTAATATCACCATTCTTTTTCCTGACTGGGACAAGGTTAGACACCCAAGTTGAATGTCTGATGGGCACAATTATTCCAGCATCCCTGAGCCTTCTGAGTTCTTCCTGCATCTTAGGAGCTAAGGTAGGATTTATAGGCCTTTGCCTCTGTCTAAATGGCTTAGCTTCAGGCTTCAGTGGGATCTCATGCTGGAATAAGTCTTCTCTATAAGCTTTTAGGTCCTCATATGACCAAGCAAAAACATGTTTATACCTTTTTAGCAATGCAATCAGCATACTTCTTATGTGTGGTTTGAGCTGTTTGCCAATATATACTTTCTGAGGGGCCTGAGATGTCCCCAAATTTATTTCTTCCAAATCCTCCTTATTTGTGGGGGATGTCTTTGTGACCATTTTGTCTCTACTGTCAAAGGCTCTTTCCAAAGCCACTAACCCTCTAGGGATCTTGTTAGTCTTCAACTGGATGATCTCCTTCCCTACAAGAGTCTCTTTTCCATCTACAGTTTCTACAAAAGCTTGGAAATCAATCTGTTGGTTCTCATACTCATCTATGCAGTGCAAAAATTTCAGCAAATCCCTATCATCATTAAAAACTTGCCAACTGCATATGTTTTCTGGTATGGCAGGCCTAATTTTAACTTCTACATCTGTGACACCTGACAGAGTGATGTCATCCGGCCTTATTGCAACATTGGCTAAGAAATCAGCCATAACATTTTTTGACCTTTCTACCCAGCCAATTGAAAATGCATCAAATAACTCAATAGTATCCCAAACAGCATGCTTGTATTGTTTCAATCTTTTATTCTTTGCAGCATACTTATTTCTGATTTGGGATACAATCAGCTCAGAGTCTCCAAATACTCTTAACATTTTAATTCCATGTTTGAGAGCAATATTCAGGCCTAAAAGTAAAGCCTCATATTCTGCAATATTATTTGTGCAATCAAACCTCAGCAAGAAAGAGGATTTGAGGAGCTTACCAGTTGGAGACAGGAAGACAACTCCAGCTCCAGAACCTTCTTTTGCACAAGCTCCATCAAAAAACATGGTCCACAATCCTTGCTGATCCAGCTCTTCAGTGCAGACATTTTTCTTTTCATCTTCTGTATCATCTGAGACAACCCTGAAGTTATCACAGTCAGTGTCCACAAAGCATACCTGTTCATTTGCTTCTTGGTCTTCCACTGTCTCTGATGATCTTTGCTCTCTAATTAGCTTGACATCCCTGCCATTCATTGGAATCATGGCATATGATAGGTCCAGCTGCATACTTCCACCTATTAGTGCTGCCCATCTTCTTGACAGCAGCATACCATACTGTGGCTTGATGTCAACCACTGTTATATTCATTTTGTATCTTTTTTCAGGAAATGCTGCCAGCTTGAAATCTACATCCTTCATGATTCCAATAACTGGTACCTCTCTGGCATCCATAGCATAACACTTCCCACATGCCTTGTCAATTTTTAATCCAGTTTGTTGCATGATAGCCAAAGGCATGACATTTGTGGATGCTCCAGAGTCAAGCATACAGTTTCTAATTATTTTACCATTTATAACCAGGGAAACATAAAATGGTTCCACCTGTGAAGGACACTTTGTCATGGTCATTCCTAAATAGACTTCAGGAGTCTCATCTTCTTCACTACACATGACCTGTTTCTCACCCTGGGTCTGATCATTTTGCTTAGCTTGAAAAGGTACCCCTGAGATTAGGGATATTGTTCTACTCTTGATCTCTTCCACTTTCATGAGTTCCATAAGTGGAACAGAGACCTTTACCTGAGTGAGGATCTGGGCTATATCAAATGGAGCACAGTTTTGTACAGCAGTTGTAGCTTGCTCCACGATCTTGCTTTTATCCTGAGCTGACTTAGCTTTCATTCTCATAGTTCCCTGATCATCATTCCTGTCTTGGGAACCTCTACTTTGATCTTCAGCCTGAGGGGTTCTGTTTTCTGGTCCTTGGAAATCATGACCTGTTCTGTATCTAAAGTTCTGCTTGTTATTTACCCACTGCCTTTTTTGTGGTTCAGTTCCTTTATGACCATGCATCTGCTGACCTGCAGAAATATCTTCTGGCTGATGTGGGCTGCCAACCTGATTTTTACCTCTGAGATTGTAGTTGCTCTTGACCTGAGCAACTGCTGCAGCTGTGAAGGCTCTGATTTCCTCATCAGAAGGTCGGTGTAAGCTACTCAGAAAATTGTGTGAGTTCTGAGCATACACATAATTATCCTCATGATCTTCATCATATGGGGACTGTTGGCAGGCCTGAACCTGATCATCTGTCTTCTCATCAGCACCATATAGAGTATATCCATTGCCTATAGACATCATGTTAACATCATCATCCTGCACATGATGTGGCTCATTGCACTCATTACAAGATGTAGCATTTTCATACAAAGATTGGGCAATCATGCACTGTGATTGTGAATGTGGCATCTGACAGATTATACACCACGGAGCATCATCAGCAATATTTATAGTTTTCTTTAGGGGATCAGGAGTTTCCTTGGCATGTTGAGCCCTCTGATTTGTGTTGTTACGTGGATATACAGGCTTACCATCATGCCAATTGGTGTTATAAGGCATATCATGTAATGATGGCCTCTTTTCCTGTCTTTGATAGACTTGCCTATCAGGACCCATCCCTTTTTCACTTCTAGCTAATCTATAGCTCAGGTCCTTAACAACATTTGCCAGTTTGTCTATCTTATCTTCAGGAGCAGATATACTACCTTGAGTGTTCTGAGGCTTATTTGGATTCTGCAGAATTTTTACATCATCCCTTCTATTTGTCTTGCCTGATGCTTTCCTATTGTTTTCAATATTTACTGCAATCCTGAAAGCATCCCTGAGGGTGGCAGGACCTTTATCTCTCAGTCCATATGCAGTCTTTGCATCAAAGGCATTGATGTACAAAATTATGCACATTGGTTCATTTGGCCTCATATGATGTGGCAATTTGTTCAACACTTTAGTAAATCTTGCATTAAAGTCTGCAACCTGTTCATTTGACCCTTTGGTGATGCTGGTGAACTCGTTTACAAAGAAGCTAGGGTCAGTTTTATCACCATATTGCTCCTTGAACATCCTCTTAAAATCATCCCATGATGATATGCTCCGGTCAGGCAGATTCCTGTACCATTCTCTTGCCTCATCTATTAAGGATTGCATGAATGACTTCATGAAAACATCCTCATGCTCAACCTCAAAATTGTCCATGACATTTTGGAAGGCCTTTAGATGATCTTCTCCTGACACTGTATTGTTTCCTGAAAACTTAGGCACTTGCAGCCTCAGATGCTTATCAATGGGGTTAGGATACCCAGGAATACCATCAAACACCAGCTGCCTGAATCTATCTAGCTGCATAGGCTGTCTGTTTGGCTGATTAACATTAACATTTCTATTTGCATTTTGATTTCCTGCATTGTTCAGTGGTATCCTAGCATCATTCACATTTTGTCTGTCATCATGATGCTGATGATGCACTTCATATCTCTGCTGATGTCTTTGCATATTTGCATTTTCTAAGGTAGGAACTGAATTATTTTGGGCAGTTCTCAAGGCTTGCACTTTCTGCTGTATATCATCTCTGATTTTCATGGCTTGTAGGTATTCTAATTCTGCTCTTAGGCTTTTGATTTCTTCTGCCAATTGTTCATCCTTAGGTCTGGAGGTAGATGGTCTCATACCATTTGGGTCATCATCTTCATCATCCCTTAGGGACTCTGCCTCTTCAAACCTCTCACTTGGGTCTAGAAAAGGGCGTTCTTGGAACACCTCTGACCTCATTCTGATACTACCACCCTGTTGCCTCTCATATGCACCTTGGATATCTGCTTCTGCACTTGAAAAATAAGGAGCATGCTGTCCTGATGGCCTAGGGTTATCTTGTATCTCATCACTTTTTCTGGGGGAGCTCTCATGACTAGCTGAGACAGTTCCCTTTCTTCTATACATCGTTCTTTTTGTTAATGGTAACTCTTCAAATAAAGGAGTTTGTTGGGATCTTCTCCCCTGCATATAAATTTACTTTGACCGGTTGGGAGATTACTTCGGAGTCGCCACCTATTGCTAGGAACTGTTTTCTTCTGAAAACCAGGGTTCTTTCACAAGGTTCCCCAGCGGAGTAGATTACTATTGCTGACTCAGATGGGTCACATATATATCACTGGAGATGATTAGATAGTCTTTTACTTCTCATCCCCAGTAGAGTCACCAATTTCTGTTGACTTTTTCCCAGACTGGATGCTTATTCCCAGATTTCCCTACAAGGTAGCCATCAGTGATCAACAGGATCTCTGGGCCAGGGGGCCAACAGTGTAGGAGATAGACTCTATATTTTATCTCCTCTTCTTCTTCAGGCTCTGCAAGACCTAGGGGGGTATTCCCTACTCAACATCCATGAGGATATGCATGCAAGGCTGGGATGTTGACAGAAAGCAGATGAGTCCTCCTGTATGTAGACCAAAACTGAAAGATAAGGGCAAAGGGGCTAGCTTTGGGCCTATTTGCAGTTGTAGACAGAGGACTGAGGTTCCTAAAACTAACTCTAATGTCCTAATGTTGGTTTTAGATTTTGCTTTGGAGTTTAAGTGTGGATGCAAAGCTGGATATGGTTATAACACAAAACAAAGCATGATTGGTGCCTATCCAGGGCCTGGAGTCAATAGACATACACCTGTGAATGATCAGCATAAACAACTAAAACTGGATTTCAAGGGGATCTATGTGATACCTGCCTTACAGGCATCTCCCAATACAAAGTGTTAGGTTATCTCTACTTATGGTATCCCTACTGCAGTATATCCCTCCCAATGTTCAACCTGAAAACAGTTTAATCTACCCCTTGAATAGAAGTTAAAAGATCAGACATTCAACACAGGAATTCTATGCTCTAGAATCTAAACATTACCAAACATCCAGATTCAGAAGAAGGATACATGCAATACTGGAGACAGAATTAACACAACACATGCCAAACAGCATTTCTCATATAAGTTTAATCATGAAATCAGTGGGTTCATGCCAAAAACAAACAACAAGAGATACATAAACTCACAGGTAAGCTGTATAAAGCAACCAGATCAGCTTGTTATGCATTACAGAGCCAAAATCATCAACTTTCAACAACCTCAAATGAACAACACAACCTGCTTATATCAGCCAGGTAGGTGCTCAGCAATTAATTACATGGTTGACCAAAATTTCGCCAGATACACAGTATCATGAAAATGGCGCTCAGACACAACCGGATTGGCGCCCAAACTTGAATGCAGCAGGTAGGGGAGGAGACAGGAAGATTTCTCGAGCCCCGCGCCATTATCCGCTGATTGACACCTCCAGTCAGGTACAAGATCGACCCACGCCATCGCCCATACCTCTGCAACAATCGCCATTAATGGCGCACCAACCCGCGGCCTAGGGAAAATCATCATACAGACCATCGCAAGCTTTTCCCGCCGAGACTCATCATCATGATATTTGAAAATGCAGGATAACAATATCCCACATGCACCCCGCGATGACCTCATTAACACCTTATATACTAGGTCATGAGCATATATCATGTCGGTACTTTTGCTCCTGACGACACTAGTATAGACTTCATCATCATCATCTTTCAGCAGCATGATATCCTGTTGTTCGAAATATCACCCTGACGTCATCATGATATTTGAAATATAACCTTCATGATAATCGGCACAACCTGATCCTCCGGAGGAACATCCTCCTGCTGAGCTTATAACAAAAGTCTGGCCGATGAACATCCTGATGACGTCATCATCATATCCTGCTGACGTCACCATCATATCTGCCTACTGCGCACCTCCTCATATCCGGATGACGTCATCATCATGTTTGCAAATATCCGGAGGTCTCTTCAAGATGATCAGTGTTAGAAATATGACCCCCGCGGGACCTTGATGACGTCATCATCATATTATCATCATCATGATATTCGGAAGACAACCGGATATTTGGAAATATCCTCCTGATGTTCAAATATCAGGTTGCACTGTAGCTCCTCTATAAGATCAGGGCGATAACTGAATATGATGATGCTGCTTGAAAAGATCACCCTCAATAGATAACACGCGAAACCAGCAGGCGGATATCTCCTTGATATTAGCATCAGCATGATGTTCGAACAAACCTATATCCGGGTGATATGAAAATATCACCCCCTCCTTCGCGAATATCATGATGCAGATAGGCAGAAAGAAAAATATCACCCTGATATACGGATGACGTCAGCATCATCAGGATGAGAAACAAAGAATAGGAAGTGATACAACATCATCAGGATGATATTGACTAAGATCATCCTGACGTTCCAAAATATGATGACCCTAGTGAATATCGGGTCGCAATTACAACTCTTCAACAACATCATCAGGATGATGTTAACCAAGATCTCCCGATGATAAAAATATCACCCCGGCGAAATATCATGAAGGCAGAAAATATGATGACCTCCACAAGCAGCAGGATGATAACTGGAAATATGATGATGATGAACACGACCCTTAGGAAAAAACAAGTTAGGTCGAGCAATTCAAAAAATAAGCAACATCATCATCATGCTCGCGCAAAGTGATAAATGGAAGATCACCGGAGACTTTGAAACATCACCCTCGCAAGCAGATGAGGGCTCACTGTAGCTCGGCAGCATCATCATGATAAAAACCAAAGATCACCCGACAGTTGAAAAATGATGATGACGTTGAAAAACAAGTCGACGAGGAACATGATGATGCAGATCATCATCGAAGACAAGATGATGATGATGACCTCCTCCTCAGGAAAACATGATGCTGCAGTTGAAAAATGCTGAGGAGGTCCAACACTTAGAAAAAATGGGCAAGAAGATAAAGGCTTCAAATGAAGAAACCTCCTAATCATGACAAATCAACCCCTGGTCAAAATGAGTGTCAACACATTGATTATCATTAATTTTCTCAATATCCTCAACAATCTGGTCTTCTATACAGACAGCAATATAGGATACAGTTGACACCAATGGCAACAAGGATATGTTGACATCAATGACAACATCACTTAGGCACATATTTGCAACAATCTTCCCCTTTGTCATTGATAGCAACATATAATGTGAAAAACTGAACTCAACCATCAAGACAAGAACTTCTCCCCCTTTCTCTTATCACACATGTAACCATTTTCTTCACTGCTCCTTTCACCAGCAACTATTCACTTCCAAGTTTTTCACATGACTTCTCTCCCCCTTTGACATCAATGGCAAAGGGCACATATTTGCTATCTTTTCTCCCTGTTTTTAATTTAGACTGATTTCCAACATTTGCATACTGACTACTCCTTAGAGTAGTATCTTCTCAACATCAATCCGAATCTTAAGATATGTCTGAGAATTCCACTGGACTGATGCACATAAGTGCATCTTAGTTCTAATCAGGAGGGGTAATAACCCCTAACTTCTCTCTGAGATACTCAAAAGTATCCTTGGGAAGAGGCTTAGTAAAGAAATCTGTGATCTGATCTTTGGAAGGCACAAACTCCAACTTGACTTCATTCTCAATTACCTTCTCTCTCAAGAACTAAAACTTGATAGATATATATTTTGTCTTTGAATGCAATACTGGATTCTTTGAGATGCTTATTGCACTAGAATTATCACAGAAAATTGCAGCTGGCTCCTCAAACACAATTCTGATGTCCTTCAACATTTGCTTCATCCACAAAACCTGAGTACAATTATTTGTTGCTGCTATATACTCTGCCTCTATAGTAGACAGAGATATTGCCTCTTGCTTTTTACTTATCCAAGAGACCAATCATCTCCCCAAGAAGAATGCACCACCACTAGTACTTTTTTGTCATCCACATTTCCTGCCCAATCAGCATCTGTATATGCATGAAGAGAGAAGTTATTATCCTTTGGATACCACAGTCCATAATCAATTGTCCCCTTGAGATATCTAAAAATTCTTTTGACTGCCATAACATGGGATTCTTTTGGATCAGCTTGGAATCTAGCAACAAGTCCAACTACATTCATGATGTCAGGTCTGGTCTGAGTTAGATAGAGCAATCCTCCAATCATTGATCTATACCTTTTCTGATTTGCCTTGGGGGAGTCATCATCTTTTCTTAGCTTGCATCCAGTTACCATAGGTGTGCCTAATGGCTTTGAATCTTCCATTCCAAAATTATTCAACAATTATTTTACATACTTGGACTGAGATATGAAGATACCTTTATCTGACTAAACAATTTGCAGACCTAGGAAGAAATTCATCTTGCCAAATACTGACATTTCAAACTCACTTTTCATCTAATCAACAAATGCTTTGCACATACATTCATTTCCACAAAAAATGATATCATCAACAAAGACCTCAACAATTAGAATGTCCTCATGATTAATCTTGAAGTACAAATTACTATCAACAGTACCTTTGCTAAATCCTAGCTTAAGCAAATGCTTATCCAATCTAGCATACTAGGCTCTTGGAGCTTGCTTGAGTCCCTACAAGGCTTTTCTTAGTCTACAAACCATCTCCCTGATCAGACAACTAAAATCCTTCCATTTTCTCAATGTAGACTTCTTCCAAATCTCCATTCAGAAATGTTGATTTGACATCCATCTGATATACCTTAAAATCTCTGAAAGCAGCAAATGTAAGAAACAATCTAACTGCCTCTATCCTTGCCACCAGAGAAAAAGTTTCTTCAAAATCAATCCCTTCTACTTGAGAGTAGACTTTACATACCAACCTTGCCTTGTTCCTTACAACCTCACCATCTTCATTTAGTTTATTCTAGAAGGCCCATTTGATTCCAATCACATTTTTGTCCTCAGGTCTTGGAACAAGATCCCAGGTGTGATTCTTTTCTATTTGCATCAATTCTTCTTCCATTGCCTTAACCCAGTTTTCATCTTGGCAGGCTTCACTTACTGATTTATGTTCAATCTTTGAAATCAAACAAATTTCTTCTTGATCTTCAGCAACTCTTCTCCTAGTTCAAACACCTTTATTTCTATCTCCTATGATTTGATCATCAGGATGATTCATTCTTGCATACCTGGGGGTTTTGGGAATTGTTTGAACTTTTGTTTCTTGAACTTGTTCCTCATCATCTGCACTAACCTCTTGAGTTACTGGAGTTACCGGATTAATCTAGATTTGAACTTGCCTTCCTTGACTTTGACTTTCATCTTGATTATCTAAATCATATCCGCAATACCTGGAATGTTTTTTGCTTTCATCAACTTTAACATTTGTACTTTCAACAATCTTTTTTAGCCTTTTGTTGAAGCACCGATAAGACTTACTTTGAGTTGAGTATCCCAAAAATATTCCTTCATCACTTCTTTCCTCAAACTTGCCTAAATCCTCATCTCTTTTGATATAGCATTTACTACAAAAAACTCTGAAATATATCATAGTAGGAGGATGACCAAACCATAGCTCATAAGGAGTCTTACCAGAATTTCCTCTGATTTGCACCCGGTTAAGTGTAGACAGCAATACTCACATCTTCCCTCCAATAAACTTGAGGAACATTTGTTTCCATCATCATGGTCCTGGCAGCTTCTTGAATGGTCCAGTTCTTCCTTTCTACAACTCCATTTTGCTAAGGAGTTCTAGGAGCAAATAACTATCTTTTTATTCCATGCTTTTCACAAAAAGCATCAAACTCACCAGAAGTTAATTCTCCACCTCTGTCAGATCTCAGACACTTCAATTTCCCACCAATCTCATTTTCAACCATCATCTTGAACACCTTAAACTTATCAAGAGCTTCTGAGTTTCCTTTTCGAAAGTTACCCACATCATTCGAGAGTAATCATCAATCAGCAACATGAAATATCTATCTCCTTACACACTCCTAATTCTAGCAGGACCAAAGAGATCAGTATGTACCAGTTCCAGTCTCCCACTTGAACTTTGTTCCTTACTTTTGAATGAAATTTTGTTCTGTTTGCTTAATTGGTATTCTCTACATATGCTATCAGGTTTCACAAGTCTTGGAAGATCTCTTACAACTTGAGTAGAACTTATTTTGACAATGTTATCAAAATTCACATGACACATCCTCCTATGCCATAACAAGCTTTGATCTGTCTGAGCAATCAAACAACTTTTGTCAGGACTACTTAAGTGAAAGATGTTACCTTTAGTTTGAGTACCGGATGCAATTTCAGTTCTAGAGCTTTCCAAGATTCTACATTTTTCATCCTTGAATCAAAGATCATAACCCTTGTCAACCAACTGTCCAACACTGAGAAGATTATGCTTCAGTCCTTCCACATACAAAACATCATTGATCATGTTCTTACCATCAAAAGAGATGGATCCTCTACAACAGATTCTACCAGCTGAGTTGTCTCCAAATTTCACAAGCCCTACTTCATAATTTTCAAAACTCACAAACTTGCTCTTGTCACCAATCATATGATGAGAACATCCACTATCAATCACCCATTCATCTTTTTCAGTAACTTGAGCAGCCAAGGCACTTTCCACATTTGCATAGCTAGCAGATTCAGTAGACACTGGATCTTCTTCTTTGATAGAAATGAACACCCAATCATTTTTAGAGGAACCTCCATGATCAGATTCATCATCTGTGACACCTTCTTCTCCAGTTTCTTGGACATAGTAACAATTCTTCTGACCCTTGTATATGTTAGGGTTTGGTTTTGAAAGCTTCTCCAGACATCTTGAGGCAAAATGACCAATCTTATTACAAGTAAAACATTTGAGTGGTAATTTTCCTTCATACTTAGCGGATCCTCTTGGCATTCTTTTGGCAATAAGAGCTTCAAGATCTCCAATTTCTATTTTAATATCTTCAAGATCCTTCCTTGTCTTCACAAATCTATTTGATCTTGCAAAAGAGCTTTCACCCAGATCCTATCTTTATTTTTTATGAACACTGGCTTTGAATGCAGATTCAGACTTAGGAAGAGAATCACCAAATTCACTTAATTCAAAAGCTAAAATTTTGCCAACCAGGAGATCTCTTGTAACATCTAAAACAGTCTTAATCTCCTCTATAGCAACAACCTTATGTTTGTATGAGTTAGGCAAAGATATGAGCACTTTTGCCACAATATTTGATTCTTCCAAAGTTCCACCAACACACCTGATCCCACACACAAGTTTGTTTATCTTTTGCATGTAGATTGTGATGTTGTCATCTTCGCTCATCCTCAAATTTTCAAATTTTCCTCTCAGACTTTGTAGTTTGGCACATTTGACATATTCATCTCCTTCATACAAATTCTCCAATTTCTTCTAGATTTCATGAGCAGTTCTTACTCCAAAAACATTTGTCATTTTTTAATCAGTCAGGGCACTCAACAAGGCTTCTTTAGCTTGAAGGTTATTTTCCACGTCTTTGACTTAATCTAGAGTTGAAGGACCTTTCTCCGGAGGATCATACTTATCTTTGGTTATTAACCAATAAGCATCACCCATGCATTGTAAATGGCATTCCATGCGACTCTTCCAAACAAAGTAATTTGTTCCATCGAATCTTAGACTATCCTTCTTGTAAGTCGACATCATGGATCTCCTCGAGCTGTTAAGCTTTTTCTAGAGGAACCTCACTCTGATACCAATTGTTGGATTTAGTCCAAACAACTGAGAGGGGCATGAATCAGTTGTTCCTTCATTTTTAACCTTTTCTTAACTTTTAAATCTTCTTACTTAACCAGATTAATGATGTAAACATTTAAGAATAGATCAACACATGAGCAGAAACAACATGAACACACAACACCAGAATTTTGACGTGGAAAACCTAGTTAAGGGAAAAACCATGGTGGGGGTTAACCCACAAAAATGCGTACCCTGTTAAAAGTACTTAACAAAATAGAAGGCACATTCCTTCGGGCGCACTGCCCAGAGCTCACTACTCAAGAAGAGGCTCACTGCCTATAAGAAATTATAATTTACATAGAGATAATGAACTAAGAAATAGCATCTACATTCATGCCTGAATCAGTCCCTTTGAAGGCTCACAAACACTTTTGCTCCTATCTTCAAATTCGTCTTCACTGACTCTTCACTCTATACTCCCTTCGCTCCTCTTCTTTTCCGCTCTGCTTTTGATCCTTTCTTCAGATTTTATTCATTTCATACAAGGATGATTTTCCACAACTCTTCAACAAGTATTTATACACTTCATCAACCTTGGAATGATCAACAAGGTCGGCTAAACTTAACGTGGATCTTTACACTATCGGCCAAACATAGCTAAGACTTGAAACTTCCTTCATTAACATACCATGCTTCATAAAATGCTCTTTAGATCATCCGTAACATGCCAGGAACATTCGGTCGGCCAAGACTAGGAAGAACATCAACCTCAAAGAAGAAGTCTTAAATCAACAAGCTCAAACTTTAATGTGGACCTCTAGCACAGTAACAACATGATCCAGAGACCTCCACAAGCACATTAAATTCATCAATAACATTCACTCTAAACCAAATTACCAGAATTATTTGTATCTTCCTCTAGAACCTCAAGAACACTATTTGACATGTCTGTCAAACTAGAAAGATAGCTTATGGACCTCCAAACCATGAACCACTAGAATTAATGATACACACTGACTTCCCAAACATGCCTTCAGATCCGTAGATCATAATATTTCACTGCAGAGCAATCCAAACCAACTTACTCTCACACTGTCTCTTTTGAATACTACAAAATCTAGTTCTACTTAGATGGTCATAACTTCTTCAAATCTTCATGCGGACTTCTCAATTCTTAACTGGAGCAACCTCTGACAAACCTCTACACAACCATATGGTCCACATGCATTGATTGTCATTAATTTTCTTAATATCGTAAACAATCCGGTCTTCTATACAGACACAATATAGGATACAGTTGACACCAATGGTAACAAGGATATGTTGACATCAATGACAACATCACTTAGGCCAATATTTACAACAAAAGCATGATGTTGTGTATTGTAATGTATCAGATTGAGAGATATTGAATAATAATATTGCCCTGCTTGAGAGTGGACGTAGCCTTTATGGTGAACCACTGTAAATTTGTGTTGTGTTGTGTTCTTGTTTTCTAAATGTCAGTTTTATTTTTCTGCCATTTATTGTTTAATAGTTGGTATCAGAGCTAGTTGTACTCGATCATTTGGCAAGCGAGGTTCAAGTTTGAGTGGGAGCAATGTCGATTGAAGAAGGAAGGATCGAAAGGTTCAATGGCCATAATTATCCATTGTGGAAGATGTAGATGGAGGATTTTCTATACCAAAAAGATCTGTGGAGACCATTACATGGTAAGGCAAAGAAACCAGCTAATATGCCAGATCAAGATTGGGATATTTTGGATAGAAAAGCATTGGGAGCGATTCGATTGTGCTCTTCTTCATCTGTAGCATTTAACATATCTAAAGCAACCACATCTATGGAGTTAATGGGTATTTTGGGCAAGTTGTATGAGAAGCCATCAGCATTGAATAAAGTATTTTTAATAAGGTGGTTGTTTAATATGAAAATGGCTGAAAGTAGTTCTGTAGCTGAACATTTAAATAATTTTAATACAATTATCAGTCAGTTAGCTTCTATGAAAATAAGTTTTGATGAAGAAGTTCGGGCTCTTTTACTTTTGTCTTCTTTGCCAGAAAGTTGGGATAGCTTGGTTATGGTTGTTAGTAATTTTGTTTCTGGTTCAAATACATTAAAATTTGATGATGTTGTTAGAGTAATTTTGAGTGAAGAAATGCATAGGAAAAGCATGGGTGAGACCTCAATATCGGGTAATGCTTTGAATGTAGAAGATAGAGGAAGATCAAGAGAAAGAGAGAAGAATCCAACAGAGCGTGGAAAGTCGCAAGGAAGATTGAAATCTAAAGGTAGAGATGGTGTTTGTTAGTTTTGTGGCAAGCAAGGTCACATAAAAAGGAACTGTTGGTCTTACAAGAAAACAATAGAACAACCAAAGGAAGTTGAAGCCAATGTAGCATACCAAGAAGATGCAGGTGTTCTTATTTTAACCGAAGAAGAAATTCCAACTAATGTTTGGGTGCTTGATTCAAGTTCACCATTTCATGTCACTCCATGCAAGGAGTATTTCAAAAATCTACAAATTGGTGACTTCGGTAAGGTTTTTCTTGGTAACAATGAATCTTGTGATGTTGTTGGCAAAGGGGATATTTCATTAAAACTAAAAAATGGATATAGTTGGTTGTTACATGATGTTAGATATGTTCCCCATCTCAAAAAAAATGTAATCTTGGCTGGACAATTGAGTTCTCAAGGTTGTGAGATTAGTTTTGAATCAAATAGATGTAAAGTTGTTTAGTGGAAAATTTGATTTGTTAATCTTTTGTTGTATAGGTGTTTAAATCCACCTCTCCACTATACATTGAAGGATCTAGGGTTGAATGGCAAGCACTATCATACCCTAAAGTCACTTTCAAATGTAGGAAAACTTGGATTAGGGAATTAATTATCAACTTTTCCTTCTCCTATGCTCAATTGACCATTAAAACCCTAATTATGCAAATATGACAACAAATTAATGAATTATGCAAAAATCTCTTGCAGATGAGAATAAAATGCCAAATTATAAAATACCTATTTTTGGGATTCCTAAGTGGAACAGTCGGGGACATTGGAGCGGGCGCCCAAGTCCAAGGTACCTATTTTTTCAAGGAATCCGGACCTCCTTCGGACACTGATCAGCCCTATAACTTCTATTATTTGGAATCAGTCTGCAAAGGACACTGGATCAAGCGCCCTAGTCCTGGAGGTGCTCCTTTGTCCATCTTTCCTTCAGATCCTGAATCCCTAATGTCTTCCCAACCTTCCTACAACTCCACTCTTCCCGGATGCGACATCTGTAACCTGCAATCACAAGACTTGGTTTGGGGGTTGTGGTGTTTAGAGGTTTCCCTCAGTCAAACCCTGGAGGACACTTAAGTCTCTGAACACCGTTGTCAAATAGAGAGGGCATGCCCTTGTGAGGCAGAGGCCCAAAACTAGAGGAATCAATGATAAAAACACAATGATATGTCACCTTGTAGTGAAGCTTTCATGGAGGAAGATGCTCTTCATGCCATGAAGGAATTGATGCTCAAATCTGCAAATATCAACACACAAAACACACAAGTCTGCTCTTGCAACACAATAGAAAGCCTTAATCACCTTAGGATGCCAAAAGTTCACAATGATCATCTTATTGAAATCTAGTTTTCAAATGAATGCCTACACATTCTTATATATGCATCTACAAGCACTCCCGCCAAGATATTTGAAATTCAAACTTACCGTGTCGGCAAAGGGACCTAATAACGGTCGCTAACCGACACCCAGAAATTGGGGCTGCCCCAAAATAGGGTAGGACTAGGGCGCGGGTGCCCAAGTCCTCCCCCCTATTTTAGGTAGGGTATAGCTCAAGGGGTCCTCCTAGGTCCTATTTGCCATGGGACTTAGGTCTCATTCCATCGGGATGCTAAAAATATGAACTAAAATATCCTAAATGCACTCTAAAGACCCAGGAGCTAAACCTTATAAGGGAAAAGCCTCCAAGGGGACATTTTCTAATGTTACAAAAGTTAAAAAGGGGCCTTGGTAATTGCAAAGAGCAGCAAATTAAGTACCATGTATGTAATAGAGAGTCATACTGAAGTGGGAGTTGTTCATCCTACTTCAGATTCGTCATTGTGTGAGTTATGGACTGCCAGGCAAAGGTTTTTGGATCAATTAGATGCTAAAACTGATTATGTTATTAATGATTTTCTTAGTCTGTTTGACAGTGCAAGTTTTGGGGATCAGTTAGATGATGGTGAGCAGGTTGATGCCAAAGAACCTGGGGCAAATGAAATTAATAGCGATGAGAGTGAAAATTTGAAGGTAAATGAAGATAAGACCATTTGTAATGGTGATTAGAGTGAAAGGTTGGAATCAATTTGTAATGGTGCTAATAGCGAAACGTGTGCATCTGGAAATATGTCAACCAATATGGAAGATGGAGTAGCTAAATCTAAGAAGACTATCATCAAAGTTGGTAGTGAATTTGGTGGAATTGCTAGAATTGTTGTATCTCTGATTTTATTTATGTTTATCTGCTGTATATTTTTGTGTTTTGTGCTTGGAGGAGTTGTTGCAATTGGAATTGCAGGTAGAACAGGCTTTGAATTGGTGTTGATCCAAATTTGGATCCAGAATTGCCTCTAGCTCTCCGAGTGTCAATAAAAGAAGAGAGGGCAAGACAAGAGGCTATTGCTGATATTGTATTTATCAATGGTTTGTCGGCCACTTGGGATGAGGATCGAGGGAGAGCAATTTAAAAATTATGGTGAAATTGAGAAACTTCAGCTGGCACAGAATATGTCAACTGCTAAGCATAGAGACTTTGGGTTTGTTTCTTTTTCGACTCATGATGTGGCTGTGGGATGTGTATACGCCTAAAAATGACATGATTCAGTCTAAATAAATATTCTTAATATTTATTCCATTCTAATTCTTCTATCAATAAATAAATAAATAAATAAATTTATTTGATTCATATTCCTCTAAGTTAATTAAATATCGAAATATTTAATTACCTCTTCAAAAGTCAAAATTAAATAAAATCCTTTATTTAAATTAAATTCTTCCAAACAATTAAATAATTCTTAATTATTTAATTAAATCAAATCATTCTTCTAAATTTAAATAAATCAATCAAATTTATGTAAATTCTCTCAATCTCTAAAAATAAAATATAATCAAATGTTTCATTTATTCTTCCAAAATCATTCTAAATTAAATAACTCCAATTATTTAATTGTCTCTTCCAATAATATCTTCTCTAAATTTAAATCAATCAAATATTTATTTAAGTTGTCTATTTCGTCTAAATTGAGTTATCTCTAAATATAATTCAATCCTTATGCACATGCAATTGAATATTCTAAATATTAATTGAGCTAAAATATCTTCTCATTCTCTTGCAAATTCCATCCTCTAGTTCTATTCTCTTAACTGATTGATCTATTCTTTTAATTGATTTTATCTCTTCAGTTAACTCATTCTTATATTCTATTAATTCCTCTCATGCAAAATATAGCAAGACACATGTCTTCTTCTTATTTGCGGACGTTTCTCAACTATTCTCAACCGTTGATCTTCTCTTTCTCAAGTCTATAAATTGAACCATATTCTTCCATTTCAATAATCCAAACTTTTAGTATTGTTACTCTGCAGGAATTACAACGCGCCTTTGGCACCCACGTCATTCATTTTACTTGCGATCACACTCGTTACTACACACTACTACCATTGTTGTGAAGCTCATCTTCATGGCGAAACTATCATAGCCGTTGTCCATTGACAATGTTGGAATCATAGCAAGGAAGTGCACTCTCTGAGGGCCTTATTTATACATGCAAGATCAATTGAGATAGGCAACCAACAGAAGCTATGAAGCTTTGAGGTTTGCAAAGGTTTTTGAAGTTCTTTTGATTGATTGATCTCTTTATTTCTGTATTTCGTTGAGTTTTTGGTATTTTGATATTGATATATTGATTATTCATTTGAATCCAATTTTCCCTTAACAAGATGTATAAATGGTTTGAGCAACAGTGAGCTTGGTAAGGTGCTTCAGATTGATCGGTTCATGCTTGATAAAGGATTCGCTGGTGCTATTGAGGGAGGCGGGCCAAGGGATAGGCTTGTAGAATTTTCAAAGTGATGATAAGAATGGAAATGCAGGGGATATTATTGTTCGTAGCAGCAGCTGTTGGGTTTCAAGTGGGAGATTATCGAATGTGAAACCCAACAATCATTTGGTTTTTCCCTCCAATGACTCTTGGCTCTTCACATTCTGTAATATTTGCTTATATAAAGCATGTTGTTGTGTATTGTAATGTATCAGATTGAAAGATAGTGAATAATAATATTGCCCTGCTTGAGAGTGGACATAGCCTTTATGGTGAACCACTGTAATTGTGTGTTATGTTGTGTTCTTGTTTCTGAATCTCAGTTTTATTTTTCTGCCATTTATTGTTTAACAATAATAACATCAATAACTAATCAACATCTAATGACCAGTGGATACCTTCTGTGAGCATAGATTATAAATGATATAAAAATTGAAGGGTAGAGTTTAGAATACGTGATGGGCGATACTGAAAACAACGATAGAAGTTGGGGTATAAGGGCGATATACAAAACAACAAAACATGTGTATAAGCATATAAGCGTGGTATATCCTCGTATAAGCATGATCTGCGGAAGACTATGAACTTCGCCGAGAAACTTGTGACTTGCAACCTCTGTGACCATTTTGAAACAATGGTGCCTTGATCCGTAGATTGAAAGCACCCTGTTGACAAAACCACCACAAACTGTAGAATTTACTGTTAGAGACCAAATCATATGTGGTGATGTGAAACCAATTTAAAATAGTTACATAACTGATATCTCAAAAAAATAGCTCTTAGATATTTCTTGGAGATCGAAATACAACTAAAAAAATGTCACAATAAAGCTTGAAAGAGCGGCAATCACAAAATCCTAAAACAAATACGAGATATGTATGCTTCAAGTGATTTCAAGCCAAAGTTTGCTGCAATGACGATATCAAAATGAGTATTAAGTGATTCATGATTAGCTGGAGGCCATGATCGATGAAGCCTTGAGACAATGAGGACGGTGTGTTGAAAATGGAAGCTAAACACAAACGCATTGAACTTGCAACCGCAAATATTAAACACCAAAACCTAATATAACATCAAAGAAAATAAATACTCAATAATGTTAAATAAGAAACAACCAATATAATTGTGATCCTTACAAAAGAAGAAATGGTGGGCGCCAAACAAAGTCTTAAGAAGCAACTTTGATAGCAGCAGATATAAGCAAAAAACTAAAAATGTTTGTAATCCTCCTCTTTCCAAAGAACACAACCAACTAGACGCAAATGTTGAGATTTTGAGCGGCGAGGATCCTCGAAAACAGCTCAAAAGAATACAATTAGCAAGTTGAAGGAAGATACCAAGGAAAAATGTGGAACATAGTGGGTGCCAAAATGTATCACAAGAAATGTAGTGAGATCAATACTGCATCTAAACAACGAAGTACAATGAGATCGACTACAAATCTAATGTACTCAATAGAGCGAGATAACAATAATCATGCAACAACATAAAATATGAGCAATCAAACTAGAATGCAGCTCTATTGTCAATATCATGAAGAAAGTTTGCTCTCAGATTCGCATAACAAAATTGTTTGAACGCTTGAGTGATCGAGTACTTTTTTTGATGAATGATCAAGTGATAAAATGTTTTAAAAAGATTGAGATTCAAAATGACAACATAAGTTTGCAAAATGATGTGATGTGAAATAACTTAGGATACACATTCTTATATAGTTTTCATGGAAAATAATGAATGGTCGATTTCAAAACTAACTCAAATATGATCAACTATTCAAAATTCATGAGACAACAAGCCAAGAGAGATTCAAGGAATCAGATCCAAAAATCAGGGGATTTCAAAGAGTTGACTTTGAAAATCAGGGATTAGACATGAAATGACTAATTTAACTCCCCAAAAAGAAGGATTTGATTTGAGTTACATTCAAAAATTATGGAAATTGATTTGAGAACTCAAAGTTAATTTTGAAGATGTGGAGATTGGAATGAGATAAAATAGCCATGTGTTGGATTTTTCAATAATAATATTTGTTTATTATTTATCATTCAAACATGTGAGAAATAAATAAGATTTTGAGGAAAATAAATAAGATATTTTTATTGATTCTCAAAAAGCAACGTGAGATTGAAATTGAATAAATTTGATTAATTTAATTTGAGAAGAGGGATAAATAAATTTTTGATTTATTTAATTTGACTTGAGAAAAATATCAGATAATTAAATAATTTTTTATATTATTAATCATGAGAGATGAAAATAATTGAGAGAAATAATTAAATATTATTTATTTAATTATGAGAGAAAAAGAGATAAATAATTAAATTTAATTTAATTATTCTTTTGGAAGAAATAGTTTGATAATTAAATAATTAATATTATTTAATTAATTTTAGAAAGAGGATAAAGAATTGAATTAGAGGAATAATTAGACATAAAATTAATATTATTTAATTATTTTAGAAGAAATGGAAGAATAAATAGGCTTATATCAAATAAGGGAGTAGACACCCAAAATTGACCCATTATAACATTTATCCATTTATTGCATTTTACACTACATACATTAATTTCGTCTAGCACACTTATAATCAAAAAATTCATTTTCTTCCCCATCTCCATAATTAATTAAATAAATTTTATTTATTTAATTAATTTCCCTTATTCTTTTGTTTTCCATCAATAATTAAATAATTTCAAATTATTTAATTATCCCTTCTTTTTTCTAAAAAATAAATAAAATCAATATTTTATTTATTTCCCATCATGCATATAAGTTAAATAAATTTAATTTATATTTCTTCCTCCAACATTTTTCTCATATCACTTAAATAATAAATTAAATGAAGACATTTGTTTAATTTATTATGCATCTTACCACTTCTATTTTATTATCATTTTCTTCCAAACGTGCAAGTGGGCCTTTTGTCCTTGAAATAGCAAAAATCAAATATGGAAAATATTTAATAAATTTGAAAAATCAATCATCCCCACCACTCAATCCTTAAAATAGTAAAAGCATCCTATTTTGAGAAGAGTATCTTATCACCACTAACAACCCACCTAAAATCTTTAAATAAAAGTGTTTTTTAAGGTCACATGTCATGTGCACGTTCATCCATGCCTCTCAAATATTCTCAACCATTGATTCCATCTTTCATTCTCCATTGTTGATCAATCCTTGTTGAAGACTATATATACCATCTCATTTTCTCATTTTGATCAATCTAATCCAACTAGTATCAGCACTATCGTCGTATGAATACCACTTCTTGAGCATTTTGAGCACATCATGGCAGCTTCGGTGAATATGGTTATTTACTTGGAGAAGCAATCCACATCCAAACCAAGAAATCAAATCATCTAGGTGACTTTGTTTTGATTTGCATGTTATTTCTGTCATTTAGGTTGGATTTCTTGAAGGTGGTAGGGTTAGATCTTGTGTTCAATGTTTGATCATGCTAACATGGATTTTTCCTGCTCACACATTCTAGCACGCCTGGTGGGATCCACTCGTTTGATGGAATTTTGTTTCTAAAAGTCATTTTTTAAGTTCAGGTATGGAAGTGCACCTTTGATCGAGAGAAAATCACATTTGAATGGCAGAAAATCACATCTGCATGACTCTGGGTCACCTCTGGTTGGGGGAAAATCACATCTGCATAGCATAAAGTTGCCTCTGATTAGGAGCTTGTTGCCTTTGGTTTGCAGGAGGTCACTTCTGCTTTAGTTTTAGCATTTGAGCACCTCTAATCGACAGGAAATCACCTTTGCACGACAGTAAGTCACCTTTGCACGATCTAACATCACCTTTGAAGGATAGGTAATAACCTCTGGTAATATTTCAGTCGCCTTTGTATTTATAAAAATTGCCTTTGGTCTCTCTCATACGCTTTTGGTATGTATTTGCAAATCTAGGTTTTCTTGAAGCTAATATCCATCTGTGCATCTTTTTAATTCATTTGTCAAAGAGACGAGAATCTAAAAACTACTGACATATCTGTTGCAAGTTCGATCGGTCAAAGAATAATCTTGTTTTCCACTAAGTTAGGAACCATTGGATTTGGTGCTTAAAATGAACTTTGTGTGTGTGTTTGCATTGCTTGCTTGTTGATCACATTTGCATTAGTAGAACCCTAATCTAATAATAAAAGTATCCACTCCCCTTACCTATCAAATGGATCTTGGGTGTAAGAGAAATTTTTATTATCTTTAGAGGGCCTACCTCTTATTGTGAGAGGGAATGACCCAAGTGGTACTTTCATTTCAGTCCGTTATACAAATAACTGTGGTTGTGATGAAAGTCATCAATCACTTGGTGCAATTGTTCTATACCAACGGAAGTCTCCCTTAGTATCCTCGTGATGCTTGAAAACCTTTTATGGTCTAGGAGGCCTCTTAAATGAGTGAACCATCATATGTATAGACACCAGTTATCCCAAAACATTACTAGACACCTTAGATTAGAGGCCCACCCTTATTTGACCTTGTGGTGGTTTGTTCAAGGCAAGGAGACACAACATCCCCTGTAGATTCTCACCATTGGCTCCATTGAGATGAGATGGAAAACCTTGGCATAGCATAAGCTACATGTAGCTTTCTAGGGAGAGGGTGATTGCATCATCCTTCAAGTGCAGGAGGCCCCTAGCCATCCTCTCTCGAGAAGACAATATAATTGCACATGTGATTATCTATGTGTTTGCATTTGAGTCAGAGATTCCACGCTGTGAGCTTGACAAGCTACCATACACCCTGACCTTAGGTAGAATAGTCATTGTGTGAAACTACCTTTGATTTGTGTTAAAACTAGTGGAAATCTTGCCCTTAAGGGGATGCCTGAACATACACAGTCACATTAGAACAATCAAATGTTAGCCATTGTGTTTTTACTATTCTCTTGCCAAATCTTGTCAAAACCTAATCATTGTCATAGCCAGTCGCCTTTGAACAGCAGCTAATCACCTTTGTACAATAACAACTTGCCTCTAGTTATCCTGCAATTATCCTTGCCTATGATCCAGTCACCTTTGAATCATACTTTGTCACACTTGAACAATAGAAAATCACCTTTGAACTACATACAGTCACTTCTAGATTATTCCTAGTCACATTTGAGCTATCCCTAGTCGCCTCTGGTTACCTGCCTACTACTGTCATTTATCTGGTTCAAAATCATCTTTCCAGTCAAATCTTGAGCATTATCATATGTCTGTAGACAATACCGTAATCATCTACAACCAACGAATCAATCCAATCAATAGCATTTTACACCATGCTAACATCATAAGACCTAGTACCTTGATTCCAAGGCTTCCTTCAAAAGCTTTACCAAATTTCGTAACCCCTAGACCAACAAACCATACAAACCCTCCATATCATCATCCAGCAACTTCAAGCAAGCCAATCACCTCAAATACAACACCTCCTAACACAAGCCCAATATTTCCTAGCCACTTGTCAAACCCAACAAGCACCTCATCCTCTATCCATTCACCATCAACCAATTCCACCTTATTCCTTTGTGTCATCCCCCTCCACATCATACCAATCTAGTCCATCCACCTATCAAATCAATTCTACACCAACTTATCCTACTTTATACCAATTTAATCCATCCACGCACAAAATCAATTCTACATCCCTATATCCCACTTCTAATACCAACCAACATCCATATCAATCCACACCACAACATCATCAAGTCCCTTTATCACAAGAATATGCAAGGCCAAGTTACCCAATGCAAGACTTAATATATTTTAATGAGGGAGATACCAATCTAGAGAAAGTATCTTATGAATACCCTCCATCAGTATCCACCCAAATGCCAATTCATGAGCTCACTAGTCCTATCCCAACACCACCATGTGATCTTACTCCTAGTCCATTGATTCACTGACCTTCTAATCCATCAAGTCCTTCATTACCTTCATCACCCAGTTACTCCAATTCTAGCCCAAGTCCTAGTCCATCCACTCCTACTATTCCTCTATCCAATCCAAATCCCAATCCGTCTAATCCTTTTTCCCCCCTTCCAATTCAAATTCCAATCCATCAAATCCTATTATCCCTCCATCTAATCCTCCTCCTAATCCTAAGCCTACAACAAAATTGACCCTTATTATCCATCCACTATTTTGTCCATTAACCCATACACTTGCAAAGGATGTGATCCAAAGGCTACTTGCACATAATAGACCATCTCCATGTCAACCACCATTTATCACCCTATCGAAGAATCCTCAAACATCATGTCTAGTCCTTCGATCCCTTCATGTAGTCTAAGTCAACCTCTATCATACCTTCATGTCAATAACCTTCAAAAACATGTCAAGCCTATCCAAGAGCCTTCCGCTTCCATCCAAGCAACCCAAGAGGTATGTCAAGAACATAATGCTAAGTATGGGAAAATATTAAACCCTAGTTCTAATCAAGATCAAATCACTTTCATGCAACCCATTCATAACATATATCCCTTCCATGATCAAGATGAAACCCATCATGAAGAAGTTATTCCTGAGCAAATTGATCCTATACCTATCCATGAGCAACCAATCCAAATCCAACCTGTCCATAACAAATTTCTTTTCATGATATCCTTGAAGAGCCTATCTATGAACACCTTAATCCTATACACGATCCTATAAGTATCCATGAGCAAGATATTCAAATTGCTCCTATCCATCCTCCATCTAGCACCATCCATGACCTGTCAACATCCACTTCCCTTGATGAGACACTTGCCTCCCAAGCAAGCATAGAAGATCAAACCAATGGCTTGAATCCAAATGAACATACTCAAGATCCTTTTGATCCTCCATCATCCGCTATCGACCATGTTGCAAATCCATCATATCCTATTGGTCTTACCATCTTCATCCATGAGTGTTCCTCCTTAGAACACCAACAACCATTATCCACTATCTCATCTTCTCCATCCAATAATGAACTCAAGTCTAGTGTTCAAACCACACCTAGTCCCATTGTCTATCGCATGCTTCAAAACATGAACTACCAAGGTAAATGCTTAGGTCTTCATGAACAAGGTATTTTGGAGCCAATCCATGTCAAGGTCCCTCCACACTCCTATGGCCTTGGATACACACCCCAAGGTAAACAATCTCAAGATTTTGGTAATTCCTCCATCCATCCTAAGTCCACTTTCCATCCCGAATCCTATACACCCTATCATACACCTAAAACATATGTTTCCATTCCACCTCCAACATCCTACAAATCACAAAAGCATGTGACCATACACCTTCCACCATCCACATTGCCTCCATTACTTCCAACTCCTAATATCCCTACATCTTCTTTACCACCATTGCTGCCAACACCTCATTATTCACTTATCCATAAATACCCTTACATTCCCAATCATGGCCAACAAATTCACACATTGTCTAAACATAAAGCTCCCACTCATTCCACCAAACTCACGGGATTCAAAAATAAGAATTTTGATGCCTATACACATAAAGCCAAAAATCCTAAAGGTCCTCATGCCTTATGATACAATTACAAAAAGTCAAAGTAAAATCCATCCAAAAAGCTATCCAAACCCATACCTCCAAAAGAAAAGGCCAAAACTAAAATGGTATGGGTACCTAAGCAAAAAGAAAGCAAGCTAAACGAGGCATCCATATCTCAAAAATCCCAACCATCCACTTCCACCTCACATTCCCACTCCATTCAAGAATCTCATATTCCATCCCACAAGCAAAATAGAAGTCATGAAAATACTATGTCTATGTGGGTACCTAAAGCACTACGTCAACCATCTCTTAAGCAAACATCTCCATTGCTTCCTACATGCCCTCCACATCAAAAGATTCAATGTCTATCACAGTGTGTGCAACTGTTGGTCATGGCTCCCTTTCATCCTGCAATGTTCCCACATACCTCCATCTCCCCATCCTTCTTCCACTATCTTACATATCTTCCCCATCCTATTCCTATGGTCCATGTGTTTGCATAAGTCTTCCATCCATCCTTGCATAAGTCCTACATAATCCACATCATAATCCACTATCCACCTACTCCATATCTCTTTCATTACCAACATCGATGATCATAATGACATTTGACATGGTCCATGCGATGGCATCCATCTCTAATGGGACTATCGCCTTTCATGGAACTAGACACTTGAGTCCCTCTTATCCATATTCCACCTCTCCTATCCAAAAAAAATCAAAATAGTAAGATAAATCCATTCATCCAATGGTGAAAACCACCCTTGGCGGCGCCTTGGATAAGTACCATGATGAAAACCTGGAAAACAAGCGTCATATGTAGGTTGATCTTCTATGTCACTTACACTTGGGGACACCTTGTCTCATCCACACTATCTATCCTATCATATCACTTCCTATTATTTTCCACCATATCCTACCTTACCATCCTTATCCATACACAGACCTATCCTATTAAGTCCATTCATCCTCCTTTCCTCCTTTTGATCTTGATGAAGATTTAGGGGCAAAACAAAATGTTGAAACATGTCTTAGATATCTCTTGATATGCCTTATCCCTTCCAAACCAATCCTATCATTATCCTCTCATCATTAGCCACTTTTCCATTATCCTATTGTCACAAGCATTGTCATGAAAAATCCTAAGTATTGTACCTAGAATGGGGCTTATTATTCCTATGCGACATAGTCTTTGGAGATCACATCCTAGCTCCTTTATACATATATCCATCCACTATAGCCTATCATTGTATCTTATCCATCTATCATGAGTCTTCCATCCTATTTACTATTGCCCATCCTTTTATCCATCAATCCCTCATATCCATCCTTGCATCTAGATTGGGTTTTCCCCTTGTCATGGGTATCTAGCATACAGGCTACACAATCTTCACCCTTGGTCTTGATCATAATCTTGTCGTAAACCAAATCAATCAATCATCATCATCATCAATGGGATATATCGGTCCTACATCTTTGTGTTGATCTAAAGATATATCGTTCCCCGTAATGACAACACTATTATCAATCAGCCAAATCAAATCAAATCACTATCATCATCAATTAATCAAACAATCAATCAAATAATCATTGGGTTTACAGCTTGACCGGGGCAATACCTCCTTTGTCCATAATAAATCTTTCCCATATTGGGGGCACTTGCTTATGCTTAGTTTTGAGTGGACACTTCAAGCATCGTTATGAAACATCCTATCAACATCTCATACTATCAAACATCCAATTCATTCCATCAATCCACCTATCTATCAGTCATCATCACCACCATCAAACCATCCCCACATAAATAAGAACTACATCTCATCTCTATCGTTAAGTGCCTTGATCCCGTGGATATAGGGTATGTAGGAAATCTAGAATATGAAGGAAATATCCAGATTCAAGCATAGGCAATAGGTCATTTCCATCTTTCCCCACTTTCATCCTTTCATCCTTCTTCTAATTGTCATCAATCTTTCTCTTCATTCATCTCATTTTCTTCTATCATCTATCTACCACATCATCAACAAATACCCAGAACTACATATCATCATGTCTCATCATCGTCATACTGTGCTTTGATCCTGTGCATATAGGGTATGTAGGCAGTCTAGAATACGAAGGAAGTGTCCAATACTCAAGCACAGATGATTCATTCTTCCATTCCCCCATCATCTTCTCTCTATTCCATCTTCTTCCATTTGACTAACTCAAGCAGAAAATAAACTATGCATGTTTCAATAGCTCAAGTGCTTATCAAATCAGACATAAACAAAGACATTTGTCTGTATGCCTTTAGTCAACATTCACTATATCAACTCAATATCTTAACCTTCAATAGGATATATCTTTCCTCACAACAAGGCACTATACAATTCATCTATGAGCACCCTCTAATGGCAAGAGAGCATGATGGTTGTGTCTTTATTTTGTTTTTGTTTTTTTATCTTTTGTCTCTTTCTAATACCTAGTCAAGACTGCCTTGATCTATCATATCTTGGTATGTTGCAATGTAGTATGGACTGGGGCATGGTCATTTGCTTTCGTATGTTGTGTTTGTGGGATGATCTTATTCTCTCATTATGCATATGGTATCTTGTATGTGTTAGGATAAGCATCTTTCATATCAATATATTTTGCATCTGAGAAGCTAAACAATCTCTTATGTACTAATCCTATTCTATGCTAAGACTATTTCCCATACATATAACCAACAAAGTTTCATTATGTTTAGTAGAAATAAGTTCAAACCTTTACTTACAAAGTCAAAGTCCATCTTAGAACAGCTAATATTCATATCTTGTGTATGTTGGATCAACATCTTGACCTCATACGATAGACAAGATTGTATTATGTTGAATGCATTGGATACATTGTCACCTTGGTCCCTTATATCTTGGTGCATAATATCCATATGCTATATCAAACATAAGGATTGCATTTCTCTAAATTTGTGTGCAACCATTAAATTTGCCTTCATCGTCCATCCATTTATCCCGCAATAAAACCATAGCCCTTGCAAGGATTGATCATCATCATCTCTTTTTTTGTTCATCATCTTTATTTTCATCATCTTCATCCTGTCAAACAAGTGTGTCATCTTATCACAAGTCAACCTAGCCTTTTCCTAGTAACTTGGTTCTCCTCTTAAGGGGGCATCATTCACTAGTTTCAATGGGGCATAGCCTGTTTATCCAACGTATCATATCTTCTTTGAAACAATGACCTAACGGACATTGTTTCAAAGAGGGGCAAAATGTAGACACCCAAAATTGACCCATTATAACTGTATACACCTAAAAATGACACAACTCTAGCTAAATAAATATTTTAAATATTTATTTCATTTTACTCTATCAATAAATAAATAAAGCAATTTATTTATTTGATTCATATTTCTCCAAAAAATTAAATAAAATCATTTATTTAATTAAGTCATCCAAATTCTTCTAAAATCATTCTAAATTAAATAATACCAAATTATTTAATTAATTCTTCTAAATTCCAAAGTCTTCAAATCCATAAATATCAAATCATTCTCTATATTTAAATAAATCCAAATATTTATTTAAATTGTCTATTTCCTCCAAAATTGAATTAATACCAAAAATAATTCAATTAATCCATGTGCACGTATAATTAAATATTTTAATATTTAATTAGCTAATATTCCCTCACCCACATGTCCTATTTATCCCCCAGTCAAATTAGTTAACTCATTAATCAAATCTGTTAACTAATTAGTCAATTGAGTTCACTAATTAATCTATTATGTTGACTCCCCAATCAACCCAGTTAACTAATCAATCATCTCAGTTAACTCTTCAATCTATTTTGTTAACTCCCATAACTCATGAAGAAGGCTTGGACACTTGTCCTCTTCTGCTTCATGCACATCCTCTCAAATTTTCTCAACCGTTGATCTTCTTATTCATTCTACACCATTGATCTTCTTTCTCACAAATCTATAAATACAACCCCTATTCCTCCATTTGATCCATCCAAGCTTTTTATAAACTTACTCTGCAGGAATCACAGCGCGCCTTTGGCACAAATCACTCCATAGCTTGAGATCAATTGTCACACCATTATCACCATTATCATTGTATTGTGAAGATCCTCTTCATTGCAAAACCTATCAAAAGCCATTCTCCATTGTCATCTTGGAAAAAACAAGGAAGTGCACCTTCTAAGGGCTTTATTTATACATGAGATCAATTCGAGATAAGCGACCAATGGAAGTCACGGAATAGAAAGTTTTGCAAGGTATTGTGCTCTTTGTGTTTGATCTTATTTGTTTCAATTTCATTGAGATTATTGGATAATTAGTTGTTCATGCTATTGTTCACATTTTCTGATAACATTTCTGGCACCCACCATGGGGCCCTTGCCCCAATTTAACTTCAAAATTGAGTTTTTGAGTTAGAATCTGTACACAGGACGTTTCTGCGCATCCGTCATATTCTGTTACGCATCTACTCTCTATTGTTGCACATCTGTCAAATCTACGCATTCACTCACTATTACAGCGTATCTACTCATTGCTACTGCACATCTGGCAAATCTGCGCATCCACTAACTGTTACAGTGCATACATTCTATGTTACTATGCATCTATTTTTGTGCATACATTCTCTATTACTATGCATCTATTTCTGCACATTTATTCTGCTAGGGTTTTTGAGCTATTTCTCAGGAAATTTCTAAGGCTAACATCATTTGCAGGAATATTCTTAGATCCACCTTGCAGGTTAAGAGCTGGTTAGGCATATAGTTGCATGGTTAACTCTCATCTAGATCTAAATAGCAAAGGAAGTAATTGAGCTTGTTCATGCAAATTTCACGTAGATCTAAATAGGAGGGAAGTAATTTGTACTTGTTGCATCACAACTTGAACATAGTCCCAACTAGGAGGATTAAAATTGAACAATTACTCTCGAAAGCTTTTTCAAAGTTAAAAAATCTTGTGTGCCTGATAGAATAACTCATTTAGTTTTTCTCTTTTTAACTAGGAGGAAAGAACTAATGTTTTCTGTGATTTTGGAATGATGATAGGACTATGCTCTCCCCTTAACTAGGTGACCAAAATGCCAGAATTAGCATTTTGCATGTGTTACCTTTAGAGAGGCCTACCCTTGGAATTCCTTCCTTCCAAGTGGGATGACCTTAAGTGATAACGGCTAAAGCCAAGTACCTCCAAGTCACTATAAATAAATTGTGTTTGTGACAAAAGTTGCAAGCGACAAGAGCTGTTGTATTACACCGACCAATGTTCCCCCAAAACCCTATGGAGCGTAACCTCTGCAGGCTGGGAAGCCTTCTTATCGAAGTGAATGGCCACATGTGTAATCACCCGAACGAATGCCTTGACTAAAATCCTTTTGTTATAGTAAGCCAAAATCCCCTGTTTGGTGACATAGGAGGAAAACATTCTCCAAAGCTATCCAACATCATACACTCATTTAGTGTAGAGACAGAAAAGTTCAACTCTTCAGAATAACTATAAATTGGTATGCGTGAGAAGTGAGTGCCGTGGAGGGGAGTTGGTGCTACCAAGTTATTAGTTTTCCACCTTTATGCAAGTGGTTGGTGTAAAAACCAAGTTGGAACTCATCGAATATTGTCCTTGCCAACCTTAGGATTGTGCTTGCATTGTAATCAAAAAAAAATCAAACAATCATGAAAATATTTTGTGTGTGATGTGTCTTTCTTGCCATAATCAAAGAAACAAATCAAAAAAGAGCAACATTCAAACAAAGAACCCAAAAACATTGAAAAACATGCCTTTACCAAAATAAAATCAATCAAAATCAAGCAAAACAGCACAGATCTGCACATTTGCTTCATCCTGTTGCGCATCTACTTCATCCTAACATGCATCTATTTTTTGTTTCTCGTTTACATAGTTATGTTGCACATGTGCTTTTTCACCATACCTGCACATACACTTCATGAAGCTATGTATTCATACTCTGTTCTAGTGCATCCACTTTTCCACCAAATCTGCGCTTTTGTATCATGTTTCTACGCATATACACTCTGTTCCTGTGCATCTGTCACAGTGAGTACTTTCGTACAGTTTGTTAGAAAAACACCTACCTTTTTGAGCACCCATTTCAGGCTTGTATCAATTTCTGAGGTCAAATTAACCATACAGTCACTTCTCATTCATTTCCACAGCGTACCCTCTTTTCCATCAATCACCTCATCAAAATTTTGTAAAACTTCCCAAGAACAAATCAAACTATCACTACCGGGTTACTACAAGGCAATTTTTAGATTATACCAGATTCAAGCATCGCTAGTAAGTCTCCACTAACATGATCTATCATCCTTCCATCTCAGAACTTCACTAGTTTGTTTTGGTGCAAAACTTGTCTCTACCAAGTAATCGGATTTCAACCATTCTTACTTTTGGCTACCATTTTGTATCGACCGACTTGTTTGACACCATTGATCAAAGAAAATCCTTGTTCAAATCTTATCACCACCAGTATCCCCTTCACTACAACCTCCAAACACATCTTACCAAAGCGTCTGATTTCACCCCACTCCATTCCAAATCACATTGCATGGTACTAACTAGATCACAGAAGCAAAAACAAATTGAAATGGCTAAAACGTTTGACAAAATTGTCCCCTCCCCTCACAATAGTGATGAGGAGATATCTCACGAGGACTTACAAGAAGCTCTCCAAGATAGAAAATTTCAACGAATGATGGACAAAGTACTCCACCAAGACCCTACAAAGTTCTTTCTCCACCTAGAAACCCAAGGAGTTAAGCTCCCCGCTAACTTTGACGTCACAACATTGAAAGAAACCAAAGAGGAAAGAACTCATGAAGATAGCACATGTGAAGAAAGAACCCTTGGCATAGACAAAGGCAAGAAAACCACAAACTCAACCACAGCTTTAGACATGTTGACAAAACAAGTTCAAACCCTACAACAACAATTAGTGGACCTCCAAATAGGGACATCCACTAAACACTATTTGTTGGAGGAAATCTCGTTGTATCCCTTTGATAAGAGCTTGAACATGATCCCCTTCCCCCTTAGATTTGAAGTTTCTAAATTTGACAAGTATAGAGGAAAGGGTGACTCTAGAGACCATATCAGAGAATTCTGCACTGCATGTCTAGAGGTTGCTCACAATGAAACTTTTCTCATGAGACTCTTAACTAGATCTCTAGGAGGGAAAGCCATGGAGTGGTTCTATCGACTCCCCTTGGGTATCCATACCTTTGATGAGTTAGTGAACAAATTTTTCACGCATTTCTCGTATAATATCAAACATGAGGTATCCATGCTTGACCTTTGCAACATAAAACAAAAGAGTGGCGAATCCTTTGTTGCTTTCTCACAAAGGTGGAGGCAACTTGCCAGCAAGTGTCCTTATCATATACTAGAAAAATAAATTCTTGAAATGTTTGTCCATAATCTCAATCTCAATCCAAGCTATCAAATTCAAATCCAATGCCCCTGCCTC